>CM060907.1:586843118-589243118 GCA_030737815.1 Allium fistulosum | reverse complement strand
GACCCAGAATTTATATTAATTTAAATTTGAATATTTAATTAATTTTAAATATTAATAAGTGAAATTAATAAGTCGAATAATTTTAAATTCGAATATTGGATTTAATTGGGTAATTAAATCGATAATTTAATAGTTGAAATTACAGAAATAATTGAAAATTGGGTTTAAAATGATTAAAATTTATTTGGAAAATTTTATTTAATCATATTGGAGTTATAATGATGTTATAGAACTTTTAAAATTGAATTTAGAGTTAATCTGTGAAAACTGAATATTTTAATATTTAATTATCGATTGAAAAATAGCCAATTTTCGAACAGTCTCAGAATTGAACGAGACCAGTTCCATTGGATCCGTAATAGTTTTTTATTATCGGATTTCAATTTTCGTAGCAATCGGAGTTGTCGTTTGACCGTGACAGCTCAAAACGCATCGAATTGTTTTTATTATTAATTTGGCGAGTTAAAATAGTCATTTTTCAAAAAGTCTCGGATTTCGACGAAACCAGTTTCATCGGATCCGTAATGTGATATTATTGAAAATTTCGTGTCAATTGGATTTACCGTTTGTCCGGGGCAAGCGAAAACGCATCGAAATCGGTTTAAATCGGTTTAATTTAAATTGATCGTTTAGTTCTGTAACTCGTACAGATGACCGAATTAGCTCCCGAAACACGTTCCATTGCGTTCAGAACGCGGGGTAAACCTTAGAAACGCCAGCCGGCACGCTTCGTTTGGAGTTCGGAAAATTTCGGATGAATAGTGTCGCGTATTTTTCTATAAAAACCCCTCCATCAATTCATTTTTCACAAAACCCCAACCAGCTAGGGTTAGCCGCCACCATCAGTTTCGAAGGCCAGAAATTGTCCATCTTTCTCCTCTAATATCTCATGATCCATCAGCAATTAGAAGAAGTGTTCAACATGAAAGTTCTAGAGGACGATGAGAGCTTCGATTCTATACGGTGATGATCGGATTTGGAGCGTTGTGGTGGCCGCTAGGGGGCGCGTTTGGGCTGCCTTTGGGCACGAATTCCCAGGCCTAGATGAGGCCGAGCTTGGTGCTATTGATGGTGAAGGTGGAGTGAAGCGAGGGCTTTCGAATGGTGGTGGAGTGATGGGGTCTAGTGCATCGAGGAGGCCGGAGCAATTAGGGTTTGGTGGAGGCTATGGGTTCTTGGTTGAACGTGATATTCACGTTGGGAAGAAGGTGAGGAAGCACGGCCCAGATTTGAGAAGTGAAAATGTGCGGCCAGGGTTTGATCTGGAATTTTGGTAAAAAAAATATAAAAGGAATTGAAATTAAATTGTGTATTAATTTGTGTAAACTTTAAAAATGCATAACTTCTTCATACGAGGTTCGTTTCGGACGAGATTTTTTGCGTTGGAATCGTATTGACGAGCACTACGCGATGCAACTGGATTGGAGTCGTTTGGAGTCAGTGAAAATTTCGGGTAAAATTAAACGTCCGTTTAACTTTATTCGAAATAAACGCTGAAACAGAACTGAAATTCAAGGTGAGAACTTCTCACTCAATCGAATAGTTTCGATTTATATTTTAAATAGTTATATTTAAAATATCTTGAATGTATGCCTGAATGATGATTGCTATTAGTTGTTGATTGAAATAGACATTATACGCCGTTATTAAGCGGAGGTTATTTATTAAAAACATATACCGCGAATATTTCACCTTTGTGTGGAATTGGTATTATATATATATAGCAATATATACATATTGGCATATGTATATATTGGATTGATTGATTTCCCGCATTGTATAGCGGATGAGACCCTATTGCGCCGTATAATAGCGGATAATATTTATTAATCCTATATACCGCGATAATTCCGTACTGGAGCGGAATTGGTGTTGTGCTAACATCTGTGGATGCAGGGAAACATGTTGGATGGATCCAACTGGATTCCTCAACTGTATTGATTTATTTACAGATATTTTGATATATTCTGTTGCCATATGATGATATATGATGTTTTGATTATTGTGATTGATGATTGGTGCTGTTGCATCATCGGATCCATTTTTGAGTTTAAAAATAACGATTTTGGATTTTAAAAGAATTTTTAAAGTAATTTGTAGAAATATACGTTTTATTAAATTTTTGAATTGGTTTATTTTAAATAAATAAATGTTATAATTTTAATGTATTAAAAATAGTGATTTTGGTGAAATATAACCGAAATGTGAATTTTGAAATAAATAGTTGAATAAATTTATAAAATAGTTTAAAATTGGGGTTTTTGAATTATTATAAACAATTTATATAAAAGTTTGCTAAGATTAATATTTATAAATTAAAAATATAGGAATTGTAAAACAAGTTTTATTAAATGTTAAAAGGAAGTATAAATGATTTCGTAAGTGAATAAAATTTATAAATTTATAAATTGTGAAGTTATAAAATGAATAGATTTTTGTAAAATAGAAGATTTATAAGTAATTAACTTATAAATTAGATTTTTGGTATAAAAAATTGAGTTATGAATTGAATTTGTTAATTCAAGGATTTTTATAAATCAAAGTTTTTATAAATAGAATTGTAATTTATAAACGTTGTTTATAAATCCGAAATCACTTATTTTGATAAGTGAATTTTTGAAGTTAATTAAAGAAATTTAGATCCACGATTTTGGACAGTAGATAATCCTTTAAATAAAATGAGTAAAAATGTTGAATTTGGATAACGAACTATATTCACGATTTTGGACAGTGAATATATTATTTAATAAAATGGTTATGTTTTGGGAAGGTAATATTATGAAATGATTTAATCATTTTAAAAGATGTTTTAAAACGTGTTGGGTATCGAAACCATAGATTTCAACATTTATTGTTGAAATAGACGTTTTCAAGAAAATAAGGAAATGGTGGACTATAACACTGTTGTTATAGTAAATGATTTCCGAAAGGAAATTTTTTGTATAGTATTGGGATTTATATATCTATCTAAATTTCGAATCCCTATGCTAGTGATTTTGGGTTGTCGTAACGATGTTTTACGCAACATTCGTTTTGACCCAAATAAATGTGTTTAAAAGGCCGTTTTCCTTAAAGAATGAAATATATACTTAATTATGATTTAAGTATATCGAATATTTTCCAAGTGTTGAAAATAAATGATTTGTGAATTACTTATTTTTAAATAAGTATGGAAATGCTTTTCCAATTTGAAATGAACTGTTTTGAGATTTTATCTTCAAAGATAAATTGAAATGTGGAAATTGATTTGAAATCATTTCCAAATGATTGAAGTATGGAAATAATATATCTAGTAAAGATATTTTTGGAAATTAAATAATTTGGAAAATTATTTGGAATCTGATGATGTTGCGCATCTTTATTGATAGTTAAATAACCGACTATCAATATTTACCTTGAATGGGTATTTGTTGTGATTTGTTTGAATGTGAATGCCACACTTATTTTTGAATAAGCGCTCACTATTCGGGTTAGCCGGGAAAGGACCATGGTCGTATAACCCATTCCGAATATGTGATACGTCGTTTTGAATCGCATTTGATGACCGGTGTTGAAGACCGGATATTTTTGAAAGCGAAAGGATTACCATCGAGTTACTCTACATCGGCTGATCTCCGATATAGAGGTTTTATCACCCTTAGTGACGGGAAGTCCGGACGTGATTAGAAAATTATCCGGATGTGCAAGGGCTTCGTGAGAAGTGCCTTCGGTTCTGTTCGATCCCGGAACAGACTTGTATGGTTGTGTGTCTGACGTTACAAATTGAGATATAAAGCTGATTTCTTTCAAATACATTTCTGTTGGTGGCGGAGAATTTATTCTCTTATCTTAACACCCTTCTCTGAGACGTACGAGCTCAGAGGTTATGTAGTTGAAATTTATCAGCGATATATTCCCAATTTGGTAACGTGGCATGCTGAGTGTGGCTGTGAAATGATCATTGTTTGATCGTTTGTGATATGATCATTTGTTTGATCATTTATCTTTGTGATCATTACTTTGATCATTTGTTGACCCAAAGCACAGTTTTGTATAAAGCGCGGATTTGTGGACGAGACTTCGTTGGACCTCACACCCCGGAAATGGTCAAAACAGGAAGGATACAACAAGGTTCTAGGGAGTAGCGCCCCTTAGTGTATGTCATTCCTTCTGGATAGAGGTGGTATTATGGTATGGAGTCCAAATACTTAACCTATGTTGTTGCTGCATTATTATTCTTATGTGGTTGTTGGAATCGAGGATCCTCGGGAAGATCGGTTACGATCGGGGGATGACATATGTGTGTCAGTAGTTACCTATTTTTGCAGGGGTAACCCGGCCTTGTGTTGGCAGAGATCCGGTTAGGTTCTCGGGTCGTCTTTCCAGAGGCGTACCTATGTGGCAATGGGAAGTTCCTTGGCCTGACCATTTGTTGGAAATCCAAAGAAACAATACGTGACTTGTACGGTTTTAGTTGTATTACCTGCCATGGAATGTGGTGGTAACCTGCTATTGAACATGGTAGCTATAGTAGGCATACGATACTGGTCGTATGTTGGCTAAGATTAATATTATACTTTCGAAATGTTTTCTACACTATGCACTAATAATAATATCAAAAATGATTTGATTTTGCGTAGTAAGCATCTTTGACTATCATAAGAAGAAATCTCCTCCAATTTTGCGTTTGCATTGTGGGTGTGGCGGGAGGTCTTATGGTAGTTTCATTTTCCAAAAGCATTGCGAAATTTACTTTAAAATATCCTGTTGTTTGTTTTAAAGATAAACTGTTTTAAGTTCTCACACCAGTTACCATGACTGACCTGGAGTTTATTGTTTCCTTCCTAAACTCTGGGTGCCCACCAATTTCCACATGGGCAGTCTAAAGTTAGGTTATCAGGTTATTCTGGATTCAGGATGCTGTGGAGCTTAGTGGCAAGCTGGATGACGAGACGTACCACTTGTATATGATATTATTTATTCCGCTGTGTATTCTGTATGAGGACAAGTTTATATAACTGTCCATTGATGTATTGACTCTGTTTGTTGTAAACTCTGATAATGTGATATGATGTGATGTAATAACTGATATAGTTCTTTGTTTTAAAGATTATTCATTTATCTATTATATGTTGTTTCGCTACGAATGTGAGATTCTGATATTGTTTCTGTTTCTGATGTTGTTCTGTTGTTCTTCTTTCTTTCTCTTCTATCTTTTCTTCTTTTCTTCTTTCTTAAACCTATAACATTTCGGGTTTCCGGCGTTCGATTGCTCGGCAGTCGATAAAATGAGTATCGATGTCGAATTTTCGAAAGTCGAAAATCTACGGGATGTTACATTTGGTATCAGAGCATATGGTTAAGCGACAACCCTGCTCTGTTGGGTGTTACTCATTAGAGATAGAATCAGTAGTACTCTAGAATGAGTTTGAGTGTAATAATAGATATGAGCACGTATTTGTTAGTTAATATAAAATTGTTTTATATTGTGATGATTGATTTGTTGAGTGGTATATGGATTCTGGTCGGTATTGTCAGTACAACTCTATCGATAGAGATCTCTAAACACTTATATAGAACAATTCAGCATGATATTGTTTTAAAATTAGGTAAATGAAATAATTATATGTTATGATAACAATGATTCAGGCATTATAGCCTATTGATTTTATAAATCAGAATTCTTTATTAAAGATTTTATAAGAAGGGACGCAACATTACATATCGGCTATAGTGATGTCGTAAGTTATTGACTTAATGGTTTTAATTAAAGAGGCTTGGTTGCCTAAGGTTTTGAGGTGTGAACAACCACCAATCGATTTCAAAATTTATGAAAGCTATTTCACAAAAGCATGTATTTTGACATAATATTTTGATAAAGTAAAAGTCTATATTTTCCTTGTTTTATATGATTTTATGGGTTAAATCACTTATAAAGAATTATGTTTTCAGGGAAATAAACAGAGCATTTAGCTCAGGGATTTATATGAAAATTTATCACCATTGGATAAATTATGATAGGATATTTTGACTGAAGGAGTAGAGATTAGATACTAGATAATGAGACTGGTGTAAGGTAGCATAATATGTTTAACTGCTAGCTCCTAGTTGATATTGGTCCACAATTCCAGTGCATAGGGCTTTGTTAAGGGTAAAACTAAAAGTAGGTTTACGCATAGAAAGGAATATATAACTTAAATAGGTTACTGGTTGGCCTGCAAAACTATTAGGCTCATAGTGAGCCTAGCAAAACTACGAGATAGGCAGATAGTCAGGGTAACACTAAGATGATTGTGTTTGGACAGACAATTCAGTTTCCTTCTAATGGTAAGTTGAAGAATTTGGTATATCTGATAGACTCGAGTCAACCATATAGGTTTGTAGTAACCTTGAAAAAACTATGAAATGGAGACAGATAGTCAATTGATTGAGACAGATTGGTCGGGTTTACTCATATAGCATGCAGGCATATGATTATTTTATGTTGGTTTAACTATTGTGATTGCAGGAGCATAATTTGATTGACATATTTACAGAAGATACCAGTGAGGAAAAAAATCATTCCGCTCAGCGGTGTAATCTCACTAGATATCTATTTATCGAACTGGCATATTGTTATTCACACCAGACTTTTTGTCTGACCCAAAGTTTTTGTTTTTTCCCTTTAACTCTCGGGTGCTCATTTGAGTAGTTCAAGAGTAAGGTTTCTAAGTTTTAGGTTTGACAAATAAAGCTTCCAAATATGTGCAGGAGGCAGAGCTAGCTATATAGGAGTCTATTTATGTCCTATGTGTTATGTCATTTTATCTGAATGTATGTAATGGTAGAATATGTATCTATCTAGTAGTAAATTATGACCAACCAAGAGGGCATCTTCATATGTCGCTCTTAGAGTATTTTGTAATAATTATAATTTATCTAAACCTTGGCAACGTTTGAGATTATGTAATGAATATGGAAATTTATTAGTAAAATGTATTTTGAATTTTTTTTCATATTCCTGTGCTTTTGATGTTAATGATATTTTTAACTTATCTCATTTTTGTTATCGGGGAATAATATTATAAATGACTGCAGCATCAGTAACGCTTATTTTCAGGCCTCAAAATGAGGAGTGATATAATAACCATTTCAATTAAAACTAATTAATACATAAACTCCAGCAAATCATTCTAATACATAACCATTGCATAACCATTCTATAGATAACTATTGCATAACCATTAGATAAGAATATATAACGTTACATGGTTCCATCAAAACACACTTTGGACTATAAATAGTTTATCTGGTGCACTAGCCTGCTATTTTTCCTTTCCATTCGACTCACTATGGCTTGCATCTCTAGGGCATATCCAACTCCCCTAGGACACATCAGGGGATCTATCCATTGGAAGTAATCATAGCAATCAACATGGTTTGGTTGGATCTTATGCACTTTGAACTATGCACATCCATAAAAATGACACCCTACATTTCTTTTTTCCTACATACAACGACTTAACGCATAACTCCACAATGACAAATTGGACATGACAGTTGTCTCACTTCCCCTTCATGGCTAATTTGTTTCCTCGGTCGTTGATTCAGTTCATCTAAGCAAACTCGACTCTCCAAACCAGATTCACCAATACTCTAAGGAATTGTTACATACCAAGTTTTAGGAATAAATTCACATTGACCATCCAATTGTTTGTAATATTTTATCAATACACCATCTTCGATCTTTCAGTTATCCATGTAAGCTCGGTTGGCTAAATATGAAAGGTATAGAACTACAAATCAATAGAATAAACATTTTTTTTTTAAAATGACATTAGATTCAAAAATAAGGTTTAGTCAATTACCTTGCAAAGATTGTTGTAGCTTTGTTCTAACCGAAGAATGGTGTAGAAATATGAAGATTTTGGGTGGACTTGACGAATAAAATTAGAAAATGATGATTTGGGGAGAATGAGTTCGAGATTGGGGAAAGTAGGAATGAAGGGGAAGGGGGCTGCTGCTGCTATTATACAGCAGCAGCTATATGCGCAACCGAAAGTTTCGCAAATGTGAAAAATAAAAGGCACAACTAAGATTTGCATATATTATGGTAAAACCATGTGCAACTTGTAGTTGCGCTTTATATTTTTTTTATTTAACATAACAAGTGCAACTAAGAGTTATGCCTACTCTTCCTCTTCTATGTGCAACTCGTAGATGCGCAAAAACCGAAGCAGTTACAAGCCAGCTGAGCTTGTTGTTGACTAGGCTGAAAGTAGCCTTGTTTGATAAGAAGTTTGTAAACAAGATCAGAATGCGAAATTGTTTCGAAAATCAACCAAATTTGAAAATTTGTCCTCATATATATATATAAACATTCATAAATATGTGAAGCTTATGCATATTAAAAAAAATTAATTTAGTATGTATGTGTATATATGTATATACTTTGAATAACTGAAATTATTTTCAACTTCATAATTATACACGCACGCACATATAATTTAATATTAGTACTTAATTCATTAAGTTTATTTCATTAATCAAACGTAATCTAGACCTTAATTATGAATAAAACCCACCAAACCAAATTTAGATTCTAACTTCGATTTCGGATTTTGAAATTTCTATTTGTCAATTTTATGTTATGTTTTGTCTAATCAATCTTTGTTATTAATATTTAGATCTCGTAATATTTTGAAATTAAACATACATCTTACAAAATCAAATTAAATTGAGACAATTGATATATACATATAAATAACGAATATATACATGGTAGATATAAATCTTAATATCTATATATGTATATATTAACCTTGTTGTTGTTTTGTTATTATTGTCATATTGTACATTTTATTATCAAGTGTCGTTTTGAATAACGATTAGGCATAGTTTTAGTAGGATGTTTACAAAAGAGAAAGGTCTAATCATTTAGATCAATCCCTCTTTAGATATTGATGTGATTACATTTAGATGTTATAATAATATGTTCATCCCCCTTTTATGCATTTTTAGAAATATGAACATATTTGACATATTTATACTTTTTCAAACTTCATACCTAGGAAACATAGATTTAATAAATTAAGTCAGAAATTTAAATAAAATTGGACTTTATTAAAATTAACTAGATTAAATTTAGTGAATTGCATTAGACTTTATAGGTCCACTACGAAGGAAATAGTGATTTTTAAGTATACTCATTTCACCGTTGTAGATCGACCCGGTTCCTTCATTTTGAACCCCTTTACTTTATACTATTGATTTGCTTATGTTTTCTCTCGCATATTTGCTATCAAATCTCGAAGATAGCCTCATGTTGACTCGTGCTTCCATTGCTCCACTTACTTTGAATCAAAACATGCATACGAACCAAGAAAACGATTTGGTACTAACATATGGATCGATGTCGATCCATCTAGCTTAGTTAGAATTTAACCGTCATTTTCCAACCCTTCTACAACAATCCTATTCTAATTCGGATTTACAATCCAAGTGCAATCTACTTTGTATCGATACGACTCCAAACACCCTAAATCGATTCATCGAAGTTGTTATATCGCTAAGGATCTTCCATCACTCGTGTAATAGAATCAGAGAGAATCACCTAGTCACTCCATTTACACTAACATCCTTGCCCATAGAACAGTCCATATCCCAAGTTGCTTCGATAAGTATTTCATTCAATTCAAACATGTAATCATAACATACAAACAAGCATACAAACATTGTATCATGGTAAAACAAGCAATTACATATTTATATCCTAATATAACATTCATACAATCAATCGTATGACAGAATTACATGTTTAAACCAATTTAAAATTATCTAAATTCATTTGCAAATCGCTTTCAAATTCAAAACAGTCCAAAATCATATTTTTAAGTTTAAAAATGGATCCAAAACATGTTTAAACATATAGTAACATAAAATAAGGGTTGTTAGATGATATATCAATCTCCAATCGATGTAAAATCGACCAAATCAAGCTAGATCTGAAAATGACAGCAATGAACATGGATCCCAAGCCCTACAATAGTATTTTGATAATCTCTTACTAACCTCCTTGCCAATCTACTCTTAACTGCTTGATTTGGCCTTAGTTAATATGGATTTAAGATGGATTTGATATGAGATGGTTTAATAGAGGATTAGATATATTTCTAGGAAGTGGAACAGTTATTTAGGAATGTCTACTAGCTATAGTTAGCACAACCCCTGAAATGGCATAGTAGGCCTAATTACGGGCTTAAGCTAATCACCACTGAAATCTGCCTAAAAACTGTCAAACTTAAATATCTACTAAACCGTAAGACCAAAAATGTATTACGACCACTATATAGAAAGACAAACCACCATATCTTTAATTTGAAGGTGGTTTCAGATTCTGATTCAGACTATATCAACAGTTATAGTTGTCAAGACCCAAAAGTCGACCTTCGAAAATCGGCACCCGTACTTCACTTGTACTCAAAATGCCGTAGATTCAAATGCCGAATCTGGTTCTCGGGAGCTTATAACAACATTAAGTAAATAACACAGCAGAATAAAACAGAATAATACATTGATATACAATATCTAATACAACAGAGTGATACAATGAATATCAATATACATCAGAGATATGATACAACAAATAATAGCGGAATAGAAAACGATAACAAATATCAGCAGCGGAACAAATAACTCTAAGATAGTCTTCAAGAGAGAACTCCAGCAGTAGCTCGAACTCCCAATAACGATACACCAAGATAAGCAAGTGCAGTCCATATCCAAAGACTGAACTAACTCCAGAAAATCTACTAGACCTGACTATCTGAAAAACCAAACTCTAGACTGCTCGTGTAGAAAATTATGAGCACCCAGAGTTTAGGAAATGAACAATAAACTCCGAGTCAGTCGTGGGACTGGTGTGAGCAACAAAAACAGTTTATCTTTAAAAACAAATAGCAGAGAATTTTAAAGTAAATTCGCAATGCTTTTGGAAAATGAAACTACCATAAGACCTCCCACCACACACACAATGCAAACGCAGAATTGGAGGAGATTTCTCCTTATGATAGTCAAAGATGCTTACTACGCAAAATCAAATCATTTTTTATATTATTATTAGTGCATAGTGTAGAAAAACATTTCGAAAGTATAATATTAATCTTAGCCAGCATAGGCATTCCGCACTTATGCCTACTATAGCTACCATGTTCAATAGCAGGTTACCGCCACATTCCATGGCAGGTAATACAACTAAAACCGTACAAGTCACGTATTGTTTCTTTGGATTTCCAACAAATGGTCATGCTAAGGAACTTCCTATCCACGATGGGTACGTCCCTGGAATAGACGACCCGAGAACCTAACCGGATCTCTGCCAACACAAGGCCGGGTTACCTCTGCAAAAATAGGTAACTACTGACACGCGTATGCCATCCCCCGATCGTCACCGATCTTCCCGAGGATCCTCGATTTCCAACAACCACAAAGTAATAAACTTGCAGCAACCACAGAGGTTAAGTATCTGGGCTCCATACCATGATACCACCTTTATCCAGAAGGAATGACATACACTAAGGGGCGCTACTCCCTAGAACCTTGCCGCATCCTTCCTGTTTTGACCATTTCCGGGGTGTGAGGCTCGACGAAGTCTCGTCCACAAAGCTACGCTTTGTCACAAAGCCATGCTTCGGGTCAAACAAATGATCAACCTATGATCACAAAGATATAAGATCAAACAAATGATCATATCACAAATGATCAAACACTGATCATTTCACAGCAACACTCAGCATGCCACATTACCAAATTGGGATATATCGCTGATAAATTTCAACTACATAACCTCTGAGCTCGTACGTCTCAGAGAAGGGTGTTAAGCTAAGAGAATAAATTCTCCACCACCAAACAGAAATGTATTTGAAAGAAATTGGCTTTATATCTCAAAGTGTAATGTCAGACATGTATCCATACAAGTCTGTTCCGGGTTCGAACAGAACCGAAGGCACTTCTCACGAAGCCCTTGCAAATCCGGATAATTTTCAATTACGTCCGGACTTCCCGTCACAAAAGAGTGATATAAATCTCTATACCGGCGCGACTCAGTGCAGAGACATTCGACAGGTTGTCCTTTCATTTTCGAAAAATATCCGGTCTTCAACACCGGTCTTCAAATGCGATCCATATACGACGTATCACTATTCGGAATGAGTTATACGACCCAAAGGTCCTTTCCCGGCTAACCCGAATAGTGAGCGCAATATTCAAAAACAAATGGATAATGGGATTTCAATTAAGTCACAACTTTAAACCCAAACTTCTCTTTTCAAATGGTTTAACAAATTACCATTTTAATCTTTTTAAACAAAAGATTCAATTCACAAAGTTCACTTAATTTCACAAAGATTCATTCACAGATTTTCCAAATCGATTTCCATTTCAGTTTAATTAACTCGTTAAATCTTTAAATCAAAGATTTAACTTATAGTTTTCAAAACAATTTCATTTCTAATGGTTTAAAACAAATCGTCATTTCAAATCTGTTAAAAATAAACAGATTCGATTCATAGCTTTCAAAAAGAATTCATTCATAACTTGGAAAATCCATTTTTCAATTCACTTGAAATTCCTTTAATTAAACTGGAATTTCATTTCTTATCTGAAAGCTTTTATCCTTTTAAAACAACAGTTTTCAATTTGGAAATCTGATTCATTCATACGAGTTGAAATCCTTGGTTTAAATTCAAATTCCCAGCTTATACTTTTAAAATGGTTTAATTCATACAAACACATTTATATCATCTTTTATCCCTAGTTTCCAAATCATAGATTTAATTTCAAACTTGAATTCAAATTTAAATCTAATTATTTAAATTTTTAAAACTCGATTAAGTTATTCAAAATAACTTTTATCTTTGAAATTCCATTTCAAAAGCTTTTCAATTTAAACCCGAATTTCTAATTTCAAAATCAATTGAAATTAAAATTTCAATTTCAAAAACATCAAATTTAAATTATCCGTGACTTAACCGATTCCCACGTGAAATCCATTTTTGTGTGTGTAACAGTGTGGTCCAGGGGTTTTACACACAATAGTGCAACATCAATCATCACAGATATATCAATAAGCGGTATAATCGATAACGCTTATCTTCATTCACAGATTCATAGGTAAAATAAATTTATCAGTCACAAAGATTCACTATTACAATTCGATGTGGGTTTCGGATAACCAACTGGAATCCGACTCCCTGTCGCATCGAAACTCAAATGTCGTTCTATGGGTCAAGGGTTTCATATTCACATAGTAACATATCACAGAAATAGAAATTACATCTCAGATCACAACATAAATCAGGATGTATCACAAAGCATCATATATCAGGGATATCAACAATTCAATCATTCAGTCAGGTTCAAACATTCATAGATAGGATCAAATTAATTATCTGATAAATTTAAATCAGATTAATTTCTTATGAATTATAAATCCCGGGTTAATCAACATTGATAGTTTACAAATCATTTTGATTAATTATTCTTTAATCTTTAAATTGATCAATTCTAATCATTTAATTACCTTTAATTCATTAATCACATAATTAATTATTCTTTAATTACTTGGTTAATCAAACTTAAATCATTAATTAACTAACCTTAATTACTTTCATTAAAAAATTATCTTTAAGTAATTAACTACCTTAATTACTTACATTAATTAATCTTAATAAATCACTTACGAAATCACCGTAATATTCATTAATCAATCCCTTACTTTAAGATAAATCTTTTATCTTAATTAACTACCTCATTTCATCATTTAAATCTTATTCAATAACCTTTGACATAAATCCATCGTTAACTTAAAACCTTTAAGTTAAATTAAATGATTTTCATCTCTTAATAAATTACAATATTAAGTTTATCGAAAATAAACTTTTTAAAATAAAGGTTATATAGATTAAACACTTTCAACTTAATTTATAAAAGACTTTAATTTATTCTACATCTAGTATAAAACATTTATTATTAACTAAGAAAGGGTTTAAAATTCGATTTATTAAAGTTCCAAAACCTTGAACAGG
Organism: Allium fistulosum; assembly: GCA_030737815.1. NCBI lineage: Eukaryota > Viridiplantae > Streptophyta > Magnoliopsida > Asparagales > Amaryllidaceae > Allium > Allium fistulosum. Next base: position 589,229,076 of record CM060907.1, on the reverse strand, counting down.
TTCAGTTTTATGTTTTGAAAAACCTGGAATCATAATTTCTTTTTAAACTTTAGAAGAAAATTGTTTAAACGTTTACTTCGGGTAAGCCCGACCCCTGCTTCGAGGCATGCCCCGATATACGCGAGTACCCATAGTTCTTCGAGTCAATATCGCCAACGACTCGAGAATATCACGAACTCCCCCGTAGCTTCAATCGTTCCAGAAACGACGTGCACGTGTGCACGGTGCACAGCTCCCCGACCACCTCTGGCCAACCTCCTGATCATCAACAAATTCAAGTCGACCTCCTCACCTCAGGCGAACACCCAGATCGATGAACTCCCCCAAAATCAAGATCGAGCTAGTCGATCACCTGCTTCCCAGACCCGATCACCTACAACCACCACGTCCCATCGCCTCAGGCCATCAGCACTGTCAAAACTTCGGCCAGAGCTTCGTCTACCATTCGAGCTTCGATCCCAATGGGTCCGGTCACGCTCGATCTCTCCACGGCAACGAACAAACTAAAAATCATCACTGGCCAAAAACGAGACTTAAACCCTAAAAGTGCTTCGCCACGCATCCACGGCGAACCAGAAAATCATCGAACATTTTTCTGATGATCCTAGATCTCCAAACATGCTCGCTTTTCGATCACGAGATTTATCATCACTCCGATCATCAGATTTTCGTCAAAACCCAATTTACGTTCAACTCGTGATTTCTTCATACATATGTGCTTAAAAATCTTGATACTGATCTTAAAAATAATAACTTTCAATTTCAAAACCGATTATATAAGTGAAGCAATAAATCAATAAAGTCAATTTTGTCATACTTTTGAGTTGTTACTGTAATTCATGCTTCCAGATTGAAACTACTCATTAACTATGTTTAACAGTATTTTTAAAACTAAGATCTGGTTAATCTAATCACTTTTTGTTTAAATCTCAAATCCTAAAAAGGATTGGAATAAGAGGAATTAAATTTAAATCTAATATAAGTCTGTATATCTTTTTAACAGGGTGAAATGCCTGCACTCATACATGCATACCTACATATCCTTGAATACTCAGGCGTAAAATCCCATTTATATTCATACAAAACAGTTTTTTTTACTTCACATAGACAAAGCATAACACAGATTTAAGCTTTTAACGAGTAGATTTGCTCACCTGAAAAAATTGTAGACAGAGAACAAAGAACAGAGGGTCAGGTTTTTGAAGCTTCTATTATTAATATATATTTTTAAATCCTGGAAAATGATTTGAACATGGAAGCTTGCATTTGTTTTTGATCTGAAGTTTGAAACTTGATGTTGATCTTTCTGGAATGCTTGAAAACAGAGCCTGCCTTGATTCCATTTGAAGTTGTTTTGAGTTGTTGTTCAAGTTGAAGTATTTGTTGTTTATAAACTGAAGTTTGTTTCTCTTTTTATTTTATTTTATTTTTCTTCCAGGCTTTGCTTATTTTTTTCTTTTGTTTGAACGAACCAAAGGAGAGGGGAAGGCTGATATACAGGGGATGTGTACAAGGTGATATTCTTTGTTGTACTAAGGGTATGGCTGATATACTTGCATTAAATGCATGAGTACATTCTACACTTATGCCATACCTGAAGATATTTTTGCTTTGATTTAGCCATACATATTGACTTCGGCTGATAGAATATGAGATGGTTTGCATACTTTATTTTGTTTACAACTTATACTTGTTGTCTTGTTTCCTTTGAATAGAAATGAAGTTCCATTTTATTATGTTGTTTGGTTTCATCATTTTGCAAGCCTAAGGATATTTACTTTATAATTTATAATTCAAATTATCATTAACCATCAATTGAAATATTTATTATTATCAATTATTATTAAAACCATTTATTAAAATTTAAATCCAAATCCATACGACTTTATATATTTTCAATTAGGTTCGGGGAAACTCGCTTCCATTTTATCGATTTATTTTACTAATTTTATCCAAAAATTCATTTAATTATTAATTTAAATTAAATTAAATTTCGGGGTCGTTACAAATTTCCCCCCTTAAAAGAATTTCGTCCTCGAAATTCGAAGGCACGAAAACAACAAAGAGATAGACAGATTCGATCTCCTATAATTCCTCAAACTTACGATATGAATTCCAAACTCAAGTCGGAATATCACAGAATACATACCAATTTGTCCATCTTCGGACTTTGGTATTCAAAAGAAATTTCAATAGAATTTCAAAATTTGGTTTTAAACGATATCGTTTTAATTGATTCAATTCAATTTAGCTTCATATCCTGTTAATCAATTTAACTCAATTTATATTTCCCAATTCCAAATTTCATTAAGGTTTAAATCAAAAAGCTGATAAGAACTGATAAAGATACGAAGTAAGAATCTCCTACAACGGTTCGTAGAGCCATCATCACACCGAAACTTCTCCTGGAGCTGTCCCGAAGGAATCAAAAGAATTTGGAAACGAATCAAAGAATATTGATAGAGAAAGATTGTTTCCACTGTTGCAGGGTATTGACCATTTATAGTCGTATTCCCTTGTCCCCTATCTCGTTCTCTTCTTGTACTCATACTCACTATCAGTGGATAGTAAGAGAATTTACTGAGACGTTCGAACGGATATCTGAGAAATACTCATTCTAGAGTTTACTTCACTCTATCTCTAACGAGCTACTTAACGTGTTATACTCCTGAGCTAAAGTTCAACCTTAGCTCTGATACCACTTGTAACGTCACGGACATTTCCGGCAGCAGCGACCGGTAGGCTTTGCAACCATCCCAGCCCCACCGTGGCTTACACTGGCACCTCGCAGTTGCTTTTACGGCCAGCCTCTCGACTGTCACGGCCTCTGCCTAACCAACCCATCCCTCTCAGGGACATGTAGGGGTAAGAGTCCCCCGTTCGCCACCAAACCGCGAAGCGAGAACCCCCTATCATGCTGTAATATAGCAAATGCGATCCATATACGACGTATCACTATTCGGAATGAGTTATACGACCCAAAGGTCCTTTCCCGGCTAACCCGAATAGTGAGCGCAATATTCAAAAACAAATGGATAATGGGATTTCAATTAAGTCACAACTTTAAACCCAAACTTCTCTTTTCAAATGGTTTAACAAATTACCATTTTAATCTTTTTAAACAAAAGATTCAATTCACAAAGTTCACTTAATTTCACAAAGATTCATTCACAGATTTTCCAAATCGATTTCCATTTCAGTTTAATTAACTCGTTAAATCTTTAAATCAAAGATTTAACTTATAGTTTTCAAAACAATTTCATTTCTAATGGTTTAAAACAAATCGTCATTTCAAATCTGTTAAAAATAAACAGATTCGATTCATAGCTTTCAAAAAGAATTCATTCATAACTTGGAAAATCCATTTTTCAATTCACTTGAAATTCCTTTAATTAAACTGGAATTTCATTTCTTATCTGAAAGCTTTTATCCTTTTAAAACAACAGTTTTCAATTTGGAAATCTGATTCATTCATACGAGTTGAAATCCTTGGTTTAAATTCAAATTCCCAGCTTATACTTTTAAAATGGTTTAATTCATACAAACACATTTATATCATCTTTTATCCCTAGTTTCCAAATCATAGATTTAATTTCAAACTTGAATTCAAATTTAAATCTAATTATTTAAATTTTTAAAACTCGATTAAGTTATTCAAAATAACTTTTATCTTTGAAATTCCATTTCAAAAGCTTTTCAATTTAAACCCGAATTTCTAATTTCAAAATCAATTGAAATTAAAATTTCAATTTCAAAAACATCAAATTTAAATTATCCGTGACTTAACCGATTCCCACGTGAAATCCATTTTTGTGTGTGTAACAGTGTGGTCCAGGGGTTTTACACACAATAGTGCAACATCAATCATCACAGATATATCAATAAGCGGTATAATCGATAACGCTTATCTTCATTCACAGATTCATAGGTAAAATAAATTTATCAGTCACAAAGATTCACTATTACAATTCGATGTGGGTTTCGGATAACCAACTGGAATCCGACTCCCTGTCGCATCGAAACTCAAATGTCGTTCTATGGGTCAAGGGTTTCATATTCACATAGTAACATATCACAGAAATAGAAATTACATCTCAGATCACAACATAAATCAGGATGTATCACAAAGCATCATATATCAGGGATATCAACAATTCAATCATTCAGTCAGGTTCAAACATTCATAGATAGGATCAAATTAATTATCTGATAAATTTAAATCAGATTAATTTCTTATGAATTATAAATCCCGGGTTAATCAACATTGATAGTTTACAAATCATTTTGATTAATTATTCTTTAATCTTTAAATTGATCAATTCTAATCATTTAATTACCTTTAATTCATTAATCACATAATTAATTATTCTTTAATTACTTGGTTAATCAAACTTAAATCATTAATTAACTAACCTTAATTACTTTCATTAAAAAATTATCTTTAAGTAATTAACTACCTTAATTACTTACATTAATTAATCTTAATAAATCACTTACGAAATCACCGTAATATTCATTAATCAATCCCTTACTTTAAGATAAATCTTTTATCTTAATTAACTACCTCATTTCATCATTTAAATCTTATTCAATAACCTTTGACATAAATCCATCGTTAACTTAAAACCTTTAAGTTAAATTAAATGATTTTCATCTCTTAATAAATTACAATATTAAGTTTATCGAAAATAAACTTTTTAAAATAAAGGTTATATAGATTAAACACTTTCAACTTAATTTATAAAAGACTTTAATTTATTCTACATCTAGTATAAAACATTTATTATTAACTAAGAAAGGGTTTAAAATTCGATTTATTAAAGTTCCAAAACCTTGAACAGGTTCAGTTTTATGTTTTGAAAAACCTGGAATCACAATTTCTTTTTAAACTTTAGAAGAAAATTGTTTAAACGTTTACTTCGGGTAAGCCCGACCCCTGCTTCGAGGCATGCCCCGATATACGCGAGTACCCATAGTTCTTCGAGTCAATATCGCCAACGACTCGAGAATATCACGAACTCCCCCGTAGCTTCAATCGTTCCAGAAACGACGTGCACGTGTGCACGGTGCACAGCTCCCCGACCACCTCTGGCCAACCTCCTGATCATCAACAAATTCAAGTCGACCTCCTCACCTCAGGCGAACACCCAGATCGATGAACTCCCCCAAAAATCAAGATCGAGCTAGTCGATCACCTGCTTCCCAGACCCGATCACCTACAACCACCACGTCCCATCGCCTCAGGCCATCAGCACTGTCAAAACTTCGGCCAGAGCTTCGTCTACCATTCGAGCTTCGATCCCAATGGGTCCGGTCACGCTCGATCTCTCCACGGCAACGAACAAACTAAAAATCATCACTGGCCAAAAACGAGACTTAAACCCTAAAAGTGCTTCGCCACGCATCCACGGCGAACCAGAAAATCATCGAACATTTTTCTGATGATCCTAGATCTCCAAACATGCTCGCTTTTCGATCACGAGATTTATCATCACTCCGATCATCAGATTTTCGTCAAAACCCAATTTACGTTCAACTCGTGATTTCTTCATACATATGTGCTTAAAAATCTTGATACTGATCTTAAAAATAATAACTTTCAATTTCAAAACCGATTATATAAGTGAAGCAATAAATCAATAAAGTCAATTTTGTCATACTTTTGAGTTGTTACTGTAATTCATGCTTCCAGATTGAAACTACTCATTAACTATGTTTAACAGTATTTTTAAAACTAAGATCTGGTTAATCTAATCACTTTTTGTTTAAATCTCAAATCCTAAAAAGGATTGGAATAAGAGGAATTAAATTTAAATCTAATATAAGTCTGTATATGTAACGACCCAGAATATTAGATAATTAAAATTTGAATATTTAATTAATTTAAAATATTAATAAGTGGAATTAATAAGTCGGATAAATTATTTATCGAATATTGGATTTACCTGGGTAATTAAATCGATAAATTAATAATTGAAATTCCAAATTCAATTGAAAATCGAGTTTAAAGTGATTGAAATTGATTTGGGAAATTTTATTTAATCATACTGAAGTTATAGAAATATTTTAGAACTCTTAAATCTGAATTTGGAGTTAAATTGTGAAAATCGAATATTTTAATATTTAATTATCGACTGTAAAAATAGCCAATTTTCGAACAGTCTCTGAATTGAACGAGACCAGTTCCATTGGATCCGTAATAGTTAGTTATTATCGGATTTCAATTTTCGTAGCAATCGAAGTTATCGTTTGACCGTGGCAACTCGAAACGCATCGATATCGTTTTAATTTTAATTCGGCGAGTTAAAAATAGTCATTTTTCAAAAAGTCTCGGATTTCGACGAAACTAGTTTCATCGGATCCGTAATGTGATATTATTGTAAGATTTCAAATTTCGTAATTTTTGGATTTACCATTTGTCCGGTACAAATTAAAACGCCTCGAAATCGATTTAAATCGGTTTAATTTAAATTGATCGTTTATTGTCATATCTCACGCATACGATCGAATTAGCTTTCGAAACCTGTTCCATTGTGTCCGGAACGCGGGTTAAACCCCAGAAACGCCAGTTACCGCGCGTAAATCGGAGTTCGGGAAATCGAGTGAATAGTGTCGAAAATTCTCTATAAAAGACCCCCTTATTCACAATTTTCAAAAGAAAGCAAACCCTAACCCTAAAGCTTCAGGCCGCCACTAATGGTTTACACGGCCAGAAACGCTCGATCTTTCTCCCTCAAAATCTTCCAATCCGTGCGTTATTTCAACAAACCCTCAACTAGAAAAGCGTAGACAACGACGAGATCTTTGAAACCAACGGTCAAGATCGCAAATGGGTTAGTGGATTGGCGGCAATAGTCGTTTGAACACGTGCGTTTCGTGCACGATTTTCCGTGCTAGATGGCGACCGGAATTCACAATATTTGGGGCGTTCGTGCTTGGCAATGGTGGCTTCGACGTGGAAGTATCAGATCATTCTCAAATGCATCATGAAGGTCGCGATAATTTGATTTGGAGTGACGGCTATGGGTTAAGATTGTCTCGGCTGGTAACGAAGAAGAGAAGCATCAATAGGCGGCCGAGATTCATGGGCCTGGAACGAACGGTAGATGATGATTAGGGTTTTAAATTAAATATAAATTGTGTAATTAATTATATTATAAAATTGTATTAAGTTTAAAATATCATAACTTTGTCATATATTGTCAGAAAATTACGAAATCAGTTGCGTTGGAATCGTCTCGGCGTGTACTTCGCTATGGAACTGAATTGGAGTCGTTAGGAGCTAGTTTGAATTTCGGGTAAAATTAAACGCGCGTTTAATTTTATTCGAAATAAACTCTGGATCAGAATTAAAATCACGGTGAGATCTTCTCACTCAAATTGAATGTGGAATTATTTACAGTTATTGATTGATGATTGACTGTTTGAATGTGCTATTAGATATGATAGGATATATCTATATATATAGCAATATATACATATTGGCATATGTATATATTGGATTGATTGATTTCCCGCCTCGTATAGCGGATGAGACCCTATTGCGCCGTTAGTAAGCGGATTTTTATAAAACCCATATACCGCGATAATTCCGTACTGGAGCGGAATTGGTATTGTGCTAACGTCTGTGGATGCAGGGAAACAGGTTGGAGGGATCCAACTGGATTCCTCACCGTATTGATTATTTACAGATATTTTGATATATTCTGTTATCATATGTTGATATATGATGTTTGATGTTGTGATTGACTAATTGGTGCTGTTGCATCATCGGATTCAAGTTTTAAAAATAACGACTTTTAAATTTAAAAGGATTTTTAAAGTGATCTTTGAAATTATACGCTTTATTAAATTTCTGAAGTGATTTATTTTAAATAAATAAACGTTCAAATTTTAAAGTTATTAAAGTTAAGACCTTTGTGAAATATAACCGAAAAGTGATTTTTGGAATAAACAGTTGATTGATTTATAAAATGGTTTAAGTGGAGATTTTTAAAATATTATAAACGGTTTACTTAAAAGGTTTATAAAGTTGACACTTTATTAATTAAAATGTTGGTATTATAAAACGAGTTTTTTATAAGCGTTAAAATGAATTTTTAAGAATTTATAAATAAATGGAATTTATAAATTGTGAACTTATAAATGGAGATGATTTTGTAAAATAAAGGAATTATAAGTATTTGACTTATAATATGGATTGTTGGTATAAGATTTGAGTTATGAATTAAATTTGTTAATCCAAGGAATTTTTTTTAAATCGAAGTTTATAAATAGGGAAAGAATTTATAGACATAGTTTATAAATTCGAAATCAACTGGATTTGATAAATTAAAATGTTAAAGGAGATATATTCGCGATTTTGGATAGCGGATTATTATTGAAATAAATGTGTAGAAAATAGTGAAATGTAATTAGTAAAGTATATTCACGATTTTGGGACAGTGAATATATTATTGAATAAAATGGATATTGTTTGGGAAAGTGATATTTGAAATGAAGTTAATTGTTTTAAAAGATGTTTTAAACGTGTTAAATATCGAAATCATAGATTTCAACATTTATTGTTGAAATAGACGTTTTCGAGAAATAAGGAAATGATGGACTATAACACTGTTGTTATAGTAAATGATTTCCGAAAGGAAATGTTTTTAATGTAGTATTGGGATTTATATATCTATCTAAATTCGAATCCCTATACTAGTGATTTTGAGTCGTCGTAACGATGTTTTACGCAACATTCGTTTTGACTCAAATTGATGTTGTTATAGAGAATGATTTCCTTAAAGATTGAAATTTATACTTAATATTGATTTAAGTATATCGAATATTTTCAAATGTTGAAAATAAATGATTTGTGAAATACTTATTTTTAAATAAGTATGGAAATGCTTTTCCAATATGAAATGAACTGTTTTGAGATTTTATCTTCAAAGATAAAATGAAATGTGGAAATTGATTTGAAATTGTTTTCAAATGATTAAGTGTGGAAATTTTATATCTAGTAAAAGATATTTTGGAAGATAAAATAATTTGGAAAAGTATTTGGAATCTGATGATGTTGCGCATCTTTATTGATAGTTAAATAACCGACTATCAATAATTACCTTGAATAGGTATTTGTTGTGAATTGGATGAATTTGAATGCCACACTTATTTTTGAATAATCGCTCACTATTCGGGTTAACCGGGAAAGGACCATGGGGTCGTATAACCCATTCCGAATATGTGATACGTCGTTATGAATTGCATTCGAAGACCGGTGTTGAAGACCGGATATTTTTGAAAACGGAAGGATTACCGTCGAGTTACTCTACATCGGCTGATCTCCGGTTTAGAGGTTTTATCACCCTTAGTGACGGGAAGTCCCGACGTGATTGAAAATTATCCGGATGTGCAAGGGCTTCGTGAGAAGTGCCTTCGGTTCTGTTCGATCCCGGAACAGACTTGTATGGATTGTGTGTCTGACGTTACAATTTGAGATATAAAGCTGATTTCTTTCAAATACATTTCTGTTGGTGGCGGAGAATTTATTCTCTTAGCTTAACACCCTTCTCTGAGACGTACGAGCTCAGAGGTTATGTAGTTGAAATTTATCAGCGATATATCCCAATTTGGTAACGTGGCATACTGAGTGTTGCTGTGAAATGATCAGTGTTTGATCATTTGTGATATGATCATTTATTTGATCTTATATCTTTGTGATCATAGGTTGATCATTTTGTTGGACCCGAAGCAGGGCTTTTTGAGAAAGCGTAGCTTTGTGGACGAGACTTCGTCGAGCCTCAACACCCCGGAAATGGTCGAAACAGGAATGTTGCGGCAAGGTTATGAGGGTCGCGCCCTTTAGGGTATGTCATTTCCTTCTGGAAAGGGGTGGTATCATGGTATGGAGCCCAGATACTTACTCATGTGGATACACTTTCTTTATGATGTGTGATGTTGGATATCGAGCGCTCGGATAAAGGTCCCAAAGGACCGGGTGATGACATATTCGTGAGTTACCTGTTACAGGGGTAACCCGGCCTTGTTTGGCAGAGAGCAGTTTGTCTCTCGGGACGTCCAGCCAGAGGCGATCCCAATCGGCAGGAGGAAAGGAAGTTCCTTAGCCTGACCATTTGTTGGAAAATCCAAAGAAACAATACGAACCCTGTACGGTTTTAGTTGTATTACCTGCTATGGAATGTGGCGGTAACCTGCTATTGAACATAGTAGCTATAGTAGGCATACGATACTGGTCGTATGTTGGCTAAGATTAATATTATACTTTCGAAATGTTTTCTACACTATGCACTAATAATAATATCAAAAATGATTTGATTTTGCGTAGTAAGCATCTTTGACTATCATAAGAAGAAATCTCCTCCAATCCTGCGTTTGCATTGTGTGTGTGGTGGGAGGTCTTATGGTAGTTTCATTTTCCAAAAGCATTGCGAATTTGTTTTATTTTCTTTGTGAAAAATAACTGTTTTACGATCTCACACCAGTCACCATGACTGACTCGGAGTTTATTGTTCCCTTCTAAACTCTGGGTGCCCACCAATTTCCACACGGGCAGCCTAGAGTTATATTATCAGGATATTCTGGATATTCTGGAGCTTTGGAAGCAAGCTGGATGACGAGACGTAGTATTTGTATCTGATATATTTATTCCGCTGTGTATTCTGTATGAGGACAAGTTTATATAACTGTCCATTGTTGTTTATTAACTCTGATGATATGATGTGATGTAATGTAATAACAGATATAATTCTTTGTTTTAAAGATTATGCAATTATCTATTATATATTGTTCCGCTGCGATATGTGAGATTCTGATATTGTTTCTGTTTCTGATGTTGTTCTTTTGTTTCTTCTTTCTCTTTTCTTCTATCTTTTCTTCTACCTCTTCTTTTAAAAAAAACCTAATGGTTCGGTTTTTCGTTCACCTTGAGTAAATAGATGGAGATTAGTGTCTATTCAAGGGGTACGGAAAAGCGGGTTATTACATTTGGTATCAGAGCATATGGTTAAGCGACAACCCTGCTCTGTTGGGTGTTACTCATTAGAGATAGAGTCAGTAGTACTCTAGAATGAGTTTGAGTGTAATAATAGATATGAGCGCGTATTTGTTATTTGAATATAAAATTGTTTTATATTGTGATGATTGGTTTGTTGAGTGGTATATGGATTCTGGTCGGTATTGTCCGTACAACTCTATCGATAGGGATCTCTAAACACTTATATAGAACAATTCGGCACAGCATTGTTTTAAATAGGGTAAATGAAATAATTTTGCCCAAAACTATTTTTGTATAGAAAAGAAATGTTTTTCTATGAAGTACAATAGTATATGGTTGCATGGTTGTTAAAGGTGATAATATTAAATTATTATCAATGAAATTGAATAAGAAATTGAAATCATAACTCCAAAGTTAAGAGATAAATCCATGTACAATTGAAATTTAAGAATGTAAATTATAAATGTGACTTATAATTTGAAATGGAATTCCAGAGAAGTTTTTGGAAATGTTTTGAAAAGAATTTGAAAATTTTGGAGATTTGGAAAGTTTAAATCTTTTTGATTTGAAAATGAATTTCAAAGGTTTTGAAAAGTATTTTGGAGGGATAAAAGCTCTAAACTCTTTTCGGTCGCTGCAAAATAACTTCGATGATGACCGCGGCATCGTTGGTGTTCATTTTCGGATTTCCAAAAGAGGAATTGCTGCCAAATTATTTTAAATGAAAGTTGTTTGAAAATTTGGGTTTTGTTTTGGAAATTCAAATGGAATTTGAATTGTTTTCAAAATGGCTTTGAAATGTTGGTAAACTCTGGAATGCTATATAAAGATATTTATGAAATATTACTAAGTTGATAACTTATACCAATTGAATTTTGGTAGAATAAATTTAACTTAAAAGAATGAAGTTAAATCAAAGCAAGTATAAGTGAATCAATTAAATGAAAATGAAATTGAAGGTTGAAATTCATTTCGAATTCGTAAGCAAATGAATTGAATTGAATAATGTAAATTGAAAGATGAATTAAAATTCATATGCTATTGGAAATCCAGTTTAATATGAGTGGTTATAAACCAAAATGGCAAATTGAAAATAAATTTTGGGAATGAACGAAAGAATAAAACTGGAATTGAAACTGAATGTTGAAAACAAAATTGAATAAGTGAATTACAATTTGAAATGAATTAGTAATTGAAACTAATCTAAAATAAGCAGTTGTAAATGAAAGTTAATCGACGAAATTCAATATTCAGAAGTTAAACTGAATCCAAATTAGATTGGAATTGTAAATTGAATTCAAATGAATTTGAAATGTAAAATTGAATAAATGAATATGTGTAACTTCAATAGTGAATTAGAGATGGTATAAGAAGTTATATTGAAAATTTTGTAATTAAATGTACGAAATGGTTTGAATATATGCAACTAGATATTATGGCTAGTAGGAGATACAGGTATAAAGGAATTGGAATTTGATTTCGAAGATAATTTGAATTGCTCGACTAAAGGTATGTATTTAAATTTGAATATGAGATTTGATGACTTATTTCTCTAGCCGCTTGGCTTTTTCTTTTTCTTTTTGAAATCTGAGAGTCCGTAGGGACGTTTTGTAGTCGTGCCGTATTAGCCGCGCAAAGGAGACGCTGGCGAAATTTTCCGGAAATTCAGGGCGTTAGAAAATTTTTGAGAAAATTTTGAAAGTTTAAAATTTGAATTTAAACTCGAATTCGAATTTTGAAGTAAACAATGTTGTTTGGAACTTATAATTGAAATTGGAGAGTTAGTTAAAGTAATAACGAATCTTTAATAGGAAGATTTGTTTTGACAATTTGATAAAACTATTTGGATGTTGAAAAATAGTAGACGTGTTAAGGACTCTTTCTTCCTGACTTGTAATTTCGGGGACGAAATTCTTTTAAGGGGGGAAGTCTGTAACGACCCAGAATATTAGATAATTAAAATTTGAATATTTAATTAATTTTAAATATTAATAAGTGGAATTAATAAGTCGGATAAATTATTTATCGAATATTGGATTTACCTGGGTAATTAAATCGATAAATTAATAATTGAAATTCCAAATTCAATTGAAAATCGAGTTTAAAGTGATTGAAATTGATTTGGGAAATTTTATTTAATCATACTGAAGTTATAGAAATATTTTAGAACTCTTAAATCTGAATTTGGAGTTAAATTGTGAAAATCGAATATTTTAATATTTAATTATCGATTGTAAAAATAGCCAATTTTCGAACAGTCTCTGAATTGAACGAGACCAGTTCCATTGGATCCGTAATAGTTAGTTATTATCGGATTTCAATTTTCGTAGCAATCGAAGTTATCGTTTGACCGTGGCAACTCGAAACGCATCGATATCGTTTTAATTTTAATTCGGCGAGTTAAAAATAGTCATTTTTCAAAAAGTCTCGGATTTCGACGAAACTAGTTTCATCGGATCCGTAATGTGATATTATTGTAAGATTTCAAATTTCGTAATTTTTGGATTTACCATTTGTCCGGTACAAATTAAAACGCCTCGAAATCGATTTAAATCGGTTTAATTTAAATTGATCGTTTATTGTCATATCTCACGCATACGATCGAATTAGCTTTCGAAACCTATTCCATTGTGTCCGGAACGCGGGTTAAACCCCAGAAACGCCAGTTACCGCGCGTAAATCGGAGTTCGGGAAATCGAGTGAATAGTGTCGAAAATTCTCTATAAAAGACCCCCTTATTCACAATTTTCAAAAGAAAGCAAACCCTAACCCTAAAGCTTCAGGCCGCCACTAATGGTTTACACGGCCAGAAACGCTCGATCTTTCTCCCTCAAAATCTTCCAATCCGTGCGTTATTTCAACAAACCCTCAACTAGAAAAGCGTAGACAACGACGAGATCTTTGAAACCAACGGTCAAGATCGCAAATGGGTTAGTGGATTGGCGGCAATAGTCGTTTGAACACGTGCGTTTCGTGCACGATTTTCCGTGCTAGATGGCGACCGGAATTCACAATATTTGGGGCGTTCGTGCTTGGCAATGGTGGCTTCGACGTGGAAGTATCAGATCATTCTCAAATGCATCATGAAGGTCGCGATAATTTGATTTGGAGTGACGGCTATGGGTTAAGATTGTCTCGGCTGGTAACGAAGAAGAGAAGCATCAATAGGCGGCCGAGATTCATGGGCCTGGAACGAACGGTAGATGATGATTAGGGTTTTAAATTAAATATAAATTGTGTAATTAATTATATTATAAAATTGTATTAAGTTTAAAATATCATAACTTTGTCATATATTGTCAGAAAATTACGAAATCAGTTGCGTTGGAATCGTCTCGGCGTGTACTTCGCTATGGAACTGAATTGGAGTCGTTAGGAGCTAGTTTGAATTTCGGGTAAAATTAAACGCGCGTTTAATTTTATTCGAAATAAACTCTGGATCAGAATTAAAATCACGGTGAGATCTTCTCACTCAAATTGAATGTGGAATTATTTACAGTTATTGATTGATGATTGACTGTTTGAATGTGCTATTAGATATGATAGGATATATCTATATATATAGCAATATATACATATTGGCATATGTATATATTGGATTGGTTGATTTCCCGCCTCGTATAGCGGATGAGACCCTATTGCGCCGTTAGTAAGCGGATTTTTATAAAACCCATATACCGCGATAATTCCGTACTGGAGCGGAATTGGTATTGTGCTAACGTCTGTGGATGCAGGGAAACAGGTTGGAGGGATCCAACTGGATTCCTCACCGTATTGATTATTTACAGATATTTTGATATATTCTGTTATCATATGTTGATATATGATGTTTGATGTTGTGATTGACTAATTGGTGCTGTTGCATCATCGGATTCAAGTTTTAAAAATAACGACTTTTAAATTTAAAAGGATTTTTAAAGTGATCTTTGAAATTATACGCTTTATTAAATTTCTGAAGTGATTTATTTTAAATAAATAAACGTTCAAATTTTAAAGTTATTAAAGTTAAGACCTTTGTGAAATATAACCGAAAAGTGATTTTTGGAATAAACAGTTGATTGATTTATAAAATGGTTTAAGTGGAGATTTTTAAAATATTATAAACGGTTTACTTAAAAGGTTTATAAAGTTGACACTTTATTAATTAAAATGTTGGTATTATAAAACGAGTTTTTTATAAGCGTTAAAATGAATTTTTAAGAATTTATAAATAAATGGAATTTATAAATTGTGAACTTATAAATGGAGATGATTTTGTAAAATAAAGGAATTATAAGTATTTGACTTATAATATGGATTGTTGGTATAAGATTTGAGTTATGAATTAAATTTGTTAATCCAAGGAATTTTTTTTAAATCGAAGTTTATAAATAGGGAAAGAATTTATAGACATAGTTTATAAATTCGAAATCAACTGGATTTGATAAATTAAAATGTTAAAGGAGATATATTCGCGATTTTGGATAGCGGATTATTATTGAAATAAATGTGTAGAAAATAGTGAAATGTAATTAGTAAAGTATATTCACGATTTTGGGACAGTGAATATATTATTGAATAAAATGGATATTGTTTGGGAAAGTGATATTTGAAATGAAGTTAATTGTTTTAAAAGATGTTTTAAACGTGTTAAATATCGAAATCATAGATTTCAACATTTATTGTTGAAATAGACGTTTTCGAGAAATAAGGAAATGATGGACTATAACACTGTTGTTATAGTAAATGATTTCCGAAAGGAAATGTTTTTAATGTAGTATTGGGATTTATATATCTATCTAAATTCGAATCCCTATACTAGTGATTTTGAGTCGTCGTAACGATGTTTTACGCAACATTCGTTTTGACTCAAATTGATGTTGTTATAGAGAATGATTTCCTTAAAGATTGAAATTTATACTTAATATTGATTTAAGTATATCGAATATTTTCAAATGTTGAAAATAAATGATTTGTGAAATACTTATTTTTAAATAAGTATGGAAATGCTTTTCCAATATGAAATGAACTGTTTTGAGATTTTATCTTCAAAGATAAAATGAAATGTGGAAATTGATTTGAAATTGTTTTCAAATGATTAAGTGTGGAAATTTTATATCTAGTAAAAGATATTTTGGAAGATAAAATAATTTGGAAAAGTATTTGGAATCTGATGATGTTGCGCATCTTTATTGATAGTTAAATAACCGACTATCAATAATTACCTTGAATAGGTATTTGTTGTGAATTGGATGAATTTGAATGCCACACTTATTTTTGAATAATCGCTCACTATTCGGGTTAACCGGGAAAGGACCATGGGGTCGTATAACCCATTCCGAATATGTGATACGTCGTTATGAATTGCATTCGAAGACCGGTGTTGAAGACCGGATATTTTTGAAAACGGAAGGATTACCGTCGAGTTACTCTACATCGGCTGATCTCCGGTTTAGAGGTTTTATCACCCTTAGTGACGGGAAGTCCCGACGTGATTGAAAATTATCCGGATGTGCAAGGGCTTCGTGAGAAGTGCCTTCGGTTCTGTTCGATCCCGGAACAGACTTGTATGGATTGTGTGTCTGACGTTACAATTTGAGATATAAAGCTGATTTCTTTCAAATACATTTCCGTTGGTGGCGGAGAATTTATTCTCTTAGCTTAACACCCTTCTCTGAGACGTACGAGCTCAGAGGTTATGTAGTTGAAATTTATCAGCGATATATCCCAATTTGGTAACGTGGCATACTGAGTGTTGCTGTGAAATGATCAGTGTTTGATCATTTGTGATATGATCATTTATTTGATCTTATATCTTTGTGATCATAGGTTGATCATTTTGTTGGACCCGAAGCAGGGCTTTTTGAGAAAGCGTAGCTTTGTGGACGAGACTTCGTCGAGCCTCAACACCCCGGAAATGGTCGAAACAGGAATGTTGCGGCAAGGTTATGAGGGTCGCGCCCTTTAGGGTATGTCATTTCCTTCTGGAAAGGGGTGGTATCATGGTATGGAGCCCAGATACTTACTCATGTGGATACACTTTCTTTATGATGTGTGATGTTGGATATCGAGCGCTCGGATAAAGGTCCCAAAGGACCGGGTGATGACATATTCGTGAGTTACCTGTTACAGGGGTAACCCGGCCTTGTTTGGCAGAGAGCAGTTTGTCTCTCGGGACGTCCAGCCAGAGGCGATCCCAATCGGCAGGAGGAAAGGAAGTTCCTTAGCCTGACCATTTGTTGGAAAATCCAAAGAAACAATACGAACCCTGTACGGTTTTAGTTGTATTACCTGCTATGGAATGTGGCGGTAACCTGCTATTGAACATAGTAGCTATAGTAGGCATACGATACTGGTCGTATGTTGGCTAAGATTAATATTATACTTTCGAAATGTTTTCTACACTATGCACTAATAATAATATCAAAAATGATTTGATTTTGCGTAGTAAGCATCTTTGACTATCATAAGAAGAAATCTCCTCCAATCCTGCGTTTGCATTGTGTGTGTGGTGGGAGGTCTTATGGTAGTTTCATTTTCCAAAAGCATTGCGAATTTGTTTTATTTTCTTTGTGAAAAATAACTGTTTTACGATCTCACACCAGTCACCATGACTGACTCGGAGTTTATTGTTCCCTTCTAAACTCTGGGTGCCCACCAATTTCCACACGGGCAGCCTAGAGTTATATTATCAGGATATTCTGGATATTCTGGAGCTTTGGAAGCAAGCTGGATGACGAGACGTAGTATTTGTATCTGATATATTTATTCCGCTGTGTATTCTGTATGAGGACAAGTTTATATAACTGTCCATTGTTGTTTATTAACTCTGATGATATGATGTGATGTAATGTAATAACAGATATAATTCTTTGTTTTAAAGATTATGCAATTATCTATTATATATTGTTCCGCTGCGATATGTGAGATTCTGATATTGTTTCTGTTTCTGATGTTGTTCTTTTGTTTCTTCTTTCTCTTTTCTTCTATCTTTTCTTCTACCTCTTCTTTTAAAAAAACCTAATGGTTCGGTTTTTCGTTCACCTTGAGTAAATAGATGGAGATTAGTGTCTATTCAAGGGGTACGGAAAAGCAGGTTATTACAGTATATCTTTTTAACAGGGTGAAATGCCTGCACTCATACATGCATACCTACATATCCTTGAATACTCAGGCGTAAAATCCCATTTATATTCATATAAAACAGTTTTTTTTACTTCACATAGACAAAGCATAACACAGATTTAAGCTTTTAACGAGTAGATTTGCTCACCTGAAAAAATTGTAGACAGAGAACAAAGAACAGAGGGTCAGGTTTTTGAAGCTTCTATTATTAATATATATTTTTAAATCTTGGAAAATGATTTGAACATGGAAGCTTGCATTTGTTTTTGATCTGAAGTTTGAAACTTGATGTTGATCTTTCTGGAATGCTTGAAAACAGAGCCTGCCTTGATTTCATTTGAAGTTGTTTTGAGTTGTTGTTCAAGTTGAAGTATTTGTTGTTTATAAACTGAAGTTTGTTTCTCTTTTTTTTTTCTTCCAGGCTTTGCTTATTTTTTTCTTTTGTTTGAACGAACCAAAGGAGAGGGGAAGGCTGATATACAGGGGATGTGTACAAGGTGATATCCTTTGTTGTACTAAGGGTATGGCTGATATACTTGCATTAAATGCATGAGTACATTCTACACTTATGCCATACCTGAAGATATTTTTGCTTTGCTTTAGCCATACATATTGACTTCGGCTGATAGAATATGAGATGGTTTGCATACTTTATTTTGTTTACAACTTATACTTGTTGTCTTGTTTCCTTTGAATAGAAATGAAGTTCCATTTTATTATGTTGTTTGGTTTCATCATTTTGCAAGCCTAAGGATATTTACTTTATAATTTATAATTCAAATTATCATTAACCATCAATTGAAATATTTATTATTATCAATTATTATTAAAACCATTTATTAAAATTTAAATCCAAATCCATACGACTTTATATATTTTCAATTAGGTTCGGGGAAACTCGCTTCCATTTTATCGATTTATTTTACTAATTTTATCCAAAAATTCATTTAATTATTAATTTAAATTAAATTAAATTTCGGGGTCGTTACAATAGTCCTTACAATTTTTTAGGGTCAAAACTATCTACAATTAATTCTAAGGGTCAAAAATATCAAAATACAGTACTACCCTAAGCTATAGCTTATTTGAAAGTCATTTGGTTATGAAAATAATATTTTTACAATCCTCCGATGCATAAAAATGTATAGAAAATGTGGGTCATTACAAAATATCACTAATCTGCATGATTGCCAATACACTACCATGTCTTGTACGATACCAAACGGTAATATACGAGGCAATGAAACCATATCTCAACCCGTTTTCAACAAGTCAGCATATTTCTACTATAGTGCGACGTAATAAATGACATGTCTAATAACTACTAATCACCATGGCACCTGTGCGACTAGACCATCACACACTAGGTCGAGTATCTTGGTAAGGCCAAGACCCACTAAGTACGGTCATCGATGTAACACCAGTATTACGACACTTCATCGCATCGTCCACCACCTACAATCGTATCAAATCCAAATCGGTATATACGTGCCTAACCTCTGCTATTTTGTTTATCAAGAAGACTTAGGAGAAGTAACCCGAGGCCAATAACACTTGCTACAAAGTAACCTAAGGTCTATAGTCTTTGTTACCGAGATAAAATGTCTTCTATCTCTAAATCGATGCCGCCTAACACAAGTAACCAAGACAACCACATCTCGTTTTACGAATTGTCTATTAATATCAAATCCCAAAGTTGTAACCAAGGATTACCCTTATTTTGTATATGCAATGTCATATGGAACCGTATATCACAATACCCTAAACATCTCATTATGAAACCACCGGACGACTTTATAAAACCACCATACGAATCAAATCGCGTCACGAACCATTGCGTATTTCAAGACGTGTTATTAGAAATATGTAAACCATCGGACGACTTTACATCTCTTTGCATTTATCGTGCGTATTTCAAGACGTGTTATGTATTAAAGTTGATTATCATTGTTTATTAGAAAACATAAATAGTGGTGTCCTTAGTCGCATACTACTTTAGAGTTGTTATTGGGCTGTAGGATTGGATCACAAGTGTCCTTCAAAGAATTTTTGCCGGAATTTTATTATTTTAAACTAATTCGCTCTCTTGAAGAAAATATCCATGTAAACATCCTGCAAAACATATTCAGGCCCGTTAGGGTTTTTCTTCATCTTCTCCTAAATTCGACGCTTCTCCGCGCGGGAATCAACTTATATTACTATTCAAAAAGTAAAAATCTTCATTCCTCTTCCGACCTTTAACTTCGAAAGTTCGCAGCAGCTGCACCACGCCACAATTACCATCAACCGCGACACTACGTCTCCACCACAGCGGCACTGACTCCGAGCAATCTCCAGTCTGCTCCATTCTAGTATTCTACAATCTGTAGGAAGAAAGGTATTTTTTTTTTGTTATTTTTGCTGCAATCGAATACCAAATTGATATCAAAATCGAATAGTTTCAAGAGCAAGTGAATAAATTGCGAATTTTCTCATTTTATTTTATGCAAACACCTTATGCCTAGCCCAAACTTTAAATGAAAAGAAATAAATATCAGAATTTAGAATAGGGTGAAATGAATATGTATATGGTTTGGTATATGAAATGAAATGAATATGGTTTATTGGTAAAAAAATTATGAAAGTACATGTAAGAATTGGGTTTTTCAATTTGTTTTTTCACTATAAAGTAGGGGTTTTTCAATCATTTCAGAAAAAGTAGATGTACATGGAATTGGGTTTTTCATTTTACAGTTTGGGTGTTTCAATAATTTTCTTTCAAAAGAAAAAGGATATCAAATAATTGTATGAATTGTCTCATTTCTTTTAAAGTTTGTCTTCTACAGTTTTGTCTCATTTCAATCATTTTTCTCGAATAGATGTATCAAGAAGAATATCAAATAGATGTATAAAAAAGAATACCAAATTGGGGTTTTCTTTGACAGTTGCCTCATTTCAATCATTTTCATTCATTTTAATGAAATTAACTAAAAATGTTTGTGTTTTAAAAACTCGATAAGTTATTGTCATTGAATAAATTTATGTTAAAGATATCACATAGCATGATTGTACTTTTTTTTCCTCTTTTTATACATATTTCATTTGTATTTTGAATGTGTTTTTGTTGTGTAAGCAAACTTAAGGAAAAAAATTTATAATATTAGTTTTTTATAATTATTATTTTGTATTGTAAAGGCAACAAAATTGTCTCTTGCCTCAAGCAACCCAACGGTCAGAACCTCCCCTTACTGGTTCCAAAACATTTTTCCAAGGAATGTCTGTTGGAGTTCGAAATCTCACAGTATTACGCGAATTCAAGCCTTTTGGATTATCAGCCGATGATTATTTTGAAAACGAGTCTGAAAGCTTCCACTATTTCCTATTTGATGCCAATGTCACTCGCAAAAGAGAATCTTCATTCAAGAATCCTCATGTTTTCTGTGAAGCTGATACTTGTTATGATGGAATTGAGAGTGAGCTTTTCATTAGAGGCAATAGGTATACATTTTTTATTATCATATTTCATGTCAGTAATTATGTATTTGTGTGAAGAAACAAATACTACACCATTGACCAAAAATTGGACCTCATAACGTAAAGTGTATAAAGCTTTCATAATTCTATTTAATCTATATTGGAATTTACTCGATATTGAGATTTGTCTTCCAATAAGATATCTTATCCCGTTTTCCTCTTCGTTTTATATTTTATAAATTAAAGTGAATTATATATTATTTTGCAGGATAATATGGAGCATGGGTTCTCAAGTTCGCAGAAGATACACCTCTGCGAGTACTGTACTTATGGTAGTTCTATATCTAAGTTTCTCAATCTTTTGAGTTATTTGTAATTTACATTTATTTCCACATAAGTTTTGTTTTCAATTCTGTTCACATAACTTAAACTCTGTATATTTTTTCCCCCTAATTTGAAGTGTTTAATCACATGATTATGCAAGGAAAACCTACAGTGGAAGATAGATAAATTGGGATGCATATAATTAAATTTAACTCTGTTTTATATATGTCAATCTATTAAGAAAACATTGCCTTATAGTAAACATAAAACTCAAACTAGCTGCTCAATCCCTAGATATCATATTTTATGTTTTGTCTCACCTCCGTGACAAGTTATTTCCCAGATATGTCCCTTACTTAATCTAAAATTAAGTTCAGTAACACTCTGCAATCCTTTGTAATTAAATTCGATGTACTGCACTGCAATGCAACTTGTATAAGCCACGATAAAGTAAGTATTTTCCATTAGTTACTTCCATACATGTATATCTTTCAGTTTATGATCATGCGTAAATTTTATTCTTCATGCTTGAGTTTTTCCCCTTATCCACAGATATCTAGTTACTTATGTTGATTCTAACAAAAAATATATCTTTTTTACTTATTATTTCTGGGTTGAAGAATGCAAACAAATAATGCTTGAAATTTCTACACACATGCCATATATTCTTCTTTGCTTTTCTTAACCATCTTCCACAAATTCCAGGCTTGTTGGTGTAACATGGCATGCATTTCAGATGCACTTCTTTGTGTTTTACAGATTGACACTCTTGCCATATATAATGCAACTGGTAAGTCAAGTATTTCTTTTAATTACGACAACACAGAAACTCTCTTCTTCATCCTATAGTTCTTGTTTTATCAATTAGGATTGCTTATCTACTCTATAATTTCTTTATCCCTAAACTATGTGTATTTTATCCATGTTACCCTCCTCTCGAGCATCAGTCTGTTGATACTTTTAATTGCTTATTGATGGTATTTTCCTAATATGTTATTCATGCAGGCGAAGTCGTTTGTATTCCTCTTCCATACGATGTTGAACATATATGGCCTCTTCCTTTTGGTTTGCTGCTCCAAAAAACAATGGATGGGAACCGTCCCATCTCTTCTTCTAGTTCATTGCTGAATTCAAGAGATTTACCTCGTTCAAATAAAGATTACGTGAATACTCTTCATACCTTTGGCGACCACCACATTAAGGAAGATGATGCTATTATTGCATCACACTTGATTTTGAAACATCCCTCGGATGAACCTCAGGTGTGCATGGTTTTGTTATTCCAATAATTATTCAACTTCTTAGAGATGTGATTATTCAAAGATACAACCGATTATAAAGCAATCGCTGCAATAATTAATTACACATTAGAAGCATGCATGGTTTACTCTTAAAAGAATGCTTTAAGATATCAAAATATCAACGGAAGCTGGAGACTTTAAACTTTAAAGAGCAGGATATGGTCTGAAATGAAATGATAATAGGAAGTTTTCCTAAATTAAGTCCTGAAAAACTATCCAGTGATGTTTATTTATGCATGTTTGCACAAAAAATGGACAAACACCTCAAAGTTGTATGATTTAGTGGATCTTATGTTGTTCTTAGTGATTTGGGTGACTTATGCAAATATATGAAAAGCAGGGGCTAAACTGTAAAAAGACACACAGATTTATAGTGGTTCGGCCAGAACGTGCCTACATCCACTTTATATGTTATTTCTCCTTTAGATCTCAGATTACAAGTACAAAGCTCTGGTACAAGTATCTAAAAGTGTTTGAAAGTTCCTTCCGGGCTTGAGCTCTCAAACTTGTCCCCCATTGTTGTACCCCTGCCCCTCTATTTATAGAGTGAGGCTGGGGGTAGGGGTCTTGGATGTAGATAGCTGCTAGTGGGCTTGGCCTGATGCAATCTGGCCTGGCAGTGTTGGTCCGGTATTCCTTGGTTCGGTGGTACGTTGGTTCGGCAGGCATGGGGAGTAGCTTGGTTCGGCAGGTATGGGGAGGTAGCTTGGTTCGGCAGGCATGGGGAGGTAGCTTGGTTCGGCAGACATGGGGAGTAGCTTGGTTCGGCAGGTATGGGGAGGTAGCTTGGTTCGGCAGACATGGGGAGTAGCTTGGTTCGGCAGGTATGGGGAGGTAGCTTGGTTCGGCAGGCAGGAGGGGGTAGCTTGGTTCGGCAGTGAGATGCCGAATGAACTTCTATGTTTTGGGAGTGCCGAATGAGCTATTGTACTGGGAATGCCGGATGAACTATAGGCATCTTGAATGTCGAATGATATTGGGAAGGTGAATGCCGAATGACCTTGGTGATGATACGCTTGCTGGCTGCTTCTTCTTGGTTCAGTCGTGGAGGAAACGCACCCAGCACTGATATTCCAGTTTTGACCAAAAATTGGGATAACACTTTGCCCCCCAAAACATGACTTGCGGTAGGAAGACGTGTTTTGTAATGCCATGAGCTGGATGTTCGTATCCTGTTAACAACCTGCAAAGAGCTTGATAGTTTTATATGGCCCCAAATGACGACCGTTCGGGATCGAGCTACTTGGGATGAAGCGCGGCCGTTCATGGTCAAGCGCCTAACTTCAAATGACGACCGTTCGCGATCGAGTCATTTGAGGTGAAGTGCGACCGTTCGCGGTCAAGCGTCTAAATCCATGCGACGATCGTTCGAGACCGAGTCATTTGTGGTGGAATGTGATCGTTCACGGTCAAGCGCTTTACTTCAAATGACGACCGTTCGGGGTCGAGTCATTCGAGGTAAAGTGCGACCGAGCCCGGTCAGAAGGCGGACCTCGAACGGCGACCGTTCGTGATCAAGCCCTTGGGGTGAAATGTGACCGTTCGCGGTCAAGCGCCTTACTTCGAATGACGATCGTTCGAGATCGAGCCATTCGTGGTAAGGTGCGACTGTTGGCGGTCAGGGGGTGGACCTCAAATGGCGACCGTTCGCGATCGAGCCACTTGTGGCGAGATGAGTTGTGCCGTTCGAGGCGAGTTTGTGACTGTTCGAAGTCGGGTGCCGTTCGAGGCGAGTTGTGACCGTTCGAGGTCGGGTGCCGTTCGCGGCGAATTGTGACCGTTCGCGGTCGGGGTGCCGTTCGAGGCGAGTTGTGACCGTTCGAGGTCGGGTGCCGTTCGCGGCGAATTGTGACCGTTCGCGGTCGGGGTGCCGTTCGAGGCGAGTTGATGTGTGCCCGGGGGGGACTTAATACCATCCAAACCAGATTCACGTTCGGGTGAGTTTCTGGATTGTCTGTTGTGGCGGTTTATCACTATCTCAGAGCATGCCTAGGGATCGTTCGCGATCCCGTACATGTGTAAGTAGCTTAGCCATTTTAGAATTATCAAAACCAAATATCCATTCAACTGATGAAATTTAAAATAGAAATGTTCAGCAAAGTCAAATCCAAATTTAAGAAATAAAGAACAAAAGCAAAGTAGTGACGTCGGAGTGCAAACGCCTATATCGATGTGGTTTATAGTTGTATCAGAGCATGCCTGAGGATCGTTCGTGGTCCTGTACATGTGTAAACAACTTAACCGTATCAGTGTGGAGTTTGCTGCTCGTTCGTCGTTATCTCGATCAACGGATAATAAGATGACATCTCGATCCTGAGCCGTCTTCAGTTGGTGCGGGCGGTGGTCGTTCTTGTCCCACCGTTGTGGCCCTCCTTCTCACATATTGTGATAGCAAACCATTCCGAATATGCCCCTCCACCTCATCCTTCAGATGCCTGCAATTGTTGGTATGATGACCATTCAGGTCGTGGAACAAGCAATATCTGTCTGATTTCCTTTCGTTAATAGTCGGATCCCTTCGCATTGGCCTACGGTAGGGAACCTGCTCTCTTGTATCTTGATAGATTCGCTCCAAACTCTCATTCAGCTCGGAGTAAGTGGTGAATCGCGACTCTTTCCGTGGCCGCTTTGACCTGTCATCATTATCCTCAGCCTTTCTCTTTCCTTTACCAGTCTCCGCACCCCTTCCAGGTGGGTTTCCGCTCTTGATTGCGTAAACGTCAACTTCTTCCTCTCTTTCTGCACTAGCATCTTCCAAACGCAGAAACTTTTCAGCCTCGTGATAGAACTCTCCCAGATTCATAGGCGGATCTTTAGTTAACGAATTCTTGAACTCCGTACTATCAGCTATTCCAGATACAGCCGCCATCATGACCATAGATGGATCTGGTCGATCCACTGATGCTGCTGCCGCATTAAATCGTGTTAGAAAACTCCTCAAAGTCTCTCCAGTTTTCTGCTTCAAGGTTGCCAAAGTCATCACATTCTTGGGTCTTGCAATATGAACCCTGAATTGCCTCATGAATCTCTCAGTTAAATCTGCCCACGTTCCTATGGAGCCGCTTTCCAGTTGTCTGAACCACAATGCCGCAATATCTGCCAAGTACAATGGAAAGCACCGGGCCATAACCTCCTCTGATGCCCCCAGCACTTCCATATGCCTTATATATTTTGTCAGATGAACCGTGGGGTCTGTCCTTCCATTATACATATCCAATGATGGTAGCTTAAAATCTGGTGGGTTCCTAGCTCGCCTGATTGTTGTGGTAAAAGGACTCCTATTCACATCCTCCAGGTCCCTATTCACTAGTCCGCCTCTCATGGCTCGTCTGACCATCTCCGCCAGTCTGTCACTATCTCCAAGTTGTAGTCCTCGTTCACTGCCTTCGACCTGCCCCCTGAGTCCGTGGGAGCTTTCAGGTGTATGCCCCTCTGGCGGAGCGTTCATTCTTCTATTGTTACCAGGTTGTTCGGATGCCCCCGTCTCTCTCGTCGGGATTGGATCAACATGTTCTGCGTGTGTGTACCCTAGCTCTGGTGCTACGCCAGATGGCCCTGCTCCGTTCTGAACTCCAGTTGCGCCTTGGTTCCGTGCTCCAAGTTGCCCAATCTGTTGAAGCAAGTTCTGGATCATCTCTTCTTGTCTTCTCATCATGGCCTCCATCTCATCCCTGGTGATGAAGACTGAAGCTTGGTTTGCTCCTGAGGAAGCCTCTTGACTCCCTTCCTGTTGACTTTGCTCTGGCCTCGGCCTTCTGCTTGATTGTCTTGCCATGATTCTCCCAATCTGAATCTATTCAGCTTCCAAGCGGTAGAATCCTTGAGTTTAATTCTTAGTGAAAGCACCAAAAATGTTTGCACAAAAAATGGACAAACACCTCAAAGTTGTATGATTTAGTGGATCTTATGTTGTTCTTAGTGATTTGGGTGACTTATGCAAATATATGAAAAGCAGGGGCTAAACTGTAAAAAGACACACAGATTTATAGTGGTTCGGCCAGAACGTGCCTACATCCACTTTATATGTTATTTCTCCTTTAGATCTCAGATTACAAGTACAAAGCTCTGGTACAAGTATCTAAAAGTGTTTGAAAGTTCCTTCCGGGCTTGAGCTCTCAAACTTGTCCCCCATTGTTGTACCCCTGCCCCTCTATTTATAGAGTGAGGCTGGGGGTAGGGGTCTTGGATGTAGATAGCTGCTAGTGGGCTTGGCCTGATGCAATCTGGCCTGGCAGTGTTGGTCCGGTATTCCTTGGTTCGGTGGTACGTTGGTTCGGCAGGCATGGGGAGTAGCTTGGTTCGGCAGGTATGGGGAGGTAGCTTGGTTCGGCAGGCATGGGGAGGTAGCTTGGTTCGGCAGACATGGGGAGTAGCTTGGTTCGGCAGGTATGGGGAGGTAGCTTGGTTCGGCAGACATGGGGAGTAGCTTGGTTCGGCAGGTATGGGGAGGTAGCTTGGTTCGGCAGGCAGGAGGGGGTAGCTTGGTTCGGCAGTGAGATGCCGAATGAACTTCTATGTTTTGGGAGTGCCGAATGAGCTATTGTACTGGGAATGCCGGATGAACTATAGGCATCTTGAATGTCGAATGATATTGGGAAGGTGAATGCCGAATGACCTTGGTGATGATACGCTTGCTGGCTGCTTCTTCTTGGTTCAGTCGTGGAGGAAACGCACCCAGCACTGATATTCCAGTTTTGACCAAAAATTGGGATAACAATGCATAATCCTAGTCAATATAAACTTTGCTTATGCATAATAGGAACAGTTTTCCAAGTCTAAGTGCTGAAAACTATTCTGTAAGTGATGTCCATTTATAATCCCAGTCGATGTGTAAATATTAGGTGTAACTGTTTTGTAACTGTTGGCTGATGAGATCAACTATCTTGTAACTTTTAACGGATGCAAAATCCAAACCTTTTTTGTCCAAAAACTTCGATTAGAGTTCTAACATTTCATGAGCAATATAAGTACACTAATGACTACTCTATATACACAGCAACCACCTTCAACCCAGCCATTGCATTGACCCAGTCAATATTTAACATTAGTTTTCATCTAAAATATAACCTTAGAACAATTGATAGCAGCACTATCGCTGTATAATGATTCTCAAGTTAAAATTAGCATTAATAAAATAACCTAATTAAAAATATTAAGAGATAAGTTGGATGAGTTGCACAAAGATATATAAGAAATTTGGTCGTTATGATGAACTCAGAAGGACGAAGGAAGAAAGATAAGATAAATCACTTCTGTTGTTCATAAGTGTTTTAACTTACCTGAATACACTGTTGAGTGTATGCTGTGAAGATCAACATGGTCTCTGTGCAACTGCACAAGCTGAATCTCTTTGTTACAATCTTCTTGGAGGACCTCCTTTCTGCAGGGCCTGCTATGGTGTGTTGAGGTTTGTTATGGAGAGCGGTGCCTAGGTTTTCGAGGTAATTGTGAGTGGAAAACTTAGACCACAACGTGCCATATCCATGAAGTTCATGGATGGATACATGATCTCTTCTGGACTGCCTGTCAAAGAATACATTGCTTCAGCAGTATGGCACATCCTCATAAGACATGGTGTTCTTGGAAATTGGAATTAAGACAAAAATAATTTTGGATTGGGATCTAAAAAGGAAAGCAAGGGCCCACCGCGCCTCTCCCATATATTGTCATCATTCATGCTTCAAAGATGAAGAGAAATACCAGAGGCCCGCTCTTATGGTGCCTACAAACATCGATCTCCCTGTTGTTTGATCATCTTAATTTTCTCTATTGTTATCTTTTTATCTTTTGTTTGCACTGATACTCTTTGTTTTATGTTTTCTGGAATAGTCAACAATGTTTTTGTTACCCCCATAAATGATAAGCTTAAAAGTGTATACCTCAAAAATTAAGGAACCTGATTACCATTTTATTCCACAAAAATTGTCATGAACACAATAGTTATGGAATCACATTACAGTGCTGACAAAATAGTAGGTGTCCCCAACATATTATATTATGGAGCATATGCCTGTTCTTGTTCAATACTTGAAACCTGTTTTCTTTTACTTGTATATAGTGGTTTGCTTTTGATGACATTTTATAAGTACGTTTTTATTCATATATCTTTCACAGGCAATTTATTTTGATGAAAGAGGGAAATTGAGCATAATGAAAGATTTTGAAGAAAAAACAATTTGGACAAGTGATGTTTTACCCTTAATGGTATCATTCCACAAAGGTATACTCTTAAGATAACTCTAATGGCTTTTTATTTTATGTTTCAAAATTATATCACTACATTATGTACTAATTATTTCAATGTAGGCAAGATGCAACATTCTATTTGGTTTGTAGAACTTGCAACTAACGGTGAGCTAAGCAATGTAAGTTCAGTTGCTACCACAACTGCAACTGAATTGTATAAGCATAAATATTCTTTTAGGAGAATATGGCAGGGAAAATGCTCTCATTCTGCTGCCAATAAGGTTATCCTTTATTTTTATTTTTTTTCATTTTAGAAGAAATTTTAGCAACCATTTTTGAAATTTATACAATGTCAATGAAATATGCCATCGATTCACTGTGTTGTGGATATGCTATCGATTCACTGTTTTGCGGAGATATCTTTATATTATTTGCTGGTAGTACTTGGTATCGACAGTTTATTTTTTTTAAAGCAACCAATGGTGTTTAGATATATATAGTCAGTTCAATGCAGCTTTAGCAACTGGTCCTTTTAAAAGTAAATCTATTTGGTATCTTCTATCAGAAAATATGACTTGCAAATGCCATCATGTTTAATTTATACCCCACATATTCTTTGTCCATATGATGAATATTTGCCAATTAGAGTGTAGTTATATTTACCTGTGAAACAGACAAATTATGCATTTTCAAAACAATAATATAATTAATATGCATGGTTAGTCAGGGTGTGCTCATATCCAAGAGTGTAGTTTCTTGTATAATGTAAACTATTGACACTCAAGACAAGTGGATCAGAAAGTCGGGGAAAAATGTGGAAAATAATGAAGAATAAAATTAAAATATTGTGACAAGGGCACAATTCACGTGCAAATTCTATGACAAACTTGTGTAAAAAGAGTGACATAGGACATGATTTCAAACTATTTATTTTAAGGAGGATATTTAGCTGAAAACAAGATTGGTTAAACTCAAGGTTTTAAATCTCGGATTTTAGTCACGTCTCATCTTGAGAATTTTACATACGATATCTCGTATCGGACGAGATCTTGGGTGAGAATGAGTGTATGCGGGCATACATTTTAGACTGTCATCTTCAATTTTAAAGTCCATCTTGGAGCTATCTTGGAGTAACTTAAGCGTCTAAATATTTCAATTTTTTTGTGATAATTGTTATCTAAATATAAATTTTCTAACATACATAATTTATATAAAATAGTAATATTAATTTTACTTTTGAGATGAGAGTGATAACATGATTGATTGGGTATTAAATAATTGAATGGATTCTACTCATCTAAATATTAAAAATAATAAATAAATAAAATGTTTTTTATTTTTGCTCACTCGTTAAAATGTAAAACAAAGAATTAGATGACCGGTAAAAGATCATTAAAATGTAATTTCTTTTGGACTCACATAAGAAGTAAAAGAAATATGTAAATGAAAGCACACGACTTTGTATGAGATCTTCTATTGAGATCTCACCTCAAATTAGAATATCAAATATAATATATAAACAAAATTTAATGCCTCGTCTCGCTCAGTGTAACGACCCGCAAATTTATCACTTTGATAAATTATATTTATTTTTAAAATTATTCAAATAAAAGATTGATAATACAAATAAATTGTTTTGAAGTGATAATAAATAATAGTAATCTTGTTTTGAATAGATATTACAAAAAATATTTTACTCGGAATTTAAATCGATAAAATGACCGAAAACCGTTTTATCGATAACCAACTCTATAATCGTAAAACGTCGCGCACGGAGCTGGATACATACATTTATTTGTATAATAATTGAACAGGAATATGAAATAAATCAATTATTTTATTTTTGAAAATAGAACGTGTTAACGACATCATCGGTGATGTCCTTATATTTAATAAATTGATTTATTTAAATTTAAATTGAGATTTAATGATTTAATAATTCTTATAATTATTCAAATAATTGTTTTAAAATGATAATTCATTTTAAATAGTTATAAAGTGATAATAGATCATTTGTAATAATTTCATAAAGATATATACTTAATTTAAAAATACAAAAAAATTCGTATCGCTTTATCAATATAATAGCGATTTTTGTGAATATTTATTTATATGGTTTTATAAATAAAATGTGATCATTTTAATTAATTAATAATGATAAAAAATTATTTTCAAATTTTGTTTACATTTATATGTAACGTAAGATATAAGTGAAAATGTGACCGGAAATCGATTTTTCGATTTTCAACGATTTAACGAATAGAAGCCGTTCAAAGGTTGTTGCGACCTTATTAACATACTATGCACACATATATAACATACATATATACAACATAAACATGCATACATATATACATATACATATACATATACATACATACATATATATATAAAAGAAATATATAAGATATTTCTTAATTTCTTAAGCCTTAAGAAAACTCAAAGTCAACCAAGTACACACAAGTACACACACATGGACAAGCACATGGGTTCACCCATGTGAACGTCACTTTGGCCAAACCTATGGGAGAGGAAAGGGGTATGGGTCAAGGGCAAAATGGTAATTATACCATTAGATATTTGTTTCAAATTTTCTCCTATAAATACCCATACATTTTCTCATATTTTTTCATCACATTCTTATCATCTTCTTCTTCACTTTTAAGTTTTTTCCATGGCTTCAATGCTTAGCAAAATAATGGTAAAATATTTGGCAAAAGAGAATTAAAATCATACAATATATATATGTTAGTAAAACCACTTCAAAACTATCATCAAATTCCTCCCCTACCTTTCTAAAACCCACAACCACTCTCTTTTTCCCTTTGGTCGAGCCTTCTTCCTCTCATCATCAAGGCTGTGAGCACCCTGGGGTGGGCCAAGCCCATTCAAGGTCAAAGAATTTGGTTCCGTAGAGTTTTAAGCCATCGTAGCGAAGTTATAGCCAATTTTAAATTAGCCCGAGAGAAAAATGAAGGTGAGAAATTCTTACTTATATTATATTTTTGGATGATGATATGATGTTTGCAATGGATGTTTAATATGCTTTGATCATCAAATTTAATTGTTTAATATTGTTGTTGAATATATATACAAGTCACGTTTAAATACACGTCGATAAACAGAAAAGAGATTACTTTTCTTTATTAAATGAAATGGTGTATATGGAATGTTTAAACCTCTTAAAAATAGTTTAGTATGATTTAGAAATGTTTATAAACATTCAAAAGTGTTTTGGCAAAGTTTAAATGAATATTGAAAATTGAGTCAAAAATAGGCGCGTCGCGTAAATGCAATTCGTGATTTCGCGCCGTAAATGTCAAACGAATGTGTAGAATGGAATATAGCTCGGAATTCTTCGAGATAAGAATTTTCCCAACTATAATATTCATAGTTTTCAAACAAAGAAAGAAAATCGAGAGTTCGATAAGTAGATTTTGAAATATGAATAAAACAAGTTTTTGAAAAAATCGCTGTTTTGCAGTTTGAAATCCATAAAAGAATTTCTTTAAAAATGATATTTTAAAATTGTTTAAAAATATGTAATAAATTCTAAAAATCTTTTAAAATAATTTAAAAGTGATTTGAGTTATAAAAATGAATTTCCAAATGATAGAAAAGTCATTTTGATCAATATAGCTTAAAAAGCAATTTTCACTGTACTTTTCTATTATTTTTGAAACATGGTTTTAAACTTAACGATTCTTTTTCAAATCTTTTATAAATGTTTTCAAAAATAATAATTAAGTGTTTTAATGATGATTTGGAAGTTTTATAATTTATTTAGAAGAGTTTAAATAAACGATTTAAAGAAAACTGTCAAAAAAATCAAGCGATTTAATCTTGGCTTTAAAAGTCGACGAGTGGACTGGATTTTTCTATTCATGAGATCTGGATGGGGTGCTTAAACTAAGGAGATGTTCAGGAGCAACCAGTGACCTGGCTCACCTGGCCTCTCTCGGACGAGGGATAGACAAGGTCGAAATGTCGGAAACGAGTTAAGTATAAAAGATTAAAAATTTTCAAATTTAAACTTGGATTTTATGGAGGTAATCTTCTTATACTTGGTGTTAAAGCCCGAAGAAGGAACTCGTATTATTTGTGGAATTTAAAAGGTGATTTCGTCGTTATTCCGCCCATAGTACTTGTTGAATATGATAATTGATATTGAGTAGAATTAGATGATTTCTATAGATTCTGCTTATTTAATATTTACTGGTTTTGGATTAATATCCTAGATAACATGGTTTTAACTCAATCAAAGTTTTGAGATTTGAATTAAGAAATCTTGTTAAAGATTTAAATAAAATGATTTGGAAATATCTTCGTAAATGAAAAATGAGATGATTTAGAATTATTCCAAGATTTGAAAAGGTTTTAAGTAACCAAATGATTGGACAAATAAGGTTTAATGATCCATATAGGCCTGTCAATGGGCAGGGTTCGGTCCGGGTATTATAAAACCCGGACCCGAGTCCAATTACAATAATTAAAACCCGAGCCTGACCCGAACCCGCAGGGTATTTCAACCCAATATCCGAGCCCGGTCCGTCGGGCTTTTTAAGCCCGCTGGGTAATAACTATATACCTAACTCATAATATTTATGTTAAAACCATATTTTAAAACGACAACTTTTGTAAAATTTGTATACAAACAATGTTAACATATAAATTGAACGGTGATGTAGTCAAGCTCATAACAAAAGTATGCAAAAACATCTACATTTAAACAAACAAAATGGTAAATAAATAACATACGCACTCATGTTTTGATACGACGAAAAACTAATAGTCGGGTCGGGCCAACTGGGCCGGGTTTTGATAAAACCGTACCCGACCCGGATCGGGCCTGAGTCGGGCTTGGGTAGTAAAAGACAAAACCCGTACCCGCATAAATAGGGCGGGTTCAGGCCAGGCCCAGGCCCGGGTCGAAGCCCGTACCATTGACAGGCCTAATCCCATATACACCGAAAAGAAAAGCTTTAAAGATACATATCCCTTGAAGATATTTTTGATAAAAAGAAAGTAATAAATCAAAAGAATAATTCCCTATTTACTTAACATTTCTTTATCGATGATTCGAAGGAACCGGGGTTGGATTTGAAGTGATTCTTATCCAGAAACCAATTCGATCAATTTACGTATTTGAAGTGAAGATATGAAAATGATTTGGAAGATAGAATGTAGGGCTGCTTGTCACTGACCCTCGGGGGAAAAATTTCTATATCATATTATGTGGCGGTAGTTCTTCATTTGAGATTTTCGATGCAATGACTTCTCGTTACTAATCCTAGGGGTAATTCCAACAGGATGTGGTAGGAGAGCGTCTTCGGTTTGTCATGTTCCTGGACAACTTGTATGAACGAATGTCTGACGTTGTATTTCTAATTACATTGATTGATCTTTATGAACATATCATCTGTTTGGTGGCGGAGAAGACAACTTCTCTTAGCTTAACACCCTTTTCTGAGACATACGAGTTCAGAAGTTAATACGTTTGTAGAAATCAATTGTGTGATCATGGAATGACAATATGACATTCAAGGTAGAATGTGCTTTATGAATGGTAATCGTTACCTCGGGTCTTATCAATCAGAAATGGCTTAAACAATGCATGTCATGAGGCTAAGTGGGCCGCATCCATTAGAGTATGGTCATCACTTTTCTAGATAACCCTCTATATGTCGGGTATGTTGTGTATGCTAAGAGAGCTCTCGGATAGGTCGGTAACAACCGGGGTGATGTCATATTCGGTTCCGTCCACCACCAGGTGGGTTTGTGGGTAAGCCGGTCTTGCCAAATGCAGAGGTTTTAGAGATGTCGATCCTCGATACAATCCTCTAGAGGTGTACTGTACGTAAGGTAGTCACATTACCTGCCATTGTAGGGAATCCATTCTCCGAACGAGCCTTGTAAGAGTTTTGTTTGTAGAGCCTAACATATCCAGAATTTATTAATGGTAACAACTTCGGCTAAGATTAATAAGTTTACTTGCAAATGTTTTCAAAAGAATGTCATTAAAAATAATATCAAATGATTTTGCATAGCAAATGTTTTGGTTATCATAAGGTAAAAATCCGTTCTGTGTTTATTTGCGGCGTGGTCTTATGAGACACCCTTTGTTTTCAAAACACGTACTTTGAGTTTCTCACACCAATTTCATGACCGACCCGGAGTTTATTTTATTTTTCCCTTAAATTTCGGGTGCCCTAATTTTCTCGGACAGTCTGATAGTCAGGTTTGGTTAGAAGAAATCTGGACGGAGCTCGAAGAACGGAGTTGGGAGATTCTTCTGAAGATTGTTATCTGTTTCCACCACACTAGTGTATTACAGTATTCCGCATTTGTAAGGGCATATATTTATAACTGTCCATGTTTAACTCTGATAAAAATATTTAAAATTTCTGCTGTAAAAGTTATATGTTGAAATAACATATGTTATTTCATTCGTGTGAGATTATGTTCTGTCTTTAATTTTCTTTCTTATCCAAGATAATCCGCCTCTCCGGCATTTGGATTTGCGGCACGTGAATATCGAAAATGTATTAGTATCGATTTCCAAGGATCGAGGAGGTGGGTCGTCTCATTCAAGTTCGAAAATGAGATCTCGAGCGAGATCTCGGGTGAGATAAACGAGATTTGAAACAGTGGTTAAACCTTGAGATTTGTTAGAAAACTAGAACTCTGCCATTGTGTTGGTATAAATAACAAGTGTATTAAGTAATATTTTGCTATATGTACCAATGTTTGACGTTTCGAGCTAAACACTAAGATTTTGGTCATTCTGTTTCGGTTTCAGTGGGACCGAAATGCTGAAACCGAAATGAAATCAGATCGAAACTCAGATTCAAGGAAAGAAGTTACTGAACTTCAAATTATACCGAAGAAACTCAAAAAAGAATTAATTTGAATTTCAAATATATGAATATTCAAAACTTGAAATTTTAACTTAGTAAATATACAAAATCATGAAATATATAAATAATATAACTAAAAAAGAGTTGAAAATGAAGTAATGAAAAAACATATTTTTGTGTTATAAATATTTATAATTGATCAGTATTGTTCTTTTATATCTTATTTTTGAATTAAAGATAAATTATACATTCGATTTAATAAATTAAACAAATATGTGTAAGTATATGAAAAATAATTAAAGAAATCCGAAATTACTGAAATTTACGAATTAGATCAAAATTCCTAAAATCATGAAAGATCGAAACCAAGATCTGGAACCTTGATCTGTACACATTACACTTTGCAGTACCATCTATCTGTATGTTCTTATTTCATATTTTTTTATAGGTATTTCTCTCCGTTGATAATGATGGAGTCCCTATCATATGCTTTCTTCTTCAAGAGCAAAAAATACTCCTTGCTGTAAGGTTTCAAATCGATGTAGGAAATGATGATGCTCTTATTGATATTACACCTCATAAGAGTTGGGATATTCCAGCAATTGATGCTGCTGCAGTAATTGTCACTCACCCAAGGTGCTGAACGGTAACACTACTTAGTTATTGTTTGTATTTGTACTTATTATTCTCATTCTTACTATTAATGCAGAGTTAGAGTCGGACTTCTACCTTTTACCGATCTTATCGTGTTGGGCACCGAAAACAATCTTCTTTTATATGTATGTTGCTTCCTTTACTCGCCGTAGAAAGTTGACCTGTAATCGTATTTTATTCTTAATTTCATTTCTCGTCTTGGTTGATAAGTGTTTTGCCGATTTAATGTTTTTATATTTTGTTTATTTATTCGCTGTGACATCTTTGGTGTTCATTAGAAATTTTTATTCAAAGCATTTAGAACTGTTTTATCCAAGGTTTTCAAAATGGGATCTAGATCGTAAATCGTAAAGTTCAAACTTTAAATTGAAACAAGATTCAAATTGTAAATCGTAGATTCAAATGATCCATAATTTAAGGCTTGTACACATTTTGAAATTGATTTTGATGTTTGAACTTATACAACTAAATTTAAAACTCAATTTTCTCTCTTATTATATTTTTATTTTATTTTCAAAATATAATAATTGGAATTGTGAATCCAAATAAGTATATTAAATATGTTAATCCGAGTTGAATGCTTTTGTGATTGCAGTTTTAACTAAGTTTGAATCGAAATATTAATTGAATTGTAAAGAGAGAGATCCGATCCGAATCGGGATTTAAATCATAAGATTTTGACGACAACAGAACTTGCAAGCCTCAACTTGTATTCTTCAAAATTTGTGTTTGCATATGGTATGTCATCCCTTTTATATGGTATTGCATACGTTCAAGATGTAAGTTTATTATAGTATAGAATACAATTCAGAACCCATCATTTTTGAAATCTGCTATTTGAAACATTTACATTTTGATTCATGGTTGGAATTGTCACTTGTCTTGAGAAATGGCATAATGTAACTGTTACAAACTCAGTAAAAACATAGACAACTTCCAGAGCTGACATCCCATTTTTTAGTCTACGTTAATATGGTTATTTCTATGTCAATTGAAGTTATCATAGGTTTGCATTTCCATTATTTTCATGATTTTTACAACTTATAATTCTTAGATACACCGTTTCTTTAATTGTAGTCTGGTAAACAATGCTTGTGCAAATTTGTGCTACCAACTAGTTTGGAAAAGAAGTTTGATTTTAATGATCAGTATGTTCAAGGATTAGCAAACACATCTTTTAGCTTGAAGATTACTGGAGTAGGAAATGCTGTAGAAGGGCGGATAAATGTGCTCACAAATTCTGGGCAGGTATAATTTTTTACTGAGAACCACATAGTGGGCTGCTGATTGATTTATTACTCACTGTTAGACACCTCTTCTCCTAAATCTTAAAGGCGCTTTGGATCTGTTGTTATTATTATCATTTTTGGTATTAGGACATCCGACTTTTGCTTTTGCATGGTGTGTGATTCTGAACTGCATCCTTTTTTCTGCATGGCACAAAATGATGCCCCATTAGGGATCGATTCTGATATTTCTTAAAGGAACATGTTTTTTAACTGTCCACCATTTCCCTTGTGCATGTAGATGGGTCTGTTCTTACTGCACCATCATTCTCTTGATGGTTAAGTTTGTTTTAATTGAAAAGTTGTTAATACAAGTAAAAAATGTTGATTTACATTAAGCGAGAAGGATGGAAGGATAAATAGTGAATAAATGA
Source organism: Allium fistulosum (assembly GCA_030737815.1). Taxonomy (NCBI): domain Eukaryota; kingdom Viridiplantae; phylum Streptophyta; class Magnoliopsida; order Asparagales; family Amaryllidaceae; genus Allium; species Allium fistulosum. Next base: position 589,190,538 of record CM060907.1, on the reverse strand, counting down.
GAATAAAGGGCGGAAATGAAATGAATACTAATTATCGAATCAAATGAGAATGTAAGTACATCTTCAATGTTATTGTCCGATTTTAGATAATGGACCGTTTCTTCAGTTCATGTAATTATTGCCACAAAAGTGTAGTAAAGATTGTATTTTTTTAAGTAAAAATATATCGTTTGTTCTGTCACTTCATCTATGCCACATATGAAATAGAAAATGTAACAATACAGTTGCCTTAAAAACGCTTCAAAGAAAAAGATATGGATGCAGAATTATGCTGCAAAAAATAAATTATTCTGCATAAAATTTCAATGAGCAATTTAGGCTTCGTTTGTTTGCAACAAGTGGGTTGGAGTAAAATTCAGCAATTAGATTTTTCTTTAAGTTGTTTTAGTGAAGAAAGTGGATCGGAAGTTTGAAACAAGTAACCAGAGGTTTTTCTCTGTAGTAATATAAGCATTTATCTCTTGTTTTCATTAATTTTGAAAACTTATTCATACTTTTTCCATTAACACCCCTAGTTCAAAATATAAGAAATATTGATAGATTATAAATTACAGAAAGCAACATCAGTTAGTAACTATAAAAGGATATCACATATTATTAACATCCTGGGTAATATTTTCCCAAATGAAGAAACTAAAAAAATAAAACATTGTATGAGAACAGAAAGCTTAAAAATATATATAGTAAAATATTATAATGAAATGAAAAATGATTGCTTTATAATGGTTTTGATAATATGACATAAGATGGTAAAGAAAGAAGTTATTAATACATTTGTTTTGCTTCCCATTCTATATTAAAAAGAATATAAAATAGAAATAACATTGGTTATATTGAACTTATATTATGTCAATATATATAAGATGACTTAAAGATATTAGAATAATTTCTGTTTAACTTGACGTTGAAACGTTATTAAAGTGACATTAAAAAGGATATAGTAGGAAAAAACAGATTAAAAAATTAAAAGAAAACACAAATTTGAATTCTGGAAAAAAAAACCATAATAAAAAAAGCTGCAAAAGACCTAAATGTAAAAATTGTAAAGATAAAGAGCAAAAAAAGTTGAATTAAAAAGTTTTTAGGGTGTTAAATTAAAAATGTTATAAAATTTTCTTTTATTTTATGAAATAGAATAGACAAAAGTAATTTTTTTATTTTATTAAACAGACAAAAGTAATGTTATAGATTTATGTTCAAGGCTCTGCATATGTTGTAAAACAATGTATGCTATTGTGTTTTGAATGAAACCTTTTTCTATTAGGTGTCATGGGATTAAATTTCCACATAGATTTGCACCCTATTGTATTTTGATTGGATGAATGTCTTCCATGGGATTCCATGGATGGTTGATCACACACTGAGTGGAGGGTGTGGAATGACTATTCTATACACTGTTTGATGTGTGGAATGACTATTCTATACACTGTTTGATGTGTGTTATGTCGTTTGTTGAAAATCTTGGATGGCTAGCATGCTTATGAGTGGTTGAAAAAGTTGTTGTATAAGCATATAAATGACTTGTCATTTATATGCTTAACGATAATTATATTAATTAACATTTTCACTATTTTTATTTAAGGATTTTTTTACATTAAAATTATAAAATTAACACCCTTTAATTCGAAAAATTGTGAGTTATTTTTTTACTGGAGAATTTTGTTTATTTGTTCAACAGATATTCAGATTTTAGTTTTCTATTGAATTTTATATTAAATTTCTGAAAATTTCTGGTAGATTTTGGAACTTGTTGTAGATGTATGTTTTGCAAATTCATCAAAACTCTCCGTTAATTGCATACGTATTCACGACATTCATCCCCAACATATTGTATTTCATGGGAAATCCGTAGTGTTTTTTTTGCAGTTTTTAAAATGATGTGTTTATCTTTATTAACAGTTGAAATAGAGCAAAGCTGCTGAGGTCTTTCTTCCTCACACCTGCAATAATTTTGTAATAGTCGTATATCCACTATAGAATCGGCTTTCTTGTGCAAAATAATAATATTTTGTTTTGCATACAAAAAGAATTGGAATAGAGTAACAATATTTTGGTCCTATCATGAAGTTCCGTAAATACCCTTACTATACACAGATGATGATCATAGGATCACAAGTTCGAATCACACCCATTGGAAAAATTGATCTATATTATTATTTGTGAAGTTCTGATATTGTTACAGTTATTTGTTCGAACCTCCATAACAATCTTTCACACATATTTTTCTTCCTATTTTCATTTCTAATGTCTCTTCTCTTCTAAGTATCAATAAATATGTATTCATTTTTCATTTATTTCAAAACCATATCAAATGCACTTTTTATTTTGCTTTTTGTATGATTTTAGTATACTTTATATTTTCTTTAATATACTAGAAAAAAAACTATTTTACCTAATCATATATAATTTCTTTTCATTTGATAATATTTTGCATGACATTCAGCTTTTACTTTATGTGTGTATATTTATACTAGCTTATGTACTTCTACATTATTTTAATCTAGAATTCAATATTTTGAAATCATTTACAACCGTACATTTTTATATATAAAATATCGAACTAAAGACAACTAAAACTACAAATAAATGTTTGATTATTTTAATTAAATATGTATTTTGTTTGAATGTATTTTTTTATATGAACGCTCGATGCATGTGTTGAAGTACTCACAGCGTAATATGAAATATTAACATTATTTTCAATTTTATTTGTAAACAAATTCCTACCAAATTAGTTTTTGCTTTTACAATTAAACAATGACAAACTATGAGCTACCTCTAATAAAACAAAAAATAATTGTTAAGTCAAATAGTCCGATTACCATTGTAAATTACATCAAAATACTTTTTAGAAAGGTTTTAAACTCCACCATATATAATCACTTTGCTATTAACATCGATGTGTACATTGGAAAATGAGTGAAAACAACTGTAACATTGATTTTTAATACGTTTGTGTTAAATTTCCCTACAAGTTTTACATGCATTAAACTGACGTTATAATATTATAAATTGATATTTAAACTTTTAAATTTCTAATTGTAACCATTTATCTTTCGCGTGAGTGGTGCGAACCCTTTGTACTATTTATCACTGTCTTTCACATGCATGTCATGTGCATGATTTAGTTTCCATTTTTTTCGAGAATCGTCTACGTTTGTGCTAATCATTTTGTCTTGTACCCACGCAATGCGTGCTATTAGATTTTGTGGTGTATAATAGAGATAGTGTAAGCGCGTACACACGCATATATGTACACACACTTACATACAAATAATAATATGATATAAAACGTGTCCTAATTTTAGGCATTAAATGAATTTGCCCTTTGAATAACTTTTTTTATTAATGTCCTTGAATTAAAAAATACTCTAAAAACTAAATATAAAAGTATGTAAGGCAAAAACATACACTCTATAATATATGTTATACACACACACACATAAAGAATAATTAGAATATAATATATATATATAAAGAATAATTAGAATATAATTTAACTTAAAATGATAATATAATAAGTCACTTCTATGCTTGTATGAGAATAAATTGATAAACACATATGAATACAACTCTCATTAGCGAAATTATAGTACTAATGAAAAAAAAATCTCGTAGAACAATCAATAACTCAAGATGTAATATCTCAAATTTCACAAGGGAATTTTGTTTTAGTACAAAAATGAACTCATAACTCCTGAAATAATAACTTATTTAAACAAAATTCAATATACAACATCCTTACTACAACTATAAACCACTTAATTATTTTTATTAAAAACGCATATATTGCTTGCACATTTAAACCAAATGTGTAAAACATGCACTAACATCTAAATTATCCCAAGCATTTGATCACGAGCATTCAAGTTGTAATCGTTAAATAATCCATTATAAGTATCAACGTGAATTATATTAGGATTATTCAAGTGATTCAATTTTTTATGAAGACGATCTTAAGTATAAAGTGTACATACCTCAAATTTCATAGTGGATGAACACATATCTCAATATTGAGATGGCTGCAAATGAGGTGCCAATGAAGAGGGGTGCCTCCTCATATATGCTACAGTGTCAACTGATACCATTTTTTTCCTGAATCAATTGATGCCAATGAGATTTGATTCAAGACGTTTAAATAGAGAATCTGGAGACATACCACTAAGGGACATCCCAAATGATACCATATTTTATTGTCAATTTTGAGCGCTAAACTATTTTAATTGTTGATTTTGATTTAGGGTACTTTTCATGTGTAAGGAATCCAAATGTGCTAATTTGTATTATTGAGATGATCTTAAATCTTGTAATAAGAACATATCTGTATAAGTTGGATTTGTTTAGCTAAAAAAATGAGAGGTTGTAGGTGATGTAGTAGGGATGTGGGTGCGTAGCTGATCACTTCTCTACATAAACTGCCATGCATATAAATTCACTTCATTATTATTATAAAATTGTTATTACTTATGCCATTAAATTTTCTACACTCCCCATTTTCGTAGGTGTTTAGATGCTCACTTCGTCAATATCCATCATCATCACTGTCAAATGACTGCATCGCAGCAATGTCCGAGGGGCTGGGTTCACCTTTACTTGACCATTTTAACCTTCTCCTTTGGGGAAGCACTGGTTCTTCATACTTATCAAATGTTCATTGCCATGTTGATTCTGAATGGGATTGCTTTAGTGCTGCAATCATGGAAATTTGTAATGGCTATGCCTGTTCTGCTCCTAGCGATACTTCATTATCCCCTGAAAGTAGCTGGAATTATTTGACAAGAAGCAAGTTTAATTTTCAATACAGTAAACATTTTTCGTTCACTGGGGTTTCTCTTCCAACAAGTAAAAGTGCAGATTTTACAGACTTCAACTTAGCCGATATACACAGAAAAGAAGAATTATTTTACCCTCAGCTTTTGAGAGAAGCTTTGGAATGTCTGCATTCTGTTTATGAAAACCTGAAGCTAAATAATCTACGTAAACGGTAAGAAATTGTTTGTTACTTTCAGATATTTATTATATTTGATTTCAAAATGCTGTATACTTGAAATAAGTAGGATAGCTATAAAATTTCTTTTTATTTTCTACAATTTTTTCTTAAGTGATATCTAGTATTGTGTCCAATGCTAGTCATATATGACATTATTTTTGACACCTAGATACATTTTTCTAGTTTGATTGACAAGTTGAAACCAGTTAAACTATTAAGTTTACCTTCCTATCCAGTTACCCAAAGTTTCTCCATATTAAATTGCTTATTAAGCTTGCACACCTTATAAATTTTGAAGGAAAGGAAAATACTATACCTTATTTCGACTACCATAGATTTCTGTCTGCATTCAACTTTAATTTGCTTGAGGCTGTTAAGAACAATATCTGATTAGAGTCAACTTATTGAAGAAGAGTGCAAATAACTTGATAAAGTGTTGAGCAAGCTCCAACGTATGTTACCACTTATCATTTAAAATAGAGGCGAACACCACATATAATTTTGTTGAAAATTTCAAAAAGAGTGTTGCTTAAAGTATTTGAAGCAAGCACGAACTTTGGCAGACGTTTATTCGTTATGTAAAAAGGACATGCTTAGGGCTGTTATGGTCATGGTAAATTTTGCTTTACCACACCATTACAACAACTGAATACAAATTTTGAGTTCGGTTGGTATATCACTACAGTTGGTAAGATAATGATTTTGATTCACCATTTTTAGCGCAACCATAATATTTTTTAAACCGTTGATAATGGTATTTTTTTTTCTTAATTCATTTTTTTTTTAAATTGGGTACTTAGTTGGTAGTGCATGTACTATAAGTCTTTGGTAGTATATAACATACTACATGTTAACATATGTTGTTCAGTGGTTCGAACCACGCTACGTAGGATTCGAACCTATGACTCCACGGATCAAAGTCGGAGCGCCTAACTACTAGGACAGTGGTGCTCGACATAGTACATTTTTTGAAAAGAAGCAAATAAGCGAATGGATTTAATCTTAAAATTTAGTTCAAATGATGCTAATTGCATTTCTTCGTTTTTTTTGTTGATGTTTTTATTAAGTGCATGATGAAACATCATTGCATTACAAAAAATACCAAACATTTTGATTTTTTCAAACAAAAAGGTAATTTACCATATGATAACGATACCTGTACGCTTTTTAGACTTACCAATAAAACTGGTTCAGCAACCATTACCATAATAACATAAGGTGTCCTCACTAATCGAAGTACTTTTGAAAATGCAATTCTGTGCTACAACTAAAGACTATTAGAAGCATACGGATGCCATACTATTAACGGATTGAATAGTTTCAATGAGATGTATTGTATTCACTGTTGTAAAAATAGGACTCCGCCTAGGCTTTTGGCAAGGCCTACTGTCTAGCGATCCACCTAGCCCTGCCTAGGCAAGGTCACCACCTTATTTAAGAATCTAAACATGTATTTAGGCACTTGTTAGACATTATTTAAGCCTCAGTGCTACGAATAAGCATCATTGTGCTGGTTTTAGACGGTCTTACCACCTTGGCTACTCCTAAGCACATCCAAAAACTTAAAATTTCAATTTATATCAATTGATATTAATCACAACACTAAAATTTTATTCAAAATACATAAGTTATCAAAAATGCATAGTTCCGACTAATCCCCAATTAATCCCACCTAAATAATTAATTTCTAGTCCATACTTACCGCCTAGCATCCATCTAACAATTTTTACAACCTTGGTTATAGTTATTGATACTTAAAAATGCAAAAAGTATGATATTCTTTTTATATGAAGCAATGTAGTTTTTTACATATATTATATTATTGTGTTTGAAGAAGTGTACAAAAGTTGGAAATCTGTATGTTATATATTACTGTGTCCATGTTTAAAGAAGTGTACAAGATCTGGTAATCTGTAGACAAAGCTGCAAGCTACATCACTATGACAAACGTAAACGATCAAAAGGTATACGTCAAGATAAGTAAGACATTCATTCATTTTTCTTTCTAGTGAGACCAGACAATGAATCACCAAAATCACCATATTAATTGGATGTTCAGATGTTGATCATATCCAGATATTGTATATTGCTTTCAGTTTGTCGCTGGGCCATGTATAACCAAAGAATCTGAGTGCTGGTATTGTTTTTAAGAATTTTAACTATAGGCTCCCCATTTGCGAGTTAACTCTTCACCGGTCTACATGTAGTGTATTATTACATAAGTTTTTTTTAATTTTATTTTTGGTTAACATCTTGTGCTCAATGATTTTCAATCCACCAACACTAACACAGAAATTATTAAGTTTACAGAGACCTTGAACAACTTTCTGTATTGTTAGTAAATATTGCTGCTTCATTGGGCGAGTCAAACTATGTTGACTACTATCTTCGTGATTTTCCATTTCTCATGTGTGAAACCATTCCATTCAACGCTGCCCCTGTCCTGAAAACTCCTCCATGTCTATTTTTCTGGCTTGAGAACTGTCTGAAAATGGGATATAAATCAGCTGATGTAAACGACTTACCATTATTAATGCGTAAGAAAAGATGTTATGTGGTAAGCTGGGCTAGAAAAATCGTGTCCTTCTATTGCCTTCTCCTAGGTGCTGAGATTACTGAAAAGAAACTCTCATCTGGAGTGTATTGTGATATTGCTATGGGATCTGCTAGCACACCTGAAGAGTACACAGTTCTAGCCATGGTCGCTGAAGGGTTTGGACGCCATCAACTTGATTTACTGCCAGTCGGTGTTTCTCTTCCTTTGCGCCATGTAAGTTTTTTTCTTGTCATTGATGCTTATCTGCTTGTGTTCACAAGATAATAATCATTTGTTGAAATATGGCAAATTTGCATTGCTATCTTAATTAGTTATATATTGTTATGTCATGCATGATCCAATAGTTACAGCATTTTAAAGGGTCTTTTTTTAATGACAAGAGAGTAGTTTGAATTCCAACATTTTCTGCAACCCCTAAGGAAACAAAAAGTGGCTTCCAAAAAAATGTTCAGGGAGATGACCTCATAATGTCAGGATTCCAAAATTTATGCTCAACATAATCAAGCTCTATCGGTATTGTTATACTTTATAAAAAAATTTGTTTCTTATAAACAGACATCCCCCCTTCAGGTCTTTAAGAGATGGAAATTTTGGTGCTGTATCAGCCGTGGACGAGAAATGATACCAAATAAACCCAGCATCTTGACTTTCTAGCATCAGTTATACTTTTGCATATCTTTACTAATTATAAATAGAAGCTGGAATTTTGATAGTTTATCTTTAACTATGCAAATATCCTCTCATTATATCTGTAGTTATGCAATTAAACCATTCCTTCAATGTCACCGGATCAAAGGGGTTGTTGGGATACGGATGGCAAAGATTCATGGTTGTGCCTGTCAATTGCACAGGGGAAGTGGTAATGATGAAGGCGAGAGCAATGGTGATCAATGGAAGAGCATGAATAGGAGTGAAAATTCGTGGATACCGACAGACATGTGTGCTAGTGTGCCGATAAATATACGATGAATCCTTATGAGGGAGAACGGACCATTACACACATTAGAAAATTTGAAGCATAATATTAAACAGGGAAAGAAAGCAATTAACATGTTTGTTTTGTAGCATATGAGGCATCTCGTCTGCTAAAAATAAGCTACAAGCAAGCTTTGGTTCGAAACACAATTTCAAGTTAAAAAATTAATGCTATCTAATCATAGTCAAGTATAAGTTGGCAATTACTAAGGTTATGCAAACCTTATTTGAGTCAAGAAAAAAAAAGTTACCAACATGTAAAATCTGCCAGCATTTATTTATTTATTCGCTCCATTTTCTTATAAGATTGCCTACTTTTTTTCTTTCTTTCGTCTAAGGCTCTTGACAAATGCCGAGAATCCCCTCCAACAGACTGGCCTCCAACTGCTTATATTCTTGTTGGTCGAGAAGACTTGACAATGTCATGTCTGGGTCTCTTGAAACCAGAACATGATTCACAAAATTGTGCAAACATTGTATCCACATCTGTACCATACACGCTTCATTTGCAGCCAGTTACCGTGCCTTCATCTTTATCTGATAATGTGAGATTGGATTGTGTGAAACCCGAAGAAGAGGAGTTATATTTTGATGATGGTATGGATAACGTCTTTAACTCGAGTACTCAGTTACGTTATGGCAGTGATCTTCGCTTGAATGAGGTATTTTATGTAACTATTTTTACAATTTTTTAGAATTTTGTATTCATTTAATGAAATTGTTTTGTTTTTACTTTGTGTTTATATAATAGAAAATCAGTTTAATTGTTCTTGAACTCTAATAAATTATCTTGATGCACCAAGCACATTGACTTCAGATCTGAACTACATTGCATTTCTTTTATGGTTCCTTTTTCTTTCTTATTCCATCAACTACCTACTAGTTACCTTGACTTAGATTAGGAAGAAAAGCGAATTATATATGCATCATGATAGCTTGATACTATTTCTTATTTCTATAATCTACCTCATGCACAGCTACAAAGATGTTCTACTTAGTTTAATCAATTTCACCAAAGGGGCTGAGTCAAATAGTGACATTTTATTCCTCAAAATGAGTCAAATCTCATTATCAACACCAATATTATTTTCTTTCAAGCCATCTCAGTTTGCTTACACCAAATCCAGTTGGGAAGTTCAGTGCCGACCAATTCAACTGTTTATTTTTTGACTGGAACCATTTATTCCCAAGGGTTACAAATCCATTACTATAAAAGTTATGCTTCAGGACAATTCAATATTCTACCTTGATTTTTGGTTCCTTTACAATGGAAGCGCTTAGTTTGACTTTTTTGTGTAAGTTGTCTTGGACATCACCATTTCTTTATATGTGTTAAGCAGGTTAGGCGCTTGTTGTGTTCTGCACGATCCGTTGCTATTCAAACATCAGTCAGCCCTAGTGCTTCTGATCAGGATCTCCAACAAGTATTTTTTTTCTTGTTTTGTATCTAATTTTTTATATCATGCTAAGTTTTCTGGTTGTTCAAACGGTAACTATTGGAACAAGAATTTCTTGAATTTTGACTAAACTTGTCGGGTTTGAAATTTCAAACTATTTTGCTGTAGAATAAACTTTAAAGCTGTTGCTGAGATTCGATTTTAGAATCGGATCATTTTGTGTTCATATGATGCCACTCCCAAATGTCTTTCTTAATCCGCAGGCCATTGTAATTGTGATTGAAAGATATTCTGAGTTGATTTTCTGTTTTTACAATCAGTTTATTCAATTATATCACTTCAGTGGGTAAAAAATCTCGAACTTCTCTGGAGAAAGTTGTAAGCTATGGCATTTACGCCTTGTAGCTTTTAAATATAATTAGTTAGGCGACCAGTAAGACTATGACTCTCTTTCTCATACTTAAACTTGGCTTTTCATAGGTTAGGTCTTACTGAATTAATTTATATTTTATAATACTGATTCTAGTATAATATTATTCTTCCCATATACACATTTCACTTTATGCTCTTCGAATATAAAGGTACCTTTTAATTTTTTTGGTTGTGGTTTTCATTTGCATGCTGTCCATTTTTATAGGAAAAGATTTATTTACTTCTCTTGCATTACAGCATCAATTATGGAATCTCGCACAGCGTACCACTGCTCTTCCTTTTGGCCGAGGGGCATTCACGTTGGCTACTACATATACTCTTCTGACAGAAGTACGCTTTGCATTATTTTTTTATAACTAAGTGTAATCTTAGCATATATTTTCTTGCTTTCATATGCTTTGATGTAGTATTTACTATTTATATAACAAAAGTTGTCATGTTTATCCAAACACATGAAGTAAAATATTATTTTCAACGCTCTCTGTATATCTTTTGATAAACCAAATTTATTGATCTTTGAGTACATGATAAACGGATTGTTTACACGTACCTTGTTAACTCTTTTAATTTTAGATTCATTGTTTTAAATTTACTCTCTCTTCCTGAATGTCAATTGGATGCAGTTGATCATTTAGTTTTTTTAACATCTTTTTCACGTACTACAGGCCCTTGTCATCCCAAAACTAGTATTAGCAGGACGCCTTCCTGCTCAGCAGAATGCAATTGTAAGTCCTTTAACTTTGTTAAGTGGTGCCAGTTTTTCATCATTAAATTTGGAGACTGAACATAATCCTATTAGCTTGTAGTTAACATGCATTGAATGTGTTAAGTTAGCATATAATTATGACACAATTTTCTTGTCTTTTAATTGTGTGTATTGTTGTCTGTTAAGTTTGAGCGGACTTTCACTCTGCTTAGTTCTACAATGTCTGTTCATTTATAGGAATTAGATTCTCTGTTGACTTTTGGGAATTTGGAATTATGGTTCATTAGGTTAATTTGGATCCAAATGTAAGAAATGTCTCGGAACTTAGATCCTGGCCAGAGTTCCATAATGGTGTAGCTGCTGGACTGAGACTCGCACCTGTTCAGGTTCTCTAACATTTTTCTTCTTCTTTTGATTCAAATCAAACTAACATGCTTATACGTTTCAATTTGAGCTTCCATATATATTCTAGAAGACTAGAACTATCATTCGGCACACGGCCCGGTGTGATAGTCAATTCGGATCATTATAACCGAACTCAATTTGTTGGTAATAGGCTATACTGCTGCTGCTGATGATTCGACAACTCATACGAGTATTTAATAGTGGAAATTATGTCGAAGGGCTTCTATTTTCAGGGTAATAAGTTTTAAGGACAACACTTCTAAATAATTAGTTTTAAGGACAATTTACAAGATAATGATAAATTCATTTATCTTTTTAAGTTATACAGGAAAATGATAAATCCTTTTATCATTATTTCTGTATAACTGAAAATGATAAATTCTTTTATCTTTTTCCTGTAAAATGTCCTTAAAACTAATTTTTTAGAAATAATGTCCTTAAAATTTATTACCTGCACAAATAAGCCCTTGAAGTGAAAATCCCCTATTTAATACCATATGTTCATTCTTGGGAATTCATGACTATATTTTAAATTTCTGTTAACATGTAGGGAAAATTGTCGAAGTCATGGATTCAATATAACAAGCCTCAGGAACCAAATTCAACACACGCTGGGCTGCTTCTAGCTTTAGGATTGCACGGACATCTATGTTTTCTTACAATTGCAGATGTATATAGATACCTCTCCGAGGTAAAGCTTGTCTTGTCTTGTATATACTCTGTGCACATCAATCTTCTTTTGGATTAATGTCACTCTTGCTATCTACTCTATATGATAAACTTTGTTCTGTAAGTTTTGTGAGATGACCCTGTTTAGTGAAATTAGTTTTAAGCTATGCTGAGAAATATGTTTATGGAGTGGATATGTGTATGGAAATAGAAATGGGAAATGCTACCACCTAAAATAGTTTAGGGTTGGGAACGAGCTTGGTTAATAAATATATTTTTGTTTGTATTGTCATAAAAATGTCATAAATGTTTTAATATTTATCTGAAATTGTAGTATTAGTAATTTTCTCTTAATGCAGTATTTGATATTTAAGTTAAACATATTACTAATAACTATATCATACTAGCATTATTTTTAAATAATTAAGAGTGTCAATCTTCCAAAAGAAAAAGAGCATCTACTTTTACTTCCATTTTGATGATGATGCATAAAAAGTGTCTCTCTCTCTTTTCCAATTCTTAGAAATGCGTTTCTAACTATTTCTATCTACATCTGAATATGTTCTGAGGCACTTTGAATCAATTTCATCTATTTTGAATTTCCATGTAAGAACAATTGTACCACACTTCTGTCTATTGCAATGTTGCCTTCTGAAAAGATATGGCTTCTATGGTTCAACTATGTATGATGACACTGATATTTCCGCAAGAGTCAAAAACACGAAGATAGAAAACTAAATAGCGTCTTTTATAGACAAAATACTAACTACTTTGATTGATATACATCTATTAATGATTTTACCACACACATGCTGGTTTATATATGTTGGATGCTCACCTAGGATGTGGATATTTCAAATATAGTTTGTACGTATCTTTACTCATTTATTAATAATTTTGCCACACACATGCTGGTTTATAAATGTTGGGTGCTCACCTAGGATGTGAATATTTCAAATATAGTTTGTTACAATTCTTTTTTCATATTTGGTAATTTGTTAATGTATGGAAATGCAAACACACACAATACACACACGAGCGTCACGGCACGTGCTTCGCTTATGAATTGTTTTTCTATAAATCACATATGTTTAACACATTCAAGAGAAAATGTTTTGCACAAATATTTAGCTATATTTTTGCGTTGAAATCATATGTAGTTGGTTTATATTTTTATTTCTAAGTTACAACATCTAATTTTTGTGTTTGAATTTTTATTTGTTAGATCCTATTTCTAAGTGATATTAAATTTTCATAATATTTATGGAGAATCATTTTAAATTTGTAAAGAAAATGTATTTTTTAGATCCTATTTTTAAGTGGTATTATAGTTTTATAATATCTGTAGATGGACGTTTTTGATAGTTTAGGTTAACACCAAAAAGTGTGACACGAAAGGTATTACAACTACCATTAAAGATTAAGTGCTATTTTTTTGGAATCAACAAGGTTTTTTTGAATTTTTTTTGAAGTTGTGTATATAAAGGGCAATTTTTTAAAGAATCATATATAACTGGCAATTTGAAAGTTCGCGGTCGGACCAAAAAGTTGTGTTTCAATTCCAACTATTAATAAATAAATAAATAAATATATATGTATGTATGTATAATATATATATATATGTATGTATGTATATGTATATGTATGTATGTATGTATGGAGAGAGTTTCACTATACTCCACTATGCTACATCCTTGTGATCTTTCGAGCTACACAACTAGAAAACAATTGAAAATATATAGATATGTTTTTACACTTCAAGATCTTATTCGCCAAATTGTGGTTAATTTGAATAATCTGAACATATTCAAAGTAATATTTCAAATCGACGGTTAAAATAAATGTTTTAACGATTGAAATTGACTTAACATTTGAACATGCTAGAAGCTCCGAAATGTTCTCTTTTTTTTGGAAATTATGTTCATAGTGTAGATTGAACATTCTCAAAGTTCATTTGATTTCAAACAATGAAGTTCTAACTGTTGTGCAGAAATTGCACAAATGCGGAAAAACAATAAACAGGATCTAGATTTGCCAATTTGAACATCACTTAATCTAGCAGCAATTATTCTATACTCCAAATAAATAGTAAATAACTATATAAAAAAAAGAAGACACACAATATTTATACTGGTTCCACTATCATCTAGATAGTGTACGTCCAGTCCAAAGAAGAGAGATTTTATTACATTTGAGAGAATTACAAGAGATTACAAGATAAGAGTTTACATACCAAAGCCCCAATTAGGAATAACAAAAAAAGAGACACTCTATCTGGAGATCACTGGCTGAATACCAAGATGAGTTTACAATAAAGTCTATCCTCAATATATAGTCAATGTAAATTCATGTGAGTCGTCAATCAAATTACCAAGATATGGTAAAAAGATAATGGAGGCAAATTACAATGGTAACAAATTGCGCAAACATAGCAAGTAATTCACTCATTCCAAAGATGGAAGAAAATAATCTCTAAGCAATATGCATTTCCATAATGAACAAACGTGATTACTTTTCCTTTTGCATATTTGTTTCCTTCTATTTGTGATTTTGTATCACCAAAATTTAACACTCCACCTTGATGCAAAATCACATATTTCCAACACTACACCTCGAGTCAAATTCTCTTTTCAACGTAAAACTCTTAAAATCAAACTCCACCTTCAACCAAAATCTCTTAACGAGATACAAAAGAAAAATGAATATTTACCCAATGGGTTCCGGCAAGGCCACCCCCCATCACACCTTACTAACAAGCTCAGACTATGTCCCCGCTCGCTAACAAAATGTTGAAAATATCCAAAATCAAAAGAAGGTAGATATCAAAATAATCTTAAAGCCACCAAGGCCAAAAAATTCTCTCAATCACCAATCAAATATAGAGCTAGAAAACAAAAAAGCCAACAGACATAACAAGGCTAATCCAAATCTCTGTATACAAGACAAATCTCTCTCCTTCCACATACCTTATCTGCCAAATAACAAATTTCCCATGGAAATCAACATAAGACTCTCACATCAACATCGAGCCATAAAGCAGATACAAGTTTCCAAATCCAGATGTCTCTTCAACACAGTAAACTCTTTATCATCAAATTTCCAAGACTGAAACACTCTTCTCTCTCAACATAATCTCCTCCACTCCATATTGCACAAGATCTTCTTTTTCCATCCAAATGAGTAATAGCATAATCACCACCAGATCTACCGCTCTTTCTAGAAGCCATTGATGCACAAATCTGAACAAATCGCCTAGCTTTGATACCAATATGTTGTGCATAAATTGCACAAATGCGGAAAAACAATAAACATGATCTATATTTGCCAATTTGAACATCATTTAATCTAGCAGTAATTATTCTATACTCCAAATAAATAGTAAATAACTATAAAAAAAAAGAAGACACACAATATTTATACTGGTTCCACCATCATCTAGATAGTGTACGTTCAGTCCAAAGAAGAGAGATTTTATTACACTTGAGAGAATTACAAGAGATTACAAGATAAGAGCTTACATACCAAAGCCCCAATTAGGAATAACAAAAAAAGCCACTCTATCTGGAGATCACTGGCTGAATACCAGGATGAGTTTACAATAAAGTCTACCCTCAATATATAGCCAATGTAAATTCATGTGAGCCATCAATCAAATTACCAAGATATGGTAAAAAGATAATGGAGGCAAATTACAATGGTAACAAATCGCGCAAACATAACAAGTAATTCACTCATTCCAAAGATGGAAGAAAATAATCCCTAAGCAATATGCATTTCTATAATGAACAAACGTGATTACTTTCCCTTTTGCATATTTGTTTTCTTCTATTTGTGATTTTGTATCACCAAAATTTAACACTAACAACCATAAGGTTGTAAAATTTGGTGTAACGAAAGGAGGGTGTGGTCGATTCTTACTATATATAGCTGGACGCAAAACTTACTAATCCATGTCTGGTAAATTTAAAGCAAAAGAACAAAGCGGATACGGTAATAAATGACATTTGAGAAAAGTCGATGTGGCTAAGAAATATACTAACAAAATAAAAATATCAAGCAACAATTTTGGTGAGTTATATGTGCGTGTCGCATCTGGATGGGTAGGCTTAATAGATGAGCCAAAGATATGTCATGCCAAGATGCCAAATTTTGAATGTCATTTTTTATCTAAAAAATATAAAATAGAGAATAACACAATTACATTAAAATCTAGTAGTCTTTTTCTTGTTCACTTTGGACAACGAGCCAATGCGCGAGCACACATCTTTATTACCGAATCTTGTAGAATAAAACTACCTTTAGAAATTCCCTTTGGGTGGACGCGCGTGCGCGCACACATCTTTAATGTGGAATAAATTTTTTATCCAATTTCACATCCTATGTGATATAAATTCTACACGTTTAAAGTGCAATCTTATGCAAATTAAGAATACATATTAGCTATTGCGTATACACATACTAGTAATTTGTCTGTACAATGCAAGGATGTGAAGAAGATATAATGTCATATTTATTAAAATATCATCTTTTTTTATTCATATTCAATATTTAAAACTTCAGAAGTTTTAGTTTGAAATTGAACTTCTGTCAATTGTACGTGGTTGGTTTTCACGGAAGATGTGTTGATAAAGATATGCATATCTTTCTCAATCATGCAAGTATTCCATTGTTAAAGCCTAACTTGTATTGCTTTGCAAATTAAAACATCTCTACAGCAAATCTTTGGTTGTCAATCAACAATAAAGTAGAAAAAAATCGTAAAGAAGTTATGTCTATAAAAAGTCACTCTATATTCTTCACCTTGTGCTTATGAAGACTCAAAATTTGTGTTGTTATTTTTTTTCTTTTTGTAAACAAAACTAAAAATATCATTGTCACATGCACAAACTCTTTGCTTTCGATGATATGGCCCAGAAGGTACGAATTTAACCTAAAGATTTTAGACTATAGTGTACTCCTTTTTTGGTGATGTAAATGCAACAAAACACGTTTTTTTAATACCATAACCATAAAATTGCGATTCTTTTACGTCTCACTTTAGTAATTATAATTCTTGCACAACTATTTTTTAACAACAACATCATGAACCATAACCTTTTTTCGTCTTATATACTAAACTCCATTAAGAAATAGATATGAATGCATGCATGTAGACCACTATTTTTAAAATTAATTAAGTATATGGTTAAGGTATATTGTACAATATGAATTTCATGTTAGTTTAATGATTCACAATAAATAGTGTATTTGAACTATTTTTTATACTTATTTATGTTTATGATTTCTCTTATTTCGTAATGCTTATGATTAGGAACATGATATCACTACAGTTGGAATCTTGCTTGGAGTAGCAACATCTCATAGAGGAACGATGCATCCTGGATTATCGAAGGTAACAAATTTACAAGTCAATTTACTCTTGTGTGTTCCTATACTCCTGGGTTACTTTATCATATACAAATGTTCATATAACTATATCAATAAACAAGTACACGATCCAGAAATCGCTGGGCTGAGTTTGTATTTCATTTTAACTAAAATAGTTATTGGGCTTGAAGCAAATGAAGAAAAAGTTAATGAGAATATAGAGTCTTTCTTTTTGAATATTGATTTGAATGAGATGAACTAGAGCAAAAGAGACGAACATAGAACTCTTACATGGTGGGGAATTCACCTCAACATTTTTAGAAGAACTTTGCATGAAATATAGTCTTTATTAAGCTTCAGCAGTTTTATATTATTAGAGGTGAACAATTATTGTAGTATGCATGCAAATTTTGAGAAATCATTTTAACATTTTTGACCTAGGTAAGTTACACATTTTTATTGGGATGATCATCAAAAGAATCCTTATGTTATGTTGAATTATCTACATTAAATTAAGATTAAACTACGTCTGTTAAAGTAAATTGCCTAGAAGAGGCAAAAGCAAGGACCGAAATGAATTGTCTTGTTACGACTTAAGAAAACAAGGTGTTTACAAATAAATTATCTGTAGGAACTAAATATTATGCAAGTCTATAAGTCTCAATGTACAAAAAAATGCACATTAGGCACGACAAGGAGAGTGTCTGTAAATATTTCTGCCGAAGTGCATTTGACGGCGGTTTTACCTTGGAGGTTTATGACTTGCACGCCATAGGCATACACCTCATATGCCTCAAAGCTCAATCAAGCCCATTTCAATTGATATCAATACCGATTTAAAGTAGACACCTTAATTTTATTGATTTCATTTCAACGGTCAGCAGTATAATAGGTAGATGGTTAAAAACCATAATTCCTAAATCAATTCAAGTCATACAAGCGTGTTTGACTTTATGAAGCCTTATAAAGTTATAATTGAGCACACTGATTTTATGAATTTGATTTTCAATTTTTATCAATGATTTCCTATGTTATACTTAAATATACCTTTTTATTATACGAGAATACCGTTTAATATTTTTAATGAACTCAAACATGATTTACCCAACATTAATTTTCCGTGAATACTATTTTTGTTTTGTTTTATTACTCATTTAGTACTAGTGTTATTGTTTTTTAATGAATGTTTACATTTACATTTAATTTGAATTGTTTTGAATGTTTAATGTCTCTCAATTAACATTTAATCCTTTAGTATGTCATGTGTTTAATGTTATACGAAAAGCTTATGCCTCACAATCACCTCGCCTCATAATTTAATAGACACTTTGCGTATCGCTTTCGCTTTTAAACATTGGTTTTATATTAGCATTTTTTTTAATCTTTAATCGCTTCTTCTCCTTTGTCTTCAAATATAGCAAATTGATATTGTAACCACCTTAGGAAATATATTTCTAATAAAGTAAATTGGATTGATATATAGTAAATATCAAAGTTTTACCTCAACTATAATGAATTTTTGTAACACCTTAGGGAATATTTTTTTCTCTAATAAATAAATTGGATTGATGTGTAGTAAATATCAAAGTTTCACCTCAAACTATAATGAATCTTTTTAAGGCATGAATGGTCATTCAATTGTTTCACCTATTTTGATTGAGGTAGTTAAGTACTAAATATGTGATGATTTTTTCTTAAAAAACATAGTTAAGCACCATTGTCCAAGTGGATAAGTGATTCGGCTTTGGTACGATAGGTCACAAGTTCGAAACTTGCGTAGCGTAATTCGAACGTTTATTGACATGTGATATGTTATCCCAGTGACATGTTGTATATAAAGTACCATTTCAAAAAAAAAGTTTCGTGGTTTATTGCAACTGATAGTATGATAACAACATTATTTCTAAAAGACACATTGTAGCCTTTTCATCTAACTAATGCAAAATAGAAACAAGAAGTTCTATTATGAGCCACTTATCATTCATTATCTTAGTAGTTTATTCTTCTCATTATGACTCAGATGCAGTCCAATCAATTTAAGAACAATGGGGGCACAGCCAAGTAAACTCTTTAGGCAACTAATCTGTTATGGGTGTTTTTTTTTTACCCTACAATAATCTTATAATGTCCGATAAAACTAAATGACAATAAATAAAATACACCAACCATATTTCGGATCTGTTAGAGTAGGTCTAACTCTTTTGTATCCAGATATTTAACATACAAATGAAAATAGGTAAAAATATATCAAAGGAGCCTATAAATCAATCTTTATATACACCTGTTCTTTGCTGAGCTTTCATCTATTTTTACTTGCCTTAATTTAACATTTACTTGATCATCACAACTGATTCACAAGTTCTGCAATTAATTAATTAATTCAACGTTGTTCACCATAATTACATCCAATGTGTTCGCGGATATAGGATTCATATACCCCATTCACATTCCAATAGTAACCTCTCCATATGCAGATAACTAGTCAATCCAACTTTATTAAATTGAACACACTATGGGTGTAAATAATAAATACGAATATAGTAAGTACTCTTAATTATTGGGGGACTCTTCTATATAGTAGACTATTGCGTTATTGTGTGCATAAATTTACCTAATAGTGGACAAAATAATGGATCATAGTGTCAATGCTTTAATACTTGAATGTAATTATCAAAATTATCTATTATCTTTTGTTAGTCCCTAATTTTTTTTATCACACAAAATTTATTAAGTCTATTTCATTGAAAATACAGTAACAGTAAATATACACTATAAACTATTAAGCCCTTAAGTGGCCTTAGTAAACCATGCAGTATCCCGTGAGAATATTCATTAAAACTGTCTGCAAATATATTTGAAAGCACGCTATAAAATAGTTTCAGCTTATATCAATGGGATTCATAAGTTCAAAATATAAGCGCCACTACTTGAGGCCTGTGCTGTCATATATGCACCAATTGGATGCCAGTAGATGCCATAGAGGTGGTGACTATTTTTTGAACTGTCACTTAGCACGATCAATTAATAACACCTAGTTGCCAAGGCATCACGTGGATTCTCCTAGTTTAGTAAATGTCTATGAGCACTCTTGGATAATATTTGTGAGCACTCTTGGATAATATTTATGTGAACTACTTGAGACGAGTATGTTTCAGATGTACATCTCGTATGGACATTTCGAATCTTAAACTACATCGTGAGATTATCTCGGAGTAATTTATGAGTTTAAAATTAATGCTTTTCAATGATTGTTATCTAACAAATAAACTAAGAATTGTAATATACTTAATTTGCAAAGGAAAATGGTTATTACTCCAGAATGAGAAGATTATTTTTTCTTTTGAAGAAGAGTAGCAGTTTGATTAAATTAGTGGCATTTGAAGAATTCTTTTCTTTTAAGCATTAACAAAAATACTAAGTCAACTATTGTAACTTACCCGAATAAAAGTGAAAACAAGATTAGAAGAATTATTGAACATTTGGTAGGATAATTTCGTTTTGGACCACTAAAAAAAGCAAATAAAGTAATATGAAGAAAAACATATAATTTCGGACCAAACATTGAGATATCAGTCCAGATTTTGGTCGAGATTCTAATATCTGGGATAAGATGAATGTTAGACGAGATATGTAAGAAATTTGATGTTTTGTATCATCCAAGTGCAAATTAAGATCTTGGATGAGACTCTTTGGTGAGATGGGCCAGATTTAAAACTTTGGTTTAACCTTTGCAAAATGAGCAAACTTGTATGTGATATAGCCTTAAAAGATTTTAGTTTTGAGTGACATCCATACAACTACTTGTAAATTACGTATCCATGTTAATTCTTTTATTTTTCATTTTTTTATAAACATAACATGGATAAATAATGATTGGAGAAGTATGAGTAGATAATCAAAGTTCTAAACATACCTTGACGAGAATGCAAGCTAGCTATAGATAATCAAAGTTCTAAACATACCTTGACGGAATGCAAGCTAGCCATCGATTTTTGGTAAAAAAAAATCATTTTTTGACATTTCATAGTCCACTTCTCTATTATTCCAACTTATGAATGGATGTGTGTTTCTTATTTGTTTCATCTTTTTGAATATTTTGTCAACTCTAGAAAATATGTGAACTTACTTTTTTATTTTTATTTTTTGTTTAGGATACACATCTATCAACTTACAGTTTTTACTCACTATCTGTTCTTTTTTGTCTTTTGGAATATTTTACACAAACGCTCATGAATTACTTACCATACAAGTCCATAAATTTTTGTGGAATGCATAATAAAGCTAAAGTCAAATTTACTTTGAGAGTATTTAGTTAAATTTACTCCTTGATTTGATTTTTTTAATCCTCGTGCAACTGAGCATTACGCTACAAATATGTAATAATGTGAGCACTATTTGTGGTGTAATTCAGGCGTGTATAACCAATAAGATGTATGTACGAAGAACGTAAATAAATATATGAAAATGGTTCGAATGACCCTGGTTAGTTTTCAACATTAATTTTATGCGATTCCCTTTTCTTATTTAGTCGAGTAAATTTAGAAATATTGTATGAATGAAAAAGAAAGATACCATGTCCTTGTTGAATCTCTAATACAGTTGAAGTTGAATTACTTCTCTTTTTTCCCACAAAATTTATTGTCATTTACATAAATTTTCATACGATCAGCACCTAATTCCTGGATTGTATTTCACTACATATGAGAACTAACGTGTAATTCGTGCGTTGCACACGATATATTGTAAAATATAATTTTTATACTTTTAGCTTTCAAATCAAAATTCTATTATGTAACGTACAATCAATTCAGTGAAATGAATGAACCCCGTATTAAAATTGTTATATGTTGTGTAGATTATATATCTTTATATTTGAATAAAAAATAATTTTTATCATCTTTGCTCATATGAATATGACATACATATTGAAATTGATAGATTTCAATGATTTATTAAATGAATTCACAATTATTATTTAATCGAATTTTTTAAATACGTTGAATTTAAAATTACATAATTAGTTTAAATCATGGTATCAGGTTTCGGCCGAAACCTCGAGATTCCGGCCAACCCGGTTCGGTTCCGGCCAAAGGCGGGACGGGATTAGGGCAAAAACCCGTCTCATCACAGCTGACAAAAAAAAAATTCAAAAATTTGAAGAAAAAAAAATCGCAACTGCGGTAGAAGATTGGAAGGTGGAAGAGAAGCAAATCTTATCTACAAAGGCAGTAAAACCGAATCATAAATTACCTCATAATCAATTCGAGCTTTAAAATCTTAAGCGAGTGTCGTTCTCGTGCTTGTCGTCTTCGTTCGAGCATAAATTTGTAGATCGTGTCTTCTTGGTTCTCGTCTCTCATCTTCGAGGGTGAACGTCGTTTCTTATTTTCTTTTTTTTTGCTGAGTTGCGTTGGTGGCTGAAGTAGGAATAAATCTGATTGGTTTAGGGTTAGGTCATTTGATGTTGGGTATTAGGTAATGGGCGGGTTGAATATGAATGGGCTGGGCTGGTTATATTATTTATTTGAATTATGCTATATTCAATGTTTATTATTATGTGTCTAAATTCAATGTTCATTATATTAATTATTTATGTTAGACTTAAATAATGTTTAGACTAGACCGTATTCTTTTATTTTATTTATAACATTTATTATTACCTTTTCACTAAAAATACGATTATATGATATCGGGACCGAAACCGAAATTAAAACCGAAACTTCCGAAATTGATCGAAACCAAGAAAATTTCAAATGAGCGAAACCGAGACCGAAACCGAGTTCTCGAAACTTGGTTTAAATATATGGACTTAAAAGTGAATAGCAGAAAAAATTGAGAATAATTTTGTAAATTTTTTTGTAGAAACCTTAATGCGGATGTTTGAAGTTAAAAACATAATTTTATAGTGTAGTGCATGATAAAATTTTGAGATAAATGATTGTAGTCGATTTACAAATTAACTGTCATTATTGGTTTTGTACATAATTTAATGTATGTAATCTATATTATAGTTGAATGGAAAAAAATAATTTTACTGCTTTGTTAATATGTGTGTGTGTATATTTATATGTTAAAATTAATATATATATATATTAAATTATTATCTTTGTATATAATTATGTTATGTGATTGATGTATTTGTATATCAAAATGAATTTCATACTCTTTTTGTTAATATGAACATGGTATAAATATTTAAATTATCATGTTTTTATGATTTATTTCACAAATCAACGAATATTAATTTATTGAATTATTTAAATAGTTTTAAAATTATGCGATTAATTCTAATATATGGAGTTAAAAGTAAAATATTAAAAGGAAACTGAGTTGGTTTTGTAAACGGTTATAATTCTTTTTTTAAATGAAGGCATTTGAAGTAAAAAAACATAATTTTGTAATGCACTCTACAATAAATTTATTAGGATAAATGAATTTTAAATTGAAGTTGTTATTATTATTTATGTATGTACTGTATGTGACTTATGTATCTTAATTTAATGAAAAACTAATTTTACCATTTTTGTTAATTTTCACATTGAAACGGTGTACATACTGAAATTTTCACATTTTCATAATTTGGCAAACGAACTAACGAATATCATTTAATTGTATTTATTTAATTAATATAAATTTAAGACCGCATAACTAAGCCAGATATATGGACTGAAACATAAACTTTAAGAAGAAAAGTGAGGTGAGGTTTGTAAATAATTATGGTAATTTTAAATGTATGTATTTGAAGTTAAAAGTATAATTTTACAATGCAATGTCTGATGAATTTATTGAGATTAATGAATTACAAATTAAATTTGTATCATTATTTTATATGAGTTATATATCGTAATCGAATTAAAAAGAATAATTAGTTTTACAATTTTGATTGGTACATTACTAATATACCTATTGAAATTGTTACTATTTATTATTTAATAGAAATATTAATAAATATTAGTTAACTAAATTTATTTAAATAGTTTAAATTCTCGATCATGTAAATAACCTGAGTATATGGATTTGAATATAAAATGTTACGAGGTAATTGATGAATTATTTATAAATAATTTTATAAGTTTTTTAAGTGTGTGTACCAAAATATAAACCGAAGAGATATAGTAAAATAAAATTGTAAATTGATAAATTAAAAGGTTTAGAAATATTAATAAATATTAGTTAACTAAATTTATTTAAATAGTTTAAATTCTCGATCATGTAAATAACCTGAGTATATGGATTTGAATATAAAATGTTACGAGGTAATTGATGAATTATTTATAAATAATTTTATAAGTTTTTTAAGTGTGTGTACCAAAATATAAACCGAAGAGATTTAGTAAAATAAAATTGTAAATTGATAAATTAAAAGGTTTGAAAATAAAATATCAAGTGAGAATCAAGGAGAAGAGGGAAAATTCCTATAATCAATAAAAGAGCTAGAACTTCTTGTTTATAGTATTTAACCAATGTGTAACCCTTGCACACATGTTGTAGAAAAATGATGTTATAAATATTTTTTAAAAATAGAGTCTATTATGCAATATATGGTGAATTTATTAGGATAAATGAGTTATACATTGAGCTTACTATATTTTTAAGTGTGTAATTTTTGTTATGAGATTTATATATATTTAATATATGAATAAAATTAAATTATCATTTTTGTTGATAAAAATGAGTTATATGTTGATTTCTTATTTTTTAGCATTCAATATTTGTTAAGCAAATAAATGAAAATTAACATTCTTAATTAATTTTAAAATAAATATTTTAAAATAAATAAATTAAACATTAATATTCATGTATATAAATTTAAATTAAAATCTAGCATTTGGTACATTTGACCGAAAGTTAAATGATGTATAGATTGAATTTCAAATATTACTTGAGAGAATGATAAAAATATCTAAAATCTAAAATGAAAGAACAATAATGCTAATGAATCACTATATTTTTATGCACTTAAAGTTCTTGCAGTGCATATTTATGAAAAATAAGTATATGATATATTAAAGTGATAAATAAAACATTTATTTAACTACCAACGGAAATAAAGTGAAAATAAAACTTGGAATGTTACAAATCACATTGTCAATTTAATCATGTAAAAAAATAATTTTTAATCCATTGTTTCATACCTCTAATTTTAATTTACAAAAAAATTTCAAAAAGTATTCAATATTTACCTAAAAAAATAATAAATATAAGGGAAAATATTTCTAATTACTATGGTATAATTTTTGTCTACTAATTAACGTAAATTATGAGCATAAGTAATTTTCAGTTAATAATTTTTTTTACAAAAAATATTAGTTGAAAATATTTATTATTTTTCAACATTTTGGAACTCAAACATTCATCCCTTATCATTACTTATAATGTCATTCTTCATAAAAATAAAATTTATTATTGATTGAAAATCCACTTGCGACTTGACGTTAGACCTGTCAAATGGATCGGATCGGGTAGAATTTTACCCGATCAATTCAAGGCATAAATAAACCCAACCCGCTTGACCCATTTAATAAATGAGTTGATCTAACCCAATACGTTTATTAAAAGGGTCAACCCGACCCAACCTGTTTA
Organism: Allium fistulosum; assembly: GCA_030737815.1. Classification (NCBI taxonomy): domain Eukaryota; kingdom Viridiplantae; phylum Streptophyta; class Magnoliopsida; order Asparagales; family Amaryllidaceae; genus Allium; species Allium fistulosum. Next base: position 589,164,457 of record CM060907.1, on the reverse strand, counting down.
ACAAAAACTGCAACAAAATAATGGCAAAAACTGCAGCAAGACTGAAAATTACTCCAATATATCATTAATACTGCATCAATTATCAAAGATTCAAAAAATTACATCAGAAGATAACACAAAAACTGGAAAATATTAGAAGATCCTACATAGTATAATTACAAACTACAACATTTAAAAACTAAAAGATTCAGCATAGTAAAACTTCACAGTTGAATACAAAATCTGTATCAAATAACTGAAATAAACTGAACCAAATACTACAAAAGTAGCAACATGTCATATAAAGTAATAAAACTACAAAATATTTGGAAGTTCTGCGTCATAGAAGCAGTCTTGTAAGTTTGAGCCCTTATGCACAACTTTGTAATCCTGAAGCAAACAACACAAATTATCAGTTCACAAATGTTGTAATAGCAAAGCAAACAACACAAAATATTTTGTAAACCATTTTCCTTTTAGCAAATTTTTTTTCAGCAAACTGTTTGCATATGCTGTTAAACTAAAGATGTATATAAACCAAAAATTTAATGAGCAGCTAAACCTGATAAATATTTCAAACGACCAGCTGTAATTAAACATCCCTCCAGATTCAAGAGAACAAGTTTAGATAAGTCTGCACGAGATCATATGTAAAAATGAGCACTCAAAATGCTGCATACATAGGCAGAAACATGCAATATATCTAGTTGGCCCTTCAATGTTGATTAATAACATGTTTAGTACGTCCACTCCCTTTATTTATCTAAATTTTTTACTGTCCCAATTAGCTATATCTAGTCTGAAAGTTTTGAAATAATTTTTTACTTGTATTTTACTAAATGAAGCATAGTCAAATACATATGTTCTTTCTGATTCACAGTCTGATTTTATACAGCAAAATAAAATGAAAACTCAATTTGTAATCTTTAATTGAACTGAAACATTATCCCTCTTTCTATAATTAATTGTTGTCTTATTATCTTTTTTGTTAGCCCAACATGATGCATCCAACTATACATAACTGGCCAGCATTTTCTTAATTCAAATTTTAGAGAACAACAATTTTTTTAATAAAGAACTACAAACATGTATAGATTGAATACTTCAAGAAAATAAAAAACAAAATTGAAGGAAAATGATCGTGCTAAGTGGTAGTGTTAGGTCGATTATCATAGTAATGAATTATAAATGAAATAAACAATTACAAATGAAATCAGAGAATAGCCTATTTAGCATTTGTTAAGTGTTGAACTTAAGCATTACTTATACCCACATTGAATAAATACCCATGTGTTAGGCTCAAAATAAAACATAAAAAGGTCACTTAACACATGCCGGTTAAGTTTATGACAGATAGTTTCTAACAATAAATATTAAGTTGCAAACAACAATTCTAATTAGGAAATTGAAAATCGTACCTTGTATTATGCAATCAATGATCGCCTAAGGATGGTGTAGGAAATTGAGTAAGCTGCTCCGCATCAATATGAAATTTGAAAATATCTTCATCTTCTTGTTTCACTTCCGTAGCAATTGCATTCCCGTACAACCAATCATGCGTGCAAAGTAGCGCCTCCACAATATCATCTTTAAGGGAACTACGATAATCGTCCAAAACTCTTCCGCTGACACTAAATGCACTTTCGGATGCAACGGTGGTGATAGGCACGGCTAAAATATCTTTTGCCATGAAAGAGAGAACGAGATATTTAAGTTGTTTAGATTGTCAAAATGAAAGAATATCGAGTGGTAACTTACGATCTAGCGGTCCATCTCCTAAATATAACTTAAGTTCCGAATTATGCGAACTTTCAGCAAACTCAATATTTCTAAATATATCAAATTCCTCCATTACATCAACACACTCCTGCGAGTAAGATCCCATAAATGGATCACTACAGTCTAATTCTTTTGATCCACTTGCTTCATTGTTCGATTCCTTCTCTATTTTTCTTTTGTACTCTTCATAAAGACCTTTTAATTTTGACTCTACCACCTCAAACTTTTCACCATAATCATTGCCATAAAGCCTTTTGTAACAAAACTTGGCAAAATCCATCTTATATCGGGGATCAAGAATGCAAGCAATGCAAAGCAATATACTAAATTCACTCCAATATTTGTTGAACTTTAAAAACATTCTACTTACCATGTCTGACATAAAATCATTAGATTCCATGCATTTTTGCAATGTAAACAAAACCATAACAATTTTCGGAAAAAACAAATTAGATGTTGGGTATTTTGTTCCAGAAAACAAGCAAGTGACATCATAAAATAGTTCTAAAAAGTCGGCAATTTTTTTCGCTTTCATCCATTCCTCTTGTGTAGGACAATAAATATAATTTTTATCAACAAGCTCTAAACGACAAAGTGCTTGTTTATAATATATGACACTTTTCAACATAATTAAGGTTGAATTCCACCTTGTTGGAACATCTTGACGCAATCCTTTGTTACTGTTATCCAATGAAAGATCAGCTATACATTCTACGAAATGTTTTTTTCTTCATTGTGAACCTTTGATATACTTGATGCTTTCCCTTATATTATTTAAACACGAAGCAATGCATTTTAAACCATCTTGTACCATTAAATTTAAAATATGTGCCGCGCATCGCACATGCAAATATTCTCTGTTTGCAATCAAGGCTTTACGATATGTACGATGAGACTCTAGTAGCTCCACAAATTTATCGTTAGAAGAAGCGTTATCTAATGTATAAGCAAATATCTTACCTTCAATGTATCAAGGTTCATTCTCCAAATCCTCCATAGCAGTGTTATCATGCTCGATTGAATCCATAATCTACCACTTGAAAATCACAAGAAAATATTAGTTTTAAACTCAAGTCGACAATGAAGGGGGAAATCTCATAATAAACAAAGCTAGAAAATTGGGTAATATGTATAGCATTAAACAAACAATATAGGCAGAAACAATTTCCTAACATCCATACCTCACTCGATAAATAATGTAACTTGCATTTATGAGATAGATACGCATGCACAAATAGATGTTTATCTTTCACCTTCTTCATATTAAGAGCATGAGATGTATAAATTAAGGTAATTAGATTAAATATATTGGGTGAACTGTGTTGCAAATTAAAAATTGAAAGTTATAAACATACAGTGCTTAACATGCTATTATTGACATTTTTGTTAGATGTTCATCCAGAGAACTATTATAAATTAACTCATGGTTATGTAAATGTATAGTTTATTTATTATGGATATAACAATAAATTAACCCAGATTCCATACCAGTGTAGCTGACGAAGGGAGTGAAGACCAAGCTTATCCGTGATTTCAACAGCATTCATTGCATTCGGCAGATCCTGTTTGTTTGTAAATACAAGTAGGACAACATCGCTCAACTCATCCTGGAAATAGTAATAGTAGTGTAAAAGAAAAAACATGAGATAGCAACAAACATAGCAGATGTATGGACAAGATGTGAAAAATGAAATATCAAACAAAATACAGCATATGCAGCATGTACGATTAGTTGTTCAAAATAGTTCAGCAATAAAATAATTATTTTAGCACTTTCAACTATACCTAGTTTGTGCACCCAGAGTGCCATATGATGGTCACCAGATTATTTTTTCTGTCCATTAAAGTTTTCACTAATCATCAGATGAGAATGCAATTGCAACTCTAATTAATTACTTTCGTCGTGTACATTCTTTTAATAAGAACAAGTATATTACACAACACAACAGTGAAGAAAATCCCACTTTTAACCGCCCTTCTTTCTAATTCCACTAGCTGTCCTGCAATTTCCTTGCAAAAAATATAAGAAGTACATGACATGTTTCTAATTATGAGAAGAATTTTTCCTTTTTTTGATCAAGATTTACTATGCAATTGTAGTTTCTGATCTAAACTATTCATTTACTAATATTAGTTTCTCACTTCTCACAAGGCAAGTTTTACCAAATGTATGAGATGCCATGTATGATAAGATCTGCCTTCAGTTAGTTGTTTTTTTTAAACCCAGGTTGGGAAACATATTTCCCAGCCTATAAATTAACATTGTAAACAAAGTTTTACAACCCAACACAACTATAACAATCCCGTACGGACATTTACCCACTCATACAGAGTACAAAAAATACCCACTTACATATGAAACCCAGAAAAATGTCTATAAATAGTTCGATGAACGATGTCCAACCGAAGAATGGATTCTGATTTTGAAAGTGTCCATTTTTGTGTTGCAATGCATGTGATGTGTCAACTTGATTAGGTAGTTGTTCAATTGAAGACTGAATATCTAGTCCACATATTTTTTTGAGTAATATCCGCTTGGTTTACAACTATATATCCTACATTGCATGCAGTATCAAAGTTCTCATTGACAGATCATCATAAATCATCACAAAAACGATCACATATATGAAAATAATTGATTTATCTATACAAATCATATAATTAACACCATTTTCAATAATGTAAAAAAGACATTACCACATAACAAAATTACCTGTTACATTTCCAATATTAGAGATGCATTCTGTTCTGTGATTTCCATTGTCCACCGTCATAAAAGACTAAAAATTTAAAATGAAAAAAAAACAAAATTGAAAATAATATAGTGCTCCTTTTTCATCTATTATTGTGCTAAATTATAAATAGCACACATAAGCAAAGCAAAAAAATAATAATATAGTGCGCATTTATATTAAATATACATGTTGATTGATAATAATGCAGAGTTCCTTAATGTAGAAGCACAAGCTGTAAACCAATGCAAATTAATTAATAACGCTAGCTTTAACTAAATTTACATTTATGAACATGTGCACTAACTCGATTGATGGAATATAATCTTGTATTTTAAAGCAATTTCCTTTTCAATAATTAAGTAAAAGCAGGTATCTTTATTGCAAAGTTGCAGAAAATAAAGAAGCAAACGAAAAAAGGTAAAAAGAAAGAAAGAATCAACTTCAAAGCAACCGAATACATTCTTCTTTGTTACCAACTTTAATTTTCTTCACGATAACCATATCAGAGGATTTTTCTCTATACATAATTATTTGATATGTAATCATCTAAAACTTTCGCCTTCGGTCCCCTCTCTCGCAGATGCCGCCAATATTTAAACGATTTGATTTTTATCTCCTCTCCCCTAATTCTCCCACTCTCAAATCAAACTGAAATCGAAAATGAAAAAAAGGAAAAAGAAAAATACGCGAACAACATCGCGACTAGAGATCTTACTAATGCAAGTAGAATTGGCGGCTAAAAACCCTAGCTCTACGTAAAGATGTAGATAGTGAATAACCAGGTTTAACGAGACCCATCAATCAGATTAATTTAAACGATTGAAAAGATTAATACCTGTTATTGAATATTACGAGAAATCGCCATTTCTTCTGTCGCCTTTTTTGAAGAACGAAGAAACTAAAACTAGGATTGAAGGGTTACGCGGGTTGGATTGATTTGGGTAGGTTTGCTAATGGGTCGTATACGGACTGGGTAAAAAGAAAATAAAGTTTTAAACGGGTAAATCCAACCCTTTTAATATTAGGGTTATTGAGTTGGGTAAACAGGTTATGGTATAATTTGACAGGCCTACTTGACGTACCAATTTTGGAAAGAAAAAACTTTGAAGTTATTACTGATATACAAGTTTTAGAAAGAAAAAATTGCGTATATATTTGTTTGTAATGAAATGCCAACTTTATAAAAAAAAATTCTTTGTATTAAAATACTAATTTTATAAAGAAAGAAATTCCATAGACTTAAATGTATAATAATGTAAGAGAATTAAAGATATCTTTGTATATACTTGTGAAAATTTAAAAATATATGGAGTTGAATGAAAAATTAGTTTTACTGTTTTTGTCAGTACGAATGTAGTGTACATGTTGAATTTTAATTTTTTATCCTTTATTAGGTCAATCAATAAATTGTTGTTAATTGGAATTATTCGAAAAGTTTGAATTTAAGTTCACTTAATAAATTCAAAATATATGGAATCGAATGTAAAACCATATAAGAAAACTTAGAAGAAACTGTTAACAATTGTAGAAATAATTAAACATTTGTATTTAGATGTAAAATTATAAGAGAGAAAATTAGTTGAACATTGTAATAATTTATATATAATTGTGGAAATTTTAAACTATACGGACTTAAATAAAAATTAGCTTTACCATTTATGTCAATACGAGTGTGGTACACATATTGAATTGTAATTTTTTTAGAATTTACTAAATCAATTAATGAATATTTGTTAATTGTATTTAATTAAATGATTTAACTTTAAGATCACCTAATTAATTTTAATATATGAATTTGTATGAATATTGAAAATTTCATATTTTTATGATTCATTAGACAAATCAACGAATAATAGTTTACTTAATTTATTTAAATTGCTATAAGATTATGCGATTAATTCTAATATATGGAATTAAGTGTAAAATATTAAAATGGAACCGATGGGTGTTCATTAAAAGGTTATAGAAAATTTAAAATGAAGGCATTTGAAGTAAAAAAACCATAATTTGTTAATGCACTATATGACGATTCCTTTGAGATAATTGAATTTGTTGTTAGTATTAGTGGAAATTAGGATTTGACTCTTATTTTCAAACTTAATGCACGAAAACCATTCTAAAAAACATGTTCAAAATTACACCCATAAAATTATTATTGTTTATTAATAACTTATGTTATATAGCTTATATATATCTTTATATTGAAGTAAAAAAATGATTTGATCATTTTTGTTAGTGTAAACATGGTATACATGATGAAATTACCATATTTTAATGATTCAGGTGAATGGACAAACATTAGATAACATATTTTTTCAAATATGTTAAATTTAAAGTTACCTAATTAGTTTAAATATATGTACTAAAGGTAAATATTAGAAAAGAATCGAGAAGGATTTTGTAAAAAAGTGTAGAAATTTTAATGCAGAGTATTTGAAGTTAAAAACAAAATTCTGCAATGAACTGTATGATAAATTTTTGAGATAAATGATTATAATTAATTTACAAGTTAACCTTGTCATTATTGTTTGTGTACATAATTTATTGTATGTGATCTTTATGTCTTTATATCTAAATAGAAAAAAACAATCTTTTCATTTCTGTTAGCATGAGTGTGTGTTTATAATTATATGTGTATATGTGTGTGTATATTAAAAAATGGCATATATTTTTATGATTTATTAAAAGAATAGACCAACTATTATTGAGATTATTTGAATGCTTTAAATTTGAGGTTTCGTAAGTAACTTAAATACATGGATTCAAATATAAAATATTAGGAAACAATTGATAAAGGTTCTGTAAATAATTGTAGAAATGTTATACTACAGGTATTTGAAGTCGAAACCGAATTTTGTAATGCATGATGAATTCATTGAGATAAATGAATAATAAATTAAATCTGTTAATATTGTTGTGTATATTACTTGTGTTGTGTTATTTATATATCTTTATATTTGAATGAAAAATTAGTTTTACCACTTTTAGTGATATGTATATTGTATATATATAATGAAACTGCCATATTTTAGGATTGTTAGATGAATTATCAGATATTTGTTAATTTAATTTCTTCGAATAATTTAAATTCAAGATTACACAATTAAGTAAAACCTATTGACTTAAGTGCATATTAATAGGTGATATTGAGGATGGATTTCTAAATAACTGTGGAAATTTCAAAATGTAGGTGCTTTTGTTAAAAAAAGAATTTTGTAATGCAAACATTAATATACCGATATAGATGAGTAATAAATTAAGTTCGTAAGTATAACCATGCATATAATGTGTTATGTAATAGATGTATTTATATATCAAAATATATTTTATACCATTTTTGTTAATATAAATATGATATAAATATTGAAAATTTCATATTTTTATGATTTATTAGACAAATCAATGAATAACAGTTTATTGAATTTATTCAAGTAATTTGAAGATTACGTGATTAATTCTAATATATGGAGTTAAATGTAAATACTATAAGAGAACCAAGGGGGTTACATAATTTTGTAATGCACCATATGATGAATTTACTAAGAAAAATGAATTGTAAGTTGAGTTTGGTATTATTGTTTATTGGATATTAGGATACACCCCTTATTCTCAAATGTTATACATAAAAACCCTTCTTAAAAACATGTTTTATATAACACCCCTAGAATCATTTTCGATATTTTTTTTTTGTTTTCTTTTAGAAAATCAAATCCGAATTTAATCGTTTGTTTCTATGACTATTGTTTTTGCAAAGTGCAAATATGTGATTTCCTTTTTTTTGCTATTGTAAAAGTGAGATGAGTTTTGTAAATTATTATGGTAATTTAAATTAGATATTTGAAGTTAGAAGTAGAATTTTACAATGCAGTGTACTATAATTTATTGAGATAAATGAATTACAAATTAAATATGTGATTATTGTTTTATGTGATTTATATATCATAATCGAAAAAAATTAGGTCTACCATTTTGGTTGGTACAAACGTGGTATACATGTTAAAATTGTCACTTTAGCATTTATTAGAAATATTAGTAAATATTAGTCAAATGTATTTATTTAAATAGTTTAAATTTTAGACTATGTAATTAACCTTAATACAAGGACTTGAATATTCTTTGTAAATATTTGTATAAAATTTTAAATATATATAACAGAATGTAAAATGATGAAAGAGATTTAGTAAAATAAATGTGTATAGACAAATTAAAAGATTTGAAAACAAAATATCAAGAGAGAATTGAGGAGAAGAAAAAAAAACTCTTAGAATCAATGGAAAAACTAGAAATTCTTTTGGTTTACTATTATTTAACAGATAGCATTTCATAGGTACATAACATATAATATTAAAAAGTGCAAATTCATCCCCATAATCCAAAATTCGACGTGCTAAATAATGTGACAATTTTGTAAAAACTAACTTCAGAAATTTTGGTGACAAACTTTGGCAAAATGATGATTTTTTTTTAATTGAGTGTATGTGTACAATACCTTTGAAATCTAACATAAATTTCTTTAAGTAGTTATTTTTTTTTGGGATTTTTGCAGAAACATTTTGCAAATGCTAAATGCATCTCTAAATCGAGAACGTAAAATTGCCCACACTAAAATTTAATAATGTCTTAGCTTATATCATGGTTTGAGATTCCGGTCGGCATGCTAGAATTCCGACGTTCCAGTCCAGTTCTGACTTTGACCGGCTCGGAACTCACCATAAATTCCTGTTTCGGATCCAAAGAGTATTAAAAAATAGATCTATAATTACCAGGGAAAAGATAAAATCAAAGATTGAGCAAGGAGAAGGCAGCGGTATTAACATATGACAGCGATGAAAGAGGATGAATCGTTGATTTAGGTTTCATTTAAGGTTTAACAACAAGGACGCGGAATCGATTGAGATAAGTCATCGATGGTTTGGCAACAATTTTTTTTACCATAGGTTTCCCTTTTTTAGGGTTTGAATGCAATTTAATTAGTTAACAGATTGGGTTGTTTCTCACTGGACTTGCTAGGTTTTACTTACATTGAACCAGAAATTTAAGATATAATTTTTGGTCTTTTTATTCTTTGAATTGGTCTTTTTATTCTTTGAGTTGGGCTTCTTAATTTCAATTATATCAAACTACAAACCTAATTTCGATATAATTGTCAGGTTATAACTATACAAATTTATGTTATTTATTTATGTATTAGTAGTTAAAAAATGTTTCAATAAGCAACGAAATCCGAAACGGAACTCAGATGTAATTTCCAAAATTTCTGAAACAGAACCGGAACATTGAAAATTTCAAAGGACTGAACAAAAATTGAAAACCGGAATTTTGAATCTTGGCTTATATATTAGTGTGTGTTGCGCACACTTAAGCGTGCATACTTGTGCGCACGTGCGGGCGCACGTGCATGTAGATTTATAAATTTGTCATTGGTTTGTCAGAGTTTGATCACTCTCACCTAGTTGGTTTGTAGGCTAGATAAAATGGTTGCTGAAGATGCAATATTGCTTCAGGAATTGATGTTTGAAGTGATGGGTCGATGTCTTTATATCAAATTTCGCACTCAAATTTCCGATGTGAACTAAATTTCCTGAGGTGCAACAGCTAAGCCCGTAAAAAACTCCATGTCTTTTTTGGCTAAGCTACATGAATATAGTCCATTAAAGATGTGTGAACCTTATGTAGTGCTTGTGTGGAACTTGTCAACCATTGTGTCCATTCTATCAAATAAGGCATAAATGTAGGGCATATATAATTTTATAAAGGATCTGACAAATCTGCAATAGATGTCTAACAACTGGATGGATAATAGAGTACCTTTTTTATTATTTTATTATTTCTACTTTCATGTTAATTTTGTTTTTTTGTTTTTGTTTAAAATGTGCTTAACAGTTATTTTTGTTACAAGCTCAACCTTTATGTTTATTGTAACTTATTTTTTAGATGCTGTACCTTCATATCCCTTCGAGGCATCCTTCAACCTATCCTGAATTGGAGCTGCCAACAATTTTACAGGTACCTCCTTATACAGTCCAAAAAACGTTGTTTGGAAGCAGACTAGAAGCTTTCATTGCTACTGTTGTTTTTCTTTATTTTTTTTGAACTTGTGATTTTCTCGTACATAGCCACCTGTAATGTGTTCAGAATGTCATTCTGAAACTGTTATCGCAATTTTTAAAAGGAGGCATAATGGATAAAGAATTTTTTTTTTTGCAGCAAACAGTAGAAATGTCTATTACTCTAAAGAATAAATAAAAGGATTAATTTAGCCACGAAGAAAGATTTCATAAAAGCACGCTAAAATCCTAATTTTTCATCTCTGCGTCACAGTGGCATTGATTGGAATGAATTGAATGATTTTATTCTGTAATTACTGATAATAACAGAGTCTCTGGTTGGCTTAGTAGTTAATAGGTATTAGCAAATATCCTTCAAGCACCCTTGTGGTACTATATGAATAATATCAGTCATTTTTTATAATTATCCATATCATGAATAACAAAACTGTATTTTTAGTTTTTTACTCAAACATGCAAGCAACATAAACAAAAACTTATAATGGAGAATTAAGATACATATCTAACAGAAAGTATCACATCGGTACATAATTTCAAAAGAAGGGATATTTTGACTCATATCCCTTTTAAAAAAACTAGATCTAATATCCCTTCCATTAAAACAATGTAAAACTTGTCCTCTTTCGTATTTGTAAAATTGTTGTTGGAAATGATGTTAAAACTGGTGTATTTTCTTTTTATCATTATAAAATATAATATTTTATGAATGTTGAGTCTGAAGTATTTAAAAACGATACTCAAATTTCTAGAAGAAAATGCAAATATTTGCATTTTGAATATTAACTTATTTTTTATTTAAAATTACATTTATTGGTACATAGCAGAAAAAAAGCTTTGAATATTAACAAACAACTGCTCATATTCCCAAAGAGAATGCTACTAGTGCAATGTTTGCAGTGCCAATATTTACAGGGTAAGCATTTGTAGTTAAAAAAAACGGGTTCTTGAAAAATATAATCAAAATGACAAGGGCTTGAAAAATAGATTCCTTACGAATAAAATGAGGGGACCAAATTTCCACTTGAAAGAAATCTTGACAATAAATTATCATAAAAATGAAAGAAACTCTACGAATTGTTCAAATTTGTAAACAATAAAAGTTAATAGTAGAGAAAATAGGTAAGAGCAATATACCAAAATTTTAAATTCAATTAGAGTTTCATTATCTAATATGGGAACCTCTATCCAGGGATAAATAACATATTTACATATCAATAGAATAGTATGACAAATTGTGTATTTAATCGCAAGAATTTCATAATATCTTTCTTCACAATTAATCCTTGCTGCAGTCAACCGATTTGGTTTCACTCTCTTGATATTCTAAAGTTTTGGATCAATCTTTAAAGCTAAAAAATATGTTCAATTTCAGATAAGGATTCGATATTCTGATATTTATATTCTTGAAAATAAATAGACAAATATTGCCTATATAAAAAAAAGTTTGTGTATTGTATTTCCAAATTAGAAAGAACATTAAAATGGACTATATTGGTTGATTATGAATGTTTATGACACAAATGCAGATAAAGTATAAACAATAACAATTATGTTAATCTAAACAAGGTAACCAGGTTTGTTAACAAATAATAACCAAATCCAAATTAACCATAAATTCGTAATCCTAAAACCTACTCATTTTATAGCGACCCGACTTCATGCATAAGAATAAGTTTTTTTCCTTCTTCTCTATGATTGAGTGTTTAGATTCAATTTTGTTTTGATGAATCACATTAATTAATGGAGAAATCCTCAATAATGTCATACAGATTCACATTGATTAATTGGAGTTGATTTTGGAGCTCGAAAATCGGACACGATAAAGGATAGAACACTTCAACTCCGATTTTGGTTTGAAAAAGTTTGATTTTCAGTTTTTTTCATTTTACTATTCAAACACTTTGTAAAATCATTTGTTTTAGAAGTTCAATTATCTTTAGTTAAATTTGGTCTGTAATATTTTTTTATACAGTTTTATTTAATTTTTAACCAAAATAATTTTGGACTGATTTCGTTTTAGCCTAACTGAAACGGAATAGGAATGGCTGGAATTTCAAAGTTCCAGCGACCACCATGAAACTTGCTTAATCTCATCACATGATATTATCATTTTCTCAAATTTTGTCTTCTATATGATTGCAATAGTACATAAGTTCAGTTTCTCTAAGTTATGCTAAAGATCTGATTATTTCCCAACAACACAAGATGTATTATACAGTTTCAAAGCAATGTGGATAAAAATCTTTTTCATCAAAATTTAAAATTTGGTTCCTATAAGTTAGCACACAGATAAAATAATGACACATTGTTAGAAAACTTTGCTGTATCCAAATTATGCTACTCAATGTAATTGTTTGCTTGTATTTCATGATGGGTGAGGATGATGGGCTAGACATAGGTATAAGTCAGAGAACTGTGTAGAAATGAATTAATATGTGGACCACTGTCTTTTGCATCAAGGAGGGTTCATACATGCAGAAAAAAGGAAAAATAAAAGAAAAAAAGAAAGAAAGTATAATCCAATTAGAGGTTGCTCCCTCAACCCTACTGATGTACCAGAGGGTTACAATTGAAATAAATATAACAAAAAAGTTTGATTTCAAGGTTTACATAAAAATTCATCCAAGTGCTTGGCCTTAGCATAACATGAATTTTATTTTTATGACAATGTTGTAAAAAATAACGATATTTGTTCAGATAGTTATCTTCTTTTCTCCTAATAATTTACTTTGAGACGGATACATGTATAACTAACTTACTGTTATTCATTTGTTATACTGTATAAACAGAAGTTATTCTTGTATTTTTGAACCAAGATCCTCTAGCATCACAGAACAAAAATTGTTCAGCTTTCCAGATTGCTTAATTTGCAAACATTGTATGTATATTTGTAATATGATCCTTCATATTTTTCATATTTGATACCTTTAATTTTGAAATGTTAAGGACTTCAACGTCTTCGGAGTTGGTTATGCTTTGCATGATGTGGTTAGTTGGACTAGATAATATGCTGTTTAATAATTGATTTGTTTCCATATCTATTTACACAGTCAGCAGCATTGATGGCTATAGGGCTTCTCTATGAAGGATCTGCACATCCATTAACTATGAAGGTTCTTCAGGTAAACTGTTCTTATAGTTTTTTTCATGTTATCCTGGTTCGCTTATTTTTGTTTAATAACTATTTTCATAGTTTTTTGGTATACAATTTCTATCTTTATTTAGCATATGCAACCACATCTAAATAATGTCTTTAGGCATTTCTGGTTATATTTTCTTCATGTTTAAGGTTTTACAATAATTTATTACCATGTTTAAATACTAGTGCATCGATGTGCACAATGTGCGCATACATATACATTAAGCATTTTTAATATATAGTATGATTTTGTTTATGATATTTCAAAGTAGTTGCTTTTCCTATCTTATCTCTATCTGCCAAGCAAAACCAAGATGGTGACTACGTAATTTCAATTTCACGTACAGTTGAAACAATAACGATTAATTTTTATGTAACCAGTTCCCTTTTTTAGTAGTAGGGACATATGATGCTTTAGTAGATGAATGATATATATGTAGTATTTGATCTCAGTGGCAACAACTATGAACGATATTAAGGAACGACACAGGGCACTAAGAGTCTTCAACGGGTTGGGGATCAAGCTAATGTGGTATTGATTGATCCCAAATCGATCCCCGACAGATGGAGGATCAAGCTCATATTGATGTCAAGCTTATGATGTCTGGCCAAATCAGACACTTGTTGATAGTAAAAATAACTTCTACTACGCTTTATATCAATTTTCCAACAAATTAAAAACACAAGTGCTAAGCTATTCTGCAAAGTTGATATGTTGCTTGTGGGGTTAACTAGCCTATTGCCTAAAATATTCTGCATGATTACTAGGCTGGACTTCAGAAGTCCATCCAAGTGTAAAATGGATAGCATGTGCGCCAAGTCATACATTAAAACTTGACATGACTTTAGATGTCCGATCAAGTCTGTACTAATATTACAAAAGTAGCTAGTTTAAAATACGATTCGTTGATACTTTATTGATTCCTTACCTGTGAGGGGATCAATCTTTAATCATCAAGCAATTTTGATCCCCCTTGAGGTATTAAGGGGTATTTTTTACCGACCACAAATTACCTTAATGTACCAATATTCCTTTATCACAGCCAAAATGGGCGATTTCGCTGTTACTACTTGTTATCCCACCTTTTGGTCAAGGCTGGAATATCAACAGACTAGCTGGAAAGTGATGAATATCCGGATTGGAAATCGATTGGAAACAAGGCTTTGATCGATGTCGTCAAAGTTTGACCAAGCTCCAATCAAGGCGGGATCGATTGGGGATGATGGTCAAGGCTAGGAGAGACTACGTTTTGAATTCGAGGTCAAAAGAAGCTCATTTGCTCAAGATAATTGATCGATTCGAACAGGGCGTTCGTATTGATCGGCATGGGTACGAACAGTGCGTTCATATCGATCAGGTAGGAAGGCCAAATAGGCTTCGACTCGATGATAGTGGACCCGAATTGGACAGGTAAGCGCGACATGGTTTGTTCGACTTGATGCAGTTCGAATCGATCAGGATGGAACACATCAGCATACTTCGAATCGATACTATTCGTATCGATCAACACTGGACACTTCGAATCGATACTGTTCGTATCGATCAGCATGAACGCTTCAAGTCGATACGAACAGAGGCATAATCGATGGATACGAATAGAAGAGCGACAGAAGGATGCGAAGAAGGCTGGGAACGTTAACTAATGGATGCGAGATTATGGATTCAAAGCCGAAAAGCACGAAGTTTGGATTCGAACTGGGAATGTGCGTGGATACGAAGGAGTCATGTTCGTATCGATCGATACGAAGGAAGCAATCGACTCAGCGAAGAAGGTGACTCGATCCGGAGAATGCTCGCCACGTCACCACTTGATCACACGCAGCTATCGAGTCGAACAGGATCGAGTCGAAATGATGGAGTCGAAATAGCCAACCGAAGGTCCTAATTCGTATCGATCATATCTCATAATCTACAAGTCCAAATGCTATGAAATTTTCACAGGAGCCTACGTGCATGCTGAAGAATGTCCACGCCAAATTTCGACTCCATCGGACACAATCTTGATCGATATGAAATCGGTTCGTATCGATCACGGATCGGACCGAAACTTCGCTGGCTTGGGCGCGCAGGCCTGGTCACGTGCTAGAGGGAGTCTCCCGAGATCTGAGCGAAATATCAGCCTCCTACGTCTATAAATAGAGCCCCATGGCATACAGAAAAAGGATCTTCTTTTTGAATTCTCCAATGCCCAGACTCTGCCGGATCCAATTTGAAACTCTATTGCTGCTGCTACTAACGAATTTCACCGCTGTAAATCATTATTATCTGCTGTAGCCCGCTGAAATCAATTGTAATCATCAAAGAAACATCAATAAAATCTTTGATCTGTGATTATAATCTGCTGATTTGTGTTCATGCACTGGTGCTTTCACGGCATTTGGGGTTTGTGACCAATTTTGGCGCAAATACTACTTTACTCAACTTCTTTCCGAATTAAGGTTTTCAATTGTTACCCGAAAAATCCGAAAACTCTCCATATCTGTATCCGAAAAGCGGATAAATATCCGATATTTGAAAATGTGGACACAGGTGCGGGGTGGGGATACGAAGACATCTATATTCAAAAATTATCGGTCCGGTTTTTGTCAAGATTATAGTTTATTTTAGGTATATTTTAATACAATGAAAGATATGCATTTATTGTTTTATTAAGATAATAGTTTATATTATATGCATTTAATTCACATTAACTGCTCTAAACTATTTATCATCATCGTATTCATTGATTTTGCAAACTTTAGTAATCAATATGATTTAAAAAAACTTATATTAAACCGAAATTTTCTATATATGTTTCTTGATTTATCGATAGTTATCGGATATGATAATTATCCGATACCTGTCCATATCCACGGATGCTGATATCCGATATCCGAAAATGATTTCGGATGCAGATGCAGATAGCCACTATCCGCATCCGAAAGTATTCGTTGACATGCCTGTTCCGAATCATGAAAGTACTTGAGGGTATAATATTGGTGTTTTCATTTGTCCAATTTTGTGAAACATGAGAAAGATTTATTTTAAAGATGCGACATCGCAATCTTGTCATGGTTAACAGAAATGGGGGTTCATTATCACTATTAAAGCACATGCATTATTACATTTTCATTGATGCCTGTCTGTATATGTAACCTGTAACCATTGCTTGCTTAACAAACCATTTAGAATGTACATAGGTCATGACTGCTCAAGTTTTGTACTTGGTTTAACCATTTTCGGATTATCGAAATTTTATGTTTTTATTAAAAGATCTATGACAGAAGGCACGTACATACCTGATCATAAAAAGGATAATCATCTAATGACGTAGAAGTGTGTGCTCATCATCATTAATATTGTGTCTATGTGGTGTGAGCACAATGATTATTTAAAATTTTCACAATGTACACCTGCGTGTGTATATAGCTCATAGTTCACAAGTATGTAAGCATATAAATGTAAACTTCAAGTCAGTTGTACCCGTGTAATGTCCATCCTGCCGCATTCTTTCTCTTATATCAAGTTAATCTGCTCATATGCTCTTGGTACCACACTGGATTAATGAGTTAGAATATTGACTGCAAATAAATAGAATTAACTATTGCAGTATATTTCATTATATGCTTGTAGGGTGAAATTGGCCGTAGAAGCAGTGGAGATAATGTGCTTGAAAGAGAAGGTTATGCCGTTGCTGCGGGATATGCTTTGGGATTAGTTGCTTTAGGTGTGTGTTTAATAAACAGATTAAAATATTGGTTATGTTTGATATCTTTCTTCACAATTTATTGACGAAAGGATTAATTAAGGACGTGGCAATGAAGCATTTAATTCTGTCGATAGTCTTGTGGACCGGCTTTTCCAGTATATTGGAGAAAAAGCTGCTCACAGCGTATGTTTTCAAATCAACAAATTCAACTTATTGTTACTTGGGTTATGTATATGTTTTCTTTTAAATATTATTTCTTAGTATTTTATAAATTTATCTACATGATGTGAGACTCTTGCCTTTAATAGGATAGGTCCCTTCCCACAGGACACTTGAAGGATGATCAGAACAGAAGCTTAGGACAGGTTCAGAATTCTTTGTTTGGTATTAATGTAGATACCATCTTATTATTGTTATTTTTCATATTTTTGAGCTGCCCTTTCTTCAGATGATGGATGGTACACAAATCAATGTTGATGTAACTTCCCCGGGAGCTACAATTTCATTAGCTTTAATATTTTTGAAGGTATGATTATTAATTTAGTCAGCCCAGAGGAGCTCTTGGTTTCTCCCCATATTTCCTTAGCCGTGTCCTTTTTGCAGACTGAAGAAGATGGAATTGCATCTAGAATTTATATTCCTGTCACCCATTATGATTTGCAGTATGTGAGGCCTGACTTTATCATGCTTCGTATCATTGCCCGTAATATGATCATGTGGAATAGGTGCATTCACTTTACTACATATTGTTGGAAAGATCTTCCTTAACTAAGAAAATAAAGTATTGGGCTTAATTATATATACTTGTGTAGGATTTTTCCTTCAAGAGATTGGGTAGAGTCGCAAATACCAGAATTCATTAGGACAAGCATTTCAAAAATCGATGACATGGCAAGCGATGGCGATGACTTCGATTTTGAAGCTCTTGTTCAAGCATATGTTAATATAGTTGCTGGTGCCTGTATCTCCCTTGGTATTCGTTAATCTGTTCTATTTACCCATTTTAGATGCCATTATTTTCATCAAATTTCTCTCACGCGCGTGTATATATCTGTATAGGTACACACTATATACACTAGATATATGTGTGTGTGTACATTATATACGACTAGATCATTTCTTATTAATCCCCTCTAATCCCCCCTCCATCTTTTTGTGCAAAAAAAATCCAAAAACAAAATATTTTTTTGGATATATTATGTTTGTTAACAAGGTTCATCTATACCAGAATTGGAGTAGTTTTAATCCCTTCCAAATGACATTACAAATTGACGGTTGAATAAATATTTTCGATAGTTCATATCAGTTTTACCATTTTGAAGGAGTTGAAAGTTTCGAAATGATTTTATGGATGATTTTGAAATGAACACAGCATATCTGCAACACACACACACACACGCACACAGGTTTGAAGACCCAGAGAACCAAGTTATTGCTTGTAAAACTCTAGGGAAGTATGCATCGTGCCCCAACGCATACTCCGGGTAAATCACATGGATAATGCAGCTAGCATGGATCACATGGATAATCACTCTCTCCATATATACCTCTATCCCTCTCTCCACACACACACCCCCACACACACCCCCTTACCTAATTTGCTGAAATTCAACATCGGCATCAGAATTTTAATTTAGTTGGTCATTGATTATAAAAGAGGAGTATTATTGTGAAAGTTGACTCCAAGTTATTTACAGTGTTTGTAAATGTGTGCAAAAATGATCTTTATTTCTTGCATTATCTGATACTGCTACTTTCGTAGGTACAATGTAATTGAGCATACAATAATTTATTCATTGTAATTTTACCAAAGAGTAAAATACTTTTTTGTTTTTTTAAGTGGGTACGAAATATGTTTTAAATGAGAATGAAAGGTTGGACAAAAAAGAGGAAATAAGCTTAAGGACAATATGAATTTTCATTTTCCAAATTGGGTAAGAATTTTGTAATTATAATTCAATAATTATAAGTTTCTGTGGTATATTTGTAGGCCTATCAATAGGTACCTGAAAATCTGCGATCCATCCACTGCTGTATACGAAAAATGAAAAGATATTTGAAATCCTAAAAAACGTATATGGATACAGTTTAAGTATCACTATCCAAAAATTATTAAATAGGTTTTTATCAAGTCAATAATTTATATTATGTATTTTAGTGTAATAAGTGATTGATATTTATTGTTATATCAAAGTAGAAGTTTATATGATGTGTACGTAAATGGATCTTTGGTACTCAGAAGTCAAAAATAAATATTTTATAATCATATTTTTTATTTTTTGGCATTAGTACCGGAATGATTTTGTATTGAACTAATGTTTTTTTTTTAAATCTATCATTGTTAGCAGATAGAAAAAAAAATCACTATCCGCCCATACCCGATATTTGGAAATGAGTTTAGATGCGAGTATAACACTATTCATATCGAAAAACTTCACCATACTGGCATATTCTTATTATTAGATCTAAAGACACATAGGTGTTACTGTATACCCTATTAAACATTTTTTATCAGGTTTAGCCGATAAATTTGTTCAGGAATGAATTATTAATTACAATGTTATCATACAACATATGACATCTCTTCAAAAAATATGATACCATCAGGGAACCACAAAGGTTGGCAATAGTCGTCTATGTTTCCTCTAATTCATATTTCTGCACTAAAATAAATTGGTTGTAGTTTGTTGGTACATCATGATACAGAACACCAGAAAATTTTAATAGCGCTACTGTTACCTATGATATTAATATCTGGATTGCAATAATTTGTTAATTTGACGATGGCATTTGATTTATTTATTGTAAGCACATCATTTTCTGGTATGAACTTGTTTTTTTCCAATTAAAAATCAATATTTGTAACTCATGAAGGATTGAGGTATGCTGGCACAAAAAATGCTGATGCTCAAGAAATGCTCTACAACTATGCTATTTACTTTTTAAACGAGGTACACTCCTACACATAAGTTGCCAACTTGTTGATTCTGGTGTATTCATCATATTCTCCATGCAGATAAAACATACATCGGCTGCTAGTACAATTGACTTACCAAGGGGAATATCAGAATATGTGGATCGTAGCACACTTGAGACATGCCTTCATCTTACAGTTCTTGCTCTCTCCGTGGTTAGAATCAGCACCTTTTCTTATATAATGTGCTATATCTTCTTCCAATATTATTTATGCTCCTAGAACTTAGAAGAAATCATATCAGTTTATTAGATGGCATTTGCTTCTATATATTGATTATATTTGTGACATTTGTTGTTTTTAACTACTGCTTTCTGTCAATTACTCATGATTGATCTGCTAAACATTACTAGTATTATGTTCTTGACTAAGAATCATGTTTGAGTCTTGACGTTAGAAATTTGTAGCATTAGCATAAAACTTACGTATGTTATCTTATATTTTCCTTTTTATGCCTTTTTTGATCATTAATGATTTAAACCATTGAAGTTGTCTTCAAGTATTTGGGGTTTGTTAAAAAAAGGGTCATTATCGGCTATAATTGGAGATGTGGTGCATTAAACTATGAATATGAGTTGATAAACTTGTATCATTTAGATTTTTTTCTTTTCTGCTATAGGAGTGTTTACCAACTTTTATATGTATGCCAAGAGATGACGTGAGTGGATTGAATCTGACTACGTTGGTACGAAGTACCAAAATACATGGCGGTAACAATGGTGACGGCTGTGCCATGTGGAACATATAACAAGTCTTGTGAATATATCTAGAATGGATGCAAGTCAACTGAGAGATTGTTATGACTTGTCTCACATGTATTAAGACATAGCGTTTGGAAAAAGAGAATAGTTGTCCATCAGCTATAACTTTAAGGATGCAGTTTATAAATATGAGTTGGAAGTTATGCAACTTTTTTTTTTGAGTACAGTAGTGTTTGCCAACTCCTATGCATATTTCAAGAGTCGATGAAAGAAGATGAATCTGACTGTACTCGTAAGAAACATCAAATTTAACACAAAGGGATTTTTTTTTTTTGGGTTATAAGTTACCTTTTGAGTCTTAAATTATCACTAATCAAAAGAGAGTTGACATTTTGGATTATCGTTTTTGTAACTGATTTTTAAATCTGAAGTCGGACCTATATATCTAAATTCAATATACCAAAAATGATGATGTTGACCATCTGTTCATTGACATGTTCTTCTCAACCATGATTTAAAGCATGTAATAAATCAAGTTCTCTTTTTTAAAACTTACTTCTTTTAAAGTTTTTATAAGCCATGGTTAAAAAAATAATTCAATTTGATTAGCTTCATTTTGAAATCAGTTATTTTTGGAACCCTAGAGGGTGACCTAGTGGTAAAGGAATTAGTCGGTGACAAAATGTCACGAGTTCTATCCAAGTTATGGCTATGAGCATATAACATATTGTGTATGTACCTAGAGTATGTGTTGTGGGTTCAAAAGTAGACTTGGAGATTACAACCGAAGCTTGGTTCTTTGAGTATAGAAAAAAAATCAGTTATATTGGTTTCTTGACATTAAGAAACAGATTTAGTTATGGTCATCTTGACCTTTCAACTTACTAATGTGCTTTGCAAAATTGATGCTTTTTTTAATCATTTTTCTTTTTCTTTTTAAAAGCAAAAGAAGTGTAGTAACATCCAACAACTTTTGCTTTTCGTTGCCAAAGGGGATCCTAGATACTGGTATCTTATATGGTTGTCTGCATTAGTTCTAAAAGTCTACTTCTCCATCTTTGTTTCAGTTTTCATTTTTTCTCATAAGCATTCAAATATGCTGTTCTTGCATGAAGTTTTTATGTTTTTGTCGGGGAACTGATATATGACAGATTATTTGTGCTTAGAAAAAGAAGTAATTATCAGCTTTCTTCTTGTTTTTTCTTCTTCTGTGAGTAGGTTATGGCTGGCTCTGGTCATCTTCAGACATTTCGACTACTGAGATATCTTCGTGGTCGAAGTTCTGCTGAAGGGAATATGAACTATGGAATACAAATGGCTGTATGTCTCTTAGTGCCTCTTTTTATTTCCTCTTTAGCTTTTATAGTAATATATTATACAAAGCTTCATTGGTTAGTGCTTCATTCATCAAATAAAGGTTCTTTAATATGTTATGTCATTTCCTTATAGTCACTGTCCATCATAAATTTCAAGTTTTCAAATCCCCAAAAGGCCAAAACAAAGATGTGATAATATATATATATTAATAATACTTGTGTACTACTGTTGTGCATTATGACTGTATATAAAGGTACATGTCAGAATGCTTGGAGAAACTTTTGTATGATGTAAATGTATCATATGCTCATTGAAATATCATAGATTTGGTTATAAAGTTTGGATATCCACTTTGATCTATATGCAACACACAGATCAGTTTCAGTTTGTTTTCTTTATATTTTGTACTTTGGATTACTACTGAAACTTATGGTTTTCTGATATAGGCTAATGTTAACTCCTTTACTGATGTGGGTTAAATTTGGTGCACACATATATGTTGCCATAGTGGTTTAATTTTTGAAATAAATACCAACGGTTGCAAAGAGACTACTGTGATATTGAGATGCCATAGGAGAACTTTTTTCCTTCAAATATACATATCTGAACTTCTAATCCCTAGATTGAAAATCAAAATGTTGTTTCTCTAGTATTTTCAGTAAAGAAGATCCAAGTAATCCAGTGCTTAATGTTACTACTTTGCTATCGATACTCATATCTGCTGTGAGGAATGTCATTAGTTACCATGTATGTACCATAAATGTCAAAGCAAATAATGGATAATTAGTCAAATAATTCCTATAGACATGTCACTGTTACATTTAAAGTTCGGTCCATTTCATGATAAAGATTTTTACAAACAATCTTTTAACACTGTTGTACTTTAGAATATACTGTCTTGTTAGTTTTATCACTGGAAAGCAGAAGTTACTTTAAGTTCATTTGTTATGGTTTTTTCTTACAACTTATTATAAAAAATGCACTCCTAGCTTGTTTATTACTGAAATGGTTGCTGCAGCCGCACTATTCTGTTTTTACTTCGTAAATAAATTTTATTGTAAAATGCACATAGGTAAGCTTGGCAATTGGATTCTTATTTCTTGGTGGAGGGATGCAAACATTTTCAACTGGAAACAATGCAATTGCTGCATTGCTGATCACACTTTATCCACGTTTTCCTGCATGGCCAAATGACAATCGCTGTCATCTCCAGGTACTGTTAGCTAAAATAGTGTTATTTTACTTTTCTCTTTTACTATCCTTGTTGATTGCTACATTTTGGCTGTCAAATCATGTTAGGCTTTTAGGCATCTATATGTTAGTGCTGCAGAATCTCGCTGCATACAAACTGTAGATGTTGATACAGGCCTCCCGGTTTATGTTCCTCTTGAAATTACTGTCAAAGAAACCCATCACTACTCAGAGACTAAATTTTGTGAAGTTACTCCATGCATTTTACCTGAGCGATCAGCGGTATGTCAACGCCACAAACTTTTTAAGTCGTCATTAACCCTTGTTAAATATATCAATGGAGAACCTGAAATTTGCATAATATTGCAGTTGAAGAGTGTTCAAGTTTGTGGACCAAGATATTGGCCCCAAGTCATATTATGTGTGCCTGAAGGTACTTAGTTGAAGCTGTACTTTGAGTATATGTATTTTGAATTGCAAGCTTACCTGGGCATGTGTGCTTAATGTACAGAAAAGCCATGGTGGAGATATGGGGACAAGAACGACCCTTTCAACGGTGGCCTTCTATATATTAAGCGTAAAGTTGGATCATGTTCATATGTGGATGATCCAGTTGGATGTCAGTCATTGCTCTCTCGAGCAATGCACAAGGTCTGTTGTTTTGTAAACTATTAACTATTAAACTGGATCGTAATGTTGACCAAATTACCTTTTACCTTTGACAGATTCTTGACACACCATCTTTTTCCTCATCCCTTAAAGATGACAGCACTTCTGATATAGGTTTGTATAAAGTTGAGCAGTTGATAAGTACATTTTCTGCTGATCCAAGCTTGCTAGCTTTTTCACAAGTATGCTGTGGGCCAACATCGAATAACAGGCAAGCAGATTATGATCCTTTCTGGTTTCTTACCGTCTTTTCTTCTTCTTCTTCTTCAATATATTCTGTTAATTTGTTTGGATTCGACATAGCATAAACATAAATAGTAGATCATTTATACATATATTATCATGTGCAAATATTGTGTCACCCTAGAACTAGAAATTTGTTTATCCTTTGCTCGTGATACGATAATCTGTTCTGTTCAATATCCAGATCAAACTCTAATTTTCAAGATTTCTGCTCGCAAGTGCTTTTTGAATGTGTAAGCAATGATCGACCAGGCTTATTGCAGGTAAATATATTTTGTCCCTTATTTCTGACTATTATGGTTTTGATTATTTTCTCATGGGAGTACAATTTTATGCACACCACTTTTATGCTTGTTAACATAACACTTTGATTGGTCGAATACAGACTACAAATCTGTGGTGGGTCACTTTTGTTGTACTGTTTTGACCAATCGAAGATGGTGTCATCTTAACACACATAAAAGTAGTGTGTACCATGATAATAAATTGACTAGTAATTGTTTTCAGGTTTACATTTCGATGTACACTACCATTGGCTTAATGTGGGAACAGTTGAAAAACAGTAAACTTGTTTTTCGTGATACATTTTTCCTTCCTAGTTTCAAGGTAAGTTGTGTACTGTTCTTGCCATGGCGATATTTTTACCATTTGACTATAACTGCTAAACTTTACTGATCCCATGTACTGGAGAACTTAAAGAATTAAGAAATTAACAATATATCTTCACATTTATGTAGAATATTACCATATGAAGCATATGCTAATTACAGTGCTTTCGGGCGGGTAATTGTAGTTGAGATATGCAAATCCTAACCAAATGAATTGGAAATACTGATACCTGGCAAAGCAGATAACGTACCAGGTCCTACCCAAACCCGATGGGTCTCTAGTCTGGTACGAGAGCACAATATATCCAAGACCTGGTCCAAAAATACTAATATGTAAGCATAAACATTATGCAGAATTGTTCCTGAACTGAATTGATATGATCAGATTAAAGTTGACCCTGCGAAACTCAACCTGAAAATCCAAAGAGCTAATTAAGCTTGAGATCCATCAGTTTCGGGTTGGATCAGATCTAATAGAAATCCGTAGGAGCTTATGTGCAGGGTTAATAATATTATCAATCCTTGGGAATTAGAGGTCCGACTCACCAACTTTCAATTATAAATTTGGTTTGAGAAACGTCAAATACAATCGTTAGGAATTTTAGATTTTGCGAGAATGAACTCGACGAAAATTATCATCAATTAACTATTATAAAATTATTTGAATGTTAAAGAAAATTAATTGTATGTTTAGATAATTTTTGTATCTTCATAAAGCATTTGTTTTTAATTACATTGGTTGTTAGAAATTTTGAAATATATTGAACAATGTTTTCAAAACAGGATTTAAATCGTAAATCGTAAAGTTCAAACTTTAAATCGAAACGAGATTCAAATCGTAAATCATAGATTCAAAAGATTCGTATTTGAAGGTTTGCACACAATTTGAAATTGGTTTTGATGTTTGTACTTCTACAATTAAACATAAAACTCAATTTCCTCTCTTGTTATATTTTTATTTTATTTTGAAAACATTGTATTTTGAATTTTGAATCCAAATAAACATACTAAGTATGTTAGTATATAAGCAGAATGTTTTTTTATTTGCAGTTTTGACTAAGTTTGGATCGGAATGTTAATCGAATTGTTAAAGGAGAGATCCGATCCGAATCGGGATTTAAATCGTGGGATTTTAGGATTTTTGACAACAATGATATTGAATATTTAGCAAGATTTGTTAAAAAAATTGTAATATTTCACAAAGTTCATCTTTTGTTCAATGATTTACATTTATTTTTGCTTCAATTTTAGATTTTGTTGAAATCTATGTTCACTATTAATATTTGTTCGAAGAAAATACTTCTTATTAAAAAAAAGTAGACACTATGAATCAAGGTTTTAAATCTCAGATTTCGGTCACGTCTCGTCTCAAAGAATTTAGATAGCTTATCTCGTATCGGATGAGATCTCGAATGAGATGAGTGCATCTCGGTCGTCCATCTCGGATTTACATCTCGGTTTCTAAAATTCATTTCGGAGTTATCTCGGAGTATATGTCATGTCGAAAATTAGTTTTCATACACCTAAATTTATAATACTAGTCAGTAGTCACTACTTTAGGAAAACACTATGCACTTATCTTGAATATATCACACGCTTATTATTAGTAATTTAGTATGGAAAAATATCACTTGTATCATGTAAAATAAACAAATAACTAGATTTCATGAATAATGTTCAATATAATATCATATGAGATAATGTAGACAAGAAACAAACCATAACATATGCTCCTCTACTTTATTTGATCATTCACTTAACATTATTACACAATATAATGTCTCATTTCTACCTTTTATGATTTATAGTGCTGCAAGGAAAATCTTAATTTTATAACTTCAAATACAAAAGTCTACAAGTAGAATTAAGATATTCCATGCCTGATTATAGTTATTAACTATTAGCAAACAAAATCTCATTAAGCAACTAATAGCATAAATATTTCAAACAAACGTAGAAAATAGCATACATAGTACAAACAATTTTCAAACATTTAGTAATATTATAAGAAAAGAAAAAATGATGTATGAATGAACATGTAATCATCGAATGAAATTAATAGATGAAAGAATTCCTTTATTGCTTAAAAATAAGCCTTGAGGAAAAAAATTATAGCAGTAAAGGCTAAATGAAATCAAATTGGGAATCCATTTGGAATATAAAGTTAAATAAGTGAAGCCCAAAATTTGTAGCCGCAAAAAAATAAGGTTAGGAAAAAAACTCAAGAAAGTGTCGAAAAAAGAAAAATGAAATCGAATGTAAATTAATTTGGATCAGAAACCTAAATGAAAATCATAAAGTGAAATATTTACCATAATCGATGTAGATTTTATCATCTTCTTACACTCGTCACTACCGTTAAATAAGAGACGAAGATTAAATGAGATTTATATAAGAAATAAGGGTTAAAAAAAGTACAATTAAGAAGGCTTAAATTAAGGTAAATGATGAGCCAGCCTAATACGGAAAAAGAGTTGATTTTTTCCAAAATTCAAAAATTCGGCCGATATCTCGCTGTTAAATCTCGTCCGAGATACCGGACGAGATACTGAAATATCGTCCGAGATTTGGGTCAGACGAGATTCAAACGAAATAGCCTGTTTCGAATCGCCCGGGCTTGAAAATGAGATCTCGGCCGAGATGAGCGAGATTTAAAACCTTGCTATGAATTTAGCGTGGCTTTAAACATTTAGGAAACCCATGCATTTTCATCAATGATGAGATCGATTCTTGATCATGACTTTTAGGACTGTTTATTTCTAGGTGACATTAATTTCCTAAGGTGATCATTTCCCAGCTCTCGTATGATGATGAGGAACTAGTGCATTGGGTTCACCCTCATAAATTTCAGTAAAAACTGGCTGAAAATTGTGAAAATTCACAAGCGCAGATCATCTAGATGCATGATTCAAAGGTATCGAATTTGTAGGGGCTAAAATAACAAAAATATTAACTCCCAATAAACTTCTATTAGCATTCTTATTCTAATTGAAGGCCCCCCAAAAAAAAAACATTTTTGTAAATTGCTGATTAATCTAAAATTTGTGAGGAACAATGTAATTTACATATTTAAATGCATCATAGCATTAGGGTAGTTCAAGGTAGTAGCTCAAATTATTATCATGTGGTGATGGATATTGCTTCAACTCTTAATTTTGGGGTTCAAATTGTCATATTAAAAACTTTAGTGCTCACATAATCTATACATAGAAACTGTAATTTTGTTGAACATTGCCCGTGTCCCGTTTGGATCGACTTAAATGAGCTACTTTTTGAAAGCCAAAATGAATTGGTTTAAGTTTTCAAAAAGGAAAGAAGTAGCTTAGTTAAGTTCATACAAACGGACCCTTAGTTTACTGTCTGTTTGAAAAAAGAACTTGTGACCTTTCTTAAATGATTTTACACACGCGTGCATGTGCATATAGTGAATAAACTACAATTGCGGTTGTACTTGTTGGAGAGGCAGTTAGTTGAAAGTGAACTTACGTGCAGTACACTATAAAATTGATGCATGTGGTTAAATTATTTGCTAGCCTAGATCAACATATGAAACCGAAACATTTGGGTTATATTTTCAGATTGCATTAGCCTACAATGAAGCCCTAATGAGCGGCAAACTTACTTGGAGAAAAGGGGCCATTATTCAGTCTACGTGCCTTGAATCTATTAGAAAACACATTGAAGAGATGTTATCATCTTCACTTGATCTCAAGAACCATTTATATAACTATCTAAGTGTCCATGAGTGGCCGAAAGAAGAAAATGCAAAATGTATACTTGCTTGGTATCTTCAGTGGTACAGTGTTCCACAGTCAGGTGCTGTAAAATCTGCTGTTGATAATATAATGGGGAAAGTTCAAGTTACTTCATCTATGGTTCCTTTACTGCGCTTGTTGTTGCCGACAACTCATAACAGAGTGCTTACTGAAATCGATAACTTATATCGAAAATAATGAGACATATGAAGGCCCAAGTTTTCTTTTTGTCAAATTAGTGTAACATGCATTGTTGTTGTAGATTGTAGTTGTTTTTGAGTAGTTGAGATTTGTTGCATGTAATAACTTGATATTTGTGTCAAAAAAAAAGATAGTTTTTTTTAAAATTATATTTTTCGCCCAAAATTCTGATAAATATTGTGTAAGATGGACAGTGAATTGTATAAAACCTTTTTCAGCCCTGCTTAGTATTGAATTGATGACTGAACCCTAGCAAAGTTACGCAGTTGAAACCTTCTTTTAATTGTATTTGACTTAGAATCAATGATCAATGTTATTTTGATAAGAATAGCAAGAGTACCAAATAAGGCTTGTATTCTTTATTGTATTAAGTTATTTTCATTATTGTAAAAATCTTTCTAGACCTCCGTCTAGACGATCGACGAGGCTTACCGTCTGATGATTTGCTTAGATTCGTCTAGATAAGGTTTACGTTTCATATACGAATCAGAACATGTATTTATGCGTTGCTGGGTATTATTTAAGGTTCAATGCTGCATATAAGCATTAATGTGCTAGTATTATGGTATCTTGCCTTCTTAGCTATTCCAAAGTATAGTCAAAATTCCAAAAGTCCAACTTATATCAATTACCACTAAGCAAAACATTAAAATTTTATTCAAAATATATGAGTTATCAAAAATTCTAGCCTCGGTTAATTCTTGTCTAAACGATTAATCTTTAGTATGTACTAACCGTTGGGCAATTTTTACAATCTTGGTTATTTCTAGTATTGGGTTTGGTGTAGGGTTGTTATAGCATATTTATTATTTTTTATACTTTTAATACCGAAATGGATTTATAATGAAATGAAATTTTCTATTTATTTGTTTAGGTATATTAGTTGTGAACGGAACGGAGAATGTTCGATATCTGTCTACATTTGTAGATATGGATATCTGATATTCGAAAATAATTTCCGATATAGGCAGATATAAGACTATTTGCATTCGTATCCGATCGTTTACAGACCTAATTTGGTGTAGTATTGTATTTCTATGGATTGCTTTAGTCATTTTTTTCGGTGTTACTATGCGCACACTTGAACTATCCTAAAGTCACTTAAATATGTACTAAAATTAATTGTGATAAAAATTTTCAAAAACTTACTTTGATCGTTTTTAAACCTCTTTTTGATCAAATTTCAACTCGACTTAAAATGCCAAAATGAAGACGAGAAGAGTCACGAACTTGGAAACATGCTTAGAAAGACAAAAGATTGGACTCAAGATGGTTGATGGAAATTGGAGCTAAGTAGACCACTCAGTACTGAGAGGTTTTTCTTTCACTTAGCACTTCCCAATTCTTCTTGTACTTCAAGCATTTCTTCCAACAATCATGATAAAGTGCTTTTTCTAGAAGGTAGACAAGCAACACTAAGCATTTTGGAGAAGAAAGCAGGAAAAGACAAGTGTTAGGTGAATCATCAAAAGGAATTAGATCTTCAGGAAAAAAGAGTTTGGAATGCATTGAATTGAAGAAAGAAAGGCAAGTCAAATAAGATAAAGGACTTTCATCCAGAAAAAACCACCTGGTACCGAGAGGTTCTTCTTGGTACCGAAAGTTTTTGTTGAAGATTGCACCGGCATGTTCCTTTCTATACACTTGGACTTGCATTTGGACTTCAATCAACGTAGGCTTTTGAGTCTACTGGTGAGTTTCTCTATAAATACCCGCCCTAAAGCAGCTGAAGAGGGGATGGACCCTCTGCATCTTCTTCACTCTTATCTCCTTTCTTAAATATACTCTAAAGACTTCATTGTAAATCTGAGATCTACTAGATTGTGGTTAGGTCTGATACAGTTAGTTGTAATCTGAAGAGAAAACAACTAATAATAAAGATTAAAGTGGACGTAGGTTGGAGAATTTGCCAAACCACTAAAAAAATTGTCTCCTTTTCTGCTTTTACCTTTATTTTATTAGAACTTTTCTTTTGATATTTAAGTATTGTGCCATTTTTGGCATCAACATTTTGGTGCTTTCATTGAGAATGAGCTAGATTTGACAACCTAAGCTTGGATCTGAAGTTTGGAGAAGATGAAAAGACGTAGCACTAGATCTATGATTGGAGGAATTCAACCAGAGCATGGGGGCAACCAGGAGGCGTCCTCAAATTCCAACCAATCCATCTATGTGACCAGAGAGGAGATGGAGGGAATGATGAAAGAAATACAAGATGGACCGATGCCTAGGCAACAGGAGATGCTAGATGGATTTTTTTCAAAGGTTAGGACAATAAGGAATAGCGGAAGCTGTTGGTATTCAAATGTAACATCTCAAAATTTTATCGTTTTGATTTTAAATATTTATTTAATTTTAAATATTTAAATAATTATTTTTTAAGTTTAATAACTTGAACTCAAATATATGGATTATTTAAATATTTGAATTATGAATTAAATATTAATTAAATTGATTAAATAGCCTTATTTAACTCTTTTTAATTAATAAATAATAATGTTAAATTCATTTGTAAATTCATTTATAATAATAAATTATTCGAGTAAATAATAAGAAAACCAATTGTCAATAAAATGACCTGGTTTTTATTGATGTATTTTTAATTGAATTTATAGGATTTTTCCATAATTTTTAATTTGGAAAATATTTAAATTGTCGTTTGGTGTATTTTCAGCAAACGATGGAATTTTTGTGATTTTACAAAATAAGATAACCATTATATTTTATAATTGTTTGGAATCGTGTTACATTTTGGTGCACGATTATATTTTTATTTCTGTTGTTCGCGA
This sequence comes from Allium fistulosum, assembly GCA_030737815.1. Classification (NCBI taxonomy): domain Eukaryota; kingdom Viridiplantae; phylum Streptophyta; class Magnoliopsida; order Asparagales; family Amaryllidaceae; genus Allium; species Allium fistulosum. Next base: position 589,132,620 of record CM060907.1, on the reverse strand, counting down.
TTCGTACGCGAATGGAATATTGTGTAGCGGGAGACCGCAAAACCTCCTTTACAAACTATTTTCAAATCAAATCAAATTCAAAATTTTCAACTATGATTATTTGATTTTGATTTGATGTGTTGCTTGCAAATGTTGCTTTAATTGAGTGTGAAGTAAGGAAATGAGTTTTGTTATAAAAGCAAACAAGTTCGACACTTAACAAAAAAGTATGCTTTCAACTTTTCCTCTTTCATCTTCATTTCCCTCCACTAAACCAAAACAAGAAAATAAAAATGGCTGCAAGATTATAAAATCAAAATTAAAGAAATTACTTCACTAAAAATAATAAAACAAGTTTCTTTGAGATCGTAGCGAGGAGATCTACGAATCTATATTTTTTTTGTTGCCTTCGATGGGGTTTGTCGTGATCGTCAGTTTTAGAGTTGAAACTAGGGCTTCGATTTTATGGACTTGTAGGATATTTAAGGGAATGGCATTAGTTGCAGTAGGTTTCTCGAGTGGAGTGGCATCGTCGGCCAGATTTTCGCGAGGAGCGGCTGCTTTTGCTGAATCGTGACTTCGGCCATGTCACACTCTGAGCTCCCCACGTCACTTTTTGACTAATGGCAGCGGGGCATGGGTGGTCAGGTCGTGTAACGACCCAGAATTTATATTAATTTAAATTTGAATATTTAATTTATTTTAAATATTAATAAGTGAAATTAATAAGTCGAATAATTTTAAATTCGAATATTGGATTTAATTGGGTAATTAAATCGATAATTTAATAGTTGAAATTACAGAAATAATTGAAAATTGGGTTTAAAATGATTAAAATTTATTTGGAAAATTTTATTTAATCATATTGGAGTTATAATGATGTTATAGAACTTTTAAAATTGAATTTAGAGTTAATCTGTGAAAACTGAATATTTTAATATTTAATTATCGATTGAAAAATAGCCAATTTTCGAACAGTCTCAGAATTGAACGAGACCAGTTCCATTGGATCCGTAATAGTTTTTTATTATCGGATTTCAATTTTCGTAGCAATCGGAGTTGTCGTTTGACCGTGACAGCTCAAAACGCATCGAATTGTTTTTATTATTAATTTGGCGAGTTAAAATAGTCATTTTTCAAAAAGTCTCGGATTTCGACGAAACCAGTTTCATCGGATCCGTAATGTGATATTATTGAAAATTTCGTGTCAATTGGATTTACCGTTTGTCCGGGGCAAGCGAAAACGCATCGAAATCGGTTTAAATCGGTTTAATTTAAATTGATCGTTTAGTTCTGTAACTCGTACAGATGACCGAATTAGCTCCCGAAACACGTTCCATTGCGTTCAGAACGCGGGGTAAACCTTAGAAACGCCAGCCGGCACGCTTCGTTTGGAGTTCGGAAAATTTCGGATGAATAGTGTCGCGTATTTTTCTATAAAAACCCCTCCATCAATTCATTTTTCACAAAACCCCAACCAGCTAGGGTTAGCCGCCACCATCAGTTTCGAAGGCCAGAAATTGTCCATCTTTCTCCTCTAATATCTCATGATCCATCAGCAATTAGAAGAAGTGTTCAACATGAAAGTTCTAGAGGACGATGAGAGCTTCGATTCTATACGGTGATGATCGGATTTGGAGCGTTGTGGTGGCCGCTAGGGGGCGCGTTTGGGCTGCCTTTGGGCACGAATTCCCAGGCCTAGATGAGGCCGAGCTTGGTGCTATTGATGGTGAAGGTGGAGTGAAGCGAGGGCTTTCGAATGGTGGTGGAGTGATGGGGTCTAGTGCATCGAGGAGGCCGGAGCAATTAGGGTTTGGTGGAGGCTATGGGTTCTTGGTTGAACGTGATATTCACGTTGGGAAGAAGGTGAGGAAGCACGGCCCAGATTTGAGAAGTGAAAATGTGCGGCCAGGGTTTGATCTGGAATTTTGGTAAAAAAAATATAAAAGGAATTGAAATTAAATTGTGTATTAATTTGTGTAAACTTTAAAAATGCATAACTTCTTCATACGAGGTTCGTTTCGGACGAGATTTTTTGCGTTGGAATCGTATTGACGAGCACTACGCGATGCAACTGGATTGGAGTCGTTTGGAGTCAGTGAAAATTTCGGGTAAAATTAAACGTCCGTTTAACTTTATTCGAAATAAACGCTGAAACAGAACTGAAATTCAAGGTGAGAACTTCTCACTCAATCGAATAGTTTCGATTTATATTTTAAATAGTTATATTTAAAATATCTTGAATGTATGCCTGAATGATGATTGCTATTAGTTGTTGATTGAAATAGACATTATACGCCGTTATTAAGCGGAGGTTATTTATTAAAAACATATACCGCGAATATTTCACCTTTGTGTGGAATTGGTATTATATATATATAGCAATATATACATATTGGCATATGTATATATTGGATTGATTGATTTCCCGCATTGTATAGCGGATGAGACCCTATTGCGCCGTATAATAGCGGATAATATTTATTAATCCTATATACCGCGATAATTCCGTACTGGAGCGGAATTGCTGTTGTGCTAACATCTGTGGATGCAGGGAAACATGTTGGATGGATCCAACTGGATTCCTCAACTGTATTGATTTATTTACAGATATTTTGATATATTCTGTTGTCATATGATGATATATGATGTTTTGATTATTGTGATTGATGATTGGTGCTGTTGCATCATCGGATCCATTTTTGAGTTTAAAAATAACGATTTTGGATTTTAAAAGAATTTTTAAAGTAATTTGTAGAAATATACGTTTTATTAAATTTTTGAATTGGTTTATTTTAAATAAATAAATGTTATAATTTTAATGTATTAAAAATAGTGATTTTGGTGAAATATAACCGAAATGTGAATTTTGAAATAAATAGTTGAATAAATTTATAAAATAGTTTAAAATTGGGGTTTTTGAATTATTATAAACAATTTATATAAAAGTTTGCTAAGATTAATATTTATAAATTAAAAATATAGGAATTGTAAAACAAGTTTTATTAAATGTTAAAAGGAAGTATAAATGATTTCGTAAGTGAATAAAATTTATAAATTTATAAATTGTGAAGTTATAAAATGAATAGATTTTTGTAAAATAGAAGATTTATAAGTAATTAACTTATAAATTAGATTTTTGGTATAAAAAATTGAGTTATGAATTGAATTTGTTAATTCAAGGATTTTTATAAATCAAAGTTTTTATAAATAGAATTGTAATTTATAAACGTTGTTTATAAATCCGAAATCACTTATTTTGATAAGTGAATTTTTGAAGTTAATTAAAGAAATTTAGATCCACGATTTTGGACAGTAGATAATCCTTTAAATAAAATGAGTAAAAATGTTGAATTTGGATAACGAACTATATTCACGATTTTGGACAGTGAATATATTATTTAATAAAATGGTTATGTTTTGGGAAGGTAATATTATGAAATGATTTAATCATTTTAAAAGATGTTTTAAAACGTGTTGGGTATCGAAACCATAGATTTCAACATTTATTGTTGAAATAGACGTTTTCAAGAAAATAAGGAAATGGTGGACTATAACACTGTTGTTATAGTAAATGATTTCCGAAAGGAAATTTTTTGTATAGTATTGGGATTTATATATCTATCTAAATTTCGAATCCCTATGCTAGTGATTTTGGGTTGTCGTAACGATGTTTTACGCAACATTCGTTTTGACCCAAATAAATGTGTTTAAAAGGCCGTTTTCCTTAAAGAATGAAATATATACTTAATTATGATTTAAGTATATCGAATATTTTCCAAGTGTTGAAAATAAATGATTTGTGAATTACTTATTTTTAAATAAGTATGGAAATGCTTTTCCAATTTGAAATGAACTGTTTTGAGATTTTATCTTCAAAGATAAATTGAAATGTGGAAATTGATTTGAAATCATTTCCAAATGATTGAAGTATGGAAATAATATATCTAGTAAAGATATTTTTGGAAATTAAATAATTTGGAAAATTATTTGGAATCTGATGATGTTGCGCATCTTTATTGATAGTTAAATAACCGACTATCAATATTTACCTTGAATGGGTATTTGTTGTGATTTGTTTGAATGTGAATGCCACACTTATTTTTGAATAAGCGCTCACTATTCGGGTTAGCCGGGAAAGGACCATGGTCGTATAACCCATTCCGAATATGTGATACGTCGTTTTGAATCGCATTTGATGACCGGTGTTGAAGACCGGATATTTTTGAAAGCGAAAGGATTACCATCGAGTTACTCTACATCGGCTGATCTCCGATATAGAGGTTTTATCACCCTTAGTGACGGGAAGTCCGGACGTGATTAGAAAATTATCCGGATGTGCAAGGGCTTCGTGAGAAGTGCCTTCGGTTCTGTTCGATCCCGGAACAGACTTGTATGGTTGTGTGTCTGACGTTACAAATTGAGATATAAAGCTGATTTCTTTCAAATACATTTCTGTTGGTGGCGGAGAATTTATTCTCTTATCTTAACACCCTTCTCTGAGACGTACGAGCTCAGAGGTTATGTAGTTGAAATTTATCAGCGATATATTCCCAATTTGGTAACGTGGCATGCTGAGTGTTGCTGTGAAATGATCATTGTTTGATCGTTTGTGATATGATCATTTGTTTGATCATTTATCTTTGTGATCATTACTTTGATCATTTGTTGACCCAAAGCACAGTTTTGTATAAAGCGCGGATTTGTGGACGAGACTTCGTTGGACCTCACACCCCGGAAATGGTCAAAACAGGAAGGATACAACAAGGTTCTAGGGAGTAGCGCCCCTTAGTGTATGTCATTCCTTCTGGATAGAGGTGGTATTATGGTATGGAGTCCAAATACTTAACCTATGTTGTTGCTGCATTATTATTCTTATGTGGTTGTTGGAATCGAGGATCCTCGGGAAGATCGGTTACGATCGGGGGATGACATATGTGTGTCAGTAGTTACCTATTTTTGCAGGGGTAACCCGGCCTTGTGTTGGCAGAGATCCGGTTAGGTTCTCGGGTCGTCTTTCCAGAGGCGTACCTATGTGGCAATGGGAAGTTCCTTGGCCTGACCATTTGTTGGAAATCCAAAGAAACAATACGTGACTTGTACGGTTTTAGTTGTATTACCTGCCATGGAATGTGGTGGTAACCTGCTATTGAACATGGTAGCTATAGTAGGCATACGATACTGGTCGTATGTTGGCTAAGATTAATATTATACTTTCGAAATGTTTTCTACACTATGCACTAATAATAATATCAAAAATGATTTGATTTTGCGTAGTAAGCATCTTTGACTATCATAAGAAGAAATCTCCTCCAATTTTGCGTTTGCATTGTGGGTGTGGCGGGAGGTCTTATGGTAGTTTCATTTTCCAAAAGCATTGCGAAATTTACTTTAAAATATCCTGTTGTTTGTTTTAAAGATAAACTGTTTTAAGTTCTCACACCAGTTACCATGACTGACCTGGAGTTTATTGTTTCCTTCCTAAACTCTGGGTGCCCACCAATTTCCACATGGGCAGTCTAAAGTTAGGTTATCAGGTTATTCTGGATTCAGGATGCTGTGGAGCTTAGTGGCAAGCTGGATGACGAGACGTACCACTTGTATATGATATTATTTATTCCGCTGTGTATTCTGTATGAGGACAAGTTTATATAACTGTCCATTGATGTATTGACTCTGTTTGTTGTAAACTCTGATAATGTGATATGATGTGATGTAATAACTGATATAGTTCTTTGTTTTAATGATTATTCATTTATCTATTATATGTTGTTCCGCTACGAATGTGAGATTCTGATATTGTTTCTGTTTCTGATGTTGTTCTGTTGTTCTTCTTTCTTTCTCTTCTATCTTTTCTTCTTTTCTTCTTTCTTAAACCTATAACATTTCGGGTTTCCGGCGTTCGATTGCTCGGCAGTCGATAAAATGAGTATCGATGTCGAATTTTCGAAAGTCGAAAATCTACGGGATGTTACATTTGGTATCAGAGCATATGGTTAAGCGACAACCCTGCTCTGTTGGGTGTTACTCATTAGAGATAGAATCAGTAGTACTCTAGAATGAGTTTGAGTGTAATAATAGATATGAGCACGTATTTGTTAGTTAATATAAAATTGTTTTATATTGTGATGATTGATTTGTTGAGTGGTATATGGATTCTGGTCGGTATTGTCAGTACAACTCTATCGATAGAGATCTCTAAACACTTATATAGAACAATTCAGCATGATATTGTTTTAAAATTAGGTAAATGAAATAATTATATGTTATGATAACAATGATTCAGGCATTATAGCCTATTGATTTTATAAATCAGAATTCTTTATTAAAGATTTTATAAGAAGGGACGCAACATTACATATCGGCTATAGTGATGTCGTAAGTTATTGACTTAATGGTTTTAATTAAAGAGGCTTGGTTGCCTAAGGTTTTGAGGTGTGAACAACCACCAATCGATTTCAAAATTTATGAAAGCTATTTCACAGAAGCATGTATTTTGACATAATATTTTGATAAAGTAAAAGTCTATATTTTCCTTGTTTTATATGATTTTATGGGTTAAATCACTTATAAAGAATTATGTTTTCAGGGAAATAAACAGAGCATTTAGCTCAGGGATTTATATGAAAATTTATCACCATTGGATAAATTATGATAGGATATTTTGACTGAAGGAGTAGAGATTAGATACTAGATAATGAGACTGGTGTAAGGTAGCATAATATGTTTAACTGCTAGCTCCTAGTTGATATTGGTCCACAATTCCAGTGCATAGGGCTTTGTTAAGGGTAAAACTAAAAGTAGGTTTACGCATAGAAAGGAATATATAACTTAAATAGGTTACTGGTTGGCCTGCAAAACTATTAGGCTCATAGTGAGCCTAGCAAAACTACGAGATAGGCAGATAGTCAGGGTAACACTAAGATGATTGTGTTTGGACAGACAATTCAGTTTCCTTCTAATGGTAAGTTGAAGAATTTGGTATATCTGATAGACTCGAGTCAACCATATAGGTTTGTAGTAACCTTGAAAAAACTATGAAATGGAGACAGATAGTCAATTGATTGAGACAGATTGGTCGGGTTTACTCATATAGCATGCAGGCATATGATTATTTTATGTTGGTTTAACTATTGTGATTGCAGGAGCATAATTTGATTGACATATTTACAGAAGATACCAGTGAGGAAAAAAATCATTCCGCTCAGCGGTGTAATCTCACTAGATATCTATTTATCGAACTGGCATATTGTTATTCACACCAGACTTTTTGTCTGACCCAAAGTTTTTGTTTTTTCCCTTTAACTCTCGGGTGCTCATTTGAGTAGTTCAAGAGTAAGGTTTCTAAGTTTTAGGTTTGACAAATAAAGCTTCCAAATATGTGCAGGAGGCAGAGCTAGCTATATAGGAGTCTATTTATGTCCTATGTGTTATGTCATTTTATCTGAATGTATGTAATGGTAGAATATGTATCTATCTAGTAGTAAATTATGACCAACCAAGAGGGCATCTTCATATGTCGCTCTTAGAGTATTTTGTAATAATTATAATTTATCTAAACCTTGGCAACGTTTGAGATTATGTAATGAATATGGAAATTTATTAGTAAAATGTATTTTGAATTTTTTTTCATATTCCTGTGCTTTTGATGTTAATGATATTTTTAACTTATCTCATTTTTGTTATCGGGGAATAATATTATAAATGACTGCAGCATCAGTAACGCTTATTTTCAGGCCTCAAAATGAGGAGTGATATAATAACCATTTCAATTAAAACTAATTAATACATAAACTCCAGCAAATCATTCTAATACATAACCATTGCATAACCATTCTATAGATAACTATTGCATAACCATTAGATAAGAATATATAACGTTACATGGTTCCATCAAAACACACTTTGGACTATAAATAGTTTATCTGGTGCACTAGCCTGCTATTTTTCCTTTCCATTCGACTCACTATGGCTTGCATCTCTAGGGCATATCCAACTCCCCTAGGACACATCAGGGGATCTATCCATTGGAAGTAATCATAGCAATCAACATGGTTTGGTTGGATCTTATGCACTTTGAACTATGCACATCCATAAAAATGACACCCTACATTTCTTTTTTCCTACATACAACGACTTAACGCATAACTCCACAATGACAAATTGGACATGACAGTTGTCTCACTTCCCCTTCATGGCTAATTTGTTTCCTCGGTCGTTGATTCAGTTCATCTAAGCAAACTCGACTCTCCAAACCAGATTCACCAATACTCTAAGGAATTGTTACATACCAAGTTTTAGGAATAAATTCACATTGACCATCCAATTGTTTGTAATATTTTATCAATACACCATCTTCGATCTTTCAGTTATCCATGTAAGCTCGGTTGGCTAAATATGAAAGGTATAGAACTACAAATCAATAGAATAAACATTTTTTTTTTAAAATGACATTAGATTCAAAAATAAGGTTTAGTCAATTACCTTGCAAAGATTGTTGTAGCTTTGTTCTAACCGAAGAATGGTGTAGAAATATGAAGATTTTGGGTGGACTTGACGAATAAAATTAGAAAATGATGATTTGGGGAGAATGAGTTCGAGATTGGGGAAAGTAGGAATGAAGGGGAAGGGGGCTGCTGCTGCTATTATACAGCAGCAGCTATATGCGCAACCGAAAGTTTCGCAAATGTGAAAAATAAAAGGCACAACTAAGATTTGCATATATTATGGTAAAACCATGTGCAACTTGTAGTTGCGCTTTATATTTTTTTTATTTAACATAACAAGTGCAACTAAGAGTTATGCCTACTCTTCCTCTTCTATGTGCAACTCGTAGATGCGCAAAAACCGAAGCAGTTACAAGCCAGTTGAGCTTGTTGTTGACTAGGCTGAAAGTAGCCTTGTTTGATAAGAAGTTTGTAAACAAGATCAGAATGCGAAATTGTTTCGAAAATCAACCAAATTTGAAAATTTGTCCTCATATATATATATAAACATTCATAAATATGTGAAGCTTATGCATATTAAAAAAAATTAATTTAGTATGTATGTGTATATATGTATATACTTTGAATAACTGAAATTATTTTCAACTTCATAATTATACACGCACGCACATATAATTTAATATTAGTACTTAATTCATTAAGTTTATTTCATTAATCAAACGTAATCTAGACCTTAATTATGAATAAAACCCACCAAACCAAATTTAGATTCTAACTTCGATTTCGGATTTTGAAATTTCTATTTGTCAATTTTATGTTATGTTTTGTCTAATCAATCTTTGTTATTAATATTTAGATCTCGTAATATTTTGAAATTAAACATACATCTTACAAAATCAAATTAAATTGAGACAATTGATATATACATATAAATAACGAATATATACATGGTAGATATAAATCTTAATATCTATATATGTATATATTAACCTTGTTGTTGTTTTGTTATTATTGTCATATTGTACATTTTATTATCAAGTGTCGTTTTGAATAACGATTAGGCATAGTTTTAGTAGGATGTTTACAAAAGAGAAAGGTCTAATCATTTAGATCAATCCCTCTTTAGATATTGATGTGATTACATTTAGATGTTATAATAATATGTTCATCCCCCTTTTATGCATTTTTAGAAATATGAACATATTTGACATATTTATACTTTTTCAAACTTCATACCTAGGAAACATAGATTTAATAAATTAAGTCAGAAATTTAAATAAAATTGGACTTTATTAAAATTAACTAGATTAAATTTAGTGAATTGCATTAGACTTTATAGGTCCACTACGAAGGAAATAGTGATTTTTAAGTATACTCATTTCACCGTTGTAGATCGACCCGGTTCCTTCATTTTGAACCCCTTTACTTTATACTATTGATTTGCTTATGTTTTCTCTCGCATATTTGCTATCAAATCTCGAAGATAGCCTCATGTTGACTCGTGCTTCCATTGCTCCACTTACTTTGAATCAAAACATGCATACGAACCAAGAAAACGATTTGGTACTAACATATGGATCGATGTCGATCCATCTAGCTTAGTTAGAATTTAACCGTCATTTTCCAACCCTTCTACAACAATCCTATTCTAATTCGGATTTACAATCTAAGTGCAATCTACTTTGTATCGATACGACTCCAAACACCCTAAATCGATTCATCGAAGTTGTTATATCGCTAAGGATCTTCCATCACTCGTGTAATAGAATCAGAGAGAATCACCTAGTCACTCCATTTACACTAACATCCTTGCCCATAGAACAGTCCATATCCCAAGTTGCTTCGATAAGTATTTCATTCAATTCAAACATGTAATCATAACATACAAACAAGCATACAAACATTGTATCATGGTAAAACAAGCAATTACATATTTATATCCTAATATAACATTCATACAATCAATCGTATGACAGAATTACATGTTTAAACCAATTTAAAATTATCTAAATTCATTTGCAAATCGCTTTCAAATTCAAAACAGTCCAAAATCATATTTTTAAGTTTAAAAATGGATCCAAAACATGTTTAAACATATAGTAACATAAAATAAGGGTTGTTAGATGATATATCAATCTCCAATCGATGTAAAATCGACCAAATCAAGCTAGATCTGAAAATGACAGCAATGAACATGGATCCCAAGCCCTACAATAGTATTTTGATAATCTCTTACTAACCTCCTTGCCAATCTACTCTTAACTGCTTGATTTGGCCTTAGTTAATATGGATTTAAGATGGATTTGATATGAGATGGTTTAATAGAGGATTAGATATATTTCTAGGAAGTGGAACAGTTATTTAGGAATGTCTACTAGCTATAGTTAGCACAACCCCTGAAATGGCATAGTAGGCCTAATTACGGGCTTAAGCTAATCACCACTGAAATCTGCCTAAAAACTGTCAAACTTAAATATCTACTAAACCGTAAGACCAAAAATGTATTACGACCACTATATAGAAAGACAAACCACCATATCTTTAATTTGAAGGTGGTTTCAGATTCTGATTCAGACTATATCAACAGTTATAGTTGTCAAGACCCAAAAGTCGACCTTCGAAAATCGGCACCCGTACTTCACTTGTACTCAAAATGCCGTAGATTCAAATGCCGAATCTGGTTCTTGGGAGCTTATAACAACATTAAGTAAATAACACAGCGGAATAAAACAGAATAATACATTGATATACAATATCTAATACAACAGAGTGATACAATGAATATCAATATACATCAGAGATATGATACAACAAATAACAGCGGAATAGAAAACGATAACAAATATCAGCAGCGGAACAAATAACTCTAAGATAGTCTTCAAGAGAGAACTCCAGCAGTAGCTCGAACTCCCAATAACGATACACCAAGATAAGCAAGTGCAGTCCATATCCAAAGACTGAACTAACTCCAGAAAATCTACTAGACCTGACTATCTGAAAAACCAAACTCTAGACTGCTCGTGTAGAAAATTATGAGCACCCAGAGTTTAGGAAATGAACAATAAACTCCGAGTCAGTCGTGGGACTGGTGTGAGCAACAAAAACAGTTTATCTTTAAAAACAAATAGCAGAGAATTTTAAAGTAAATTCGCAATGCTTTTGGAAAATGAAACTACCATAAGACCTCCCACCACACACACAATGCAAACGCAGAATTGGAGGAGATTTCTCCTTATGATAGTCAAAGATGCTTACTACGCAAAATCAAATCATTTTTTATATTATTATTAGTGCATAGTGTAGAAAAACATTTCGAAAGTATAATATTAATCTTAGCCAGCATAGGCATTCCGCACTTATGCCTACTATAGCTACCATGTTCAATAGCAGGTTACCGCCACATTCCATGGCAGGTAATACAACTAAAACCGTACAAGTCACGTATTGTTTCTTTGGATTTCCAACAAATGGTCAGGCTAAGGAACTTCCTATCCACGATGGGTACGTCCCTGGAATAGACGACCCGAGAACCTAACCGGATCTCTGCCAACACAAGGCCGGGTTACCTCTGCAAAAATAGGTAACTACTGACACGCGTATGCCATCCCCCGATCGTCACCGATCTTCCCGAGGATCCTCGATTTCCAACAACCACAAAGTAATAAACTTGCAGCAACCACAGAGGTTAAGTATCTGGGCTCCATACCATGATACCACCTTTATCCAGAAGGAATGACATACACTAAGGGGCGCTACTCCCTAGAACCTTGCCGCATCCTTCCTGTTTTGACCATTTCCGGGGTGTGAGGCTCGACGAAGTCTCGTCCACAAAGCTACGCTTTGTCACAAAGCCATGCTTCGGGTCAAACAAATGATCAACCTATGATCACAAAGATATAAGATCAAACAAATGATCATATCACAAATGATCAAACACTGATCATTTCACAGCAACACTCAGCATGCCACATTACCAAATTGGGATATATCGCTGATAAATTTCAACTACATAACCTCTGAGCTCGTACGTCTCAGAGAAGGGTGTTAAGCTAAGAGAATAAATTCTCCACCACCAAACAGAAATGTATTTGAAAGAAATTGGCTTTATATCTCAAAGTGTAATGTCAGACATGTATCCATACAAGTCTGTTCCGGGTTCGAACAGAACCGAAGGCACTTCTCACGAAGCCCTTGCAAATCCGGATAATTTTCAATTACGTCCGGACTTCCCGTCACAAAAGAGTGATATAAATCTCTATACCGGCGCGACTCAGTGCAGAGACATTCGACAGGTTGTCCTTTCATTTTCGAAAAATATCCGGTCTTCAACACCGGTCTTCAAATGCGATCCATATACGACGTATCACTATTCGGAATGAGTTATACGACCCAAAGGTCCTTTCCCGGCTAACCCGAATAGTGAGCGCAATATTCAAAAACAAATGGATAATGGGATTTCAATTAAGTCACAACTTTAAACCCAAACTTCTCTTTTCAAATGGTTTAACAAATTACCATTTTAATCTTTTTAAACAAAAGATTCAATTCACAAAGTTCACTTAATTTCACAAAGATTCATTCACAGATTTTCCAAATCGATTTCCATTTCAGTTTAATTAACTCGTTAAATCTTTAAATCAAAGATTTAACTTATAGTTTTCAAAACAATTTCATTTCTAATGGTTTAAAACAAATCGTCATTTCAAATCTGTTAAAAATAAACAGATTCGATTCATAGCTTTCAAAAAGAATTCATTCATAACTTGGAAAATCCATTTTTCAATTCACTTGAAATTCCTTTAATTAAACTGGAATTTCATTTCTTATCTGAAAGCTTTTATCCTTTTAAAACAACAGTTTTCAATTTGGAAATCTGATTCATTCATACGAGTTGAAATCCTTGGTTTAAATTCAAATTCCCAGCTTATACTTTTAAAATGGTTTAATTCATACAAACACATTTATATCATCTTTTATCCCTAGTTTCCAAATCATAGATTTAATTTCAAACTTGAATTCAAATTTAAATCTAATTATTTAAATTTTTAAAACTCGATTAAGTTATTCAAAATAACTTTTATCTTTGAAATTCCATTTCAAAAGCTTTTCAATTTAAACCCGAATTTCTAATTTCAAAATCAATTGAAATTAAAATTTCAATTTCAAAAACATCAAATTTAAATTATCCGTGACTTAACCGATTCCCACGTGAAATCCATTTTTGTGTGTGTAACAGTGTGGTCCAGGGGTTTTACACACAATAGTGCAACATCAATCATCACAGATATATCAATAAGCGGTATAATCGATAACGCTTATCTTCATTCACAGATTCATAGGTAAAATAAATTTATCAGTCACAAAGATTCACTATTACAATTCGATGTGGGTTTCGGATAACCAACTGGAATCCGACTCCCTGTCGCATCGAAACTCAAATGTCGTTCTATGGGTCAAGGGTTTCATATTCACATAGTAACATATCACAGAAATAGAAATTACATCTCAGATCACAACATAAATCAGGATGTATCGCAAAGCATCATATATCAGGGATATCAACAATTCAATCATTCAGTCAGGTTCAAACATTCATAGATAGGATCAAATTAATTATCTGATAAATTTAAATCAGATTAATTTCTTATGAATTATAAATCCCGGGTTAATCAACATTGATAGTTTACAAATCATTTTGATTAATTATTCTTTAATCTTTAAATTGATCAATTCTAATCATTTAATTACCTTTAATTCATTAATCACATAATTAATTATTCTTTAATTACTTGGTTAATCAAACTTAAATCATTAATTAACTAACCTTAATTACTTTCATTAAAAAATTATCTTTAAGTAATTAACTACCTTAATTACTTACATTAATTAATCTTAATAAATCACTTACGAAATCACCGTAATATTCATTAATCAATCCCTTACTTTAAGATAAATCTTTTATCTTAATTAACTACCTCATTTCATCATTTAAATCTTATTCAATAACCTTTGACATAAATCCATCGTTAACTTAAAACCTTTAAGTTAAATTAAATGATTTTCATCTCTTAATAAATTACAATATTAAGTTTATCGAAAATAAACTTTTTAAAATAAAGGTTATATAGATTAAACACTTTCAACTTAATTTATAAAAGACTTTAATTTATTCTACATCTAGTATAAAACATTTATTATTAACTAAGAAAGGGTTTAAAATTCGATTTATTAAAGTTCCAAAACCTTGAACAGGTTCAGTTTTATGTTTTGAAAAACCTGGAATCACAATTTCTTTTTAAACTTTAGAAGAAAATTGTTTAAACGTTTACTTCGGGTAAGCCCGACCCCTGCTTCGAGGCATGCCCCGATATACGCGAGTACCCATAGTTCTTCGAGTCAATATCGCCAACGACTCGAGAATATCACGAACTCCCCCGTAGCTTCAATCGTTCCAGAAACGACGTGCACGTGTGCACGGTGCACAGCTCCCCGACCACCTCTGGCCAACCTCCTGATCATCAACAAATTCAAGTCGACCTCCTCACCTCAGGCGAACACCCAGATCGATGAACTCCCCCAAAATCAAGATCGAGCTAGTCGATCACCTGCTTCCCAGACCCGATCACCTACAACCACCACGTCCCATCGCCTCAGGCCATCAGCACTGTCAAAACTTCGGCCAGAGCTTCGTCTACCATTCGAGCTTCGATCCCAATGGGTCCGGTCACGCTCGATCTCTCCACGGCAACGAACAAACTAAAAATCATCACTGGCCAAAAACGAGACTTAAACCCTAAAAGTGCTTCGCCACGCATCCACGGCGAACCAGAAAATCATCGAACATTTTTCTGATGATCCTAGATCTCCAAACATGCTCGCTTTTCGATCACGAGATTTATCATCACTCCGATCATCAGATTTTCGTCAAAACCCAATTTACGTTCAACTCGTGATTTCTTCATACATATGTGCTTAAAAATCTTGATACTGATCTTAAAAATAATAACTTTCAATTTCAAAACCGATTATATAAGTGAAGCAATAAATCAATAAAGTCAATTTTGTCATACTTTTGAGTTGTTACTGTAATTCATGCTTCCAGATTGAAACTACTCATTAACTATGTTTAACAGTATTTTTAAAACTAAGATCTGGTTAATCTAATCACTTTTTGTTTAAATCTCAAATCCTAAAAAGGATTGGAATAAGAGGAATTAAATTTAAATCTAATATAAGTCTGTATATCTTTTTAACAGGGTGAAATGCCTGCACTCATACATGCATACCTACATATCCTTGAATACTCAGGCGTAAAATCCCATTTATATTCATACAAAACAGTTTTTTTTACTTCACATAGACAAAGCATAACACAGATTTAAGCTTTTAACGAGTAGATTTGCTCACCTGAAAAAATTGTAGACAGAGAACAAAGAACAGAGGGTCAGGTTTTTGAAGCTTCTATTATTAATATATATTTTTAAATCCTGGAAAATGATTTGAACATGGAAGCTTGCATTTGTTTTTGATCTGAAGTTTGAAACTTGATGTTGATCTTTCTGGAATGCTTGAAAACAGAGCCTGCCTTGATTCCATTTGAAGTTGTTTTGAGTTGTTGTTCAAGTTGAAGTATTTGTTGTTTATAAACTGAAGTTTGTTTCTCTTTTTATTTTATTTTATTTTTCTTCCAGGCTTTGCTTATTTTTTTCTTTTGTTTGAACGAACCAAAGGAGAGGGGAAGGCTGATATACAGGGGATGTGTACAAGGTGATATTCTTTGTTGTACTAAGGGTATGGCTGATATACTTGCATTAAATGCATGAGTACATTCTACACTTATGCCATACCTGAAGACATTTTTGCTTTGATTTAGCCATACATATTGACTTCGGCTGATAGAATATGAGATGGTTTGCATACTTTATTTTGTTTACAACTTATACTTGTTGTCTTGTTTCCTTTGAATAGAAATGAAGTTCCATTTTATTATGTTGTTTGGTTTCATCATTTTGCAAGCCTAAGGATATTTACTTTATAATTTATAATTCAAATTATCATTAACCATCAATTGAAATATTTATTATTATCAATTATTATTAAAACCATTTATTAAAATTTAAATCCAAATCCATACGACTTTATATATTTTCAATTAGGTTCGGGGAAACTCGCTTCCATTTTATCGATTTATTTTACTAATTTTATCCAAAAATTCATTTAATTATTAATTTAAATTAAATTAAATTTCGGGGTCGTTACAAATTTCCCCCCTTAAAAGAATTTCGTCCTCGAAATTCGAAGGCACGAAAACAACAAAGAGATAGACAGATTCGATCTCCTATAATTCCTCAAACTTACGATATGAATTCCAAACTCAAGTCGGAATATCACAGAATACATACCAATTTGTCCATCTTCGGACTTTGGTATTCAAAAGAAATTTCAATAGAATTTCAAAATTTGGTTTTAAACGATATCGTTTTAATTGATTCAATTCAATTTAGCTTCATATCCTGTTAATCAATTTAACTCAATTTATATTTCCCAATTCCAAATTTCATTAAGGTTTAAATCAAAAAGCTGATAAGAACTGATAAAGATACGAAGTAAGAATCTCCTACAACGGTTCGTAGAGCCATCATCACACCGAAACTTCTCCTGGAGCTGTCCCGAAGGAATCAAAAGAATTTGGAAACGAATCAAAGAATATTGATAGAGAAAGATTGTTTCCACTGTTGCAGGGTATTGACCATTTATAGTCGTATTCCCTTGTCCCCTATCTCGTTCTCTTCTTGTACTCATACTCACTATCAGTGGATAGTAAGAGAATTTACTGAGACGTTCGAACGGATATCTGAGAAATACTCATTCTAGAGTTTACTTCACTCTATCTCTAACGAGCTACTTAACGTGTTATACTCCTGAGCTAAAGTTCAACCTTAGCTCTGATACCACTTGTAACGTCACGGACATTTCCGGCAGCAGCGACCGGTAGGCTTTGCAACCATCCCAGCCCCACCGTGGCTTACACTGGCACCTCGCAGTTGCTTTTACGGCCAGCCTCTCGACTGTCACGGCCTCTGCCTAACCAACCCATCCCTCTCAGGGACATGTAGGGGGAAGAGTCCCCCGTTCGCCACCAAACCGCGAAGCGAGAACCCCCTATCATGCTGTAATATAGCAAATGCGATCCATATACGACGTATCACTATTCGGAATGAGTTATACGACCCAAAGGTCCTTTCCCGGCTAACCCGAATAGTGAGCGCAATATTCAAAAACAAATGGATAATGGGATTTCAATTAAGTCACAACTTTAAACCCAAACTTCTCTTTTCAAATGGTTTAACAAATTACCATTTTAATCTTTTTAAACAAAAGATTCAATTCACAAAGTTCACTTAATTTCACAAAGATTCATTCACAGATTTTCCAAATCGATTTCCATTTCAGTTTAATTAACTCGTTAAATCTTTAAATCAAAGATTTAACTTATAGTTTTCAAAACAATTTCATTTCTAATGGTTTAAAACAAATCGTCATTTCAAATCTGTTAAAAATAAACAGATTCGATTCATAGCTTTCAAAAAGAATTCATTCATAACTTGGAAAATCCATTTTTCAATTCACTTGAAATTCCTTTAATTAAACTGGAATTTCATTTCTTATCTGAAAGCTTTTATCCTTTTAAAACAACAGTTTTCAATTTGGAAATCTGATTCATTCATACGAGTTGAAATCCTTGGTTTAAATTCAAATTCCCAGCTTATACTTTTAAAATGGTTTAATTCATACAAACACATTTATATCATCTTTTATCCCTAGTTTCCAAATCATAGATTTAATTTCAAACTTGAATTCAAATTTAAATCTAATTATTTAAAATTTTAAAACTCGATTAAGTTATTCAAAATAACTTTTATCTTTGAAATTCCATTTCAAAAGCTTTTCAATTTAAATCCGAATTTCTAATTTCAAAATCAATTGAAATTAAAATTTCAATTTCAAAAACATCAAATTTAAATTATCCGTGACTTAACCGATTCCCACGTGAAATCCATTTTTGTGTGTGTAACAGTGTGGTCCAGGGGTTTTACACACAATAGTGCAACATCAATCATCACAGATATATCAATAAGCGGTATAATCGATAACGCTTATCTTCATTCACAGATTCATAGGTAAAATAAATTTATCAGTCACAAAGATTCACTATTACAATTCGATGTGGGTTTCGGATAACCAACTGGAATCCGACTCCCTGTCGCATCGAAACTCAAATGTCGTTCTATGGGTCAAGGGTTTCATATTCACATAGTAACATATCACAGAAATAGAAATTACATCTCAGATCACAACATAAATCAGGATGTATCGCAAAGCATCATATATCAGGGATATCAACAATTCAATCATTCAGTCAGGTTCAAACATTCATAGATAGGATCAAATTAATTATCTGATAAATTTAAATCAGATTAATTTCTTATGAATTATAAATCCCGGGTTAATCAACATTGATAGTTTACAAATCATTTTGATTAATTATTCTTTAATCTTTAAATTGATCAATTCTAATCATTTAATTACCTTTAATTCATTAATCACATAATTAATTATTCTTTAATTACTTGGTTAATCAAACTTAAATCATTAATTAACTAACCTTAATTACTTTCATTAAAAAATTATCTTTAAGTAATTAACTACCTTAATTACTTACATTAATTAATCTTAATAAATCACTTACGAAATCACCGTAATATTCATTAATCAATCCCTTACTTTAAGATAAATCTTTTATCTTAATTAACTACCTCATTTCATCATTTAAATCTTATTCAATAACCTTTGACATAAATCCATCGTTAACTTAAAACCTTTAAGTTAAATTAAATGATTTTCATCTCTTAATAAATTACAATATTAAGTTTATCGAAAATAAACTTTTTAAAATAAAGGTTATATAGATTAAACACTTTCAACTTAATTTATAAAAGACTTTAATTTATTCTACATCTAGTATAAAACATTTATTATTAACTAAGAAAGGGTTTAAAATTCGATTTATTAAAGTTCCAAAACCTTGAACAGGTTCAGTTTTATGTTTTGAAAAACCTGGAATCACAATTTCTTTTTAAACTTTAGAAGAAAATTGTTTAAACGTTTACTTCGGGTAAGCCCGACCCCTGCTTCGAGGCATGCCCCGATATACGCGAGTACCCATAGTTCTTCGAGTCAATATCGCCAACGACTCGAGAATATCACGAACTCCCCCGTAGCTTCAATCGTTCCAGAAACGACGTGCACGTGTGCACGGTGCACAGCTCCCCGACCACCTCTGGCCAACCTCCTGATCATCAACAAATTCAAGTCGACCTCCTCACCTCAGGCGAACACCCAGATCGATGAACTCCCCCAAAAATCAAGATCGAGCTAGTCGATCACCTGCTTCCCAGACCCGATCACCTACAACCACCACGTCCCATCGCCTCAGGCCATCAGCACTGTCAAAACTTCGGCCAGAGCTTCGTCTACCATTCGAGCTTCGATCCCAATGGGTCCGGTCACGCTCGATCTCTCCACGGCAACGAACAAACTAAAAATCATCACTGGCCAAAAACGAGACTTAAACCCTAAAAGTGCTTCGCCACGCATCCACGGCGAACCAGAAAATCATTGAACATTTTTCTGATGATCCTAGATCTCCAAACATGCTCGCTTTTCGATCACGAGATTTATCATCACTCCGATCATCAGATTTTCGTCAAAACCCAATTTACGTTCAACTCGTGATTTCTTCATACATATGTGCTTAAAAATCTTGATACTGATCTTAAAAATAATAACTTTCAATTTCAAAACCGATTATATAAGTGAAGCAATAAATCAATAAAGTCAATTTTGTCATACTTTTGAGTTGTTACTGTAATTCATGCTTCCAGATTGAAACTACTCATTAACTATGTTTAACAGTATTTTTAAAACTAAGATCTGGTTAATCTAATCACTTTTTGTTTAAATCTCAAATCCTAAAAAGGATTGGAATAAGAGGAATTAAATTTAAATCTAATATAAGTCTGTATATGTAACGACCCAGAATATTAGATAATTAAAATTTGAATATTTAATTAATTTTAAATATTAATAAGTGGAATTAATAAGTCGGATAAATTATTTATCGAATATTGGATTTACCTGGGTAATTAAATCGATAAATTAATAATTGAAATTCCAAATTCAATTGAAAATCGAGTTTAAAGTGATTGAAATTGATTTGGGAAATTTTATTTAATCATACTGAAGTTATAGAAATATTTTAGAACTCTTAAATCTGAATTTGGAGTTAAATTGTGAAAATCGAATATTTTAATATTTAATTATCAACTGTAAAAATAGCCAATTTTCGAACAGTCTCTGAATTGAACGAGACCAGTTTCATTGGATCCGTAATAGTTAGTTATTATCGGATTTCAATTTTCGTAGCAATCGAAGTTATCGTTTGACCGTGGCAACTCGAAACGCATCGATATCGTTTTAATTTTAATTCGGCGAGTTAAAAATAGTCATTTTTCAAAAAGTCTCGGATTTCGACGAAACTAGTTTCATCGGATCCGTAATGTGATATTATTGTAAGATTTCAAATTTCGTAATTTTTGGATTTACCATTTGTCCGGTACAAATTAAAACGCCTCGAAATCGATTTAAATCGGTTTAATTTAAATTGATCGTTTATTGTCATATCTCACGCATACGATCGAATTAGCTTTCGAAACCTGTTCCATTGTGTCCGGAACGCGGGTTAAACCCCAGAAACGTCAGTTACCGCGCGTAAATCGGAGTTCGGGAAATCGAGTGAATAGTGTCGAAAATTCTCTATAAAAGACCCCCTTATTCACAATTTTCAAAAGAAAGCAAACCCTAACCCTAAAGCTTCAGGCCGCCACTAATGGTTTACACGGCCAGAAACGCTCGATCTTTCTCCCTCAAAATCTTCCAATCCGTGCGTTATTTCAACAAACCCTCAACTAGAAAAGCGTAGACAACGACGAGATCTTTGAAACCAACGGTCAAGATCGCAAATGGGTTAGTGGATTGGCGGCAATAGTCGTTTGAACACGTGCGTTTCGTGCACGATTTTCCGTGCTAGATGGCGACCGGAATTCACAATATTTGGGGCGTTCGTGCTTGGCAATGGTGGCTTCGACGTGGAAGTATCAGATCATTCTCAAATGCATCATGAAGGTCGCGATAATTTGATTTGGAGTGACGGCTATGGGTTAAGATTGTCTCGGCTGGTAACGAAGAAGAGAAGCATCAATAGGCGGCCGAGATTCATGGGCCTGGAACGAACGGTAGATGATGATTAGGGTTTTAAATTAAATATAAATTGTGTAATTAATTATATTATAAAATTGTATTAAGTTTAAAATATCATAACTTTGTCATATATTGTCAGAAAATTACGAAATCAGTTGCGTTGGAATCGTCTCGGCGTGTACTTCGCTATGGAACTGAATTGGAGTCGTTAGGAGCTAGTTTGAATTTCGGGTAAAATTAAACGCGCGTTTAATTTTATTCGAAATAAACTCTGGATCAGAATTAAAATCACGGTGAGATCTTCTCACTCAAATTGAATGTGGAATTATTTACAGTTATTGATTGATGATTGACTGTTTGAATGTGCTATTAGATATGATAGGATATATCTATATATATAGCAATATATACATATTGGCATATGTATATATTGGATTGGTTGATTTCCCGCCTCGTATAGCGGATGAGACCCTATTGCGCCGTTAGTAAGCGGATTTTTATAAAACCCATATACCGCGATAATTCCGTACTGGAGCGGAATTGGTATTGTGCTAACGTCTGTGGATGCAGGGAAACAGGTTGGAGGGATCCAACTGGATTCCTCACCGTATTGATTATTTACAGATATTTTGATATATTCTGTTATCATATGTTGATATATGATGTTTGATGTTGTGATTGACTAATTGGTGCTGTTGCATCATCGGATTCAAGTTTTAAAAATAACGACTTTTAAATTTAAAAGGATTTTTAAAGTGATCTTTGAAATTATACGCTTTATTAAATTTCTGAAGTGATTTATTTTAAATAAATAAACGTTCAAATTTTAAAGTTATTAAAGTTAAGACCTTTGTGAAATATAACCGAAAAGTGATTTTTGGAATAAACAGTTGATTGATTTATAAAATGGTTTAAGTGGAGATTTTTAAAATATTATAAACGGTTTACTTAAAAGGTTTATAAAGTTGACACTTTATTAATTAAAATGTTGGTATTATAAAACGAGTTTTTTATAAGCGTTAAAATGAATTTTTAAGAATTTATAAATAAATGGAATTTATAAATTGTGAACTTATAAATGGAGATGATTTTGTAAAATAAAGGAATTATAAGTATTTGACTTATAATATGGATTGTTGGTATAAGATTTGAGTTATGAATTAAATTTGTTAATCCAAGGAATTTTTTTTAAATCGAAGTTTATAAATAGGGAAAGAATTTATAGACATAGTTTATAAATTCGAAATCAACTGGATTTGATAAATTAAAATGTTAAAGGAGATATATTCGCGATTTTGGATAGCGGATTATTATTGAAATAAATGTGTAGAAAATAGTGAAATGTAATTAGTAAAGTATATTCACGATTTTGGGACAGTGAATATATTATTGAATAAAATGGATATTGTTTGGGAAAGTGATATTTGAAATGAAGTTAATTGTTTTAAAAGATGTTTTAAACGTGTTAAATATCGAAATCATAGATTTCAACATTTATTGTTGAAATAGACGTTTTCGAGAAATAAGGAAATGATGGACTATAACACTGTTGTTATAGTAAATGATTTCCGAAAGGAAATGTTTTTAATGTAGTATTGGGATTTATATATCTATCTAAATTCGAATCCCTATACTAGTGATTTTGAGTCGTCGTAACGATGTTTTACGCAACATTCGTTTTGACTCAAATTGATGTTGTTATAGAGAATGATTTCCTTAAAGATTGAAATTTATACTTAATATTGATTTAAGTATATCGAATATTTTCAAATGTTGAAAATAAATGATTTGTGAAATACTTATTTTTAAATAAGTATGGAAATGCTTTTCCAATATGAAATGAACTGTTTTGAGATTTTATCTTCAAAGATAAAATGAAATGTGGAAATTGATTTGAAATTGTTTTCAAATGATTAAGTGTGGAAATTTTATATCTAGTAAAAGATATTTTGGAAGATAAAATAATTTGGAAAAGTATTTGGAATCTGATGATGTTGCGCATCTTTATTGATAGTTAAATAACCGACTATCAATAATTACCTTGAATAGGTATTTGTTGTGAATTGGATGAATTTGAATGCCACACTTATTTTTGAATAATCGCTCACTATTCGGGTTAACCGGGAAAGGACCATGGGGTCGTATAACCCATTCCGAATATGTGATACGTCGTTATGAATTGCATTCGAAGACCGGTGTTGAAGACCGGATATTTTTGAAAACGGAAGGATTACCGTCGAGTTACTCTACATCGGCTGATCTCCGGTTTAGAGGTTTTATCACCCTTAGTGACGGGAAGTCCCGACGTGATTGAAAATTATCCGGATGTGCAAGGGCTTCGTGAGAAGTGCCTTCGGTTCTGTTCGATCCCGGAACAGACTTGTATGGATTGTGTGTCTGACGTTACAATTTGAGATATAAAGCTGATTTCTTTCAAATACATTTCTGTTGGTGGCGGAGAATTTATTCTCTTAGCTTAACACCCTTCTCTGAGACGTACGAGCTCAGAGGTTATGTAGTTGAAATTTATCAGCGATATATCCCAATTTGGTAACGTGGCATACTGAGTGTTGCTGTGAAATGATCAGTGTTTGATCATTTGTGATATGATCATTTATTTGATCTTATATCTTTGTGATCATAGGTTGATCATTTTGTTGGACCCGAAGCAGGGCTTTTTGAGAAAGCGTAGCTTTGTGGACGAGACTTCGTCGAGCCTCAACACCCCGGAAATGGTCGAAACAGGAATGTTGCGGCAAGGTTATGAGGGTCGCGCCCTTTAGGGTATGTCATTTCCTTCTGGAAAGGGGTGGTATCATGGTATGGAGCCCAGATACTTACTCATGTGGATACACTTTCTTTATGATGTGTGATGTTGGATATCGAGCGCTCGGATAAAGGTCCCAAAGGACCGGGTGATGACATATTCGTGAGTTACCTGTTACAGGGGTAACCCGGCCTTGTTTGGCAGAGAGCAGTTTGTCTCTCGGGACGTCCAGCCAGAGGCGATCCCAATCGGCAGGAGGAAAGGAAGTTCCTTAGCCTGACCATTTGTTGGAAAATCCAAAGAAACAATACGAACCCTGTACGGTTTTAGTTGTATTACCTGCTATGGAATGTGGCGGTAACCTGCTATTGAACATAGTAGCTATAGTAGGCATACGATACTGGTCGTATGTTGGCTAAGATTAATATTATACTTTCGAAATGTTTTCTACACTATGCACTAATAATAATATCAAAAATGATTTGATTTTGCGTAGTAAGCATCTTTGACTATCATAAGAAGAAATCTCCTCCAATCCTGCGTTTGCATTGTGTGTGTGGTGGGAGGTCTTATGGTAGTTTCATTTTCCAAAAGCATTGCGAATTTGTTTTATTTTCTTTGTGAAAAATAACTGTTTTACGATCTCACACCAGTCACCATGACTGACTCGGAGTTTATTGTTCCCTTCTAAACTCTGGGTGCCCACCAATTTCCACACGGGCAGCCTAGAGTTATATTATCAGGATATTCTGGATATTCTGGAGCTTTGGAAGCAAGCTGGATGACGAGACGTAGTATTTGTATCTGATATATTTATTCCGCTGTGTATTCTGTATGAGGACAAGTTTATATAACTGTCCATTGTTGTTTATTAACTCTGATGATATGATGTGATGTAATGTAATAACAGATATAATTCTTTGTTTTAAAGATTATGCAATTATCTATTATATATTGTTCCGCTGCGATATGTGAGATTCTGATATTGTTTCTGTTTCTGATGTTGTTCTTTTGTTTCTTCTTTCTCTTTTCTTCTATCTTTTCTTCTACCTCTTCTTTTAAAAAAAACCTAATGGTTCGGTTTTTCGTTCACCTTGAGTAAATAGATGGAGATTAGTGTCTATTCAAGGGGTACGGAAAAGCGGGTTATTACATTTGGTATCAGAGCATATGGTTAAGCGACAACCCTGCTCTGTTGGGTGTTACTCATTAGAGATAGAGTCAGTAGTACTCTAGAATGAGTTTGAGTGTAATAATAGATATGAGCGTGTATTTGTTATTTGAATATAAAATTGTTTTATATTGTGATGATTGGTTTGTTGAGTGGTATATGGATTCTGGTCGGTATTGTCCGTACAACTCTATCGATAGGGATCTCTAAACACTTATATAGAACAATTCGGCACAGCATTGTTTTAAATAGGGTAAATGAAATAATTTTGCCCAAAACTATTTTTGTATAGAAAAGAAATGTTTTTCTATGAAGTACAATAGTATATGGTTGCATGGTTGTTAAAGGTGATAATATTAAATTATTATCAATGAAATTGAATAAGAAATTGAAATCATAACTCCAAAGTTAAGAGATAAATCCATGTACAATTGAAATTTAAGAATGTAAATTATAAATGTGACTTATAATTTGAAACGGAATTCCAGAGAAGTTTTTGGAAATGTTTTGAAAAGAATTTGAAAATTTTGGAGATTTGGAAAGTTTAAATCTTTTTGATTTGAAAATGAATTTCAAAGGTTTTGAAAAGTATTTTGGAGGGATAAAAGCTCTAAACTCTTTTCGGTCGCTGCAAAATAACTTCGATGATGACCGCGGCATCGTTGGTGTTCATTTTCGGATTTCCAAAAGAGGAATTGCTGCCAAATTATTTTAAATGAAAGTTGTTTGAAAATTTGGGTTTTGTTTTGGAAATTCAAATGGAATTTGAATTGTTTTCAAAATGGCTTTGAAATGTTGGTAAACTCTGGAATGCTATATAAAGATATTTATGAAATATTACTAAGTTGATAACTTATACCAATTGAATTTTGGTAGAATAAATTTAACTTAAAAGAATGAAGTTAAATCAAAGCAAGTATAAGTGAATCAATTAAATGAAAATGAAATTGAAGGTTGAAATTCATTTCGAATTCGTAAGCAAATGAATTGAATTGAATAATGTAAATTGAAAGATGAATTAAAATTCATATGCTATTGGAAATCCAGTTTAATATGAGTGGTTATAAACCAAAATGGCAAATTGAAAATAAATTTTGGGAATGAACGAAAGAATAAAACTGGAATTGAAACTGAATGTTGAAAACAAAATTGAATAAGTGAATTACAATTTGAAATGAATTAGTAATTGAAACTAATCTAAAATAAGCAGTTGTAAATGAAAGTTAATCGACGAAATTCAATATTCAGAAGTTAAACTGAATCCAAATTAGATTGGAATTGTAAATTGAATTCAAATGAATTTGAAATGTAAAATTGAATAAATGAATATGTGTAACTTCAATAGTGAATTAGAGATGGTATAAGAAGTTATATTGAAAATTTTGTAATTAAATGTACGAAATGGTTTGAATATATGCAACTAGATATTATGGCTAGTAGGAGATACAGGTATAAAGGAATTGGAATTTGATTTCGAAGATAATTTGAATTGCTCGACTAAAGGTATGTATTTAAATTTGAATATGAGATTTGATGACTTATTTCTCTAGCCGCTTGGCTTTTTCTTTTTCTTTTTGAAATCTGAGAGTCCGTAGGGACGTTTTGTAGTCGTGCCGTATTAGCCGCGCAAAGGAGACGCTGGCGAAATTTTCCGGAAATTCAGGGCGTTAGAAAATTTTTGAGAAAATTTTGAAAGTTTAAAATTTGAATTTAAACTCGAATTCGAATTTTGAAGTAAACAATGTTGTTTGGAACTTATAATTGAAATTGGAGAGTTAGTTAAAGTAATAACGAATCTTTAATAGGAAGATTTGTTTTGACAATTTGATAAAACTATTTGGATGTTGAAAAATAGTAGACGTGTTAAGGACTCTTTCTTCCTGACTTGTAATTTCGGGGACGAAATTCTTTTAAGGGGGGAAGTCTGTAACGACCCAGAATATTAGATAATTAAAATTTGAATATTTAATTAATTTTAAATATTAATAAGTGGAATTAATAAGTCGGATAAATTATTTATCGAATATTGGATTTACCTGGGTAATTAAATCGATAAATTAATAATTGAAATTCCAAATTCAATTGAAAATCGAGTTTAAAGTGATTGAAATTGATTTGGGAAATTTTATTTAATCATACTGAAGTTATAGAAATATTTTAGAACTCTTAAATCTGAATTTGGAGTTAAATTGTGAAAATCGAATATTTTAATATTTAATTATCGACTGTAAAAATAGCCAATTTTCGAACAGTCTCTGAATTGAACGAGACCAGTTCCATTGGATCCGTAATAGTTAGTTATTATCGGATTTCAATTTTCGTAGCAATCGAAGTTATCGTTTGACCGTGGCAACTCGAAACGCATCGATATCGTTTTAATTTTAATTCGGCGAGTTAAAAATAGTCATTTTTCAAAAAGTCTCGGATTTCGACGAAACTAGTTTCATCGGATCCGTAATGTGATATTATTGTAAGATTTCAAATTTCGTAATTTTTGAATTTACCATTTGTCCGGTACAAATTAAAACGCCTCGAAATCGATTTAAATCGGTTTAATTTAAATTGATCGTTTATTGTCATATCTCACGCATACGATCGAATTAGCTTTCGAAACCTGTTCCATTGTGTCCGGAACGTGGGTTAAACCCCAGAAACGCCAGTTACCGCGCGTAAATCGGAGTTCGGGAAATCGAGTGAATAGTGTCGAAAATTCTCTATAAAAGACCCCCTTATTCACAATTTTCAAAAGAAAGCAAACCCTAACCCTAAAGCTTCAGGCCGCCACTAATGGTTTACACGGCCAGAAACGCTCGATCTTTCTCCCTCAAAATCTTCCAATCCGTGCGTTATTTCAACAAACCCTCAACTAGAAAAGCGTAGACAACGACGAGATCTTTGAAACCAACGGTCAAGATCGCAAATGGGTTAGTGGATTGGCGGCAATAGTCGTTTGAACACGTGCGTTTCGTGCACGATTTTCCGTGCTAGATGGCGACCGGAATTCACAATATTTGGGGCGTTCGTGCTTGGCAATGGTGGCTTCGACGTGGAAGTATCAGATCATTCTCAAATGCATCATGAAGGTCGCGATAATTTGATTTGGAGTGACGGCTATGGGTTAAGATTGTCTCGGCTGGTAACGAAGAAGAGAAGCATCAATAGGCGGCCGAGATTCATGGGCCTGGAACGAACGGTAGATGATGATTAGGGTTTTAAATTAAATATAAATTGTGTAATTAATTATATTATAAAATTGTATTAAGTTTAAAATATCATAACTTTGTCATATATTGTCAGAAAATTACGAAATCAGTTGCGTTGGAATCGTCTCGGCGTGTACTTCGCTATGGAACTGAATTGGAGTCGTTAGGAGCTAGTTTGAATTTCGGGTAAAATTAAACGCGCGTTTAATTTTATTCGAAATAAACTCTGGATCAGAATTAAAATCACGGTGAGATCTTCTCACTCAAATTGAATGTGGAATTATTTACAGTTATTGATTGATGATTGACTGTTTGAATGTGCTATTAGATATGATAGGATATATCTATATATATAGCAATATATACATATTGGCATATGTATATATTGGATTGATTGATTTCCCGCCTCGTATAGCGGATGAGACCCTATTGCGCCGTTAGTAAGCGGATTTTTATAAAACCCATATACCGCGATAATTCCGTACTGGAGCGGAATTGGTATTGTGCTAACGTCTGTGGATGCAGGGAAACAGGTTGGAGGGATCCAACTGGATTCCTCACCGTATTGATTATTTACAGATATTTTGATATATTCTGTTATCATATGTTGATATATGATGTTTGATGTTGTGATTGACTAATTGGTGCTGTTGCATCATCGGATTCAAGTTTTAAAAATAACGACTTTTAAATTTAAAAGGATTTTTAAAGTGATCTTTGAAATTATACGCTTTATTAAATTTCTGAAGTGATTTATTTTAAATAAATAAACGTTCAAATTTTAAAGTTATTAAAGTTAAGACCTTTGTGAAATATAACCGAAAAGTGATTTTTGGAATAAACAGTTGATTGATTTATAAAATGGTTTAAGTGGAGATTTTTAAAATATTATAAACGGTTTACTTAAAAGGTTTATAAAGTTGACACTTTATTAATTAAAATGTTGGTATTATAAAACGAGTTTTTATAAGCGTTAAAATGAATTTTTAAGAATTTATAAATAAATGGAATTTATAAATTGTGAACTTATAAATGGAGATGATTTTGTAAAATAAAGGAATTATAAGTATTTGACTTATAATATGGATTGTTGGTATAAGATTTGAGTTATGAATTAAATTTGTTAATCCAAGGAATTTTTTTTAAATCGAAGTTTATAAATAGGGAAAGAATTTATAGACATAGTTTATAAATTCGAAATCAACTGGATTTGATAAATTAAAATGTTAAAGGAGATATATTCGCGATTTTGGATAGCGGATTATTATTGAAATAAATGTGTAGAAAATAGTGAAATGTAATTAGTAAAGTATATTCACGATTTTGGGACAGTGAATATATTATTGAATAAAATGGATATTGTTTGGGAAAGTGATATTTGAAATGAAGTTAATTGTTTTAAAAGATGTTTTAAACGTGTTAAATATCGAAATCATAGATTTCAACATTTATTGTTGAAATAGACGTTTTCGAGAAATAAGGAAATGATGGACTATAACACTGTTGTTATAGTAAATGATTTCCGAAAGGAAATGTTTTTAATGTAGTATTGGGATTTATATATCTATCTAAATTCGAATCCCTATACTAGTGATTTTGAGTCGTCGTAACGATGTTTTACGCAACATTCGTTTTGACTCAAATTGATGTTGTTATAGAGAATGATTTCCTTAAAGATTGAAATTTATACTTAATATTGATTTAAGTATATCGAATATTTTCAAATGTTGAAAATAAATGATTTGTGAAATACTTATTTTTAAATAAGTATGGAAATGCTTTTCCAATATGAAATGAACTGTTTTGAGATTTTATCTTCAAAGATAAAATGAAATGTGGAAATTGATTTGAAATTGTTTTCAAATGATTAAGTGTGGAAATTTTATATCTAGTAAAAGATATTTTGGAAGATAAAATAATTTGGAAAAGTATTTGGAATCTGATGATGTTGCGCATCTTTATTGATAGTTAAATAACCGACTATCAATAATTACCTTGAATAGGTATTTGTTGTGAATTGGATGAATTTGAATGCCACACTTATTTTTGAATAATCGCTCACTATTCGGGTTAACCGGGAAAGGACCATGGGGTCGTATAACCCATTCCGAATATGTGATACGTCGTTATGAATTGCATTCGAAGACCGGTGTTGAAGACCGGATATTTTTGAAAACGGAAGGATTACCGTCGAGTTACTCTACATCGGCTGATCTCCGGTTTAGAGGTTTTATCACCCTTAGTGACGGGAAGTCCCGACGTGATTGAAAATTATCCGGATGTGCAAGGGCTTCGTGAGAAGTGCCTTCGGTTCTGTTCGATCCCGGAACAGACTTGTATGGATTGTGTGTCTGACGTTACAATTTGAGATATAAAGCTGATTTCTTTCAAATACATTTCTGTTGGTGGCGGAGAATTTATTCTCTTAGCTTAACACCCTTCTCTGAGACGTACGAGCTCAGAGGTTATGTAGTTGAAATTTATCAGCGATATATCCCAATTTGGTAACGTGGCATACTGAGTGTTGCTGTGAAATGATCAGTGTTTGATCATTTGTGATATGATCATTTATTTGATCTTATATCTTTGTGATCATAGGTTGATCATTTTGTTGGACCCGAAGCAGGGCTTTTTGAGAAAGCGTAGCTTTGTGGACGAGACTTCGTCGAGCCTCAACACCCCGGAAATGGTCGAAACAGGAATGTTGCGGCAAGGTTATGAGGGTCGCGCCCTTTAGGGTATGTCATTTCCTTCTGGAAAGGGGTGGTATCATGGTATGGAGCCCAGATACTTACTCATGTGGATACACTTTCTTTATGATGTGTGATGTTGGATATCGAGCGCTCGGATAAAGGTCCCAAAGGACCGGGTGATGACATATTCGTGAGTTACCTGTTACAGGGGTAACCCGGCCTTGTTTGGCAGAGAGCAGTTTGTCTCTCGGGACGTCCAGCCAGAGGCGATCCCAATCGGCAGGAGGAAAGGAAGTTCCTTAGCCTGACCATTTGTTGGAAAATCCAAAGAAACAATACGAACCCTGTACGGTTTTAGTTGTATTACCTGCTATGGAATGTGGCGGTAACCTGCTATTGAACATAGTAGCTATAGTAGGCATACGATACTGGTCGTATGTTGGCTAAGATTAATATTATACTTTCGAAATGTTTTCTACACTATGCACTAATAATAATATCAAAAATGATTTGATTTTGCGTAGTAAGCATCTTTGACTATCATAAGAAGAAATCTCCTCCAATCCTGCGTTTGCATTGTGTGTGTGGTGGGAGGTCTTATGGTAGTTTCATTTTCCAAAAGCATTGCGAATTTGTTTTATTTTCTTTGTGAAAAATAACTGTTTTACGATCTCACACCAGTCACCATGACTGACTCGGAGTTTATTGTTCCCTTCTAAACTCTGGGTGCCCACCAATTTCCACACGGGCAGCCTAGAGTTATATTATCAGGATATTCTGGATATTCTGGAGCTTTGGAAGCAAGCTGGATGACGAGACGTAGTATTTGTATCTGATATATTTATTCCGCTGTGTATTCTGTATGAGGACAAGTTTATATAACTGTCCATTGTTGTTTATTAACTCTGATGATATGATGTGATGTAATGTAATAACAGATATAATTCTTTGTTTTAAAGATTATGCAATTATCTATTATATATTGTTCCGCTGCGATATGTGAGATTCTGATATTGTTTCTGTTTCTGATGTTGTTCTTTTGTTTCTTCTTTCTCTTTTCTTCTATCTTTTCTTCTACCTCTTCTTTTAAAAAAACCTAATGGTTCGGTTTTTCGTTCACCTTGAGTAAATAGATGGAGATTAGTGTCTATTCAAGGGGTACGGAAAAGCGGGTTATTACAGTATATCTTTTTAACAGGGTGAAATGCCTGCACTCATACATGCATACCTACATATCCTTGAATACTCAGGCGTAAAATCCCATTTATATTCATACAAAACAGTTTTTTTTACTTCACATAGACAAAGCATAACACAGATTTAAGCTTTTAACGAGTAGATTTGCTCACCTGAAAAAATTGTAGACAGAGAACAAAGAACAGAGAGTCAGGTTTTTGAAGCTTCTATTATTAATATTGTGACGACCGCCCATGACCCCTGCACCGAATCTAGAGATAGTGCGCTGTAAAGTGT
Organism: Allium fistulosum; assembly: GCA_030737815.1. NCBI lineage: Eukaryota > Viridiplantae > Streptophyta > Magnoliopsida > Asparagales > Amaryllidaceae > Allium > Allium fistulosum. Next base: position 589,099,567 of record CM060907.1, on the reverse strand, counting down.
GCCAGGCGACCATGGACGATTGTCAAGGTAAGATTAAAACAACAGAATCTATCGTATTACTCACAGCGCATGGACAAAATACAATAGAACATATGTATAGTGAAGCTTTACAGAACAAAATGACATCTTATAAAACTCCATAATAGTTGAATACAAGCATTCATATAGTCAATACATCCAGCCTCACTACATATCTCTCAGAGAAAACAAAACAGCGGAACATCCAGTACATATAATAAGAAGATAATATGCAACCCTCCAGCTCGTCTTCGATATCAGTATCGTGAGAAGAGAACAGCACCTGTCACCTGCTACCTAGTCTGCCCGTCCCAAAATGGACGAACAGCCCAAGGCAATAAGAATTAAAACATAAAGCCTTGAGTCAGACAACAGTCTTAGTGAGCAGTAAATTAACTAACAACATACCAAAAGAGCATAAAGGAAAAGGAATAGGAATACAACCCTCCCACTCCAACCTCATTCTACAGTGATAGCCCCCAGACACACACTAAGCAGAAGCAAATATAGCAGAGCATACAATTTAAGGTAAAGCAATTGTCACTCGAGTCAAGAGCGATGTTTTCCAAGTACAAATCCCAAGGTCTAAAACCAAGGTCAGATAAGCACCCAGGAAATACCGCTCTTGAGACCGAATGATGATACAACCAAACATCCATGACTCGGCTATCACTGTTATCATTGTTGCGATATCACCGTTAATTGAATGACCGGCACATTCTTTCAGCCGTCCGTCAAGGGCTAATGGTAACCCCGGTTCTAGACATAACTCCCGCACGTCATCGTGACCCGTGCCTAGGATTATCGAATCTACCCAGAGTACTCGACCATCAACTTAGTCTTTTGGGCGTCCCCATGTACTCTTGCTTAGAGCATGCTAGAACCTTCAACAACGATGAGATCTCAACCTCCTAGTCATCCTCCTCGACGACTATTGCCATACTAGCTCAAGCGCCTCTCGAGCATCCATTATCCTCAACTCGAATCATATCACCGAGTTATCAACATGCTTGGAATGATCCCGCCTGGATTAGACCAAGTCTTCATCATATGATGCCTCGCTTCATTACATCCTCGCAAAGCTTCATCTCAACTTCACATCATCAAATCTATGCATAGGAGCTTCATCATCCCGCTACATATGCCACGAGCAGCTTTTCCAATTCAAGAGCCTTTCCTTTAGCTTTTGAATCACCTTTGGTCTAAATCTAATCATCAATCATCTAGTACATAACAATCAATCAAATCAAACATCAATCCAAGCAATCAAGCATTCAAATATGATCTAGGTAGACAATTATAACAATAATGGCATTTTCGTAATTAAAGAGTTGAAAGTCCAATAAGCATGAAAACATGGATTATATCTCTACAAACTTGATGAATGAACTTGCATAGGTTAACATATGATAAAATGGATGTAACATCATCATGAACAATGGATCTATATGGATCTACACATAGGATGAAGAAAATGCATGGAAATCTCTACTTTAACACCAAAACGAGCCAACAATCCGATATACTCCTTTGGATCCGTGTGAGAGATAATCACCACTCACCAAATCACCTAAACAACCTCAAATCAACACACTCCAGATCTGGACAGCGAAGGATGAAGCTAGATCTACCACAAATCCGCTTCAAATGAAGAAATCTCTCTTGAAAAGATGAAGATCTTCAACCTAAGCTCTTGAATCTTCAATCTTGATCTTCGATTTGGATGGATGGAAGCACTAGATTAGAGTGGAGAAAAGAAGTGAAGAAGTGTAGAAGTCGAGCTCTCAAAATGGCAGCACTTCGTCGCTTCAAAATCCGGATCCCAAAAAGTGAGAACAACCCCTCCTATTTATAGCAGAAATTTCCTTAAGTCGCTTAACACGGCTATCTCCCTAGGTCGTTTCCGACCTAAGACTCTCCGACCTAAGCTTCTCCGACCTAACAGATAGATCTACGCGACCTAACACAAACTATCCTAGCGACCTAACAACTTAGCAATCTACGCGACCTAACAGATGTACGACTTAACTCCTTTGCGACCTAACACTTAGGAAACCCAGCGACCTAACAACCTAACGACCTAACTACCTAAGACTCAGTTGGGTTGCGACCTAACACAAGTCGACCTAAAACAACACACGACCTAACACTTAGCCTAACTCCTAAGGTCGCCAACTTGTTAACTCCTTAGGTCGCCAACTTGTTAACTCCTTAGGTCGCCAACACGGAACCACTAGGTCGCTAACTCAGAACCACTAGGTCGCTAACTCAGAACCACTAGGTCGCTAACTCGGCAACTACTAGGTCGCTAACTCGGCAACTACTAGGTCGCTAACTCGGCAACTACTAGGTCGCTAACTCGGCAACTACTAGGTCGCTAACTTTCCCAGCCGACCTAACACTTAACAAAACTTAGGTCGCTCACAACATTTTCTTAAGTCGCAGACCTTCTCTAAGTTGCCAACAACCCTTAGGTCGCGTACGACCTAGGACTTAGACAAATCTGCCTAAAAATCTGAAATGACATGAAAGTGCTAAAATTCCAGATTTTGACGAACATGTCGATCCGTAAAAATACGGGTCGTTACATTCTCTCCCCCTTAGAAATTTCGCCCCCGAAATTCCAAGCAATCAAAACTATTCTGTACGCCTACCATCCATAACAATCAACAAACCATGCATCCAATTCTAACTTAGCGTACAGAATTCTAAAACTTAGAACAAGTTACAATATCGCGAGATGAGACGACACCTTAGGGCCATACCTTGAAGAGTTCAGGATGAGCTGCCTTCATCCTCTCTTCCACTTCCCACGTACAGTCGTTATCATCATCACTCCATTGTATCTTGAGCAACTTAACTACCTTCCTCCTAAGCTGTTTCGTGTCGGTTTCAACAACACGAAGCGGCTTACGAGGTCTTCTATCAACTGGATCAACTTCTAAGTCTTCACAGCTATCAGCAGAAATCACCGTACTCGAGTCGTGCACATACTTCCGTAGATATGATACATGAAAAACATTGTGCACACTCGACATCTTCTCTGGTAACTCCAATCTGTAAGCGAGCTTTCCGATTCGCTCGATAATCGGGAATGGTCCAACAAATCTCGGAGTCAACTTTCCTTTCTTTCCAAATCGAATAACATTCTTCAGTGGAGAAATCTTCACAAAAACCATATCTCCTACATCGAATTCCAAATCCTTTCGACGCTTATCGGCATAACTCTTCTGACGATCTTGGGCTGCTTTCATTCGTTGCCGAATGATCTCTATACAATCTGAAGTCTGCCGAATCATCTCTGGCCCAAGCATCAGCTTTTCTCCAGTTTCCAACCAACATGTCGGAGAGTTACACGGTCTTCCATACAACGCCTCATACGGTGCCATACCAATACTTGACTGGTAACTGTTGTTGTACGCAAACTCCACCAAATGAAGGTGATCTTCCCATGATCCTCCGAAATCTAAAACACAGGCTCTGAGGAGATCTTCCAAAACTCGGTTGACTCTCTCAGTCTGGCCATCTGTCTGAGGGTGATAAGCTGTACTCAAACACAACTCGGTTCCCAAGACTTCCTGGAAGCTCTTCCAAAATCCACTAGTGAACAATGGGTCTCGATCGCTCACTATACTCTTCGGAACACCATGGAATCGAACTATCCACTTAACATACAACTCAGCCAACTTTGATGCCGTTCTAGTCGATCGAACAGGAATGAATCGTGCACTCTTAGTCAGACGATCCACAATGACCCAAATTCCTTCATTTCCCGTTCTGGTTCTAGGCAATCCATCAATAAAATCCATCGACACTTGTTCCCACTTCCATGTAGGAACTTCTAAGGGCTGAAGCAATCCACTTGGCTTCTTCTGTTCGGCTTTAACCAACTGGCAATTCATACACTTGGAAATGAAATCTCCAACATCCTTCTTCATGCCTTCCCAGTAGTAGGTTCTCTTCATATCCCGATACATCTTGTTTCCTCCTGGATGAATTGTCAGCTTCGAGTGATGACTTTCCTTCAGAACTTCACTCCTCAACTCATCTATATCGGGAACAACTAGTCGTCCTTGCTTCCGAAGCCAACCCTCTCGATCGACCTCGAATCCTTTATCCTTTTCTGGATCCAATCCAGATTCCAACTCACGGATAATCTTGACAAGCTTATCATCTCGCTTTTGGCTCTCACCAATCCTTTCCACAAGAGTGGGTCTTATTGATAAGTTTGCCAACATTTCAGGTTCCAGTTCGCATCTAGGCCTGAAGTCAAATCCAGCTAAATACTCGAGATTCTTCCATTCAGAAAACATGGCTCCCAATCCTGCACGTCTTCGACTCAACGCATCTGCCACTGCGTTACCTTTTCCCGGAGTATAAGCTATACCAAAATCATACGATGCCAAAAATTCTAGCCAACGTTGCTGCCGAAGATTCAAATCCTTCTGGGAGAAAAGATACTTCAACGACTTATGATCTGTAAACAACTCGAATCGAACTCCCAACAGATAATGCCTCCACATCTTCAGAGCAAATACAATCGCCGCTAACTCCAAATCATGAGTTGGGTAATTCCTTTCATGCGGCTTCAGTTGTCGACTGGCATACGCAACAACTTTATCCTTCTGCATCAGCACTGCTCCAAGTCCAGTACCACACGCGTCGGTGTAAACCACCATCTCATCATTCCCACTTGGAATAGTCAAAACAGGAGCACTCGTCAATCTCTCTTTCAGGATTCCGAAAGCTTGCTCACACTTAGCATCCCAACTGAACACTTGGTTCTTTTTCGTCAATCCTGTTAACGGTGCAGCTATCTTGGAGAAGTCTTTGATAAACCGTCGATAATATCCTGCTAATCCAAGAAAACTTCTCACATCAGATGCATTCTTAGGTCTAACCCAATCCTGGATTGCTGCCACCTTAGCGGGATCAACCGCTATTCCATTTCCAGAAATCACATGGCCTAAGAACCTCACTTCACTCTTCCAGAAGTGACACTTCGAAAACTTAGCCTTCAGCTGATGTTTCCGTAAGATCTCCAAAACAATACGCAAGTGCGTCTTGTGCTCTTCCTCCGTTCTGGAATAAATCAGAATATCATCCACGAACACAAGTACGAACTTGTTCAACTGATCTCTGAACACTCTATTCATAAGATCCACAAAATATGCTGGCGCGTTAGTCAATCCAAACGGCATTACCAGCCACTCAAAGAAACCGGATGGTGTCCTAAAAGCAGTCTTCGGCACACTATCCTTAGCCACTCTCAACTGGTGAAATCCCGTTGCCAAATCCATTTGAGAAAACACCTTAGCCTCGTGAAGCTGATCAAACAAGTCGTCTATCCTTGGCAATGGATACTTGTTCTTCTTAGTCACCTTGTTCAGCTCACGATAATCGACACACAATCTCAATGATCCATCTGCCTTGGTTGCGAACACAACTGGTGCACCCCACTCGGACACACTACGCCGAATGAATCCTTTCTGTAAAAGGTCGTCAACTTGCACCCTCAACTCCTGCTGTTCCCTAGGCGCCATCCGCCTAAGAGGCATCACAACAGGTCTGGCTCCTTCAACTAGATCTATACGAAACTCGATCTCTCTATGCGGCGGCAACCCTTTGACTTCGTCAAAGACATCCTCGAATCTATTTGCGATTGGCACTAAAGACAGTCCATCCCGTGGAACAACTAGCGAATACATGAAGCTCATGAAGACGCCTTCCTCATGCTTACATCGTATCACAATCTTTCGCCCTTCCACATTCTCGACTGTCACCTCCAGCCTCTCACAGTCAACCTTAGCCGCATACTTCCTAAGCCAGTCCATACCCAAAATAATTCCGAACCCCGCAAAGTTCAGAACAAAGCAATCACAAACAAAAGAGCAACCATGACTCGATACAACTAGACCACGGCATAACATACACAAACAAGACGAACCCCCAACTGGATTAGTCACAACCAATGGCCTATCAACAATATCCGGCTTCAAATCTAACCGGCCTACTAGTTCATTACAAACAAACGAATGCGAAGCTCCAGTATCAAATAAAACTCTAACTGGAACACCACATAGGAAAAGAGTACCTTGAACAACCACACTCTTTCCCTTCTCTTCAGCAGTAGGAGCTTTTGAAGACGACGGAACAGCTCCTAAAGCATAGGCTTGCACAATCTGCCTGTCCTTCCTTGGTTCCGGACAATTCTTCCTGAAATGCCCCGGCTTGTCACAGTTGTGACACTTCATCGGTGCCTTCGGATTCTTACAATCCTTAGAGAAATGGCCCTTCTGCTGACAATTGTAGCAAGTCACCTCGCCTTTCGGCTTCTTCTGGCCATCCTTACCCTTCTGTTGCTGCTGCTTCCTCTTCTGGTTTCCACCCTGCTGTGGTTTAGATTCTCCCTTGGTAACAGCAACAACAGGTCCTTCCTTAGGAAACAGACTCTCATGCCTAAGAGCTTTCTCCACAAGCTTCTCAAATGAATCGTCCAAATGATCCACCAACTGTCTCCCAAGATAACTATCCAAGCCGGTCACAAACTTCTCATTCTTCTGATAAGCAGATTCAATATACGACCGGGCATACTTGGACAAAGCTTCGAACTCAGAAACATACTCAAGAACTGATCTTCCACCTTGCTTGAGCTCCACAAACCTCTTGAACAGAACAGACTTCTGAGCTGTAGAAATGAACTTAGCTTCAAATCTAGCTTGGAATTGCTCCCAAGTAATCTCTTCCTCCGCAGTATCGATGGTAATAGAGTTCCACCAATCAGAGGCTCTCCCTTGAAGCTGCCTTGATGCCAACTTCCTCTTAGTTGCATCATCAATTCCCAAATCACCAAAGATCCTTCTACAAGCATCTATCCACCTCTGGACCTCAATAGTTGATTCTGTTCCCAAGAAAACCTTCCCTCCAAGAGCAGTATAATCCTTGCACAGCTTAGCAAAATCCACTGGTTTCGGAGTTTGGACTTGAACTCCAACATCTACTGCCGCCCCCGGAACTGGTATCCTCCTCATGATCGAAGTCATCATAGCTTCGAACATGGCTGCATAATCAGCAGTCTCTTCAGTAGCACGGCCTTCCCTAGCAGCTGGTCTCCCTCTTCGACTCATTCTCAATATCTATAAAAAGGAATGATTAAAACATCTAGAGAAACAACTGCATAAAGGACTCAAACTCTTCTAAGCTACTATATTATATATAGTAATCATCCATCAAAATACAATTACGTCTCTCATACGTAGTTACGACAGCGAGCGTTGGGTAAAATCGATTAACCTCGCTCTGATACCAAATGTGACGACCGCCCATGACCCCTGCACCGAATCTAGAGATAGTGCGCTGTAAAGTGTGCCAGGCGACCATGGACGATTGTCAAGGTAAGATTAAAACAACAGAATCTATCGTATTACTCACAGCGCATGGACAAAATACAATAGAACATATGTATAGTGAAGCTTTACAGAACAAAATGACATCTTATAAAACTCCATAATAGTTGAATACAAGCATTCATATAGTCAATACATCCAGCCTCACTACATATCTCTCAGAGAAAACAAAACAGCGGAACATCCAGTACATATAATAAGAAGATAATATGCAACCCTCCAGCTCGTCTTCGATATCAGTATCGTGAGAAGAGAACAGCACCTGTCACCTGCTACCTAGTCTGCCCGTCCCAAAATGGACGAACAGCCCAAGGCAATAAGAATTAAAACATAAAGCCTTGAGTCAGACAACAGTCTTAGTGAGCAGTAAATTAACTAACAACATACCAAAAGAGCATAAAGGAAAAGGAATAGGAATACAACCCTCCCACTCCAACCTCATTCTACAGTGATAGCCCCCAGACACACACTAAGCAGAAGCAAATATAGCAGAGCATACAATTTAAGGTAAAGCAATTGTCACTCGAGTCAAGAGCGATGTTTTCCAAGTACAAATCCCAAGGTCTAAAACCAAGGTCAGATAAGCACCCAGGAAATACCGCTCTTGAGACCGAATGATGATACAACCAAACATCCATGACTCGGCTATCACTGTTATCATTGTTGCGATATCACCGTTAATTGAATGACCGGCACATTCTTTCAGCCGTCCGTCAAGGGCTAATGGTAACCCCGGTTCTAGACATAACTCCCGCACGTCATCGTGACCCGTGCCTAGGATTATCGAATCTACCCAGAGTACTCGACCATCAACTTAGTCTTTTGGGCGTCCCCATGTACTCTTGCTTAGAGCATGCTAGAACCTTCAACAACGATGAGATCTCAACCTCCTAGTCATCCTCCTCGACGACTATTGCCATACTAGCTCAAGCGCCTCTCGAGCATCCATTATCCTCAACTCGAATCATATCACCGAGTTATCAACATGCTTGGAATGATCCCGCCTGGATTAGACCAAGTCTTCATCATATGATGCCTCGCTTCATTACATCCTCGCAAAGCTTCATCTCAACTTCACATCATCAAATCTATGCATAGGAGCTTCATCATCCCGCTACATATGCCACGAGCAGCTTTTCCAATTCAAGAGCCTTTCCTTTAGCTTTTGAATCACCTTTGGTCTAAATCTAATCATCAATCATCTAGTACATAACAATCAATCAAATCAAACATCAATCCAAGCAATCAAGCATTCAAATATGATCTAGGTAGACAATTATAACAATAATGGCATTTTCGTAATTAAAGAGTTGAAAGTCCAATAAGCATGAAAACATGGATTATATCTCTACAAACTTGATGAATGAACTTGCATAGGTTAACATATGATAAAATGGATGTAACATCATCATGAACAATGGATCTATATGGATCTACACATAGGATGAAGAAAATGCATGGAAATCTCTACTTTAACACCAAAACGAGCCAACAATCCGATATACTCCTTTGGATCCGTGTGAGAGATAATCACCACTCACCAAATCACCTAAACAACCTCAAATCAACACACTCCAGATCTGGACAGCGAAGGATGAAGCTAGATCTACCACAAATCCGCTTCAAATGAAGAAATCTCTCTTGAAAAGATGAAGATCTTCAACCTAAGCTCTTGAATCTTCAATCTTGATCTTCGATTTGGATGGATGGAAGCACTAGATTAGAGTGGAGAAAAGAAGTGAAGAAGTGTAGAAGTCGAGCTCTCAAAATGGCAGCACTTCGTCGCTTCAAAATCCGGATCCCAAAAAGTGAGAACAACCCCTCCTATTTATAGCAGAAATTTCCTTAAGTCGCTTAACACGGCTATCTCCCTAGGTCGTTTCCGACCTAAGACTCTCCGACCTAAGCTTCTCCGACCTAACAGATAGATCTACGCGACCTAACACAAACTATCCTAGCGACCTAACAACTTAGCAATCTACGCGACCTAACAGATGTACGACTTAACTCCTTTGCGACCTAACACTTAGGAAACCCAGCGACCTAACAACCTAACGACCTAACTACCTAAGACTCAGTTGGGTTGCGACCTAACACAAGTCGACCTAAAACAACACACGACCTAACACTTAGCCTAACTCCTAAGGTCGCCAACTTGTTAACTCCTTAGGTCGCCAACTTGTTAACTCCTTAGGTCGCCAACACGGAACCACTAGGTCGCTAACTCAGAACCACTAGGTCGCTAACTCAGAACCACTAGGTCGCTAACTCGGCAACTACTAGGTCGCTAACTCGGCAACTACTAGGTCGCTAACTCGGCAACTACTAGGTCGCTAACTCGGCAACTACTAGGTCGCTAACTTTCCCAGCCGACCTAACACTTAACAAAACTTAGGTCGCTCACAACATTTTCTTAAGTCGCAGACCTTCTCTAAGTTGCCAACAACCCTTAGGTCGCGTACGACCTAGGACTTAGACAAATCTGCCTAAAAATCTGAAATGACATGAAAGTGCTAAAATTCCAGATTTTGACGAACATGTCGATCCGTAAAAATACGGGTCGTTACAAATATATATTTTTAAATCTTGGAAAATGATTTGAACATGGAAGCTTGCATTTGTTTTTGATCTGAAGTTTGAAACTTGATGTTGATCTTTCTGGAATGCTTGAAAACAGAGCCTGCCTTGATTTCATTTGAAGTTGTTTTGAGTTGTTGTTCAAGTTGAAGTATTTGTTGTTTATAAACTGAAGTTTGTTTCTCTTTTTTTTTTCTTCCAGGCTTTGCTTATTTTTTTCTTTTGTTTGAACGAACCAAAGGAGAGGGGAAGGCTGATATACAGGGGATGTGTACAAGGTGATATCCTTTGTTGTACTAAGGGTATGGCTGATATACTTGCATTAAATGCATGAGTACATTCTACACTTATGCCATACCTGAAGATATTTTTGCTTTGCTTTAGCCATACATATTGACTTCGGCTGATAGAATATGAGATGGTTTGCATACTTTATTTTGTTTACAACTTATACTTGTTGTCTTGTTTCCTTTGAATAGAAATGAAGTTCCATTTTATTATGTTGTTTGGTTTCATCATTTTGCAAGCCTAAGGATATTTACTTTATAATTTATAATTCAAATTATCATTAACCATCAATTGAAATATTTATTATTATCAATTATTATTAAAACCATTTATTAAAATTTAAATCCAAATCCATACGACTTTATATATTTTCAATTAGGTTCGGGGAAACTCGCTTCCATTTTATCGATTTATTTTACTAATTTTATCCAAAAATTCATTTAATTATTAATTTAAATTAAATTAAATTTCGGGGTCGTTACAATAGTCCTTACAATTTTTTAGGGTCAAAACTATCTACAATTAATTCTAAGGGTCAAAAATATCAAAATACAGTACTACCCTAAGCTATAGCTTATTTGAAAGTCATTTGGTTATGAAAATAATATTTTTACAATCCTCCGATGCATAAAAATGTATAGAAAATGTGGGTCATTACAAAATATCACTAATCTGCATGATTGCCAATACACTACCATGTCTTGTACGATACCAAACGGTAATATACGAGGCAATGAAACCATATCTCAACCCGCTTTCAACAAGTCAGCATATTTCTACTATAGTGCGACGTAATAAATGACATGTCTAATAACTACTAATCACCATGGCACCTGTGCGACTAGACCATCACACACTAGGTCGAGTATCTTGGTAAGGCCAAGACCCACTAAGTACGGTCATCGATGTAACACCAGTATTACGACACTTCATCGCATCGTCCACCACCTACAATCGTATCAAATCCAAATCGGTATATACGTGCCTAACCTCTGCTATTTTGTTTATCAAGAAGACTTAGGAGAAGTAACCCGAGGCCAATAACACTTGCTACAAAGTAACCTAAGGTCTATAGTCTTTGTTACCGAGATAAAATGTCTTCTATCTCTAAATCGATGCCGCCTAACACAAGTAACCAAGACAACCACATCTCGTTTTACGAATTGTCTATTAATATCAAATCCCAAAGTTGTAACCAAGGATTACCCTTATTTTGTATATGCAATGTCATATGGAACCGTATATCACAATACCCTAAACATCTCATTATGAAACCACCGGACGACTTTATAAAACCACCATACGAATCAAATCGCGTCACGAACCATTGCGTATTTCAAGACGTGTTATTAGAAATATGTAAACCACCGGACGACTTTACATCTCTTTGCATTTATCGTGCGTATTTCAAGACGTGTTATGTATTAAAGTTGATTATCATTGTTTATTAGAAAACATAAATAGTGGTGTCCTTAGTCGCATACTACTTTAGAGTTGTTATTGGGCTGTAGGATTGGATCACAAGTGTCCTTCAAAGAATTTTTGCCGGAATTTTATTATTTTAAACTAATTCGCTCTCTTGAAGAAAATATCCATGTAAACATCCTGCAAAACATATTCAGGCCCGTTAGGGTTTTTCTTCATCTTCTCCTAAATTCGACGCTTCTCCGCGCGGGAATCAACTTATATTACTATTCAAAAAGTAAAAATCTTCATTCCTCTTCCGACCTTTAACTTCGAAAGTTCGCAGCAGCTGCACCACGCCACAATTACCATCAACCGCGACACTACGTCTCCACCACAGCGGCACTGACTCCGAGCAATCTCCAGTCTGCTCCATTCTAGTATTCTACAATCTGTAGGAAGAAAGGTATTTTTTTTTTTGTTATTTTTGCTGCAATCGAATACCAAATTGATATCAAAATCGAATAGTTTCAAGAGCAAGTGAATAAATTGCGAATTTTCTCATTTTATTTTATGCAAACACCTTATGCCTAGCCCAAACTTTAAATGAAAAGAAATAAATATCAGAATTTAGAATAGGGTGAAATGAATATGTATATGGTTTGGTATATGAAATGAAATGAATATGGTTTATTGGTAAAAAAATTATGAAAGTACATGTAAGAATTGGGTTTTTCAATTTGTTTTTTCACTATAAAGTAGGGGTTTTTCAATCATTTCAGAAAAAGTAGATGTACATGGAATTGGGTTTTTCATTTTACAGTTTGGGTGTTTCAATAATTTTCTTTCAAAAGAAAAAGGATATCAAATAATTGTATGAATTGTCTCATTTCTTTTAAAGTTTGTCTTCTACAGTTTTGTCTCATTTCAATCATTTTTCTCGAATAGATGTATCAAGAAGAATATCAAATAGATGTATAAAAAAGAATACCAAATTGGGGTTTTCTTTGACAGTTGTCTCATTTCAATCATTTTCATTCATTTTAATGAAATTAACTAAAAATGTTTGTGTTTTAAAAACTCGATAAGTTATTGTCATTGAATAAATTTATGTTAAAGATATCACATAGCATGATTGTACTTTTTTTTCCTCTTTTTATACATATTTCATTTGTATTTTGAATGTGTTTTTGTTGTGTAAGCAAACTTAAGGAAAAAAATTTATAATATTAGTTTTTTATAATTATTATTTTGTATTGTAAAGGCAACAAAATTGTCTCTTGCCTCAAGCAACCCAACGGTCAGAACCTCCCCTTACTGGTTCCAAAACATTTTTCCAAGGAATGTCTGTTGGAGTTCGAAATCTCACAGTATTACGCGAATTCAAGCCTTTTGGATTATCAGCCGATGATTATTTTGAAAACGAGTCTGAAAGCTTCCACTATTTCCTATTTGATGCCAATGTCACTCGCAAAAGAGAATCTTCATTCAAGAATCCTCATGTTTTCTGTGAAGCTGATACTTGTTATGATGGAATTGAGAGTGAGCTTTTCATTAGAGGCAATAGGTATACATTTTTTATTATCATATTTCATGTCAGTAATTATGTATTTGTGTGAAGAAACAAATACTACACCATTGACCAAAAATTGGACCTCATAACGTAAAGTGTATAAAGCTTTCATAATTCTATTTAATCTATATTGGAATTTACTCGATATTGAGATTTGTCTTCCAATAAGATATCTTATCCCGTTTTCCTCTTCGTTTTATATTTTATAAATTAAAGTGAATTATATATTATTTTGCAGGATAATATGGAGCATGGGTTCTCAAGTTCGCAGAAGATACACCTCTGCGAGTACTGTACTTATGGTAGTTCTATATCTAAGTTTCTCAATCTTTTGAGTTATTTGTAATTTACATTTATTTCCACATAAGTTTTGTTTTCAATTCTGTTCACATAACTTAAACTCTGTATATTTTTTCCCCCTAATTTGAAGTGTTTAATCACATGATTATGCAAGGAAAACCTACAGTGGAAGATAGATAAATTGGGATGCATATAATTAAATTTAACTCTGTTTTATATATGTCAATCTATTAAGAAAACATTGCCTTATAGTAAACATAAAACTCAAACTAGCTGCTCAATCCCTAGATATCATATTTTATGTTTTGTCTCACCTCCGTGACAAGTTATTTCCCAGATATGTCCCTTACTTAATCTAAAATTAAGTTCAGTAACACTCTGCAATCCTTTGTAATTAAATTCGATGTACTGCACTGCAATGCAACTTGTATAAGCCACGATAAAGTAAGTATTTTCCATTAGTTACTTCCATACATGTATATCTTTCAGTTTATGATCATGCGTAAATTTTATTCTTCATGCTTGAGTTTTTCCCCTTATCCACAGATATCTAGTTACTTATGTTGATTCTAACAAAAAATATATCTTTTTTACTTATTATTTCTGGGTTGAAGAATGCAAACAAATAATGCTTGAAATTTCTACACACATGCCATATATTCTTCTTTGCTTTTCTTAACCATCTTCCACAAATTCCAGGCTTGTTGGTGTAACATGGCATGCATTTCAGATGCACTTCTTTGTGTTTTACAGATTGACACTCTTGCCATATATAATGCAACTGGTAAGTCAAGTATTTCTTTTAATTACGACAACACAGAAACTCTCTTCTTCATCCTATAGTTCTTGTTTTATCAATTAGGATTGCTTATCTACTCTATAATTTCTTTATCCCTAAACTATGTGTATTTTATCCATGTTACCCTCCTCTCGAGCATCAGTCTGTTGATACTTTTAATTGCTTATTGATGGTATTTTCCTAATATGTTATTCATGCAGGCGAAGTCGTTTGTATTCCTCTTCCATACGATGTTGAACATATATGGCCTCTTCCTTTTGGTTTGCTGCTCCAAAAAACAATGGATGGGAACCGTCCCATCTCTTCTTCTAGTTCATTGCTGAATTCAAGAGATTTACCTCGTTCAAATAAAGATTACGTGAATACTCTTCATACCTTTGGCGACCACCACATTAAGGAAGATGATGCTATTATTGCATCACACTTGATTTTGAAACATCCCTCGGATGAACCTCAGGTGTGCATGGTTTTGTTATTCCAATAATTATTCAACTTCTTAGAGATGTGATTATTCAAAGATACAACCGATTATAAAGCAATCGCTGCAATAATTAATTACACATTAGAAGCATGCATGGTTTACTCTTAAAAGAATGCTTTAAGATATCAAAATATCAACGGAAGCTGGAGACTTTAAACTTTAAAGAGCAGGATATGGTCTGAAATGAAATGATAATAGGAAGTTTTCCTAAATTAAGTCCTGAAAAACTATCCAGTGATGTTTATTTATGCATAATCCTAGTCAATATAAACTTTGCTTATGCATAATAGGAACAGTTTTCCAAGTCTAAGTGCTGAAAAACTATTCTGTAAGTGATGTCCATTTATAATCCCAGTCGATGTGTAAATATTAGGTGTAACTGTTTTGTAACTGTTGGCTGATGAGATCAACTATCTTGTAACTTTTAACGGATGCAAAATCCAAACCTTTTTTGTCCAAAAACTTCGATTAGAGTTCTAACATTTCATGAGCAATATAAGTACACTAATGACTACTCTATATACACAGCAACCACCTTCAACCCAGCCATTGCATTGACCCAGTCAATATTTAACATTAGTTTTCATCTAAAATATAACCTTAGAACAATTGATAGCAGCACTATCGCTGTATAATGATTCTCAAGTTAAAATTAGCATTAATAAAATAACCTAATTAAAAATATTAAGAGATAAGTTGGATGAGTTGCACAAAGATATATAAGAAATTTGGTCGTTATGATGAACTCAGAAGGACGAAGGAAGAAAGATAAGATAAATCACTTCTGTTGTTCATAAGTGTTTTAACTTACCTGAATACACTGTTGAGTGTATGCTGTGAAGATCAACATGGTCTCTGTGCAACTGCACAAGCTGAATCTCTTTGTTACAATCTTCTTGGAGGACCTCCTTTCTGCAGGGCCTGCTATGGTGTGTTGAGGTTTGTTATGGAGAGCGGTGCCTAGGTTTTCGAGGTAATTGTGAGTGGAAAACTTAGACCACAACGTGCCATATCCATGAAGTTCATGGATGGATACATGATCTCTTCTGGACTGCCTGTCAAAGAATACATTGCTTCAGCAGTATGGCACATCCTCATAAGACATGGTGTTCTTGGAAATTGGAATTAAGACAAAAATAATTTTGGATTGGGATCTAAAAAGGAAAGCAAGGGCCCACCGCGCCTCTCCCATATATTGTCATCATTCATGCTTCAAAGATGAAGAGAAATACCAGAGGCCCGCTCTTATGGTGCCTACAAACATCGATCTCCCTGTTGTTTGATCATCTTAATTTTCTCTATTGTTATCTTTTTATCTTTTGTTTGCACTGATACTCTTTGTTTTATGTTTTCTGGAATAGTCAACAATGTTTTTGTTACCCCCATAAATGATAAGCTTAAAAGTGTATACCTCAAAAATTAAGGAACCTGATTACCATTTTATTCCACAAAAATTGTCATGAACACAATAGTTATGGAATCACATTACAGTGCTGACAAAATAGTAGGTGTCCCCAACATATTATATTATGGAGCATATGCCTGTTCTTGTTCAATACTTGAAACCTGTTTTCTTTTACTTGTATATAGTGGTTTGCTTTTGATGACATTTTATAAGTACGTTTTTATTCATATATCTTTCACAGGCAATTTATTTTGATGAAAGAGGGAAATTGAGCATAATGAAAGATTTTGAAGAAAAAACAATTTGGACAAGTGATGTTTTACCCTTAATGGTATCATTCCACAAAGGTATACTCTTAAGATAACTCTAATGGCTTTTTATTTTATGTTTCAAAATTATATCACTACATTATGTACTAATTATTTCAATGTAGGCAAGATGCAACATTCTATTTGGTTTGTAGAACTTGCAACTAACGGTGAGCTAAGCAATGTAAGTTCAGTTGCTACCACAACTGCAACTGAATTGTATAAGCATAAATATTCTTTTAGGAGAATATGGCAGGGAAAATGCTCTCATTCTGCTGCCAATAAGGTTATCCTTTATTTTTATTTTTTTTCATTTTAGAAGAAATTTTAGCAACCATTTTTGAAATTTATACAATGTCAATGAAATATGCCATCGATTCACTGTGTTGTGGATATGCTATCGATTCACTGTTTTGCGGAGATATCTTTATATTATTTGCTGGTAGTACTTGGTATCGACAGTTTATTTTTTTTAAAGCAACCAATGGTGTTTAGATATATATAGTCAGTTCAATGCAGCTTTAGCAACTGGTCCTTTTAAAAGTAAATCTATTTGGTATCTTCTATCAGAAAATATGACTTGCAAATGCCATCATGTTTAATTTATACCCCACATATTCTTTGTCCATATGATGAATATTTGCCAATTAGAGTGTAGTTATATTTACCTGTGAAACAGACAAATTATGCATTTTCAAAACAATAATATAATTAATATGCATGGTTAGTCAGGGTGTGCTCATATCCAAGAGTGTAGTTTCTTGTATAATGTAAACTATTGACACTCAAGACAAGTGGATCAGAAAGTCGGGGAAAAATGTGGAAAATAATGAAGAATAAAATTAAAATATTGTGACAAGGGCACAATTCACGTGCAAATTCTATGACAAACTTGTGTAAAAAGAGTGACATAGGACATGATTTCAAACTATTTATTTTAAGGAGGATATTTAGCTGAAAACAAGATTGGTTAAACTCAAGGTTTTAAATCTTGGATTTTAGTCACGTCTCATCTTGAGAATTTTACATACGATATCTCGTATCGGACGAGATCTTGGGTGAGAATGAGTGTATGCGGGCATATATTTTAGACTGTCATCTTCAATTTTAAAGTCCATCTTGGAGCTATCTTGGAGTAACTTAAGCGTCTAAATATTTCAATTTTTTTGTGATAATTGTTATCTAAATATAAATTTTCTAACATACATAATTTATATAAAATAGTAATATTAATTTTACTTTTGAGATGAGAGTGATAACATGATTGATTGGGTATTAAATAATTGAATGGATTCTACTCATCTAAATATTAAAAATAATAAATAAATAAAATGTTTTTTATTTTTGCTCACTCGTTAAAATGTAAAACAAAGAATTAGATGACCGGTAAAAGATCATTAAAATGTAATTTCTTTTGGACTCACATAAGAAGTAAAAGAAATATGTAAATGAAAGCACACGACTTTGTATGAGATCTTCTATTGAGATCTCACCTCAAATTAGAATATCAAATATAATATATAAACAAAATTTAATGTCTCGTCTCGCTCAGTGTAACGACCCGCAAATTTATCACTTTGATAAATTATATTTATTTTTAAAATTATTCAAATAAAAGATTGATAATACAAATAAATTGTTTTGAAGTGATAATAAATAATAGTAATCTTGTTTTGAATAGATATTACAAAAAATATTTTACTCGGAATTTAAATCGATAAAATGACCGAAAACCGTTTTATCGATAACCAACTCTATAATCGTAAAACGTCGCGCACGGAGCTGGATACATACATTTATTTGTATAATAATTGAACAGGAATATGAAATAAATCAATTATTTTATTTTTGAAAATAGAACGTGTTAACGACATCATCGGTGATGTCCTTATATTTAATAAATTGATTTATTTAAATTTAAATTGAGATTTAATGATTTAATAATTCTTATAATTATTCAAATAATTGTTTTAAAATGATAATTCATTTTAAATAGTTATAAAGTGATAATAGATCATTTGTAATAATTTCATAAAGATATATACTTAATTTAAAAATACAAAAAAATTCGTATCGCTTTATCAATATAATAGCGATTTTTGTGAATATTTATTTATATGGTTTTATAAATAAAATGTGATCATTTTAATTAATTAATAATGATAAAAAAATTATTTTCAAATTTTGTTTACATTTATATGTAACGTAAGATATAAGTGAAAATGTGACCGGAAATCGGTTTTTCGATTTTCAACGATTTAACGAATAGAAGCCGTTCAAAGGTTGTTGCGACCTTATTAACATACTATGCACACATATATAACATACATATATACAACATAAACATGCATACATATATACATATACATATACATATACATACATACATATATATATAAAAGAAATATATAAGATATTTCTTAATTTCTTAAGCCTTAAGAAAACTCAAAGTCAACCAAGTACACACAAGTACACACACATGGACAAGCACATGGGTTCACCCATGTGAACGTCACTTTGGCCAAACCTATGGGAGAGGAAAGGGGTATGGGTCAAGGGCAAAATGGTAATTATACCATTAGATATTTGTTTCAAATTTTCTCCTATAAATACCCATACATTTTCTCATATTTTTTCATCACATTCTTATCATCTTCTTCTTCACTTTTAAGTTTTTTCCATGGCTTCAATGCTTAGCAAAATAATGGTAAAATATTTGGCAAAAGAGAATTAAAATCATACAATATATATATGTTAGTAAAACCACTTCAAAACTATCATCAAATTCCTCCCCTACCTTTCTAAAACCCACAACCACTCTCTTTTTCCCTTTGGTCGAGCCTTCTTCCTCTCATCATCAAGGCTGTGAGCACCCTGGGGTGGGCCAAGCCCATTCAAGGTCAAAGAATTTGGTTCCGTAGAGTTTTAAGCCATCGTAGCGAAGTTATAGCCAATTTTAAATTAGCCCGAGAGAAAAATGAAGGTGAGAAATTCTTACTTATATTATATTTTTGGATGATGATATGATGTTTGCAATGGATGTTTAATATGCTTTGATCATCAAATTTAATTGTTTAATATTGTTGTTGAATATATATACAAGTCACGTTTAAATACACGTCGATAAACAGAAAAGAGATTACTTTTCTTTATTAAATGAAATGGTGTATATGGAATGTTTAAACCTCTTAAAAATAGTTTAGTATGATTTAGAAATGTTTATAAACATTCAAAAGTGTTTTGGCAAAGTTTAAATGAATATTGAAAATTGAGTCAAAAATAGGCGCGTCGCGTAAATGCAATTCGTGATTTCGCGCCGTAAATGTCAAACGAATGTGTAGAATGGAATATAGCTCGGAATTCTTCGAGATAAGAATTTTCCCAACTATAATATTCATAGTTTTCAAACAAAGAAAGAAAATCGAGAGTTCGATAAGTAGATTTTGAAATATGAATAAAACAAGTTTTTGAAAAAATCGCTGTTTTGCAGTTTGAAATCCATAAAAGAATTTCTTTAAAAATGATATTTTAAAATTGTTTAAAAATATGTAATAAATTCTAAAAATCTTTTAAAATAATTTAAAAGTGATTTGAGTTATAAAAATGAATTTCCAAATGATAGAAAAGTCATTTTGATCAATATAGCTTAAAAAGCAATTTTCACTGTACTTTTCTATTATTTTTGAAACATGGTTTTAAACTTAACGATTCTTTTTCAAATCTTTTATAAATGTTTTCAAAAATAATAATTAAGTGTTTTAATGATGATTTGGAAGTTTTATAATTTATTTAGAAGAGTTTAAATAAACGATTTAAAGAAAACTGTCAAAAAAATCAAGCGATTTAATCTTGGCTTTAAAAGTCGACGAGTGGACTGGATTTTTCTATTCATGAGATCTGGATGGGGTGCTTAAACTAAGGAGATGTTCAGGAGCAACCAGTGACCTGGCTCACCTGGCCTCTCTCGGACGAGGGATAGACAAGGTCGAAATGTCGGAAACGAGTTAAGTATAAAAGATTAAAAATTTTCAAATTTAAACTTGGATTTTATGGAGGTAATCTTCTTATACTTGGTGTTAAAGCCCGAAGAAGGAACTCGTATTATTTGTGGAATTTAAAAGGTGATTTCGTCGTTATTCCGCCCATAGTACTTGTTGAATATGATAATTGATATTGAGTAGAATTAGATGATTTCTATAGATTCTGCTTATTTAATATTTACTGGTTTTGGATTAATATCCTAGATAACATGGTTTTAACTCAATCAAAGTTTTGAGATTTGAATTAAGAAATCTTGTTAAAGATTTAAATAAAATGATTTGGAAATATCTTCGTAAATGAAAAATGAGATGATTTAGAATTATTCCAAGATTTGAAAAGGTTTTAAGTAACCAAATGATTGGACAAATAAGGTTTAATGATCCATATAGGCCTGTCAATGGGCAGGGTTCGGTCCGGGTATTATAAAACCCGGACCCGAGTCCAATTACAATAATTAAAACCCGAGCCTGACCCGAACCCGCAGGGTATTTCAACCCAATATCCGAGCCCGGTCCGTCGGGCTTTTTAAGCCCGCTGGGTAATAACTATATACCTAACTCATAATATTTATGTTAAAACCATATTTTAAAACGACAACTTTTGTAAAATTTGTATACAAACAATGTTAACATATAAATTGAACGGTGATGTAGTCAAGCTCATAACAAAAGTATGCAAAAACATCTACATTTAAACAAACAAAATGGTAAATAAATAACATACGCACTCATGTTTTGATACGACGAAAAACTAATAGTCGGGTCGGGCCAACTGGGCCGGGTTTTGATAAAACCGTACCCGACCCGGATCGGGCCTGAGTCGGGCTTGGGTAGTAAAAGACAAAACCCGTACCCGCATAAATAGGGCGGGTTCAGGCCAGGCCCAGGCCCGGGTCGAAGCCCGTACCATTGACAGGCCTAATCCCATATACACCGAAAAGAAAAGCTTTAAAGATACATATCCCTTGAAGATATTTTTGATAAAAAGAAAGTAATAAATCAAAAGAATAATTCCCTATTTACTTAACATTTCTTTATCGATGATTCGAAGGAACCGGGGTTGGATTTGAAGTGATTCTTATCCAGAAACCAATTCGATCAATTTACGTATTTGAAGTGAAGATATGAAAATGATTTGGAAGATAGAATGTAGGGCTGCTTGTCACTGACCCTCGGGGGAAAAATTTCTATATCATATTATGTGGCGGTAGTTCTTCATTTGAGATTTTCGATGCAATGACTTCTCGTTACTAATCCTAGGGGTAATTCCAACAGGATGTGGTAGGAGAGCGTCTTCGGTTTGTCATGTTCCTGGACAACTTGTATGAACGAATGTCTGACGTTGTATTTCTAATTACATTGATTGATCTTTATGAACATATCATCTGTTTGGTGGCGGAGAAGACAACTTCTCTTAGCTTAACACCCTTTTCTGAGACATACGAGTTCAGAAGTTAATACGTTTGTAGAAATCAATTGTGTGATCATGGAATGACAATATGACATTCAAGGTAGAATGTGCTTTATGAATGGTAATCGTTACCTCGGGTCTTATCAATCAGAAATGGCTTAAACAATGCATGTCATGAGGCTAAGTGGGCCGCATCCATTAGAGTATGGTCATCACTTTTCTAGATAACCCTCTATATGTCGGGTATGTTGTGTATGCTAAGAGAGCTCTCGGATAGGTCGGTAACAACCGGGGTGATGTCATATTCGGTTCCGTCCACCACCAGGTGGGTTTGTGGGTAAGCCGGTCTTGCCAAATGCAGAGGTTTTAGAGATGTCGATCCTCGATACAATCCTCTAGAGGTGTACTGTACGTAAGGTAGTCCCATTACCTGCCATTGTAGGGAATCCATTCTCCGAACGAGCCTTGTAAGAGTTTTGTTTGTAGAGCCTAACATATCCAGAATTTATTAATGGTAACAACTTCGGCTAAGATTAATAAGTTTACTTGCAAATGTTTTCAAAAGAATGTCATTAAAAATAATATCAAATGATTTTGCATAGCAAATGTTTTGGTTATCATAAGGTAAAAATCCGTTCTGTGTTTATTTGCGGCGTGGTCTTATGAGACACCCTTTGTTTTCAAAACACGTACTTTGAGTTTCTCACACCAATTTCATGACCGACCCGGAGTTTATTTTATTTTTCCCTTAAATTTCGGGTGCCCTAATTTTCTCGGACAGTCTGATAGTCAGGTTTGGTTAGAAGAAATCTGGACGGAGCTCGAAGAACGGAGTTGGGAGATTCTTCTGAAGATTGTTATCTGTTTCCACCACACTAGTGTATTACAGTATTCCGCATTTGTAAGGGCATATATTTATAACTGTCCATGTTTAACTCTGATAAAAATATTTAAAATTTCTGCTGTAAAAGTTATATGTTGAAATAACATATGTTATTTCATTCGTGTGAGATTATGTTCTGTCTTTAATTTTCTTTCTTATCCAAGATAATCCGCCTCTCCGGCATTTGGATTTGCGGCACGTGAATATCGAAAATGTATTAGTATCGATTTCCAAGGATCGAGGAGGTGGGTCGTCTCATTCAAGTTCGAAAATGAGATCTCGAGCGAGATCTCGGGTGAGATAAACGAGATTTGAAACAGTGGTTAAACCTTGAGATTTGTTAGAAAACTAGAACTCTGCCATTGTGTTGGTATAAATAACAAGTGTATTAAGTAATATTTTGCTATATGTACCAATGTTTGACGTTTCGAGCTAAACACTAAGATTTTGGTCATTCTGTTTCAGTTTCAGTGGGACCGAAATGCTGAAACCGAAATGAAATCAGATCGAAACTCAGATTCAAGGAAAGAAGTTACTGAACTTCAAATTATACCGAAGAAACTCAAAAAAGAATTAATTTGAATTTCAAATATATGAATATTCAAAACTTGAAATTTTAACTTAGTAAATATACAAAATCATGAAATATATAAATAATATAACTAAAAAAGAGTTGAAAATGAAGTAATGAAAAAACATATTTTTGTGTTATAAATATTTATAATTGATCAGTATTGTTCTTTTATATCTTATTTTTGAATTAAAGATAAATTATACATTCGATTTAATAAATTAAACAAATATGTGTAAGTATATGAAAAATAATTAAAGAAATCCGAAATTACTGAAATTTACGAATTAGATCAAAATTCCTAAAATCATGAAAGATCGAAACCAAGATCTGGAACCTTGATCTGTACACATTACACTTTGCAGTACCATCTATCTGTATGTTCTTATTTCATATTTTTTTATAGGTATTTCTCTCCGTTGATAATGATGGAGTCCCTATCATATGCTTTCTTCTTCAAGAGCAAAAAATACTCCTTGCTGTAAGGTTTCAAATCGATGTAGGAAATGATGATGCTCTTATTGATATTACACCTCATAAGAGTTGGGATATTCCAGCAATTGATGCTGCTGCAGTAATTGTCACTCACCCAAGGTGCTGAACGGTAACACTACTTAGTTATTGTTTGTATTTGTACTTATTATTCTCATTCTTACTATTAATGCAGAGTTAGAGTCGGACTTCTACCTTTTACCGATCTTATCGTGTTGGGCACCGAAAACAATCTTCTTTTATATGTATGTTGCTTCCTTTACTCGCCGTAGAAAGTTGACCTGTAATCGTATTTTATTCTTAATTTCATTTCTCGTCTTGGTTGATAAGTGTTTTGCCGATTTAATGTTTTTATATTTTGTTTATTTATTCGCTGTGACATCTTTGGTGTTCATTAGAAATTTTTATTCAAAGCATTTAGAACTGTTTTATCCAAGGTTTTCAAAATGGGATCTAGATCGTAAATCGTAAAGTTCAAACTTTAAATTGAAACAAGATTCAAATTGTAAATCGTAGATTCAAATGATCCATAATTTAAGGCTTGTACACATTTTGAAATTGATTTTGATGTTTGAACTTATACAACTAAATTTAAAACTCAATTTTCTCTCTTATTATATTTTTATTTTATTTTCAAAATATAATAATTGGAATTGTGAATCCAAATAAGTATATTAAATATGTTAATCCGAGTTGAATGCTTTTGTGATTGCAGTTTTAACTAAGTTTGAATCGAAATATTAATTGAATTGTAAAGAGAGAGATCCGATCCGAATCGGGATTTAAATCATAAGATTTTGACGACAACAGAACTTGCAAACCTCAACTTGTATTCTTCAAAATTTGTGTTTGCATATGGTATGTCATCCCTTTTATATGGTATTGCATACGTTCAAGATGTAAGTTTATTATAGTATAGAATACAATTCAGAACCCATCATTTTTGAAATCTGCTATTTGAAACATTTACATTTTGATTCATGGTTGGAATTGTCACTTGTCTTGAGAAATGGCATAATGTAACTGTTACAAACTCAGTAAAAACATAGACAACTTCCAGAGCTGACATCCCATTTTTTAGTCTACGTTAATATGGTTATTTCTATGTCAATTGAAGTTATCATAGGTTTGCATTTCCATTATTTTCATGATTTTTACAACTTATAATTCTTAGATACACCGTTTCTTTAATTGTAGTCTGGTAAACAATGCTTGTGCAAATTTGTGCTACCAACTAGTTTGGAAAAGAAGTTTGATTTTAATGATCAGTATGTTCAAGGATTAGCAAACACATCTTTTAGCTTGAAGATTACTGGAGTAGGAAATGCTGTAGAAGGGCGGATAAATGTGCTCACAAATTCTGGGCAGGTATAATTTTTTACTGAGAACCACATAGTGGGCTGCTGATTGATTTATTACTCACTGTTAGACACCTCTTCTCCTAAATCTTAAAGGCGCTTTGGATCTGTTGTTATTATTATCATTTTTGGTATTAGGACATCCGACTTTTGCTTTTGCATGGTGTGTGATTCTGAACTGCATCCTTTTTTCTGCATGGCACAAAATGATGCCCCATTAGGGATTGATTCTGATATTTCTTAAAGGAACATGTTTTTTAACTGTCCACCATTTCCCTTGTGCATGTAGATGGGTCTGTTCTTACTGCACCATCATTCTCTTGATGGTTAAGTTTGTTTTAATTGAAAAGTTGTTAATACAAGTAAAAAATGTTGATTTACATTAAGCGAGAAGGATGGAAGGATAAATAGTGAATAAATGAGAATAAAGGGCGGAAATGAAATGAATACTAATTATCGAATCAAATGAGAATGTAAGTACATCTTCAATGTTATTGTCCGATTTTAGATAATGGACCGTTTCTTCAGTTCATGTAATTATTGCCACAAAAGTGTAGTAAAGATTGTATTTTTTTAAGTAAAAATATATCGTTTGTTCTGTCACTTCATCTATGCCACATATGAAATAGAAAATGTAACAATACAGTTGCCTTAAAAACGCTTCAAAGAAAAAGATATGGATGCAGAATTATGCTGCAAAAAATAAATTATTCTGCATAAAATTTCAATGAGCAATTTAGGCTTCGTTTGTTTGCAACAAGTGGGTTGGAGTAAAATTCAGCAATTAGATTTTTCTTTAAGTTGTTTTAGTGAAGAAAGTGGATCGGAAGTTTGAAACAAGTAACCAGAGGTTTTTCTCTGTAGTAATATAAGCATTTATCTCTTGTTTTCATTAATTTTGAAAACTTATTCATACTTTTTCCATTAACACCCCTAGTTCAAAATATAAGAAATATTGATAGATTATAAATTACAGAAAGCAACATCAGTTAGTAACTATAAAAGGATATCACATATTATTAACATCCTGGGTAATATTTTCCCAAATGAAGAAACTAAAAAAATAAAACATTGTATGAGAACAGAAAGCTTAAAAATATATATAGTAAAATATTATAATGAAATGAAAAATGATTGCTTTATAATGGTTTTGATAATATGACATAAGATGGTAAAGAAAGAAGTTATTAATACATTTGTTTTGCTTCCCATTCTATATTAAAAAGAATATAAAATAGAAATAACATTGGTTATATTGAACTTATATTATGTCAATATATATAAGATGACTTAAAGATATTAGAATAATTTCTGTTTAACTTGACGTTGAAACGTTATTAAAGTGACATTAAAAAGGATATAGTAGGAAAAAACAGATTAAAAAATTAAAAGAAAACACAAATTTGAATTCTGGAAAAAAAAACCATAATAAAAAAAGCTGCAAAAGACCTAAATGTAAAAATTGTAAAGATAAAGAGCAAAAAAAGTTGAATTAAAAAGTTTTTAGGGTGTTAAATTAAAAATGTTATAAAATTTTCTTTTATTTTATGAAATAGAATAGACAAAAGTAATTTTTTTATTTTATTAAACAGACAAAAGTAATGTTATAGATTTATGTTCAAGGCTCTGCATATGTTGTAAAACAATGTATGCTATTGTGTTTTGAATGAAACCTTTTTCTATTAGGTGTCATGGGATTAAATTTCCACATAGATTTGCACCCTATTGTATTTTGATTGGATGAATGTCTTCCATGGGATTCCATGGATGGTTGATCACACACTGAGTGGAGGGTGTGGAATGACTATTCTATACACTGTTTGATGTGTGGAATGACTATTCTATACACTGTTTGATGTGTGTTATGTCGTTTGTTGAAAATCTTGGATGGCTAGCATGCTTATGAGTGGTTGAAAAAGTTGTTGTATAAGCATATAAATGACTTGTCATTTATATGCTTAACGATAATTATATTAATTAACATTTTCACTATTTTTATTTAAGGATTTTTTTACATTAAAATTATAAAATTAACACCCTTTAATTCGAAAAATTGTGAGTTATTTTTTTACTGGAGAATTTTGTTTATTTGTTCAACAGATATTCAGATTTTAGTTTTCTATTGAATTTTATATTAAATTTCTGAAAATTTCTGGTAGATTTTGGAACTTGTTGTAGATGTATGTTTTGCAAATTCATCAAAACTCTCCGTTAATTGCATACGTATTCACGACATTCATCCCCAACATATTGTATTTCATGGGAAATCCGTAGTGTTTTTTTTGCAGTTTTTAAAATGATGTGTTTATCTTTATTAACAGTTGAAATAGAGCAAAGCTGCTGAGGTCTTTCTTCCTCACACCTGCAATAATTTTGTAATAGTCGTACATCCACTATAGAATTGGCTTTCTTGTGCAAAATAATAATATTTTGTTTTGCATACAAAAAGAATTGGAATAGAGTAACAATATTTTGGTCCTATCATGAAGTTCCGTAAATACCCTTACTATACACAGATGATGATCATAGGATCACAAGTTCGAATCACACCCATTGGAAAAATTGATCTATATTATTATTTGTGAAGTTCTGATATTGTTACAGTTATTTGTTCGAACCTCCATAACAATCTTTCACACATATTTTTCTTCCTATTTTCATTTCTAATGTCTCTTCTCTTCTAAGTATCAATAAATATGTATTCATTTTTCATTTATTTCAAAACCATATCAAATGCACTTTTTATTTTGCTTTTTGTATGATTTTAGTATACTTTATATTTTCTTTAATATACTAGAAAAAAAACTATTTTACCTAATCATATATAATTTCTTTTCATTTGATAATATTTTGCATGACATTCAGCTTTTACTTTATGTGTGTATATTTATACTAGCTTATGTACTTCTACATTATTTTAATCTAGAATTCAATATTTTGAAATCATTTACAACCGTACATTTTTATATATAAAATATCGAACTAAAGACAACTAAAACTACAAATAAATGTTTGATTATTTTAATTAAATATGTATTTTGTTTGAATGTATTTTTTTATATGAACGCTCGATGCATGTGTTGAAGTACTCACAGCGTAATATGAAATATTAACATTATTTTCAATTTTATTTGTAAACAAATTCCTACCAAATTAGTTTTTGCTTTTACAATTAAACAATGACAAACTATGAGCTACCTCTAATAAAACAAAAAATAATTGTTAAGTCAAATAGTCCGATTACCATTGTAAATTACATCAAAATACTTTTTAGAAAGGTTTTAAACTCCACCATATATAATCA
This sequence comes from Allium fistulosum, assembly GCA_030737815.1. NCBI lineage: Eukaryota > Viridiplantae > Streptophyta > Magnoliopsida > Asparagales > Amaryllidaceae > Allium > Allium fistulosum. The sequence goes on along the minus strand of CM060907.1, from coordinate 589,070,949 downwards.
CTTTGCTATTAACATCGATGTGTACATTGGAAAATGAGTGAAAACAACTGTAACATTGATTTTTAATACGTTTGTGTTAAATTTCCCTACAAGTTTTACATGCATTAAACTGACGTTATAATATTATAAATTGATATTTAAACTTTTAAATTTCTAATTGTAACCATTTATCTTTCGCGTGAGTGGTGCGAACCCTTTGTACTATTTATCACTGTCTTTCACATGCATGTCATGTGCATGATTTAGTTTCCATTTTTTTCGAGAATCGTCTACGTTTGTGCTAATCATTTTGTCTTGTACCCACGCAATGCGTGCTATTAGATTTTGTGGTGTATAATAGAGATAGTGTAAGCGCGTACACACGCATATATGTACACACACTTACATACAAATAATAATATGATATAAAACGTGTCCTAATTTTAAGCATTAAATGAATTTGCCCTTTGAATAACTTTTTTTATTAATGTCCTTGAATTAAAAAATACTCTAAAAACTAAATATAAAAGTATGTAAGGCAAAAACATACACTCTATAATATATGTTATACACACACACATAAAGAATAATTAGAATATAATATATATATATAAAGAATAATTAGAATATAATTTAACTTAAAATGATAATATAATAAGTCACTTCTATGCTTGTATGAGAATAAATTGATAAACACATATGAATACAACTCTCATTAGCGAAATTATAGTACTAATGAAAAAAAAATCTCGTAGAACAATCAATAACTCAAGATGTAATATCTCAAATTTCACAAGGGAATTTTGTTTTAGTACAAAAATGAACTCATAACTCCTGAAATAATAACTTATTTAAACAAAATTCAATATACAACATCCTTACTACAACTATAAACCACTTAATTATTTTTATTAAAAACGCATATATTGCTTGCACATTTAAACCAAATGTGTAAAACATGCACTAACATCTAAATTATCCCAAGCATTTGATCACGAGCATTCAAGTTGTAATCGTTAAATAATCCATTATAAGTATCAACGTGAATTATATTAGGATTATTCAAGTGATTCAATTTTTTATGAAGACGATCTTAAGTATAAAGTGTACATACCTCAAATTTCATAGTGGATGAACACATATCTCAATATTGAGATGGCTGCAAATGAGGTGCCAATGAAGAGGGGTGCCTCCTCATATATGCTACAGTGTCAACTGATACCATTTTTTTCCTGAATCAATTGATGCCAATGAGATTTGATTCAAGACGTTTAAATAGAGAATCTGGAGACATACCACTAAGGGACATCCCAAATGATACCATATTTTATTGTCAATTTTGAGCGCTAAACTATTTTAATTGTTGATTTTGATTTAGGGTACTTTTCATGTGTAAGGAATCCAAATGTGCTAATTTGTATTATTGAGATGATCTTAAATCTTGTAATAAGAACATATCTGTATAAGTTGGATTTGTTTAGCTAAAAAAATGAGAGGTTGTAGGTGATGTAGTAGGGATGTGGGTGTGTAGCTGATCACTTCTCTACATAAACTGCCATGCATATAAATTCACTTCATTATTATTATAAAATTGTTATTACTTATGCCATTAAATTTTCTACACTCCCCATTTTCGTAGGTGTTTAGATGCTCACTTCGTCAATATCCATCATCATCACTGTCAAATGACTGCATCGCAGCAATGTCCGAGGGGCTGGGTTCACCTTTACTTGACCATTTTAACCTTCTCCTTTGGGGAAGCACTGGTTCTTCATACTTATCAAATGTTCATTGCCATGTTGATTCTGAATGGGATTGCTTTAGTGCTGCAATCATGGAAATTTGTAATGGCTATGCCTGTTCTGCTCCTAGCGATACTTCATTATCCCCTGAAAGTAGCTGGAATTATTTGACAAGAAGCAAGTTTAATTTTCAATACAGTAAACATTTTTCGTTCACTGGGGTTTCTCTTCCAACAAGTAAAAGTGCAGATTTTACAGACTTCAACTTAGCCGATATACACAGAAAAGAAGAATTATTTTACCCTCAGCTTTTGAGAGAAGCTTTGGAATGTCTGCATTCTGTTTATGAAAACCTGAAGCTAAATAATCTACGTAAACGGTAAGAAATTGTTTGTTACTTTCAGATATTTATTATATTTGATTTCAAAATGCTGTATACTTGAAATAAGTAGGATAGCTATAAAATTTCTTTTTATTTTCTACAATTTTTTCTTAAGTGATATCTAGTATTGTGTCCAATGCTAGTCATATATGACATTATTTTTGACACCTAGATACATTTTTCTAGTTTGATTGACAAGTTGAAACCAGTTAAACTATTAAGTTTACCTTCCTATCCAGTTACCCAAAGTTTCTCCATATTAAATTGCTTATTAAGCTTGCACACCTTATAAATTTTGAAGGAAAGGAAAATACTATACCTTATTTCGACTACCATAGATTTCTGTCTGCATTCAACTTTAATTTGCTTGAGGCTGTTAAGAACAATATCTGATTAGAGTCAACTTATTGAAGAAGAGTGCAAATAACTTGATAAAGTGTTGAGCAAGCTCCAACGTATGTTACCACTTATCATTTAAAATAGAGGCGAACACCACATATAATTTTGTTGAAAATTTCAAAAAGAGTGTTGCTTAAAGTATTTGAAGCAAGCACGAACTTTGGCAGACGTTTATTCGTTATGTAAAAAGGACATGCTTAGGGCTGTTATGGTCATGGTAAATTTTGCTTTACCACACCATTACAACAACTGAATACAAATTTTGAGTTCGGTTGGTATATCACTACAGTTGGTAAGATAATGATTTTGATTCACCATTTTTAGCGCAACCATAATATTTTTTAAACCGTTGATAATGGTATTTTTTTTTCTTAATTCATTTTTTTTTTAAATTGGGTACTTAGTTGGTAGTGCATGTACTATAAGTCTTTGGTAGTATATAACATACTACATGTTAACATATGTTGTTCAGTGGTTCGAACCACGCTACGTAGGATTCGAACCTATGACTCCACGGATCAAAGTCGGAGCGCCTAACTACTAGGACAGTGGTGCTCGACATAGTACATTTTTTGAAAAGAAGCAAATAAGCGAATGGATTTAATCTTAAAATTTAGTTCAAATGATGCTAATTGCATTTCTTCGTTTTTTTTGTTGATGTTTTTATTAAGTGCATGATGAAACATCATTGCATTACAAAAAATACCAAACATTTTGATTTTTTCAAACAAAAAGGTAATTTACCATATGATAACGATACCTGTACGCTTTTTAGACTTACCAATAAAACTGGTTCAGCAACCATTACCATAATAACATAAGGTGTCCTCACTAATCGAAGTACTTTTGAAAATGCAATTCTGTGCTACAACTAAAGACTATTAGAAGCATACGGATGCCATACTATTAACGGATTGAATAGTTTCAATGAGATGTATTGTATTCACTGTTGTAAAAATAGGACTCCGCCTAGGCTTTTGGCAAGGCCTACTGTCTAGCGATCCACCTAGCCCTGCCTAGGCAAGGTCACCACCTTATTTAAGAATCTAAACATGTATTTAGGCACTTGTTAGACATTATTTAAGCCTCAGTGCTACGAATAAGCATCATTGTGCTGGTTTTAGACGGTCTTACCACCTTGGCTACTCCTAAGCACATCCAAAAACTTAAAATTTCAATTTATATCAATTGATATTAATCACAACACTAAAATTTTATTCAAAATACATAAGTTATCAAAAATGCATAGTTCCGACTAATCCCCAATTAATCCCACCTAAATAATTAATTTCTAGTCCATACTTACCGCCTAGCATCCATCTAACAATTTTTACAACCTTGGTTATAGTTATTGATACTTAAAAATGCAAAAAGTATGATATTCTTTTTATATGAAGCAATGTAGTTTTTTACATATATTATATTATTGTGTTTGAAGAAGTGTACAAAAGTTGGAAATCTGTATGTTATATATTACTGTGTCCATGTTTAAAGAAGTGTACAAGATCTGGTAATCTGTAGACAAAGCTGCAAGCTACATCACTATGACAAACGTAAACGATCAAAAGGTATACGTCAAGATAAGTAAGACATTCATTCATTTTTCTTTCTAGTGAGACCAGACAATGAATCACCAAAATCACCATATTAATTGGATGTTCAGATGTTGATCATATCCAGATATTGTATATTGCTTTCAGTTTGTCGCTGGGCCATGTATAACCAAAGAATCTGAGTGCTGGTATTGTTTTTAAGAATTTTAACTATAGGCTCCCCATTTGCGAGTTAACTCTTCACCGGTCTACATGTAGTGTATTATTACATAAGTTTTTTTTAATTTTATTTTTGGTTAACATCTTGTGCTCAATGATTTTCAATCCACCAACACTAACACAGAAATTATTAAGTTTACAGAGACCTTGAACAACTTTCTGTATTGTTAGTAAATATTGCTGCTTCATTGGGCGAGTCAAACTATGTTGACTACTATCTTCGTGATTTTCCATTTCTCATGTGTGAAACCATTCCATTCAACGCTGCCCCTGTCCTGAAAACTCCTCCATGTCTATTTTTCTGGCTTGAGAACTGTCTGAAAATGGGATATAAATCAGCTGATGTAAACGACTTACCATTATTAATGCGTAAGAAAAGATGTTATGTGGTAAGCTGGGCTAGAAAAATCGTGTCCTTCTATTGCCTTCTCCTAGGTGCTGAGATTACTGAAAAGAAACTCTCATCTGGAGTGTATTGTGATATTGCTATGGGATCTGCTAGCACACCTGAAGAGTACACAGTTCTAGCCATGGTCGCTGAAGGGTTTGGACGCCATCAACTTGATTTACTGCCAGTCGGTGTTTCTCTTCCTTTGCGCCATGTAAGTTTTTTTCTTGTCATTGATGCTTATCTGCTTGTGTTCACAAGATAATAATCATTTGTTGAAATATGGCAAATTTGCATTGCTATCTTAATTAGTTATATATTGTTATGTCATGCATGATCCAATAGTTACAGCATTTTAAAGGGTCTTTTTTTAATGACAAGAGAGTAGTTTGAATTCCAACATTTTCTGCAACCCCTAAGGAAACAAAAAGTGGCTTCCAAAAAAATGTTCAGGGAGATGACCTCATAATGTCAGGATTCCAAAATTTATGCTCAACATAATCAAGCTCTATCGGTATTGTTATACTTTATAAAAAAATTTGTTTCTTATAAACAGACATCCCCCCTTCAGGTCTTTAAGAGATGGAAATTTTGGTGCTGTATCAGCCGTGGACGAGAAATGATACCAAATAAACCCAGCATCTTGACTTTCTAGCATCAGTTATACTTTTGCATATCTTTACTAATTATAAATAGAAGCTGGAATTTTGATAGTTTATCTTTAACTATGCAAATATCCTCTCATTATATCTGTAGTTATGCAATTAAACCATTCCTTCAATGTCACCGGATCAAAGGGGTTGTTGGGATACGGATGGCAAAGATTCATGGTTGTGCCTGTCAATTGCACAGGGGAAGTGGTAATGATGAAGGCGAGAGCAATGGTGATCAATGGAAGAGCATGAATAGGAGTGAAAATTCGTGGATACCGACAGACATGTGTGCTAGTGTGCCGATAAATATACGATGAATCCTTATGAGGGAGAACGGACCATTACACACATTAGAAAATTTGAAGCATAATATTAAACAGGGAAAGAAAGCAATTAACATGTTTGTTTTGTAGCATATGAGGCATCTCGTCTGCTAAAAATAAGCTACAAGCAAGCTTTGGTTCGAAACACAATTTCAAGTTAAAAAATTAATGCTATCTAATCATAGTCAAGTATAAGTTGGCAATTACTAAGGTTATGCAAACCTTATTTGAGTCAAGAAAAAAAAAGTTACCAACATGTAAAATCTGCCAGCATTTATTTATTTATTCGCTCCATTTTCTTATAAGATTGCCTACTTTTTTTCTTTCTTTCGTCTAAGGCTCTTGACAAATGCCGAGAATCCCCTCCAACAGACTGGCCTCCAACTGCTTATATTCTTGTTGGTCGAGAAGACTTGGCAATGTCATGTCTGGGTCTCTTGAAACCAGAACATGATTCACAAAATTGTGCAAACATTGTATCCACATCTGTACCATACACGCTTCATTTGCAGCCAGTTACCGTGCCTTCATCTTTATCTGATAATGTGAGATTGGATTGTGTGAAACCCGAAGAAGAGGAGTTATATTTTGATGATGGTATGGATAACGTCTTTAACTCGAGTACTCAGTTACGTTATGGCAGTGATCTTCGCTTGAATGAGGTATTTTATGTAACTATTTTTACAAATTTTTAGAATTTTGTAATCATTTAATGAAATTGTTTTGTTTTTACTTTGTGTTTATATAATAGAAAATCAGTTTAATTGTTCTTGAACTCTAATAAATTATCTTGATGCACCAAGCACATTGACTTCAGATCTGAACTACATTGCATTTCTTTTATGGTTCCTTTTTCTTTCTTATTCCATCAACTACCTACTAGTTACCTTGACTTAGATTAGGAAGAAAAGCGAATTATATATGCATCATGATAGCTTGATACTATTTCTTATTTCTATAATCTACCTCATGCACAGCTACAAAGATGTTCTACTTAGTTTAATCAATTTCACCAAAGGGGCTGAGTCAAATAGTGACATTTTATTCCTCAAAATGAGTCAAATCTCATTATCAACACCAATATTATTTTCTTTCAAGCCATCTCAGTTTGCTTACACCAAATCCAGTTGGGAAGTTCAGTGCCGACCAATTCAACTGTTTATTTTTTGACTGGAACCATTTATTCCCAAGGGTTACAAATCCATTACTATAAAAGTTATGCTTCAGGACAATTCAATATTCTACCTTGATTTTTGGTTCCTTTACAATGGAAGCGCTTAGTTTGACTTTTTTGTGTAAGTTGTCTTGGACATTACCATTTCTTTATATGTGTTAAGCAGGTTAGGCGCTTGTTGTGTTCTGCACGATCCGTTGCTATTCAAACATCAGTCAGCCCTAGTGCTTCTGATCAGGATCTCCAACAAGTATTTTTTTTCTTGTTTTGTATCTAATTTTTTATATCATGCTAAGTTTTCTGGTTGTTCAAACGGTAACTATTGGAACAAGAATTTCTTGAATTTTGACTAAACTTGTCGGGTTTGAAATTTCAAACTATTTTGCTGTAGAATAAACTTTAAAGCTGTTGCTGAGATTCGATTTTAGAATCGGATCATTTTGTGTTCATATGATGCCACTCCCAAATGTCTTTCTTAATCCGCAGGCCATTGTAATTGTGATTGAAAGATATTCTGAGTTGATTTTCTGTTTTTACAATCAGTTTATTCAATTATATCACTTCAGTGGGTAAAAAATCTCGAACTTCTCTGGAGAAAGTTGTAAGCTATGGCATTTACGCCTTGTAGCTTTTAAATATAATTAGTTAGGCGACCAGTAAGACTATGACTCTCTTTCTCATACTTAAACTTGGCTTTTCATAGGTTAGGTCTTACTGAATTAATTTATATTTTATAATACTGATTCTAGTATAATATTATTCTTCCCATATACACATTTCACTTTATGCTCTTCGAATATAAAGGTACCTTTTAATTTTTTTGGTTGTGGTTTTCATTTGCATGCTGTCCATTTTTATAGGAAAAGATTTATTTACTTCTCTTGCATTACAGCATCAATTATGGAATCTCGCACAGCGTACCACTGCTCTTCCTTTTGGCCGAGGGGCATTCACGTTGGCTACTACATATACTCTTCTGACAGAAGTACGCTTTGCATTATTTTTTTATAACTAAGTGTAATCTTAGCATATATTTTCTTGCTTTCATATGCTTTGATGTAGTATTTACTATTTATATAACAAAAGTTGTCATGTTTATCCAAACACATGAAGTAAAATATTATTTTCAACGCTCTCTGTATATCTTTTGATAAACCAAATTTATTGATCTTTGAGTACATGATAAACGGATTGTTTACACGTACCTTGTTAACTCTTTTAATTTTAGATTCATTGTTTTAAATTTACTCTCTCTTCCTGAATGTCAATTGGATGCAGTTGATCATTTAGTTTTTTTAACATCTTTTTCACGTACTACAGGCCCTTGTCATCCCAAAACTAGTATTAGCAGGACGCCTTCCTGCTCAGCAGAATGCAATTGTAAGTCCTTTAACTTTGTTAAGTGGTGCCAGTTTTTCATCATTAAATTTGGAGACTGAACATAATCCTATTAGCTTGTAGTTAACATGCATTGAATGTGTTAAGTTAGCATATAATTATGACACAATTTTCTTGTCTTTTAATTGTGTGTATTGTTGTCTGTTAAGTTTGAGCGGACTTTCACTCTGCTTAGTTCTACAATGTCTGTTCATTTATAGGAATTAGATTCTCTGTTGACTTTTGGGAATTTGGAATTATGGTTCATTAGGTTAATTTGGATCCAAATGTAAGAAATGTCTCGGAACTTAGATCCTGGCCAGAGTTCCATAATGGTGTAGCTGCTGGACTGAGACTCGCACCTGTTCAGGTTCTCTAACATTTTTCTTCTTCTTTTGATTCAAATCAAACTAACATGCTTATACGTTTCAATTTGAGCTTCCATATATATTCTAGAAGACTAGAACTATCATTCGGCACACGGCCCGGTGTGATAGTCAATTCGGATCATTATAACCGAACTCAATTTGTTGGTAATAGGCTATACTGCTGCTGCTGATGATTCGACAACTCATACGAGTATTTAATAGTGGAAATTATGTCGAAGGGCTTCTATTTTCAGGGTAATAAGTTTTAAGGACAACACTTCTAAATAATTAGTTTTAAGGACAATTTACAAGATAATGATAAATTCATTTATCTTTTTAAGTTATACAGGAAAATGATAAATCCTTTTATCATTATTTCTGTATAACTGAAAATGATAAATTCTTTTATCTTTTTCCTGTAAAATGTCCTTAAAACTAATTTTTTAGAAATAATGTCCTTAAAATTTATTACCTGCACAAATAAGCCCTTGAAGTGAAAATCCCCTATTTAATACCATATGTTCATTCTTGGGAATTCATGACTATATTTTAAATTTCTGTTAACATGTAGGGAAAATTGTCGAAGTCATGGATTCAATATAACAAGCCTCAGGAACCAAATTCAACACACGCTGGGCTGCTTCTAGCTTTAGGATTGCACGGACATCTATGTTTTCTTACAATTGCAGATGTATATAGATACCTCTCCGAGGTAAAGCTTGTCTTGTCTTGTATATACTCTGTGCACATCAATCTTCTTTTGGATTAATGTCACTCTTGCTATCTACTCTATATGATAAACTTTGTTCTGTAAGTTTTGTGAGATGACCCTGTTTAGTGAAATTAGTTTTAAGCTATGCTGAGAAATATGTTTATGGAGTGGATATGTGTATGGAAATAGAAATGGGAAATGCTACCACCTAAAATAGTTTAGGGTTGGGAACGAGCTTGGTTAATAAATATATTTTTGTTTGTATTGTCATAAAAATGTCATAAATGTTTTAATATTTATCTGAAATTGTAGTATTAGTAATTTTCTCTTAATGCAGTATTTGATATTTAAGTTAAACATATTACTAATAACTATATCATACTAGCATTATTTTTAAATAATTAAGAGTGTCAATCTTCCAAAAGAAAAAGAGCATCTACTTTTACTTCCATTTTGATGATGATGCATAAAAAGTGTCTCTCTCTCTTTTCCAATTCTTAGAAATGCGTTTCTAACTATTTCTATCTACATCTGAATATGTTCTGAGGCACTTTGAATCAATTTCATCTATTTTGAATTTCCATGTAAGAACAATTGTACCACACTTCTGTCTATTGCAATGTTGCCTTCTGAAAAGATATGGCTTCTATGGTTCAACTATGTATGATGACACTGATATTTCCGCAAGAGTCAAAAACACGAAGATAGAAAACTAAATAGCGTCTTTTATAGACAAAATACTAACTACTTTGATTGATATACATCTATTAATGATTTTACCACACACATGCTGGTTTATATATGTTGGATGCTCACCTAGGATGTGGATATTTCAAATATAGTTTGTACGTATCTTTACTCATTTATTAATAATTTTGCCACACACATGCTGGTTTATAAATGTTGGGTGCTCACCTAGGATGTGAATATTTCAAATATAGTTTGTTACAATTCTTTTTTCATATTTGGTAATTTGTTAATGTATGGAAATGCAAACACACACAATACACACACGAGCGTCACGGCACGTGCTTCGCTTATGAATTGTTTTTCTATAAATCACATATGTTTAACACATTCAAGAGAAAATGTTTTGCACAAATATTTAGCTATATTTTTGCGTTGAAATCATATGTAGTTGGTTTATATTTTTATTTCTAAGTTACAACATCTAATTTTTGTGTTTGAATTTTTATTTGTTAGATCCTATTTCTAAGTGATATTAAATTTTCATAATATTTATGGAGAATCATTTTAAATTTGTAAAGAAAATGTATTTTTTAGATCCTATTTTTAAGTGGTATTATAGTTTTATAATATCTGTAGATGGACGTTTTTGATAGTTTAGGTTAACACCAAAAAGTGTGACACGAAAGGTATTACAACTACCATTAAAGATTAAGTGCTATTTTTTTGGAATCAACAAGGTTTTTTTGAATTTTTTTTGAAGTTGTGTATATAAAGGGCAATTTTTTAAAGAATCATATATAACTGGCAATTTGAAAGTTCGCGGTCGGACCAAAAAGTTGTGTTTCAATTCCAACTATTAATAAATAAATAAATAAATATATATGTATGTATGTATAATATATATATATATGTATGTATGTATATGTATATGTATGTATGTATGTATGGAGAGAGTTTCACTATACTCCACTATGCTACATCCTTGTGATCTTTCGAGCTACACAACTAGAAAACAATTGAAAATATATAGATATGTTTTTACACTTCAAGATCTTATTCGCCAAATTGTGGTTAATTTGAATAATCTGAACATATTCAAAGTAATATTTCAAATCGACGGTTAAAATAAATGTTTTAACGATTGAAATTGACTTAACATTTGAACATGCTAGAAGCTCCGAAATGTTCTCTTTTTTTCTGGAAATTATGTTCATAGTGTAGATTGAACATTCTCAAAGTTCATTTGATTTCAAACAATGAAGTTCTAACTGTTGTGCAGAAATTGCACAAATGCGGAAAAACAATAAACAGGATCTAGATTTGCCAATTTGAACATCACTTAATCTAGCAGCAATTATTCTATACTCCAAATAAATAGTAAATAACTATATAAAAAAAAGAAGACACACAATATTTATACTGGTTCCACTATCATCTAGATAGTGTACGTCCAGTCCAAAGAAGAGAGATTTTATTACATTTGAGAGAATTACAAGAGATTACAAGATAAGAGTTTACATACCAAAGCCCCAATTAGGAATAACAAAAAAAGAGACACTCTATCTGGAGATCACTGGCTGAATACCAAGATGAGTTTACAATAAAGTCTATCCTCAATATATAGTCAATGTAAATTCATGTGAGTCGTCAATCAAATTACCAAGATATGGTAAAAAGATAATGGAGGCAAATTACAATGGTAACAAATTGCGCAAACATAGCAAGTAATTCACTCATTCCAAAGATGGAAGAAAATAATCTCTAAGCAATATGCATTTCCATAATGAACAAACGTGATTACTTTTCCTTTTGCATATTTGTTTCCTTCTATTTGTGATTTTGTATCACCAAAATTTAACACTCCACCTTGATGCAAAATCACATATTTCCAACACTACACCTCAAGTCAAATTCTCTTTTCAACGTAAAACTCTTAAAATCAAACTCCACCTTCAACCAAAATCTCTTAACGAGATACAAAAGAAAAATGAATATTTACCCAATGGGTTCCGGCAAGGCCACCCCCCATCACACCTTACTAACAAGCTCAGACTATGTCCCCGCTCGCTAACAAAATGTTGAAAATATCCAAAATCAAAAGAAGGTAGATATCAAAATAATCTTAAAGCCACCAAGGCCAAAAAATTCTCTCAATCACCAATCAAATATAGAGCTAGAAAACAAAAAAGCCAACAGACATAACAAGGCTAATCCAAATCTCTGTATACAAGACAAATCTCTCTCCTTCCACATACCTTATCTGCCAAATAACAAATTTCCCATGGAAATCAACATAAGACTCTCACATCAACATCGAGTCATAAAGCAGATACAAGTTTCCAAATCCAGATGTCTCTTCAACACAGTAAACTCTTTATCATCAAATTTCCAAGACTGAAACACTCTTCTCTCTCAACATAATCTCCTCCACTCCATATTGCACAAGATCTTCTTTTTCCATCCAAATGAGTAATAGCATAATCACCACCAGATCTACCGCTCTTTCTAGAAGCCATTGATGCATAAATCTGAACAAATCGCCTAGCTTTGATACCAATATGTTGTGCATAAATTGCACAAATGCGGAAAAACAATAAACATGATCTATATTTGCCAATTTGAACATCATTTAATCTAGCAGTAATTATTCTATACTCCAAATAAATAGTAAATAACTATAAAAAAAAAGAAGACACACAATATTTATACTGGTTCCACCATCATCTAGATAGTGTACGTTCAGTCCAAAGAAGAGAGATTTTATTACACTTGAGAGAATTACAAGAGATTACAAGATAAGAGCTTACATACCAAAGCCCCAATTAGGAATAACAAAAAAAGCCACTCTATCTGGAGATCACTGGCTGAATACCAGGATGAGTTTACAATAAAGTCTACCCTCAATATATAGCCAATGTAAATTCATGTGAGCCATCAATCAAATTACCAAGATATGGTAAAAAGATAATGGAGGCAAATTACAATGGTAACAAATCGCGCAAACATAACAAGTAATTCACTCATTCCAAAGATGGAAGAAAATAATCCCTAAGCAATATGCATTTCTATAATGAACAAACGTGATTACTTTCCCTTTTGCATATTTGTTTTCTTCTATTTGTGATTTTGTATCACCAAAATTTAACACTAACAACCATAAGGTTGTAAAATTTGGTGTAACGAAAGGAGGGTGTGGTCGATTCTTACTATATATAGCTGGACGCAAAACTTACTAATCCATGTCTGGTAAATTTAAAGCAAAAGAACAAAGCGGATACGGTAATAAATGACATTTGAGAAAAGTCGATGTGGCTAAGAAATATACTAACAAAATAAAAATATCAAGCAACAATTTTGGTGAGTTATATGTGCGTGTCGCATCTGGATGGGTAGGCTTAATAGATGAGCCAAAGATATGTCATGCCAAGATGCCAAATTTTGAATGTCATTTTTTATCTAAAAAATATAAAATAGAGAATAACACAATTACATTAAAATCTAGTAGTCTTTTTCTTGTTCACTTTGGACAACGAGCCAATGCGCGAGCACACATCTTTATTACCGAATCTTGTAGAATAAAACTACCTTTAGAAATTCCCTTTGGGTGGACGCGCGTGCGCGCACACATCTTTAATGTGGAATAATTTTTTTATCCAATTTCACATCCTATGTGATATAAATTCTACACGTTTAAAGTGCAATCTTATGCAAATTAAGAATACATATTAGCTATTGCGTATACACATACTAGTAATTTGTCTGTACAATGCAAGGATGTGAAGAAGATATAATGTCATATTTATTAAAATATCATCTTTTTTTATTCATATTCAATATTTAAAACTTCAGAAGTTTTAGTTTGAAATTGAACTTCTGTCAATTGTACGTGGTTGGTTTTCACGGAAGATGTGTTGATAAAGATATGCATATCTTTCTCAATCATGCAAGTATTCCATTGTTAAAGCCTAACTTGTATTGCTTTGCAAATTAAAACATCTCTACAGCAAATCTTTGGTTGTCAATCAACAATAAAGTAGAAAAAAATCGTAAAGAAGTTATGTCTATAAAAAGTCACTCTATATTCTTCACCTTGTGCTTATGAAGACTCAAAATTTGTGTTGTTATTTTTTTTCTTTTTGTAAACAAAACTAAAAATATCATTGTCACATGCACAAACTCTTTGCTTTCGATGATATGGCCCAGAAGGTACGAATTTAACCTAAAGATTTTAGACTATAGTGTACTCCTTTTTTGGTGATGTAAATGCAACAAAACACGTTTTTTTAATACCATAACCATAAAATTGCGATTCTTTTACGTCTCACTTTAGTAATTATAATTCTTGCACAACTATTTTTTAACAACAACATCATGAACCATAACCTTTTTTCGTCTTATATACTAAACTCCATTAAGAAATAGATATGAATGCATGCATGTAGACCACTATTTTTAAAATTAATTAAGTATATGGTTAAGGTATATTGTACAATATGAATTTCATGTTAGTTTAATGATTCACAATAAATAGTGTATTTGAACTATTTTTTATACTTATTTATGTTTATGATTTCTCTTATTTCGTAATGCTTATGATTAGGAACATGATATCACTACAGTTGGAATCTTGCTTGGAGTAGCAACATCTCATAGAGGAACGATGCATCCTGGATTATCGAAGGTAACAAATTTACAAGTCAATTTACTCTTGTGTGTTCCTATACTCCTGGGTTACTTTATCATATACAAATGTTCATATAACTATATCAATAAACAAGTACACGATCCAGAAATCGCTGGGCTGAGTTTGTATTTCATTTTAACTAAAATAGTTATTGGGCTTGAAGCAAATGAAGAAAAAGTTAATGAGAATATAGAGTCTTTCTTTTTGAATATTGATTTGAATGAGATGAACTAGAGCAAAAGAGACGAACATAGAACTCTTACATGGTGGGGAATTCACCTCAACATTTTTAGAAGAACTTTGCATGAAATATAGTCTTTATTAAGCTTCAGCAGTTTTATATTATTAGAGGTGAACAATTATTGTAGTATGCATGCAAATTTTGAGAAATCATTTTAACATTTTTGACCTAGGTAAGTTACACATTTTTATTGGGATGATCATCAAAAGAATCCTTATGTTATGTTGAATTATCTACATTAAATTAAGATTAAACTACGTCTGTTAAAGTAAATTGCCTAGAAGAGGCAAAAGCAAGGACCGAAATGAATTGTCTTGTTACGACTTAAGAAAACAAGGTGTTTACAAATAAATTATCTGTAGGAACTAAATATTATGCAAGTCTATAAGTCTCAATGTACAAAAAAATGCACATTAGGCACGACAAGGAGAGTGTCTGTAAATATTTCTGCCGAAGTGCATTTGACGGCGGTTTTACCTTGGAGGTTTATGACTTGCACGCCATAGGCATACACCTCATATGCCTCAAAGCTCAATCAAGCCCATTTCAATTGATATCAATACCGATTTAAAGTAGACACCTTAATTTTATTGATTTCATTTCAACGGTCAGCAGTATAATAGGTAGATGGTTAAAAACCATAATTCCTAAATCAATTCAAGTCATACAAGCGTGTTTGACTTTATGAAGCCTTATAAAGTTATAATTGAGCACACTGATTTTATGAATTTGATTTTCAATTTTTATCAATGATTTCCTATGTTATACTTAAATATACCTTTTTATTATACGAGAATACCGTTTAATATTTTTAATGAACTCAAACATGATTTACCCAACATTAATTTTCCGTGAATACTATTTTTGTTTTGTTTTATTACTCATTTAGTACTAGTGTTATTGTTTTTTAATGAATGTTTACATTTACATTTAATTTGAATTGTTTTGAATGTTTAATGTCTCTCAATTAACATTTAATCCTTTAGTATGTCATGTGTTTAATGTTATACGAAAAGCTTATGCCTCACAATCACCTCGCCTCATAATTTAATAGACACTTTGCGTATCGCTTTCGCTTTTAAACATTGGTTTTATATTAGCATTTTTTTTAATCTTTAATCGCTTCTTCTCCTTTGTCTTCAAATATAGCAAATTGATATTGTAACCACCTTAGGAAATATATTTCTAATAAAGTAAATTGGATTGATATATAGTAAATATCAAAGTTTTACCTCAACTATAATGAATTTTTGTAACACCTTAGGGAATATTTTTTTCTCTAATAAATAAATTGGATTGATGTGTAGTAAATATCAAAGTTTCACCTCAAACTATAATGAATCTTTTTAAGGCATGAATGGTCATTCAATTGTTTCACCTATTTTGATTGAGGTAGTTAAGTACTAAATATGTGATGATTTTTTCTTAAAAAACATAGTTAAGCACCATTGTCCAAGTGGATAAGTGATTCGGCTTTGGTACGATAGGTCACAAGTTCGAAACTTGCGTAGCGTAATTCGAACGTTTATTGACATGTGATATGTTATCCCAGTGACATGTTGTATATAAAGTACCATTTCAAAAAAAAAAGTTTCGTGGTTTATTGCAACTGATAGTATGATAACAACATTATTTCTAAAAGACACATTGTAGCCTTTTCATCTAACTAATGCAAAATAGAAACAAGAAGTTCTGTTATGAGCCACTTATCATTCATTATCTTAGTAGTTTATTCTTCTCATTATGACTCAGATGCAGTCCAATCAATTTAAGAACAATGGGGGCACAGCCAAGTAAACTCTTTAGGCAACTAATCTGTTATGGGTGTTTTTTTTTTTACCCTACAATAATCTTATAATGTCCGATAAAACTA
Organism: Allium fistulosum; assembly: GCA_030737815.1. Classification (NCBI taxonomy): domain Eukaryota; kingdom Viridiplantae; phylum Streptophyta; class Magnoliopsida; order Asparagales; family Amaryllidaceae; genus Allium; species Allium fistulosum. The sequence continues at coordinate 589,054,192 of CM060907.1, read as the reverse complement.
AATGACAATAAATAAAATACACCAACCATATTTCGGATCTGTTAGAGTAGGTCTAACTCTTTTGTATCCAGATATTTAACATACAAATGAAAATAGGTAAAAATATATCAAAGGAGCCTATAAATCAATCTTTATATACACCTGTTCTTTGCTGAGCTTTCATCTATTTTTACTTGCCTTAATTTAACATTTACTTGATCATCACAACTGATTCACAAGTTCTGCAATTAATTAATTAATTCAACGTTGTTCACCATAATTACATCCAATGTGTTCGCGGATATAGGATTCATATACCCCATTTACATTCCAATAGTAACCTCTCCATATGCAGATAACTAGTCAATCCAACTTTATTAAATTGAACACACTATGGGTGTAAATAGTAAATACGAATATAGTAAGTACTCTTAATTATTGGGGGACTCTTCTATATAGTAGACTATTGCGTTATTGTGTGCATAAATTTACCTAATAGTGGACAAAATAATGGATCATAGTGTCAATGCTTTAATACTTGAATGTAATTATCAAAATTATCTATTATCTTTTGTTAGTCCCTAATTTTTTTTATCACACAAAATTTATTAAGTCTATTTCATTGAAAATACAGTAACAGTAAATATACACTATAAACTATTAAGCCCTTAAGTGGCCTTAGTAAACCATGCAGTATCCCGTGAGAATATTCATTAAAACTGTCTGCAAATATATTTGAAAGCACGCTATAAAATAGTTTCAGCTTATATCAATGGGATTCATAAGTTCAAAATATAAGCGCCACTACTTGAGGCCTGTGCTGTCATATATGCACCAATTGGATGCCAGTAGATGCCATAGAGGTGGTGACTATTTTTTGAACTGTCACTTAGCACGATCAATTAATAACACCTAGTTGCCAAGGCATCACGTGGATTCTCCTAGTTTAGTAAATGTCTATGAGCACTCTTGGATAATATTTGTGAGCACTCTTGGATAATATTTATGTGAACTACTTGAGACGAGTATGTTTCAGATGTACATCTCGTATGGACATTTCGAATCTTAAACTACATCGTGAGATTATCTCGGAGTAATTTATGAGTTTAAAATTAATGCTTTTCAATGATTGTTATCTAACAAATAAACTAAGAATTGTAATATACTTAATTTGCAAAGGAAAATGGTTATTACTCCAGAATGAGAAGATTATTTTTTCTTTTGAAGAAGAGTAGCAGTTTGATTAAATTAGTGGCATTTGAAGAATTCTTTTCTTTTAAGCATTAACAAAAATACTAAGTCAACTATTGTAACTTACCCGAATAAAAGTGAAAACAAGATTAGAAGAATTATTGAACATTTGGTAGGATAATTTCGTTTTGGACCACTAAAAAAAGCAAATAAAGTAATATGAAGAAAAACATATAATTTCGGACCAAACATTGAGATATCAGTCCAGATTTTGGTCGAGATTCTAATATCTGGGATAAGATGAATGTTAGACGAGATATGTAAGAAATTTGATGTTTTGTATCATCCAAGTGCAAATTAAGATCTTGGATGAGACTCTTTGGTGAGATGGGCCAGATTTAAAACTTTGGTTTAACCTTTGCAAAATGAGCAAACTTGTATGTGATATAGCCTTAAAAGATTTTAGTTTTGAGTGACATCCATACAACTACTTGTAAATTACGTATCCATGTTAATTCTTTTATTTTTCATTTTTTTATAAACATAACATGGATAAATAATGATTGGAGAAGTATGAGTAGATAATCAAAGTTCTAAACATACCTTGACGAGAATGCAAGCTAGCTATAGATAATCAAAGTTCTAAACATACCTTGACGGAATGCAAGCTAGCCATCGATTTTTGGTAAAAAAAAATCATTTTTTGACATTTCATAGTCCACTTCTCTATTATTCCAACTTATGAATGGATGTGTGTTTCTTATTTGTTTCATCTTTTTGAATATTTTGTCAACTCTAGAAAATATGTGAACTTACTTTTTTATTTTTATTTTTTGTTTAGGATACACATCTATCAACTTACAGTTTTTACTCACTATCTGTTCTTTTTTGTCTTTTGGAATATTTTACACAAACGCTCATGAATTACTTACCATACAAGTCCATAAATTTTTGTGGAATGCATAATAAAGCTAAAGTCAAATTTACTTTGAGAGTATTTAGTTAAATTTACTCCTTGATTTGATTTTTTTAATCCTCGTGCAACTGAGCATTACGCTACAAATATGTAATAATGTGAGCACTATTTGTGGTGTAATTCAGGCGTGTATAACCAATAAGATGTATGTACGAAGAACGTAAATAAATATATGAAAATGGTTCGAATGACCCTGGTTAGTTTTCAACATTAATTTTATGCGATTCCCTTTTCTTATTTAGTCGAGTAAATTTAGAAATATTGTATGAATGAAAAAGAAAGATACCATGTCCTTGTTGAATCTCTAATACAGTTGAAGTTGAATTACTTCTCTTTTTTCCCACAAAATTTATTGTCATTTACATAAATTTTCATACGATCAGCACCTAATTCCTGGATTGTATTTCACTACATATGAGAACTAACGTGTAATTCGTGCGTTGCACACGATATATTGTAAAATATAATTTTTATACTTTTAGCTTTCAAATCAAAATTCTATTATGTAACGTACAATCAATTCAGTGAAATGAATGAACCCCGTATTAAAATTGTTATATGTTGTGTAGATTATATATCTTTATATTTGAATAAAAAATAATTTTTATCATCTTTGCTCATATGAATATGACATACATATTGAAATTGATAGATTTCAATGATTTATTAAATGAATTCACAATTATTATTTAATCGAATTTTTTAAATACGTTGAATTTAAAATTACATAATTAGTTTAAATCATGGTATCAGGTTTCGGCCGAAACCTCGAGATTCCGGCCAACCCGGTTCGGTTCCGGCCAAAGGCGGGACGGGATTAGGGCAAAAACCCGTCTCATCACAGCTGACAAAAAAAAAATTCAAAAATTTGAAGAAAAAAAAATCGCAACTGCGGTAGAAGATTGGAAGGTGGAAGAGAAGCAAATCTTATCTACAAAGGCAGTAAAACCGAATCATAAATTACCTCATAATCAATTCGAGCTTTAAAATCTTAAGCGAGTGTCGTTCTCGTGCTTGTCGTCTTCGTTCGAGCATAAATTTGTAGATCGTGTCTTCTTGGTTCTCGTCTCTCATCTTCGAGGGTGAACGTCGTTTCTTATTTTCTTTTTTTTTTGCTGAGTTGCGTTGGTGGCTGAAGTAGGAATAAATCTGATTGGTTTAGGGTTAGGTCATTTGATGTTGGGTATTAGGTAATGGGCGGGTTGAATATGAATGGGCTGGGCTGGTTATATTATTTATTTGAATTATGCTATATTCAATGTTTATTATTATGTGTCTAAATTCAATGTTCATTATATTAATTATTTATGTTAGACTTAAATAATGTTTAGACTAGACCGTATTCTTTTATTTTATTTATAACATTTATTATTACCTTTTCACTAAAAATACGATTATATGATATCGGGACCGAAACCGAAATTAAAACCGAAACTTCCGAAATTGATCGAAACCAAGAAAATTTCAAATGAACGAAACCGAGACCGAAACCGAGTTCTCGAAACTTGGTTTAAATATATGGACTTAAAAGTGAATAGCAGAAAAAATTGAGAATAATTTTGTAAATTTTTTTGTAGAAACCTTAATGCGGATGTTTGAAGTTAAAAACATAATTTTATAGTGTAGTGCATGATAAAATTTTGAGATAAATGATTGTAGTCGATTTACAAATTAACTGTCATTATTGGTTTTGTACATAATTTAATGTATGTAATCTATATTATAGTTGAATGGAAAAAAATAATTTTACTGCTTTGTTAATATGTGTGTGTGTATATTTATATGTTAAAATTAATATATATATATATTAAATTATTATCTTTGTATATAATTATGTTATGTGATTGATGTATTTGTATATCAAAATGAATTTCATACTCTTTTTGTTAATATGAACATGGTATAAATATTTAAATTATCATGTTTTTATGATTTATTTCACAAATCAACGAATATTAATTTATTGAATTATTTAAATAGTTTTAAAATTATGCGATTAATTCTAATATATGGAGTTAAAAGTAAAATATTAAAAGGAAACTGAGTTGGTTTTGTAAACGGTTATAATTCTTTTTTTAAATGAAGGCATTTGAAGTAAAAAAACATAATTTTGTAATGCACTCTACAATAAATTTATTAGGATAAATGAATTTTAAATTGAAGTTGTTATTATTATTTATGTATGTACTGTATGTGACTTATGTATCTTAATTTAATGAAAAACTAATTTTACCATTTTTGTTAATTTTCACATTGAAACGGTGTACATACTGAAATTTTCACATTTTCATAATTTGGCAAACGAACTAACGAATATCATTTAATTGTATTTATTTAATTAATATAAATTTAAGACCGCATAACTAAGCCAGATATATGGACTGAAACATAAACTTTAAGAAGAAAAGTGAGGTGAGGTTTGTAAATAATTATGGTAATTTTAAATGTATGTATTTGAAGTTAAAAGTATAATTTTACAATGCAATGTCTGATGAATTTATTGAGATTAATGAATTACAAATTAAATTTGTATCATTATTTTATATGAGTTATATATCGTAATCGAATTAAAAAGAATAATTAGTTTTACAATTTTGATTGGTACATTACTAATATACCTATTGAAATTGTTACTATTTATTATTTAATAGAAATATTAATAAATATTAGTTAACTAAATTTATTTAAATAGTTTAAATTCTCGATCATGTAAATAACCTGAGTATATGGATTTGAATATAAAATGTTACGAGGTAATTGATGAATTATTTATAAATAATTTTATAAGTTTTTTAAGTGTGTGTACCAAAATATAAACCGAAGAGATATAGTAAAATAAAATTGTAAATTGATAAATTAAAAGGTTTAGAAATATTAATAAATATTAGTTAACTAAATTTATTTAAATAGTTTAAATTCTCGATCATGTAAATAACCTGAGTATATGGATTTGAATATAAAATGTTACGAGGTAATTGATGAATTATTTATAAATAATTTTATAAGTTTTTTAAGTGTGTGTACCAAAATATAAACCGAAGAGATTTAGTAAAATAAAATTGTAAATTGATAAATTAAAAGGTTTGAAAATAAAATATCAAGTGAGAATCAAGGAGAAGAGGGAAAATTCCTATAATCAATAAAAGAGCTAGAACTTCTTGTTTATAGTATTTAACCAATGTGTAACCCTTGCACACATGTTGTAGAAAAATGATGTTATAAATATTTTTTAAAAATAGAGTCTATTATGCAATATATGGTGAATTTATTAGGATAAATGAGTTATACATTGAGCTTACTATATTTTTAAGTGTGTAATTTTTGTTATGAGATTTATATATATTTAATATATGAATAAAATTAAATTATCATTTTTGTTGATAAAAATGAGTTATATGTTGATTTCTTATTTTTTAGCATTCAATATTTGTTAAGCAAATAAATGAAAATTAACATTCTTAATTAATTTTAAAATAAATATTTTAAAATAAATAAATTATACATTAATATTCATGTATATAAATTTAAATTAAAATCTAGCATTTGGTACATTTGACCGAAAGTTAAATGATGTATAGATTGAATTTCAAATATTACTTGAGAGAATGATAAAAATATCTAAAATCTAAAATGAAAGAACAATAATGCTAATGAATCACTATATTTTTATGCACTTAAAGTTCTTGCAGTGCATATTTATGAAAAATAAGTATATGATATATTAAAGTGATAAATAAAACATTTATTTAACTACCAACGGAAATAAAGTGAAAATAAAACTTGGAATGTTACAAATCACATTGTCAATTTAATCATGTAAAAAAATAATTTTTAATCCATTGTTTCATACCTCTAATTTTAATTTACAAAAAAATTTCAAAAAGTATTCAATATTTACCTAAAAAAATAATAAATATAAGGGAAAATATTTCTAATTACTATGGTATAATTTTTGTCTACTAATTAACGTAAATTATGAGCATAAGTAATTTTCAGTTAATAATTTTTTTTACAAAAAATATTAGTTGAAAATATTTATTATTTTTCAACATTTTGGAACTCAAACATTCATCCCTTATCATTACTTATAATGTCATTCTTCATAAAAATAAAATTTATTATTGATTGAAAATCCACTTGCGACTTGACGTTAGACCTGTCAAATGGATCGGATCGGGTAGAATTTTACCCGATCAATTCAAGGCATAAATAAACCCAACCCGCTTGACCCATTTAATAAATGAGTTGATCTAACCCAATACGTTTATTAAAAGGGTCAACCCGACCCAACCTGTTTAACAAAAACTGCAACAAAATAATGGCAAAAACTGCAGCAAGACTGAAAATTACTCCAATATATCATTAATACTGCATCAATTATCAAAGATTCAAAAAATTACATCAGAAGATAACACAAAAACTGGAAAATATTAGAAGATCCTACATAGTATAATTACAAACTACAACATTTAAAAACTAAAAGATTCAGCATAGTAAAACTTCACAGTTGAATACAAAATCTGTATCAAATAACTGAAATAAACTGAACCAAATACTACAAAAGTAGCAACATGTCATATAAAGTAATAAAACTACAAAATATTTGGAAGTTCTGCGTCATAGAAGCAGTCTTGTAAGTTTGAGCCCTTATGCACAACTTTGTAATCCTGAAGCAAACAACACAAATTATCAGTTCACAAATGTTGTAATAGCAAAGCAAACAACACAAAATATTTTGTAAACCATTTTCCTTTTAGCAAATTTTTTTTCAGCAAACTGTTTGCATATGCTGTTAAACTAAAGATGTATATAAACCAAAAATTTAATGAGCAGCTAAACCTGATAAATATTTCAAACGACCAGCTGTAATTAAACATCCCTCCAGATTCAAGAGAACAAGTTTAGATAAGTCTGCACGAGATCATATGTAAAAATGAGCACTCAAAATGCTGCATACATAGGCAGAAACATGCAATATATCTAGTTGGCCCTTCAATGTTGATTAATAACATGTTTAGTACGTCCACTCCCTTTATTTATCTAAATTTTTTACTGTCCCAATTAGCTATATCTAGTCTGAAAGTTTTGAAATAATTTTTTACTTGTATTTTACTAAATGAAGCATAGTCAAATACATATGTTCTTTCTGATTCACAGTCTGATTTTATACAGCAAAATAAAATGAAAACTCAATTTGTAATCTTTAATTGAACTGAAACATTATCCCTCTTTCTATAATTAATTGTTGTCTTATTATCTTTTTTGTTAGCCCAACATGATGCATCCAACTATACATAACTGGCCAGCATTTTCTTAATTCAAATTTTAGAGAACAACAATTTTTTTAATAAAGAACTACAAACATGTATAGATTGAATACTTCAAGAAAATAAAAAACAAAATTGAAGGAAAATGATCGTGCTAAGTGGTAGTGTTAGGTCGATTATCATAGTAATGAATTATAAATGAAATAAACAATTACAAATGAAATCAGAGAATAGCCTATTTAGCATTTGTTAAGTGTTGAACTTAAGCATTACTTATACCCACATTGAATAAATACCCATGTGTTAGGCTCAAAATAAAACATAAAAAGGTCACTTAACACATGCCGGTTAAGTTTATGACAGATAGTTTCTAACAATAAATATTAAGTTGCAAACAACAATTCTAATTAGGAAATTGAAAATCGTACCTTGTATTATGCAATCAATGATCGCCTAAGGATGGTGTAGGAAATTGAGTAAGCTGCTCCGCATCAATATGAAATTTGAAAATATCTTCATCTTCTTGTTTCACTTCCGTAGCAATTGCATTCCCGTACAACCAATCATGCGTGCAAAGTAGCGCCTCCACAATATCATCTTTAAGGGAACTACGATAATCGTCCAAAACTCTTCCGCTGACACTAAATGCACTTTCGGATGCAACGGTGGTGATAGGCACGGCTAAAATATCTTTTGCCATGAAAGAGAGAACGAGATATTTAAGTTGTTTAGATTGTCAAAATGAAAGAATATCGAGTGGTAACTTACGATCTAGCGGTCCATCTCCTAAATATAACTTAAGTTCCGAATTATGCGAACTTTCAGCAAACTCAATATTTCTAAATATATCAAATTCCTCCATTACATCAACACACTCCTGCGAGTAAGATCCCATAAATGGATCACTACAGTCTAATTCTTTTGATCCACTTGCTTCATTGTTTGATTCCTTCTCTATTTTTCTTTTGTACTCTTCATAAAGACCTTTTAATTTTGACTCTACCACCTCAAACTTTTCACCATAATCATTGCCATAAAGCCTTTTGTAACAAAACTTGGCAAAATCCATCTTATATCGGGGATCAAGAATGCAAGCAATGCAAAGCAATATACTAAATTCACTCCAATATTTGTTGAACTTTAAAAACATTCTACTTACCATGTCTGACATAAAATCATTAGATTCCATGCATTTTTGCAATGTAAACAAAACCATAACAATTTTCGGAAAAAACAAATTAGATGTTGGGTATTTTGTTCCAGAAAACAAGCAAGTGACATCATAAAATAGTTCTAAAAAGTCGGCAATTTTTTTCGCTTTCATCCATTCCTCTTGTGTAGGACAATAAATATAATTTTTATCAACAAGCTCTAAACGACAAAGTGCTTGTTTATAATATATGACACTTTTCAACATAATTAAGGTTGAATTCCACCTTGTTGGAACATCTTGACGCAATCCTTTGTTACTGTTATCCAATGAAAGATCAGCTATACATTCTACGAAATGTTTTTTTCTTCATTGTGAACCTTTGATATACTTGATGCTTTCCCTTATATTATTTAAACACGAAGCAATGCATTTTAAACCATCTTGTACCATTAAATTTAAAATATGTGCCGCGCATCGCACATGCAAATATTCTCTGTTTGCAATCAAGGCTTTACGATATGTACGATGAGACTCTAGTAGCTCCACAAATTTATCGTTAGAAGAAGCGTTATCTAATGTATAAGCAAATATCTTACCTTCAATGTATCAAGGTTCATTCTCCAAATCCTCCATAGCAGTGTTATCATGCTCGATTGAATCCATAATCTACCACTTGAAAATCACAAGAAAATATTAGTTTTAAACTCAAGTCGACAATGAAGGGGGAAATCTCATAATAAACAAAGCTAGAAAATTGGGTAATATGTATAGCATTAAACAAACAATATAGGCAGAAACAATTTCCTAACATCCATACCTCACTCGATAAATAATGTAACTTGCATTTATGAGATAGATACGCATGCACAAATAGATGTTTATCTTTCACCTTCTTCATATTAAGAGCATGAGATGTATAAATTAAGGTAATTAGATTAAATATATTGGGTGAACTGTGTTGCAAATTAAAAATTGAAAGTTATAAACATACAGTGCTTAACATGCTATTATTGACATTTTTGTTAGATGTTCATCCAGAGAACTATTATAAATTAACTCATGGTTATGTAAATGTATAGTTTACTTATTATGGATATAACAATAAATTAACCCAGATTCCATACCAGTGTAGCTGACGAAGGGAGTGAAGACCAAGCTTATCCGTGATTTCAACAGCATTCATTGCATTCGGCAGATCCTGTTTGTTTGTAAATACAAGTAGGACAACATCGCTCAACTCATCCTGGAAATAGTAATAGTAGTGTAAAAGAAAAAACATGAGATAGCAACAAACATAGCAGATGTATGGACAAGATGTGAAAAATGAAATATCAAACAAAATACAGCATATGCAGCATGTACGATTAGTTGTTCAAAATAGTTCAGCAATAAAATAATTATTTTAGCACTTTCAACTATACCTAGTTTGTGCACCCAGAGTGCCATATGATGGTCACCAGATTATTTTTTCTGTCCATTAAAGTTTTCACTAATCATCAGATGAGAATGCAATTGCAACTCTAATTAATTACTTTCGTCGTGTACATTCTTTTAATAAGAACAAGTATATTACACAACACAACAGTGAAGAAAATCCCACTTTTAACCGCCCTTCTTTCTAATTCCACTAGCTGTCCTGCAATTTCCTTGCAAAAAATATAAGAAGTACATGACATGTTTCTAATTATGAGAAGAATTTTTCCTTTTTTTGATCAAGATTTACTATGCAATTGTAGTTTCTGATCTAAACTATTCATTTACTAATATTAGTTTCTCACTTCTCACAAGGCAAGTTTTACCAAATGTATGAGATGCCATGTATGATAAGATCTGCCTTCAGTTAGTTGTTTTTTTTAAACCCAGGTTGGGAAACATATTTCCCAGCCTATAAATTAACATTGTAAACAAAGTTTTACAGCCCAACACAACTATAACAATCCCGTACGGACATTTACCCACTCATACAGAGTACAAAAAATACCCACTTACATATGAAACCCAGAAAAATGTCTATAAATAGTTCGATGAACGATGTCCAACCGAAGAATGGATTCTGATTTTGAAAGTGTCCATTTTTGTGTTGCAATGCATGTGATGTGTCAACTTGATTAGGTAGTTGTTCAATTGAAGACTGAATATCTAGTCCACATATTTTTTTGAGTAATATCCGCTTGGTTTACAACTATATATCCTACATTGCATGCAGTATCAAAGTTCTCATTGACAGATCATCATAAATCATCACAAAAACGATCACATATATGAAAATAATTGATTTATCTATACAAATCATATAATTAACACCATTTTCAATAATGTAAAAAAGACATTACCACATAACAAAATTACCTGTTACATTTCCAATATTAGAGATGCATTCTGTTCTGTGATTTCCATTGTCCACCGTCATAAAAGACTAAAAATTTAAAATGAAAAAAAAACAAAATTGAAAATAATATAGTGCTCCTTTTTCATCTATTATTGTGCTAAATTATAAATAGCACACATAAGCAAAGCAAAAAAATAATAATATAGTGCGCATTTATATTAAATATACATGTTGATTGATAATAATGCAGAGTTCCTTAATGTAGAAGCACAAGCTGTAAACCAATGCAAATTAATTAATAACGCTAGCTTTAACTAAATTTACATTTATGAACATGTGCACTAACTCGATTGATGGAATATAATCTTGTATTTTAAAGCAATTTCCTTTTCAATAATTAAGTAAAAGCAGGTATCTTTATTGCAAAGTTGCAGAAAATAAAGAAGCAAACGAAAAAAGGTAAAAAGAAAGAAAGAATCAACTTCAAAGCAACCGAATACATTCTTCTTTGTTACCAACTTTAATTTTCTTCACGATAACCATATCAGAGGATTTTTATCTATACATAATTATTTGATATGTAATCATCTAAAACTTTCGCCTTCGGTCCCCTCTCTCGCAGATGCCGCCAATATTTAAACGATTTGATTTTTATCTCCTCTCCCCTAATTCTCCCACTCTCAAATCAAACTGAAATCGAAAATGAAAAAAAGGAAAAAGAAAAATACGCGAACAACATCGCGACTAGAGATCTTACTAATGCAAGTAGAATTGGCGGCTAAAAACCCTAGCTCTACGTAAAGATGTAGATAGTGAATAACCAGGTTTAACGAGACCCATCAATCAGATTAATTTAAACGATTGAAAAGATTAATACCTGTTATTGAATATTACGAGAAATCGCCATTTCTTCTGTCGCCTTTTTTGAAGAACGAAGAAACTAAAACTAGGATTGAAGGGTTACGCGGGTTGGATTGATTTGGGTAGGTTTGCTAATGGGTCGTATACGGACTGGGTAAAAAGAAAATAAAGTTTTAAACGGGTAAATCCAACCCTTTTAATATTAGGGTTATTGAGTTGGGTAAACAGGTTATGGTATAATTTGACAGGCCTACTTGACGTACCAATTTTGGAAAGAAAAAACTTTGAAGTTATTACTGATATACAAGTTTTAGAAAGAAAAAATTGCGTATATATTTGTTTGTAATGAAATGCCAACTTTATAAAAAAAAATTCTTTGTATTAAAATACTAATTTTATAAAGAAAGAAATTCCATAGACTTAAATGTATAATAATGTAAGAGAATTAAAGATATCTTTGTATATACTTGTGAAAATTTAAAAATATATGGAGTTGAATGAAAAATTAGTTTTACCGTTTTTGTCAGTACGAATGTAGTGTACATGTTGAATTTTAATTTTTTATCCTTTATTAGGTCAATCAATAAATTGTTGTTAATTGGAATTATTCGAAAAGTTTGAATTTAAGTTCACTTAATAAATTCAAAATATATGGAATCGAATGTAAAACCATATAAGAAAACTTAGAAGAAACTGTTAACAATTGTAGAAATAATTAAACATTTGTATTTAGATGTAAAATTATAAGAGAGAAAATTAGTTGAACATTGTAATAATTTATATATAATTGTGGAAATTTTAAACTATACGGACTTAAATAAAAATTAGCTTTACCATTTATGTCAATACGAGTGTGGTACACATATTGAATTGTAATTTTTTTAGAATTTACTAAATCAATTAATGAATATTTGTTAATTGTATTTAATTAAATGATTTAACTTTAAGATCACCTAATTAATTTTAATATATGAATTTGTATGAATATTGAAAATTTCATATTTTTATGATTCATTAGACAAATCAACGAATAATAGTTTACTTAATTTATTTAAATTGCTATAAGATTATGCGATTAATTCTAATATATGGAATTAAGTGTAAAATATTAAAATGGAACCGATGGGTGTTCATTAAAAGGTTATAGAAAATTTAAAATGAAGGCATTTGAAGTAAAAAAACCATAATTTGTTAATGCACTATATGACGATTCCTTTGAGATAATTGAATTTGTTGTTAGTATTAGTGGAAATTAGGATTTGACTCTTATTTTCAAACTTAATGCACGAAAACCATTCTAAAAAACATGTTCAAAATTACACCCATAAAATTATTATTGTTTATTAATAACTTATGTTATATAGCTTATATATATCTTTATATTGAAGTAAAAAAATGATTTGATCATTTTTGTTAGTGTAAACATGGTATACATGATGAAATTACCATATTTTAATGATTCAGGTGAATGGACAAACATTAGATAACATATTTTTTCAAATATGTTAAATTTAAAGTTACCTAATTAGTTTAAATATATGTACTAAAGGTAAATATTAGAAAAGAATCGAGAAGGATTTTGTAAAAAAGTGTAGAAATTTTAATGCAGAGTATTTGAAGTTAAAAACAAAATTCTGCAATGAACTGTATGATAAATTTTTGAGATAAATGATTATAATTAATTTACAAGTTAACCTTGTCATTATTGTTTGTGTACATAATTTATTGTATGTGATCTTTATGTCTTTATATCTAAATAGAAAAAAACAATCTTTTCATTTCTGTTAGCATGAGTGTGTGTTTATAATTATATGTGTATATGTGTGTGTATATTAAAAAATGGCATATATTTTTATGATTTATTAAAAGAATAGACCAACTATTATTGAGATTATTTGAATGCTTTAAATTTGAGGTTTCGTAAGTAACTTAAATACATGGATTCAAATATAAAATATTAGGAAACAATTGATAAAGGTTCTGTAAATAATTGTAGAAATGTTATACTACAGGTATTTGAAGTCGAAACCGAATTTTGTAATGCATGATGAATTCATTGAGATAAATGAATAATAAATTAAATCTGTTAATATTGTTGTGTATATTACTTGTGTTGTGTTATTTATATATCTTTATATTTGAATGAAAAATTAGTTTTACCACTTTTAGTGATATGTATATTGTATATATATAATGAAACTGCCATATTTTAGGATTGTTAGATGAATTATCAGATATTTGTTAATTTAATTTCTTCGAATAATTTAAATTCAAGATTACACAATTAAGTAAAACCTATTGACTTAAGTGCATATTAATAGGTGATATTGAGGATGGATTTGTAAATAACTGTGGAAATTTCAAAATGTAGGTGCTTTTGTTAAAAAAAGAATTTTGTAATGCAAACATTAATATACCGATATAGATGAGTAATAAATTAAGTTCGTAAGTATAACCATGCATATAATGTGTTATGTAATAGATGTATTTATATATCAAAATATATTTTATACCATTTTTGTTAATATAAATATGATATAAATATTGAAAATTTCATATTTTTATGATTTATTAGACAAATCAATGAATAACAGTTTATTGAATTTATTCAAGTAATTTGAAGATTACGTGATTAATTCTAATATATGGAGTTAAATGTAAATACTATAAGAGAACCAAGGGGGTTACATAATTTTGTAATGCACCATATGATGAATTTACTAAGAAAAATGAATTGTAAGTTGAGTTTGGTATTATTGTTTATTGGATATTAGGATACACCCCTTATTCTCAAATGTTATACATAAAAACCCTTCTTAAAAACATGTTTTATATAACACCCCTAGAATCATTTTCGATATTTTTTTTTTGTTTTCTTTTAGAAAATCAAATCCGAATTTAATCGTTTGTTTCTATGACTATTGTTTTTGCAAAGTGCAAATATGTGATTTCCTTTTTTTTGCTATTGTAAAAGTGAGATGAGTTTTGTAAATTATTATGGTAATTTAAATTAGATATTTGAAGTTAGAAGTAGAATTTTACAATGCAGTGTACTATAATTTATTGAGATAAATGAATTACAAATTAAATATGTGATTATTGTTTTATGTGATTTATATATCATAATCGAAAAAAATTAGGTCTACCATTTTGGTTGGTACAAACGTGGTATACATGTTAAAATTGTCACTTTAGCATTTATTAGAAATATTAGTAAATATTAGTCAAATGTATTTATTTAAATAGTTTAAATTTTAGACTATGTAATTAACCTTAATACAAGGACTTGAATATTCTTTGTAAATATTTGTATAAAATTTTAAATATATATAACAGAATGTAAAATGATGAAAGAGATTTAGTAAAATAAATGTGTATAGACAAATTAAAAGATTTGAAAACAAAATATCAAGAGAGAATTGAGGAGAAGAAAAAAAACTCTTAGAATCAATGGAAAAACTAGAAATTCTTTTGGTTTACTATTATTTAACAGATAGCATTTCATAGGTACATAACATATAATATTAAAAAGTGCAAATTCATCCCCATAATCCAAAATTCGACGTGCTAAATAATGTGACAATTTTGTAAAAACTAACTTCAGAAATTTTGGTGACAAACTTTGGCAAAATGATGATTTTTTTTTAATTGAGTGTATGTGTACAATACCTTTGAAATCTAACATAAATTTCTTTAAGTAGTTATTTTTTTTTGGGATTTTTGCAGAAACATTTTGCAAATGCTAAATGCATCTCTAAATCGAGAACGTAAAATTGCCCACACTAAAATTTAATAATGTCTTAGCTTATATCATGGTTTGAGATTCCGGTCGGCATGCTAGAATTCCGACGTTCCAGTCCAGTTCTGACTTTGACCGGCTCGGAACTCACCATAAATTCCTGTTTCGGATCCAAAGAGTATTAAAAAATAGATCTATAATTACCAGGGAAAAGATAAAATCAAAGATTGAGCAAGGAGAAGGCAGCGGTATTAACATATGACAGCGATGAAAGAGGATGAATCGCTGATTTAGGTTTCATTTAAGGTTTAACAACAAGGACGCGGAATCGATTGAGATAAGTCATCGATGGTTTGGCAACAATTTTTTTTACCATAGGTTTCCCTTTTTTAGGGTTTGAATGCAATTTAATTAGTTAACAGATTGGGTTGTTTCTCACTGGACTTGCTAGGTTTTACTTACATTGAACCAGAAATTTAAGATATAATTTTTGGTCTTTTTATTCTTTGAATTGGTCTTTTTATTCTTTGAGTTGGGCTTCTTAATTTCAATTATATCAAACTACAAACCTAATTTCGATATAATTGTCAGGTTATAACTATACAAATTTATGTTATTTATTTATGTATTAGTAGTTAAAAAATGTTTCAATAAGCAACGAAATCCGAAACGGAACTCAGATGTAATTTCCAAAATTTCTGAAACAGAACCGGAACATTGAAAATTTCAAAGGACTGAACAAAAATTGAAAACCGGAATTTTGAATCTTGGCTTATATATTAGTGTGTGTTGCGCACACTTAAGCGTGCATACTTGTGCGCACGTGCGGGCGCACGTGCATGTAGATTTATAAATTTGTCATTGGTTTGTCAGAGTTTGATCACTCTCACCTAGTTGGTTTGTAGGCTAGATAAAATGGTTGCTGAAGATGCAATATTGCTTCAGGAATTGATGTTTGAAGTGATGGGTCGATGTCTTTATATCAAATTTCGCACTCAAATTTCCGATGTGAACTAAATTTCCTGAGGTGCAACAGCTAAGCCCGTAAAAAACTCCATGTCTTTTTTGGCTAAGCTACATGAATATAGTCCATTAAAGATGTGTGAACCTTATGTAGTGCTTGTGTGGAACTTGTCAACCATTGTGTCCATTCTATCAAATAAGGCATAAATGTAGGGCATATATAATTTTATAAAGGATCTGACAAATCTGCAATAGATGTCTAACAACTGGATGGATAATAGAGTACCTTTTTTATTATTTTATTATTTCTACTTTCATGTTAATTTTGTTTTTTTTGTTTTTGTTTAAAATGTGCTTAACAGTTATTTTTGTTACAAGCTCAACCTTTATGTTTATTGTAACTTATTTTTTAGATGCTGTACCTTCATATCCCTTCGAGGCATCCTTCAACCTATCCTGAATTGGAGCTGCCAACAATTTTACAGGTACCTCCTTATACAGTCCAAAAAACGTTGTTTGGAAGCAGACTAGAAGCTTTCATTGCTACTGTTGTTTTTCTTTATTTTTTTTGAACTTGTGATTTTCTCGTACATAGCCACCTGTAATGTGTTCAGAATGTCATTCTGAAACTGTTATCGCAATTTTTAAAAGGAGGCATAATGGATAAAGAATTTTTTTTTTTTGCAGCAAACAGTAGAAATGTCTATTACTCTAAAGAATAAATAAAAGGATTAATTTAGCCACGAAGAAAGATTTCATAAAAGCACGCTAAAATCCTAATTTTTCATCTCTGCGTCACAGTGGCATTGATTGGAATGAATTGAATGATTTTATTCTGTAATTACTGATAATAACAGAGTCTCTGGTTGGCTTAGTAGTTAATAGGTATTAGCAAATATCCTTCAAGCACCCTTGTGGTACTATATGAATAATATCAGTCATTTTTTATAATTATCCATATCATGAATAACAAAACTGTATTTTTAGTTTTTTACTCAAACATGCAAGCAACATAAACAAAAACTTATAATGGAGAATTAAGATACATATCTAACAGAAAGTATCACATCGGTACATAATTTCAAAAGAAGGGATATTTTGACTCATATCCCTTTTAAAAAAACTAGATCTAATATCCCTTCCATTAAAACAATGTAAAACTTGTCCTCTTTCGTATTTGTAAAATTGTTGTTGGAAATGATGTTAAAACTGGTGTATTTTCTTTTTATCATTATAAAATATAATATTTTATGAATGTTGAGTCTGAAGTATTTAAAAACGATACTCAAATTTCTAGAAGAAAATGCAAATATTTGCATTTTGAATATTAACTTATTTTTTATTTAAAATTACATTTATTGGTACATAGCAGAAAAAAAGCTTTGAATATTAACAAACAACTGCTCATATTCCCAAAGAGAATGCTACTAGTGCAATGTTTGCAGTGCCAATATTTACAGGGTAAGCATTTGTAGTTAAAAAAAACGGGTTCTTGAAAAATATAATCAAAATGACAAGGGCTTGAAAAATAGATTCCTTACGAATAAAATGAGGGGACCAAATTTCCACTTGAAAGAAATCTTGACAATAAATTATCATAAAAATGAAAGAAACTCTACGAATTGTTCAAATTTGTAAACAATAAAAGTTAATAGTAGAGAAAATAGGTAAGAGCAATATACCAAAATTTTAAATTCAATTAGAGTTTCATTATCTAATATGGGAACCTCTATCCAGGGATAAATAACATATTTACATATCAATAGAATAGTATGACAAATTGTGTATTTAATCGCAAGAATTTCATAATATCTTTCTTCACAATTAATCCTTGCTGCAGTCAACCGATTTGGTTTCACTCTCTTGATATTCTAAAGTTTTGGATCAATCTTTAAAGCTAAAAAATATGTTCAATTTCAGATAAGGATTCGATATTCTGATATTTATATTCTTGAAAATAAATAGACAAATATTGCCTATATAAAAAAAAGTTTGTGTATTGTATTTCCAAATTAGAAAGAACATTAAAATGGACTATATTGGTTGATTATGAATGTTTATGACACAAATGCAGATAAAGTATAAACAATAACAATTATGTTAATCTAAACAAGGTAACCAGGTTTGTTAACAAATAATAACCAAATCCAAATTAACCATAAATTCGTAATCCTAAAACCTACTCATTTTATAGCGACCCGACTTCATGCATAAGAATAAGTTTTTTTCCTTCTTCTCTATGATTGAGTGTTTAGATTCAATTTTGTTTTGATGAATCACATTAATTAATGGAGAAATCCTCAATAATGTCATACAGATTCACATTGATTAATTGGAGTTGATTTTGGAGCTCGAAAATCGGACACGATAAAGGATAGAACACTTCAACTCCGATTTTGGTTTGAAAAAGTTTGATTTTCAGTTTTTTTCATTTTACTATTCAAACACTTTGTAAAATCATTTGTTTTAGAAGTTCAATTATCTTTAGTTAAATTTGGTCTGTAATATTTTTTTATACAGTTTTATTTAATTTTTAACCAAAATAATTTTGGACTGATTTCGTTTTAGCCTAACTGAAACGGAATAGGAATGGCTGGAATTTCAAAGTTCCAGCGACCACCATGAAACTTGCTTAATCTCATCACATGATATTATCATTTTCTCAAATTTTGTCTTCTATATGATTGCAATAGTACATAAGTTCAGTTTCTCTAAGTTATGCTAAAGATCTGATTATTTCCCAACAACACAAGATGTATTATACAATTTCAAAGCAATGTGGATAAAAATCTTTTTCATCAAAATTTAAAATTTGGTTCCTATAAGTTAGCACACAGATAAAATAATGACACATTGTTAGAAAACTTTGCTGTATCCAAATTATGCTACTCAATGTAATTGTTTGCTTGTATTTCATGATGGGTGAGGATGATGGGCTAGACATAGGTATAAGTCAGAGAACTGTGTAGAAATGAATTAATATGTGGACCACTGTCTTTTGCATCAAGGAGGGTTCATACATGCAGAAAAAAGGAAAAATAAAAGAAAAAAAGAAAGAAAGTATAATCCAATTAGAGGTTGCTCCCTCAACCCTACTGATGTACCAGAGGGTTACAATTGAAATAAATATAACAAAAAAGTTTGATTTCAAGGTTTACATAAAAATTCATCCAAGTGCTTGGCCTTAGCATAACATGAATTTTATTTTTATGACAATGTTGTAAAAAATAACGATATTTGTTCAGATAGTTATCTTCTTTTCTCCTAATAATTTACTTTGAGACGGATACATGTATAACTAACTTACTGTTATTCATTTGTTATACTGTATAAACAGAAGTTATTCTTGTATTTTTGAACCAAGATCCTCTAGCATCACAGAACAAAAATTGTTCAGCTTTCCAGATTGCTTAATTTGCAAACATTGTATGTATATTTGTAATATGATCCTTCATATTTTTCATATTTGATACCTTTAATTTTGAAATGTTAAGGACTTCAACGTCTTCGGAGTTGGTTATGCTTTGCATGATGTGGTTAGTTGGACTAGATAATATGCTGTTTAATAATTGATTTGTTTCCATATCTATTTACACAGTCAGCAGCATTGATGGCTATAGGGCTTCTCTATGAAGGATCTGCACATCCATTAACTATGAAGGTTCTTCAGGTAAATTGTTCTTATAGTTTTTTTCATGTTATCCTGGTTCGCTTATTTTTGTTTAATAACTATTTTCATAGTTTTTTGGTATACAATTTCTATCTTTATTTAGCATATGCAACCACATCTAAATAATGTCTTTAGGCATTTCTGGTTATATTTTCTTCATGTTTAAGGTTTTACAATAATTTATTACCATGTTTAAATACTAGTGCATCGATGCGCACAATGTGCGCATACATATACATTAAGCATTTTTAATATATAGTATGATTTTGTTTATGATATTTCAAAGTAGTTGCTTTTCCTATCTTATCTCTATCTGCCAAGCAAAACCAAGATGGTGACTACGTAATTTCAATTTCACGTACAGTTGAAACAATAACGATTAATTTTTATGTAACCAGTTCCCTTTTTTAGTAGTAGGGACATATGATGCTTTAGTAGATGAATGATATATATGTAGTATTTGATCTCAGTGGCAACAACTATGAACGATATTAAGGAACGACACAGGGCACTAAGAGTCTTCAACGGGTTGGGGATCAAGCTAATGTGGTATTGATTGATCCCAAATCGATCCCCGACAGATGGAGGATCAAGCTCATATTGATGTCAAGCTTATGATGTCTGGCCAAATCAGACACTTGTTGATAGTAAAAATAACTTCTACTACGCTTTATATCAATTTTCCAACAAATTAAAAACACAAGTGCTAAGCTATTCTGCAAAGTTGATATGTTGCTTGTGGGGTTAACTAGCCTATTGCCTAAAATATTCTGCATGATTACTAGGCTGGACTTCATAAGTCCATCCAAGTGTAAAATGGATAGCATGTGCGCCAAGTCATACATTAAAACTTGACATGACTTTAGATGTCCGATCAAGTCTGTACTAATATTACAAAAGTAGCTAGTTTAAAATACGATTCGTTGATACTTTATTGATTCCTTACCTGTGAGGGGATCAATCTTTAATCATCAAGCAATTTTGATCCCCCTTGAGGTATTAAGGGGTATTTTTTACCGACCACAAATTACCTTAATGTACCAATATTCCTTTATCACAGCCAAAATGGGCGATTTCGCTGTTACTACTTGTTATCCCACCTTTTGGTCAAGGCTGGAATATCAACAGACTAGCTGGAAAGTGATGAATATCCGGATTGGAAATCGATTGGAAACAAGGCTTTGATCGATGTCGTCAAAGTTTGACCAAGCTCCAATCAAGGCGGGATCGATTGGGGATGATGGTCAAGGCTAGGAGAGACTACGTTTTGAATTCGAGGTCAAAAGAAGCTCATTTGCTCAAGATAATTGATCGATTCGAACAGGGCGTTCGTATTGATCGGCATGGGTACGAACAGTGCGTTCATATCGATCAGGTAGGAAGGCCAAATAGGCTTCGACTCGATGATAGTGGACCCGAATTGGACAGGTAAGCGCGACATGGTTTGTTCGACTTGATGCAGTTCGAATCGATCAGGATGGAACACATCAGCATACTTTGAATCGATACTATTCGTATCGATCAACACTGGACACTTCGAATCGATACTGTTCGTATCGATCAGCATGAACGCTTCAAGTCGATACGAACAGAGGCATAATCGATGGATACGAATAGAAGAGCGACAGAAGGATGCGAAGAAGGCTGGGAACGTTAACTAATGGATGCGAGATTATGGATTCAAAGCCGAAAAGCACGAAGTTTGGATTCGAACTGGGAATGTGCGTGGATACGAAGGAGTCATGTTCGTATCGATCGATACGAAGGAAGCAATCGACTCAGCGAAGAAGGTGACTCGATCCGGAGAATGCTCGCCACGTCACCACTTGATCACACGCAGCTATCGAGTCGAACAGGATCGAGTCGAAATGATGGAGTCGAAACAGCCAACCGAAGGTCCTAATTCGTATCGATCATATCTCATAATCTACAAGTCCAAATGCTATGAAATTTTCATAGGAGCCTACGTGCATGCTGAAGAATGTCCACGCCAAATTTCGACTCCATCGGACACAATCTTGATCGATATGAAATCGGTTCGTATCGATCACGGATCGGACCGAAACTTCGCTGGCTTGGGCGCGCAGGCCTGGTCACGTGCTAGAGGGAGTCTCCCGAGATCTGAGCGAAATATCAGCCTCCTACATCTATAAATAGAGCCCCATGGCATACAGAAAAAGGATCTTCTTTTTGAATTCTCCAATGCCCAGACTCTGCCGGATCCAATTTGAAACTCTATTGCTGCTGCTACTAACGAATTTCACCGCTGTAAATCATTATTATCTGCTGTAGCCCGCTGAAATCAATTGTAATCATCAAAGAAACATCAATAAAATCTTTGATCTGTGATTATAATCTGCTGATTTGTGTTCATGCACTGGTGCTTTCACGGCATTTGGGGTTTGTGACCAATTTTGGCGCAAATACTACTTTACTCAACTTCTTTCCGAATTAAGGTTTTCAATTGTTACCCGAAAAATCCGAAAACTCTCCATATCTGTATCCGAAAAGCGGATAAATATCCGATATTTGAAAATGTGGACACAGGTGCGGGGTGGGGATACGAAGACATCTATATTCAAAAATTATCGGTCCGGTTTTTGTCAAGATTATAGTTTATTTTAGGTATATTTTAATACAATGAAAGATATGCATTTATTGTTTTATTAAGATAATAGTTTATATTATATGCATTTAATTCACATTAACTGCTCTAAACTATTTATCATCATCGTATTCATTGATTTTGCAAACTTTAGTAATCAATATGATTTAAAAAAACTTATATTAAACCGAAATTTTCTATATATGTTTCTTGATTTATCGATAGTTATCGGATATGATAATTATCCGATACCTGTCCATATCCACGGATGCTGATATCCGATATCCGAAAATGATTTCGGATGCAGATGGAGATAGCCACTATCCGCATCCGAAAGTATTCGTTGACATGCCTGTTCCGAATCATGAAAGTACTTGAGGGTATAATATTGGTGTTTTCATTTGTCCAATTTTGTGAAACATGAGAAAGATTTATTCTAAAGATGCGACATCGCAATCTTGTCATGGTTAACAGAAATGGGGGTTCATTATCACTATTAAAGCACATGCATTATTACATTTTCATTGATGCCTGTCTGTATATGTAACCTGTAACCATTGCTTGCTTAACAAACCATTTAGAATGTACATAGGTCATGACTGCTCAAGTTTTGTACTTGGTTTAACCATTTTCGGATTATCGAAATTTTATGTTTTTATTAAAAGATCTATGACAGAAGGCACGTACATACCTGATCATAAAAAGGATAATCATCTAATGACGTAGAAGTGTGTGCTCATCATCATTAATATTGTGTCTATGTGGTGTGAGCACAATGATTATTTAAAATTTTCACAATGTACACCTGCGTGTGTATATAGCTCATAGTTCACAAGTATGTAAGCATATAAATGTAAACTTCAAGTCAGTTGTACCCGTGTAATGTCCATCCTGCCGCATTCTTTCTCTTATATCAAGTTAATCTGCTCATATGCTCTTGGTACCACACTGGATTAATGAGTTAGAATATTGACTGCAAATAAATAGAATTAACTATTGCAGTATATTTCATTATATGCTTGTAGGGTGAAATTGGCCGTAGAAGCAGTGGAGATAATGTGCTTGAAAGAGAAGGTTATGCCGTTGCTGCGGGATATGCTTTGGGATTAGTTGCTTTAGGTGTGTGTTTAATAAACAGATTAAAATATTGGTTATGTTTGATATCTTTCTTCACAATTTATTGACGAAAGGATTAATTAAGGACGTGGCAATGAAGCATTTAATTCTGTCGATAGTCTTGTGGACCGGCTTTTCCAGTATATTGGAGAAAAAGCTGCTCACAGCGTATGTTTTCAAATCAACAAATTCAACTTATTGTTACTTGGGTTATGTATATGTTTTCTTTTAAATATTATTTCTTAGTATTTTATAAATTTATCTACATGATGTGAGACTCTTGCCTTTAATAGGATAGGTCCCTTCCCACAGGACACTTGAAGGATGATCAGAACAGAAGCTTAGGACAGGTTCAGAATTCTTTGTTTGGTATTAATGTAGATACCATCTTATTATTGTTATTTTTCATATTTTTGAGCTGCCCTTTCTTCAGATGATGGATGGTACACAAATCAATGTTGATGTAACTTCCCCGGGAGCTACAATTTCATTAGCTTTAATATTTTTGAAGGTATGATTATTAATTTAGTCAGCCCAGAGGAGCTCTTGGTTTCTCCCCATATTTCCTTAGCCGTGTCCTTTTTGCAGACTGAAGAAGATGGAATTGCATCTAGAATTTATATTCCTGTCACCCATTATGATTTGCAGTATGTGAGGCCTGACTTTATCATGCTTCGTATCATTGCCCGTAATATGATCATGTGGAATAGGTGCATTCACTTTACTACATATTGTTGGAAAGATCTTCCTTAACTAAGAAAATAAAGTATTGGGCTTAATTATATATACTTGTGTAGGATTTTTCCTTCAAGAGATTGGGTAGAGTCGCAAATACCAGAATTCATTAGGACAAGCATTTCAAAAATCGATGACATGGCAAGCGATGGCGATGACTTCGATTTTGAAGCTCTTGTTCAAGCATATGTTAATATAGTTGCTGGTGCCTGTATCTCCCTTGGTATTCGTTAATCTGTTCTATTTACCCATTTTAGATGCCATTATTTTCATCAAATTTCTCTCACGCGCGTGTATATATCTGTATAGGTACACACTATATACACTAGATATATGTGTGTGTGTACATTATATACGACTAGATCATTTCTTATTAATCCCCTCTAATCCCCCCTCCATCTTTTTGTGCAAAAAAAATCCAAAAACAAAATATTTTTTTGGATATATTATGTTTGTTAACAAGGTTCATCTATACCAGAATTGGAGTAGTTTTAATCCCTTCCAAATGACATTACAAATTGACGGTTGAATAAATATTTTCGATAGTTCATATCAGTTTTACCATTTTGAAGGAGTTGAAAGTTTCGAAATGATTTTATGGATGATTTTGAAATGAACACAGCATATCTGCAACACACACACACACACGCACACAGGTTTGAAGACCCAGAGAACCAAGTTATTGCTTGTAAAACTCTAGGGAAGTATGCATCGTGCCCCAACGCATACTCCGGGTAAATCACATGGATAATGCAGCTAGCATGGATCACATGGATAATCACTCTCTCCATATATACCTCTATCCCTCTCTCCACACACACACCCCCACACACACCCCCTTACCTAATTTGCTGAAATTCAACATCGGCATCAGAATTTTAATTTAGTTGGTCATTGATTATAAAAGAGGAGTATTATTGTGAAAGTTGACTCCAAGTTATTTACAGTGTTTGTAAATGTGTGCAAAAATGATCTTTATTTCTTGCATTATCTGATACTGCTACTTTCGTAGGTACAATGTAATTGAGCATACAATAATTTATTCATTGTAATTTTACCAAAGAGTAAAATACTTTTTTGTTTTTTTAAGTGGGTACGAAATATGTTTTAAATGAGAATGAAAGGTTGGACAAAAAAGAGGAAATAAGCTTAAGGACAATATGAATTTTCATTTTCCAAATTGGGTAAGAATTTTGTAATTATAATTCAATAATTATAAGTTTCTGTGGTATATTTGTAGGCCTATCAATAGGTACCTGAAAATCTGCGATCCATCCACTGCTGTATACGAAAAATGAAAAGATATTTGAAATCCTAAAAAACGTATATGGATACAGTTTA
The DNA here is from genome assembly GCA_030737815.1 of Allium fistulosum. Taxonomy (NCBI): domain Eukaryota; kingdom Viridiplantae; phylum Streptophyta; class Magnoliopsida; order Asparagales; family Amaryllidaceae; genus Allium; species Allium fistulosum. Next base: position 589,028,267 of record CM060907.1, on the reverse strand, counting down.
AGTATCACTATCCAAAAATTATTAAATAGGTTTTTATCAAGTCAATAATTTATATTATGTATTTTAGTGTAATAAGTGATTGATATTTATTGTTATATCAAAGTAGAAGTTTATATGATGTGTACGTAAATGGATCTTTGGTACTCAGAAGTCAAAAATAAATATTTTATAATCATATTTTTTATTTTTTGGCATTAGTACCGGAATGATTTTGTATTGAACTAATGTTTTTTTTTTAAATCTATCATTGTTAGCAGATAGAAAAAAAAATCACTATCCGCCCATACCCGATATTTGGAAATGAGTTTAGATGCGAGTATAACACTATTCATATCGAAAAACTTCACCATACTGGCATATTCTTATTATTAGATCTAAAGACACATAGGTGTTACTGTATACCCTATTAAACATTTTTTATCAGGTTTAGCCGATAAATTTGTTCAGGAATGAATTATTAATTACAATGTTATCATACAACATATGACATCTCTTCAAAAAATATGATACCATCAGGGAACCACAAAGGTTGGCAATAGTCGTCTATGTTTCCTCTAATTCATATTTCTGCACTAAAATAAATTGGTTGTAGTTTGTTGGTACATCATGATACAGAACACCAGAAAATTTTAATAGCGCTACTGTTACCTATGATATTAATATCTGGATTGCAATAATTTGTTAATTTGACGATGGCATTTGATTTATTTATTGTAAGCACATCATTTTCTGGTATGAACTTGTTTTTTTCCAATTAAAAATCAATATTTGTAACTCATGAAGGATTGAGGTATGCTGGCACAAAAAATGCTGATGCTCAAGAAATGCTCTACAACTATGCTATTTACTTTTTAAACGAGGTACACTCCTACACATAAGTTGCCAACTTGTTGATTCTGGTGTATTCATCATATTCTCCATGCAGATAAAACATACATCGGCTGCTAGTACAATTGACTTACCAAGGGGAATATCAGAATATGTGGATCGTAGCACACTTGAGACATGCCTTCATCTTACAGTTCTTGCTCTCTCCGTGGTTAGAATCAGCACCTTTTCTTATATAATGTGCTATATCTTCTTCCAATATTATTTATGCTCCTAGAACTTAGAAGAAATCATATCAGTTTATTAGATGGCATTTGCTTCTATATATTGATTATATTTGTGACATTTGTTGTTTTTAACTACTGCTTTCTGTCAATTACTCATGATTGATCTGCTAAACATTACTAGTATTATGTTCTTGACTAAGAATCATGTTTGAGTCTTGACGTTAGAAATTTGTAGCATTAGCATAAAACTTACGTATGTTATCTTATATTTTCCTTTTTATGCCTTTTTTGATCATTAATGATTTAAACCATTGAAGTTGTCTTCAAGTATTTGGGGTTTGTTAAAAAAAGGGTCATTATCGGCTATAATTGGAGATGTGGTGCATTAAACTATGAATATGAGTTGATAAACTTGTATCATTTAGATTTTTTTCTTTTCTGCTATAGGAGTGTTTACCAACTTTTATATGTATGCCAAGAGATGACGTGAGTGGATTGAATCTGACTACGTTGGTACGAAGTACCAAAATACATGGCGGTAACAATGGTGACGGCTGTGCCATGTGGAACATATAACAAGTCTTGTGAATATATCTAGAATGGATGCAAGTCAACTGAGAGATTGTTATGACTTGTCTCACATGTATTAAGACATAGCGTTTGGAAAAAGAGAATAGTTGTCCATCAGCTATAACTTTAAGGATGCAGTTTATAAATATGAGTTGGAAGTTATGCAACTTTTTTTTTTGAGTACAGTAGTGTTTGCCAACTCCTATGCATATTTCAAGAGTCGATGAAAGAAGATGAATCTGACTGTACTCGTAAGAAACATCAAATTTAACACAAAGGGATTTTTTTTTTTCTTTGGGTTATAAGTTACCTTTTGAGTCTTAAATTATCACTAATCAAAAGAGAGTTGACATTTTGGATTATCGTTTTTGTAACTGATTTTTAAATCTGAAGTCGGACCTATATATCTAAATTCAATATACCAAAAATGATGATGTTGACCATCTGTTCATTGACATGTTCTTCTCAACCATGATTTAAAGCATGTAATAAATCAAGTTCTCTTTTTTAAAACTTACTTCTTTTAAAGTTTTTATAAGCCATGGTTAAAAAAATAATTCAATTTGATTAGCTTCATTTTGAAATCAGTTATTTTTGGAACCCTAGAGGGTGACCTAGTGGTAAAGGAATTAGTCGGTGACAAAATGTCACGAGTTCTATCCAAGTTATGGCTATGAGCATATAACATATTGTGTATGTACCTAGAGTATGTGTTGTGGGTTCAAAAGTAGACTTGGAGATTACAACCGAAGCTTGGTTCTTTGAGTATAGAAAAAAAATCAGTTATATTGGTTTCTTGACATTAAGAAACAGATTTAGTTATGGTCATCTTGACCTTTCAACTTACTAATGTGCTTTGCAAAATTGATGCTTTTTTTAATCATTTTTCTTTTTCTTTTTAAAAGCAAAAGAAGTGTAGTAACATCCAACAACTTTTGCTTTTCGTTGCCAAAGGGGATCCTAGATACTGGTATCTTATATGGTTGTCTGCATTAGTTCTAAAAGTCTACTTCTCCATCTTTGTTTCAGTTTTCATTTTTTCTCATAAGCATTCAAATATGCTGTTCTTGCATGAAGTTTTTATGTTTTTGTCGGGGAACTGATATATGACAGATTTTTTGTGCTTAGAAAAAGAAGTAATTATCAGCTTTCTTCTTGTTTTTTCTTCTTCTGTGAGTAGGTTATGGCTGGCTCTGGTCATCTTCAGACATTTCGACTACTGAGATATCTTCGTGGTCGAAGTTCTGCTGAAGGGAATATGAACTATGGAATACAAATGGCTGTATGTCTCTTAGTGCCTCTTTTTATTTCCTCTTTAGCTTTTATAGTAATATATTATACAAAGCTTCATTGGTTAGTGCTTCATTCATCAAATAAAGGTTCTTTAATATGTTATGTCATTTCCTTATAGTCACTGTCCATCATAAATTTCAAGTTTTCAAATCCCCAAAAGGCCAAAACAAAGATGTGATAATATATATATATTAATAATACTTGTGTACTACTGTTGTGCATTATGACTGTATATAAAGGTACATGTCAGAATGCTTGGAGAAACTTTTGTATGATGTAAATGTATCATATGCTCATTGAAATATCATAGATTTGGTTATAAAGTTTGGATATCCACTTTGATCTATATGCAACACACAGATCAGTTTCAGTTTGTTTTCTTTATATTTTGTACTTTGGATTACTACTGAAACTTATGGTTTTCTGATATAGGCTAATGTTAACTCCTTTACTGATGTGGGTTAAATTTGGTGCACACATATATGTTGCCATAGTGGTTTAATTTTTGAAATAAATACCAACGGTTGCAAAGAGACTACTGTGATATTGAGATGCCATAGGAGAACTTTTTTCCTTCAAATATACATATCTGAACTTCTAATCCCTAGATTGAAAATCAAAATGTTGTTTCTCTAGTATTTTCAGTAAAGAAGATCCAAGTAATCCAGTGCTTAATGTTACTACTTTGCTATCGATACTCATATCTACTGTGAGGAATGTCATTAGTTACCATGTATGTACCATAAATGTCAAAGCAAATAATGGATAATTAGTCAAATAATTCCTATAGACATGTCACTGTTACATTTAAAGTTCGGTCCATTTCATGATAAAGATTTTTACAAACAATCTTTTAACACTGTTGTACTTTAGAATATACTGTCTTGTTAGTTTTATCACTGGAAAGCAGAAGTTACTTTAAGTTCATTTGTTATGGTTTTTTCTTACAACTTATTATAAAAAATGCACTCCTAGCTTGTTTATTACTGAAATGGTTGCTGCAGCCGCACTATTCTGTTTTTACTTCGTAAATAAATTTTATTGTAAAATGCACATAGGTAAGCTTGGCAATTGGATTCTTATTTCTTGGTGGAGGGATGCAAACATTTTCAACTGGAAACAATGCAATTGCTGCATTGCTGATCACACTTTATCCACGTTTTCCTGCATGGCCAAATGACAATCGCTGTCATCTCCAGGTACTGTTAGCTAAAATAGTGTTATTTTACTTTTCTCTTTTACTATCCTTGTTGATTGCTACATTTTGGCTGTCAAATCATGTTAGGCTTTTAGGCATCTATATGTTAGTGCTGCAGAATCTCGTTGCATACAAACTGTAGATGTTGATACAGGCCTCCCGGTTTATGTTCCTCTTGAAATTACTGTCAAAGAAACCCATCACTACTCAGAGACTAAATTTTGTGAAGTTACTCCATGCATTTTACCTGAGCGATCAGCGGTATGTCAACGCCACAAACTTTTTAAGTCGTCATTAACCCTTGTTAAATATATCAATGGAGAACCTGAAATTTGCATAATATTGCAGTTGAAGAGTGTTCAAGTTTGTGGACCAAGATATTGGCCCCAAGTCATATTATGTGTGCCTGAAGGTACTTAGTTGAAGCTGTACTTTGAGTATATGTATTTTGAATTGCAAGCTTACCTGGGCATGTGTGCTTAATGTACAGAAAAGCCATGGTGGAGATATGGGGACAAGAACGACCCTTTCAACGGTGGCCTTCTATATATTAAGCGTAAAGTTGGATCATGTTCATATGTGGATGATCCAGTTGGATGTCAGTCATTGCTCTCTCGAGCAATGCACAAGGTCTGTTGTTTTGTAAACTATTAACTATTAAACTGGATCGTAATGTTGACCAAATTACCTTTTACCTTTGACAGATTCTTGACACACCATCTTTTTCCTCATCCCTTAAAGATGACAGCACTTCTGATATAGGTTTGTATAAAGTTGAGCAGTTGATAAGTACATTTTCTGCTGATCCAAGCTTGCTAGCTTTTTCACAAGTATGCTGTGGGCCAACATCGAATAACAGGCAAGCAGATTATGATCCTTTCTGGTTTCTTACCGTCTTTTCTTCTTCTTCTTCTTCAATATATTCTGTTAATTTGTTTGGATTCGACATAGCATAAACAGAAATAGTAGATCATTTATACATATATTATCATGTGCAAATATTGTGTCACCCTAGAACTAGAAATTTGTTTATCCTTTGCTCGTGATACGATAATCTGTTCTGTTCAATATCCAGATCAAACTCTAATTTTCAAGATTTCTGCTCGCAAGTGCTTTTTGAATGTGTAAGCAATGATCGACCAGGCTTATTGCAGGTAAATATATTTTGTCCCTTATTTCTGACTATTATGGTTTTGATTATTTTCTCATGGGAGTACAATTTTATGCACACCACTTTTATGCTTGTTAACATAACACTTTGATTGGTCGAATACAGACTACAAATCTGTGGTGGGTCACTTTTGTTGTACTGTTTTGACCAATCGAAGATGGTGTCATCTTAACACACATAAAAGTAGTGTGTACCATGATAATAAATTGACTAGTAATTGTTTTCAGGTTTACATTTCGATGTACACTACCATTGGCTTAATGTGGGAACAGTTGAAAAACAGTAAACTTGTTTTTCGTGATACATTTTTCCTTCCTAGTTTCAAGGTAAGTTGTGTACTGTTCTTGCCATGGCGATATTTTTACCATTTGACTATAACTGCTAAACTTTACTGATCCCATGTACTGGAGAACTTAAAGAATTAAGAAATTAACAATATATCTTCACATTTATGTAGAATATTACCATATGAAGCATATGCTAATTACAGTGCTTTCGGGCGGGTAATTGTAGTTGAGATATGCAAATCCTAACCAAATGAATTGGAAATACTGATACCTGGCAAAGCAGATAACGTACCAGGTCCTACCCAAACCCGATGGGTCTCTAGTCTGGTACGAGAGCACAATATATCCAAGACCTGGTCCAAAAATACTAATATGTAAGCATAAACATTATGCAGAATTGTTCCTGAACTGAATTGATATGATCAGATTAAAGTTGACCCTGCGAAACTCAACCTGAAAATCCAAAGAGCTAATTAAGCTTGAGATCCATCAGTTTCGGGTTGGATCAGATCTAATAGAAATCCGTAGGAGCTTATGTGCAGGGTTAATAATATTATCAATCCTTGGGAATTAGAGGTCCGACTCACCAACTTTCAATTATAAATTTGGTTTGAGAAACGTCAAATACAATCGTTAGGAATTTTAGATTTTGCGAGAATGAACTCGACGAAAATTATCATCAATTAACTATTATAAAATTATTTGAATGTTAAAGAAAATTAATTGTATGTTTAGATAATTTTTGTATCTTCATAAAGCATTTGTTTTTAATTACATTGGTTGTTAGAAATTTTGAAATATATTGAACAATGTTTTCAAAACAGGATTTAAATCGTAAATCGTAAAGTTCAAACTTTAAATCGAAACGAGATTCAAATCGTAAATCATAGATTCAAAAGATTCGTATTTGAAGGTTTGCACACAATTTGAAATTGGTTTTGATGTTTGTACTTCTACAATTAAACATAAAACTCAATTTCCTCTCTTGTTATATTTTTATTTTATTTTGAAAACATTGTATTTTGAATTTTGAATCCAAATAAACATACTAAGTATGTTAGTATATAAGCAGAATGTTTTTTTATTTGCAGTTTTGACTAAGTTTGGATCGGAATGTTAATCGAATTGTTAAAGGAGAGATCCGATCCGAATCGGGATTTAAATCGTGGGATTTTAGGATTTTTGACAACAATGATATTGAATATTTAGCAAGATTTGTTAAAAAAATTGTAATATTTCACAAAGTTCATCTTTTGTTCAATGATTTACATTTATTTTTGCTTCAATTTTAGATTTTGTTGAAATCTATGTTCACTATTAATATTTGTTCGAAGAAAATACTTCTTATTAAAAAAAAGTAGACACTATGAATCAAGGTTTTAAATCTCAGATTTCGGTCACGTCTCGTCTCAAAGAATTTAGATAGCTTATCTCGTATCGGATGAGATCTCGAACGAGATGAGTGCATCTCGGTCGTCCATCTCGGATTTACATCTCGGTTTCTAAAATTCATTTCGGAGTTATCTCGGAGTATATGTCATGTCGAAAATTAGTTTTCATACACCTAAATTTATAATACTAGTCAGTAGTCACTACTTTAGGAAAACACTATGCACTTATCTTGAATATATCACACGCTTATTATTAGTAATTTAGTATGGAAAAATATCACTTGTATCATGTAAAATAAACAAATAACTAGATTTCATGAATAATGTTCAATATAATATCATATGAGATAATGTAGACAAGAAACAAACCATAACATATGCTCCTCTACTTTATTTGATCATTCACTTAACATTATTACACAATATAATGTCTCATTTCTACCTTTTATGATTTATAGTGCTGCAAGGAAAATCTTAATTTTATAACTTCAAATACAAAAGTCTACAAGTAGAATTAAGATATTCCATGCCTGATTATAGTTATTAACTATTAGCAAACAAAATCTCATTAAGCAACTAATAGCATAAATATTTCAAACAAACGTAGAAAATAGCATACATAGTACAAACAATTTTCAAACATTTAGTAATGTTATAAGAAAAGAAAAAATGATGTATGAATGAACATGTAATCATCGAATGAAATTAATAGATGAAAGAATTCTTTTATTGCTTAAAAATAAGCCTTGAGGAAAAAAATTATAGCAGTAAAGGCTAAATGAAATCAAATTGGGAATCCATTTGGAATATAAAGTTAAATAAGTGAAGCCCAAAATTTGTAGCCGCAAAAAAATAAGGTTAGGAAAAAAACTCAAGAAAGTGTCGAAAAAAGAAAAATGAAATCGAATGTAAATTAATTTGGATCAGAAACCTAAATGAAAATCATAAAGTGAAATATTTACCATAATCGATGTAGATTTTATCATCTTCTTACACTCGTCACTACCGTTAAATAAGAGACGAAGATTAAATGAGATTTATATAAGAAATAAGGGTTAAAAAAAGTACAATTAAGAAGGCTTAAATTAAGGTAAATGATGAGCCAGCCTAATACGGAAAAAGAGTTGATTTTTTCCAAAATTCAAAAATTCGGCCGATATCTCGCTGTTAAATCTCGTCCGAGATACCGGACGAGATACTGAAATATCGTCCGAGATTTGGGTCAGACGAGATTCAAACGAAATAGCTTGTTTCGAATCGCCCGGGCTTGAAAACGAGATCTCGGCCGAGATGAGCGAGATTTAAAACCTTGCTATGAATTTAGCGTGGCTTTAAACATTTAGGAAACCCATGCATTTTCATCAATGATGAGATCGATTCTTGATCATGACTTTTAGGACTGTTTATTTCTAGGTGACATTAATTTCCTAAGGTGATCATTTCCCAGCTCTCGTATGATGATGAGGAACTAGTGCATTGGGTTCACCCTCATAAATTTCAGTAAAAACTGGCTGAAAATTGTGAAAATTCACAAGCGCAGATCATCTAGATGCATGATTCAAAGGTATCGAATTTGTAGGGGCTAAAATAACAAAAATATTAACTCCCAATAAACTTCTATTAGCATTCTTATTCTAATTGAAGGCCCCCCAAAAAAAAAACATTTTTGTAAATTGCTGATTAATCTAAAATTTGTGAGGAACAATGTAATTTACATATTTAAATGCATCATAGCATTAGGGTAGTTCAAGGTAGTAGCTCAAATTATTATCATGTGGTGATGGATATTGCTTCAACTCTTAATTTTGGGGTTCAAATTGTCATATTAAAAACTTTAGTGCTCACATAATCTATACATAGAAACTGTAATTTTGTTGAACATTGCCCGTGTCCCATTTGGATCGACTTAAATGAGCTACTTTTTGAAAGCCAAAATGAATTGGTTTAAGTTTTCAAAAAGGAAAGAAGTAGCTTAGTTAAGTTCATACAAACGGACCCTTAGTTTACTGTCTGTTTGAAAAAAGAACTTGTGACCTTTCTTAAATGATTTTACACACGCGTGCATGTGCATATAGTGAATAAACTACAATTGCGGTTGTACTTGTTGGAGAGGCAGTTAGTTGAAAGTGAACTTACGTGCAGTACACTATAAAATTGATGCATGTGGTTAAATTATTTTCTAGCCTAGATCAACATATGAAACCGAAACATTTGGGTTATATTTTCAGATTGCATTAGCCTACAATGAAGCCCTAATGAGCGGCAAACTTACTTGGAGAAAAGGGGCCATTATTCAGTCTACGTGCCTTGAATCTATTAGAAAACACATTGAAGAGATGTTATCATCTTCACTTGATCTCAAGAACCATTTATATAACTATCTAAGTGTCCATGAGTGGCCGAAAGAAGAAAATGCAAAATGTATACTTGCTTGGTATCTTCAGTGGTACAGTGTTCCACAGTCAGGTGCTGTAAAATCTGCTGTTGATAATATAATGGGGAAAGTTCAAGTTACTTCATCTATGGTTCCTTTACTGCGCTTGTTGTTGCCGACAACTCATAACAGAGTGCTTACTGAAATCGATAACTTATATCGAAAATAATGAGACATATGAAGGCCCAAGTTTTCTTTTTGTCAAATTAGTGTAACATGCATTGTTGTTGTAGATTGTAGTTGTTTTTGAGTAGTTGAGATTTGTTGCATGTAATAACTTGATATTTGTGTCAAAAAAAAAGATAGTTTTTTTTAAAATTATATTTTTCGCCCAAAATTCTGATAAATATTGTGTAAGATGGACAGTGAATTGTATAAAACCTTTTTCAGCCCTGCTTAGTATTGAATTGATGACTGAACCCTAGCAAAGTTACGCAGTTGAAACCTTCTTTTAATTGTATTTGACTTAGAATCAATGATCAATGTTATTTTGATAAGAATAGCAAGAGTACCAAATAAGGCTTGTATTCTTTATTGTATTAAGTTATTTTCATTATTGTAAAAATCTTTCTAGACCTCCGTCTAGACGATCGACGAGGCTTACCGTCTGATGATTTGCTTAGATTCGTCTAGATAAGGTTTACGTTTCATATACGAATCAGAACATGTATTTATGCGTTGCTGGGTATTATTTAAGGTTCAATGCTGCATATAAGCATTAATGTGCTAGTATTATGGTATCTTGCCTTCTTAGCTATTCCAAAGTATAGTCAAAATTCCAAAAGTCCAACTTATATCAATTACCACTAAGCAAAACATTAAAATTTTATTCAAAATATATGAGTTATCAAAAATTCTAGCCTCGGTTAATTCTTGTCTAAACGATTAATCTTTAGTATGTACTAACCGTTGGGCAATTTTTACAATCTTGGTTATTTCTAGTATTGGGTTTGGTGTAGGGTTGTTATAGCATATTTATTATTTTTTATACTTTTAATACCGAAATGGATTTATAATGAAATGAAATTTTCTATTTATTTGTTTAGGTATATTAGTTGTGAACGGAACGGAGAATGTTCGATATCTGTCTACATTTGTAGATATGGATATCTGATATTCGAAAATAATTTCCGATATAGGCAGATATAAGACTATTTGCATTCGTATCCGATCGTTTACAGACCTAATTTGGTGTAGTATTGTATTTCTATGGATTGCTTTAGTCATTTTTTTCGGTGTTACTATGCGCACACTTGAACTATCCTAAAGTCACTTAAATATGTACTAAAATTAATTGTGATAAAATTTTTCAAAAACTTACTTTGATCGTTTTTAAACCTCTTTTTGATCAAATTTCAACTCGACTTAAAATGCCAAAATGAAGACGAGAAGAGTCACGAACTTGGAAACATGCTTAGAAAGACAAAAGATTGGACTCAAGATGGTTGATGGAAATTGGAGCTAAGTAGACCACTCAGTACTGAGAGGTTTTTCTTTCACTTAGCACTTCCCAATTCTTCTTGTACTTCAAGCATTTCTTCCAACAATCATGATAAAGTGCTTTTTCTAGAAGGTAGACAAGCAACACTAAGCATTTTGGAGAAGAAAGCAGGAAAAGACAAGTGTTAGGTGAATCATCAAAAGGAATTAGATCTTCAGGAAAAAAGAGTTTGGAATGCATTGAATTGAAGAAAGAAAGGCAAGTCAAATAAGATAAAGGACTTTCATCCAGAAAAAACCACCTGGTACCGAGAGGTTCTTCTTGGTACCGAAAGTTTTTGTTGAAGATTGCACCGGCATGTTCCTTTCTATACACTTGGACTTGCATTTGGACTTCAATCAACGTAGGCTTTTGAGTCTACTGGTGAGTTTCTCTATAAATACCCGCCCTAAAGCAGCTGAAGAGGGGATGGACCCTCTGCATCTTCTTCACTCTTATCTCCTTTCTTAAATATACTCTAAAGACTTCATTGTAAATCTGAGATCTACTAGATTGTGGTTAGGTCTGATACAGTTAGTTGTAATCTGAAGAGAAAACAACTAATAATAAAGATTAAAGTGGACGTAGGTTGGAGAATTTGCCAAACCACTAAAAAAATTGTCTCCTTTTCTGCTTTTACCTTTATTTTATTAGAACTTTTCTTTTGATATTTAAGTATTGTGCCATTTTTGGCATCAACATTTTGGTGCTTTCATTGAGAATGAGCTAGATTTGACAACCTAAGCTTGGATCTGAAGTTTGGAGAAGATGAAAAGACGTAGCACTAGATCTATGATTGGAGGAATTCAACCAGAGCATGGGGGCAACCAGGAGGCGTCCTCAAATTCCAACCAATCCATCTATGTGACCAGAGAGGAGATGGAGGGAATGATGAAAGAAATACAAGATGGACCGATGCCTAGGCAACAGGAGATGCTAGATGGATTTTTTTCAAAGGTTAGGACAATAAGGAATAGCGGAAGCTGTTGGTATTCAAATGTAACATCTCAAAATTTTATCGTTTTGATTTTAAATATTTATTTAATTTTAAATATTTAAATAATTATTTTTTAAGTTTAATAACTTGAACTCAAATATATGGATTATTTAAATATTTGAATTATGAATTAAATATTAATTAAATTGATTAAATAGCCTTATTTAACTCTTTTTAATTAATAAATAATAATGTTAAATTCATTTGTAAATTCATTTATAATAATAAATTATTCGAGTAAATAATAAGAAAACCAATTGTCAATAAAATGACCTGGTTTTTATTGATGTATTTTTAATTGAATTTATAGGATTTTTCCATAATTTTTAATTTGGAAAATATTTAAATTGTCGTTTGGTGTATTTTCAGCAAACGATGGAATTTTTGTGATTTTACAAAATAAGATAACCATTATATTTTATAATTGTTTGGAATCGTGTTACATTTTGGTGCACGATTATATTTTTATTTCTGTTGTTCGCGATTCGTACGCGAATGGAATATTGTGTAGCGGGAGACCGCAAAACCTCCTTTACAAACTATTTTCAAATCAAATCAAATTCAAAATTTTCAACTATGATTATTTGATTTTGATTTGATGTGTTGCTTGCAAATGTTGCTTTAATTGAGTGTGAAGTAAGGAAATGAGTTTTGTTATAAAAGCAAACAAGTTCGACACTTAACAAAAAAGTATGCTTTCAACTTTTCCTCTTTCATCTTCATTTCCCTCCACTAAACCAAAACAAGAAAATAAAAATGGCTGCAAGATTATAAAATCAAAATTAAAGAAATTACTTCACTAAAAATAATAAAACAAGTTTCTTTGAGATCGTAGCGAGGAGATCTACGAATCTATATTTTTTTTGTTGCCTTCGATGGGGTTTGTCGTGATCGTCAGTTTTAGAGTTGAAACTAGGGCTTCGATTTTATGGACTTGTAGGATATTTAAGGGAATGGCATTAGTTGCAGTAGGTTTCTCGAGTGGAGTGGCATCGTCGGCCAGATTTTCGCGAGGAGCGGCTGCTTTTGCTGAATCGTGACTTCGGCCATGTCACACTCTGAGCTCCCCACGTCACTTTTTGACTAATGGCAGCGGGGCATGGGTGGTCAGGTCGTGTAACGACCCAGAATTTATATTAATTTAAATTTGAATATTTAATTTATTTTAAATATTAATAAGTGAAATTAATAAGTCGAATAATTTTAAATTCGAATATTGGATTTAATTGGGTAATTAAATCGATAATTTAATAGTTGAAATTACAGAAATAATTGAAAATTGGGTTTAAAATGATTAAAATTTATTTGGAAAATTTTATTTAATCATATTGGAGTTATAATGATGTTATAGAACTTTTAAAATTGAATTTAGAGTTAATCTGTGAAAACTGAATATTTTAATATTTAATTATCGATTGAAAAATAGCCAATTTTCGAACAGTCTCAGAATTGAACGAGACCAGTTCCATTGGATCCGTAATAGTTTTTTATTATCGGATTTCAATTTTCGTAGCAATCGGAGTTGTCGTTTGACCGTGACAGCTCAAAACGCATCGAATTGTTTTTATTATTAATTTGGCGAGTTAAAATAGTCATTTTTCAAAAAGTCTCGGATTTCGACGAAACCAGTTTCATCGGATCCGTAATGTGATATTATTGAAAATTTCGTGTCAATTGGATTTACCGTTTGTCCGGGGCAAGCGAAAACGCATCGAAATCGGTTTAAATCGGTTTAATTTAAATTGATCGTTTAGTTCTGTAACTCGTACAGATGACCGAATTAGCTCCCGAAACACGTTCCATTGCGTTCAGAACGCGGGGTAAACCTTAGAAACGCCAGCCGGCACGCTTCGTTTGGAGTTCGGAAAATTTCGGATGAATAGTGTCGCGTATTTTTCTATAAAAACCCCTCCATCAATTCATTTTTCACAAAACCCCAACCAGCTAGGGTTAGCCGCCACCATCAGTTTCGAAGGCCAGAAATTGTCCATCTTTCTCCTCTAATATCTCATGATCCATCAGCAATTAGAAGAAGTGTTCAACATGAAAGTTCTAGAGGACGATGAGAGCTTCGATTCTATACGGTGATGATCGGATTTGGAGCGTTGTGGTGGCCGCTAGGGGGCGCGTTTGGGCTGCCTTTGGGCACGAATTCCCAGGCCTAGATGAGGCCGAGCTTGGTGCTATTGATGGTGAAGGTGGAGTGAAGCGAGGGCTTTCGAATGGTGGTGGAGTGATGGGGTCTAGTGCATCGAGGAGGCCGGAGCAATTAGGGTTTGGTGGAGGCTATGGGTTCTTGGTTGAACGTGATATTCACGTTGGGAAGAAGGTGAGGAAGCACGGCCCAGATTTGAGAAGTGAAAATGTGCGGCCAGGGTTTGATCTGGAATTTTGGTAAAAAAAATATAAAAGGAATTGAAATTAAATTGTGTATTAATTTGTGTAAACTTTAAAAATGCATAACTTCTTCATACGAGGTTCGTTTCGGACGAGATTTTTTGCGTTGGAATCGTATTGACGAGCACTACGCGATGCAACTGGATTGGAGTCGTTTGGAGTCAGTGAAAATTTCGGGTAAAATTAAACGTCCGTTTAACTTTATTCGAAATAAACGCTGAAACAGAACTGAAATTCAAGGTGAGAACTTCTCACTCAATCGAATAGTTTCGATTTATATTTTAAATAGTTATATTTAAAATATCTTGAATGTATGCCTGAATGATGATTGCTATTAGTTGTTGATTGAAATAGACATTATACGCCGTTATTAAGCGGAGGTTATTTATTAAAAACATATACCGCGAATATTTCACCTTTGTGTGGAATTGGTATTATATATATATAGCAATATATACATATTGGCATATGTATATATTGGATTGATTGATTTCCCGCATTGTATAGCGGATGAGACCCTATTGCGCCGTATAATAGCGGATAATATTTATTAATCCTATATACCGCGATAATTCCGTACTGGAGCGGAATTGCTGTTGTGCTAACATCTGTGGATGCAGGGAAACATGTTGGATGGATCCAACTGGATTCCTCAACTGTATTGATTTATTTACAGATATTTTGATATATTCTGTTGTCATATGATGATATATGATGTTTTGATTATTGTGATTGATGATTGGTGCTGTTGCATCATCGGATCCATTTTTGAGTTTAAAAATAACGATTTTGGATTTTAAAAGAATTTTTA
The DNA here is from genome assembly GCA_030737815.1 of Allium fistulosum. Lineage (NCBI taxonomy): Eukaryota > Viridiplantae > Streptophyta > Magnoliopsida > Asparagales > Amaryllidaceae > Allium > Allium fistulosum. The sequence continues at coordinate 589,013,183 of CM060907.1, read as the reverse complement.
AAGTAATTTGTAGAAATATACGTTTTATTAAATTTTTGAATTGGTTTATTTTAAATAAATAAATGTTATAATTTTAATGTATTAAAAATAGTGATTTTGGTGAAATATAACCGAAATGTGAATTTTGAAATAAATAGTTGAATAAATTTATAAAATAGTTTAAAATTGGGGTTTTTGAATTATTATAAACAATTTATATAAAAGTTTGCTAAGATTAATATTTATAAATTAAAAATATAGGAATTGTAAAACAAGTTTTATTAAATGTTAAAAGGAAGTATAAATGATTTCGTAAGTGAATAAAATTTATAAATTTATAAATTGTGAAGTTATAAAATGAATAGATTTTTGTAAAATAGAAGATTTATAAGTAATTAACTTATAAATTAGATTTTTGGTATAAAAAATTGAGTTATGAATTGAATTTGTTAATTCAAGGATTTTTATAAATCAAAGTTTTTATAAATAGAATTGTAATTTATAAACGTTGTTTATAAATCCGAAATCACTTATTTTGATAAGTGAATTTTTGAAGTTAATTAAAGAAATTTAGATCCACGATTTTGGACAGTAGATAATCCTTTAAATAAAATGAGTAAAAATGTTGAATTTGGATAACGAACTATATTCACGATTTTGGACAGTGAATATATTATTTAATAAAATGGTTATGTTTTGGGAAGGTAATATTATGAAATGATTTAATCATTTTAAAAGATGTTTTAAAACGTGTTGGGTATCGAAACCATAGATTTCAACATTTATTGTTGAAATAGACGTTTTCAAGAAAATAAGGAAATGGTGGACTATAACACTGTTGTTATAGTAAATGATTTCCGAAAGGAAATTTTTTGTATAGTATTGGGATTTATATATCTATCTAAATTTCGAATCCCTATGCTAGTGATTTTGGGTTGTCGTAACGATGTTTTACGCAACATTCGTTTTGACCCAAATAAATGTGTTTAAAAGGCCGTTTTCCTTAAAGAATGAAATATATACTTAATTATGATTTAAGTATATCGAATATTTTCCAAGTGTTGAAAATAAATGATTTGTGAATTACTTATTTTTAAATAAGTATGGAAATGCTTTTCCAATTTGAAATGAACTGTTTTGAGATTTTATCTTCAAAGATAAATTGAAATGTGGAAATTGATTTGAAATCATTTCCAAATGATTGAAGTATGGAAATAATATATCTAGTAAAGATATTTTTGGAAATTAAATAATTTGGAAAATTATTTGGAATCTGATGATGTTGCGCATCTTTATTGATAGTTAAATAACCGACTATCAATATTTACCTTGAATGGGTATTTGTTGTGATTTGTTTGAATGTGAATGCCACACTTATTTTTGAATAAGCGCTCACTATTCGGGTTAGCCGGGAAAGGACCATGGTCGTATAACCCATTCCGAATATGTGATACGTCGTTTTGAATCGCATTTGATGACCGGTGTTGAAGACCGGATATTTTTGAAAGCGAAAGGATTACCATCGAGTTACTCTACATCGGCTGATCTCCGATATAGAGGTTTTATCACCCTTAGTGACGGGAAGTCCGGACGTGATTAGAAAATTATCCGGATGTGCAAGGGCTTCGTGAGAAGTGCCTTCGGTTCTGTTCGATCCCGGAACAGACTTGTATGGTTGTGTGTCTGACGTTACAAATTGAGATATAAAGCTGATTTCTTTCAAATACATTTCTGTTGGTGGCGGAGAATTTATTCTCTTATCTTAACACCCTTCTCTGAGACGTACGAGCTCAGAGGTTATGTAGTTGAAATTTATCAGCGATATATTCCCAATTTGGTAACGTGGCATGCTGAGTGTTGCTGTGAAATGATCATTGTTTGATCGTTTGTGATATGATCATTTGTTTGATCATTTATCTTTGTGATCATTACTTTGATCATTTGTTGACCCAAAGCACAGTTTTGTATAAAGCGCGGATTTGTGGACGAGACTTCGTTGGACCTCACACCCCGGAAATGGTCAAAACAGGAAGGATACAACAAGGTTCTAGGGAGTAGCGCCCCTTAGTGTATGTCATTCCTTCTGGATAGAGGTGGTATTATGGTATGGAGTCCAAATACTTAACCTATGTTGTTGCTGCATTATTATTCTTATGTGGTTGTTGGAATCGAGGATCCTCGGGAAGATCGGTTACGATCGGGGGATGACATATGTGTGTCAGTAGTTACCTATTTTTGCAGGGGTAACCCGGCCTTGTGTTGGCAGAGATCCGGTTAGGTTCTCGGGTCGTCTTTCCAGAGGCGTACCTATGTGGCAATGGGAAGTTCCTTGGCCTGACCATTTGTTGGAAATCCAAAGAAACAATACGTGACTTGTACGGTTTTAGTTGTATTACCTGCCATGGAATGTGGCGGTAACCTGCTATTGAACATGGTAGCTATAGTAGGCATACGATACTGGTCGTATGTTGGCTAAGATTAATATTATACTTTCGAAATGTTTTCTACACTATGCACTAATAATAATATCAAAAATGATTTGATTTTGCGTAGTAAGCATCTTTGACTATCATAAGAAGAAATCTCCTCCAATTTTGCGTTTGCATTGTGGGTGTGGCGGGAGGTCTTATGGTAGTTTCATTTTCCAAAAGCATTGCGAAATTTACTTTAAAATATCCTGTTGTTTGTTTTAAAGATAAACTGTTTTAAGTTCTCACACCAGTTACCATGACTGACCTGGAGTTTATTGTTTCCTTCCTAAACTCTGGGTGCCCACCAATTTCCACATGGGCAGTCTAAAGTTAGGTTATCAGGTTATTCTGGATTCAGGATGCTGTGGAGCTTAGTGGCAAGCTGGATGACGAGACGTACCACTTGTATATGATATTATTTATTCCGCTGTGTATTCTGTATGAGGACAAGTTTATATAACTGTCCATTGATGTATTGACTCTGTTTGTTGTAAACTCTGATAATGTGATATGATGTGATGTAATAACTGATATAGTTCTTTGTTTTAAAGATTATTCATTTATCTATTATATGTTGTTCCGCTACGAATGTGAGATTCTGATATTGTTTCTGTTTCTGATGTTGTTCTGTTGTTCTTCTTTCTTTCTCTTCTATCTTTTCTTCTTTTCTTCTTTCTTAAACCTATAACATTTCGGGTTTCCGGCGTTCGATTGCTCGGCAGTCGATAAAATGAGTATCGATGTCGAATTTTCGAAAGTCGAAAATCTACGGGATGTTACATTTGGTATCAGAGCATATGGTTAAGCGACAACCCTGCTCTGTTGGGTGTTACTCATTAGAGATAGAGTCAGTAGTACTCTAGAATGAGTTTGAGTGTAATAATAGATATGAGCACGTATTTGTTAGTTAATATAAAATTGTTTTATATTGTGATGATTGATTTGTTGAGTGGTATATGGATTCTGGTCGGTATTGTCAGTACAACTCTATCGATAGAGATCTCTAAACACTTATATAGAACAATTCAGCATGATATTGTTTTAAAATTAGGTAAATGAAATAATTATATGTTATGATAACAATGATTCAGGCATTATAGCCTATTGATTTTATAAATCAGAATTCTTTATTAAAGATTTTATAAGAAGGGACGCAACATTACATATCGGCTATAGTGATGTCGTAAGTTATTGACTTAATGGTTTTAATTAAAGAGGCTTGGTTGCCTAAGGTTTTGAGGTGTGAACAACCACCAATCGATTTCAAATTTTATGAAAGCTATTTCACAGAAGCATGTATTTTGACATAATATTTTGATAAAGTAAAAGTCTATATTTTCCTTGTTTTATATGATTTTATGGGTTAAATCACTTATAAAGAATTATGTTTTCAGGGAAATAAACAGAGCATTTAGCTCAGGGATTTATATGAAAATTTATCACCATTGGATAAATTATGATAGGATATTTTGACTGAAGGAGTAGAGATTAGATACTAGATAATGAGACTGGTGTAAGGTAGCATAATATGTTTAACTGCTAGCTCCTAGTTGATATTGGTCCACAATTCCAGTGCATAGGGCTTTGTTAAGGGTAAAACTAAAAGTAGGTTTACGCATAGAAATGAATATATAACTTAAATAGGTTACTGGTTGGCCTGCAAAACTATTAGGCTCATAGTGAGCCTAGCAAAACTACGAGATAGGCAGATAGTCAGGGTAACACTAAGATGATTGTGTTTGGACAGACAATTCAGTTTCCTTCTAATGGTAAGTTGAAGAATTTGGTATATCTGATAGACTCGAGTCAACCATATAGGTTTGTAGTAACCTTGAAAAAACTATGAAATGGAGACAGATAGTCAATTGATTGAGACAGATTGGTCGGGTTTACTCATATAGCATGCAGGCATATGATTATTTTATGTTGGTTTAACTATTGTGATTGCAGGAGCATAATTTGATTGACATATTTACAGAAGATACCAGTGAGGAAAAAAATCATTCCGCTCAGCGGTGTAATCTCACTAGATATCTATTTATCGAACTGGCATATTGTTATTCACACCAGACTTTTTGTCTGACCCAAAGTTTTTGTTTTTTCCCTTTAACTCTCGGGTGCTCATTTGAGTAGTTCAAGAGTAAGGTTTCTAAGTTTTAGGTTTGACAAATAAAGCTTCCAAATATGTGCAGGAGGCAGAGCTAGCTATATAGGAGTCTATTTATGTCCTATGTGTTATGTCATTTTATCTGAATGTATGTAATGGTAGAATATGTATCTATCTAGTAGTAAATTATGACCAACCAAGAGGGCATCTTCATATGTCGCTCTTAGAGTATTTTGTAATAATTATAATTTATCTAAACCTTGGCAACGTTTGAGATTATGTAATGAATATGGAAATTTATTAGTAAAATGTATTTTGAATTTTTTTTCATATTCCTGTGCTTTTGATGTTAATGATATTTTTAACTTATCTCATTTTTGTTATCGGGGAATAATATTATAAATGACTGCAGCATCAGTAACGCTTATTTTCAGGCCTCAAAATGAGGAGTGATATAATAACCATTTCAATTAAAACTAATTAATACATAAACTCCAGCAAATCATTCTAATACATAACCATTGCATAACCATTCTATAGATAACTATTGCATAACCATTAGATAAGAATATATAACGTTACATGGTTCCATCAAAACACACTTTGGACTATAAATAGTTTATCTGGTGCACTAGCCTGCTATTTTTCCTTTCCATTCGACTCACTATGGCTTGCATCTCTAGGGCATATCCAACTCCCCTAGGACACATCAGGGGATCTATCCATTGGAAGTAATCATAGCAATCAACATGGTTTGGTTGGATCTTATGCACTTTGAACTATGCACATCCATAAAAATGACACCCTACATTTCTTTTTTCCTACATACAACGACTTAACGCATAACTCCACAATGACAAATTGGACATGACAGTTGTCTCACTTCCCCTTCATGGCTAATTTGTTTCCTCGGTCGTTGATTCAGTTCATCTAAGCAAACTCGACTCTCCAAACCAGATTCACCAATACTCTAAGGAATTGTTACATACCAAGTTTTAGGAATAAATTCACATTGACCATCCAATTGTTTGTAATATTTTATCAATACACCATCTTCGATCTTTCAGTTATCCATGTAAGCTCGGTTGGCTAAATATGAAAGGTATAGAACTACAAATCAATAGAATAAACATTTTTTTTTAAAATGACATTAGATTCAAAAATAAGGTTTAGTCAATTACCTTGCAAAGATTGTTGTAGCTTTGTTCTAACCGAAGAATGGTGTAGAAATATGAAGATTTTGGGTGGACTTGACGAATAAAATTAGAAAATGATGATTTGGGGAGAATGAGTTCGAGATTGGGGAAAGTAGGAATGAAGGGGAAGGGGGCTGCTGCTGCTATTATACAGCAGCAGCTATATGCGCAACCGAAAGTTCCGCAAATGTGAAAAATAAAAGGCACAACTAAGATTTGCATATATTATGGTAAAACCATGTGCAACTTGTAGTTGCGCTTTATATTTTTTTTATTTAACATAACAAGTGCAACTAAGAGTTATGCCTACTCTTCCTCTTCTATGTGCAACTCGTAGATGCGCAAAAACCGAAGCAGTTACAAGCCAGCTGAGCTTGTTGTTGACTAGGCTGAAAGTAGCCTTGTTTGATAAGAAGTTTGTAAACAAGATCAGAATGCGAAATTGTTTCGAAAATCAACCAAATTTGAAAATTTGTCCTCATATATATATATATAAACATTCATAAATATGTGAAGCTTATGCATATTAAAAAAAATTAATTTAGTATGTATGTGTATATATGTATATACTTTGAATAACTGAAATTATTTTCAACTTCATAATTATACACGCACGCACATATAATTTAATATTAGTACTTAATTCATTAAGTTTATTTCATTAATCAAACGTAATCTAGACCTTAATTATGAATAAAACCCACCAAACCAAATTTAGATTCTAACTTCGATTTCGGATTTTGAAATTTCTATTTGTCAATTTTATGTTATGTTTTGTCTAATCAATCTTTGTTATTAATATTTAGATCTCGTAATATTTTGAAATTAAACATACATCTTACAAAATCAAATTAAATTGAGACAATTGATATATACATATAAATAACGAATATATACATGGTAGATATAAATCTTAATATCTATATATGTATATATTAACCTTGTTGTTGTTTTGTTATTATTGTCATATTGTACATTTTATTATCAAGTGTCGTTTTGAATAACGATTAGGCATAGTTTTAGTAGGATGTTTACAAAAGAGAAAGGTCTAATCATTTAGATCAATCCCTCTTTAGATATTGATGTGATTACATTTAGATGTTATAATAATATGTTCATCCCCCTTTTATGCATTTTTAGAAATATGAACATATTTGACATATTTATACTTTTTCAAACTTCATACCTAGGAAACATAGATTTAATAAATTAAGTCAGAAATTTAAATAAAATTGGACTTTATTAAAATTAACTAGATTAAATTTAGTGAATTGCATTAGACTTTATAGGTCCACTACGAAGGAAATAGTGATTTTTAAGTATACTCATTTCACCGTTGTAGATCGACCCGGTTCCTTCATTTTGAACCCCTTTACTTTATACTATTGATTTGCTTATGTTTTCTCTCGCATATTTGCTATCAAATCTCGAAGATAGCCTCATGTTGACTCGTGCTTCCATTGCTCCACTTACTTTGAATCAAAACATGCATACGAACCAAGAAAACGATTTGGTACTAACATATGGATCGATGTCGATCCATCTAGCTTAGTTAGAATTTAACCGTCATTTTCCAACCCTTCTACAACAATCCTATTCTAATTCGGATTTACAATCTAAGTGCAATCTACTTTGTATCGATACGACTCCAAACACCCTAAATCGATTCATCGAAGTTGTTATATCGCTAAGGATCTTCCATCACTCGTGTAATAGAATCAGAGAGAATCACCTAGTCACTCCATTTACACTAACATCCTTGCCCATAGAACAGTCCATATCCCAAGTTGCTTCGATAAGTATTTCATTCAATTCAAACATGTAATCATAACATACAAACAAGCATACAAACATTGTATCATGGTAAAACAAGCAATTACATATTTATATCCTAATATAACATTCATACAATCAATCGTATGACAGAATTACATGTTTAAACCAATTTAAAATTATCTAAATTCATTTGCAAATCGCTTTCAAATTCAAAACAGTCCAAAATCATATTTTTAAGTTTAAAAATGGATCCAAAACATGTTTAAACATATAGTAACATAAAATAAGGGTTGTTAGATGATATATCAATCTCCAATCGATGTAAAATCGACCAAATCAAGCTAGATCTGAAAATGACAGCAATGAACATGGATCCCAAGCCCTACAATAGTATTTTGATAATCTCTTACTAACCTCCTTGCCAATCTACTCTTAACTGCTTGATTTGGCCTTAGTTAATATGGATTTAAGATGGATTTGATATGAGATGGTTTAATAGAGGATTAGATATATTTCTAGGAAGTGGAACAGTTATTTAGGAATGTCTACTAGCTATAGTTAGCACAACCCCTGAAATGGCATAGTAGGCCTAATTACGGGCTTAAGCTAATCACCACTGAAATCTGCCTAAAAACTGTCAAACTTAAATATCTACTAAATCGTAAGACCAAAAATGTATTACGACCACTATATAGAAAGACAAACCACCATATCTTTAATTTGAAGGTGGTTTCAGATTCTGATTCAGACTATATCAACAGTTATAGTTGTCAAGACCCAAAAGTCGACCTTCGAAAATCGGCACCCGTACTTCACTTGTACTCAAAATGCCGTAGATTCAAATGTCGAATCTGGTTCTCGGGAGCTTATAACAACATTAAGTAAATAACACAGCGGAATAAAACAGAATAATACATTGATATACAATATCTAATACAACAGAGTGATACAATGAATATCAATATACATCAGAGATATGATACAACAAATAACAGCGGAATAGAAAACGATAACAAATATCAGCAGCGGAACAAATAACTCTAAGATAGTCTTCAAGAGAGAACTCCAGCAGTAGCTCGAACTCCCAATAACGATACACCAAGATAAGCAAGTGCAGTCCATATCCAAAGACTGAACTAACTCCAGAAAATCTACTAGACCTGACTATCTGAAAAACCAAACTCTAGACTGCTCGTGTAGAAAATTATGAGCACCCAGAGTTTAGGAAATGAACAATAAACTCCGAGTCAGTCGTGGGACTGGTGTGAGCAACAAAAACAGTTTATCTTTAAAAACAAATAGCAAAGAATTTTAAAGTAAATTCGCAATGCTTTTGGAAAATGAAACTACCATAAGACCTCCCACCACACACACAATGCAAACGCAGAATTGGAGGAGATTTCTCCTTATGATAGTCAAAGATGCTTACTACGCAAAATCAAATCATTTTTTATATTATTATTAGTGCATAGTGTAGAAAAACATTTCGAAAGTATAATATTAATCTTAGCCAGCATAGGCATTCCGCACTTATGCCTACTATAGCTACCATGTTCAATAGCAGGTTACCGCCACATTCCATGGTAGGTAATACAACTAAAACCGTACAAGTCACGTATTGTTTCTTTGGATTTCCAACAAATGGTCAGGCTAAGGAACTTCCTATCCACGATGGGTACGTCCCTGGAATAGACGACCCGAGAACCTAACCGGATCTCTGCCAACACAAGGCCGGGTTACCTCTGCAAAAATAGGTAACTACTGACACGCGTATGCCATCCCCCGATCGTCACCGATCTTCCCGAGGATCCTCGATTTCCAACAACCACAAAGTAATAAACTTGCAGCAACCACAGAGGTTAAGTATCTGGGCTCCATACCATGATACCACCTTTATCCAGAAGGAATGACATACACTAAGGGGCGCTACTCCCTAGAACCTTGCCGCATCCTTCCTGTTTTGACCATTTTCGGGGTGTGAGGCTCGACGAAGTCTCGTCCACAAAGCTACGCTTTGTCACAAAGCCATGCTTCGGGTCAAACAAATGATCAACCTATGATCACAAAGATATAAGATCAAACAAATGATCATATCACAAATGATCAAACACTGATCATTTCACAGCAACACTCAGCATGCCACATTACCAAATTGGGATATATCGCTGATAAATTTCAACTACATAACCTCTGAGCTCGTACGTCTCAGAGAAGGGTGTTAAGCTAAGAGAATAAATTCTCCACCACCAAACAGAAATGTATTTGAAAGAAATTGGCTTTATATCTCAAAGTGTAATGTCAGACATGTATCCATACAAGTCTGTTCCGGGTTCGAACAGAACCGAAGGCACTTCTCACGAAGCCCTTGCAAATTCGGATAATTTTCAATTACGTCCGGACTTCCCGTCACAAAAGAGTGATATAAATCTCTATACCGGCGCGACTCAGTGCAGAGACATTCGACAGGTTGTCCTTTCATTTTCGAAAAATATCCGGTCTTCAACACCGGTCTTCAAATGCGATCCATATACGACGTATCACTATTCGGAATGAGTTATACGACCCAAAGGTCCTTTTCCGGCTAACCCGAATAGTGAGCGCAATATTCAAAAACAAATGGATAATGGGATTTCAATTAAGTCACAACTTTAAACCCAAACTTCTCTTTTCAAATGGTTTAACAAATTACCATTTTAATCTTTTTAAACAAAAGATTCAATTCACAAAGTTCACTTAATTTCACAAAGATTCATTCACATATTTTCCAAATCGATTTCCATTTCAGTTTAATTAACTCGTTAAATCTTTAAATCAAAGATTTAACTTATAGTTTTCAAAACAATTTCATTTCTAATGGTTTAAAACAAATCGTCATTTCAAATCTGTTAAAAATAAACAGATTCGATTCATAGCTTTCAAAAAGAATTCATTCATAACTTGGAAAATCCATTTTTCAATTCACTTGAAATTCCTTTAATTAAACTGGAATTTCATTTCTTATCTGAAAGCTTTTATCCTTTTAAAACAACAGTTTTCAATTTGGAAATCTGATTCATTCATACGAGTTGAAATCCTTGGTTTAAATTCAAATTCCCAGCTTATACTTTTAAAATGGTTTAATTCATACAAACACATTTATATCATCTTTTATCCCTAGTTTCCAAATCATAGATTTAATTTCAAACTTGAATTCAAATTTAAATCTAATTATTTAAATTTTTAAAACTCGATTAAGTTATTCAAAATAACTTTTATCTTTGAAATTCCATTTCAAAAGCTTTTCAATTTAAACCCGAATTTCTAATTTCAAAATCAATTGAAATTAAAATTTCAATTTCAAAAACATCAAATTTAAATTATCCGTGACTTAACCGATTCCCACGTGAAATCCATTTTTGTGTGTGTAACAGTGTGGTCCAGGGGTTTTACACACAATAGTGCAACATCAATCATCACAGATATATCAATAAGCGGTATAATCGATAACGCTTATCTTCATTCACAGATTCATAGGTAAAATAAATTTATCAGTCACAAAGATTCACTATTACAATTCGATGTGGGTTTCGGATAACCAACTGGAATCCGACTCCCTGTCGCATCGAAACTCAAATGTCATTCTATGGGTCAAGGGTTTCATATTCACATAGTAACATATCACAGAAATAGAAATTACATCTCAGATCACAACATAAATCAGGATGTATCACAAAGCATCATATATCAGGGATATCAACAATTCAATCATTCAGTCAGGTTCAAACATTCATAGATAGGATCAAATTAATTATCTGATAAATTTAAATCAGATTAATTTCTTATGAATTATAAATCCCGGGTTAATCAACATTGATAGTTTACAAATCATTTTGATTAATTATTCTTTAATCTTTAAATTGATCAATTCTAATCATTTAATTACCTTTAATTCATTAATCACATAATTAATTATTCTTTAATTACTTGGTTAATCAAACTTAAATCATTAATTAACTAACCTTAATTACTTTCATTAAAAAATTATCTTTAAGTAATTAACTACCTTAATTACTTACATTAATTAATCTTAATAAATCACTTACGAAATCACCGTAATATTCATTAATCAATCCCTTACTTTAAGATAAATCTTTTATCTTAATTAACTACCTCATTTCATCATTTAAATCTTATTCAATAACCTTTGACATAAATCCATCGTTAACTTAAAACCTTTAAGTTAAATTAAATGATTTTCATCTCTTAATAAATTACAATATTAAGTTTATCGAAAATAAACTTTTTAAAATAAAGGTTATATAGATTAAACACTTTCAACTTAATTTATAAAAGACTTTAATTTATTCTACATCTAGTATAAAACATTTATTATTAACTAAGAAAGGGTTTAAAATTCGATTTATTAAAGTTCCAAAACCTTGAACAGGTTCAGTTTTATGTTTTGAAAAACCTGGAATCACAATTTCTTTTTAAACTTTAGAAGAAAATTGTTTAAACGTTTACTTCGGGTAAGCCCGACCCCTGCTTCGAGGCATGCCCCGATATACGCGAGTACCCATAGTTCTTCGAGTCAATATCGCCAACGACTCGAGAATATCACGAACTCCCCCGTAGCTTCAATCGTTCCAGAAACGACGTGCACGTGTGCACGGTGCACAGCTCCCCGACCACCTCTGGCCAACCTCCTGATCATCAACAAATTCAAGTCGACCTCCTCACCTCAGGCGAACACCCAGATCGATGAACTCCCCCAAAATCAAGATCGAGCTAGTCGATCACCTGCTTCCCAGACCCGATCACCTACAACCACCACGTCCCATCGCCTCAGGCCATCAGCACTGTCAAAACTTCGGCCAGAGCTTCGTCTACCATTCGAGCTTCGATCCCAATGGGTCCGGTCACGCTCGATCTCTCCACAGCAACGAACAAACTAAAAATCATCACTGGCCAAAAACGAGACTTAAACCCTAAAAGTGCTTCGCCACGCATCCACGGCGAACCAGAAAATCATCGAACATTTTTCTGATGATCCTAGATCTCCAAACATGCTCGCTTTTCGATCACGAGATTTATCATCACTCCGATCATCAGATTTTCGTCAAAACCCAATTTACGTTCAACTCGTGATTTCTTCATACATATGTGCTTAAAAATCTTGATACTGATCTTAAAAATAATAACTTTCAATTTCAAAACCGATTATATAAGTGAAGCAATAAATCAATAAAGTCAATTTTGTCATACTTTTGAGTTGTTACTGTAATTCATGCTTCCAGATTGAAACTACTCATTAACTATGTTTAACAGTATTTTTAAAACTAAGATCTGGTTAATCTAATCACTTTTTGTTTAAATCTCAAATCCTAAAAAGGATTGGAATAAGAGGAATTAAATTTAAATCTAATATAAGTCTGTATATCTTTTTAACAGGGTGAAATGCCTGCACTCATACATGCATACCTACATATCCTTGAATACTCAGGCGTAAAATCCCATTTATATTCATACAAAACAGTTTTTTTACTTCACATAGACAAAGCATAACACAGATTTAAGCTTTTAACGAGTAGATTTGCTCACCTGAAAAAATTGTAGACAGAGAACAAAGAACAGAGGGTCAGGTTTTTGAAGCTTCTATTATTAATATATATTTTTAAATCCTGGAAAATGATTTGAACATGGAAGCTTGCATTTGTTTTTGATCTGAAGTTTGAAACTTGATGTTGATCTTTCTGGAATGCTTGAAAACAGAGCCTGCCTTGATTCCATTTGAAGTTGTTTTGAGTTGTTGTTCAAGTTGAAGTATTTGTTGTTTATAAACTGAAGTTTGTTTCTCTTTTTATTTTATTTTATTTTTCTTCCAGGCTTTGCTTATTTTTTTCTTTTGTTTGAACGAACCAAAGGAGAGGGGAAGGCTGATATACAGGGGATGTGTACAAGGTGATATTCTTTGTTGTACTAAGGGTATGGCTGATATACTTGCATTAAATGCATGAGTACATTCTACACTTATGCCATACCTGAAGATATTTTTGCTTTGATTTAGCCATACATATTGACTTCGGCTGATAGAATATGAGATGGTTTGCATACTTTATTTTGTTTACAACTTATACTTGTTGTCTTGTTTCCTTTGAATAGAAATGAAGTTCCATTTTATTATGTTGTTTGGTTTCATCATTTTGCAAGCCTAAGGATATTTACTTTATAATTTATAATTTATAATTCAAATTATCATTAACCATCAATTGAAATATTTATTATTATCAATTATTATTAAAACCATTTATTAAAATTTAAATCCAAATCCATACGACTTTATATATTTTCAATTAGGTTCGGGGAAACTCGCTTCCATTTTATCGATTTATTTTACTAATTTTATCCAAAAATTCATTTAATTATTAATTTAAATTAAATTAAATTTCGGGGTCGTTACAAATTTCCCCCCTTAAAAGAATTTCGTCCTCGAAATTCGAAGGCACGAAAACAACAAAGAGATAGACAGATTCGATCTCCTATAATTCCTCAAACTTACGATATGAATTCCAAACTCAAGTCGGAATATCACAGAATACATACCAATTTGTCCATCTTCGGACTTTGGTATTCAAAAGAAATTTCAATAGAATTTCAAAATTTGGTTTTAAACGATATCGTTTTAATTGATTCAATTCAATTTAGCTTCATATCCTGTTAATCAATTTAACTCAATTTATATTTCCCAATTCCAAATTTCATTAAGGTTTAAATCAAAAAGCTGATAAGAACTGATAAAGATACGAAGTAAGAATCTCCTACAACGGTTCGTAGAGCCATCATCACACCGAAACTTCTCCTGGAGCTGTCCCGAAGGAATCAAAAGAATTTGGAAACGAATCAAAGAATATTGATAGAGAAAGATTGTTTCCACTGTTGCAGGGTATTGACCATTTATAGTCGTATTCCCTTGTCCCCTATCTCGTTCTCTTCTTGTACTCATACTCACTATCAGTGGATAGTAAGAGAATTTACTGAGACGTTCGAACGGATATCTGAGAAATACTCATTCTAGAGTTTACTTCACTCTATCTCTAACGAGCTACTTAACGTGTTATACTCCTGAGCTAAAGTTCAACCTTAGCTCTGATACCACTTGTAACGTCACGGACATTTCCGGCAGCAGCGACCGGTAGGCTTTGCAACCATCCCAGCCCCACCGTGGCTTACACTGGCACCTCGCAGTTGCTTTTACGGCCAGCCTCTCGACTGTCACGGCCTCTGCCTAACCAACCCATCCCTCTCAGGGACATGTAGGGGGAAGAGTCCCCCGTTCGCCACCAAACCGCGAAGCGAGAACCCCCTATCATGCTGTAATATAGCAAATGCGATCCATATACGACGTATCACTATTCGGAATGAGTTATACGACCCAAAGGTCCTTTCCCGGCTAACCCGAATAGTGAGCGCAATATTCAAAAACAAATGGATAATGGGATTTCAATTAAGTCACAACTTTAAACCCAAACTTCTCTTTTCAAATGGTTTAACAAATTACCATTTTAATCTTTTTAAACAAAAGATTCAATTCACAAAGTTCACTTAATTTCACAAAGATTCATTCACAGATTTTCCAAATCGATTTCCATTTCAGTTTAATTAACTCGTTAAATCTTTAAATCAAAGATTTAACTTATAGTTTTCAAAACAATTTCATTTCTAATGGTTTAAAACAAATCGTCATTTCAAATCTGTTAAAAATAAACAGATTCGATTCATAGCTTTCAAAAAGAATTCATTCATAACTTGGAAAATCCATTTTTCAATTCACTTGAAATTCCTTTAATTAAACTGGAATTTCATTTCTTATCTGAAAGCTTTTATCCTTTTAAAACAACAGTTTTCAATTTGGAAATCTGATTCATTCATACGAGTTGAAATCCTTGGTTTAAATTCAAATTCCCAGCTTATACTTTTAAAATGGTTTAATTCATACAAACACATTTATATCATCTTTTATCCCTAGTTTCCAAATCATAGATTTAATTTCAAACTTGAATTCAAATTTAAATCTAATTATTTAAATTTTTAAAACTCGATTAAGTTATTCAAAATAACTTTTATCTTTGAAATTCCATTTCAAAAGCTTTTCAATTTAAACCCGAATTTCTAATTTCAAAATCAATTGAAATTAAAATTTCAATTTCAAAAACATCAAATTTAAATTATCCGTGACTTAACCGATTCCCACGTGAAATCCATTTTTGTGTGTGTAACAGTGTGGTCCAGGGGTTTTACACACAATAGTGCAACATCAATCATCACAGATATATCAATAAGCGGTATAATCGATAACGCTTATCTTCATTCACAGATTCATAGGTAAAATAAATTTATCAGTCACAAAGATTCACTATTACAATTCGATGTGGGTTTCGGATAACCAACTGGAATCCGACTCCCTGTCGCATCGAAACTCAAATGTCGTTCTATGGGTCAAGGGTTTCATATTCACATAGTAACATATCACAGAAATAGAAATTACATCTCAGATCACAACATAAATCAGGATGTATCGCAAAGCATCATATATCAGGGATATCAACAATTCAATCATTCAGTCAGGTTCAAACATTCATAGATAGGATCAAATTAATTATCTGATAAATTTAAATCAGATTAATTTCTTATGAATTATAAATCCCGGGTTAATCAACATTGATAGTTTACAAATCATTTTGATTAATTATTCTTTAATCTTTAAATTGATCAATTCTAATCATTTAATTACCTTTAATTCATTAATCACATAATTAATTATTCTTTAATTACTTGGTTAATCAAACTTAAATCATTAATTAACTAACCTTAATTACTTTCATTAAAAAATTATCTTTAAGTAATTAACTACCTTAATTACTTACATTAATTAATCTTAATAAATCACTTACGAAATCACCGTAATATTCATTAATCAATCCCTTACTTTAAGATAAATCTTTTATCTTAATTAACTACCTCATTTCATCATTTAAATCTTATTCAATAACCTTTGACATAAATCCATCGTTAACTTAAAACCTTTAAGTTAAATTAAATGATTTTCATCTCTTAATAAATTACAATATTAAGTTTATCGAAAATAAACTTTTTAAAATAAAGGTTATATAGATTAAACACTTTCAACTTAATTTATAAAAGACTTTAATTTATTCTACATCTAGTATAAAACATTTATTATTAACTAAGAAAGGGTTTAAAATTCGATTTATTAAAGTTCCAAAACCTTGAACAGGTTCAGTTTTATGTTTTGAAAAACCTGGAATCACAATTTCTTTTTAAACTTTAGAAGAAAATTGTTTAAACGTTTACTTCGGGTAAGCCCGACCCCTGCTTCGAGGCATGCCCCGATATACGCGAGTACCCATAGTTCTTCGAGTCAATATCGCCAACGACTCGAGAATATCACGAACTCCCCCGTAGCTTCAATCGTTCCAGAAACGACGTGCACGTGTGCACGGTGCACAGCTCCCCGACCACCTCTGGCCAACCTCCTGATCATCAACAAATTCAAGTCGACCTCCTCACCTCAGGCGAACACCCAGATCGATGAACTCCCCCAAAATCAAGATCGAGCTAGTCGATCACCTGCTTCCCAGACCCGATCACCTACAACCACCACGTCCCATCGCCTCAGGCCATCAGCACTGTCAAAACTTCGGCCAGAGCTTCGTCTACCATTCGAGCTTCGATCCCAATGGGTCCGGTCACGCTCGATCTCTCCACAGCAACGAACAAACTAAAAATCATCACTGGCCAAAAACGAGACTTAAACCCTAAAAGTGCTTCGCCACGCATCCACGGCGAACCAGAAAATCATCGAACATTTTTCTGATGATCCTAGATCTCCAAACATGCTCGCTTTTCGATCACGAGATTTATCATCACTCCGATCATCAGATTTTCGTCAAAACCCAATTTACGTTCAACTCGTGATTTCTTCATACATATGTGCTTAAAAATCTTGATACTGATCTTAAAAATAATAACTTTCAATTTCAAAACCGATTATATAAGTGAAGCAATAAATCAATAAAGTCAATTTTGTCATACTTTTGAGTTGTTACTGTAATTCATGCTTCCAGATTGAAACTACTCATTAACTATGTTTAACAGTATTTTTAAAACTAAGATCTGGTTAATCTAATCACTTTTTGTTTAAATCTCAAATCCTAAAAAGGATTGGAATAAGAGGAATTAAATTTAAATCTAATATAAGTCTGTATATCTTTTTAACAGGGTGAAATGCCTGCACTCATACATGCATACCTACATATCCTTGAATACTCAGGCGTAAAATCCCATTTATATTCATACAAAACAGTTTTTTTACTTCACATAGACAAAGCATAACATAGATTTAAGCTTTTAACGAGTAGATTTGCTCACCTGAAAAAATTGTAGACAGAGAACAAAGAACAGAGGGTCAGGTTTTTGAAGCTTCTATTATTAATATATATTTTTAAATCCTGGAAAATGATTTGAACATGGAAGCTTGCATTTGTTTTTGATCTGAAGTTTGAAACTTGATGTTGATCTTTCTGGAATGCTTGAAAACAGAGCCTGCCTTGATTCCATTTGAAGTTGTTTTGAGTTGTTGTTCAAGTTGAAGTATTTGTTGTTTATAAACTGAAGTTTGTTTCTCTTTTTATTTTATTTTATTTTTCTTCCAGGCTTTGCTTATTTTTTTCTTTTGTTTGAACGAACCAAAGGAGAGGGGAAGGCTGATATACAGGGGATGTGTACAAGGTGATATTCTTTGTTGTACTAAGGGTATGGCTGATATACTTGCATTAAATGCATGAGTACATTCTACACTTATGCCATACCTGAAGATATTTTTGCTTTGATTTAGCCATACATATTGACTTCGGCTGATAGAATATGAGATGGTTTGCATACTTTATTTTGTTTACAACTTATACTTGTTGTCTTGTTTCCTTTGAATAGAAATGAAGTTCCATTTTATTATGTTGTTTGGTTTCATCATTTTGCAAGCCTAAGGTAATTTATAATTTATAATTCAAATTATCATTAACCATCAATTGAAATATTTATTATTATCAATTATTATTAAAACCATTTATTAAAATTTAAATCCAAATCCATACGACTTTATATATTTTCAATTAGGTTCGGGGAAACTCGCTTCCATTTTATCGATTTATTTTACTAATTTTATCCAAAAATTCATTTAATTATTAATTTAAATTAAATTAAATTTCGGGGTCGTTACAAATTTCCCCCCTTAAAAGAATTTCGTCCTCGAAATTCGAAGGCACGAAAACAACAAAGAGATAGACAGATTCGATCTCCTATAATTCCTCAAACTTACGATATGAATTCCAAACTCAAGTCGGAATATCACAGAATACATACCAATTTGTCCATCTTCGGACTTTGGTATTCAAAAGAAATTTCAATAGAATTTCAAAATTTGGTTTTAAACGATATCGTTTTAATTGATTCAATTCAATTTAGCTTCATATCCTGTTAATCAATTTAACTCAATTTATATTTCCCAATTCCAAATTTCATTAAGGTTTAAATCAAAAAGCTGATAAGAACTGATAAAGATACGAAGTAAGAATCTCCTACAACGGTTCGTAGAGCCATCATCACACCGAAACTTCTCCTGGAGCTGTCCCGAAGGAATCAAAAGAATTTGGAAACGAATCAAAGAATATTGATAGAGAAAGATTGTTTCCACTGTTGCAGGGTATTGACCATTTATAGTCGTATTCCCTTGTCCCCTATCTCGTTCTCTTCTTGTACTCATACTCACTATCAGTGGATAGTAAGAGAATTTACTGAGACGTTCGAACGGATATCTGAGAAATACTCATTCTAGAGTTTACTTCACTCTATCTCTAACGAGCTACTTAACGTGTTATACTCCTGAGCTAAAGTTCAACCTTAGCTCTGATACCACTTGTAACGTCACGGACATTTCCGGCAGCAGCGACCGGTAGGCTTTGCAACCATCCCAGCCCCACCGTGGCTTACACTGGCACCTCGCAGTTGCTTTTACGGCCAGCCTCTCGACTGTCACGGCCTCTGCCTAACCAACCCATCCCTCTCAGGGACATGTAGGGGTAAGAGTCCCCCGTTCGCCACCAAACCGCGAAGCGAGAACCCCCTATCATGCTGTAATATAGCAAATGCGATCCATATACGACGTATCACTATTCGGAATGAGTTATACGACCCAAAGGTCCTTTCCCGGCTAACCCGAATAGTGAGTGCAATATTCAAAAACAAATGGATAATGGGATTTCAATTAAGTCACAACTTTAAACCCAAACTTCTCTTTTCAAATGGTTTAACAAATTACCATTTTAATCTTTTTAAACAAAAGATTCAATTCACAAAGTTCACTTAATTTCACAAAGATTCATTCACAGATTTTCCAAATCGATTTCCATTTCAGTTTAATTAACTCGTTAAATCTTTAAATCAAAGATTTAACTTATAGTTTTCAAAACAATTTCATTTCTAATGGTTTAAAACAAATCGTCATTTCAAATCTGTTAAAAATAAACAGATTCGATTCATAGCTTTCAAAAAGAATTCATTCATAACTTGGAAAATCCAATTTTCAATTCACTTGAAATTCCTTTAATTAAACTGGAATTTCATTTCTTATCTGAAAGCTTTTATCCTTTTAAAACAACAGTTTTCAATTTGGAAATCTGATTCATTCATACGAGTTGAAATCCTTGGTTTAAATTCAAATTCCCAGCTTATACTTTTAAAATGGTTTAATTCATACAAACACATTTATATCATCTTTTATCCCTAGTTTCCAAATCATAGATTTAATTTCAAACTTGAATTCAAATTTAAATCTAATTATTTAAATTTTTAAAACTCGATTAAGTTATTCAAAATAACTTTTATCTTTGAAATTCCATTTCAAAAGCTTTTCAATTTAAACCCGAATTTCTAATTTCAAAATCAATTGAAATTAAAATTTCAATTTCAAAAACATCAAATTTAAATTATCCGTGACTTAACCGATTCCCACGTGAAATCCATTTTTGTGTGTGTAACAGTGTGGTCCAGGGGTTTTACACACAATAGTGCAACATCAATCATCACAGATATATCAATAAGCGGTATAATCGATAACGCTTATCTTCATTCACAGATTCATAGGTAAAATAAATTTATCAGTCACAAAGATTCACTATTACAATTCGATGTGGGTTTCGGATAACCAACTGGAATCCGACTCCCTGTCGCATCGAAACTCAAATGTCGTTCTATGGGTCAAGGGTTTCATATTCACATAGTAACATATCACAGAAATAGAAATTACATCTCAGATCACAACATAAATCAGGATGTATAACAAAGCATCATATATCAGGGATATCAACAATTCAATCATTCAGTCAGGTTCAAACATTCATAGATAGGATCAAATTAATTATCTGATAAATTTAAATCAGATTAATTTCTTATGAATTATAAATCCCGGGTTAATCAACATTGATAGTTTACAAATCATTTTGATTAATTATTCTTTAATCTTTAAATTGATCAATTCTAATCATTTAATTACCTTTAATTCATTAATCACATAATTAATTATTCTTTAATTACTTGGTTAATCAAACTTAAATCATTAATTAACTAACCTTAATTACTTTCATTAAAAAATTATCTTTAAGTAATTAACTACCTTAATTACTTACATTAATTAATCTTAATAAATCACTTACGAAATCACCGTAATATTCATTAATCAATCCCTTACTTTAAGATAAATCTTTTATCTTAATTAACTACCTCATTTCATCATTTAAATCTTATTCAATAACCTTTGACATAAATCCATCGTTAACTTAAAACCTTTAAGTTAAATTAAATGATTTTCATCTCTTAATAAATTACAATATTAAGTTTATCGAAAATAAACTTTTTAAAATAAAGGTTATATAGATTAAACACTTTCAACTTAATTTATAAAAGACTTTAATTTATTCTACATCTAGTATAAAACATTTATTATTAACTAAGAAAGGGTTTAAAATTCGATTTATTAAAGTTCCAAAACCTTGAACAGGTTCAGTTTTATGTTTTGAAAAACCTGGAATCACAATTTCTTTTTAAACTTTAGAAGAAAATTGTTTAAACGTTTACTTCGGGTAAGCCCGACCCCTGCTTCGAGGCATGCCCCGATATACGCGAGTACCCATAGTTCTTCGAGTCAATATCGCCAACGACTCGAGAATATCACGAACTCCCCCGTAGCTTCAATCGTTCCAGAAACGACGTGCACGTGTGCACGGTGCACAGCTCCCCGACCACCTCTGGCCAACCTCCTGATCATCAACAAATTCAAGTCGACCTCCTCACCTCAGGCGAACACCCAGATCGATGAACTCCCCCAAAAATCAAGATCGAGCTAGTCGATCACCTGCTTCCCAGACCCGATCACCTACAACCACCACGTCCCATCGCCTCAGGCCATCAGCACTGTCAAAACTTCGGCCAGAGCTTCGTCTACCATTCGAGCTTCGATCCCAATGGGTCCGGTCACGCTCGATCTCTCCACGGCAACGAACAAACTAAAAATCATCACTGGCCAAAAACGAGACTTAAACCCTAAAAGTGCTTCGCCACGCATCCACGGCGAACCAGAAAATCATCGAACATTTTTCTGATGATCCTAGATCTCCAAACATGCTCGCTTTTCGATCACGAGATTTATCATCACTCCGATCATCAGATTTTCGTCAAAACCCAATTTACGTTCAACTCGTGATTTCTTCATACATATGTGCTTAAAAATCTTGATACTGATCTTAAAAATAATAACTTTCAATTTCAAAACCGATTATATAAGTGAAGCAATAAATCAATAAAGTCAATTTTGTCATACTTTTGAGTTGTTACTGTAATTCATGCTTCCAGATTGAAACTACTCATTAACTATGTTTAACAGTATTTTTAAAACTAAGATCTGGTTAATCTAATCACTTTTTGTTTAAATCTCAAATCCTAAAAAGGATTGGAATAAGAGGAATTAAATTTAAATCTAATATAAGTCTGTATATCTTTTTAACAGGGTGAAATGCCTGCACTCATACATGCATACCTACATATCCTTGAATACTCAGGCGTAAAATCCCATTTATATTCATACAAAACAGTTTTTTTTACTTCACATAGACAAAGCATAACATAGATTTAAGCTTTTAACGAGTAGATTTGCTCACCTGAAAAAATTGTAGACAGAGAACAAAGAACAGAGGGTCAGGTTTTTGAAGCTTCTATTATTAATATATATTTTTAAATCTTGGAAAATGATTTGAACATGGAAGCTTGCATTTGTTTTTGATCTGAAGTTTGAAACTTGATGTTGATCTTTCTGGAATGCTTGAAAACAGAGCCTGCCTTGATTTCATTTGAAGTTGTTTTGAGTTGTTGTTCAAGTTGAAGTATTTGTTGTTTATAAACTGAAGTTTGTTTCTCTTTTTTTTTTTCTTCCAGGCTTTGCTTATTTTTTTCTTTTGTTTGAACGAACCAAAGGAGAGGGGAAGGCTGATATACAGGGGATGTGTACAAGGTGATATCCTTTGTTGTACTAAGGGTATGGCTGATATACTTGCATTAAATGCATGAGTACATTCTACACTTATGCCATACCTGAAGATATTTTTGCTTTGCTTTAGCCATACATATTGACTTCGGCTGATAGAATATGAGATGGTTTGCATACTTTATTTTGTTTACAACTTATACTTGTTGTCTTGTTTCCTTTGAATAGAAATGAAGTTCCATTTTATTATGTTGTTTGGTTTCATCATTTTGCAAGCCTAAGGATATTTACTTTATAATTTATAATTCAAATTATCATTAACCATCAATTGAAATATTTATTATTATCAATTATTATTAAAACCATTTATTAAAATTTAAATCCAAATCCATACGACTTTATATATTTTCAATTAGGTTCGGGGAAACTCGCTTCCATTTTATCGATTTATTTTACTAATTTTATCCAAAAATTCATTTAATTATTAATTTAAATTAAATTAAATTTCGGGGTCGTTACAATAGTCCTTACAATTTTTTAGGGTCAAAACTATCTACAATTAATTCTAAGGGTCAAAAATATCAAAATACAGTACTACCCTAAGCTATAGCTTATTTGAAAGTCATTTGGTTATGAAAATAATATTTTTACAATCCTCCGATGCATAAAAATGTATAGAAAATGTGGGTCATTACAAAATATCACTAATCTGCATGATTGCCAATACACTACCATGTCTTGTACGATACCAAACGGTAATATACGAGGCAATGAAACCATATCTCAACCCGCTTTCAACAAGTCAGCATATTTCTACTATAGTGCGACGTAATAAATGACATGTCTAATAACTACTAATCACCATGGCACCTGTGCGACTAGACCATCACACACTAGGTCGAGTATCTTGGTAAGGCCAAGACCCACTAAGTACGGTCATCGATGTAACACCAGTATTACGACACTTCATCGC
This sequence comes from Allium fistulosum, assembly GCA_030737815.1. Classification (NCBI taxonomy): domain Eukaryota; kingdom Viridiplantae; phylum Streptophyta; class Magnoliopsida; order Asparagales; family Amaryllidaceae; genus Allium; species Allium fistulosum. The sequence goes on along the minus strand of CM060907.1, from coordinate 588,989,092 downwards.
ATCGTCCACCACCTACAATCGTATCAAATCCAAATCGGTATATACGTGTCTAACCTCTGCTATTTTGTTTATCAAGAAGACTTAGGAGAAGTAACCCGAGGCCAATAACACTTGCTACAAAGTAACCTAAGGTCTATAGTCTTTGTTACCGAGATAAAATGTCTTCTATCTCTAAATCGATGCCGCCTAACACAAGTAACCAAGACAACCACATCTCGTTTTACGAATTGTCTATTAATATCAAATCCCAAAGTTGTAACCAAGGATTACCCTTATTTTGTATATGCAATGTCATATGGAACCGTATATCACAATACCCTAAACATCTCATTCTGAAACCACCGGACGACTTTATAAAACCACCATACGAATCAAATCGCGTCACGAACCATTGCGTATTTCAAGACGTGTTATTAGAAATATGTAAACCACCGGACGACTTTACATCTCTTTGCATTTATCGTGCGTATTTCAAGACGTGTTATGTATTAAAGTTGATTATCATTGTTTATTAGAAAACATAAATAGTGGTGTCCTTAGTCGCATACTACTTTAGAGTTGTTATTGGGCTGTAGGATTGGATCACAAGTGTCCTTCAAAGAATTTTTGCCGGAATTTTATTATTTTAAACTAATTCGCTCTCTTGAAGAAAATATCCATGTAAACATCCTGCAAAACATATTCAGGCCCGTTAGGGTTTTTCTTCATCTTCTCCTAAATTCGACGCTTCTCCGCGCGGGAATCAACTTATATTACTATTCAAAAAGTAAAAATCTTCATTCCTCTTCCGACCTTTAACTTCGAAAGTTCGCAGCAGCTGCACCACGCCACAATTACCATCAACCGCGACACTACGTCTCCACCACAGCGGCACTGACTCCGAGCAATCTCCAGTCTGCTCCATTCTAGTATTCTACAATCTGTAGGAAGAAAGGTATTTTTTTTTTTGTTATTTTTGCTGCAATCGAATACCAAATTGATATCAAAATCGAATAGTTTCAAGAGCAAGTGAATAAATTGCGAATTTTCTCATTTTATTTTATGCAAACACCTTATGCCTAGCCCAAACTTTAAATGAAAAGAAATAAATATCAGAATTTAGAATAGGGTGAAATGAATATGTATATGGTTTGGTATATGAAATGAAATGAATATGGTTTATTGGTAAAAAAATTATGAAAGTACATGTAAGAATTGGGTTTTTCAATTTGTTTTTTCACTATAAAGTAGGGGTTTTTCAATCATTTCAGAAAAAGTAGATGTACATGGAATTGGGTTTTTCATTTTACAGTTTGGGTGTTTCAATAATTTTCTTTCAAAAGAAAAAGGATATCAAATAATTGTATGAATTGTCTCATTTCTTTTAAAGTTTGTCTTCTACAGTTTTGTCTCATTTCAATCATTTTTCTCGAATAGATGTATCAAGAAGAATATCAAATAGATGTATAAAAAAGAATACCAAATTGGGGTTTTCTTTGACAGTTGCCTCATTTCAATCATTTTCATTCATTTTAATGAAATTAACTAAAAATGTTTGTGTTTTAAAAACTCGATAAGTTATTGTCATTGAATAAATTTATGTTAAAGATATCACATAGCATGATTGTACTTTTTTTTCCTCTTTTTATACATATTTCATTTGTATTTTGAATGTGTTTTTGTTGTGTAAGCAAACTTAAGGAAAAAAATTTATAATATTAGTTTTTTATAATTATTATTTTGTATTGTAAAGGCAACAAAATTGTCTCTTGCCTCAAGCAACCCAACGGTCAGAACCTCCCCTTACTGGTTCCAAAACATTTTTCCAAGGAATGTCTGTTGGAGTTCGAAATCTCACAGTATTACGCGAATTCAAGCCTTTTGGATTATCAGCCGATGATTATTTTGAAAACGAGTCTGAAAGCTTCCACTATTTCCTATTTGATGCCAATGTCACTCGCAAAAGAGAATCTTCATTCAAGAATCCTCATGTTTTCTGTGAAGCTGATACTTGTTATGATGGAATTGAGAGTGAGCTTTTCATTAGAGGCAATAGGTATACATTTTTTATTATCATATTTCATGTCAGTAATTATGTATTTGTGTGAAGAAACAAATACTACACCATTGACCAAAAATTGGACCTCATAACGTAAAGTGTATAAAGCTTTCATAATTCTATTTAATCTATATTGGAATTTACTCGATATTGAGATTTGTCTTCCAATAAGATATCTTATCCCGTTTTCCTCTTCGTTTTATATTTTATAAATTAAAGTGAATTATATATTATTTTGCAGGATAATATGGAGCATGGGTTCTCAAGTTCGCAGAAGATACACCTCTGCGAGTACTGTACTTATGGTAGTTCTATATCTAAGTTTCTCAATCTTTTGAGTTATTTGTAATTTACATTTATTTCCACATAAGTTTTGTTTTCAATTCTGTTCACATAACTTAAACTCTGTATAATTTTTCCCCCTAATTTGAAGTGTTTAATCACATGATTATGCAAGGAAAACCTACAGTGGAAGATAGATAAATTGGGATGCATATAATTAAATTTAACTCTGTTTTATATATGTCAATCTATTAAGAAAACATTGCCTTATAGTAAACATAAAACTCAAACTAGCTGCTCAATCCCTAGATATCATATTTTATGTTTTGTCTCACCTCCGTGACAAGTTATTTCCCAGATATGTCCCTTACTTAATCTAAAATTAAGTTCAGTAACACTCTGCAATCCTTTGTAATTAAATTCGATGTACTGCACTGCAATGCAACTTGTATAAGCCACGATAAAGTAAGTATTTTCCATTAGTTACTTCCATACATGTATATCTTTCAGTTTATGATCATGCGTAAATTTTATTCTTCATGCTTGAGTTTTTCCCCTTATCCACAGATATCTAGTTACTTATGTTGATTCTAACAAAAAATATATCTTTTTTACTTATTATTTCTGGGTTGAAGAATGCAAACAAATAATGCTTGAAATTTCTACACACATGCCATATATTCTTCTTTGCTTTTCTTAACCATCTTCCACAAATTCCAGGCTTGTTGGTGTAACATGGCATGCATTTCAGATGCACTTCTTTGTGTTTTACAGATTGACACTCTTGCCATATATAATGCAACTGGTAAGTCAAGTATTTCTTTTAATTACGACAACACAGAAACTCTCTTCTTCATCCTATAGTTCTTGTTTTATCAATTAGGATTGCTTATCTACTCTATAATTTCTTTATCCCTAAACTATGTGTATTTTATCCATGTTACCCTCCTCTCGAGCATCAGTCTGTTGATACTTTTAATTGCTTATTGATGGTATTTTCCTAATATGTTATTCATGCAGGCGAAGTCGTTTGTATTCCTCTTCCATACGATGTTGAACATATATGGCCTCTTCCTTTTGGTTTGCTGCTCCAAAAAACAATGGATGGGAACCGTCCCATCTCTTCTTCTAGTTCATTGCTGAATTCAAGAGATTTACCTCGTTCAAATAAAGATTACGTGAATACTCTTCATACCTTTGGCGACCACCACATTAAGGAAGATGATGCTATTATTGCATCACACTTGATTTTGAAACATCCCTCGGATGAACCTCAGGTGTGCATGGTTTTGTTATTCCAATAATTATTCAACTTCTTAGAGATGTGATTATTCAAAGATACAACCGATTATAAAGCAATCGCTGCAATAATTAATTACACATTAGAAGCATGCATGGTTTACTCTTAAAAGAATGCTTTAAGATATCAAAATATCAACGGAAGCTGGAGACTTTAAACTTTAAAGAGCAGGATATGGTCTGAAATGAAATGATAATAGGAAGTTTTCCTAAATTAAGTCCTGAAAAACTATCCAGTGATGTTTATTTATGCATAATCCTAGTCAATATAAACTTTGCTTATGCATAATAGGAACAGTTTTCCAAGTCTAAGTGCTGAAAAACTATTCTGTAAGTGATGTCCATTTATAATCCCAGTCGATGTGTAAATATTAGGTGTAACTGTTTTGTAACTGTTGGCTGATGAGATCAACTATCTTGTAACTTTTAACGGATGCAAAATCCAAACCTTTTTTGTCCAAAAACTTCGATTAGAGTTCTAACATTTCATGAGCAATATAAGTACACTAATGACTACTCTATATACACAGCAACCACCTTCAACCCAGCCATTGCATTGACCCAGTCAATATTTAACATTAGTTTTCATCTAAAATATAACCTTAGAACAATTGATAGCAGCACTATCGCTGTATAATGATTCTCAAGTTAAAATTAGCATTAATAAAATAACCTAATTAAAAATATTAAGAGATAAGTTGGATGAGTTGCACAAAGATATATAAGAAATTTGGTCGTTATGATGAACTCAGAAGGACGAAGGAAGAAAGATAAGATAAATCACTTCTGTTGTTCATAAGTGTTTTAACTTACCTGAATACACTGTTGAGTGTATGCTGTGAAGATCAACATGGTCTCTGTGCAACTGCACAAGCTGAATCTCTTTGTTACAATCTTCTTGGAGGACCTCCTTTCTGCAGGGCCTGCTATGGTGTGTTGAGGTTTGTTATGGAGAGCGGTGCCTAGGTTTTCGAGGTAATTGTGAGTGGAAAACTTAGACCACAACGTGCCATATCCATGAAGTTCATGGATGGATACATGATCTCTTCTGGACTGCCTGTCAAAGAATACATTGCTTCAGCAGTATGGCACATCCTCATAAGACATGGTGTTCTTGGAAATTGGAATTAAGACAAAAATAATTTTGGATTGGGATCTAAAAAGGAAAGCAAGGGCCCACCGCGCCTCTCCCATATATTGTCATCATTCATGCTTCAAAGATGAAGAGAAATACCAGAGGCCCGCTCTTATGGTGCCTACAAACATCGATCTCCCTGTTGTTTGATCATCTTAATTTTCTCTATTGTTATCTTTTTATCTTTTGTTTGCACTGATACTCTTTGTTTTATGTTTTCTGGAATAGTCAACAATGTTTTTGTTACCCCCATAAATGATAAGCTTAAAAGTGTATACCTCAAAAATTAAGGAACCTGATTACCATTTTATTCCACAAAAATTGTCATGAACACAATAGTTATGGAATCACATTACAGTGCTGACAAAATAGTAGGTGTCCCCAACATATTATATTATGGAGCATATGCCTGTTCTTGTTCAATACTTGAAACCTGTTTTCTTTTACTTGTATATAGTGGTTTGCTTTTGATGACATTTTATAAGTACGTTTTTATTCATATATCTTTCACAGGCAATTTATTTTGATGAAAGAGGGAAATTGAGCATAATGAAAGATTTTGAAGAAAAAACAATTTGGACAAGTGATGTTTTACCCTTAATGGTATCATTCCACAAAGGTATACTCTTAAGATAACTCTAATGGCTTTTTATTTTATGTTTCAAAATTATATCACTACATTATGTACTAATTATTTCAATGTAGGCAAGATGCAACATTCTATTTGGTTTGTAGAACTTGCAACTAACGGTGAGCTAAGCAATGTAAGTTCAGTTGCTACCACAACTGCAACTGAATTGTATAAGCATAAATATTCTTTTAGGAGAATATGGCAGGGAAAATGCTCTCATTCTGCTGCCAATAAGGTTATCCTTTATTTTTATTTTTTTTCATTTTAGAAGAAATTTTAGCAACCATTTTTGAAATTTATACAATGTCAATGAAATATGCCATCGATTCACTGTGTTGTGGATATGCTATCGATTCACTGTTTTGCGGAGATATCTTTATATTATTTGCTGGTAGTACTTGGTATCGACAGTTTATTTTTTTTAAAGCAACCAATGGTGTTTAGATATATATAGTCAGTTCAATGCAGCTTTAGCAACTGGTCCTTTTAAAAGTAAATCTATTTGGTATCTTCTATCAGAAAATATGACTTGCAAATGCCATCATGTTTAATTTATACCCCACATATTCTTTGTCCATATGATGAATATTTGCCAATTAGAGTGTAGTTATATTTACCTGTGAAACAGACAAATTATGCATTTTCAAAACAATAATATAATTAATATGCATGGTTAGTCAGGGTGTGCTCATATCCAAGAGTGTAGTTTCTTGTATAATGTAAACTATTGACACTCAAGACAAGTGGATCAGAAAGTCGGGGAAAAATGTGGAAAATAATGAAGAATAAAATTAAAATATTGTGACAAGGGCACAATTCACGTGCAAATTCTATGACAAACTTGTGTAAAAAGAGTGACATAGGACATGATTTCAAACTATTTATTTTAAGGAGGATATTTAGCTGAAAACAAGATTGGTTAAACTCAAGGTTTTAAATCTCGGATTTTAGTCACGTCTCATCTTGAGAATTTTACATACGATATCTCGTATCGGACGAGATCTTGGGTGAGAATGAGTGTATGCGGGCATACATTTTAGACTGTCATCTTCAATTTTAAAGTCCATCTTGGGGCTATCTTGGAGTAACTTAAGCGTCTAAATATTTCAATTTTTTTGTGATAATTGTTATCTAAATATAAATTTTCTAACATACATAATTTATATAAAATAGTAATATTAATTTTACTTTTGAGATGAGAGTGATAACATGATTGATTGGGTATTAAATAATTGAATGGATTCTACTCATCTAAATATTAAAAATAATAAATAAATAAAATGTTTTTTATTTTTGCTCACTCGTTAAAATGTAAAACAAAGAATTAGATGACCGGTAAAAGATCATTAAAATGTAATTTCTTTTGGACTCACATAAGAAGTAAAAGAAATATGTAAATGAAAGCACACGACTTTGTATGAGATCTTCTATTGAGATCTCACCTCAAATTAGAATATCAAATATAATATATAAACAAAATTTAATGTCTCGTCTCGCTCAGTGTAACGACCCGCAAATTTATCACTTTGATAAATTATATTTATTTTTAAAATTATTCAAATAAAAGATTGATAATACAAATAAATTGTTTTGAAGTGATAATAAATAATAGTAATCTTGTTTTGAATAGATATTACAAAAAATATTTTACTCGGAATTTAAATCGATAAAATGACCGAAAACCGTTTTATCGATAACCAACTCTATAATCGTAAAACGTCGCGCACGGAGCTGGATACATACATTTATTTGTATAATAATTGAACAGGAATATGAAATAAATCAATTATTTTATTTTTGAAAATAGAACGTGTTAACGACATCATCGGTGATGTCCTTATATTTAATAAATTGATTTATTTAAATTTAAATTGAGATTTAATGATTTAATAATTCTTATAATTATTCAAATAATTGTTTTAAAATGATAATTCATTTTAAATAGTTATAAAGTGATAATAGATCATTTGTAATAATTTCATAAAGATATATACTTAATTTAAAAATACAAAAAAATTCGTATCGCTTTATCAATATAATAGCGATTTTTGTGAATATTTATTTATATGGTTTTATAAATAAAATGTGATCATTTTAATTAATTAATAATGATAAAAAAATTATTTTCAAATTTTGTTTACATTTATATGTAACGTAAGATATAAGTGAAAATGTGACCGAAAATCGGTTTTTCGATTTTCAACGATTTAACGAATAGAAGCCGTTCAAAGGTTGTTGCGACCTTATTAACATACTATGCACACATATATAACATACATATATACAACATAAACATGCATACATATATACATATACATATACATATACATACATACATATATATATAAAAGAAATATATAAGATATTTCTTAATTTCTTAAGCCTTAAGAAAACTCAAAGTCAACCAAGTACACACAAGTACACACACATGGACAAGCACATGGGTTCACCCATGTGAACGTCACTTTGGCCAAACCTATGGGAGAGGAAAGGGGTATGGGTCAAGGGCAAAATGGTAATTATACCATTAGATATTTGTTTCAAATTTTCTCCTATAAATACCCATACATTTTCTCATATTTTTTCATCACATTCTTATCATCTTCTTCTTCACTTTTAAGTTTTTTCCATGGCTTCAATGCTTAGCAAAATAATGGTAAAATATTTGGCAAAAGAGAATTAAAATCATACAATATATATATGTTAGTAAAACCACTTCAAAACTATCATCAAATTCCTCCCCTACCTTTCTAAAACCCACAACCACTCTCTTTTTCCCTTTGGTCGAGCCTTCTTCCTCTCATCATCAAGGCTGTGAGCACCCTGGGGTGGGCCAAGCCCATTCAAGGTCAAAGAATTTGGTTCCGTAGAGTTTTAAGCCATCGTAGCGAAGTTATAGCCAATTTTAAATTAGCCCGAGAGAAAAATGAAGGTGAGAAATTCTTACTTATATTATATTTTTGGATGATGATATGATGTTTGCAATGGATGTTTAATATGCTTTGATCATCAAATTTAATTGTTTAATATTGTTGTTGAATATATATACAAGTCACGTTTAAATACACGTCGATAAACAGAAAAGAGATTACTTTTCTTTATTAAATGAAATGGTGTATATGGAATGTTTAAACCTCTTAAAAATAGTTTAGTATGATTTAGAAATGTTTATAAACATTCAAAAGTGTTTTGGCAAAGTTTAAATGAATATTGAAAATTGAGTCAAAAATAGGCGCGTCGCGTAAATGCAATTCGTGATTTCGCGCCGTAAATGTCAAACGAATGTGTAGAATGGAATATAGCTCGGAATTCTTCGAGATAAGAATTTTCCCAACTATAATATTCATAGTTTTCAAACAAAGAAAGAAAATCGAGAGTTCGATAAGTAGATTTTGAAATATGAATAAAACAAGTTTTTGAAAAAATCGCTGTTTTGCAGTTTGAAATCCATAAAAGAATTTCTTTAAAAATGATATTTTAAAATTGTTTAAAAATATGTAATAAATTCTAAAAATCTTTTAAAATAATTTAAAAGTGATTTGAGTTATAAAAATGAATTTCCAAATGATAGAAAAGTCATTTTGATCAATATAGCTTAAAAAGCAATTTTCACTGTACTTTTCTATTATTTTTGAAACATGGTTTTAAACTTAACGATTCTTTTTCAAATCTTTTATAAATGTTTTCAAAAATAATAATTAAGTGTTTTAATGATGATTTGGAAGTTTTATAATTTATTTAGAAGAGTTTAAATAAACGATTTAAAGAAAACTGTCAAAAAAATCAAGCGATTTAATCTTGGCTTTAAAAGTCGACGAGTGGACTGGATTTTTCTATTCATGAGATCTGGATGGGGTGCTTAAACTAAGGAGATGTTCAGGAGCAACCAGTGACCTGGCTCACCTGGCCTCTCTCGGACGAGGGATAGACAAGGTCGAAATGTCGGAAACGAGTTAAGTATAAAAGATTAAAAATTTTCAAATTTAAACTTGGATTTTATGGAGGTAATCTTCTTATACTTGGTGTTAAAGCCCGAAGAAGGAACTCGTATTATTTGTGGAATTTAAAAGGTGATTTCGTCGTTATTCCGCCCATAGTACTTGTTGAATATGATAATTGATATTGAGTAGAATTAGATGATTTCTATAGATTCTGCTTATTTAATATTTACTGGTTTTGGATTAATATCCTAGATAACATGGTTTTAACTCAATCAAAGTTTTGAGATTTGAATTAAGAAATCTTGTTAAAGATTTAAATAAAATGATTTGGAAATATCTTCGTAAATGAAAAATGAGATGATTTAGAATTATTCCAAGATTTGAAAAGGTTTTAAGTAACCAAATGATTGGACAAATAAGGTTTAATGATCCATATAGGCCTGTCAATGGGCAGGGTTCGGTCCGGGTATTATAAAACCCGGACCCGAGTCCAATTACAATAATTAAAACCCGAGCCTGACCCGAACCCGCAGGGTATTTCAACCCAATATCCGAGCCCGGTCCGTCGGGCTTTTTAAGCCCGCTGGGTAATAACTATATACCTAACTCATAATATTTATGTTAAAACCATATTTTAAAACGACAACTTTTGTAAAATTTGTATACAAACAATGTTAACATATAAATTGAACGGTGATGTAGTCAAGCTCATAACAAAAGTATGCAAAAACATCTACATTTAAACAAACAAAATGGTAAATAAATAACATACGCACTCATGTTTTGATACGACGAAAAACTAATAGTCGGGTCGGGCCAACTGGGCCGGGTTTTGATAAAACCGTACCCGACCCGGATCGGGCCTGAGTCGGGCTTGGGTAGTAAAAGACAAAACCCGTACCCGCATAAATAGGGCGGGTTCAGGCCAGGCCCAGGCCCGGGTCGAAGCCCGTACCATTGACAGGCCTAATCCCATATACACCGAAAAGAAAAGCTTTAAAGATACATATCCCTTGAAGATATTTTTGATAAAAAGAAAGTAATAAATCAAAAGAATAATTCCCTATTTACTTAACATTTCTTTATCGATGATTCGAAGGAACCGGGGTTGGATTTGAAGTGATTCTTATCCAGAAACCAATTCGATCAATTTACGTATTTGAAGTGAAGATATGAAAATGATTTGGAAGATAGAATGTAGGGCTGCTTGTCACTGACCCTCGGAGGAAAAATTTCTATATCATATTATGTGGCGGTAGTTCTTCATTTGAGATTTTCGATGCAATGACTTCTCGTTACTAATCCTAGGGGTAATTCCAACAGGATGTGGTAGGAGAGCGTCTTCGGTTTGTCATGTTCCTGGACAACTTGTATGAACGAATGTCTGACGTTGTATTTCTAATTACATTGATTGATCTTTATGAACATATCATCTGTTTGGTGGCGGAGAAGACAACTTCTCTTAGCTTAACACCCTTTTCTGAGACATACGAGTTCAGAAGTTAATACGTTTGTAGAAATCAATTGTGTGATCATGGAATGACAATATGACATTCAAGGTAGAATGTGCTTTATGAATGGTAATCGTTACCTCGGGTCTTATCAATCAGAAATGGCTTAAACAATGCATGTCATGAGGCTAAGTGGGCCGCATCCATTAGAGTATGGTCATCACTTTTCTAGATAACCCTCTATATGTCGGGTATGTTGTGTATGCTAAGAGAGCTCTCGGATAGGTCGGTAACAACCGGGGTGATGTCATATTCGGTTCCGTCCACCACCAGGTGGGTTTGTGGGTAAGCCGGTCTTGCCAAATGCAGAGGTTTTAGAGATGTCGATCCTCGATACAATCCTCTAGAGGTGTACTGTACGTAAGGTAGTCCCATTACCTGCCATTGTAGGGAATCCATTCTCCGAACGAGCCTTGTAAGAGTTTTGTTTGTAGAGCCTAACATATCCAGAATTTATTAATGGTAACAACTTCGGCTAAGATTAATAAGTTTACTTGCAAATGTTTTCAAAAGAATGTCATTAAAAATAATATCAAATGATTTTGCATAGCAAATGTTTTGGTTATCATAAGATAAAAATCCGTTCTGTGTTTATTTGCGGCGTGGTCTTATGAGACACCCTTTGTTTTCAAAACACGTACTTTGAGTTTCTCACACCAATTTCATGACCGACCCGGAGTTTATTTTATTTTTCCCTTAAATTTCGGGTGCCCTAATTTTCTCGGACAGTCTGATAGTCAGGTTTGGTTAGAAGAAATCTGGACGGAGCTCGAAGAATGGAGTTGGGAGATTCTTCTGAAGATTGTTATCTGTTTCCACCACACTAGTGTATTACAGTATTCCGCATTTGTAAGGGCATATATTTATAACTGTCCATGTTTAACTCTGATAAAAATATTTAAAATTTCTGCTGTAAAAGTTATATGTTGAAATAACATATGTTATTTCATTCGTGTGAGATTATGTTCTGTCTTTAATTTTCTTTCTTATCCAAGATAATCCGCCTCTCCGGCATTTGGATTTGCGGCACGTGAATATCGAAAATGTATTAGTATCGATTTCCAAGGATCGAGGAGGTGGGTCGTCTCATTCAAGTTCGAAAATGAGATCTCGAGCGAGATCTCGGGTGAGATAAACGAGATTTGAAACAGTGGTTAAACCTTGAGATTTGTTAGAAAACTAGAACTCTGCCATTGTGTTGGTATAAATAACAAGTGTATTAAGTAATATTTTGCTATATGTACCAATGTTTGACGTTTCGAGCTAAACACTAAGATTTTGGTCATTCTGTTTCGGTTTCAGTGGGACCGAAATGCTGAAACCGAAATGAAATCAGATCGAAACTCAGATTCAAGGAAAGAAGTTACTGAACTTCAAATTATACCGAAGAAACTCAAAAAAGAATTAATTTGAATTTCAAATATATGAATATTCAAAACTTGAAATTTTAACTTAGTAAATATACAAAATCATGAAATATATAAATAATATAACTAAAAAAGAGTTGAAAATGAAGTAATGAAAAAACATATTTTTGTGTTATAAATATTTATAATTGATCAGTATTGTTCTTTTATATCTTATTTTTGAATTAAAGATAAATTATACATTCGATTTAATAAATTAAACAAATATGTGTAAGTATATGAAAAATAATTAAAGAAATCCGAAATTACTGAAATTTACGAATTAGATCAAAATTCCTAAAATCATGAAAGATCGAAACCAAGATCTGGAACCTTGATCTGTACACATTACACTTTGCAGTACCATCTATCTGTATGTTCTTATTTCATATTTTTTTATAGGTATTTCTCTCCGTTGATAATGATGGAGTCCCTATCATATGCTTTCTTCTTCAAGAGCAAAAAATACTCCTTGCTGTAAGGTTTCAAATCGATGTAGGAAATGATGATGCTCTTATTGATATTACACCTCATAAGAGTTGGGATATTCCAGCAATTGATGCTGCTGCAGTAATTGTCACTCACCCAAGGTGCTGAACGGTAACACTACTTAGTTATTGTTTGTATTTGTACTTATTATTCTCATTCTTACTATTAATGCAGAGTTAGAGTCGGACTTCTACCTTTTACCGATCTTATCGTGTTGGGCACCGAAAACAATCTTCTTCTATATGTATGTTGCTTCCTTTACTCGCCGTAGAAAGTTGACCTGTAATCGTATTTTATTCTTAATTTCATTTCTCGTCTTGGTTGATAAGTGTTTTGCCGATTTAATGTTTTTATATTTTGTTTATTTATTCGCTGTGACATCTTTGGTGTTCATTAGAAATTTTTATTCAAAGCATTTAGAACTGTTTTATCCAAGGTTTTCAAAATGGGATCTAAATCGTAAATCGTAAAGTTCAAACTTTAAATTGAAACAAGATTCAAATTGTAAATCGTAGATTCAAATGATCCATAATTTAAGGCTTGTACACATTTTGAAATTGATTTTGATGTTTGAACTTATACAACTAAATTTAAAACTCAATTTTCTCTCTTATTATATTTTTATTTTATTTTCAAAATATAATAATTGGAATTGTGAATCCAAATAAGTATATTAAATATGTTAATCCGAGTTGAATGCTTTTGTGATTGCAGTTTTAACTAAGTTTGAATCGAAATATTAATTGAATTGTAAAGAGAGAGATCCGATCCGAATCGGGATTTAAATCATAAGATTTTGACGACAACAGAACTTGCAAGCCTCAACTTGTATTCTTCAAAATTTGTGTTTGCATATGGTATGTCATCCCTTTTATATGGTATTGCATACGTTCAAGATGTAAGTTTATTATAGTATAGAATACAATTCAGAACCCATCATTTTTGAAATCTGCTATTCGAAACATTTACATTTTGATTCATGGTTGGAATTGTCACTTGTCTTGAGAAATGGCATAATGTAACTGTTACAAACTCAGTAAAAACATAGACAACTTCCAGAGCTGACATCCCATTTTTTAGTCTACGTTAATATGGTTATTTCTATGTCAATTGAAGTTATCATAGGTTTGCATTTCCATTATTTTCATGATTTTTACAACTTATAATTCTTAGATACACCGTTTCTTTAATTGTAGTCTGGTAAACAATGCTTGTGCAAATTTGTGCTACCAACTAGTTTGGAAAAGAAGTTTGATTTTAATGATCAGTATGTTCAAGGATTAGCAAACACATCTTTTAGCTTGAAGATTACTGGAGTAGGAAATGCTGTAGAAGGGCGGATAAATGTGCTCACAAATTCTGGGCAGGTATAATTTTTTACTGAGAACCACATAGTGGGCTGCTGATTGATTTATTACTCACTGTTAGACACCTCTTCTCCTAAATCTTAAAGGCGCTTTGGATCTGTTGTTATTATTATCATTTTTGGTATTAGGACATCCGACTTTTGCTTTTGCATGGTGTGTGATTCTGAACTGCATCCTTTTTTCTGCATGGCACAAAATGATGCCCCATTAGGGATCGATTCTGATATTTCTTAAAGGAACATGTTTTTTAACTGTCCACCATTTCCCTTGTGCATGTAGATGGGTCTGTTCTTACTGCACCATCATTCTCTTGATGGTTAAGTTTGTTTTAATTGAAAAGTTGTTAATACAAGTAAAAAATGTTGATTTACATTAAGCGAGAAGGATGGAAGGATAAATAGTGAATAAATGAGAATAAAGGGCGGAAATGAAATGAATACTAATTATCGAATCAAATGAGAATGTAAGTACATCTTCAATGTTATTGTCCGATTTTAGATAATGGACCGTTTCTTCAGTTCATGTAATTATTGCCACAAAAGTGTAGTAAAGATTGTATTTTTTTAAGTAAAAATATATCGTTTGTTCTGTCACTTCATCTATGCCACATATGAAATAGAAAATGTAACAATACAGTTGCCTTAAAAACGCTTCAAAGAAAAAGATATGGATGCAGAATTATGCTGCAAAAAATAAATTATTCTGCATAAAATTTCAATGAGCAATTTAGGCTTCGTTTGTTTGCAACAAGTGGGTTGGAGTAAAATTCAGCAATTAGATTTTTCTTTAAGTTGTTTTAGTGAAGAAAGTGGATCGGAAGTTTGAAACAAGTAACCAGAGGTTTTTCTCTGTAGTAATATAAGCATTTATCTCTTGTTTTCATTAATTTTGAAAACTTATTCATACTTTTTCCATTAACACCCCTAGTTCAAAATATAAGAAATATTGATAGATTATAAATTACAGAAAGCAACATCAGTTAGTAAC
Source organism: Allium fistulosum (assembly GCA_030737815.1). Taxonomy (NCBI): domain Eukaryota; kingdom Viridiplantae; phylum Streptophyta; class Magnoliopsida; order Asparagales; family Amaryllidaceae; genus Allium; species Allium fistulosum. The sequence continues at coordinate 588,974,006 of CM060907.1, read as the reverse complement.
TATAAAAGGATATCACATATTATTAACATCCTGGGTAATATTTTCCCAAATGAAGAAACTAAAAAAATAAAACATTGTATGAGAACAGAAAGCTTAAAAATATATATAGTAAAATATTATAATGAAATGAAAAATGATTGCTTTATAATGGTTTTGATAATATGACATAAGATGGTAAAGAAAGAAGTTATTAATACATTTGTTTTGCTTCCCATTCTATATTAAAAAGAATATAAAATAGAAATAACATTGGTTATATTGAACTTATATTATGTCAATATATATAAGATGACTTAAAGATATTAGAATAATTTCTGTTTAACTTGACGTTGAAACGTTATTAAAGTGACATTAAAAAGGATATAGTAGGAAAAAACAGATTAAAAAATTAAAAGAAAACACAAATTTGAATTCTGGAAAAAAAAACCATAATAAAAAAAGCTGCAAAAGACCTAAATGTAAAAATTGTAAAGATAAAGAGCAAAAAAAGTTGAATTAAAAAGTTTTTAGGGTGTTAAATTAAAAATGTTATAAAATTTTCTTTTATTTTATGAAATAGAATAGACAAAAGTAATTTTTTTATTTTATTAAACAGACAAAAGTAATGTTATAGATTTATGTTCAAGGCTCTGCATATGTTGTAAAACAATGTATGCTATTGTGTTTTGAATGAAACCTTTTTCTATTAGGTGTCATGGGATTAAATTTCCACATAGATTTGCACCCTATTGTATTTTGATTGGATGAATGTCTTCCATGGGATTCCATGGATGGTTGATCACACACTGAGTGGAGGGTGTGGAATGACTATTCTATACACTGTTTGATGTGTGGAATGACTATTCTATACACTGTTTGATGTGTGTTATGTCGTTTGTTGAAAATCTTGGATGGCTAGCATGCTTATGAGTGGTTGAAAAAGTTGTTGTATAAGCATATAAATGACTTGTCATTTATATGCTTAACGATAATTATATTAATTAACATTTTCACTATTTTTATTTAAGGATTTTTTTACATTAAAATTATAAAATTAACACCCTTTAATTCGAAAAATTGTGAGTTATTTTTTTACTGGAGAATTTTGTTTATTTGTTCAACAGATATTCAGATTTTAGTTTTCTATTGAATTTTATATTAAATTTCTGAAAATTTCTGGTAGATTTTGGAACTTGTTGTAGATGTATGTTTTGCAAATTCATCAAAACTCTCCGTTAATTGCATACGTATTCACGACATTCATCCCCAACATATTGTATTTCATGGGAAATCCGTAGTGTTTTTTTTGCAGTTTTTAAAATGATGTGTTTATCTTTATTAACAGTTGAAATAGAGCAAAGCTGCTGAGGTCTTTCTTCCTCACACCTGCAATAATTTTGTAATAGTCGTACATCCACTATAGAATTGGCTTTCTTGTGCAAAATAATAATATTTTGTTTTGCATACAAAAAGAATTGGAATAGAGTAACAATATTTTGGTCCTATCATGAAGTTCCGTAAATACCCTTACTATACACAGATGATGATCATAGGATCACAAGTTCGAATCACACCCATTGGAAAAATTGATCTATATTATTATTTGTGAAGTTCTGATATTGTTACAGTTATTTGTTCGAACCTCCATAACAATCTTTCACACATATTTTTCTTCCTATTTTCATTTCTAATGTCTCTTCTCTTCTAAGTATCAATAAATATGTATTCATTTTTCATTTATTTCAAAACCATATCAAATGCACTTTTTATTTTGCTTTTTGTATGATTTTAGTATACTTTATATTTTCTTTAATATACTAGAAAAAAAACTATTTTACCTAATCATATATAATTTCTTTTCATTTGATAATATTTTGCATGACATTCAGCTTTTACTTTATGTGTGTATATTTATACTAGCTTATGTACTTCTACATTATTTTAATCTAGAATTCAATATTTTGAAATCATTTACAACCGTACATTTTTATATATAAAATATCGAACTAAAGACAACTAAAACTACAAATAAATGTTTGATTATTTTAATTAAATATGTATTTTGTTTGAATGTATTTTTTTATATGAACGCTCGATGCATGTGTTGAAGTACTCACAGCGTAATATGAAATATTAACATTATTTTCAATTTTATTTGTAAACAAATTCCTACCAAATTAGTTTTTGCTTTTACAATTAAACAATGACAAACTATGAGCTACCTCTAATAAAACAAAAAATAATTGTTAAGTCAAATAGTCCGATTACCATTGTAAATTACATCAAAATACTTTTTAGAAAGGTTTTAAACTCCACCATATATAATCACTTTGCTATTAACATCGATGTGTACATTGGAAAATGAGTGAAAACAACTGTAACATTGATTTTTAATACGTTTGTGTTAAATTTCCCTACAAGTTTTACATGCATTAAACTGACGTTATAATATTATAAATTGATATTTAAACTTTTAAATTTCTAATTGTAACCATTTATCTTTCGCGTGAGTGGTGCGAACCCTTTGTACTATTTATCACTGTCTTTCACATGCATGTCATGTGCATGATTTAGTTTCCATTTTTTTCGAGAATCGTCTACGTTTGTGCTAATCATTTTGTCTTGTACCCACGCAATGCGTGCTATTAGATTTTGTGGTGTATAATAGAGATAGTGTAAGCGCGTACACACGCATATATGTACACACACTTACATACAAATAATAATATGATATAAAACGTGTCCTAATTTTAAGCATTAAATGAATTTGCCCTTTGAATAACTTTTTTTATTAATGTCCTTGAATTAAAAAATACTCTAAAAACTAAATATAAAAGTATGTAAGGCAAAAACATACACTCTATAATATATGTTATACACACACACACATAAAGAATAATTAGAATATAATATATATATATAAAGAATAATTAGAATATAATTTAACTTAAAATGATAATATAATAAGTCACTTCTATGCTTGTATGAGAATAAATTGATAAACACATATGAATACAACTCTCATTAGCGAAATTATAGTACTAATGAAAAAAAAATCTCGTAGAACAATCAATAACTCAAGATGTAATATCTCAAATTTCACAAGGGAATTTTGTTTTAGTACAAAAATGAACTCATAACTCCTGAAATAATAACTTATTTAAACAAAATTCAATATACAACATCCTTACTACAACTATAAACCACTTAATTATTTTTATTAAAAACACATATATTGCTTGCACATTTAAACCAAATGTGTAAAACATGCACTAACATCTAAATTATCCCAAGCATTTGATCACGAGCATTCAAGTTGTAATCGTTAAATAATCCATTATAAGTATCAACGTGAATTATATTAGGATTATTCAAGTGATTCAATTTTTTATGAAGACGATCTTAAGTATAAAGTGTACATACCTCAAATTTCATAGTGGATGAACACATATCTCAATATTGAGATGGCTGCAAATGAGGTGCCAATGAAGAGGGGTGCCTCCTCATATATGCTACAGTGTCAACTGATACCATTTTTTTCCTGAATCAATTGATGCCAATGAGATTTGATTCAAGACGTTTAAATAGAGAATCTGGAGACATACCACTAAGGGACATCCCAAATGATACCATATTTTATTGTCAATTTTGAGCGCTAAACTATTTTAATTGTTGATTTTGATTTAGGGTACTTTTCATGTGTAAGGAATCCAAATGTGCTAATTTGTATTATTGAGATGATCTTAAATCTTGTAATAAGAACATATCTGTATAAGTTGGATTTGTTTAGCTAAAAAAATGAGAGGTTGTAGGTGATGTAGTAGGGATGTGGGTGCGTAGCTGATCACTTCTCTACATAAACTGCCATGCATATAAATTCACTTCATTATTATTATAAAATTGTTATTACTTATGCCATTAAATTTTCTACACTCCCCATTTTCGTAGGTGTTTAGATGCTCACTTCGTCAATATCCATCATCATCTCTGTCAAATGACTGCATCGCAGCAATGTCCGAGGGGCTGGGTTCACCTTTACTTGACCATTTTAACCTTCTCCTTTGGGGAAGCACTGGTTCTTCATACTTATCAAATGTTCATTGCCATGTTGATTCTGAATGGGATTGCTTTAGTGCTGCAATCATGGAAATTTGTAATGGCTATGCCTGTTCTGCTCCTAGCGATACTTCATTATCCCCTGAAAGTAGCTGGAATTATTTGACAAGAAGCAAGTTTAATTTTCAATACAGTAAACATTTTTCGTTCACTGGGGTTTCTCTTCCAACAAGTAAAAGTGCAGATTTTACAGACTTCAACTTAGCCGATATACACAGAAAAGAAGAATTATTTTACCCTCAGCTTTTGAGAGAAGCTTTGGAATGTCTGCATTCTGTTTATGAAAACCTGAAGCTAAATAATCTACGTAAACGGTAAGAAATTGTTTGTTACTTTCAGATATTTATTATATTTGATTTCAAAATGCTGTATACTTGAAATAAGTAGGATAGCTATAAAATTTCTTTTTATTTTCTACAATTTTTTCTTAAGTGATATCTAGTATTGTGTCCAATGCTAGTCATATATGACATTATTTTTGACACCTAGATACATTTTTCTAGTTTGATTGACAAGTTGAAACCAGTTAAACTATTAAGTTTACCTTCCTATCCAGTTACCCAAAGTTTCTCCATATTAAATTGCTTATTAAGCTTGCACACCTTATAAATTTTGAAGGAAAGGAAAATACTATACCTTATTTCGACTACCATAGATTTCTGTCTGCATTCAACTTTAATTTGCTTGAGGCTGTTAAGAACAATATCTGATTAGAGTCAACTTATTGAAGAAGAGTGCAAATAACTTGATAAAGTGTTGAGCAAGCTCCAACGTATGTTACCACTTATCATTTAAAATAGAGGCGAACACCACATATAATTTTGTTGAAAATTTCAAAAAGAGTGTTGCTTAAAGTATTTGAAGCAAGCACGAACTTTGGCAGACGTTTATTCGTTATGTAAAAAGGACATGCTTAGGGCTGTTATGGTCATGGTAAATTTTGCTTTACCACACCATTACAACAACTGAATACAAATTTTGAGTTCGGTTGGTATATCACTACAGTTGGTAAGATAATGATTTTGATTCACCATTTTTAGCGCAACCATAATATTTTTTAAACCGTTGATAATGGTATTTTTTTTTCTTAATTCATTTTTTTTTTAAATTGGGTACTTAGTTGGTAGTGCATGTACTATAAGTCTTTGGTAGTATATAACATACTACATGTTAACATATGTTGTTCAGTGGTTCGAACCACGCTACGTAGGATTCGAACCTATGACTCCACGGATCAAAGTCGGAGCGCCTAACTACTAGGACAGTGGTGCTCGACATAGTACATTTTTTGAAAAGAAGCAAATAAGCGAATGGATTTAATCTTAAAATTTAGTTCAAATGATGCTAATTGCATTTCTTCGTTTTTTTTGTTGATGTTTTTATTAAGTGCATGATGAAACATCATTGCATTACAAAAAATACCAAACATTTTGATTTTTTCAAACAAAAAGGTAATTTACCATATGATAACGATACCTGTACGCTTTTTAGACTTACCAATAAAACTGGTTCAGCAACCATTACCATAATAACATAAGGTGTCCTCACTAATCGAAGTACTTTTGAAAATGCAATTCTGTGCTACAACTAAAGACTATTAGAAGCATACGGATGCCATACTATTAACGGATTGAATAGTTTCAATGAGATGTATTGTATTCACTGTTGTAAAAATAGGACTCCGCCTAGGCTTTTGGCAAGGCCTACTGTCTAGCGATCCACCTAGCCCTGCCTAGGCAAGGTCACCACCTTATTTAAGAATCTAAACATGTATTTAGGCACTTGTTAGACATTATTTAAGCCTCAGTGCTACGAATAAGCATCATTGTGCTGGTTTTAGACGGTCTTACCACCTTGGCTACTCCTAAGCACATCCAAAAACTTAAAATTTCAATTTATATCAATTGATATTAATCACAACACTAAAATTTTATTCAAAATACATAAGTTATCAAAAATGCATAGTTCCGACTAATCCCCAATTAATCCCACCTAAATAATTAATTTCTAGTCCATACTTACCGCCTAGCATCCATCTAACAATTTTTACAACCTTGGTTATAGTTATTGATACTTAAAAATGCAAAAAGTATGATATTCTTTTTATATGAAGCAATGTAGTTTTTTACATATATTATATTATTGTGTTTGAAGAAGTGTACAAAAGTTGGAAATCTGTATGTTATATATTACTGTGTCCATGTTTAAAGAAGTGTACAAGATCTGGTAATCTGTAGACAAAGCTGCAAGCTACATCACTATGACAAACGTAAACGATCAAAAGGTATACGTCAAGATAAGTAAGACATTCATTCATTTTTCTTTCTAGTGAGACCAGACAATGAATCACCAAAATCACCATATTAATTGGATGTTCAGATGTTGATCATATCCAGATATTGTATATTGCTTTCAGTTTGTCGCTGGGCCATGTATAACCAAAGAATCTGAGTGCTGGTATTGTTTTTAAGAATTTTAACTATAGGCTCCCCATTTGCGAGTTAACTCTTCACCGGTCTACATGTAGTGTATTATTACATAAGTTTTTTTTAATTTTATTTTTGGTTAACATCTTGTGCTCAATGATTTTCAATCCACCAACACTAACACAGAAATTATTAAGTTTACAGAGACCTTGAACAACTTTCTGTATTGTTAGTAAATATTGCTGCTTCATTGGGCGAGTCAAACTATGTTGACTACTATCTTCGTGATTTTCCATTTCTCATGTGTGAAACCATTCCATTCAACGCTGCCCCTGTCCTGAAAACTCCTCCATGTCTATTTTTCTGGCTTGAGAACTGTCTGAAAATGGGATATAAATCAGCTGATGTAAACGACTTACCATTATTAATGCGTAAGAAAAGATGTTATGTGGTAAGCTGGGCTAGAAAAATCGTGTCCTTCTATTGCCTTCTCCTAGGTGCTGAGATTACTGAAAAGAAACTCTCATCTGGAGTGTATTGTGATATTGCTATGGGATCTGCTAGCACACCTGAAGAGTACACAGTTCTAGCCATGGTCGCTGAAGGGTTTGGACGCCATCAACTTGATTTACTGCCAGTCGGTGTTTCTCTTCCTTTGCGCCATGTAAGTTTTTTTCTTGTCATTGATGCTTATCTGCTTGTGTTCACAAGATAATAATCATTTGTTGAAATATGGCAAATTTGCATTGCTATCTTAATTAGTTATATATTGTTATGTCATGCATGATCCAATAGTTACAGCATTTTAAAGGGTCTTTTTTTAATGACAAGAGAGTAGTTTGAATTCCAACATTTTCTGCAACCCCTAAGGAAACAAAAAGTGGCTTCCAAAAAAATGTTCAGGGAGATGACCTCATAATGTCAGGATTCCAAAATTTATGCTCAACATAATCAAGCTCTATCGGTATTGTTATACTTTATAAAAAAATTTGTTTCTTATAAACAGACATCCCCCCTTCAGGTCTTTAAGAGATGGAAATTTTGGTGCTGTATCAGCCGTGGACGAGAAATGATACCAAATAAACCCAGCATCTTGACTTTCTAGCATCAGTTATACTTTTGCATATCTTTACTAATTATAAATAGAAGCTGGAATTTTGATAGTTTATCTTTAACTATGCAAATATCCTCTCATTATATCTGTAGTTATGCAATTAAACCATTCCTTCAATGTCACCGGATCAAAGGGGTTGTTGGGATACGGATGGCAAAGATTCATGGTTGTGCCTGTCAATTGCACAGGGGAAGTGGTAATGATGAAGGCGAGAGCAATGGTGATCAATGGAAGAGCATGAATAGGAGTGAAAATTCGTGGATACCGACAGACATGTGTGCTAGTGTGCCGATAAATATACGATGAATCCTTATGAGGGAGAACGGACCATTACACACATTAGAAAATTTGAAGCATAATATTAAACAGGGAAAGAAAGCAATTAACATGTTTGTTTTGTAGCATATGAGGCATCTCGTCTGCTAAAAATAAGCTACAAGCAAGCTTTGGTTCGAAACACAATTTCAAGTTAAAAAATTAATGCTATCTAATCATAGTCAAGTATAAGTTGGCAATTACTAAGGTTATGCAAACCTTATTTGAGTCAAGAAAAAAAAAGTTACCAACATGTAAAATCTGCCAGCATTTATTTATTTATTCGCTCCATTTTCTTATAAGATTGCCTACTTTTTTTCTTTCTTTCGTCTAAGGCTCTTGACAAATGCCGAGAATCCCCTCCAACAGACTGGCCTCCAACTGCTTATATTCTTGTTGGTCGAGAAGACTTGGCAATGTCATGTCTGGGTCTCTTGAAACCAGAACATGATTCACAAAATTGTGCAAACATTGTATCCACATCTGTACCATACACGCTTCATTTGCAGCCAGTTACCGTGCCTTCATCTTTATCTGATAATGTGAGATTGGATTGTGTGAAACCCGAAGAAGAGGAGTTATATTTTGATGATGGTATGGATAACGTCTTTAACTCGAGTACTCAGTTACGTTATGGCAGTGATCTTCGCTTGAATGAGGTATTTTATGTAACTATTTTTACAAATTTTTAGAATTTTGTAATCATTTAATGAAATTGTTTTGTTTTTACTTTGTGTTTATATAATAGAAAATCAGTTTAATTGTTCTTGAACTCTAATAAATTATCTTGATGCACCAAGCACATTGACTTCAGATCTGAACTACATTGCATTTCTTTTATGGTTCCTTTTTCTTTCTTATTCCATCAACTACCTACTAGTTACCTTGACTTAGATTAGGAAGAAAAGCGAATTATATATGCATCATGATAGCTTGATACTATTTCTTATTTCTATAATCTACCTCATGCACAGCTACAAAGATGTTCTACTTAGTTTAATCAATTTCACCAAAGGGGCTGAGTCAAATAGTGACATTTTATTCCTCAAAATGAGTCAAATCTCATTATCAACACCAATATTATTTTCTTTCAAGCCATCTCAGTTTGCTTACACCAAATCCAGTTGGGAAGTTCAGTGCCGACCAATTCAACTGTTTATTTTTTGACTGGAACCATTTATTCCCAAGGGTTACAAATCCATTACTATAAAAGTTATGCTTCAGGACAATTCAATATTCTACCTTGATTTTTGGTTCCTTTACAATGGAAGCGCTTAGTTTGACTTTTTTGTGTAAGTTGTCTTGGACATTACCATTTCTTTATATGTGTTAAGCAGGTTAGGCGCTTGTTGTGTTCTGCACGATCCGTTGCTATTCAAACATCAGTCAGCCCTAGTGCTTCTGATCAGGATCTCCAACAAGTATTTTTTTTCTTGTTTTGTATCTAATTTTTTATATCATGCTAAGTTTTCTGGTTGTTCAAACGGTAACTATTGGAACAAGAATTTCTTGAATTTTGACTAAACTTGTCGGGTTTGAAATTTCAAACTATTTTGCTGTAGAATAAACTTTAAAGCTGTTGCTGAGATTCGATTTTAGAATCGGATCATTTTGTGTTCATATGATGCCACTCCCAAATGTCTTTCTTAATCCGCAGGCCATTGTAATTGTGATTGAAAGATATTCTGAGTTGATTTTCTGTTTTTACAATCAGTTTATTCAATTATATCACTTCAGTGGGTAAAAAATCTCGAACTTCTCTGGAGAAAGTTGTAAGCTATGGCATTTACGCCTTGTAGCTTTTAAATATAATTAGTTAGGCGACCAGTAAGACTATGACTCTCTTTCTCATACTTAAACTTGGCTTTTCATAGGTTAGGTCTTACTGAATTAATTTATATTTTATAATACTGATTCTAGTATAATATTATTCTTCCCATATACACATTTCACTTTATGCTCTTCGAATATAAAGGTACCTTTTAATTTTTTTGGTTGTGGTTTTCATTTGCATGCTGTCCATTTTTATAGGAAAAGATTTATTTACTTCTCTTGCATTACAGCATCAATTATGGAATCTCGCACAGCGTACCACTGCTCTTCCTTTTGGCCGAGGGGCATTCACGTTGGCTACTACATATACTCTTCTGACAGAAGTACGCTTTGCATTATTTTTTTATAACTAAGTGTAATCTTAGCATATATTTTCTTGCTTTCATATGCTTTGATGTAGTATTTACTATTTATATAACAAAAGTTGTCATGTTTATCCAAACACATGAAGTAAAATATTATTTTCAACGCTCTCTGTATATCTTTTGATAAACCAAATTTATTGATCTTTGAGTACATGATAAACGGATTGTTTACACGTACCTTGTTAACTCTTTTAATTTTAGATTCATTGTTTTAAATTTACTCTCTCTTCCTGAATGTCAATTGGATGCAGTTGATCATTTAGTTTTTTTAACATCTTTTTCACGTACTACAGGCCCTTGTCATCCCAAAACTAGTATTAGCAGGACGCCTTCCTGCTCAGCAGAATGCAATTGTAAGTCCTTTAACTTTGTTAAGTGGTGCCAGTTTTTCATCATTAAATTTGGAGACTGAACATAATCCTATTAGCTTGTAGTTAACATGCATTGAATGTGTTAAGTTAGCATATAATTATGACACAATTTTCTTGTCTTTTAATTGTGTGTATTGTTGTCTGTTAAGTTTGAGCGGACTTTCACTCTGCTTAGTTCTACAATGTCTGTTCATTTATAGGAATTAGATTCTCTGTTGACTTTTGGGAATTTGGAATTATGGTTCATTAGGTTAATTTGGATCCAAATGTAAGAAATGTCTCGGAACTTAGATCCTGGCCAGAGTTCCATAATGGTGTAGCTGCTGGACTGAGACTCGCACCTGTTCAGGTTCTCTAACATTTTTCTTCTTCTTTTGATTCAAATCAAACTAACATGCTCATACGTTTCAATTTGAGCTTCCATATATATTCTAGAAGACTAGAACTATCATTCGGCACACGGCCCGGTGTGATAGTCAATTCGGATCATTATAACCGAACTCAATTTGTTGGTAATAGGCTATACTGCTGCTGCTGATGATTCGACAACTCATACGAGTATTTAATAGTGGAAATTATGTCGAAGGGCTTCTATTTTCAGGGTAATAAGTTTTAAGGACAACACTTCTAAATAATTAGTTTTAAGGACAATTTACAAGATAATGATAAATTCATTTATCTTTTTAAGTTATACAGGAAAATGATAAATCCTTTTATCATTATTTCTGTATAACTGAAAATGATAAATTCTTTTATCTTTTTCCTGTAAAATGTCCTTAAAACTAATTTTTTAGAAATAATGTCCTTAAAATTTATTACCTGCACAAATAAGCCCTTGAAGTGAAAATCCCCTATTTAATACCATATGTTCATTCTTGGGAATTCATGACTATATTTTAAATTTCTGTTAACATGTAGGGAAAATTGTCGAAGTCATGGATTCAATATAACAAGCCTCAGGAACCAAATTCAACACACGCTGGGCTGCTTCTAGCTTTAGGATTGCACGGACATCTATGTTTTCTTACAATTGCAGATGTATATAGATACCTCTCCGAGGTAAAGCTTGTCTTGTCTTGTATATACTCTGTGCACATCAATCTTCTTTTGGATTAATGTCACTCTTGCTATCTACTCTATATGATAAACTTTGTTCTGTAAGTTTTGTGAGATGACCCTGTTTAGTGAAATTAGTTTTAAGCTATGCTGAGAAATATGTTTATGGAGTGGATATGTGTATGGAAATAGAAATGGGAAATGCTACCACCTAAAATAGTTTAGGGTTGGGAACGAGCTTGGTTAATAAATATATTTTTGTTTGTATTGTCATAAAAATGTCATAAATGTTTTAATATTTATCTGAAATTGTAGTATTAGTAATTTTCTCTTAATGCAGTATTTGATATTTAAGTTAAACATATTACTAATAACTATATCATACTAGCATTATTTTTAAATAATTAAGAGTGTCAATCTTCCAAAAGAAAAAGAGCATCTACTTTTACTTCCATTTTGATGATGATGCATAAAAAGTGTCTCTCTCTCTTTTCCAATTACTTAGAAATGCGTTTCTAACTATTTCTATCTACATCTGAATATGTTCTGAGGCACTTTGAATCAATTTCATCTATTTTGAATTTCCATGTAAGAACAATTGTACCACACTTCTGTCTATTGCAATGTTGCCTTCTGAAAAGATATGGCTTCTATGGTTCAACTATGTATGATGACACTGATATTTCCGCAAGAGTCAAAAACACGAAGATAGAAAACTAAATAGCGTCTTTTATAGACAAAATACTAACTACTTTGATTGATATACATCTATTAATGATTTTACCACACACATGCTGGTTTATATATGTTGGATGCTCACCTAGGATGTGGATATTTCAAATATAGTTTGTACGTATCTTTACTCATTTATTAATAATTTTGCCACACACATGCTGGTTTATAAATGTTGGGTGCTCACCTAGGATGTGAATATTTCAAATATAGTTTGTTACAATTCTTTTTTCATATTTGGTAATTTGTTAATGTATGGAAATGCAAACACACACAATACACACACGAGCGTCACGGCACGTGCTTCGCTTATGAATTGTTTTTCTATAAATCACATATGTTTAACACATTCAAGAGAAAATGTTTTGCACAAATATTTAGCTATATTTTTGCGTTGAAATCATATGTAGTTGGTTTATATTTTTATTTCTAAGTTACAACATCTAATTTTTGTGTTTGAATTTTTATTTGTTAGATCCTATTTCTAAGTGATATTAAATTTTCATAATATTTATGGAGAATCATTTTAAATTTGTAAAGAAAATGTATTTTTTAGATCCTATTTTTAAGTGGTATTATAGTTTTATAATATCTGTAGATGGACGTTTTTGATAGTTTAGGTTAACACCAAAAAGTGTGACACGAAAGGTATTACAACTACCATTAAAGATTAAGTGCTATTTTTTTGGAATCAACAAGGTTTTTTTGAATTTTTTTTGAAGTTGTGTATATAAAGGGCAATTTTTTAAAGAATCATATATAACTGGCAATTTGAAAGTTCGCGGTCGGACCAAAAAGTTGTGTTTCAATTCCAACTATTAATAAATAAATAAATAAATATATATGTATGTATGTATAATATATATATATATATGTATGTATATGTATATGTATGTATGTATGTATGGAGAGAGTTTCACTATACTCCACTATGCTACATCCTTGTGATCTTTCGAGCTACACAACTAGAAAACAATTGAAAATATATAGATATGTTTTTACACTTCAAGATCTTATTCGCCAAATTGTGGTTAATTTGAATAATCTGAACATATTCAAAGTAATATTTCAAATCGACGGTTAAAATAAATGTTTTAACGATTGAAATTGACTTAACATTTGAACATGCTAGAAGCTCCGAAATGTTCTCTTTTTTTCTGGAAATTATGTTCATAGTGTAGATTGAACATTCTCAAAGTTCATTTGATTTCAAACAATGAAGTTCTAACTGTTGTGCAGAAATTGCACAAATGCGGAAAAACAATAAACAGGATCTAGATTTGCCAATTTGAACATCACTTAATCTAGCAGCAATTATTCTATACTCCAAATAAATAGTAAATAACTATATAAAAAAAAGAAGACACACAATATTTATACTGGTTCCACTATCATCTAGATAGTGTACGTCCAGTCCAAAGAAGAGAGATTTTATTACATTTGAGAGAATTACAAGAGATTACAAGATAAGAGTTTACATACCAAAGCCCCAATTAGGAATAACAAAAAAAGAGACACTCTATCTGGAGATCACTGGCTGAATACCAAGATGAGTTTACAATAAAGTCTATCCTCAATATATAGTCAATGTAAATTCATGTGAGTCGTCAATCAAATTACCAAGATATGGTAAAAAGATAATGGAGGCAAATTACAATGGTAACAAATTGCGCAAACATAGCAAGTAATTCACTCATTCCAAAGATGGAAGAAAATAATCTCTAAGCAATATGCATTTCCATAATGAACAAACGTGATTACTTTTCCTTTTGCATATTTGTTTCCTTCTATTTGTGATTTTGTATCACCAAAATTTAACACTCCACCTTGATGCAAAATCACATATTTCCAACACTACACCTCGAGTCAAATTCTCTTTTCAACGTAAAACTCTTAAAATCAAACTCCACCTTCAACCAAAATCTCTTAACGAGATACAAAAGAAAAATGAATATTTACCCAATGGGTTCCGGCAAGGCCACCCCCCATCACACCTTACTAACAAGCTCAGACTATGTCCCCGCTCGCTAACAAAATGTTGAAAATATCCAAAATCAAAAGAAGGTAGATATCAAAATAATCTTAAAGCCACCAAGGCCAAAAAATTCTCTCAATCACCAATCAAATATAGAGCTAGAAAACAAAAAAGCCAACAGACATAACAAGGCTAATCCAAATCTCTGTATACAAGACAAATCTCTCTCCTTCCACATACCTTATCTGCCAAATAACAAATTTCCCATGGAAATCAACATAAGACTCTCACATCAACATCGAGCCATAAAGCAGATACAAGTTTCCAAATCCAGATGTCTCTTCAACACAGTAAACTCTTTATCATCAAATTTCCAAGACTGAAACACTCTTCTCTCTCAACATAATCTCCTCCACTCCATATTGCACAAGATCTTCTTTTTCCATCCAAATGAGTAATAGCATAATCACCACCAGATCTACCGCTCTTTCTAGAAGCCATTGATGCACAAATCTGAACAAATCGCCTAGCTTTGATACCAATATGCTGTGCATAAATTGCACAAATGCGGAAAAACAATAAACATGATCTATATTTGCCAATTTGAACATCATTTAATCTAGCAGTAATTATTCTATACTCCAAATAAATAGTAAATAACTATAAAAAAAAAGAAGACACACAATATTTATACTGGTTCCACCATCATCTAGATAGTGTACGTTCAGTCCAAAGAAGAGAGATTTTATTACACTTGAGAGAATTACAAGAGATTACAAGATAAGAGCTTACATACCAAAGCCCCAATTAGGAATAACAAAAAAAGCCACTCTATCTGGAGATCACTGGCTGAATACCAGGATGAGTTTACAATAAAGTCTACCCTCAATATATAGCCAATGTAAATTCATGTGAGCCATCAATCAAATTACCAAGATATGGTAAAAAGATAATGGAGGCAAATTACAATGGTAACAAATCGCGCAAACATAACAAGTAATTCACTCATTCCAAAGATGGAAGAAAATAATCCCTAAGCAATATGCATTTCTATAATGAACAAACGTGATTACTTTCCCTTTTGCATATTTGTTTTCTTCTATTTGTGATTTTGTATCACCAAAATTTAACACTAACAACCATAAGGTTGTAAAATTTGGTGTAACGAAAGGAGGGTGTGGTCGATTCTTACTATATATAGCTGGACGCAAAACTTACTAATCCATGTCTGGTAAATTTAAAGCAAAAGAACAAAGCGGATACGGTAATAAATGACATTTGAGAAAAGTCGATGTGGCTAAGAAATATACTAACAAAATAAAAATATCAAGCAACAATTTTGGTGAGTTATATGTGCGTGTCGCATCTGGATGGGTAGGCTTAATAGATGAGCCAAAGATATGTCATGCCAAGATGCCAAATTTTGAATGTCATTTTTTATCTAAAAAATATAAAATAGAGAATAACACAATTACATTAAAATCTAGTAGTCTTTTTCTTGTTCACTTTGGACAACGAGCCAATGCGCGAGCACACATCTTTATTACCGAATCTTGTAGAATAAAACTACCTTTAGAAATTCCCTTTGGGTGGACGCGCGTGCGCGCACACATCTTTAATGTGGAATAATTTTTTTATCCAATTTCACATCCTATGTGATATAAATTCTACACGTTTAAAGTGCAATCTTATGCAAATTAAGAATACATATTAGCTATTGCGTATACACATACTAGTAATTTGTCTGTACAATGCAAGGATGTGAAGAAGATATAATGTCATATTTATTAAAATATCATCTTTTTTTATTCATATTCAATATTTAAAACTTCAGAAGTTTTAGTTTGAAATTGAACTTCTGTCAATTGTACGTGGTTGGTTTTCACGGAAGATGTGTTGATAAAGATATGCATATCTTTCTCAATCATGCAAGTATTCCATTGTTAAAGCCTAACTTGTATTGCTTTGCAAATTAAAACATCTCTACAGCAAATCTTTGGTTGTCAATCAACAATAAAGTAGAAAAAAATCGTAAAGAAGTTATGTCTATAAAAAGTCACTCTATATTCTTCACCTTGTGCTTATGAAGACTCAAAATTTGTGTTGTTATTTTTTTTCTTTTTGTAAACAAAACTAAAAATATCATTGTCACATGCACAAACTCTTTGCTTTCGATGATATGGCCCAGAAGGTACGAATTTAACCTAAAGATTTTAGACTATAGTGTACTCCTTTTTTGGTGATGTAAATGCAACAAAACACGTTTTTTTAATACCATAACCATAAAATTGCGATTCTTTTACGTCTCACTTTAGTAATTATAATTCTTGCACAACTATTTTTTAACAACAACATCATGAACCATAACCTTTTTTCGTCTTATATACTAAACTCCATTAAGAAATAGATATGAATGCATGCATGTAGACCACTATTTTTAAAATTAATTAAGTATATAGTTAAGGTATATTGTACAATATGAATTTCATGTTAGTTTAATGATTCACAATAAATAGTGTATTTGAACTATTTTTTATACTTATTTATGTTTATGATTTCTCTTATTTCGTAATGCTTATGATTAGGAACATGATATCACTACAGTTGGAATCTTGCTTGGAGTAGCAACATCTCATAGAGGAACGATGCATCCTGGATTATCGAAGGTAACAAATTTACAAGTCAATTTACTCTTGTGTGTTCCTATACTCCTGGGTTACTTTATCATATACAAATGTTCATATAACTATATCAATAAACAAGTACACGATCCAGAAATCGCTGGGCTGAGTTTGTATTTCATTTTAACTAAAATAGTTATTGGGCTTGAAGCAAATGAAGAAAAAGTTAATGAGAATATAGAGTCTTTCTTTTTGAATATTGATTTGAATGAGATGAACTAGAGCAAAAGAGACGAACATAGAACTCTTACATGGTGGGGAATTCACCTCAACATTTTTAGAAGAACTTTGCATGAAATATAGTCTTTATTAAGCTTCAGCAGTTTTATATTATTAGAGGTGAACAATTATTGTAGTATGCATGCAAATTTTGAGAAATCATTTTAACATTTTTGACCTAGGTAAGTTACACATTTTTATTGGGATGATCATCAAAAGAATCCTTATGTTATGTTGAATTATCTACATTAAATTAAGATTAAACTACGTCTGTTAAAGTAAATTGCCTAGAAGAGGCAAAAGCAAGGACCGAAATGAATTGTCTTGTTACGACTTAAGAAAACAAGGTGTTTACAAATAAATTATCTGTAGGAACTAAATATTATGCAAGTCTATAAGTCTCAATGTACAAAAAAATGCACATTAGGCACGACAAGGAGAGTGTCTGTAAATATTTCTGCCGAAGTGCATTTGACGGCGGTTTTACCTTGGAGGTTTATGACTTGCACGCCATAGGCATACACCTCATATGCCTCAAAGCTCAATCAAGCCCATTTCAATTGATATCAATACCGATTTAAAGTAGACACCTTAATTTTATTGATTTCATTTCAACGGTCAGCAGTATAATAGGTAGATGGTTAAAAACCATAATTCCTAAATCAATTCAAGTCATACAAGCGTGTTTGACTTTATGAAGCCTTATAAAGTTATAATTGAGCACACTGATTTTATGAATTTGATTTTCAATTTTTATCAATGATTTCCTATGTTATACTTAAATATACCTTTTTATTATACGAGAATACCGTTTAATATTTTTAATGAACTCAAACATGATTTACCCAACATTAATTTTCCGTGAATACTATTTTTGTTTTGTTTTATTACTCATTTAGTACTAGTGTTATTGTTTTTTAATGAATGTTTACATTTACATTTAATTTGAATTGTTTTGAATGTTTAATGTCTCTCAATTA
This sequence comes from Allium fistulosum, assembly GCA_030737815.1. Taxonomy (NCBI): domain Eukaryota; kingdom Viridiplantae; phylum Streptophyta; class Magnoliopsida; order Asparagales; family Amaryllidaceae; genus Allium; species Allium fistulosum. The sequence continues at coordinate 588,955,844 of CM060907.1, read as the reverse complement.
ACATTTAATCCTTTAGTATGTCATGTGTTTAATGTTATACGAAAAGCTTATGCCTCACAATCACCTCGCCTCATAATTTAATAGACACTTTGCGTATCGCTTTCGCTTTTAAACATTGGTTTTATATTAGCATTTTTTTTAATCTTTAATCGCTTCTTCTCCTTTGTCTTCAAATATAGCAAATTGATATTGTAACCACCTTAGGAAATATATTTCTAATAAAGTAAATTGGATTGATATATAGTAAATATCAAAGTTTTACCTCAACTATAATGAATTTTTGTAACACCTTAGGGAATATTTTTTTCTCTAATAAATAAATTGGATTGATGTGTAGTAAATATCAAAGTTTCACCTCAAACTATAATGAATCTTTTTAAGGCATGAATGGTCATTCAATTGTTTCACCTATTTTGATTGAGGTAGTTAAGTACTAAATATGTGATGATTTTTTCTTAAAAAACATAGTTAAGCACCATTGTCCAAGTGGATAAGTGATTCGGCTTTGGTACGATAGGTCACAAGTTCGAAACTTGCGTAGCGTAATTCGAACGTTTATTGACATGTGATATGTTATCCCAGTGACATGTTGTATATAAAGTACCATTTTAAAAAAAAAAGTTTCGTGGTTTATTGCAACTGATAGTATGATAACAACATTATTTCTAAAAGACACATTGTAGCCTTTTCATCTAACTAATGCAAAATAGAAACAAGAAGTTCTGTTATGAGCCACTTATCATTCATTATCTTAGTAGTTTATTCTTCTCATTATGACTCAGATGCAGTCCAATCAATTTAAGAACAATGGGGGCACAGCCAAGTAAACTCTTTAGGCAACTAATCTGTTATGGGTGTTTTTTTTTACCCTACAATAATCTTATAATGTCCGATAAAACTAAATGACAATAAATAAAATACACCAACCATATTTCGGATCTGTTAGAGTAGGTCTAACTCTTTTGTATCCAGATATTTAACATACAAATGAAAATAGGTAAAAATATATCAAAGGAGCCTATAAATCAATCTTTATATACACCTGTTCTTTGCTGAGCTTTCATCTATTTTTACTTGCCTTAATTTAACATTTACTTGATCATCACAACTGATTCACAAGTTCTGCAATTAATTAATTAATTCAACGTTGTTCACCATAATTACATCCAATGTGTTCGCGGATATAGGATTCATATACCCCATTCACATTCCAATAGTAACCTCTCCATATGCAGATAACTAGTCAATCCAACTTTATTAAATTGAACACACTATGGGTGTAAATAGTAAATACGAATATAGTAAGTACTCTTAATTATTGGGGGACTCTTCTATATAGTAGACTATTGCGTTATTGTGTGCATAAATTTACCTAATAGTGGACAAAATAATGGATCATAGTGTCAATGCTTTAATACTTGAATGCAATTATCAAAATTATCTATTATCTTTTGTTAGTCCCTAATTTTTTTTATCACACAAAATTTATTAAGTCTATTTCATTGAAAATACAGTAACAGTAAATATACACTATAAACTATTAAGCCCTTAAGTGGCCTTAGTAAACCATGCAGTATCCCGTGAGAATATTCATTAAAACTGTCTGCAAATATATTTGAAAGCACGCTATAAAATAGTTTCAGCTTATATCAATGGGATTCATAAGTTCAAAATATAAGCGCCACTACTTGAGGCCTGTGCTGTCATATATGCACCAATTGGATGCCAGTAGATGCCATAGAGGTGGTGACTATTTTTTGAACTGTCACTTAGCACGATCAATTAATAACACCTAGTTGCCAAGGCATCACGTGGATTCTCCTAGTTTAGTAAATGTCTATGAGCACTCTTGGATAATATTTGTGAGCACTCTTGGATAATATTTATGTGAACTACTTGAGATGAGTATGTTTCAGATGTACATCTCGTATGGACATTTCGAATCTTAAACTACATCGTGAGATTATCTCGGAGTAATTTATGAGTTTAAAATTAATGCTTTTCAATGATTGTTATCTAACAAATAAACTAAGAATTGTAATATACTTAATTTGCAAAGGAAAATGGTTATTACTCCAGAATGAGAAGATTATTTTTTCTTTTGAAGAAGAGTAGCAGTTTGATTAAATTAGTGGCATTTGAAGAATTCTTTTCTTTTAAGCATTAACAAAAATACTAAGTCAACTATTGTAACTTACCCGAATAAAAGTGAAAACAAGATTAGAAGAATTATTGAACATTTGGTAGGATAATTTCGTTTTGGACCACTAAAAAAAGCAAATAAAGTAATATGAAGAAAAACATATAATTTCGGACCAAACATTGAGATATCAGTCCAGATTTTGGTCGAGATTCTAATATCTGGGATAAGATGAATGTTAGACGAGATATGTAAGAAATTTGATGTTTTGTATCATCCAAGTGCAAATTAAGATCTTGGATGAGACTCTTTGGTGAGATGGGCCAGATTTAAAACTTTGGTTTAACCTTTGCAAAATGAGCAAACTTGTATGTGATATAGCCTTAAAAGATTTTAGTTTTGAGTGACATCCATACAACTACTTGTAAATTACGTATCCATGTTAATTCTTTTATTTTTCATTTTTTTATAAACATAACATGGATAAATAATGATTGGAGAAGTATGAGTAGATAATCAAAGTTCTAAACATACCTTGACGAGAATGCAAGCTAGCTATAGATAATCAAAGTTCTAAACATACCTTGACGGAATGCAAGCTAGCCATCGATTTTTGGTAAAAAAAAATCATTTTTTGACATTTCATAGTCCACTTCTCTATTATTCCAACTTATGAATGGATGTGTGTTTCTTATTTGTTTCATCTTTTTGAATATTTTGTCAACTCTAGAAAATATGTGAACTTACTTTTTTATTTTTATTTTTTGTTTAGGATACACATCTATCAACTTACAGTTTTTACTCACTATCTGTTCTTTTTTGTCTTTTGGAATATTTTACACAAACGCTCATGAATTACTTACCATACAAGTCCATAAATTTTTGTGGAATGCATAATAAAGCTAAAGTCAAATTTACTTTGAGAGTATTTAGTTAAATTTACTCCTTGATTTGATTTTTTTAATCCTCGTGCAACTGAGCATTACGCTACAAATATGTAATAATGTGAGCACTATTTGTGGTGTAATTCAGGCGTGTATAACCAATAAGATGTATGTACGAAGAACGTAAATAAATATATGAAAATGGTTCGAATGACCCTGGTTAGTTTTCAACATTAATTTTATGCGATTCCCTTTTCTTATTTAGTCGAGTAAATTTAGAAATATTGAATGAATGAAAAAGAAAGATACCATGTCCTTGTTGAATCTCTAATACAGTTGAAGTTGAATTACTTCTCTTTTTTCCCACAAAATTTATTGTCATTTACATAAATTTTCATACGATCAGCACCTAATTCCTGGATTGTATTTCACTACATATGAGAACTAACGTGTAATTCGTGCGTTGCACACGATATATTGTAAAATATAATTTTTATACTTTTAGCTTTCAAATCAAAATTCTATTATGTAACGTACAATCAATTCAGTGAAATGAATGAACCCCGTATTAAAATTGTTATATGTTGTGTAGATTATATATCTTTATATTTGAATAAAAAATAATTTTTATCATCTTTGCTCATATGAATATGACATACATATTGAAATTGATAGATTTCAATGATTTATTAAATGAATTCACAATTATTATTTAATCGAATTTTTTAAATACGTTGAATTTAAAATTACATAATTAGTTTAAATCATGGTATCAGGTTTCGGCCGAAACCTCGAGATTCCGGCCAACCCGGTTCGGTTCCGGCCAAAGGCGGGACGGGATTAGGGCAAAAACCCGTCTCATCACAGCTGACAAAAAAAAAATTCAAAAATTTGAAAAAAAAAAAATCGCAACTGCGGTAGAAGATTGGAAGGTGGAAGAGAAGCAAATCTTATCTACAAAGGCAGTAAAACCGAATCATAAATTACCTCATAATCAATTCGAGCTTTAAAATCTTAAGCGAGTGTCGTTCTCGTGCTTGTCGTCTTCGTTCGAGCATAAATTTGTAGATCGTGTCTTCTTGGTTCTCGTCTCTCATCTTCGAGGGTGAACGTCGTTTCTTATTTTCTTTTTTTTTGCTGAGTTGCGTTGGTGGCTGAAGTAGGAATAAATCTGATTGGTTTAGGGTTAGGTCATTTGATGTTGGGTATTAGGTAATGGGCGGGTTGAATATGAATGGGCTGGGCTGGTTATATTATTTATTTGAATTATGCTATATTCAATGTTTATTATTATGTGTCTAAATTCAATGTTCATTATATTAATTATTTATGTTAGACTTAAATAATGTTTAGACTAGACCGTATTCTTTTATTTTATTTATAACATTTATTATTACCTTTTCACTAAAAATACGATTATATGATATCGGGACCGAAACCGAAATTAAAACCGAAACTTCCGAAATTGATCGAAACCAAGAAAATTTCAAATGAGCGAAACCGAGACCGAAACCGAGTTCTCGAAACTTGGTTTAAATATATGGACTTAAAAGTGAATAGCAGAAAAAATTGAGAATAATTTTGTAAATTTTTTTGTAGAAACCTTAATGCGGATGTTTGAAGTTAAAAACATAATTTTATAGTGTAGTGCATGATAAAATTTTGAGATAAATGATTGTAGTCGATTTACAAATTAACTGTCATTATTGGTTTTGTACATAATTTAATGTATGTAATCTATATTATAGTTGAATGGAAAAAAATAATTTTACTGCTTTGTTAATATGTGTGTGTGTATATTTATATGTTAAAATTGATATATATATATATTAAATTATTATCTTTGTATATAATTATGTTATGTGATTGATGTATTTGTATATCAAAATGAATTTCATACTCTTTTTGTTAATATGAACATGGTATAAATATTTAAATTATCATGTTTTTATGATTTATTTCACAAATCAACGAATATTAATTTATTGAATTATTTAAATAGTTTTAAAATTATGCGATTAATTCTAATATATGGAGTTAAAAGTAAAATATTAAAAGGAAACTGAGTTGGTTTTGTAAACGGTTATAATTCTTTTTTTAAATGAAGGCATTTGAAGTAAAAAAACATAATTTTGTAATGCACTCTACAATAAATTTATTAGGATAAATGAATTTTAAATTGAATTTGTTATTATTATTTATGTATGTACTGTATGTGACTTATGTATCTTAATTTAATGAAAAACTAATTTTACCATTTTTGTTAATTTTCACATTGAAACGGTGTACATACTGAAATTTTCACATTTTCATAATTTGGCAAACGAACTAACGAATATCATTTAATTGTATTTATTTAATTAATATAAATTTAAGACCGCATAACTAAGCCAGATATATGGACTGAAACATAAACTTTAAGAAGAAAAGTGAGGTGAGGTTTGTAAATAATTATGGTAATTTTAAATGTATGTATTTGAAGTTAAAAGTATAATTTTACAATGCAATGTCTGATGAATTTATTGAGATTAATGAATTACAAATTAAATTTGTATCATTATTTTATATGAGTTATATATCGTAATCGAATTAAAAAGAATAATTAGTTTTACAATTTTGATTGGTACATTACTAATATACCTATTGAAATTGTTACTATTTATTATTTAATAGAAATATTAATAAATATTAGTTAACTAAATTTATTTAAATAGTTTAAATTCTCGATCATGTAAATAACCTGAGTATATGGATTTGAATATAAAATGTTACGAGGTAATTGATGAATTATTTATAAATAATTTTATAAGTTTTTTAAGTGTGTGTACCAAAATATAAACCGAAGAGATATAGTAAAATAAAATTGTAAATTGATAAATTAAAAGGTTTAGAAATATTAATAAATATTAGTTAACTAAATTTATTTAAATAGTTTAAATTCTCGATCATGTAAATAACCTGAGTATATGGATTTGAATATAAAATGTTACGAGGTAATTGATGAATTATTTATAAATAATTTTATAAGTTTTTTAAGTGTGTGTACCAAAATATAAACCGAAGAGATTTAGTAAAATAAAATTGTAAATTGATAAATTAAAAGGTTTGAAAATAAAATATCAAGTGAGAATCAAGGAGAAGAGGGAAAATTCCTATAATCAATAAAAGAGCTAGAACTTCTTGTTTATAGTATTTAACCAATGTGTAACCCTTGCACACATGTTGTAGAAAAATGATGTTATAAATATTTTTTAAAAATAGAGTCTATTATGCAATATATGGTGAATTTATTAGGATAAATGAGTTATACATTGAGCTTACTATATTTTTAAGTGTGTAATTTTTGTTATGAGATTTATATATATTTAATATATGAATAAAATTAAATTATCATTTTTGTTGATAAAAATGAGTTATATGTTGATTTCTTATTTTTTAGCATTCAATATTTGTTAAGCAAATAAATGAAAATTAACATTCTTAATTAATTTTAAAATAAATATTTTAAAATAAATAAATTATACATTAATATTCATGTATATAAATTTAAATTAAAATCTAGCATTTGGTACATTTGACCGAAAGTTAAATGATGTATAGATTGAATTTCAAATATTACTTGAGAGAATGATAAAAATATCTAAAATCTAAAATGAAAGAACAATAATGCTAATGAATCACTATATTTTTATGCACTTAAAGTTCTTGCAGTGCATATTTATGAAAAATAAGTATATGATATATTAAAGTGATAAATAAAACATTTATTTAACTACCAACGGAAATAAAGTGAAAATAAAACTTGGAATGTTACAAATCACATTGTCAATTTAATCATGTAAAAAAATAATTTTTAATCCATTGTTTCATACCTCTAATTTTAATTTACAAAAAAATTTCAAAAAGTATTCAATATTTACCTAAAAAAATAATAAATATAAGGGAAAATATTTCTAATTACTATGGTATAATTTTTGTCTACTAATTAACGTAAATTATGAGCATAAGTAATTTTCAGTTAATAATTTTTTTTACAAAAAATATTAGTTGAAAATATTTATTATTTTTCAACATTTTGGAACTCAAACATTCATCCCTTATCATTACTTATAATGTCATTCTTCATAAAAATAAAATTTATTATTGATTGAAAATCCACTTGCGACTTGACGTTAGACCTGTCAAATGGATCGGATCGGGTAGAATTTTACCCGATCAATTCAAGGCATAAATAAACCCAACCCGCTTGACCCATTTAATAAATGAGTTGATCTAACCCAATACGTTTATTAAAAGGGTCAACCCGACCCAACCTGTTTAACAAAAACTGCAACAAAATAATGGCAAAAACTGCAGCAAGACTGAAAATTACTCCAATATATCATTAATACTGCATCAATTATCAAAGATTCAAAAAATTACATCAGAAGATAACACAAAAACTGGAAAATATTAGAAGATCCTACATAGTATAATTACAAACTACAACATTTAAAAACTAAAAGATTCAGCATAGTAAAACTTCACAGTTGAATACAAAATCTGTATCAAATAACTGAAATAAACTGAACCAAATACTACAAAAGTAGCAACATGTCATATAAAGTAATAAAACTACAAAATATTTGGAAGTTCTGCGTCATAGAAGCAGTCTTGTAAGTTTGAGCCCTTATGCACAACTTTGTAATCCTGAAGCAAACAACACAAATTATCAGTTCACAAATGTTGTAATAGCAAAGCAAACAACACAAAATATTTTGTAAACCATTTTCCTTTTAGCAAATTTTTTTTCAGCAAACTGTTTGCATATGCTGTTAAACTAAAGATGTATATAAACCAAAAATTTAATGAGCAGCTAAACCTGATAAATATTTCAAACGACCAGCTGTAATTAAACATCCCTCCAGATTCAAGAGAACAAGTTTAGATAAGTCTGCACGAGATCATATGTAAAAATGAGCACTCAAAATGCTGCATACATAGGCAGAAACATGCAATATATCTAGTTGGCCCTTCAATGTTGATTAATAACATGTTTAGTACGTCCACTCCCTTTATTTATCTAAATTTTTTACTGTCCCAATTAGCTATATCTAGTCTGAAAGTTTTGAAATAATTTTTTACTTGTATTTTACTAAATGAAGCATAGTCAAATACATATGTTCTTTCTGATTCACAGTCTGATTTTATACAGCAAAATAAAATGAAAACTCAATTTGTAATCTTTAATTGAACTGAAACATTATCCCTCTTTCTATAATTAATTGTTGTCTTATTATCTTTTTTGTTAGCCCAACATGATGCATCCAACTATACATAACTGGCCAGCATTTTCTTAATTCAAATTTTAGAGAACAACAATTTTTTTAATAAAGAACTACAAACATGTATAGATTGAATACTTCAAGAAAATAAAAAACAAAATTGAAGAAAAATGATCGTGCTAAGTGGTAGTGTTAGGTCGATTATCATAGTAATGAATTATAAATGAAATAAACAATTACAAATGAAATCAGAGAATAGCCTATTTAGCATTTGTTAAGTGTTGAACTTAAGCATTACTTATACCCACATTGAATAAATACCCATGTGTTAGGCTCAAAATAAAACATAAAAAGGTCACTTAACACATGCCGGTTAAGTTTATGACAGATAGTTTCTAACAATAAATATTAAGTTGCAAACAACAATTCTAATTAGGAAATTGAAAATCGTACCTTGTATTATGCAATCAATGATCGCCTAAGGATGGTGTAGGAAATTGAGTAAGCTGCTCCGCATCAATATGAAATTTGAAAATATCTTCATCTTCTTGTTTCACTTCCGTAGCAATTGCATTCCCGTACAACCAATCATGCGTGCAAAGTAGCGCCTCCACAATATCATCTTTAAGGGAACTACGATAATCGTCCAAAACTCTTCCGCTGACACTAAATGCACTTTCGGATGCAACGGTGGTGATAGGCACGGCTAAAATATCTTTTGCCATGAAAGAGAGAACGAGATATTTAAGTTGTTTAGATTGTCAAAATGAAAGAATATCGAGTGGTAACTTACGATCTAGCGGTCCATCTCCTAAATATAACTTAAGTTCCGAATTATGCGAACTTTCAGCAAACTCAATATTTCTAAATATATCAAATTCCTCCATTACATCAACACACTCCTGCGAGTAAGATCCCATAAATGGATCACTACAGTCTAATTCTTTTGATCCACTTGCTTCATTGTTCGATTCCTTCTCTATTTTTCTTTTGTACTCTTCATAAAGACCTTTTAATTTTGACTCTACCACCTCAAACTTTTCACCATAATCATTGCCATAAAGCCTTTTGTAACAAAACTTGGCAAAATCCATCTTATATCGGGGATCAAGAATGCAAGCAATGCAAAGCAATATACTAAATTCACTCCAATATTTGTTGAACTTTAAAAACATTCTACTTACCATGTCTGACATAAAATCATTAGATTCCATGCATTTTTGCAATGTAAACAAAACCATAACAATTTTCGGAAAAAACAAATTAGATGTTGGGTATTTTGTTCCAGAAAACAAGCAAGTGACATCATAAAATAGTTCTAAAAAGTCGGCAATTTTTTTCGCTTTCATCCATTCCTCTTGTGTAGGACAATAAATATAATTTTTATCAACAAGCTCTAAACGACAAAGTGCTTGTTTATAATATATGACACTTTTCAACATAATTAAGGTTGAATTCCACCTTGTTGGAACATCTTGACGCAATCCTTTGTTACTGTTATCCAATGAAAGATCAGCTATACATTCTACGAAATGTTTTTTTCTTCATTGTGAACCTTTGATATACTTGATGCTTTCCCTTATATTATTTAAACACGAAGCAATGCATTTTAAACCATCTTATACCATTAAATTTAAAATATGTGCCGCGCATCGCACATGCAAATATTCTCTGTTTGCAATCAAGGCTTTACGATATGTACGATGAGACTCTAGTAGCTCCACAAATTTATCGTTAGAAGAAGCGTTATCTAATGTATAAGCAAATATCTTACCTTCAATGTATCAAGGTTCATTCTCCAAATCCTCCATAGCAGTGTTATCATGCTCGATTGAATCCATAATCTACCACTTGAAAATCACAAGAAAATATTAGTTTTAAACTCAAGTCGACAATGAAGGGGGAAATCTCATAATAAACAAAGCTAGAAAATTGGGTAATATGTATAGCATTAAACAAACAATATAGGCAGAAACAATTTCCTAACATCCATACCTCACTCGATAAATAATGTAACTTGCATTTATGAGATAGATACGCATGCACAAATAGATGTTTATCTTTCACCTTCTTCATATTAAGAGCATGAGATGTATAAATTAAGGTAATTAGATTAAATATATTGGGTGAACTGTGTTGCAAATTAAAAATTGAAAGTTATAAACATACAGTGCTTAACATGCTATTATTGACATTTTTGTTAGATGTTCATCCAGAGAACTATTATAAATTAACTCATGGTTATGTAAATGTATAGTTTACTTATTATGGATATAACAATAAATTAACCCAGATTCCATACCAGTGTAGCTGACGAAGGGAGTGAAGACCAAGCTTATCCGTGATTTCAACAGCATTCATTGCATTCGGCAGATCCTGTTTGTTTGTAAATACAAGTAGGACAACATCGCTCAACTCATCCTGGAAATAGTAATAGTAGTGTAAAAGAAAAAACATGAGATAGCAACAAACATAGCAGATGTATGGACAAGATGTGAAAAATGAAATATCAAACAAAATACAGCATATGCAGCATGTACGATTAGTTGTTCAAAATAGTTCAGCAATAAAATAATTATTTTAGCACTTTCAACTATACCTAGTTTGTGCACCCAGAGTGCCATATGATGGTCACCAGATTATTTTTTCTGTCCATTAAAGTTTTCACTAATCATCAGATGAGAATGCAATTGCAACTCTAATTAATTACTTTCGTCGTGTACATTCTTTTAATAAGAACAAGTATATTACACAACACAACAGTGAAGAAAATCCCACTTTTAACCGCCCTTCTTTCTAATTCCACTAGCTGTCCTGCAATTTCCTTGCAAAAAATATAAGAAGTACATGACATGTTTCTAATTATGAGAAGAATTTTTCCTTTTTTTGATCAAGATTTACTATGCAATTGTAGTTTCTGATCTAAACTATTCATTTACTAATATTAGTTTCTCACTTCTCACAAGGCAAGTTTTACCAAATGTATGAGATGCCATGTATGATAAGATCTGCCTTCAGTTAGTTGTTTTTTTTAAACCCAGGTTGGGAAACATATTTCCCAGCCTATAAATTAACATTGTAAACAAAGTTTTACAGCCCAACACAACTATAACAATCCCGTACGGACATTTACCCACTCATACAGAGTACAAAAAATACCCACTTACATATGAAACCCAGAAAAATGTCTATAAATAGTTCGATGAACGATGTCCAACCGAAGAATGGATTCTGATTTTGAAAGTGTCCATTTTTGTGTTGCAATGCATGTGATGTGTCAACTTGATTAGGTAGTTGTTCAATTGAAGACTGAATATCTAGTCCACATATTTTTTTGAGTAATATCCGCTTGGTTTACAACTATATATCCTACATTGCATGCAGTATCAAAGTTCTCATTGACAGATCATCATAAATCATCACAAAAACGATCACATATATGAAAATAATTGATTTATCTATACAAATCATATAATTAACACCATTTTCAATAATGTAAAAAAGACATTACCACATAACAAAATTACCTGTTACATTTCCAATATTAGAGATGCATTCTGTTCTGTGATTTCCATTGTCCACCGTCATAAAAGACTAAAAATTTAAAATGAAAAAAAAACAAAATTGAAAATAATATAGTGCTCCTTTTTCATCTATTATTGTGCTAAATTATAAATAGCACACATAAGCAAAGCAAAAAAATAATAATATAGTGCGCATTTATATTAAATATACATGTTGATTGATAATAATGCAGAGTTCCTTAATGTAGAAGCACAAGCTGTAAACCAATGCAAATTAATTAATAACGCTAGCTTTAACTAAATTTACATTTATGAACATGTGCACTAACTCGATTGATGGAATATAATCTTGTATTTTAAAGCAATTTCCTTTTCAATAATTAAGTAAAAGCAGGTATCTTTATTGCAAAGTTGCAGAAAATAAAGAAGCAAACGAAAAAAGGTAAAAAGAAAGAAAGAATCAACTTCAAAGCAACCGAATACATTCTTCTTTGTTACCAACTTTAATTTTCTTCACGATAACCATATCAGAGGATTTTTCTCTATACATAATTATTTGATATGTAATCATCTAAAACTTTCGCCTTCGGTCCCCTCTCTCGCAGATGCCGCCAATATTTAAACGATTTGATTTTTATCTCCTCTCCCCTAATTCTCCCACTCTCAAATCAAACTGAAATCGAAAATGAAAAAAAGGAAAAAGAAAAATACGCGAACAACATCGCGACTAGAGATCTTACTAATGCAAGTAGAATTGGCGGCTAAAAACCCTAGCTCTACGTAAAGATGTAGATAGTGAATAACCAGGTTTAACGAGACCCATCAATCAGATTAATTTAAACGATTGAAAAGATTAATACCTGTTATTGAATATTACGAGAAATCGCCATTTCTTCTGTCGCCTTTTTTGAAGAACGAAGAAACTAAAACTAGGATTGAAGGGTTACGCGGGTTGGATTGATTTGGGTAGGTTTGCTAATGGGTCGTATACGGACTGGGTAAAAAGAAAATAAAGTTTTAAACGGGTAAATCCAACCCTTTTAATATTAGGGTTATTGAGTTGGGTAAACAGGTTATGGTATAATTTGACAGGCCTACTTGACGTACCAATTTTGGAAAGAAAAAACTTTGAAGTTATTACTGATATACAAGTTTTAGAAAGAAAAAATTGCGTATATATTTGTTTGTAATGAAATGCCAACTTTATAAAAAAAAATTCTTTGTATTAAAATACTAATTTTATAAAGAAAGAAATTCCATAGACTTAAATGTATAATAATGTAAGAGAATTAAAGATATCTTTGTATATACTTGTGAAAATTTAAAAATATATGGAGTTGAATGAAAAATTAGTTTTACCGTTTTTGTCAGTACGAATGTAGTGTACATGTTGAATTTTAATTTTTTATCCTTTATTAGGTCAATCAATAAATTGTTGTTAATTGGAATTATTCGAAAAGTTTGAATTTAAGTTCACTTAATAAATTCAAAATATATGGAATCGAATGTAAAACCATATAAGAAAACTTAGAAGAAACTGTTAACAATTGTAGAAATAATTAAACATTTGTATTTAGATGTAAAATTATAAGAGAGAAAATTAGTTGAACATTGTAATAATTTATATATAATTGTGGAAATTTTAAACTATACGGACTTAAATAAAAATTAGCTTTACCATTTATGTCAATACGAGTGTGGTACACATATTGAATTGTAATTTTTTTAGAATTTACTAAATCAATTAATGAATATTTGTTAATTGTATTTAATTAAATGATTTAACTTTAAGATCACCTAATTAATTTTAATATATGAATTTGTATGAATATTGAAAATTTCATATTTTTATGATTCATTAGACAAATCAACGAATAATAGTTTACTTAATTTATTTAAATTGCTATAAGATTATGCGATTAATTCTAATATATGGAATTAAGTGTAAAATATTAAAATGGAACCGATGGGTGTTCATTAAAAGGTTATAGAAAATTTAAAATGAAGGCATTTGAAGTAAAAAAACCATAATTTGTTAATGCACTATATGACGATTCCTTTGAGATAATTGAATTTGTTGTTAGTATTAGTGGAAATTAGGATTTGACTCTTATTTTCAAACTTAATGCACGAAAACCATTCTAAAAAACATGTTCAAAATTACACCCATAAAATTATTATTGTTTATTAATAACTTATGTTATATAGCTTATATATATCTTTATATTGAAGTAAAAAAATGATTTGATCATTTTTGTTAGTGTAAACATGGTATACATGATGAAATTACCATATTTTAATGATTCAGGTGAATGGACAAACATTAGATAACATATTTTTTCAAATATGTTAAATTTAAAGTTACCTAATTAGTTTAAATATATGTACTAAAGGTAAATATTAGAAAAGAATCGAGAAGGATTTTGTAAAAAAGTGTAGAAATTTTAATGCAGAGTATTTGAAGTTAAAAACAAAATTCTGCAATGAACTGTATGATAAATTTTTGAGATAAATGATTATAATTAATTTACAAGTTAACCTTGTCATTATTGTTTGTGTACATAATTTATTGTATGTGATCTTTATGTCTTTATATCTAAATAGAAAAAAACAATCTTTTCATTTCTGTTAGCATGAGTGTGTGTTTATAATTATATGTGTATATGTGTGTGTATATTAAAAAATGGCATATATTTTTATGATTTATTAAAAGAATAGACCAACTATTATTGAGATTATTTGAATGCTTTAAATTTGAGGTTTCGTAAGTAACTTAAATACATGGATTCAAATATAAAATATTAGGAAACAATTGATAAAGGTTCTGTAAATAATTGTAGAAATGTTATACTACAGGTATTTGAAGTCGAAACCGAATTTTGTAATGCATGATGAATTCATTGAGATAAATGAATAATAAATTAAATCTGTTAATATTGTTGTGTATATTACTTGTGTTGTGTTATTTATATATCTTTATATTTGAATGAAAAATTAGTTTTACCACTTTTAGTGATATGTATATTGTATATATATAATGAAACTGCCATATTTTAGGATTGTTAGATGAATTATCAGATATTTGTTAATTTAATTTCTTCGAATAATTTAAATTCAAGATTACACAATTAAGTAAAACCTATTGACTTAAGTGCATATTAATAGGTGATATTGAGGATGGATTTGTAAATAACTGTGGAAATTTCAAAATGTAGGTGCTTTTGTTAAAAAAAGAATTTTGTAATGCAAACATTAATATACCGATATAGATGAGTAATAAATTAAGTTCGTAAGTATAACCATGCATATAATGTGTTATGTAATAGATGTATTTATATATCAAAATATATTTTATACCATTTTTGTTAATATAAATATGATATAAATATTGAAAATTTCATATTTTTATGATTTATTAGACAAATCAATGAATAACAGTTTATTGAATTTATTCAAGTAATTTGAAGATTACGTGATTAATTCTAATATATGGAGTTAAATGTAAATACTATAAGAGAACCAAGGGGGTTACATAATTTTGTAATGCACCATATGATGAATTTACTAAGAAAAATGAATTGTAAGTTGAGTTTGGTATTATTGTTTATTGGATATTAGGATACACCCCTTATTCTCAAATGTTATACATAAAAACCCTTCTTAAAAACATGTTTTATATAACACCCCTAGAATCATTTTCGATATTTTTTTTTGTTTTCTTTTAGAAAATCAAATCCGAATTTAATCGTTTGTTTCTATGACTATTGTTTTTGCAAAGTGCAAATATGTGATTTCCTTTTTTTTGCTATTGTAAAAGTGAGATGAGTTTTGTAAATTATTATGGTAATTTAAATTAGATATTTGAAGTTAGAAGTAGAATTTTACAATGCAGTGTACTATAATTTATTGAGATAAATGAATTACAAATTAAATATGTGATTATTGTTTTATGTGATTTATATATCATAATCGAAAAAAATTAGGTCTACCATTTTGGTTGGTACAAACGTGGTATACATGTTAAAATTGTCACTTTAGCATTTATTAGAAATATTAGTAAATATTAGTCAAATGTATTTATTTAAATAGTTTAAATTTTAGACTATGTAATTAACCTAAATACAAGGACTTGAATATTCTTTGTAAATATTTGTATAAAATTTTAAATATATATAACAGAATGTAAAATGATGAAAGAGATTTAGTAAAATAAATGTGTATAGACAAATTAAAAGATTTGAAAACAAAATATCAAGAGAGAATTGAGGAGAAGAAAAAAAAACTCTTAGAATCAATGGAAAAACTAGAAATTCTTTTGGTTTACTATTATTTAACAGATAGCATTTCATAGGTACATAACATATAATATTAAAAAGTGCAAATTCATCCCCATAATCCAAAATTCGACGTGCTAAATAATGTGACAATTTTGTAAAAACTAACTTCAGAAATTTTGGTGACAAACTTTGGCAAAATGATGATTTTTTTTTAATTGAGTGTATGTGTACAATACCTTTGAAATCTAACATAAATTTCTTTAAGTAGTTATTTTTTTTTGGGATTTTTGCAGAAACATTTTGCAAATGCTAAATGCATCTCTAAATCGAGAACGTAAAATTGCCCACACTAAAATTTAATAATGTCTTAGCTTATATCATGGTTTGAGATTCCGGTCGGCATGCTAGAATTCCGACGTTCCAGTCCAGTTCTGACTTTGACCGGCTCGGAACTCACCATAAATTCCTGTTTCGGATCCAAAGAGTATTAAAAAATAGATCTATAATTACCAGGGAAAAGATAAAATCAAAGATTGAGCAAGGAGAAGGCAGCGGTATTAACATATGACAGCGATGAAAGAGGATGAATCGTTGATTTAGGTTTCATTTAAGGTTTAACAACAAGGACGCGGAATCGATTGAGATAAGTCATCGATGGTTTGGCAACAATTTTTTTTACCATAGGTTTCCCTTTTTTAGGGTTTGAATGCAATTTAATTAGTTAACAGATTGGGTTGTTTCTCACTGGACTTGCTAGGTTTTACTTACATTGAACCAGAAATTTAAGATATAATTTTTGGTCTTTTTATTCTTTGAATTGGTCTTTTTATTCTTTGAGTTGGGCTTCTTAATTTCAATTATATCAAACTACAAACCTAATTTCGATATAATTGTCAGGTTATAACTATACAAATTTATGTTATTTATTTATGTATTAGTAGTTAAAAAATGTTTCAATAAGCAACGAAATCCGAAACGGAACTCAGATGTAATTTCCAAAATTTCTGAAACAGAACCGGAACATTGAAAATTTCAAAGGACTGAACAAAAATTGAAAACCGGAATTTTGAATCTTGGCTTATATATTAGTGTGTGTTGCGCACACTTAAGCGTGCATACTTGTGCGCACGTGCGGGCGCACGTGCATGTAGATTTATAAATTTGTCATTGGTTTGTCAGAGTTTGATCACTCTCACCTAGTTGGTTTGTAGGCTAGATAAAATGGTTGCTGAAGATGCAATATTGCTTCAGGAATTGATGTTTGAAGTGATGGGTCGATGTCTTTATATCAAATTTCGCACTCAAATTTCCGATGTGAACTAAATTTCCTGAGGTGCAACAGCTAAGCCCGTAAAAAACTCCATGTCTTTTTTGGCTAAGCTACATGAATATAGTCCATTAAAGATGTGTGAACCTTATGTAGTGCTTGTGTGGAACTTGTCAACCATTGTGTCCATTCTATCAAATAAGGCATAAATGTAGGGCATATATAATTTTATAAAGGATCTGACAAATCTGCAATAGATGTCTAACAACTGGATGGATAATAGAGTACCTTTTTTATTATTTTATTATTTCTACTTTCATGTTAATTTTGTTTTTTTGTTTTTGTTTAAAATGTGCTTAACAGTTATTTTTGTTACAAGCTCAACCTTTATGTTTATTGTAACTTATTTTTTAGATGCTGTACCTTCATATCCCTTCGAGGCATCCTTCAACCTATCCTGAATTGGAGCTGCCAACAATTTTACAGGTACCTCCTTATACAGTCCAAAAAACGTTGTTTGGCAGCAGACTAGAAGCTTTCATTGCTACTGTTGTTTTTCTTTATTTTTTTTGAACTTGTGATTTTCTCGTACATAGCCACCTGTAATGTGTTCAGAATGTCATTCTGAAACTGTTATCGCAATTTTTAAAAGGAGGCATAATGGATAAAGAAATTTTTTTTTTGCAGCAAACAGTAGAAATGTCTATTACTCTAAAGAATAAATAAAAGGATTAATTTAGCCACGAAGAAAGATTTCATAAAAGCACGCTAAAATCCTAATTTTTCATCTCTGCGTCACAGTGGCATTGATTGGAATGAATTGAATGATTTTATTCTGTAATTACTGATAATAACAGAGTCTCTGGTTGGCTTAGTAGTTAATAGGTATTAGCAAATATCCTTCAAGCACCCTTGTGGTACTATATGAATAATATCAGTCATTTTTTATAATTATCCATATCATGAATAACAAAACTGTATTTTTAGTTTTTTACTCAAACATGCAAGCAACATAAACAAAAACTTATAATGGAGAATTAAGATACATATCTAACAGAAAGTATCACATCGGTACATAATTTCAAAAGAAGGGATATTTTGACTCATATCCCTTTTAAAAAAACTAGATCTAATATCCCTTCCATTAAAACAATGTAAAACTTGTCCTCTTTCGTATTTGTAAAATTGTTGTTGGAAATGATGTTAAAACTGGTGTATTTTCTTTTTATCATTATAAAATATAATATTTTATGAATGTTGAGTCTGAAGTATTTAAAAACGATACTCAAATTTCTAGAAGAAAATGCAAATATTTGCATTTTGAATATTAACTTATTTTTTATTTAAAATTACATTTATTGGTACATAGCAGAAAAAAAGCTTTGAATATTAACAAACAACTGCTCATATTCCCAAAGAGAATGCTACTAGTGCAATGTTTGCAGTGCCAATATTTACAGGGTAAGCATTTGTAGTTAAAAAAAACGGGTTCTTGAAAAATATAATCAAAATGACAAGGGCTTGAAAAATAGATTCCTTACGAATAAAATGAGGGGACCAAATTTCCACTTGAAAGAAATCTTGACAATAAATTATCATAAAAATGAAAGAAACTCTACGAATTGTTCAAATTTGTAAACAATAAAAGTTAATAGTAGAGAAAATAGGTAAGAGCAATATACCAAAATTTTAAATTCAATTAGAGTTTCATTATCTAATATGGGAACCTCTATCCAGGGATAAATAACATATTTACATATCAATAGAATAGTATGACAAATTGTGTATTTAATCGCAAGAATTTCATAATATCTTTCTTCACAATTAATCCTTGCTGCAGTCAACCGATTTGGTTTCACTCTCTTGATATTCTAAAGTTTTGGATCAATCTTTAAAGCTAAAAAATATGTTCAATTTCAGATAAGGATTCGATATTCTGATATTTATATTCTTGAAAATAAATAGACAAATATTGCCTATATAAAAAAAAGTTTGTGTATTGTATTTCCAAATTAGAAAGAACATTAAAATGGACTATATTGGTTGATTATGAATGTTTATGACACAAATGCAGATAAAGTATAAACAATAACAATTATGTTAATCTAAACAAGGTAACCAGGTTTGTTAACAAATAATAACCAAATCCAAATTAACCATAAATTCGTAATCCTAAAACCTACTCATTTTATAGCGACCCGACTTCATGCATAAGAATAAGTTTTTTTCCTTCTTCTCTATGATTGAGTGTTTAGATTCAATTTTGTTTTGATGAATCACATTAATTAATGGAGAAATCCTCAATAATGTCATACAGATTCACATTGATTAATTGGAGTTGATTTTGGAGCTCGAAAATCGGACACGATAAAGGATAGAACACTTCAACTCCGATTTTGGTTTGAAAAAGTTTGATTTTCAGTTTTTTTCATTTTACTATTCAAACACTTTGTAAAATCATTTGTTTTAGAAGTTCAATTATCTTTAGTTAAATTTGGTCTGTAATATTTTTTTATACAGTTTTATTTAATTTTTAACCAAAATAATTTTGGACTGATTTCGTTTTAGCCTAACTGAAACGGAATAGGAATGGCTGGAATTTCAAAGTTCCAGCGACCACCATGAAACTTGCTTAATCTCATCACATGATATTATCATTTTCTCAAATTTTGTCTTCTATATGATTGCAATAGTACATAAGTTCAGTTTCTCTAAGTTATGCTAAAGATCTGATTATTTCCCAACAACACAAGATGTATTATACAGTTTCAAAGCAATGTGGATAAAAATCTTTTTCATCAAAATTTAAAATTTGGTTCCTATAAGTTAGCACACAGATAAAATAATGACACATTGTTAGAAAACTTTGCTGTATCCAAATTATGCTACTCAATGTAATTGTTTGCTTGTATTTCATGATGGGTGAGGATGATGGGCTAGACATAGGTATAAGTCAGAGAACTGTGTAGAAATGAATTAATATGTGGACCACTGTCTTTTGCATCAAGGAGGGTTCATACATGCAGAAAAAAGGAAAAAGAAAAGAAAAAAAGAAAGAAAGTATAATCCAATTAGAGGTTGCTCCCTCAACCCTACTGATGTACCAGAGGGTTACAATTGAAATAAATATAACAAAAAAGTTTGATTTCAAGGTTTACATAAAAATTCATCCAAGTGCTTGGCCTTAGCATAACATGAATTTTATTTTTATGACAATGTTGTAAAAAATAACGATATTTGTTCAGATAGTTATCTTCTTTTCTCCTAATAATTTACTTTGAGACGGATACATGTATAACTAACTTACTGTTATTCATTTGTTATACTGTATAAACAGAAGTTATTCTTGTATTTTTGAACCAAGATCCTCTAGCATCACAGAACAAAAATTGTTCAGCTTTCCAGATTGCTTAATTTGCAAACATTGTATGTATATTTGTAATATGATCCTTCATATTTTTCATATTTGATACCTTTAATTTTGAAATGTTAAGGACTTCAACGTCTTCGGAGTTGGTTATGCTTTGCATGATGTGGTTAGTTGGACTAGATAATATGCTGTTTAATAATTGATTTGTTTCCATATCTATTTACACAGTCAGCAGCATTGATGGCTATAGGGCTTCTCTATGAAGGATCTGCACATCCATTAACTATGAAGGTTCTTCAGGTAAACTGTTCTTATAGTTTTTTTCATGTTATCCTGGTTCGCTTATTTTTGTTTAATAACTATTTTCATAGTTTTTTGGTATACAATTTCTATCTTTATTTAGCATATGCAACCACATCTAAATAATGTCTTTAGGCATTTCTGGTTATATTTTCTTCATGTTTAAGGTTTTACAATAATTTATTACCATGTTTAAATACTAGTGCATCGATGCGCACAATGTGCGCATACATATACATTAAGCATTTTTAATATATAGTATGATTTTGTTTATGATATTTCAAAGTAGTTGCTTTTCCTATCTTATCTCTATCTGCCAAGCAAAACCAAGATGGTGACTACGTAATTTCAATTTCACGTACAGTTGAAACAATAACGATTAATTTTTATGTAACCAGTTCCCTTTTTTAGTAGTAGGGACATATGATGCTTTAGTAGATGAATGATATATATGTAGTATTTGATCTCAGTGGCAACAACTATGAACGATATTAAGGAACGACACAGGGCACTAAGAGTCTTCAACGGGTTGGGGATCAAGCTAATGTGGTATTGATTGATCCCAAATCGATCCCCGACAGATGGAGGATCAAGCTCATATTGATGTCAAGCTTATGATGTCTGGCCAAATCAGACACTTGTTGATAGTAAAAATAACTTCTACTACGCTTTATATCAATTTTCCAACAAATTAAAAACACAAGTGCTAAGCTATTCTGCAAAGTTGATATGTTGCTTGTGGGGTTAACTAGCCTATTGCCTAAAATATTCTGCATGATTACTAGGCTGGACTTCAGAAGTCCATCCAAGTGTAAAATGGATAGCATGTGCGCCAAGTCATACATTAAAACTTGACATGACTTTAGATGTCCGATCAAGTCTGTACTAATATTACAAAAGTAGCTAGTTTAAAATACGATTCGTTGATACTTTATTGATTCCTTACCTGTGAGGGGATCAATCTTTAATCATCAAGCAATTTTGATCCCCCTTGAGGTATTAAGGGGTATTTTTTACCGACCACAAATTACCTTAATGTACCAATATTCCTTTATCACAGCCAAAATGGGCGATTTCGCTGTTACTACTTGTTATCCCACCTTTTGGTCAAGGCTGGAATATCAACAGACTAGCTGGAAAGTGATGAATATCCGGATTGGAAATCGATTGGAAACAAGGCTTTGATCGATGTCGTCAAAGTTTGACCAAGCTCCAATCAAGGCGGGATCGATTGGGGATGATGGTCAAGGCTAGGAGAGACTACGTTTTGAATTCGAGGTCAAAAGAAGCTCATTTGCTCAAGATAATTGATCGATTCGAACAGGGCGTTCGTATTGATCGGCATGGGTACGAACAGTGCGTTCATATCGATCAGGTAGGAAGGCCAAATAGGCTTCGACTCGATGATAGTGGACCCGAATTGGACAGGTAAGCGCGACATGGTTTGTTCGACTTGATGCAGTTCGAATCGATCAGGATGGAACACATCAGCATACTTCGAATCGATACTATTCGTATCGATCAACACTGGACACTTCGAATCGATACTGTTCGTATCGATCAGCATGAACGCTTCAAGTCGATACGAACAGAGGCATAATCGATGGATACGAATAGAAGAGCGACAGAAGGATGCGAAGAAGGCTGGGAACGTTAACTAATGGATGCGAGATTATGGATTCAAAGCCGAAAAGCACGAAGTTTGGATTCGAACTGGGAATGTGCGTGGATACGAAGGAGTCATGTTCGTATCGATCGATACGAAGGAAGCAATCGACTCAGCGAAGAAGGTGACTCGATCCGGAGAATGCTCGCCACGTCACCACTTGATCACACGCAGCTATCGAGTCGAACAGGATCGAGTCGAAATGATGGAGTCGAAACAGCCAACCGAAGGTCCTAATTCGTATCGATCATATCTCATAATCTACAAGTCCAAATGCTATGAAATTTTCACAGGAGCCTACGTGCATGCTGAAGAATGTCCACGCCAAATTTCGACTCCATCGGACACAATCTTGATCGATATGAAATCGGTTCGTATCGATCACGGATCGGACCGAAACTTCGCTGGCTTGGGCGCGCAGGCCTGGTCACGTGCTAGAGGGAGTCTCCCGAGATCTGAGCGAAATATCAGCCTCCTACGTCTATAAATAGAGCCCCATGGCATACAGAAAAAGGATCTTCTTTTTGAATTCTCCAATGCCCAGACTCTGCCGGATCCAATTTGAAACTCTATTGCTGCTGCTACTAACGAATTTCACCGCTGTAAATCATTATTATCTGCTGTAGCCCGCTGAAATCAATTGTAATCATCAAAGAAACATCAATAAAATCTTTGATCTGTGATTATAATCTGCTGATTTGTGTTCATGCACTGGTGCTTTCACGACATTTGGGGTTTGTGACCAATTTTGGCGCAAATACTACTTTACTCAACTTCTTTCCGAATTAAGGTTTTCAATTGTTACCCGAAAAATCCGAAAACTCTCCATATCTGTATCCGAAAAGCGGATAAATATCCGATATTTGAAAATGTGGACACAGGTGCGGGGTGGGGATACGAAGACATCTATATTCAAAAATTATCGGTCCGGTTTTTGTCAAGATTATAGTTTATTTTAGGTATATTTTAATACAATGAAAGATATGCATTTATTGTTTTATTAAGATAATAGTTTATATTATATGCATTTAATTCACATTAACTGCTCTAAACTATTTATCATCATCGTATTCATTGATTTTGCAAACTTTAGTAATCAATATGATTTAAAAAAACTTATATTAAACCGAAATTTTCTATATATGTTTCTTGATTTATCGATAGTTATCGGATATGATAATTATCCGATACCTGTCCATATCCACGGATGCTGATATCCGATATCCGAAAATGATTTCGGATGCAGATGCAGATAGCCACTATCCGCATCCGAAAGTATTCGTTGACATGCCTGTTCCGAATCATGAAAGTACTTGAGGGTATAATATTGGTGTTTTCATTTGTCCAATTTTGTGAAACATGAGAAAGATTTATTCTAAAGATGCGACATCGCAATCTTGTCATGGTTAACAGAAATGGGGGTTCATTATCACTATTAAAGCACATGCATTATTACATTTTCATTGATGCCTGTCTGTATATGTAACCTGTAACCATTGCTTGCTTAACAAACCATTTAGAATGTACATAGGTCATGACTGCTCAAGTTTTGTACTTGGTTTAACCATTTTCGGATTATCGAAATTTTATGTTTTTATTAAAAGATCTATGACAGAAGGCACGTACATACCTGATCATAAAAAGGATAATCATCTAATGACGTAGAAGTGTGTGCTCATCATCATTAATATTGTGTCTATGTGGTGTGAGCACAATGATTATTTAAAATTTTCACAATGTACACCTGCGTGTGTATATAGCTCATAGTTCACAAGTATGTAAGCATATAAATGTAAACTTCAAGTCAGTTGTACCCGTGTAATGTCCATCCTGCCGCATTCTTTCTCTTATATCAAGTTAATCTGCTCATATGCTCTTGGTACCACACTGGATTAATGAGTTAGAATATTGACTGCAAATAAATAGAATTAACTATTGCAGTATATTTCATTATATGCTTGTAGGGTGAAATTGGCCGTAGAAGCAGTGGAGATAATGTGCTTGAAAGAGAAGGTTATGCCGTTGCTGCGGGATATGCTTTGGGATTAGTTGCTTTAGGTGTGTGTTTAATAAACAGATTAAAATATTGGTTATGTTTGATATCTTTCTTCACAATTTATTGACGAAAGGATTAATTAAGGACGTGGCAATGAAGCATTTAATTCTGTCGATAGTCTTGTGGACCGGCTTTTCCAGTATATTGGAGAAAAAGCTGCTCACAGCGTATGTTTTCAAATCAACAAATTCAACTTATTGTTACTTGGGTTATGTATATGTTTTCTTTTAAATATTATTTCTTAGTATTTTATAAATTTATCTACATGATGTGAGACTCTTGCCTTTAATAGGATAGGTCCCTTCCCACAGGACACTTGAAGGATGATCAGAACAGAAGCTTAGGACAGGTTCAGAATTCTTTGTTTGGTATTAATGTAGATACCATCTTATTATTGTTATTTTTCATATTTTTGAGCTGCCCTTTCTTCAGATGATGGATGGTACACAAATCAATGTTGATGTAACTTCCCCGGGAGCTACAATTTCATTAGCTTTAATATTTTTGAAGGTATGATTATTAATTTAGTCAGCCCAGAGGAGCTCTTGGTTTCTCCCCATATTTCCTTAGCCGTGTCCTTTTTGCAGACTGAAGAAGATGGAATTGCATCTAGAATTTATATTCCTGTCACCCATTATGATTTGCAGTATGTGAGGCCTGACTTTATCATGCTTCGTATCATTGCCCGTAATATGATCATGTGGAATAGGTGCATTCACTTTACTACATATTGTTGGAAAGATCTTCCTTAACTAAGAAAATAAAGTATTGGGCTTAATTATATATACTTGTGTAGGATTTTTCCTTCAAGAGATTGGGTAGAGTCGCAAATACCAGAATTCATTAGGACAAGCATTTCAAAAATCGATGACATGGCAAGCGATGGCGATGACTTCGATTTTGAAGCTCTTGTTCAAGCATATGTTAATATAGTTGCTGGTGCCTGTATCTCCCTTGGTATTCGTTAATCTGTTCTATTTACCCATTTTAGATGCCATTATTTTCATCAAATTTCTCTCACGCGCGTGTATATATCTGTATAGGTACACACTATATACACTAGATATATGTGTGTGTGTACATTATATACGACTAGATCATTTCTTATTAATCCCCTCTAATCCCCCCTCCATCTTTTTGTGCAAAAAAAATCCAAAAACAAAATATTTTTTTGGATATATTATGTTTGTTAACAAGGTTCATCTATACCAGAATTGGAGTAGTTTTAATCCCTTCCAAATGACATTACAAATTGACGGTTGAATAAATATTTTCGATAGTTCATATCAGTTTTACCATTTTGAAGGAGTTGAAAGTTTCGAAATGATTTTATGGATGATTTTGAAATGAACACAGCATATCTGCAACACACACACACACGCACACAGGTTTGAAGACCCAGAGAACCAAGTTATTGCTTGTAAAACTCTAGGGAAGTATGCATCGTGCCCCAACGCATACTCCGGGTAAATCACATGGATAATGCAGCTAGCATGGATCACATGGATAATCACTCTCTCCATATATACCTCTATCCCTCTCTCCACACACACACCCCCACACACACCCCCTTACCTAATTTGCTGAAATTCAACATCGGCATCAGAATTTTAATTTAGTTGGTCATTGATTATAAAAGAGGAGTATTATTGTGAAAGTTGACTCCAAGTTATTTACAGTGTTTGTAAATGTGTGCAAAAATGATCTTTATTTCTTGCATTATCTGATACTGCTACTTTCGTAGGTACAATGTAATTGAGCATACAATAATTTATTCATTGTAATTTTACCAAAGAGTAAAATACTTTTTTGTTTTTTTAAGTGGGTACGAAATATGTTTTAAATGAGAATGAAAGGTTGGACAAAAAAGAGGAAATAAGCTTAAGGACAATATGAATTTTCATTTTCCAAATTGGGTAAGAATTTTGTAATTATAATTCAATAATTATAAGTTTCTGTGGTATATTTGTAGGCCTATCAATAGGTACCTGAAAATCTGCGATCCATCCACTGCTGTATACGAAAAATGAAAAGATATTTGAAATCCTAAAAAACGTATATGGATACAGTTTAAGTATCACTATCCAAAAATTATTAAATAGGTTTTTATCAAGTCAATAATTTATATTATGTATTTTAGTGTAATAAGTGATTGATATTTATTGTTATATCAAAGTAGAAGTTTATATGATGTGTACGTAAATGGATCTTTGGTACTCAGAAGTCAAAAATAAATATTTTATAATCATATTTTTTATTTTTTGGCATTAGTACCGGAATGATTTTGTATTGAACTAATGTTTTTTTTTTAAATCTATCATTGTTAGCAGATAGAAAAAAAAATCACTATCCGCCCATACCCGATATTTGGAAATGAGTTTAGATGCGAGTATAACACTATTCATATCGAAAAACTTCACCATACTGGCATATTCTTATTATTAGATCTAAAGACACATAGGTGTTACTGTATACCCTATTAAACATTTTTTATCAGGTTTAGCCGATAAATTTGTTCAGGAATGAATTATTAATTACAATGTTATCATACAACATATGACATCTCTTCAAAAAATATGATACCATCAGGGAACCACAAAGGTTGGCAATAGTCGTCTATGTTTCCTCTAATTCATATTTCTGCACTAAAATAAATTGGTTGTAGTTTGTTGGTACATCATGATACAGAACACCAGAAAATTTTAATAGCGCTACTGTTACCTATGATATTAATATCTGGATTGCAATAATTTGTTAATTTGACGATGGCATTTGATTTATTTATTGTAAGCACATCATTTTCTGGTATGAACTTGTTTTTTTCCAATTAAAAATCAATATTTGTAACTCATGAAGGATTGAGGTATGCTGGCACAAAAAATGCTGATGCTCAAGAAATGCTCTACAACTATGCTATTTACTTTTTAAACGAGGTACACTCCTACACATAAGTTGCCAACTTGTTGATTCTGGTGTATTCATCATATTCTCCATGCAGATAAAACATACATCGGCTGCTAGTACAATTGACTTACCAAGGGGAATATCAGAATATGTGGATCGTAGCACACTTGAGACATGCCTTCATCTTACAGTTCTTGCTCTCTCCGTGGTTAGAATCAGCACCTTTTCTTATATAATGTGCTATATCTTCTTCCAATATTATTTATGCTCCTAGAACTTAGAAGAAATCATATCAGTTTATTAGATGGCATTTGCTTCTATATATTGATTATATTTGTGACATTTGTTGTTTTTAACTACTGCTTTCTGTCAATTACTCATGATTGATCTGCTAAACATTACTAGTATTATGTTCTTGACTAAGAATCATGTTTGAGTCTTGACGTTAGAAATTTGTAGCATTAGCATAAAACTTACGTATGTTATCTTATATTTTCCTTTTTATGCCTTTTTTGATCATTAATGATTTAAACCATTGAAGTTGTCTTCAAGTATTTGGGGTTTGTTAAAAAAAGGGTCATTATCGGCTATAATTGGAGATGTGGTGCATTAAACTATGAATATGAGTTGATAAACTTGTATCATTTAGATTTTTTTCTTTTCTGCTATAGGAGTGTTTACCAACTTTTATATGTATGCCAAGAGATGACGTGAGTGGATTGAATCTGACTACGTTGGTACGAAGTACCAAAATACATGGCGGTAACAATGGTGACGGCTGTGCCATGTGGAACATATAACAAGTCTTGTGAATATATCTAGAATGGATGCAAGTCAACTGAGAGATTGTTATGACTTGTCTCACATGTATTAAGACATAGCGTTTGGAAAAAGAGAATAGTTGTCCATCAGCTATAACTTTAAGGATGCAGTTTATAAATATGAGTTGGAAGTTATGCAACTTTTTTTTTTGAGTACAGTAGTGTTTGCCAACTCCTATGCATATTTCAAGAGTCGATGAAAGAAGATGAATCTGACTGTACTCGTAAGAAACATCAAATTTAACACAAAGGGATTTTTTTTTTCTTTGGGTTATAAGTTACCTTTTGAGTCTTAAATTATCACTAATCAAAAGAGAGTTGACATTTTGGATTATCGTTTTTGTAACTGATTTTTAAATCTGAAGTCGGACCTATATATCTAAATTCAATATACCAAAAATGATGATGTTGACCATCTGTTCATTGACATGTTCTTCTCAACCATGATTTAAAGCATGTAATAAATCAAGTTCTCTTTTTTAAAACTTACTTCTTTTAAAGTTTTTATAAGCCATGGTTAAAAAAATAATTCAATTTGATTAGCTTCATTTTGAAATCAGTTATTTTTGGAACCCTAGAGGGTGACCTAGTGGTAAAGGAATTAGTCGGTGACAAAATGTCACGAGTTCTATCCAAGTTATGGCTATGAGCATATAACATATTGTGTATGTACCTAGAGTATGTGTTGTGGGTTCAAAAGTAGACTTGGAGATTACAACCGAAGCTTGGTTCTTTGAGTATAGAAAAAAAATCAGTTATATTGGTTTCTTGACATTAAGAAACAGATTTAGTTATGGTCATCTTGACCTTTCAACTTACTAATGTGCTTTGCAAAATTGATGCTTTTTTTAATCATTTTTCTTTTTCTTTTTAAAAGCAAAAGAAGTGTAGTAACATCCAACAACTTTTGCTTTTCGTTGCCAAAGGGGATCCTAGATACTGGTATCTTATATGGTTGTCTGCATTAGTTCTAAAAGTCTACTTCTCCATCTTTGTTTCAGTTTTCATTTTTTCTCATAAGCATTCAAATATGCTGTTCTTGCATGAAGTTTTTATGTTTTTGTCGGGGAACTGATATATGACAGATTTTTTGTGCTTAGAAAAAGAAGTAATTATCAGCTTTCTTCTTGTTTTTTCTTCTTCTGTGAGTAGGTTATGGCTGGCTCTGGTCATCTTCAGACATTTCGACTACTGAGATATCTTCGTGGTCGAAGTTCTGCTGAAGGGAATATGAACTATGGAATACAAATGGCTGTATGTCTCTTAGTGCCTCTTTTTATTTCCTCTTTAGCTTTTATAGTAATATATTATACAAAGCTTCATTGGTTAGTGCTTCATTCATCAAATAAAGGTTCTTTAATATGTTATGTCATTTCCTTATAGTCACTGTCCATCATAAATTTCAAGTTTTCAAATCCCCAAAAGGCCAAAACAAAGATGTGATAATATATATATATTAATAATACTTGTGTACTACTGTTGTGCATTATGACTGTATATAAAGGTACATGTCAGAATGCTTGGAGAAACTTTTGTATGATGTAAATGTATCATATGCTCATTGAAATATCATAGATTTGGTTATAAAGTTTGGATATCCACTTTGATCTATATGCAACACACAGATCAGTTTCAGTTTGTTTTCTTTATATTTTGTACTTTGGATTACTACTGAAACTTATGGTTTTCTGATATAGGCTAATGTTAACTCCTTTACTGATGTGGGTTAAATTTGGTGCACACATATATGTTGCCATAGTGGTTTAATTTTTGAAATAAATACCAACGGTTGCAAAGAGACTACTGTGATATTGAGATGCCATAGGAGAACTTTTTTCCTTCAAATATACATATCTGAACTTCTAATCCCTAGATTGAAAATCAAAATGTTGTTTCTCTAGTATTTTCAGTAAAGAAGATCCAAGTAATCCAGTGCTTAATGTTACTACTTTGCTATCGATACTCATATCTGCTGTGAGGAATGTCATTAGTTACCATGTATGTACCATAAATGTCAAAGCAAATAATGGATAATTAGTCAAATAATTCCTATAGACATGTCACTGTTACATTTAAAGTTCGGTCCATTTCATGATAAAGATTTTTACAAACAATCTTTTAACACTGTTGTACTTTAGAATATACTGTCTTGTTAGTTTTATCACTGGAAAGCAGAAGTTACTTTAAGTTCATTTGTTATGGTTTTTTCTTACAACTTATTATAAAAAATGCACTCCTAGCTTGTTTATTACTGAAATGGTTGCTGCAGCCGCACTATTCTGTTTTTACTTCGTAAATAAATTTTATTGTAAAATGCACATAGGTAAGCTTGGCAATTGGATTCTTATTTCTTGGTGGAGGGATGCAAACATTTTCAACTGGAAACAATGCAATTGCTGCATTGCTGATCACACTTTATCCACGTTTTCCTGCATGGCCAAATGACAATCGCTGTCATCTCCAGGTACTGTTAGCTAAAATAGTGTTATTTTACTTTTCTCTTTTACTATCCTTGTTGATTGCTACATTTTGGCTGTCAAATCATGTTAGGCTTTTAGGCATCTATATGTTAGTGCTGCAGAATCTCGCTGCATACAAACTGTAGATGTTGATACAGGCCTCCCGGTTTATGTTCCTCTTGAAATTACTGTCAAAGAAACCCATCACTACTCAGAGACTAAATTTTGTGAAGTTACTCCATGCATTTTACCTGAGCGATCAGCGGTATGTCAACGCCACAAACTTTTTAAGTCGTCATTAACCCTTGTTAAATATATCAATGGAGAACCTGAAATTTGCATAATATTGCAGTTGAAGAGTGTTCAAGTTTGTGGACCAAGATATTGGCCCCAAGTCATATTATGTGTGCCTGAAGGTACTTAGTTGAAGCTGTACTTTGAGTATATGTATTTTGAATTGCAAGCTTACCTGGGCATGTGTGCTTAATGTACAGAAAAGCCATGGTGGAGATATGGGGACAAGAACGACCCTTTCAACGGTGGCCTTCTATATATTAAGCGTAAAGTTGGATCATGTTCATATGTGGATGATCCAGTTGGATGTCAGTCATTGCTCTCTCGAGCAATGCACAAGGTCTGTTGTTTTGTAAACTATTAACTATTAAACTGGATCGTAATGTTGACCAAATTACCTTTTACCTTTGACAGATTCTTGACACACCATCTTTTTCCTCATCCCTTAAAGATGACAGCACTTCTGATATAGGTTTGTATAAAGTTGAGCAGTTGATAAGTACATTTTCTGCTGATCCAAGCTTGCTAGCTTTTTCACAAGTATGCTGTGGGCCAACATCGAATAACAGGCAAGCAGATTATGATCCTTTCTGGTTTCTTACCGTCTTTTCTTCTTCTTCTTCTTCAATATATTCTGTTAATTTGTTTGGATTCGACATAGCATAAACAGAAATAGTAGATCATTTATACATATATTATCATGTGCAAATATTGTGTCACCCTAGAACTAGAAATTTGTTTATCCTTTGCTCGTGATACGATAATCTGTTCTGTTCAATATCCAGATCAAACTCTAATTTTCAAGATTTCTGCTCGCAAGTGCTTTTTGAATGTGTAAGCAATGATCGACCAGGCTTATTGCAGGTAAATATATTTTGTCCCTTATTTCTGACTATTATGGTTTTGATTATTTTCTCATGGGAGTACAATTTTATGCACACCACTTTTATGCTTGTTAACATAACACTTTGATTGGTCGAATACAGACTACAAATCTGTGGTGGGTCACTTTTGTTGTACTGTTTTGACCAATCGAAGATGGTGTCATCTTAACACACATAAAAGTAGTGTGTACCATGATAATAAATTGACTAGTAATTGTTTTCAGGTTTACATTTCGATGTACACTACCATTGGCTTAATGTGGGAACAGTTGAAAAACAGTAAACTTGTTTTTCGTGATACATTTTTCCTTCCTAGTTTCAAGGTAAGTTGTGTACTGTTCTTGCCATGGCGATATTTTTACCATTTGACTATAACTGCTAAACTTTACTGATCCCATGTACTGGAGAACTTAAAGAATTAAGAAATTAACAATATATCTTCACATTTATGTAGAATATTACCATATGAAGCATATGCTAATTACAGTGCTTTCGGGCGGGTAATTGTAGTTGAGATATGCAAATCCTAACCAAATGAATTGGAAATACTGATACCTGGCAAAGCAGATAACGTACCAGGTCCTACCCAAACCCGATGGGTCTCTAGTCTGGTACGAGAGCACAATATATCCAAGACCTGGTCCAAAAATACTAATATGTAAGCATAAACATTATGCAGAATTGTTCCTGAACTGAATTGATATGATCAGATTAAAGTTGACCCTGCGAAACTCAACCTGAAAATCCAAAGAGCTAATTAAGCTTGAGATCCATCAGTTTCGGGTTGGATCAGATCTAATAGAAATCCGTAGGAGCTTATGTGCAGGGTTAATAATATTATCAATCCTTGGGAATTAGAGGTCCGACTCACCAACTTTCAATTATAAATTTGGTTTGAGAAACGTCAAATACAATCGTTAGGAATTTTAGATTTTGCGAGAATGAACTCGACGAAAATTATCATCAATTAACTATTATAAAATTATTTGAATGTTAAAGAAAATTAATTGTATGTTTAGATAATTTTTGTATCTTCATAAAGCATTTGTTTTTAATTACATTGGTTGTTAGAAATTTTGAAATATATTGAACAATGTTTTCAAAACAGGATTTAAATCGTAAATCGTAAAGTTCAAACTTTAAATCGAAACGAGATTCAAATCGTAAATCATAGATTCAAAAGATTCGTATTTGAAGGTTTGCACACAATTTGAAATTGGTTTTGATGTTTGTACTTCTACAATTAAACATAAAACTCAATTTCCTCTCTTGTTATATTTTTATTTTATTTTGAAAACATTGTATTTTGAATTTTGAATCCAAATAAACATACTAAGTATGTTAGTATATAAGCAGAATGTTTTTTTATTTGCAGTTTTGACTAAGTTTGGATCGGAATGTTAATCGAATTGTTAAAGGAGAGATCCGATCCGAATCGGGATTTAAATCGTGGGATTTTAGGATTTTTGACAACAATGATATTGAATATTTAGCAAGATTTGTTAAAAAAATTGTAATATTTCACAAAGTTCATCTTTTGTTCAATGATTTACATTTATTTTTGCTTCAATTTTAGATTTTGTTGAAATCTATGTTCACTATTAATATTTGTTCGAAGAAAATACTTCTTATTAAAAAAAAGTAGACACTATGAATCAAGGTTTTAAATCTCAGATTTCGGTCACGTCTCGTCTCAAAGAATTTAGATAGCTTATCTCGTATCGGATGAGATCTCGAACGAGATGAGTGCATCTCGGTCGTCCATCTCGGATTTACATCTCGGTTTCTAAAATTCATTTCGGAGTTATCTCGGAGTATATGTCATGTCGAAAATTAGTTTTCATACACCTAAATTTATAATACTAGTCAGTAGTCACTACTTTAGGAAAACACTATGCACTTATCTTGAATATATCACACGCTTATTATTAGTAATTTAGTATGGAAAAATATCACTTGTATCATGTAAAATAAACAAATAACTAGATTTCATGAATAATGTTCAATATAATATCATATGAGATAATGTAGACAAGAAACAAACCATAACATATGCTCCTCTACTTTATTTGATCATTCACTTAACATTATTACACAATATAATGTCTCATTTCTACCTTTTATGATTTATAGTGCTGCAAGGAAAATCTTAATTTTATAACTTCAAATACAAAAGTCTACAAGTAGAATTAAGATATTCCATGCCTGATTATAGTTATTAACTATTAGCAAACAAAATCTCATTAAGCAACTAATAGCATAAATATTTCAAACAAACGTAGAAAATAGCATACATAGTACAAACAATTTTCAAACATTTAGTAATATTATAAGAAAAGAAAAAATGATGTATGAATGAACATGTAATCATCGAATGAAATTAATAGATGAAAGAATTCCTTTATTGTTTAAAAATAAGCCTTGAGGAAAAAAATTATAGCAGTAAAGGCTAAATGAAATCAAATTGGGAATCCATTTGGAATATAAAGTTAAATAAGTGAAGCCCAAAATTTGTAGCCGCAAAAAAATAAGGTTAGGAAAAAAACTCAAGAAAGTGTCGAAAAAAGAAAAATGAAATCGAATGTAAATTAATTTGGATCAGAAACCTAAATGAAAATCATAAAGTGAAATATTTACCATAATCGATGTAGATTTTATCATCTTCTTACACTCGTCACTACCGTTAAATAAGAGACGAAGATTAAATGAGATTTATATAAGAAATAAGGGTTAAAAAAAGTACAATTAAGAAGGCTTAAATTAAGGTAAATGATGAGCCAGCCTAATACGGAAAAAGAGTTGATTTTTTCCAAAATTCAAAAATTCGGCCGATATCTCGCTGTTAAATCTCGTCCGAGATACCGGACGAGATACTGAAATATCGTCCGAGATTTGGGTCAGACGAGATTCAAACGAAATAGCCTGTTTCGAATCGCCCGGGCTTGAAAACGAGATCTCGGCCGAGATGAGCGAGATTTAAAACCTTGCTATGAATTTAGCGTGGCTTTAAACATTTAGGAAACCCATGCATTTTCATCAATGATGAGATCGATTCTTGATCATGACTTTTAGGACTGTTTATTTCTAGGTGACATTAATTTCCTAAGGTGATCATTTCCCAGCTCTCGTATGATGATGAGGAACTAGTGCATTGGGTTCACCCTCATAAATTTCAGTAAAAACTGGCTGAAAATTGTGAAAATTCACAAGCGCAGATCATCTAGATGCATGATTCAAAGGTATCGAATTTGTAGGGGCTAAAATAACAAAAATATTAACTCCCAATAAACTTCTATTAGCATTCTTATTCTAATTGAAGGCCCCCCAAAAAAAAAACATTTTTGTAAATTGCTGATTAATCTAAAATTTGTGAGGAACAATGTAATTTACATATTTAAATGCATCATAGCATTAGGGTAGTTCAAGGTAGTAGCTCAAATTATTATCATGTGGTGATGGATATTGCTTCAACTCTTAATTTTGGGGTTCAAATTGTCATATTAAAAACTTTAGTGCTCACATAATCTATACATAGAAACTGTAATTTTGTTGAACATTGCCCGTGTCCCGTTTGGATCGACTTAAATGAGCTACTTTTTGAAAGCCAAAATGAATTGGTTTAAGTTTTCAAAAAGGAAAGAAGTAGCTTAGTTAAGTTCATACAAACGGACCCTTAGTTTACTGTCTGTTTGAAAAAAGAACTTGTGACCTTTCTTAAATGATTTTACACACGCGTGCATGTGCATATAGTGAATAAACTACAATTGCGGTTGTACTTGTTGGAGAGGCAGTTAGTTGAAAGTGAACTTACGTGCAGTACACTATAAAATTGATGCATGTGGTTAAATTATTTGCTAGCCTAGATCAACATATGAAACCGAAACATTTGGGTTATATTTTCAGATTGCATTAGCCTACAATGAAGCCCTAATGAGCGGCAAACTTACTTGGAGAAAAGGGGCCATTATTCAGTCTACGTGCCTTGAATCTATTAGAAAACACATTGAAGAGATGTTATCATCTTCACTTGATCTCAAGAACCATTTATATAACTATCTAAGTGTCCATGAGTGGCCGAAAGAAGAAAATGCAAAATGTATACTTGCTTGGTATCTTCAGTGGTACAGTGTTCCACAGTCAGGTGCTGTAAAATCTGCTGTTGATAATATAATGGGGAAAGTTCAAGTTACTTCATCTATGGTTCCTTTACTGCGCTTGTTGTTGCCGACAACTCATAACAGAGTGCTTACTGAAATCGATAACTTATATCGAAAATAATGAGACATATGAAGGCCCAAGTTTTCTTTTTGTCAAATTAGTGTAACATGCATTGTTGTTGTAGATTGTAGTTGTTTTTGAGTAGTTGAGATTTGTTGCATGTAATAACTTGATATTTGTGTCAAAAAAAAAGATAGTTTTTTTTAAAATTATATTTTTCGCCCAAAATTCTGATAAATATTGTGTAAGATGGACAGTGAATTGTATAAAACCTTTTTCAGCCCTGCTTAGTATTGAATTGATGACTGAACCCTAGCAAAGTTACGCAGTTGAAACCTTCTTTTAATTGTATTTGACTTAGAATCAATGATCAATGTTATTTTGATAAGAATAGCAAGAGTACCAAATAAGGCTTGTATTCTTTATTGTATTAAGTTATTTTCATTATTGTAAAAATCTTTCTAGACCTCCGTCTAGACGATCGACGAGGCTTACCGTCTGATGATTTGCTTAGATTCGTCTAGATAAGGTTTACGTTTCATATACGAATCAGAACATGTATTTATGCATTGCTGGGTATTATTTAAGGTTCAATGCTGCATATAAGCATTAATGTGCTAGTATTATGGTATCTTGCCTTCTTAGCTATTCCAAAGTATAGTCAAAATTCCAAAAGTCCAACTTATATCAATTACCACTAAGCAAAACATTAAAATTTTATTCAAAATATATGAGTTATCAAAAATTCTAGCCTCGGTTAATTCTTGTCTAAACGATTAATCTTTAGTATGTACTAACCGTTGGGCAATTTTTACAATCTTGGTTATTTCTAGTATTGGGTTTGGTGTAGGGTTGTTATAGCATATTTATTATTTTTTATACTTTTAATACCGAAATGGATTTATAATGAAATGAAATTTTCTATTTATTTGTTTAGGTATATTAGTTGTGAACGGAACGGAGAATGTTCGATATCTGTCTACATTTGTAGATATGGATATCTGATATTCGAAAATAATTTCCGATATAGGCAGATATAAGACTATTTGCATTCGTATCCGATCGTTTACAGACCTAATTTGGTGTAGTATTGTATTTCTATGGATTGCTTTAGTCATTTTTTTCGGTGTTACTATGCGCACACTTGAACTATCCTAAAGTCACTTAAATATGTACTAAAATTAATTGTGATAAAAATTTTCAAAAACTTACTTTGATCGTTTTTAAACCTCTTTTTGATCAAATTTCAACTCGACTTAAAATGCCAAAATGAAGACGAGAAGAGTCACGAACTTGGAAACATGCTTAGAAAGACAAAAGATTGGACTCAAGATGGTTGATGGAAATTGGAGCTAAGTAGACCACTCAGTACTGAGAGGTTTTTCTTTCACTTAGCACTTCCCAATTCTTCTTGTACTTCAAGCATTTCTTCCAACAATCATGATAAAGTGCTTTTTCTAGAAGGTAGACAAGCAACACTAAGCATTTTGGAGAAGAAAGCAGGAAAAGACAAGTGTTAGGTGAATCATCAAAAGGAATTAGATCTTCAGGAAAAAAGAGTTTGGAATGCATTGAATTGAAGAAAGAAAGGCAAGTCAAATAAGATAAAGGACTTTCATCCAGAAAAAACCACCTGGTACCGAGAGGTTCTTCTTGGTACCGAAAGTTTTTGTTGAAGATTGCACCGGCATGTTCCTTTCTATACACTTGGACTTGCATTTGGACTTCAATCAACGTAGGCTTTTGAGTCTACTGGTGAGTTTCTCTATAAATACCCGCCCTAAAGCAGCTGAAGAGGGGATGGACCCTCTGCATCTTCTTCACTCTTATCTCCTTTCTTAAATATACTCTAAAGACTTCATTGTAAATCTGAGATCTACTAGATTGTGGTTAGGTCTGATACAGTTAGTTGTAATCTGAAGAGAAAACAACTAATAATAAAGATTAAAGTGGACGTAGGTTGGAGAATTTGCCAAACCACTAAAAAAATTGTCTCCTTTTCTGCTTTTACCTTTATTTTATTAGAACTTTTCTTTTGATATTTAAGTATTGTGCCATTTTTGGCATCAACATTTTGGTGCTTTCATTGAGAATGAGCTAGATTTGACAACCTAAGCTTGGATCTGAAGTTTGGAGAAGATGAAAAGACGTAGCACTAGATCTATGATTGGAGGAATTCAACCAGAGCATGGGGGCAACCAGGAGGCGTCCTCAAATTCCAACCAATCCATCTATGTGACCAGAGAGGAGATGGAGGGAATGATGAAAGAAATACAAGATGGACCGATGCCTAGGCAACAGGAGATGCTAGATGGATTTTTTTCAAAGGTTAGGACAATAAGGAATAGCGGAAGCTGTTGGTATTCAAATGTAACATCTCAAAATTTTATCGTTTTGATTTTAAATATTTATTTAATTTTAAATATTTAAATAATTATTTTTTAAGTTTAATAACTTGAACTCAAATATATGGATTATTTAAATATTTGAATTATGAATTAAATATTAATTAAATTGATTAAATAGCCTTATTTAACTCTTTTTAATTAATAAATAATAATGTTAAATTCATTTGTAAATTCATTTATAATAATAAATTATTCGAGTAAATAATAAGAAAACCAATTGTCAATAAAATGACCTGGTTTTTATTGATGTATTTTTAATTGAATTTATAGGATTTTTCCATAATTTTTAATTTGGAAAATATTTAAATTGTCGTTTGGTGTATTTTCAGCAAACGATGGAATTTTTGTGATTTTACAAAATAAGATAACCATTATATTTTATAATTGTTTGGAATCGTGTTACATTTTGGTGCACGATTATATTTTTATTTCTGTTGTTCGCGATTCGTACGCGAATGAAATATTGTGTAGCGGGAGACCGCAAAACCTCCTTTACAAACTATTTTCAAATCAAATCAAATTCAAAATTTTCAACTATGATTATTTGATTTGATGTGTTGCTTGCAAATGTTGCTTTAATTGAGTGTGAAGTAAGGAAATGAGTTTTGTTATAAAAGCAAACAAGTTCGACACTTAACAAAAAAGTATGCTTTCAACTTTTCCTCTTTCATCTTCATTTCCCTCCACTAAACCAAAACAAGAAAATAAAAATGGCTGCAAGATTATAAAATCAAAATTAAAGAAATTACTTCACTAAAAATAATAAAACAAGTTTCTTTGAGATCGTAGCGAGGAGATCTACGAATCTATATTTTTTTTGTTGCCTTCGATGGGGTTTGTCGTGATCGTCAGTTTTAGAGTTGAAACTAGGGCTTCGATTTTATGGACTTGTAGGATATTTAAGGGAATGGCATTAGTTGCAGTAGGTTTCTCGAGTGGAGTGGCATCGTCGGCCAGATTTTCGCGAGGAGCGGCTGCTTTTGCTGAATCGTGACTTCGGCCATGTCACACTCTGAGCTCCCCACGTCACTTTTTGACTAATGGCAGCGGGGCATGGGTGGTCAGGTCGTGTAACGACCCAGAATTTATATTAATTTAAATTTGAATATTTAATTAATTTTAAATATTAATAAGTGAAATTAATAAGTCGAATAATTTTAAATTCGAATATTGGATTTAATTGGGTAATTAAATCGATAATTTAATAGTTGAAATTACAGAAATAATTGAAAATTGGGTTTAAAATGATTAAAATTTATTTGGAAAATTTTATTTAATCATATTGGAGTTATAATGATGTTATAGAACTTTTAAAATTGAATTTAGAGTTAATCTGTGAAAACTGAATATTTTAATATTTAATTATCGATTGAAAAATAGCCAATTTTCGAACAGTCTCAGAATTGAACGAGACCAGTTCCATTGGATCCGTAATAGTTTTTTATTATCGGATTTCAATTTTCGTAGCAATCGGAGTTGTCGTTTGACCGTGACAGCTCAAAACGCATCGAATTGTTTTTATTATTAATTTGGCGAGTTAAAATAGTCATTTTTCAAAAAGTCTCGGATTTCGACGAAACCAGTTTCATCGGATCCGTAATGTGATATTATTGCAAATTTCGTGTCAATTGGATTTAACGTTTGTCCGGGGCAAGCGAAAACGCATCGAAATCGGTTTAAATCGGTTTAATTTAAATTGATCGTTTAGTTCTGTAACTCGTACAGATGACCGAATTAGCTCCCGAAACACGTTCCATTGCGTTCAGAACGCGGGGTAAACCTTAGAAACGCCAGCCGGCACGCTTCGTTTGGAGTTCGGAAAATTTCGGATGAATAGTGTCGCGTATTTTTCTATAAAAACCCCTCCATCAATTCATTTTTCACAAAACCCCAACCAGCTAGGGTTAGCCGCCACCATCAGTTTCGAAGGCCAGAAATTGTCCATCTTTCTCCTCTAATATCTCATGATCCATCAGCAATTAGAAGAAGTGTTCAACATGAAAGTTCTAGAGGACGATGAGAGCTTCGATTCTATACGGTGATGATCGGATTTGGAGCGTTGTGGTGGCCGCTAGGGGGCGCGTTTGGGCTGCCTTTGGGCACGAATTCCCAGGCCTAGATGAGGCCGAGCTTGGTGCTATTGATGGTGAAGGTGGAGTGAAGCGAGGGCTTTCGAATGGTGGTGGAGTGATGGGGTCTAGTGCATCGAGGAGGCCGGAGCAATTAGGGTTTGGTGGAGGCTATGGGTTCTTGGTTGAACGTGATATTCACGTTGGGAAGAAGGTGAGGAAGCACGGCCCAGATTTGAGAAGTGAAAATGTGCGGCCAGGGTTTGATCTGGAATTTTGGTAAAAAAAATATAAAAGGAATTGAAATTAAATTGTGTATTAATTTGTGTAAACTTTAAAAATGCATAACTTCTTCATACGAGGTTCGTTTCGGACGAGATTTTTTGCGTTGGAATCGTATTGACGAGCACTACGCGATGCAACTGGATTGGAGTCGTTTGGAGTCAGTGAAAATTTCGGGTAAAATTAAACGTCCGTTTAACTTTATTCGAAATAAACGCTGAAACAGAACTGAAATTCAAGGTGAGAACTTCTCACTCAATCGAATAGTTTCGATTTATATTTTAAATAGTTATATTTAAAATATCT
This sequence comes from Allium fistulosum, assembly GCA_030737815.1. Taxonomy (NCBI): domain Eukaryota; kingdom Viridiplantae; phylum Streptophyta; class Magnoliopsida; order Asparagales; family Amaryllidaceae; genus Allium; species Allium fistulosum. Next base: position 588,914,451 of record CM060907.1, on the reverse strand, counting down.
TGAATGTATGCCTGAATGATGATTGCTATTAGTTGTTGATTGAAATAGACATTATACGCCGTTATTAAGCGGAGGTTATTTATTAAAAACATATACCGCGAATATTTCACCTTTGTGTGGAATTGGTATTATATATATATAGCAATATATACATATTGGCATATGTATATATTGGATTGATTGATTTCCCGCATTGTATAGCGGATGAGACCCTATTGCGCCGTATAATAGCAGATAATATTTATTAATCCTATATACCGCGATAATTCCGTACTGGAGCGGAATTGGTGTTGTGCTAACATCTGTGGATGCAGGGAAACATGTTGGATGGATCCAACTGGATTCCTCAACTGTATTGATTTATTTACAGATATTTTGATATATTCTGTTGTCATATGATGATATATGATGTTTTGATTATTGTGATTGATGATTGGTGCTGTTGCATCATCGGATCCATTTTTGAGTTTAAAAATAACGATTTTGGATTTTAAAAGAATTTTTAAAGTAATTTGTAGAAATATACGTTTTATTAAATTTTTGAATTGGTTTATTTTAAATAAATAAATGTTATAATTTTAATGTATTAAAAATAGTGATTTTGGTGAAATATAACCGAAATGTGAATTTTGAAATAAATAGTTGAATAAATTTATAAAATAGTTTAAAATTGGGGTTTTTGAATTATTATAAACAATTTATATAAAAGTTTGCTAAGATTAATATTTATAAATTAAAAATATAGGAATTGTAAAACAAGTTTTATTAAATGTTAAAAGGAAGTATAAATGATTTCGTAAGTGAATAAAATTTATAAATTTATAAATTGTGAAGTTATAAAATGAATAGATTTTTGTAAAATAGAAGATTTATAAGTAATTAACTTATAAATTAGATTTTTGGTATAAAAAATTGAGTTATGAATTGAATTTGTTAATTCAAGGATTTTTATAAATCAAAGTTTTTATAAATAGAATTGTAATTTATAAACGTTGTTTATAAATCCGAAATCACTTATTTTGATAAGTGAATTTTTGAAGTTAATTAAAGAAATTTAGATCCACGATTTTGGACAGTAGATAATCCTTTAAATAAAATGAGTAAAAATGTTGAATTTGGATAACGAACTATATTCACGATTTTGGACAGTGAATATATTATTTAATAAAATGGTTATGTTTTGGGAAGGTAATATTATGAAATGATTTAATCATTTTAAAAGATGTTTTAAAACGTGTTGGGTATCGAAACCATAGATTTCAACATTTATTGTTGAAATAGACGTTTTCAAGAAAATAAGGAAATGGTGGACTATAACACTGTTGTTATAGTAAATGATTTCCGAAAGGAAATTTTTTGTATAGTATTGGGATTTATATATCTATCTAAATTTCGAATCCCTATGCTAGTGATTTTGGGTTGTCGTAACGATGTTTTACGCAACATTCGTTTTGACCCAAATAAATGTGTTTAAAAGGCCGTTTTCCTTAAAGAATGAAATATATACTTAATTATGATTTAAGTATATCGAATATTTTCCAAGTGTTGAAAATAAATGATTTGTGAATTACTTATTTTTAAATAAGTATGGAAATGCTTTTCCAATTTGAAATGAACTGTTTTGAGATTTTATCTTCAAAGATAAATTGAAATGTGGAAATTGATTTGAAATCATTTCCAAATGATTGAAGTATGGAAATAATATATCTAGTAAAGATATTTTTGGAAATTAAATAATTTGGAAAATTATTTGGAATCTGATGATGTTGCGCATCTTTATTGATAGTTAAATAACCGACTATCAATATTTACCTTGAATGGGTATTTGTTGTGATTTGTTTGAATGTGAATGCCACACTTATTTTTGAATAAGCGCTCACTATTCGGGTTAGCCGGGAAAGGACCATGGTCGTATAACCCATTCCGAATATGTGATACGTCGTTTTGAATCGCATTTGATGACCGGTGTTGAAGACCGGATATTTTTGAAAGCGAAAGGATTACCATCGAGTTACTCTACATCGGCTGATCTCCGATATAGAGGTTTTATCACCCTTAGTGACGGGAAGTCCGGACGTGATTAGAAAATTATCCGGATGTGCAAGGGCTTCGTGAGAAGTGCCTTCGGTTCTGTTCGATCCCGGAACAGACTTGTATGGTTGTGTGTCTGACGTTACAAATTGAGATATAAAGCTGATTTCTTTCAAATACATTTCTGTTGGTGGCGGAGAATTTATTCTCTTATCTTAACACCCTTCTCTGAGACGTACGAGCTCAGAGGTTATGTAGTTGAAATTTATCAGCGATATATTTCCAATTTGGTAACGTGGCATGCTGAGTGTTGCTGTGAAATGATCATTGTTTGATCGTTTGTGATATGATCATTTGTTTGATCATTTATCTTTGTGATCATTACTTTGATCATTTGTTGACCCAAAGCACAGTTTTGTATAAAGCGCGGATTTGTGGACGAGACTTCGTTGGACCTCACACCCCGGAAATGGTCAAAACAGGAAGGATACAATAAGGTTCTAGGGAGTAGCGCCCCTTAGTGTATGTCATTCCTTCTGGATAGAGGTGGTATTATGGTATGGAGTCCAAATACTTAACCTATGTTGTTGCTGCATTATTATTCTTATGTGGTTGTTGGAATCGAGGATCCTCGGGAAGATCGGTTACGATCGGGGGATGACATATGTGTGTCAGTAGTTACCTATTTTTGCAGGGGTAACCCGGCCTTGTGTTGGCAGAGATCCGGTTAGGTTCTCGGGTCGTCTTTCCAGAGGCGTACCTATGTGGCAATGGGAAGTTCCTTGGCCTGACCATTTGTTGGAAATCCAAAGAAACAATACGTGACTTGTACGGTTTTAGTTGTATTACCTGCCATGGAATGTGGCGGTAACCTGCTATTGAACATGGTAGCTATAGTAGGCATACGATACTGGTCGTATGTTGGCTAAGATTAATATTATACTTTCGAAATGTTTTCTACACTATGCACTAATAATAATATCAAAAATGATTTGATTTTGCGTAGTAAGCATCTTTGACTATCATAAGAAGAAATCTCCTCCAATTTTGCGTTTGCATTGTGGGTGTGGCGGGAGGTCTTATGGTAGTTTCATTTTCCAAAAGCATTGCGAAATTTACTTTAAAATATCCTGTTGTTTGTTTTAAAGATAAACTGTTTTAAGTTCTCACACCAGTTACCATGACTGACCTGGAGTTTATTGTTTCCTTCCTAAACTCTGGGTGACCACCAATTTCCACATGGGCAGTCTAAAGTTAGGTTATCAGGTTATTCTGGATTCAGGATGCTGTGGAGCTTAGTGGCAAGCTGGATGACGAGACGTACCACTTGTATATGATATTATTTATTCCGCTGTGTATTCTGTATGAGGACAAGTTTATATAACTGTCCATTGATGTATTGACTCTGTTTGTTGTAAACTCTGATAATGTGATATGATGTGATGTAATAACTGATATAGTTCTTTGTTTTAAAGATTATTCATTTATCTATTATATGTTGTTCCGCTGCGAATGTGAGATTCTGATATTGTTTCTGTTTCTGATGTTGTTCTGTTGTTCTTCTTTCTTTCTCTTCTATCTTTTCTTCTTTTCTTCTTTCTTAAACCTATAACATTTCGGGTTTCCGGCGTTCGATTGCTCGGCAGTCGATAAAATGAGTATCGATGTCGAATTTTCGAAAGTCGAAAATCTACGGGATGTTACATTTGGTATCAGAGCATATGGTTAAGCGACAACCCTGCTCTGTTGGGTGTTACTCATTAGAGATAGAGTCAGTAGTACTCTAGAATGAGTTTGAGTGTAATAATAGATATGAGCACGTATTTGTTAGTTAATATAAAATTGTTTTATATTGTGATGATTGATTTGTTGAGTGGTATATGGATTCTGGTCGGTATTGTCAGTACAACTCTATCGATAGAGATCTCTAAACACTTATATAGAACAATTCAGCATGATATTGTTTTAAAATTAGGTAAATGAAATAATTTTACCTCGATTATATTTTATATATAAATAAATAATTTTTCAGTGTTAAAGTGTATATAATTGATTGTTTGGTTGTTAAAAATGTAAATATATATAAGTTAATTAAAAGTTGTTTGAATGAGTTAAATAAAACAACAATTGTAAAAGAGTAAATTATATAAGCAAATGAATTATAATGTATGAAATTATAATTAGAATGATTTGCAAAAGTGAAATAATCTTGTAAAGAAAAATAGCGAAATGATACAAGAAAAGATTTATAAATGTGATTTATAAATAAAATGAAATTTTTGAAAGAATTTAAAGCACTGAATTCACTATTGTTGCTGAGAAATAATAAGGGTGATGACTGCAGCATCATCGGTATCATTTTCGAGTTTCTGTGTGATTGATTTGCTACCCATAATAAATTGGAAATTGAAGTTTTGTTGTGATAAACAGATTCGATTTAAAATCCAAGTTGAAGTTGATAAATATAAGTGAAATATAATATGAAATAAAATTAACTTTGGTAAAAGTTGAATAGAATTTATTTAGAATGGGAATCTAAATTTAATTTATAAGTGGAAACTTAAGTTAAGATAAACAAATGATGTTTAAATGGAAAATAACTTAAGTGATGTTGAACGAAATTGATTTTGATATCAAAGTAAATTAATAAAGTGAATTTATTAAATAAATATGAACTCGAGTTATATAAATGAAATTCAACTTGGGATGTTAAATGAATTAGATATTGAACTAATAAATGGATTGAATGTTAATCAATCGAAAGCAAATAATTGAGATGGAATAATGAATATAAGTGTTAATTCATTAAAAGCTGATAAATTGGAATTTGAATAAATTGAGTGGAAGTCAATTTAATGTTAAACCAATTGGAATTAAAAGTGTTGATCCAAATCAAATGTAAAATTAAAAATTTGGTTGTGTTGAATATACATTGGTTGTTATATAGATGTTGGTTGATTGTATATAAATTCATTAAGTATTAATGAAACTGAATTAATAAAATTGGAAGCTAAAGTAATTGAATTCAAAATCGAAAGTGATGTAAATTTTAATAGAATTAAATTCAATTTGAATTGAAAGTGAACCAACTTGAATGTAAATTAGTGAATGTAAACTAATTGAATTGAAAAAGAATGTTGATAAAATCCAATATAAGTGAATGTTAATGAGAAGTGAATCTATATGGATTTGGTTATGAATTGATTTGGATAGACATTGATTTGTTGGATGTTTATTGGATGATAGTTGTTTGATGGTAGCATTGTTTCTTTTGAATGCATTGTTATGTTGGCACATGTAGTTATTATGTTGCTATATGTTGTATATTGATATTATTTTCTATATACATGTTCTCATTTATTTGATTGAGTGTTTAGTAGGTGCGGATGGCGTTTGCTTCGTATTTGGAGCTCGCTTTCGCGTTATATTAGCCGTATACGCTCGCTAAATAATATATAAGGTACATATCTCGGATTAAATATCGTACTTTTACACTTTTTCCCTACGGGATGCCTCATCACTTGATGAGATGTATATTTGTGATATATATACACTGTCATTTTTTTTTCCGGATCGAGCCGCGCAAAAGAGACTATGGCGAAATTTTCCGAAAATTTAAGGCGTTAGAATATTTTTGAGAAAATTGGAAAATTTGAAAATTTTGAAAACTAAGTATGGTTTGAAAACTTAGTAAAAGTTGTTGAAAGAAGTTTAACTATTGAATTTTGGAAAAGTTAAACACTTAAGTAGATTGTAAAATCAAATTTGAACGGGTTGGTTTGGAAAGTTAATGGATTTTGTATCTTCTTCTTACTTGGTAATTTCGAGGACGAAATTCTTTTAAGGGGGGAAGTTTGTAACGACCCAAAATTTATATTAATTTAAATTTGAATATTTAATTAATTTTAAATATTAATAAGTGAAATTAATAAGTCGAATAATTTTAAATTCGAATATTGGATTTAATTGGGTAATTAAATCGATAATTTAATAGTTGAAATTACAGAAATAATTGAAAATTGGGTTTAAAATGATTAAAATTTATTTGGAAAATTTTATTTAATCATACTGGAGTTATAATGATGTTATAGAACTTTTAAAATTGAATTTAGAGTTAATCTGTGAAAACTGAATATTTTAATATTTAATTATCGACTGAAAAATAGCCAATTTTCAAACAGTCTTAGAATTGAACGAGACCAGTTCCATTGGATCCGTAATAGTTTTTTATTATTGGATTTCAATTTTCGTAGTAATCGGAGTTGTCGTTTGACCGTGGCAGCTCAAAACGCATCGAATTGTTTTTATTATTAATTTGGCGAGTTAAAATAGTCATTTTTCAAAAAGTCTCGGATTTCGACGAAACCAGTTTCATCGGATCCGTAATGTGATATTATTGCAAATTTCGTGTCAATTGGATTTACCGTTTGTCCGGGACAAGCGAAAACGCATCGAAATCGGTTTAAATCGGTTTAATTTAAATTGATCGTTTAATTCCGTAACTCGTACAGATGACCGAATTACCTCCCGAAACAAGTTCCATTGCGTTCAGAACGCGGGGTAAACCTTAGAAACGCCAGCCGGCTCGCTTCGTTTGGAGTTCGGAAAATTTCGGATGAATAGTGTCGCGTATTTTTTTATAAAAACCCCTCCATCAATTCATTTTTCACAAAACCCCAACCAGCTAGGGTTAGCCGCCACCATCAGTTTCAAAGGCCAGAAATTGTCCATCTTTCTCCTCTAATATCTCATGATCCATCAGCAATTAGAAGAAGTGTTCAACATGAAAGTTCTAGAGGACGATGAGAGCTTCGATTCTATACGGTGATGATCGGATTTGGAGCATTGTGGTGGCCGCTAGGGGGCGCGTTTGGGCTGCCTTTGGGCACGAATTCCCAGGCCTAGATGAGGCCGAGCTTGGTGCTATTGATGGTGAAGGTGGAGTGAAGCGAGGGCTTTCGAATGGTGGTGGAGTGATGGGGTCTAGTGCATCGAGGAGGCCGGAGCAATTATGGTTTGGTGGAGGCTATGGGTTCTTGGTTGAACGTGATATTCACGTTGGGAAGAAGGTGAGGAAGCACGGCCCAGATTTGAGAAGTGAAAATGTGCGGCCAGGGTTTGATCTGGAATTTTGGTAAAAAAATATAAAAGGAATTGAAATTAAATTGTGTATTAATTTGTGTAAACTTTAAAAATGCATAACTTCTTCATACGAGGTTCGTTTCGGACGAGATTTTTTGCGTTGGAATCGTATTGACGAGCACTACGCGATGCAACTGGATTGGAGTCGTTTGGAGTCAGTGAAAATTTCGGGTAAAATTAAATGTCCGTTTAACTTTATTCGAAATAAACGCTGAAACTGAACTGAAATTCAAGGTGAGAACTTCTCACTCAATCGAATAGTATCGATTTATATTTTAAATAGTTAGATTTAAAATTTCTTGAATGTATGCCTGAATGATGATTGCTATTAGTTGTTGATTGAAATAGACATTATACGCCGTTATTAAGCGGAGGTTATTTATTAAAAACATATATCGCGAATATTTCACCTTTGTGTGGAATTGGTATTATATATATAGCAATATATACATATTGGCATATGTATATATTGGATTGATTGATTTCCCGCATTGTATAGCGGATGAGACCCTATTGCGCCGTATAATAGCGGATAATATTTATTAATCCTATATACCGCGATAATTCAGTACTGGAGCAGAATTGGTATTGTGCTAACATCTGTGAATGCAGGGAAACAGGTTGGAGGGATCCAACTGGATTCCTCAACTGTATTGATTTATTTACAGATATTTTGATATATTCTGTTGTCATATGATGATATATGATGTTTTGATTGTTGTGATTGATGATTGGTGCTGTTGCATCATCGGATCCATTTTTGAGTTTTAAAATAACGATTTTGGATTTTAGAAGAATTTTTAAAGTAATTTGTAGAAATATATGTTTTATTAAAATTTTGAATTGGTTTATTTTAAATAAATAAATGTTATAATTTTAATGTATTAAAAATAGTGATTTTGGTGAAATATAACTGAAATGTGAATTTTGAAATAAATAGTTGAATAAATTTATAAAATAGTTTAAAATTGGGATTTTTGAATTATTATAAACAATTTATATAAAAGTTTGCTAAGATTAATATTTATAAATTAAAAATATAGGAATTGTAAAACAAGTTTTATTAAATGTTAAAAGGAAGTATAAATGATTTCGTAAGTGAATAAAATTTATAAATTTATAAATTGTGAAGTTATAAAATGAATAGATTTTTGTAAAATATAAGATTTATAAGTAATTAACTTATAAATTAGATTTTTGGTATAAAAAATTGAGTTATGAATTGAATTTGTTAATTCAAGGATTTTTATAAATCAAAGTTTTTATAAATAGAATTGTAATTTATAAACGTTGTTTATAAATCCGAAATCACTTATTTTGATAAGTGAATTTTAGAAGTTAATTAAAGAAATTTAGATCCACGATTTTGGACAGTAGATAATCCTTTAAATAAAATGAGTAGAAATGTTGAATTTGGATAACGAACTATATTCACGATTTTGGACAGTGAATATATTATTTAATAAAATGGTTATGTTTTGGGAAGGTAATATTATGAAATGATTTAATCATTTTAAAAGATGTTTTAAAACGTGTTGGGTATCGAAACCATAGATTTCAACATTTATTGTTGAAATAGACGTTTTCGAGAAAATAAGGAAATGGTGGACTATAACACTGTTGTTATAGCAAATGATTTCCGAAAGGAAATATTTTGTATAGTATTGGGATTTATATATCTATCTAAATTTCGAATCCCTATGCTAGTGATTTTGGGTTGTCGTAACGATGTTTTACGCAACATTCGTTTTGACCCAAATAAATGTGTTTAAAAGGCCGTTTTCCTTAAAGAATGAAATATATACTTAATTATGATTTAAGTATATCGAATATTTTCCAAGTGTTGAAAATAAATGATTTGTGAATTACTTATTTTTAAATAAGTATGGAAATGCTTTTCCAATATGAAATGAACTATTCTGAGATTTTATCTTCAAAGATAAATTATTTTATCTTCAAAGATAAATTGAAATGTGGAAATTGATTTGAAATCATTTCCAAATGATTGAAGTGTGGAAATAATATATCTAGTAAAGATATTTTTGGAAATTAAATAATTTGGAAAATTATTTGGAATCTGATGATGTTGCGCATCTTTATTGATAGTTAAATAACCGACTATCAATATTTACCTTGAATGGGTATTTGTTGTGATTTGTTTGAATGTGAATGCCACACTTATTTTTGAATAAGCGCTCACTATTCGGGTTAACCGAGAAAGGACCATGGGGTCGTATAACCCATTCCGAATATGTGATACGTCGTTTTGAATCGCATTTGATGACCGGTGTTGAAGACCGGATATTTTTGAAAGCGAAAGGATTACCGTCGAGTTACTCTACATCGGCTGATCTCCGATATAGAGGTTTTATCACCCTTAGTGACGGGAAGTCCGGACGTGATTAAAAAATTATCCGGATGTGCAAGGGCTTCGTGAGAAGTGCCTTCGGTTCTGTTCGATCCCGGAACAGACTTGTATGGTTGTGTGTCTGACGTTACAAATTGAGATATAAAGCTGATTTCTTTCAAATACATTTCTGTTGGTGGTGGAGAATTTATTCTCTTAGCTTAACACCCTTCTCTGAGACGTACGAGCTCAGAGTTTATGTAGTTGAAATTTATCAGCGATATATTCCCAATTTGGTAACGTGGCATGCTGAGTGTTGCTGTGAAATGATCATTGTTTGATCGTTTGTGATATGATCATTTGTTTGATCATTTATCTTTGTGATCATTACTTTGATCATTTGTTGACCCAAAGCACAGTTTTGTATAAAGCGTGGCTTTATGGACGAGACTTCGTCGGACCTCACACCCCGGAAATGGTCAAAACAGGAAGGATGCAGCAAGGTTCTAGGGAGTAGCGCCCCTTAGTGTATGTCATTCCTTCTGGATAGAGGTGGTATCATGGTATGGAGCCCAGATACTTAACCTATGTTGTTGCTGCATTATTATTCTTATGTGGTTGTTGGAATCGAGGATCCTCGAGAAGATCGGTTACGATCGGGGGATGACATATGCGTGTCAGTAGTTACCTATTTTTGCAGAGGTAACCCGGCCTTGTGTTGGCAGAGATCCGGTTAGGTTCTCGGATCGTCTTTCCAGAGGCGTACCTATGTGGCAATGGGAAGTTCCTTGGCCTGACCATTTGTTGGAAATCCAAAGAAACAATACGTGACTTGTACGGTTTTAGTTGTATTACCTGCCATGGAATGTGGCGGTAACCTACTATTGAACATGGTAGCTATAGTAGGCATACGATACTGGTCGTATGTTGACTAAGATTAATATTATACTTTCGAAATGTTTTCTACACTATGCACTAATAATAATATCAAAAATGATTTGATTTTGCGTAGTAAGCATCTTTGACTATCATAAGAAGAAATCTCCTCCAATTTTGCGTTTGCATTGTGTGTGTGGCGGGAGGTCTTATGGTAGTTTCATTTTCCAAAAGCATTGCGAAATTTACTTTAAAATATCCTGTTGTTTGTTTTAAAGATAAACTGTTTTAAGTTCTCACACCAGTCACCATGACTGACCTGGAGTTTATTGTTTCCTTCCTAAACTCTGGATGCCCACCAATTTCCACACGGGCAGTCTAAAGTTAGGTTATCAGGTTATTCTGGATTCAGGATGCTGTGGAGCTTAGTGGCAAGCTGGATGACGAGACGTACCACTTGTATATGATATTATTTATTCTGTTGTGTATTCTGTATGAGGACAAGTTTATATAACTGTCCATTGATGTATTGACTCTGTTTGTTGTAAACTCTGATAATGTGATATGATGTGATGTAATAACTGATATAGTTCTTTGTTTTAAAGATTATTCATTTATCTATTATATGTTGTTCCGCTGCGAATGTGAGATTCTGATATTGTTTCTGTTTCTGATGTTGTTCTATTGTTCTTCTTTCTTTCTCTTCTATCTTTTCTTCTTTTCTTTTTTCTTAAACCCATAACATTTCGGGTTTTCGGCGTTCGATTGCTCGGCAGTCGATAAAGTGAGTATCGATATCGAATTTTCGAAAGTCGAAAATCTACGGGATGTTACAGGTCGGTTGTATAGTGCTCACGAAGAGAGAGATGACGGTGAAGTCGGTTTGGGATTTCATGGACCATGGAGTGCGAAATTGTGTGCGTGCACATTTGAGTGCATTGTGATCGTGTATAGGAGATTGAGTAATTAGGCGTTGGATAAGAAGGGTTTGTGTTAGGTAAGTAGTTTAAGTGGATAATTAATTTAGTTAATTAATGAATTTATTAAATCAAATTCTTATAATTTCAATATCTTGCTTATACAAGGTCGGATTCGGATGCGGTTAGTTGCCTTGGACTTGTATCGACGTAATTGGATTTTTCGATTTGGGGCTCGTAGAATTTCGGGCTAAAATCGAAGACTAAACCGGAACGCGAAAGCTTCAATTGGAATTTCTGTGAGTTTATTCACCTCTAAATAAACTATATCATATCTGTGTTGCTATAGATTATCGTTGAATGCTTGGATGATAGTTTATATTATTGTTTGGTTGTTTGTTTGGATTTAAATTCCTGCTTGAAAAGCGGATGACATAAATAACCATTGTATTAAAGAGAACAAAACAAGAGGAAGTCAGAGTGTACATAGCGAATAGGTTGCTACAGAACACTTTGAAAATTAACACACATCTGTGTGATTTACATGAGACTTTTGTAGAGAGACCCTAAGGGTTTTCTCGTCGAGATTAATTTACTTATTTTCTGATGTTGCTTATATTATCATTTGTTGAAATGTTTATGATATATTGTTTGATTTGTGTAAGTGTCGTTATAACGATTATCGCTATACTGTCACTTATGAAATATCATCTCCTTAAACCTTTTTTCTATGTTGAATGTGAGCTTGTATTTATACAAAATAAATGTTTGGTCCTGTTTTTGCACTTTGACAATTGTTTAAACTAAATTTTCAAGTATTTTGATAATTTTGAAAATAAAGGATAAGTGTTGTTAAAATTTATAAAAGGAGTTATAAATTTAACTCATTATCTTTCGGGATAATTCACGATGTTTTAAATTTATAAAGAGAATATAAAATTTGATTAATTATCATTCGAAATAATTAATGTCGTTTTAAATTTATAAAAGATTACAAATTGGATTTAATTATCTTTCGGGATACTTATTGTTATTTGAATTTGTAAATGTTGTTTACCTTAAATATTTTGTAAATCCTTTTCAAATGGGTTTATAAGGATGGTATAAGTATTTGAAATGAATTAGAGGTTTAAATATATTCTTAATTATTATTTAACTATAATAAAGTTAATTAATAAATTTATTCTTGATGTTTAAAGTTAATTAACCGATTTAATAAAACTGATTAAAATTAATTAACTGGTTTAATAAAAGTGATTAAAATTAATTAACTAATTAATAAAGGTGTTTAAAGTTAATTAATCATTTTATATAATGATGCTTAAGATTAATTAATCATTTTAAATAATGATGTTTAAGGTTAATTAATCATTTTAATAATGATGTTTTAAAGTTAATTAATCATGTTTAATAATGATGTTTAAGATTAATTAATCATTTTAATAAATGGTGTCTAAAGTTAATTAACTAGTTTAAATAAAGGTGTTTAAAATTAATTATCTAATTCAATAAAGGTGTTTAAAGATAATTGATTGAATCATTAAAGGAATGTTTAAAATTAACGCTAAGTGTAAATTGTTCTGGTTTTATAATAAACAATGTCTTAATGACATTTGTTTTTGACCCTTCATTTTTAATACGCTTAAAATATAACTTGCTTTTTAAAAAGAATATTTTAAAGAGTGTTTTTAAAGTGTTTTACAAATATTTGTGATATGAAAACTAAGCACAAAATCAGTTTTTAAAATTTAAAAGTATGATCCATATATGGAAAGGATAAGAAATTTAACTGTCCAACTAATTTGAAAAGACTAAACCCATCAGCAATTGTATGGTCATGAAGATATAACTGTCCAGGCTGATGAGTTTGTATTTAACTTTGATATAATATGATTTTAGAGTGACAGCTTTTGCTGTCTTTGTTATATTATATGTGATCGTTCCACTATGAGAATCTGATTTTCGTTTTCTTTTTATTTTTACCCTAACAATTGCCTTTCCGACACTTGAATGCTTGGGATTTGAATATTGTGGATGTATTGAGTGTCGACTTTCGAGGGTCGAAAAGGTGGTCGTTAAACTTGGTATTAGAGCTGAAAGTTAAGTGAGAACCTTGACTTTGATGAGGTAAACGCATTAGAGATAGGGTAAGTGACACCCTATAATGAGTTGAGTGTATATACATACAAGATTGTTTTTGTTATTCTATAAAAACATATTATGTTAATTGGTTTATTTGGTTGTTTATGAATTCTAGTCGAGACATGGGATTCCACAGTATCGATAGAGATTTCTAAACACTCGAACAAGACAAACATACACGATATTGATTTTTTTGAAAATTTGTCAAATGAAATATTTTAGCTAAGATTATATATATAAAGGAATAATTTTCAAATTTATATAGTTATTATGGTGTGTTTGTTTGAAAATGATAATATTTATTTATTATCACTATTGTTTGATTGTCGTGCTCGGATAGTTTAGGAGCATTGACTATTTTTTGTTGATTGTTAATTTATGCTCGACCAGTTTATGGACTTTTTATCTTGATAATCGTGAGTGTATTTTAACGAACCCCTTGTGAATTAAGTTTCACAATTTGACTATAAGGTGTTCAGAGAAAATGTTAAGTTAAAAAGTCATCTTTTAATAAAATTGTTTAGTATAATCTAAATGGAAAGATAAGACATTTAGAGGATAAATATTTAGAGAAAATTTTATAACAATAAAGGAGAATTATTATAATATGAGATAATTTTATATGAAGACAATTTTATATAAATCCAGTTTATAAAATTTGTTTTAAAAAGCGGTTATTATAATAAAGGAAAGTTATTATAATATAAGATGATTTTAAAAGGTACATACTATATGAATATATAAAATGATCTATATGATTTATAAAGGGTGTTTTATAAGGTAAAAAGAGTTTTTAAGAATTTAAACCCCGGTATTGCGAGAAAAGCAATGATAATATTACTTGGAAGTATTTATAAGCACAAATATTTCGAAGAGAATTTTTGATAAAGATACATTTTCTTTGGATAGTTCGAGGAAAACATCTCGATTAGTTTTATTGTAATCTGAATAATCTTCTAAGTGACGATCGAATATTTGTTTGGTCGAACGTTGTAGTGTACTTAGCAAATTATTCTCTTTATCATTGTGCGATCGAAATGATTTCAAATCCGAACAAATCCAAAGCGACTGTTGGTGAATAAATTTTAAAAATTACTTTATATATATGGATATATACGCAGTATGATTTCAAAAAGGGTTTTTAAATGAAAATCGGTATTTATTTTTCAAGTTTTCCTTAAAGGAAATTGATTTAAATTAAAAAGTAGGTTGATAAAAGAATGTTTTGATAAATGAAAAATTTTAAACTCTTGGATAGAAAAGAGATAATTTAACTCAAGTTTTTGAATGGGTTAAATTGGATAAATGAGTTTTAATAAGCATTGTTTTATTAAAACCATGGTTTTGGTTAATCATCTAAGTTGTGTAAACTATTTGTTGTTATTGGACGGATTAAGTAAACATCTTTCCTTAGAACGTTCCAAGGTAAAGAGGTCGAAGTAGGCGACTCAGTTTTAAGACCCGTATTTTGTTTGGTCCTCCATATGAATTTTTAGAAAAATAAAAACAAAAATAAATAAATAAAAATAAATTGACATTTTGTATATACTCTTAGGATTTAGAAGAGCATTATACGAGTAAATAAAAGTAGAGTAAAATTTTAATTTAATGTTTTATAAAGGTGAGTTTTTATAAAGTGATTGTAAACTTAATTGAAAATTTATGAAGTAATTCATAAGTAATTTTAGTATTGAATGAAATAGTCTAAATGAAAATTTGAAAATGGTTTAGAAAGAGATTGCTGTAGTTAAGAAACCAATTAGATTAAGTACGTAAGTTATACGTAGATCATTTTTTTGCTTGATTTTGATCTAGGATTCGAGTACATAACTTCTCGGTGATTCACACCAGTCTGAAAAATGATTTCCCACTTGATTCTTGTTAGCGAAGACTTGATTCGGATTCTTGATATGATACTAAGGTTTTCTACCATAATATATGACTATGTAAGGAGAACGGAGGTTTCTAATCAAGGAACGTGATCAGAGTCCGCACTAAGGAGGTCGAATGAGCGATACCAGTTCGGAAGTGAAGTTTATGTATTCATGTAAGTGGTTGGATCAGATATAGTGTACGAATGATTTATGTATATCATATGGGCTTAAGTATATTTGTAAGCTATGTTGTGTGGATTAGAAAATTTTAGGGAATGACTTTCAATTTGGTGTGAGGGAGCTTAGATAATCTTGTAAGCAATAACCAAAGGCCGATGAGTGTAATGGTACACTTGGGAAATTATTCATATCCTCGGACAATCGAGAAAGTTGTAAACCTGAGAAAAATTTCTAAATCTTGTTTGTTAGTCATTTAACATTTTAAATAATGCTAAGTGTTAGTTTATTCCTTTATGGAATTTTATTTGATTGATAGTGTGATTTTATAGACTACGATTTATAAAGTTGTTGTTTGTTAGAACTTAAATCCCGGTGCTTTTGAAAGTAATTTCGAAATAATTTGTAAAAGAAATAATAATAATAATAATAATATTTTGAAAACTTTGGTATAGTATTATTATTTCAGGATATTCGGAAAGAGTTTTTATGAAGTGGGTTTTCAAATATTTTTTATTATGACTAAAGTTTGGAGATTGGGAGTTTTTGCGATTTGGAAGACTCGTCAAGTACATTTGTTTACTCTAGTTGTTGTTTTAGGAGGAACTGGAATACCACTAGATGCTCCGTGTTGTTTTGATTCTAGAGTTATACT
This sequence comes from Allium fistulosum, assembly GCA_030737815.1. NCBI lineage: Eukaryota > Viridiplantae > Streptophyta > Magnoliopsida > Asparagales > Amaryllidaceae > Allium > Allium fistulosum. Next base: position 588,898,290 of record CM060907.1, on the reverse strand, counting down.
ATGCTTTGGTAGGAGGAGCCCACTCCTTTTTATAATTGATTTTGGTTTTGATATATATCTCTTTGGAGGAATTTCAAAATATATTTTGAATATAAAAACCTAGGCATTTTGTCCTAAATCTATCTTTAAAAAAAGATTGGATGCTTAGTATTTTATTACACAGTATTCTCTGTACTTTTATTGTACATGGTTGTTATATGTTTATGTTGCTATTGCTTATGATCGTAATTGCTTGTGTATTGCTCTTTTAACAACATTATTCTCTTTTGAATTATATAAGTACAAGTAGTTACAGGGATGCAAGAGATTACTGTTTGATTTCTTGCGCACCTGCATTTGCATCGAGATAGCAAGTTGTTTGCAAAATTAAAAATCAAATGCAAAAAAGGTACGTAGTATATTTAGATATTGGTAATTGATTGATGATTTATGCTCCAGGTGTGAGAGGTCACTTGGTTTTTGTTTTCTTTTGTTGATTTGGGCCAATTGTGGCGAGTTGTTGTTTTTCCGAATCAGTCGTGCAAAGGAGGCGCTGTCGAAATTTTTCATAATATAAGGGAGTTTAAAAGTTTAATAACTCATTTTAATTAATAGTTTTTAAACTTTAAGGGTTTGGAGATTTTTTCTTCCTTTGGGAATTTCGGGGACGAAATTCTTTTAAGGGGGGAGAATGTAATATCCCAGAATTTTATCATTTTGATTTTGAATATTTAATTAATTTTAAATATTTATATAATTGGTTTTTAAAGTTTGATAACTTGAATTCAAATATAGGGATTATTTAAATATTTGAATTGTGAATTAAATATTAATTAAATGGATTAGATAGTCTTATTTAACTCCTTTTAATTAATAAATAATAATGGTAAATTCATTTTGTAAATTTATTTACAATAATAAATGGTTCGAATAAATAATATGAAAATCAATTATTAATAAAACGACTTTGTTTTTATTGACGTATTTTTAATTGAATTTATAGGATTTTTCCATAATTTTATTTAAATCGCCATTTGGTGTATTTTTCACCAAACGATGGAATTTTTGTAATTTTATAAAATTAGATAACCAGTGTATTTTATAATTGTTTTGGAATCATGTCACATTTTAGTGCATGCTCATATTTTTATTTCGATCGTTCGCGGTTCGTGCGCGAACGGAATATTGTGTAGCGGGATACCGCAAAACATTATTTTCAAATTATTTTCAAATCAAATTAAATTCAAAATTTTCAACTATGATGGTTTGATTTTGATTTGATGTATTGCTAGCAAATGTTGCTTTATTTGAGTGTGAAGTAATGAAATGAGTTTTGTTATAAAAGCAAACAAGTTCAACTGCTAACAAAAAAGTATGCTTTCTACTTTCCCTCTTTCATCTTCATTTCCCTCTCACTAAACCAAAACAAGAAAATAAAAATGGTGCAAGCTTATAAAATCAAAATCAAAGAAATTACTCCACTAAAAATTGTAAAACAAATTTCTTTGAGATCGTAGCAAGGAGCTCTATGAATCTATATTCATTTTTTGAGTGCGATGGGGTTTGTTGTGATTAATAGTTTTAGAGTCGAAACTAGGGCTTCGATTTTATGGAGTTATAGGCGATTTCAGGGGATGGCGTTGGTTGCAGCAGGTTCCTTGGGTAGAGTAGCATCGTTGGCCAGATTTTGGTGAGGAGTGGCTGCTTTTGGTGAATCGCGACTTCGGCCATGTCGCACTCAAGGTCCCAGGTTACGTTTTGACCGAGAGTAATGTAGCATGGGTGGTCAGGTCGGTTGCATAGTGCTCGCAAAGGGAGAGATGGTGGTGAAGTCGGTTTGGGGGTTCATGGAGTATGGAGTACGAAATCATGTTCTTGCACATTTGAGTGCACTGTAATCGTATACAGGGGATTGAGTAACTAGGCATTGGAGAAGAGAGTTTTGTGTTAGGTAATTAGTTAAAGTGGATAATTAAGTTAGTTAATTAATGAATTTATTAAATCGAGTTCTTATAAATTCAATATATTGCTCATACAAGGTCGGATTCGGATATGGTCAGTTGCGTTGGACTCGTATCGACGTTATCTACGTATTGAAATTGGATTCCTTGATTTTGGAGCTAGCAGAATTTCGAACCAAAATCGAACGTCATTTGATTTTTGACCAAACCAGAATGCGAAAGCGTCAACTGGAATTTTTGTGAGTTTACTCATCTCTAAATAAACTATATGATATTTGTGTTGTTATAGATTATTGTTGACTGCTTAGATGATGTTTATATTGTTGTTTAGTAGTTTGTTTGGATTTAAATTATCGCTTGAAAAGCGGATGACATAGATAACCATTGTGTTGCAGGGAACAAAAATTAGAGGAAGTCGGAGTGTATGTAGCGAATAGGTTGCTATGGAACACTTTAAAAATTCACACACATCTGTGTGATTTACATAAAACTTTTGTAGAGAGACCCTAAGGGTTCCTCATCAATATTAATTTAGTTATATTCTGATGTTGCTTATATCGTTGTTTGTTTGAAATATTTGTGTCATATTGTTTGATTTGTATCAGTATCGTTATAGCGATTATCATGATACCGTCACTTATGAAATATCACCTTCTTAAACCTATGTTGTGTATTGAACTTGAGCTTATATTTTTGCAAAATAAACATTTGATCTTGTTTTTGCACTTTGGAATTATTTTAAATAAATTTCCAAGTATTTGGTGAATTTTAAAAATAAGGATAAGTGTTAATTAAAATTTATAAAAGGAGTCATAAATTTAATTGCTTATCTTTCGGGATAATTAACTTTGTTATAAATTTATAAAGAGAATGTAAAATTTGATTAATTAATGTCATTTTAAATTTATGAAAAATTATAAATTAATTTAATTATCTTTTAGGATAATTAATGTTGTTTGAATTTATAAAGATTGTTTGCCTTAAATATTTTGTAAATTCTTGTCAAATGGGTTTGTAAGGATGATATAAGTATTTGAAAAGAATTGGAGGTGTAAATATATTTTTAATTATTATTTAACTATAATAAAGTTAATTAATAAATTTATTCATGATGTTTTACAGTTAATTAACTGGCTTAATAAAAGTGATCAAAATTAATTAACTGATTTAAGAAAGGTGTTTAAAGTTAGTTAATTATTTTGAACAATGATGTTTAAGGTTACTTAATCATTTTAGTTATGATGTTTTAAAGTTAATTAATTATTTTAATAATGATTTTAAGGTTAATTAATCATTTTAATAATGATGTTTTAAAGTTAATCATTTTTAGTAATGATTTTTAAGATTAATTAATCATTTTAATAAATGATGTTTAAAGTTAATTAACTGGTTTAAATAAGGTGTTTAAAATTAATTATCTAATTCAATAAAGGTGTTCAAAGATAATTAATTGACTATTAAAGGAATGTTTAAAAATAATGCCAAGTGTAAATTGTTTTGGGTTTGTAATAAACAATGGTTTAATGACATTTTTTTTTACCGTTCATTTTTAAAACACTTAAGAATATAATTTGCTATTTAAAAAGAATATTTTAAAGAGTGTTTTAAACTGTTTTACAAATATTTGTGATGTGAAAACCAAACACAAGTTGGTTTTAAAAGTTTAGAAGTTTGATTCTGTTACGAAAAAGATAAGAAATTCAATTTTCGTAAAAGATTTTTCTTATATGGAAAGGATTTATTCATACTCTTAGCACTAAACGTCGAGGTATGGAAATGTGTTTCTATCTCGAAGGTTAAAAATGTTGTCAAGGCCGTGCCTAGAGGTAACACTACCTTCACTTGCTCGGCTTCATTTTTAACCAAAGGATAGTATAATTTGAAATCGACAAGTAGTGGTAAGGGTATGAGATTTAATTTCCATATATAATAATTTTTATTATTCCCGATAATTGATTTACCGATTATCGATTCAACTTTCATTTTTGTTTATCGTCAATTTAAGATGATTTGTTGCTCATTTGAGCGTTGATATCCTTTGTTAGAAATGACTAAACTCAAAGAGAGAGTAGAAGCTAAGCTATGTGGAGTTGCTTCCATTAGGGTATCTTCACTTTTACTCTAGATTGGATTCGGTGGTATGCGTGTGGAGATGTGAAATATTCAGATTCTCGGTAAGTTTGGTGGGGTCTGGCTTGGATGTGTCCGAGAGTCATCATAGTTCTCAAGTATATTTCAAGAGGTATACTTTCGATAATGGGACATCCTCCTAGTCATTGTTGGAAAATTCATTTCCTTGTTGTTGATTCAAATCTTTGAATTATTTTCTTATTTGCATCGAGTGGTGATTGGAGCTCTTTCCGATGTTTAATTATTTGTGTCTGTTCTTGTAACATCCCCCTACTTGGAGGCCCAAAACTAACGGCTACGGATGCTGGAGTCATCCCTAGTTATTAATTCTCGGTGACCAAATACGGCAACATTGGGTACATTGATACACAGAAACACAAGAATATGGAAAAAATTTAAACAGTAAAACAAATTCCATATTCCATTTCAAAATATTCCAATTGGATTACATAATCCCAATGCGCAGACCACGTTCAGATAATATATAATTATTACAAAATATGCCAAGAGCGACATATGAAGACGCCCCTTGGTTGATCAGAGTAAATAGATCGGCAAGAAAACAGTTTGTCTTTACAAACAAACACACAACGGAAATAAAAGAACTCTAATAACAAGTTTGCCTCCCGCACGTCCTCAGAAGCTTTATTCGTCTAAAAGAACACATGGAAATCTTAACTCTTAACCTACTCAAAGTCAATTGAATACCCGGGAGTTTAAGGGGAAAACAAAAACTTCGAATTTGACATAAAGGCTGGTATGAATTATAATTTACCATCTCAAACCATTTAGATATCTAGTGAGACCACGCCGCTTAGTGGAATGGGGTTTTCCCCTTACTAGTATCCTAAAACATTTATAAAACCATATACCGTGCTCCTACATCCACAATAGTTAAAACATAGTATTTCAAAACATAATGATGATATGCAAAACAAATAAATCAATTCTAGATTACCCATCCCCATTCATTCTGACTATCTGTCTCAATTATAGTTTCTAGGTTTACTATTAACATGTTAAATGTTAAGGACTATCTGTCCAATTACTTAGTTTTCATGGGATAACTAAGAACCTATTGACAACTCTAATATCTTATTTCTTATCCTAGTTTTCATGGGCTAACTAGGAATCTATTGGCTGACTGCTAATATCTTAATCCGGATATGGTTTTCATGGGCTAACTACAAACCTACTGGCCCTTAGCAGTCAAATAATAGTTTTCATAGGCTGACTATGAACCTATTGGCCCCTACCAAAATCACACAGTTTTCATGAGCTTACTGTAAACCTATTTTTCTCTGCCAATACCTTTAATTAAAAATTTAATATTTGTTAAGTTATATTCACTACTGGGTCAACCTAATAGGCTATTCTGTCCTTTCTCCAAAATACAGTTATGGGTTAATAACAATGTGAATAACACTTCAAAATCTTTGTTTATGCCATGGTTATTACTTTACATTGAGATTGGGTTTATGTTTTTGAAACCATAAAAACATCTCTTTCGAAACCTCTGGATAGCCTCCTTCGAAATCAAAGACCTCATTTCAAAACATTATACACATACCTTTCGAAGCTCTTAGTAAACATTCTCTTTCAAAACCTATGACACCTTTCGATGGTATCAAATCATCTTTTTAAAATATAGAGCTTCAAAACAAATGAAAGTACCCCTTTCGAAAGTATTGGGTTTACTCTTTAAAACATCATTTGGGTCAAAATTGTTATATACGAAAGTATCTCTTTCGAAACCAACAAAAATTAGTTTGGGGAAAAAATTGATGGTGTCGGAACCATCTTAGTTGAAAGCAAAACCTTTAAAACAAACTTTGAAGGACAGAGTCGAAACCCCTTTTCGACTCCATCACCTTCGAAACCCTCAACCCCTTTGAAAGCATACATGAAAAAGGCTTAAGTAAAACAGAAGTAGCCCCTTCGACAATATAGATGACTTCAATGTAGTCGAAAGGGGAATTAGCGGCTTGGTTTCGACTGGGATGAAACCAGTCCTTTCGAAAGCTCTTATTTAAGGAAAAAGGCACCCCTTCGAATGCTAATAATTTAACATAATATGACAACCTTCTTTGAAATCTAATTATAAAACCTTTTCGAAAGCATATGTTTCGACTGTGTCGAAAGCTTTACGTAAAATTAGGTAAGGATGCTAACTTATGAAAACACGGTAGGGTTTCGACTCCATCGAAAGCTAACCTTTCGACACCAAGACTTCCGCCCTCCTTCCAATCCACTGCATACCATCTAAGTGATATCTTGTGTATTGGTTTCGACTATGGTGGTTTCGACTGTGTTAGTTTTGAACGAAACGAGGCAGAATCAAAGGAGGTGAAAGGTTCTTACTAATAGAGGCGGAACACCTATTTCTGATTTAAAGGTTGAAATATTGCAACTTTTGGTAATTACTTTTTAACAGCTTGCCTATTTGTAAACTATTGATTGGTTGTCATAAAAACTTTTCAAATACTTTACCTTTATAACTGCCTCATTTATATCAGATTAAACCATTAAAAATGCAACGTTTAGCCCTTCCGTATACTAAAATCAATTATTTCAGAAAATTCTTTCTTTTAAAATAATTTATTTTCCCTAGTAAATCAATTAGGAAAAATTCCCAATAATAATAGAAATTCAATTTCATCATGTAATCGAACATATTAAAATTTTAGATTCAATTTCTTCCTGAAATTCTCGAAATAAATTTTAAACCCAATTACATCATATTTATCATTAAAAATTCAGAATAAAATTTCCATAGCTTAGAAATTTCTGAAAAATTAAAACGCATCTCCAAAATCTTCTTTTACTTAACATAAAAAAATTTCATTGCAATCTGAAATCATAGATTCTCGGTTTCATGTCAAAACCGTACAAATTCATGTGCTTATGAATTAAAACAAATCATCATAATATAACTCAAGCATATCATCATCCATTTATCACAAAAATGAATTTAAATCATAAATCCGATACCATATAATCATAGAATAAAAGTAGAGATGGTAAGAGATTGTTATTCACCTTAAACTTGATAAGGAATTTGAGAGTTGTTGTTGATTAATCCTCCCTAGCTTTTGATCCTTAGCTTTTGATTAAAATTTCTTCCTTCCTTCCTTCCTTGGTAATGGCCGACTTTGGTTTAGGTTTTAGATCTGTATTTGTGATCATGAGAAAATGAGATGTGAATGGACAAACGTGAGAAGTTATAGCCGAGTGTAATAAATTGGCTAGTTTACTAATGTGCCCATGTGTAGTTTAGTTAACCTTTAAACTAATTTAAAGCCCATTTACTTTGTTAATAAGCACGGCCCTAGTATGTAATTTATTCAAATCTCAACCTTCTTATCATCATTATTCTATTTAATTTATTTATTTAAATTTTCTGAATAATGTTATCAAAAATTAGGGATGTTACATGCTCCCCCCTTAAAGAATTTCGTCCTCGAAATTCAGTAAGGACTAAATACTAAACATAGCAATCATCTGTAACAACTCCTAACAACCATGCTAGTCTAAATGACTAGCAAATATCTATATAAATCTAATATAGGCATACCCTCAAAGTAGATTAGGATAAGTATCTGTAATCCTATCCTATGTCTCCTAAATATAGTCCTTCTCGTTGTCGCTCCACTGAACTTTCACTAAACCGACTGTCTTGTTCCTTAATATTTTTTTATCTCTAGCTACAACCCGAACTGGTTGTCTAACAAAAGTCAAATTGGGCTCTACCACTAAGTCATCCAACCCTGCCGGAGGAATAATAGTCTCTGGATCATGCATATATTTGCGAAGATGAGATACATGAAATACATTATGGACACCTGCCAAACTGCTCAGCAACTCTATTCTGTATGCGAGCTTTCCAATCCTCTCTATAATCTGGAATGGACCTACGTATCTTGGGGCTAACTTCCCGGACTTTCCAAATCGTATCACACCCTTCATAGGTGATACCTTAATGAAAAACTATCTCCAACCGAGCATTCTAGGTCCTTACGCCTCTTATCTGCGTAACTCTTTTGTCTTAACTGAGCTTCCTTCATCCTTTCTCGGATTAACTCAGTCTTCTCTGATGCCTCTCTAACTAAATCTAGACCTAAGACTAATCTATTTCCAGTCTCCAACCAACATGCTGGTGATTTGCATGGCCTTCCATACAAAGCTTCAAACGACGCCATTCCTATACTAGTCTGGTAACTATTATTATAGAAAAACTCAACCAAATGTAGGTGATCCTCCCAAGATCCACCAAAATCTAATGCACAAGCTCTCAATAAATCTCCGAGTACATTATTGACTCTCTCTGTCTCCCCATCTGTCTGAGGGTGATACACAATACTCATATTAAACTTGGTACCCATCACTTCTTGTAGACTCTTCCAGATAGTGAACAATGCATCTCTGTCACTGACTATACTACTAAGAACTCCACGCAGTCTAATTATGTTCTTTAGGAACAACTTAGCTAAAACATGTACCGTTCTGGTTGACTTAATTGGAATAAAATAGGCACTCTTGGTCAATTTGTCCACTATAACCCATATACTTTCATTACCTCTATTTGACCTTGGCAACCCGTCTATAAAATCCATGGATATCAAATCCTATTTCCAAACTGGAATCTCTAAAGGCTATAGTAACCCACTTGGTTTTTGATGTTCAGCTTTCACTTGTTGATAGTTTGCACACTATTTAACCCACAAGCCAACATCCCTCTTCATGCCTTCCCAATAGAAGCTTCTCTTCATATCCTGATATATCTTGGTTCCTCCAGAATGAATCGTAAACTTGGATCGATGACATTCTCCAAGAACTTCTTTCCTTAAGTCCTCCATATTTTTGGAACACACAACCGTCCCTTCTTTCTTTGCCACCCTCTCTGGTCAAGGCTAAAATCCTTTAAATCATCGATCTCTATTCCAACCTCTAGCCATCTGATCCTTTCAGCTAATACAAGATCCTCCTTTTGCTTGGAATCAATTTTCTCAATCAATACTGGTCGAACTTCTAAACAAGACAACCTGGCGGCACTCTGACTAGAACCAGCAGTCGATCTTAACTGCATAGCACAACAGACTAAAGCTTCTAAATCTTTCCATTTTTCCAACATAGCTAACACCACATTATGATGTTTCCTGCTAAGAGCATCAGCCACCTTATTACCTTTTCCTGGTGTATATTCTATACCAAAATCATATGCAGGCAAAAACTCCAGCCACCTCTGTTATCTCATATTCAACTCCTTCTGAGAGAATAAATACCGTAAAGATTATGATCGATGTACAACTCAAATCTCTCCCCTAAGAGATAATGTCTCCAAATATTTTATGTGAAGATCACAGCCACCAAGTCCAAATCATGAGTAGGATATCTAACTTCATGCGGTCTAAGTTGCCTAGATGCGTAGGCAATGACTTTATCACTCCACATCAACACCGCTCCTAATCCAGTTTCATAGCATCGTTATACACCACCAATCCTTGGTTCTCGTTTGGAACTACTAACACGGGTGCATTAGTCAACAAATTCTTTAACATAAGGAATGCCTCCTCACATTTGTCGAACCAAACAAATCTCACTTCCTTCCTGGTTAGCTTTGTTAAGGGTGCTGCTATCCACGAGAAATCCTTAATGAATCTCAGGTAGTAGCCAGCAAGTCCAAGAAAACTCCTGATCTCAGTCACTGTCTCTGGTCTCTTCCAATTATTCAGAGCTTCGATCTTACCTGGATCGACTGACAATCCTTTCTCTAAAACCATGTGACCCAGAAAATTTACCTCTTTCTTCCAGAAATGACACTTGGTAAACTTTTCCTTTAGCCTGCCTCAACGTCTCAAGTACTACTCTAAGATGAACTTCGTGCTCTCTCTCATCCTTAGAGTATACTAGAATGTCATCTATAAATACTAATATAAACCTATCCAAGTACTCTCGGAAAACTCGGTTCATCAAAGTCTACAAACAAAATGGTGCATTCGTCAATCCAAATGGCATCACCAACCACTCATATGAACCATATCTAGTTCGAAATGCTGTTAAAGGAATACTGTCCTCCGCCACTCTCAACTGATGGAAACTTGTCGCCAAATCCAATGGGGAAAACACTCTAGCTCCACTTAACTGATCAAACACATCATCTATTCTTGGCAAATGATACTTATTCTTAATTGTCCTTTCATTTAATTGCGATAGTCAATACACATCCTTAACGACCCATCTGGCTTCTTTACGAACACCGCGACCGCTTCCCAAGGTGAACTGCTTGGTCTAATAAAATTCCTTCCTTCTAGATCCTCTAGTCGCACCTTTAATTCCTTCATCTCAGTCGGTGTCATCCTGCTAGGTGGTCTAGTCATAGGTTCGGCTCATGGCTCAAAATCTATTCTAAACTCAACAGCCCTTTTCAGGGGTAGTCCAGTGACTGGCTCAAAGACATCTGCAAACTCTCTTGCTGCCTGAACCTGACTTAACTCATTTCCTACCACTATAGCATTCAACATAGTACTAGTAGTCCCGTCAGTATTCTCTACTGAGAATATCACTCGATTGTGACTATCAGGGTGTCTTAGTGATATTTCTCTATCCTGGGAAAATATTCCAGCCACATACCTACTCAACCAATCCATACCCACTCAACCAATCCATACCCAAAATGATTCCGATATCTATGAAATAAATAACATACAAACTGCATGCAAACTTATGACCTAACAAGTCAAGTTCTAACTGGTCACATCTTAACCCTAGAGTTGCATACCCTCATATTGGATTCGCAACCCTTAAGAAAGTAACAAGGTAAGTGGGTTCTAGACATAATCTATCAACCAAACACTGAGATATAAATGAATGTGATGCACCGGTATCAAAAACTACTCTAACTGAAATACTCTGAATCAAAAGCCTACCTTTCATCACAGTCTTTCCTTTATCTACTACAGTAGGCCTAGCTGGTTCTATAGAAAAAACTTTTCCTTTGTCCTCCCTAAATGGCTCTGGACACTGATTCTTGTAATGCCCAACTTGATCACAGTTGAAGCATTTCACATTTTTCTTAACTGCGGCTTTCTTCCCATTCCCTGACTGGTATTCATTAGCAAAGTGATCCTTCTGTCACACTTATAGCAAACTACCTCTGCCTTTGACTTCTTAGTAGTATCTCCCTTCTGGGCTCTCTTCTTTTTAAAGAACTTTCTCTTCTTCCCTCTAGGTTTCCACTAACTTCTCTTTCACTAAATCAGCAAGAAACTCATCATGGCGAATGGCCATCTCCACCACTATATTACGAGGATCACGGACATGTGTCATGGTCATAACAGCAAGCTCGGGACTTAGTCCTCGAATGAACTTCTCATTCCTTTTGATGTCAGTATCTATAATAGCATATCCATACCTAGACAGCTCTTCAAACTTAGTAGCATACTCAACCACTGACATCTCTCCATGCACTAAATCCATAAATTTCCTCACCAGCTCCGACTTAGCAAACTCAGATACAAACTTCTGCTCAAATCTCGTTTTAAAATCATTCCAAGTTAACTGCTCTTCCGACACTCCGGTAGTAACACTATTCCACCAATGCAGTGCTGACCCCTGCAACTGTCTAGAGGCCAACCTTCTCTTTTGCCCATCATTCAGACCCAAATTAGTAAATATACGCTCACAATGCAACAGCCAGTTCTGAACTTCTACGGCACTCTTCATTCCCAAGAATGGATTCCCAGCCAAACTGGTGTAATCTCTACTCAACAAAGCAATATTCCCAACTGGCGCTACAGGATTTGCTTCTCCTGCATTTCTAGCAGCTCCAGCTTGCATCAAACCGGCTAAGAACTAATACATTGCCCCCATATCTACTGATGGATTTTAAGCACCCATATTGGCTTCAGCATTTTGGTTACTAGCATTAGCCGGTCAATCCGGGTTTTTCCTGGTAGTGGGTCGAGCATTTCTATTAGTTATGGTGCTTCCTCCATTGAAATTTCCTCTTTCATTTCCTGCTTCCATATATCCCTTCTCGTAAATCTGCATACGAGCATTAGTAAGATGCAGAAGAATGGTCTAAGAGAGCGGGGGATACATACTTACATATATATATATATATAACTATATATAACAAATACAAGTACGTTATTATAGCGTTAACCCAATTCCCAATCTTACTATCTGATTCATTAGATTATGTTTGGAAAAATCTTTTAGGTTTAAGTTTCTTTTAATGTTTCATAAACCTATGCTCTGATACCAACTTGTAACATCCCCTTACTTGGAGGCCCAAAACTAACGGCTACGGATGTTGTAGTCATCCCAAGTTATTAATCCTTGGCGACCAAATACGGTGACATTAGGTACATTGATACACAAAAACATAAGAATATGGAAAAAATTAAACAGTAAATCAAATTCCACATTCCATTTCAAAATATTCCAATTTGATTACATAATCCCAATAAGTAGACCACTTTCAGATAACATATAATTATTACACAATACGCCAAAAGCGACATATGAAGATGCCCCCTTGGTAGATCATAATATATAGATAAGCAAGAAAACAGTTTTCCTTTACAAATAAACACACAGCGGAAATAAAAGAACTCTAATAACAAGTTTGCCTCTTGCACATCCTCGAAAGCTTTATTCGTTTAAAAAGAACACCTGGAAACCTTAACTCACAACTTACTCAAAATCAGTTGAGTACCCGAGAGTTTAAGGGAAGAAAAAACTTCATGTCAGACATAAAGCTTGGTATAAATAATAGTTTACCATCTCAAACCATTTACATATCTAGTGAGACCACGCCACTTAGCGGAACGGGTTTTTCCCTTCAGTAGTATTCTAAAACATTTACAAAACCATATACTATGCTCCTGCATCCACAATGGTTAAAACATAGTATTTCAAAACATTATGATGATATGCAAAACAAATAAATCAATTCTGGATTACCCATCTCCATTCATTATGACTATCTGTCTCAATTATAATTTCTAGGGTTACTATTAACCTGTTAAATGTTAAGGACTATCTGTCCAATTACTTAGTTTTCATGGGATCACTAAGAACCTATTGGCAACTCCAATATCTTATTTCTTATCCTATTTTTCATGGGCTAACTAGGAATCTATTGGCTGACTGCCAATATCTTAATCCGGATATGGTTTTCGTAGGCTAACTACAAACCTACTAGCCCTTAGCAGTATCAAATCATAGTTTTCATAGGATGACTATGAACCTATTGGCCCCTGCCAATATCACACAGTTTTCATGAGCTTACTGTAAACCTATTATCCTTTGCCAATATCTTTAATTAAAAATTTAACATCTGTTAAGTTATATTCACTACTGGTATTGGGTCAACCTAACTGGCTATTCTGTCCTTTCCCCAAAATACAGTTATGGGTTAATAACAATGTGAATAACACTTCAAAATCTTTGTTTATGCCATGGTTATTACTTTAAATTGAGATTGGGTTTATGTTTTGAAACCATAAAAACATGTCTTTCGAAACCTCTGGATAGCCTCCTTCGAAAGCAAAGACCTCTTTTCAAAACATTATACACATACCTTTCGAAGCTCTTAGTAAACATTCTCTTTCAAAACTTATTATACCCTTCGATGTTATCAAATCATCTTTTTAAAATATAGAGCTTTGAAACAAATGAAAGTACTCCTTTTGAATGTGTTTACTCTTTAAAACATCATTTGGGTCAAAATGGTTATATACAAAAGTATCTCTTTCGAAACCAACAAAAATTTGTTTGGGGTAAAATTGATGGTGTCGGAACCATCTTAGTCGAAAGCAAAACCTTTAAAACAAACTTTGAAGGACAAAGTCAAAACCCCCTTTCGACTCCATCACCTTCGAAATCCTCAACCCCTTCAAAAGTATACAAGAAAAAGGCTTAAGTAAAACAGAAGTAGCCCCTTCGACAACATATATGACTTCAATGTAGTCGTAAGGGGAATTAGCAGCTTGGTTTCGACTGGGATGAAACCAGTCCTTTCGAAAGCTCTTATTTAAGGAAAAATGTACCCCTTCGAGCTAATACTTTAACATAATATGACAACCTTCTTCGAAAGCTAATTATAAAACCTTTTTGAAAGCATATGTTTCGGCTGTGTCGAAGGCTTTTGGTAAAATTTGGAAAGGATGTTAACTTATGAAAGCAAAGTAGGGTTTCGACTCCATTGAAAGCTAACCTTTGACACCAAGACTTCCATCCTCCTTCCAAGCCATTGCATACCATCTAAGTGATATCTTGTGTATTGGTTTCGACTATAGTGGTTCTGACTGTGTTACTTTCGACCGGGATGAGGCAAAATCAAAGGAGGCGAAAGGTTCTTACTAATAGAGGCGGAACACCTATTTCTGATTTAAAGGCTTAAATATAGCAACTTTTGGTAATTACTTTTTAACAGCTTGCCTATTTATAAACTATTGATTGGTTGTCATAAAAACTTTTCAAATACTTTACCTTTATAACCGCCTCATTTATATCATCTCCATTAAAATGCAACGTTTAGCCCGTCCTAAAACCAATTATTTCAGAAAATTCCTTCTTTTAAAATAATTTATTTTCCCTAGTAATTCAATTAGGAAAAATCCCCAAAAATCACAAATATTCAATTTCATCATGTAAGCGAACATATTAAAATTTTAGACCCAATTTCTTCCTGAAATTTTTGAAATAAAATTTAAACCCAATTACATCATATTTATCATTAAAAATTCATAATAAAATTTCCATAGCTTGGAAAATTTTGAAAATTAAAACCCATCTCCAAAATCATGTTTTACTTAACATAAAAATTTTCCATAGCTATCTGAAATCATATATTCTCAGTTTCATGTCAAAACCGTGCAAATTCATGCTCTTATGAATCAAAACAAATCATCATAATATAACTCAAGCATATCATCATCCATTTTATCACAAAAACAAATTTAAGTCATAAATCCAAAACCATATAATCATAGAATAAAAATAGAGGTGGTAAGAGATTATTATTCACCTTAAACTTGATAAGGAATTTGAGATTTGTTGTTGGTTAATCTTCCCTAGCTTTTGATAAAAATTTCTTCCTTCCTTCCTTGGTAATGGTCGGCTTTAGTTTAGGTTTTAGATTTGTATTTGTGATCGTGAGAAAATGAGATGTGAATGGACAAAAGTGAGAAGTTATAACTGTGTGTAATAAATTGGCTAATTTACTAATATGCCCATATGTAGTTTAATTAACCTTTAAACCAATTTAAAGCCCATTTACTTTGTTAATAAGCACGACCCTATTTTGTAATTTATTCAAATCTCAGCCTCCTTATCATCATTATTCTATTTAATTTATCTAATTTCCCCTACTGGAGTGGGGGGAGGAATGCAGCTATTGATTGAAGACCTTCATTAGACGGCAACAACCAAACAGCTGTATTAGTCAAAAGGAAAGTGAGAGGTGGACCACCAGATCAGAGCTTTAAGAATGTAAACAGGAATTCGTTTACCTTCAACATCCGTAATGCGAGGAATCCTCCCGATGTCAAACTTCCGACATTGGAAATATTCGATGGACAAACAGATCCAACGATTCATCTATTGAGAAACATTTGACACATGGAGGTGTTGGGAGCTTCTAAGGGGGTGATGGGACGATGCTTTCTGTTATATTTGATAGATTTAGCAGCAATGTGGTTCAAATAGTTGGAGAATGGGTCCATAAGCACATGGACTAGTGAAGAGGTTCTTGAGACAGTTCCGAGTTCATATCTCTCGACTAAAGAATGTGATGACGCTATCAAGCGTAAGGGAAAGACCAGAGAGACCTTAAGAAACTATCTAACAAGATTCAATGCGACAGCCACTGCAATTGATAACCCAAATTCATCGACAATCCTAATGGCGGCAATGTCTGGAGTTGCAAGCAAGATCGAATTCAAAATTGCATTAGAAATGGATCCGTCGATGGATCTCGTGGAGTTTTATCATGAAGATGAGATATATCTGAGTCAAGAGGATGTTGAGGCTGATAATATAGGATCAATGCTATGGATGACAAAGGACTGTCTGGAGCAGGATATGGAAAAGATAAGGGGAAGCGAAAAGCTGATAACGGTTTCGAAGGATCGAAATGGTGGAGGAGGGAATCAGAATTCTCTTTTTACACTAACCTGACCGAAACCTTGGAGAGGGTATACCTAAATACTAGGGGGTAGATCCTCTATCGGAGATCAGCTAAGAGGGAACCCATGGTTCAGGAAAGAAGGTCAGGAAAGTTTTGCCTATTTCATGAGCTAGATAGACATGAAATGAATGAGTGCCGACCCTTCGTGATCAGATAGAAGAACTGGTTTGGAGCAACCGGCTGTAACAGTATGTAAGAAACCATACTGCGATGGTGCAACTGGAGCAGTCCCCATCTGCAGCAAATGCATCAAGGAACAACCAGAGATCTGGGTTGAGATTCGGAACCCATGATCGGGATGGATGGGTGTCAATTTGATTCCCATGCTTTGCTTTACGTTTTGAATAATTAGGACAATAATAACCTTGAACCACTTACACATGTACGAGATCTCGATCGGTCTCTAGGCACACTCCGAGTTGGATGTCCGAGATGAATACATAAGATAATAACCTTAGACCGCTTACACATATATGAGATCTCGATCGAGTTCTAGGCATGCTCCTAGTTGGATGTCTAAGAAGGATAATTAGGAGCTTTGTGTGACGACCCGGAATTTTTGTATATTTGAAATTGGAATATTTAATTAATTTTAAATATTCAGAGGTTAATTATAAACTTAAATTTCAAATATCGTTGTTTATTGAGTAATTTAATTATTAGATTAAATTTATTTGAAGTTGGATAAAATAGTAAATCTGGTATTCTAAGCTAATTAAAAATATTTTGAAAGCTCGTAAAATTCATATTAATAATACTAAAGATAATAGAACTTTTAAAAATTGAATTCGAAAGTAATTTGTTCAGTTTTAAAAATATATTGTTTAAATTGAATTTAAAAATAGTCTTCCGAGGCACAGTCTCGGAATTCGACGAAACCAGTTCCATTGGGTCCGGAATATTGTATTATTACCGGATTTCAATTTTCGTAGTATTCGGAGTTGTTGTGTGATCGTACGATATGTAAACGTGCTGAAAATTTAATTGAAATTCAAATATAAATAATAAGTTATATTGACCAGTTAAAAAGAATTTCACATCAGATCTTTTCCCTTCATTTCGAATGTCACTGTAGATGGCTTAATTGAACACGTTACCCTCCTTTCAAAGACATCACATACTCTGTCTTTCTTTAGAAGCTAAAAACAATAATTCGATGCTTCCAGTATAAACCCGAGCTACTCCATCTACTTAAAAGTTCACGCAAATATTCCAGAACGAACGAATAAGTAAAAAGGGAACGAGGCTTCCCAGTTAAAATTATTCTCCCCTTTATATTTACAAGCGAAATCCAATTTAAAAATCAAAGCTTCTCAAATCGAATCGCGTGTCCCCTTTTGAATCCAAATCGATTCGACAAATTGCACGCTCGCGCACGCGAGGACGGTCGGCGTCGAGTTTGTGCTACCGTGTCGTGGTACGGCAGTGAAGTGGTGGTGAGGGAGAACGCTGAGAAGAGAGGCGCCGTGAGTAGAAGGGAGCGATGCCTCGTCGTTCGTGATGGCTGGGTTGTCTTCGATGCTGGAAGGTCGTGGAAGCAGTGGGATGACGCGGTCTTGGTGTAGCTCGCAACGAAGGAGGCGTGTGATATCGGGTGGTTGTTCGAGCATAGTTGGTGTTGTTCGTTGACGATGTGTGTAGGTAAATCGGCTTCTCGTTTTTCTTCTTTTAATTTGTGGCATTTACAATGTTATTAAATTAGGTTATATATATATATACACTGAGGTTATAAACTGTTTATACAGGAAAATAATAATATATAAATATAGATATATGTAAAGGCACATACCTGTTTTAATTTATCTATATATACAAAGTTGAACAGGAAAGTAGAAGATTCAAAATGTTGGAAATTTTATAGGATTAGATTTTGAAATCTATATAGTTTCAGTATATATGTTTTTAAAGAGGGAAAATTAAATGTAAATATATACATTTTAAATTTACCAATTTATTTTAAACAATGTGTTAAGATAATGAATTTGTTTAACTAGTGAATCGATTATTTTAGTTACTAGGATAATTTAGTTAAAGAATAATTGGTTTAAATTGAACTTTTGATTGATTAAATTATTAAAATGGCAATTGATTATTCGGTTATTTCGAATATTTATAAATTGTATAAAATGTTTATACAAGGTCATAATCTGAAAGGAGGCAAGCCAGTTTGGATCGGATTGCAAATTAAAATCAAAGGTGAGTAAATCTCACTCAGTTAAATTATAATTTAAATTTAATTGGTTAAATTTAAATATGGATGAATGATTGAATTGATTGATATGGTATATAGTAGTATATACCAATATATATATATATTGGCATATGTATATATTGGAGTTGATATTCCCGCATTTATATAGCGGATGAGACCCTATGCGCCGCATAATAGCGGATGATTTTATATAAATCCCATATACCGCGATATTCCACCTTGAAGTGGAATTGGTGTTTTATATTGTGCTAACGTCTGTGGATGCAGGGAAACAGGTTGGAGGGATCCAACTGGATTCCTCAAAATATTTAATTTTGTTTAAATATTCTGTGATATGATTGTTGATATCCTGTGATGATTTATATTGGATAATCTGGTTGGATTGAATTTCCCAGTATAATGAGTTATCAAAAGCAATTGAACTGGATTTTTGGAAAGAAATAAAAGAATAAAATTCAAGTTAAGTAATTCTAGTGAATTCGAATAAATTAAATATGGAAAATAAGAATTTTAAATAAACAGAGAATATTGAATTTAAAGAAAACTTATGTGATGTTATTTAAAGGGATAAAATTTTATTTTAATTCAATGTTTAAATGTAATTAAAACCAAAGAAGGAATTTGGGAAATCTGAAACTTGTGTTCAGTTTAAAGATTTTAAATCATAATGAGAAATAAAATCTGGAAGTTAATGAATTTGGAAATGAATGGATTAAGTAAGGAAATTTATTTCAAAGTAAAATAAATTGGGAAATCAATTATAAATTTGATTTAAATACTTTGGGATTTGGAATTTAAAAGAGAAGTGAGATTTTGAAAGATATAAACTGGGTTTATAAAGTGAAATGGAATATCAGTGGATATTAGAAAATATAAATTCAAGGTGGGAATTTATAAAGGGATATGAATTGGTTTAAAATAAATGTTGATTTATTTTTAAAAGATGGGAATGAGAAGTGTATTTCTCTGGACAGCCAAGTACGTTTTTTTCAAGGTAGTTTTAAATATAAGTTAAAAGTTTTAATATGTTTTAAAAAAAGCATGTTTTAGAAAATTGATTATTTTTAAATGTTAATTTCCTAAGTAAGATTTTCAAAAATCTATTATTATAGTAATTATATAAAAGTGATTTGCTATTATGTTTTAAAAGGAGAAATTTAGTTTATATTATAAAGTGGTTTATTTTAAAGTATATATTTTTAATAAAGTATTAAAGTAGTTTGATTTCAATGTTATAAGATATATTTAAAATAAAGTGTTTTAAATTATTTTAAAATCGAAAAGTGTTTGTACTTGGTGTTTCAGAGAAATAAATATTTGGGGAAATGTATTCCGTAAGCGGAAACTGTTTGAAATTGTTTTCAAATGAGCTTTGAAAATTTGGAAATATATCTTGGAAAGATATTTGGGCAAATAAATAATGTGGGAAATTATTTATTGTGTGATGGTTATTTGTGGATATTAATTGATAGTTAAATAACCGACTATCGATATTGGCCAAATGCGCTGATCGTTTCGAAGAGACCGGGATCGAGTTTCTGTATACCGGGATTCTAGGTCTGGAGACTCGAATACCACTTCGATCCGGTTTGTACGTTTCGTGTAACGTGTTCGGAGTCGAAGATGGAGCTGTGAAGTGCAAGGGCTAGTCGCTACTAATCCTGAGGATATTTCCAAAATGGATGTAGTAGGAATAGTGCCTTCGGTTCCGTTCGAACCCGGGACGGACTTGTATGGACGAATGCTTTCGTGACATCGTCAGGTGGACGATGGGCATTCTAAGGGATATGTTCTGAAAAGGTATCGTTTAGCCTCGAGCCTCATCAACCGGGAATGACTGAAAATCAGGGGTTATGCAGCAAGGCTTCGTGGGTAGCACCCACTTGAGAGTAAGGTCATCCCTGTCTAGATGTCCCTTTTATTTCGGCTTAGTGTTGCGGTTGCTGATCCCAACCGTGGGGTGATTTTATTTGGAATTATCCAGTAAGGGATGATTCCGGCCTTGTGTTGCAGGGGAGCGGGCGTACTCCTCGGTACTGTGATCTAGGCCACGTACTGTGACAGGTGGTACCCAGTGCCTAGTCATTCGTTGGAAATCCATTCTCCCTACGTGCCTTGTACGGTATTTGTTTGTATACCTAGTATGCTGGAATTTAATCATGTAACAATTTCAGCTATTTTAATAAGTATTTGTGAATAGACACTATTATAATATCAGAGGATTTTTATAAAAAGTGTTTTAGCTATCGTAAGATAAAAACCCGACATGTTTATTTGTGGCGTGGTCTTACGAGATGCTTTTATTTTCAAAAGGATTTTTGAAACTTTAATAATCAATTGAGTGTGATTTTCTCACGTTGGTTTTCCAGACTGACTCGGGTGTTGTTTTATATGATGCTCGGGTCAGACCGAGATAAACAGGTTCAGGATATGATGCTGTGGAGCTCAGGAGACGAGCTGGATGGCGATACGTACTTTCGTATTTGTTTATTGTTCCGCTGTGTATTTGGATGTATGTCATTGATGTGATGAACTCTGATGATGTATTCTGTAAATATATTGTATAAACAAATATATTTTTCTGTTTGAGTAAAGATCTGTTTGGTATATATTATATTTCATTCCGCTGCGATGTGAGATTCTGTTGTTGATTTTCTGTTTCTTCTTCTTCTACCTCTTCTTCTTTAACACAAATGGTTCGATTTTTCGGGTATGAAAAACTCGGGCTGTTACAGTGGTATCAGAGCTTAGGCTGGCGACAACCTTGGCTCTGGTGGGAATTTTGAGAGTATTAATAGATATGAGCGCGTATTTGTTAGTGAATATAAAATGGTTTTATATTGTGTTGGCTGGTTTATTGAGTAGTTTATGGATTCTGGTCGATGTGTGGGACGCCACAACATTGATAGGAATCTCTAAACACTTGAATAGAACAATTCAACACAGTATTGTTTTAAAGTAGGGTAAATGAAATAATTTTACCCAAATTATTTTTGTATAAAAAGAAAATGTTTTGTAAACTATTTCTAGTTAATATATATATGGTTGTTTGGATGTTAGAAGTGATAATAGGGAATTATTATCATTATTATATGGAAACTTAACTAGAAATTGAAATTTATAACCAAAGTAAAGAATAAAATTTTATAATAAAATAAAATTTGAGAATATAAATTATAAATGTAATTTATAAGTTGAAATAAACTTCATATACAAACGAGATATGTAAATGTAAACTAAATGTCATATATAATGGAAATTAAGATGAAGTCCTAGAGAAATATTTAAAATTGGAATGAGATAAAATTCCAGAGTAACGATGGATATAAAACTGGATGGGTTTTAAATTTGGAATTTTGTGAAGATTAAAATTCCTTTGAGTTGGAAATGGTTTTCAAAGGGGTTTGGAGAAATAATGGTGACATTATTTCAGAAATATTTTGAATTGGATTTGAAATCTGGAGAGATTTGGGATTTAAAAATATTTAGAGGGATTTTAAAGAGATAAAAGCATTTAATTCTCTTTCGGTCGCTGGAAAATAACTTCGGTGATGACTGCAGCATCATCGATGTTCATTTTCGAGTTTCTAGGAGAGAAATTGCTACCGAGTTGTTTGAAATGGGATTTGTTTGCGAACTGGATTTGGTTTTGAAACTTCAAAGGAATAGTTGAATTGCCAAAGAATTTTGGGATATAGTTGATTTCAAAGATGATTTTGAAATGGTTGAAAAATTATTTAAGCTCTGGAATCCTATTTTGGAATGTTTATAGTATAATAAAAATATATACTTGACTAAATTTAATGTATAATCCGGAATAAAGAGTAAAATGTGAATGGGATTGCTTTTAATGGATTGAAGTGATGAAATAAACCAAATATTAGGTATAAATTGGAATAAATTACTTAATGGAGTAATGGATTATGGAAATAGAACCTTAATTGGCTGAAAGAAAGTTGATTTTGTAATTTGGATATGAAATGGGAAATGAACTTAGATTAAGTAGAAATTATTAATTGCAATCCGAGATAAAATACTAACAAATCGAATGTGGATGATATAAATAAAGCTCGACACATATATTTTGGATGCTGTTAAGTGAAATAAATTGGAACAAAATTAACTTAAGTGTGAATGAACTCAAGTATAAATAAATGGAATATGACCTTGAAATATTATCCAAATGAGTTTGGGTTATGGACTTTGAATTGATTAAATATAAATTGAATTGTGAGTTAATAAAAATTGGATGGTGAATTAAAGGTAAATAGTAGAATCAGAACTTGAGTTATCAAATAAAAATTCGACTTGGGATATCAACGCATTTAATATATGTGGAAATGTGTTAAACAAAATGGAAATTTGATTAAGGTAATAATGGTTTGTATTGCAAATGAAATCCAAGTAAGTATGAATGAATAATGGCTTTGAATACTATTCAATTAACAAAATATTGAATTCAGAGTTAAAGGGGCTAATTGAATGAATTAATGCGAACTGCAATAGAAATGAACTTTAGTTGTTAACTCAAGTAAATATTGAATGAAAGTGAGCTCAAATTGAAATGGTTTAAATAATTTGAGAATTGATGATTGAATGAAATAGTCTGGATTGTTTCGAGCTAAATAAATGGTTGTAAATAAATTGGAAAGAAAGGAATTAAAGGTAAATTGAGAGGAAGCAATTTAAATGGTTATTAATATGTAATTGAAATAGGTGTCGAAACCCTATAAATTGCTTTTGAAAGTTATTTTGGGTATATTGCTTATGTTGTACATGTGTTTAGCTATTGTAATTAAGTAAAATGTTAATGAACTTTGTGTATTGGTCACTTACCTGTTTAAGTTGAGTAAATACAGGTGTTTGGAAGCCGCTAGGCTGTATTTGCTTGCGCAATATGCTATATAGTAAGCCGCTTGCTTTAAAATGCTAAAATAAGGTACGCCTACGCAAAAATTCAAAATAGGAAATATGAATTGCTTATGTTGATATATATTGTGATTTCCGGCCTGAGGCCGATGTATATATATATATTTGTGCATCCTGCGATATCGCAGAAGTCCCTCCGTACAAGGGAGACTCTGCCAAAATTTTCCGTAAATTTCGGGAGTTAGAAATTTTTTGAAAATTTTCACTGACAACAAATGATTTAAATTGGATAAACAAATAAAGTTGAAATTGAACATTTAAATCTATTTTAAATATGAATGTAAAGTAAGTAAAATCGAAGGAACTGAAGGAAGTAAAGTTGCAAATAAACTTTAATAGAGATTTAAGTTAAGTAGTAAGTGCAACTAATTCAATGTTCAAGATGGAAGCAAAATTTAATTCAAGTAGAATGGTAAAAGCAAAGGTGAATAGGAATGAATATACACTTCAATAGTAAAGTAAAGATAAATATAAGAAGTATTTAAAATATTTATATTGGACTTAAGAAATGAATAATGAATTCTTAAGTAAATTTGGTATTGAGAAGAAAAAAAAATTTATTCTAGGTGAATAATTGAATGAAGATTTAAAATTGGAAGTTGTGAAATGGGATAGTTGTGAATAAGTGGATAATAATCAAAATGAATGTGAATAAAAAGGAAATTGATAAAATGGATAATTCAATTGGGCTAATTACGTAAGGTGTACGTATATTATTTTATTCGCATAGCTATTTGATCCAGATGTCGAGCACAGAATTTCGAGGTAATTATGCCGATCCGAGTTAGGATTTTTCACTCAATTTTCAACGGCGAGCCTGGATATGGATTGTTGATTGATTCTGGAAATTCTCTATCATAGTTTGTGACTATGCAAGGAGAATGACGGTTTCTGATCAAGAAACCAGATCTGAGTCCGCACTAGGAAGTCGGGTGGACGATACTAGTTCGGAAGTGAAATTGTGTGATCGAGTGAGCGATCGAATGTGATATTTCGTACGGATGATATATGTGCATCGTACGGGCTTAAGTAAAGCAAATATTGAAAATTTGTAAAGGAAAGTATAAAATGACTTTGGAATTGTGATTGAATATTATTGCTTAGTAGGATATGCAGGTGTATAAAAGCAATGGATAAATTGGGATTTTTGATTTTAAAAGATAAAATTTATGGCCCGACAAAAGGTATGTATTTGAATTTCTATATGAAATTTGATTGGGTTTTTGATCCAGCCACTTGGCTTTTTGTTTTCTTTTTGAGATTGGGAGGCCGTAGAGCCATTTTGTAGTTGTACCGAGCTAGCCACGCAAAGGAGACGCTGGCGAAATTTTTCGAAAATTTAGGGAGTTAGAAAAATTTTGAGAAAATTTTGATAATTCAAAATTGAATTCAAATTTAAATTTGAATGGATAAGTAGGTGGTATGGGTTGAACTTATGAATAAGTTTGGGAAGTTAAAAGATGATTAGTGTATCATTAATAAAGGATTGTTTGGGTATTGCTAAAACTATTTGGATTGGTGAAATAGAACGGGTATCGAATCATTTCTCTTAACTGGTAATTTCGGGGACGAAATTCTTTTAAGGGGGGAGGAATGTGACGACCCGGAATTTTTGTATATTTGAAATTGAAATATTTAATTAATTTTAAATATTCAGAGGTTAATTATAAACTTAAATTTCAAATATCGTTGTTTATTGAGTAATTTAATTATTAGATTAAATTTATTTGAAGTTGGATAAAATAGTAAATCTGGTATTCTAAGCTAATTAAAAATATTTTGAAAGCTCGTAAAATTCATATTAATAATACTAAAGATAATAGAACTTTTAAAAATTGAATTCGAAAGTAATTTGTTCAGTTTTAAAAATATATTGTTTAAATTGAATTTAAAAATAGTCTTCCGAGGCACAGTCTCGGAATTCGACGAAACCAGTTCCATTGGGTCCGGAATATTGTATTATTACCGGATTTCAATTTTCGTAGTATTCGGAGTTGTTGTGTGATCGTACGATATGTAAACGTGCTGAAAATTTAATTGAAATTCAAATATAAATAATAAGTTATATTGACCAGTTAAAAAGAATTTCACATCAGATCTTTTCCCTTCATTTCGAATGTCACTGTAGATGGCTTAATTGAACACGTTACCCTCCTTTCAAAGACATCACATACTCTGTCTTTCTTTAGAAGCTAAAAACAATAATTCGATGCTTCCAGTATAAACCCGAGCTACTCCATCTACTTAAAAGTTCACGCAAATATTCCAGAACGAACGAATAAGTAAAAAGGGAACGAGGCTTCCCAGTTAAAATTATTCTCCCCTTTATATTTACAAGCGAAATCCAATTTAAAAATCAAAGCTTCTCAAATCGAATCGCGTGTCCCCTTTTGAATCCAAATCGATTCGACGAATTGCACGCTCGCGCACGCGAGGACGGTCGGCGTCGAGTTTGTGCTACCGTGTCGTGGTACGGCAGTGAAGTGGTGGTGAGGGAGAACGCTGAGAAGAGAGGCGCCGTGAGTAGAAGGGAGCGATGCCTCGTCGTTCGTGATGGCTGGGTTGTCTTCGATGCTGGAAGGTCGTGGAAGCAGTGGGATGACGCGGTCTTGGTGTAGCTCGCAACGAAGGAGGCGTGTGATATCGGGTGGTTGTTCGAGCATAGTTGGTGTTGTTCGTTGACGATGTGTGTAGGTAAATCGGCTTCTCGTTTTTCTTCTTTTAATTTGTGGCATTTACAATGTTATTAAATTAGGTTATATATATATATACACTGAGGTTATAAACTGTTTATACAGGAAAATAATAATATATAAATATAGATATATGTAAAGGCACATACCTGTTTTAATTTATCTATATATACAAAGTTGAACAGGAAAGTAGAAGATTCAAAATGTTGGAAATTTTATAGGATTAGATTTTGAAATCTATATAGTTTCAGTATATATGTTTTTAAAGAGGGAAAATTAAATGTAAATATATACATTTTAAATTTACCAATTTATTTTAAACAATGTGTTAAGATAATGAATTTGTTTAACTAGTGAATCGATTATTTTAGTTACTAGGATAATTTAGTTAAAGAATAATTGGTTTAAATTGAACTTTTGATTGATTAAATTATTAAAATGGCAATTGATTATTCGGTTATTTCGAATATTTATAAATTGTATAAAATGTTTATACAAGGTCATAATCTGAAAGGAGGCAAGCCAGTTTGGATCGGATTGCAAATTAAAATCAAAGGTGAGTAAATCTCACTCAGTTAAATTATAATTTAAATTTAATTGGTTAAATTTAAATATGGATGAATGATTGAATTGATTGATATGGTATATAGTAGTATATACCAATATATATATATATTGGCATATGTATATATTGGAGTTGATATTCCCGCATTTATATAGCGGATGAGACCCTATGCGCCGCATAATAGCGGATGATTTTATATAAATCCCATATACCGCGATATTCCACCTTGAAGTGGAATTGGTGTTTTATATTGTGCTAACGTCTGTGGATGCAGGGAAACAGGTTGGAGGGATCCAACTGGATTCCTCAAAATATTTAATTTTGTTTAAATATTCTGTGATATGATTGTTGATATCCTGTGATGATTTATATTGGATAATCTGGTTGGATTGAATTTCCCAGTATAATGAGTTATCAAAAGCAATTGAACTGGATTTTTGGAAAGAAATAAAAGAATAAAATTCAAGTTAAGTAATTCTAGTGAATTCGAATAAATTAAATATGGAAAAGAAGAATTTTAAATAAACAGAGAATATTGAATTTAAAGAAAACTTATGTGATGTTATTTAAAGGGATAAAATTTTATTTTAATTCAATGTTTAAATGTAATTAAAACCAAAGAAGGAATTTGGGAAATCTGAAACTTGTGTTCAGTTTAAAGATTTTAAATCATAATGAGAAATAAAATCTGGAAGTTAATGAATTTGGAAATGAATGGATTAAGTAAGGAAATTTATTTCAAAGTAAAATAAATTGGGAAATCAATTATAAATTTGATTTAAATACTTTGGGATTTGGAATTTAAAAGAGAAGTGAGATTTTGAAAGATATAAACTGGGTTTATAAAGTGAAATGGAATATCAGTGGATATTAGAAAATATAAATTCAAGGTGGGAATTTATAAAGGGATATGAATTGGTTTAAAATAAATGTTGATTTATTTTTAAAAGATGGGAATGAGAAGTGTATTTCTCTGGACAGCCAAGTACGTTTTTTTCAAGGTAGTTTTAAATATAAGTTAAAAGTTTTAATATGTTTTAAAAAAAGCATGTTTTAGAAAATTGATTATTTTTAAATGTTAATTTCCTAAGTAAGATTTTCAAAAATCTATTATTATAGTAATTATATAAAAGTGATTTGCTATTATGTTTTAAAAGGAGAAATTTAGTTTATATTATAAAGTGGTTTATTTTAAAGTATATATTTTTAATAAAGTATTAAAGTAGTTTGATTTCAATGTTATAAGATATATTTAAAATAAAGTGTTTTAAATTATTTTAAAATCGAAAAGTGTTTGTACTTGGTGTTTCAGAGAAATAAATATTTGGGGAAATGTATTCCGTAAGCTGAAACTGTTTGAAATTGTTTTCAAATGAGCTTTGAAAATTTGGAAATATATCTTGGAAAGATATTTGGGCAAATAAATAATGTGGGAAATTATTTATTGTGTGATGGTTGTTTGTGGATATTAATTGATAGTTAAATAACCGACTATCGATATTGGCCAAATGCGCTGATCGTTTCGAAGAGACCGGGATCGAGTTTCCGTATACCGGGATTCTAGGTCTGGAGACTCGAATACCACTTCGATCCGGTTTGTACGTTTCGTGTAACGTGTTTGGAGTCGAAGATGGAGCTGTGAAGTGCAAGGGCTAGTCGCTACTAATCCTGAGGATATTTCCAAAATGGATGTAGTAGGAATAGTGCCTTCGGTTCCGTTCGAACCCGGGACGGACTTGTATGGACGAATGCTTTCGTGACATCGTCAGGTGGACGATGGGCATTCTAAGGGATATGTTCTGAAAAGGTATCGTTTAGCCTCGAGCCTCATCAACCGGGAATGACTGAAAATCAGGGGTTATGCAGCAAGGCTTCGTGGGTAGCACCCACTTGAGAGTAAGGTCATCCCTGTCTAGATGTCCCTTTTATTTCGGCTTAGTGTTGCGGTTGCTGATCCCAACCGTGGGGTGATTTTATTTGGAATTATCCAGTAAGGGATGATTCCGGCCTTGTGTTGCAGGGGAGCGGGCGTACTCCTCGGTACTGTGATCTAGGCCACGTACTGTGACAGGTGGTACCCAGTGCCTAGTCATTCGTTGGAAATCCATTCTCCCTACGTGCCTTGTACGGTATTTGTTTGTATACCTAGTATGCTGGAATTTAATCATGTAACAATTTCAGCTATTTTAATAAGTATTTGTGAATAGACACTATTATAATATCAGAGGATTTTTATAAAAAGTGTTTTAGCTATCGTAAGATAAAAACCCGACATGTTTATTTGTGGCGTGGTCTTACGAGATGCTTTTATTTTCAAAAGGATTTTTGAAACTTTAATAATCAATTGAGTGTGATTTTCTCACGCTGGTTTTCCAGACTGACTCGGGTGTTGTTTTATATGATGCTCGGGTCAGACCGAGATAAACAGGTTCAGGATATGATGCTGTGGAGCTCAGGAGACGAGCTGGATGGCGATACGTACTTCCGTATTTGTTTATTGTTCTGCTGTGTATTTGGATGTATGTCATTGATGTGATGAACTCTGATGATGTATTCTGTAAATATATTGTATAAACAAATATATTTTTCTGTTTGAGTAAAGATCTGTTTGGTATATATTATATTTCATTCCGCTGCGATGTGAGATTCTGTTGTTGATTTTCTGTTTCTTCTTCTTCTACCTCTTCTTCTTTAACACAAATGGTTCGATTTTTCGGGTATGAAAAACTCGGGCTGTTACACTTTGTTTGCTTGTTTTCTTTGATTTGAATATTTGATTTTCTGAAAACCACTAGAACATGACGACTGATATTGATCATGGTAGTCTATGATGACCTACCTTTTCGATCCTTAAGAGTTACACTAATACATCAACGGTATTCACGTGCCGAACATCCAAGTGCCGAAAAGACAAATTATTGGGGCAAAAGAAATGAAAAGACAGAACATAATCTCACATCGTGACGAGTAATATATAATATTTAAATGATCTTTAAAAAAGGAAACTTTATTGTTCAAATAAACATCGGAGTCTAATCTATTATTAGCCTAGACAATTATAACGTCCTGTCTTTACAAAAGCTGATAAAAAAAGAAATAGAACGAAAACAAAATTATAGAAATACGTCTTGGAGGCATCCTGCTCGTCTCATGAAGCTCTAAAGCATCTAAAGCTAACTCTGGAAAAATACTCGGATCTGAGCTGAGTATTATAAGAAAATAACACCCAGATCAGTCTGGTAAACTAGCATGAGAAACTCAAATCAAATGGGTTGCTATATCTTATAAAATATTTCAAAAATAATGGTACATCGTAAGACCACACCATACATAAACGCGGACGGGTTGTTACCTTACGATAACCAAACCATTTTTTAGAAAATCCAGTAATATTATATTGTAGGATTTAAAATAAATATTGAATATAGCTAGATTGCTTGCATCTCACATTCTAGCATAGTTGGGCACACATAAATCTGTACGGTGCTTACTGGAGAATGAATTCCATATAATGACAAGGCTACTAGGGTACCGCTTGCCATAGTACACCTCAAGATAATGTACTGAGGTCGAACCTATCAACCTTTGCAAATCAGGACCGACCTACCCCTTACTGTACCGAATATGTCATCACCCCGGTTGCTTTTCAACCTTTTCTCGTGAGCTCACATACACATACCAAATCCATAAATATCAATCTAGAAGGGTGATGACAATACCATAATCGGTGCGACCCACATAGCCCTGAAGCATATCCTCTATTTTAGTTATTCTCTATTGTGAGGCTTGAGGCTACATTTTAACTTTTATATAGCAATCTCACTTGGAATGCTAATACTACCCTCCAAGCGATAATGCAATGCTAGCATTTGTCCATACAAGTTTTTAAGGATATGAACAAATTGAAGACACTACTTCTACTACATACCTTTTAGAATCACCCTCAGGATTAATTGCAAGTAGTCCTTGCACTTAAAAAGCTCGCATTCCATCATCTTTATGATGTATTCAATTCAAACGCTTAAGTTGGTTGGAAGTGGTTTTTGGATAATTCATACTTATCCGATCACGTACTCTCCGAACCAACATTCGACACTTTCTAGTAATCTTAACTCCAGTTCTTTTGGAAATAAATAGACAATACATAAGAGCGGAGATCACGTCCTAACCATTTAAGTGGATGGATTTCCTTATCATTTTCCCTGGAAGAAAACACGAGATTATACGTATAGTATAACATCATCGACTACGTACTCTATATTCTCGTGTTTACTCCTAGATATTTCCAGGGTTAAAAATTGGTCCAAATTTAATAGTCGGTTATTTAACTATCAAATAACAAACAATCAAGTACAAATTTAATTTCATATGGAATTCACTAAGCCTCTTTAATTAATCTTCATTAATTAAATTTCTTCAATTATTTACAAAAATATTCATATACTTATCTCATTGGTATAAGTATATTCTCACACAATTTTACTTTCTATACTTGGAAGACTTTACCATATATTTATACAATGGTATAATAATATTCACAAAGCATTTAAGAAAGATTTCTTATTTCAAAATCATATTAGGTGGATCAAAAACATTTTCATTCATAACATTGTTTATTAAAAACCCAAACCATTTATCCTTCGGTGTTAAGTATGGAAAGATGCTTCCATACCACCTAAATTAGGAACGATTATTTACTCATTTTCATAAACTTGATTTTTCATAAGTGATCTCATTCGTATACGAAAATAATACTTTATACACCGAACATTAATCTTCGATTTCAAACTTAGACTGTCCTTTGGATATCAATGAAGTCGTTCAAGATGAGATATTATTACATCTCAAAACTTGACTCAACAACATTCTTACCTTTCAGGATAGGTAGAAGTTTCCCTACATCAAAATTTAATGTCAAGTATATGGTTTCCAAAATCTCCATATATTTATTCATTTAAAATCAAAGTTTTACAAACCAAACTTCTTTTCCAATTCCTAAGATTTTGTTCCAATTTATAAACTATTTTAATAAATCCTTCATTTAAAAATAATCCACTTTTTATAAAACAATTTTTTTAAACACCTTTATAAAACAATATTATTATTTAGAACACATTATTAAATTAATTAAATAAACTTTATACCATTATTTAATAATTTAAAACATTATTAATAAAATGATTAATTAATTTTAAACATCATTATTAAATAATTAATTAATTTGAACATCATTTTTAAAATTATTAATTAACTTTAAACACCATTAATAAAATAATTAATTAACTTTAAAATATTATTATTCAAATAATTAATTAACTTTAAAATATCACTATTCAAATAATTAATTAACTTTTAAAATATCATTATTCAGATAATTAATTAACTTTATAATATCATTATTCAAATAGTGAATTAACTTTAAAATATCATTATTCAGATAATGATTAACTGAATCATTTAAATATGGAAAACACTCTACTTCAAAATATTATAAAGTTAAAGTAAATTTAAATCCATTTCTTTTAAAATTTGGAAAGAGGCTTAGCGACCACAATGACACTTAAACAAGCTACCATTTATTTTCAGTTCAACATTCCAAGTCATATCATTGATATTACATAAGCAACATATATGTAATTTACATCCATAATTAACAAGTAATGGATAACACATCATTTATCCAAGTCAATTGACATATGAATAAATGTCCAAATAAATAAAATAGCAGAATGAGGATTTATTCTACTAAATTGATGTCCAATAAATCTACTCAATTTAGATACAACAGAAGTGTTTTATTCTGCTAACAGAGTGTCAACGCTGAAATAAAATTATTTAACTGCGTAATTAATTTCTACCACTCTTAATTTATCATCAAATTATCCTCCACTAGAATTATCAACTATTTTTATTACAGTGTTGAACTCGTTAATACGTGTCTAGTGCAAGAAACTATGGGTTAAACAGATCTAAAATGAGTGAATTATTTTATTTCAAAGCAAACCATTTAAAACTAAATGATTTAATTAACTAAATTATAATTAATTTCCCACTTCACAAAACCCAACCCGGCCTAATACACTTCTCCTTCCCAAAGCAAAACAGAATCCCCAAATCAATTTCCAATTTCAAAATTTCCTGAACCCAACCAACTCATGCACGAACGTGCATGGCGTTCATGCGACATGCCCCACCACCACTCCATTCGCCAATCGTTGGCCGCTAATGCATCCCAATTCTTGAGCTCGTCCCAATGCACTCCACCGC
Source organism: Allium fistulosum (assembly GCA_030737815.1). Classification (NCBI taxonomy): domain Eukaryota; kingdom Viridiplantae; phylum Streptophyta; class Magnoliopsida; order Asparagales; family Amaryllidaceae; genus Allium; species Allium fistulosum. The sequence goes on along the minus strand of CM060907.1, from coordinate 588,865,358 downwards.
TACGACTCTGGCCCCCTGCTTCTATTTCCGTCCATGTAGCCAAACAAAGAAACACACCCAGGCCATCGAAGTTGCCTCGTTCAATCTCTAACTGCCATCGCTCTGACTATCTCCAGAACATGTCGCCACCACTGTTCGAACCATGATCCCAGGCCATACACTCCCCCCAAACTCGGTGCTGTGAATCGCTATCGGCAACCCAATACGCATGCACTAAAAATTCAAAGCCCGAAACCCTAATTCGACCTCGTCCAATAAACTCCAACCACCAACGACCATGCGACCACTACCATCGTCTCGGCTATGACCCAACGCTACCTCCCGCACTAGCGCTCCACCTCTAGTCATCCACATTGCCTGAATTTTGTTAATGAATGAAAAACATTCATCTAATCATCATGACTCACCCTCAACCTCTAAAATCACGAGACTTGCCTAAAAATCTTGATTCACCAAGACGAACACGACTGTACACTTCATTCGTTGATTCATGCTTGTTAAAAAACTGACTTTACTCAACCATTCACTGAAATCGACCAATTTCTCACACCATACTCGATGAGATGGCGAACTACTATTTTTAAAGAAAATTAGAGACTAATACGAACAACTTTATAGTTGATCGTTTTGCTAATTTTAAACAGTTTAAATGGTATTGATTTTTGAAAAAGAAATGAGTGATGTTTCTTCTATTACAATGAATAGGGAGAGAAGAAGAATGTAACAATGACTTGTATATCCTATATCTCTTTGTGTTCAACTTACAATAAGCATATCATTCCATTTCAAAGTAAATATCAACAAAAATATGATTTTTAAACAATTATATAAAACATGTTTTTCATATAAAAATAAAATTTACTAACAAATTCACAACATTTATTATTTCATCAAAATTACCTCACCTTCCACATGATTGAAATGCTTCAAGTTTTAGTCTTTGAGTGAAGTAGATATTTTTAAGTTAAAAAAAGATGTGATTTTTCAAAATTTATAAAAAGTAGAGAAGATGAAGAAATATATGATAAGAAGAGTGTATATATAAGATAAAAAAGCAAAGAAGGCTAAGGTCAAATTTACCCTTAAATCCATTTTTCAACCTTGCCATCATTTCCAAACCCATCAAAGTACCAAATATTTGAAAATATGATGGATCTTAGAATGATCCATATACCATTTTCATTTGTTTAATTAAGGAATCTTTCAAATTTCAAATCCATCTTTTCATATTCAAATTCAAATATTTTCTATATTTATTAATTATTATTATTTTATTTATTATTAAATTTCAAAATAAAAATTGTTTTCTCTAAACATTTATACGGTGTTTTAAAGTATAAACAGGGGTATTACGAAGTTCTAAAATTTGTCGTTCGATAAAAAACTGAAAATTCGAAAAGCAGGTTTCGATCACATTTTCAATGTTCCATCGAACTACCTATTTATGTAAACAAAATTCAAAAATGAATATTCTATCACTAGTTATAAATTAAAAGAGGGTTATTTAATTATTAAAATAATAATTGAATATTCAAAAAAATAAATATTCACAAATTAAAGCGATAAAATTCTGGGTCGTTACATTCTTCCCCCCTTAAAAGAATTTCGACCCTAAAATTTCATCTCAATCAAACAAAGAAGGAAACAAGCCAACCCAAAAACTTACCTTTTGCTTCCCATAACTATATATGAAAATATTTTCATAAACTGTAACTTAAGTTTAAACTTGTATAAGACTCTATTGTATCCTGAAGGTATATACTATCATCTGATTCATACCTTTATACTTTGAATTTAACTTGAGGACTAAATTCCCGGTTTTTATTTCAAAACCCTTTTTGAAATGATACTATATTTTCTTTAACCATAGAAAATATACATACAGCCCGAGTAACCCCAAAATAATACTAAGGAACTGGATACTATCAAATAGTATCATACATTCCTTTATCAAGAAGGGTAATACTTAAAAGAAGTGCTTACCATCCGAACACATCTCTTTCGCATTTTTATTTATTTTCGATCCACTCGAACTAGTTAACTTAAAAATAATTCTTCTATTTCAAAATTCCCTTTTTTAATAATACTGTATATATTTCCAAACAAATAGTTTTAACAAAATATCAATTTTCAACTTGCTTTGGAATCATTCGGATTTGAACTTATTTTCGATCGTACAATTATAAAGAGAATAATTTACTAAGTGCATTACAACGTTCGCCTCGGCAAACATCCAATCATCACTTAGAAGATTATTCAGATCACCACAAACAAATCGAGACTCATTCCCCAAACCAAACTAAAGAAAATACTCCGTACTTTGAAATTTTCTTTCTAAAATATCCATGCTTGTAAAAACTTTCATGTAATATTTTTCTTAAAAATCATATGAAATCTTTTCAAAGACCACGGGATTTGAATCCTTAAAAACCCTTTTATTTACAAAACTTAAATTTTTATGAATCAAAATTTATAAAATCATCTTTATATAAATCTTACTCAAATATTTATTTCAAATTATCCTAGCTTTCCTTTAAAAAACATCTTTATTAAAATTCAATTTTAACCCAACATTATCACCAAACGCCTTATAGTCAAATTGTGAGTAAAATTATTCTTTTATATATAAAATACAATCCTTGGTAAAATTATTTGATTTATCAGTTTTCAAAACAATATAAAACAATTTTGTAGAACTAACTGTTAAGAAATGGAGATAGTGGTTTTGATGACAACAACCTTTGTAACTTATTTTATTATAACTTATATACTAACACTATTGTCTAGATATATATGAATATTATTATGCAGGATATATATAAGGCAGGTACTGATTATTGAAGACTGTACAATATAAAGATCAAGGATGAAGAAATCAAGTTTGAAGACTCATGAGTATCAAGATCAAGATTTCAAGATAAGTGTCTAGTTTATTGTTAAAACTTCATAATAGCACGGAAATCTTCATTCCATATTTCATCTGGGATGGAACCCATTTCTATCTTCTTAGTGGCTTACAAACCCACGACAAGTAGCTTACAAACCTACGACAAGTGGCTTACAAATCCACGAACATCCTGGTTTTGTACAAGTTCTCGAGTCCTGATGTGATGAGATATTCTGCAGGAAGAAGCTTGCAAAACTACTTCAAAATGGTTTTTCAAAATGATTTTCGAAACTTCTTTTCAAAATGTTTTAGCCTTAAAATATTCTTTGTCTTTGTTTTTAAATAAACTCTTGTTTTAAACTTCGTTTGTTTTTAAAACTATCTTCTGATTTTTAAATATTCTTTTATAATATATATACACTTGAGATTTAAAATCAAATTTATATACATTCTAAAAATATATTTTTCTACTCTTCTTTATTTTAAAACATAGGAAAATTAATTTATTTTACTCCAGAATCATTTCATCTTGTTTTCCTTTCAATACCATTTTCAAAACAAATTTTACATTGTTTTTAACTAAGGGATGTCGACATCATGGGATACCCCTTGTCGACTTGGTGGCCGTTAAATTCAAAAGTTTCAATTTTCAAAAGAAGTGTCTATTGTTTAAATCTCTTCACGAATGGTTATGACCGTTATTGGTCTATAAATAGCCTTCACAAACGAATTTTTTAACTAACTATTTTCATATTTTCTTCACTCCTTCTCCACAAATCCATATTCTAAAATTTTCATATTTTTAAGATCGTGCCGAAATTCTGCCGAATTTTCAAGTGAATCAAATTAGAATCTCATTCTTGTTTGGTTCTCTACCCTCTCCCGAAGATCAAAGTGCTATTCAGAGTTATAGGGTCAATTTGTAATCAAAAGTTTATCGAGTCTCTCTATAAGGTGTGGTTGTGCTTAGAAATCAATTGGGTAATTTTGTGGCCCGTAAGTCAAGAGAGTTTGCCCCGGACTCGTGGGGCGGGAGGGTACCTCAAGGCCTTTAGAAACTAAGGATTGTAATCTTGACTTTGGTATAGTAAGAATCTGTATGAGGTGTTCTGCCTTGGTATAGGACTGGATGTAGGGTAACTCTTTGAACCAGTATAAAATCCGGTGTGTTCTTTCCTTTTACTGCTTTTTATTTACTTTCTGCATCTGTGTTTGATTCTGTGATTGTTCTGTGATTAAGTTCTGCATTTGTTTGTGTCATAATTTTAATTTAGTCCATATAAGTCTTAGAATTCATTAAACACTATTCACCCCCCCTCTAGTGTTAAATTAGCCTTAAGATCCTTAATCCGCACTCTCTTTCAATTGGTATCAGAGCATAGGTTTTCATAGTTTTCATAATCTGAAACTTGAAAAGTTGAAAATGGCATTTTTAGAATTTTTTTTAATACTAGTTTGAATTTATGCATTTCATCAAAGTATCATAGGTCTGCATATAGTTTTTATGAAAAATCAAGTTATCTACCGAATTGGTTTGTTATGCAGGAACAGACATGTTACATGGCTTCTGAAGAATCAACAACCAATGGACAAACTGTACAAATTAAGAAAGATAAATGGATACTTGATAGTGGCTGTTCAAGGCATATGACTGGAAATCCCAAGATACTCAATGACATTATATATCAAGATGGTGGATTGGTCAACTTTGGAGACTACTCAAAAGGATATGTGATTGGCATCGACAATGTCGGTAATTCTAAAACTCCTCTTATTTCTGATATTTTGCTAGTTAGGAATTAAAAACATAATCTACTTAGTGTAAGTCAACTATGTGATAAATGATTTAAAATTAAATTTGGAAAAGATAAGTGTCACATCGAAGATAATAAGTCAAATATTATCTTTGAAGGAATTAGGAAGAAAAACATTTACATCCTTAGTATGAAAGTTTCAAATGATTACTTATGTCTTTTGGTTAATACAAGTAACCCTTGGATTTGGCATAAAAGATTTGGTCATTTAAATTTCAAATTGTTATCTAGGTTATCAAATCTTGACTTAGTTAGAGGTCTTCCCAAGTTAAACTTTAAAGTAGATAATATATGTGATGCTTGCCAATTAGGAAAACTTAAGAAAAGTTCATTTAAATTAAAAGATATGATTTCTACTTCTAAACCTCTAGAATTACTTCATTTAGATTTATTTGGTCCATCTCAAGTTCAATCAATTAATCACAATAAATATGTTTTTGTAATTGTAGATGATTATTCTAGATATACTTGGACAATTTTTCTTAAACTTAAAAGTGATGCTTTTGAATTATTTAAGAATTTTGTTAAAAGAATTCAAAATCAATTTCCTTTAAAAATAAAAATGATTTGTAGTGATCACGGTGGAGAATTTGAAAATGAAAATTTTGAGAATTTCTGTAATAAAAAAGGAATCACTCATAATTTCTCTTTTCAAAGAACTCCACAACAAAACGGAGTGGTAGAACGTAAGAATAGAACGATTTAAGAGTGTGCTAGAACAATACTTTCTGATAGTAAATTACCTAAAAACTTTTGGGCTGAAGTAGTCGCTACAGCTTGTTATATATTAAATAGGATTTTAATTAGACCATTAACTAATAAAACACCATATGAATTACTTTACAATAAGAAACCCATAGTAGCTTATTTTAAAGTTTTTGGTAGTAAGTGTTTTATTCTTAATACAAAAGATAATTTAGATAAATTTGAACCTAAATCCGACAAAGGTATCTTTATAGGATATTCTAATAGAAGTAAAGCATTTAGAGTTTGCAATTTAAGAACTAACACTATTAAAGAAATAATGCATGTATCTTTTGATGAAAATCTTAAAGATACTTTACAAATAGAAGATGAAGAAGATTTTGTAACTTTAAATAATGAACCTAATGAAACTAATTGTGAAATCATTCAACCTAATAAAAGAATTAGTCTATTAAAAGATCATCATGTAGAGAATATACTAGGAAATATTGAATCTATAGTTAAAACAAGAAATCAACTAAATAGTATGGGTAATGTAGCTTTTATATCAACTATTTAACCTAAAAATCCAAAGGAAGCATCATCTGATGATTCATGGATTCTTGCTATGCAAGACAAATTGAATCAGTTCACCAGAAATGATGTTTGGGAAATTGTTCCTAGACCTGAGGATAAAAGTATAATTGGAACAAAATGGGTTTATAAAAATAAAATGAATGAACTTGGTGAGGTCGTGAGAAATAAAGCTCGTTTAGTCATGCAAGGTTATTTTCAAGAAGAAGGAATTGATTATGACGAAACCTTTGCACCCGTAGCAAGACTAGAAGCTATCAGGATTCTAGTTGCTTTCGCAAATTACAATAATTTCAAGTTATATCAAATGGATGTTAAAAGTGCTTTTCTAAATGGTTTTGTAAAAGAAGATGTTTATGTTGAACAACCTCCACTTTTTGAAAATAATGAATTTCCAAACCATGTATATAAATTAAAGAAAGCTTTATATGGTCTGAAAAAAGCTCCTAGAGCCTGGTATGAAAGACTAAGATCTTATTTACTACAATCTGGTTTTGAAATTAGTAAAATAGATACAACTCTTTTTATTAAAAGAAACAAAAATGATTTTCAATTAGTACAAATATATGTAGATGATATAATATTTGGATCAACTAATAACATAATGAATAAAGAATTTTCAGATATAATGACTAAAGAATTTGAAATGAGTCATATGGAAGAACTAAGCTTCTTCTTAGGACTTCAAATCAAACAATTAGATAAAGGAATTTTCATTAGTCAAGAAAAATATGCTAAGGATTTAATTAATAAATTTGGATTGACCACTTCTAGTGGGAAACCAACTCCAATGACAACTAATGTAGCTTTAAGTAAAGAAGATAAATCAAAAGATGTTGATAAAAAATTATATAAGGGAATGATTGGTTCGCTACTTTATATAACAGCAAGTCATCCTGACATCATGCATAGTGTCTGTCCCTATGCAAAATACCAATGTCAACCTAAAGAAACTCACTTAAAAGCTGTTAAAAGAATTTTAAGATACGTAAAACATACTTTAGATTATGGTTTATTTTACCTTAAAAATGATGTATTTGATTTAATTTCATATTGTGATGCTGATTACGCTGGTTGTAAATCAGACCGAAAAAGTACAAGTGGAACTTGTCACTTTCTAGGACATTCTCTGGTTTCCTGGTTTAGTAAGAAGCAAAACACTGTATCCTTGTCAACAACTGAAGCAGAATATATATCTGCTGCTTTGGCTTGTTCTCAAGTTATATATATGCAACAAACTTTAAAGATTTTGGATTAACTATAACTAAATCACCAATCTATTGTGATAATACTAGTGCAATAAACTTATCTAAAAATCCAACTCATCATGCTAGAACAAAACATATTGATATTAGACATTATTTTCTTAGAGATAATATAAGTAAAGAAGTCATAACTCTTAAATATATTAATACTGAAAAACAAATTGCTGATATATTAACCAAACCATTAAATGAACAAAACTTTACTAAATTTAGAAGAGAATTAGGTATATGTTCATTAACTGAAATATAAATTATAAATAATACAAGTATAGTTAATGTCGACATGACCCATCACCCTATGTCGACATACATGCCGAGATTTTTAACTAAGGGATGTCGACATCATGGGATACCTCATGTCGACATGGTGGCCGTTAAATTCAAAAGTTTCAATTTTCAAAAGAAGTGTCTATTCGTTTAAATCTCTTCACGAATGGTTATGACCATTACTGGTCTATAAATAGCCTTCACAAACGAATTTTTTAACTAACTATTTTCATATTTTCTTCACTCCTTCTTCTCCACAAATCCATATTCTAAAATTTTCATATTTTTAAGATCGTGCCGAAACTCTACCGAATTCTCAAGTGAATCAAATTAGAATCTCATTCTTGTTTGGTTCTCTACCCTCTCTCGAAGATCAAAGTGCTATTCAGAGTTATAGGATCAATTTGTAATCAAAAGTTTATCGAATCTCTCTATAAGGTGTGGTTGTGCATGGAAATCAATTGGGTAATCTTGTGGCCCGTAAATCAAGAGAGTTTGCCCCGGACTCGTGAGACAGGAGGGTACCTCAAGACCTTTAGAAACTGAGGATTGTAATCTCGACTCTGGTATAATAAAAATCTATATGAGGTGTTCTGCCTTAGTACAGGACTGGATGTAGGGTAACTCCAAACTGGTATAAAATCCGGTATGTTCTTTACTTTTACTGCTTTTTATTTACTTTCTGCATCTGTGTTTGATTCTGTGATTGTTCTGTGATTAAGTTCTGCATTTGTTTGTGTCATAATTTTAATTTAGTCCATATAAGTCTTAGAATCTATTAAACACTATTTACCCCCCCTTCAGTGTTAAATTAGCCTTAAGATCCTTAATCCGCACTCCCTTTCACTAACATATACACGCTCTTGTATATAATACACTCTAACTCATTCTAGGGTGTTGCTTACCCTATCTCTAATGAGTTTACCCCGCTAGGGCCAGGGTTCTCGCTTAACCTGGCTATGATACCACATGTGACGACCCGCATTTGCAACCTTTAAGAGTTGACATTAATACATCCATGGTATTCAGTGCCGAACATCCAAGTGCTGGAAATATAGATTGTTGGGGTGAAAGAAAAGAAAGGACAGAACAGAATCCCACATCATGATGAGTAATATTTAATATTCAAATAATCTTTACCAAAGGAAAACTTTAATATTCAAGCAAGCATCAGAGTCTAACTTATCATCCGCTTTGACAGTTATAATAGCCTGTCCTTACAAATGCTGATAAGTACAAATAAGAAATACAATAGAAAAAAAAGAAATACGTCTTGGAGGCATCCGGCCCGTCTCCTGAAACACCAAAGCATCCAAAGCTAACTACAGAAAATTATGACCTATTTATGTAAACGAAATTCAAAAATGAGTTTTTTATCATTAGTTATAAATTAAAAGAGGTTTATTTAATTATTAAAACAATTAATTGAATACTGAAATAAATTAAATATTCACAAATCAAAGCGATAAAATTCCAGGTTGTTATATAGTCCCATCCAGAGAGACGGGGCTGTGACCACTGGGTGTAAGTCCCCATGTCGAAGAGTGAGTGAATGAATTTGTATAAAATGTAAGTCCCCTCACATGAGAGTGAGCGAATGGGCTTGCTTGGTCATTGGGTCCCCTTATTGGAGAGCGAGCGGATTGGGTACAACAAGGATCTGGAGAGATCAAAAGTAAATCCCCTCACCGGAGAGTTAGTGGATGATATTGCTTGAACGTTGAGTCCCCTTGCTGGAGAGCAAGAAGATTGGACTCGATAAGGATTTGGAGAGATCAAACCATAGATTGGATGCTAAACGACTTGGAGAGATCAAACCGTGGAAGGGATGTTGACTTGATAAAAGGATTTGAATGCCTTGCAATCTGGGTAAGAAAAAAAAATCCCGAGCAAACACGGGATGGTTTTCATATACAAAATGACACCTTTGGATAAGAAAAAACTAATGGTAATTCATGGCTAACACTTAAGTAAGGGCCGGTGTAACAACCCGCATATCTATCGATTTTATATTTAAATATTTTATCGTTAGTCGGATGTTAGTCCGAAAAGCTACTTTTTGCATACGGTCAAATTAGGACTCGAGACCACTCCCATTGAGTTCAAAATGACGTTTGCGATCTTTTTGAGTGTAAACTTCGATATGTTTGGAGATAGTGAAATTTTCGACACTTTTTCCTGCCTTTGACTTTGGTTTGGACTGCACCCCTTTAGTTCAGCCCAACCCTCTTTCTCATTTGTTCAAACACTTCAAGCTTTGTCAAAAATGGTGGTGGGAAAGAGAAATTAAAACTCCCAACTCAAATTCTATTGCAAATCCGAGATTCAACATCAAATTCAAGTAGAAGATTGTGGATTCAAGCTTTGGATTGCTTCTCCTTGCTTTCAATCTTCATCTTCATCAATTTCGTGGAAAAGGTGAGATTTTTGATCTCACATCTTGCCTATGATTGTCATTGGACTGTTGGGAATGATTCCCTATCACTCTAGCATCAACATTTGCATTTGGTTTGGATTGGATTGGCGAAAAACTCCAAAATTTAGTGATTTTGGTGAAAAAACTGCTACTAGGTCGTTCTGGCCATTTTTAGCTCGTTCGGAGTTAGGTCGTTCTGGCCCTTAAGTCGTAGGTCGTTGCCGACCTAGTCGTAGGTCGTTGCCGACCTATAATCTCCAGGCAAAATGATAAGTCGTTCAGGAGTTAAAGCCATAGGTCGTCCACGAGTTAACCCCTTAAGTCGTCCACGAGTTAACATCTTAGGTCGCTTGCGTGCTTAGGTCGTTCTGGCTTAGGTCGCAGGGAAATAAGTCGTAGGTCGAAACAGCTTTAAGTCTTAGGTCGTTGCCGACCTAAAATTCCAAGGCAAATCACTGAGTCGCTCCAATTTTGTTAAGTCTTAGGTCGTTGCCGACCTAAAATCCCCAGGCAAAAAGTTAGGTCGTTGTCGACCTATAATCCCCAGGCAAAAAGTTAGGTCGTTGCCGACCTATAATCTCCAGGCAAAACGTTAGGTCGTTGCCGACCTATGATCCCCAGGCAAACTTTAGGTCGCTCGCACTGGCTTATCTCGTAGGTCGTCTCCGACCTAAGCTTCTTTTCCATAAGTCGTTCGCGAGTCAAGTGTTAGGTCGTCTCCGACCTAACGCCCTCGTCACCTTAGGTCGTAGCTCGTAAGTCGCTCGACCCTGCTAAGTCTTTAAGTCGCTCGAGTTAGGTCGGTCAGTATATCTCGTAGGTCGTCGCCGACCTTACACTTGGTCTTTTTAGTTCGCGATTTCCTTAGGTCGTATGACCTATTTTTCCTTAGGTCGCTGGACTGCTTGCCTTCACTAGGTCGTACCGTGACGGGGCGCTGCCCCGCACCCCGCACCCCGCCGTGGGCGCTGCCCCCTGGACCCCCGCGACCTGACCGGGCAGGTCGAACCCCGTATTACTCTGCGTAGGCAATCTCTTCTGAAAAACATTTATCAGAATTTCTACTTTGATGGTTTTGGGATTGACTTCTTTGGACTTTACCCACGTCTTCGAACGTGAATTGATTTGTTTCTACAATCGTTTTATGACTTGTCACTTTAAAGATATATGAAGGTTTCAATACTAATAGTAAATATCAAAACTCTTTCATCAAAGCGATTTCAACACTATTTTAAATATCAAAAGTTCGTTTTCTCAAACCGATTTTCAATCTACTAGTATATACAAGCCTTTACTTCACTCGAATGAGAAATCGACTTAAACGACTTAGTAAAACGAGTGGTATGAAACGCTTGCGTTCACTTCGTCGGTTAGCTCTTGGACTTGTTCGATTGAACCCTTTTGTGACAATTTCCTAGTGAAGATCTACAGTTTGTTCGTAAATATTGGAGTTAAGCAAGTGGTTATGGGACATGAAGCTAAACTCATATATTTACTAGCTTAGTGTAATCGACACTTCTTTATGATCGATGATGATCATTTTTGGTTTAGACTAGCAATGTGCGATGTCTCTTCGTCCGTGTGTCGGACTTGCCTTCGGGCCATCCGTGTGTTCGGAGAATTTAAATGGATAGCTTCCATGAGATAGCTTCTCGTCCATGTGTTCGGACTTCCCCCTTTTAGTGATTTCTGGATTTCGTGTGTTGATTTCTGGGATTTGTTCTGGATTTCGTGTGTTGATTTCTGGATTTAGTGCTTCACCAACTTTTGTGGTTTTCACTGATATGATATCAGTTTTTGTGTATTGGTGAATTTGTGTGTCATTACCTTTTTATGTGTTTGGATCTTTGAGAAGATTCTTGTGACATTGATTAATCCCTTGTTGATTATCATTTACATACTTATAGTAGTATGCCATCATGGTTATTATATGTTTATGCCATACCCCTTATCCTATATCATGTCATCTGATATTTATAGTTAGACTGATCCGTTTATTATTTTCTTATAAATAATACTCGGGTCAGACCGAGATGTTACAGGTGCTTCTGCTTGACTTCTCTTCTGGATTACTCTGACTTTTGGCTAACTACATAGATTAGTAGTTTTTGGTTGTACACCTTTGAGATATAGACTCTATGTTATGTACTTATTCTTTTGTATAGCACGTGATGCTATTCTTTTGTATTATAGTGGATCTTTCTGACCACTACTCTGATGTACACTTTCATGTGTTATATATTTATTCATATCTTCTTCCGCCTTTGTGATATGGATGTCTGTGACTGATTTATGTTATGATTATTTCTATGTTTGTTTCCGAAGATTATATATAGCCACCGTGTGATAGCTTTGTGTTTGTATCGGTATGTCAGATTTCCTCCTTAAAAGATATGCATTCTATTCTATCTGACGTATCGGTGCTCGCACAAAGAAGTTACATGGATGGTCGCTCCTCCACAGCCTTATTCTCCGTGCTAATTGATAGCACTACATCGTAGTGTTCTTGGTTAGCGTGGGTATAGAGGTGGGGCGTCACAGCCGGAGTCCTTAGCTATAACGGTTCTGGAACGATCTTCGGTTTGCAGGAGAATTCGAAGGAACTAGACGTTTCACCACAACTTGGATCGACGGTTGGGAAGCTTGACTGCCAGAAGTCGACTACTACTAAAACTTGTTCTTGAGCAAAGCACACCTTACATTTGAAATGCATACTTTGGAGGGTAAGTGTTAACCTTCTTTTTGATCAAGTATATTTCAACTAGACTTGGTAGGCCAAAATGAAGTCGAGAAGAGTCAAGAACTTGGAAACATGCCTAGAAAGGCTAAAAGCTTAGACTCAAGAAGTTTGATGGAAATTGGGGTTAAGTAAACCATCCGGTACCGAAATGTTTTTCTTCTACTTAGCACTTCCCAATCTCCTTATACTCCAAGTACTTCTTCAACCAATCATGATAAAGTGCTTTGTCCAGAAGATAGATGTGACGACTGCCCTACAACTTCGGTATCCTATATACTTGAAAAGAGCGCTGCAGGGGTACCTGGCTGATGCAGAACGGTAGCCAAGGGTTAAGAGAAATAAAATCTAACATAGAACCTATAGAACATCTCACATCACACATATAAAATATAATATAACAACATAGATGTAAAATAGGCATGGCGATGATACAATTAGATGAACCACCGATAAGAATAACATAGTGCAACAGGTACATAGACTATACAAAAACTAAAATAAATAGTTTATACATCCCATATCACCAATGAAGTCAGGATTACGATTGGGTCCCTGGTTTGCGATTGCACCAGAGTTATCATGTATCTAACACACACGAGTGGTGGTGAGGACTTTTTGATGGATGCTATGTTTGCCATGGTTGTTGTTGCATTAGGGTGTCACCCGATGTAGGTATTTTCGATTGTATACACTAAGGATTTCATAGAAGAAAGTAAAGAAAGCAAGAAAAGACAAGCATTGTAACGACCGAGAATTTCAGCCATTTGAATTTGAAATATTTAATTGGTTTTAAATATTGAAAAAGTTAATTTTATAAGTTAAATAACTTACATTTCAAATATAGCGATTTATATGATAATTAAATTATAAAATTTAATATTTGGAATTGTTTAAATAATTGAGTTTTGAATTAAATGCGAATAAAATAATTTCAAAAGTTGATTTAAATTCTATTTGAATAAGAATGAATATAGTAAGCTTTTAAATTTGAATTAAAAGTGAATAAACTAGTTTTAATAATAATTCATTTTAATTATCGTGTGAAAATAGCCTTTCGGGGCACTGTCTCGAAATTCAACGAAACCTATGCCATTTGATCCGTAATAGTATATATATGCCGTCGAATTTTGTGGCGATCAGACGTATCATTTGGTCGTACGAGCTCGAAACGCGTATAAATTAATTAAAGGAATTTAAATTAATATAATTTGATTTTGAAAGTTAACTTATGTATATGATGGAATTGGTTTCCGATACTAGTTCCATTTTGTTTGGAATAAGGGTATTACATATAGAACGCCAGGCGTCACGCTTCGTTTGGAGTTTGAAAATTTAACATGTGAATAGTGCTTTCAAAATTTTCTATACAAGGACCTAATTTTTTTTCATTTGCAGCCTAACCCTAAAACCAAGCTCCAGCCGCCATTTCTCAAATAACCAAACCCAACAGCCATAAATCGATCGAGAGCTAGGAGAGAAATTAGCCGAAATGTTCAACATGAAAGTTGGAGAGCTCATCGCCACGAGCCCATCCATACCACCGATCAACCATCGGTGAACTAGGGCGGGGGCTAGGGCGCCTCGACCATCAGAAGTTTTGGTGTGTTTTTCTGGTGATTGGAGGTGTCGATGAAGTCGTGGTTGGTGGCATGGGGAAGCTCGAGGGCAGGGCTAGGCACGGTGGAGGTCACGGCGGCGGCGGTAGGCGCAAGGAAAGGCGGGGGCGGCGAACGTTGAGTTTGAGGTCAAGTTTTTATTTCTTTGAAATGAGAACGAGAGATGGGAGGGAAGGTAAAAATTATTAAAGTTAATTATAATTTAATTATCTTAACGTTCGTTAATTCGTAACTTTTTTGTATAAGGTCCAAATTGTGCATGTTGCGTTGCGACCGTAACAACGAAATCTACAATATGGAGTTGGACTAGATGGATTTGGAGCTAGTAGAAATTTGGGTTAAAATTGAATGCCTGTTCAACTTTAGTTCAAACCAGAGCGCTTTGGCGATTAGTGGAATTCCTATGAGTAAACTCACCTCTCTGGCCCACTTATATCTTTGTATAAATGTGGATAATTTTAATTATGCTATTTGTTGCTTGTTGGGATGATTACTATATTTATTAGTTGGGTTGGTTTTATTCTCGCCCTTGGAGCGGATGAGACATTATACGTTCCCGTGTATGAACGGATGACCCTTTGTATACGATTCCGCCTTGAAACGGTTGATTTATATTATTTGATTAAATACTGTATGTATGTAAGGGGACAGGTTGGAGGGATCCAATAGGATTCCTCACACTGTTGATTTTCCTTTTCATATATTTTGAGGCCATATTTGATGACATGGATATGTTTTTGCTTATTTAGTGCTATAGTAGAACTGGGCCATATTTTTAGTATTATGAAATACTATAAAATAATGATTTTGACTTGAAATGATTTTCAAAGTGATTTTAGAAGTATATATATTTTAATAATTTTTAAATTATTAAAAGGAATGAATTTATTTATAAACAAATAAAAAGTATGATTTTTAATGTTATAAAAGTATATTTTTGAGAAATACTTCAAAAAGATTTTTGAATAGTTTATATAAAGGATTTATAAAAGTGATATTTTATAAATAAGAAATTGATTTATAATTGGAATTTGTAGATATTTTGTAAATGGATTTGAAATTAATTTGGTAAATGGATATTATAAATAAATTAGATTTATAAAGAAATGGATTTATGTGTGGGATCTGATAGTAAAACGAGTTTTTATAAAAGAATGATTTATTAGTAGAATTTTATAAATAAAGAGATTTTATAAAATAGAAGTTTTATAAAATAGAATGGAGATTTATAAACATAGTTTTATAAATATGGAAATGATTTATGTTGAGATTTAAATATGGATTTTATATAAAGGAAATACATTCAAGTTTTTAAGAGTTAAATAATCTTTTAAAGGAATATTTTTGATGAATTTAATGGTTTTTAAAGTGGTAGTCTTTAAAAGTAAAGTATTGAAAGTAATAATTTCAAATGGAGTTTAAATGGTTTTGAAAGGTGATTTAAAATGTGCTAAGTAATGAAAACATGGATTTCAACATTTATTGCTGTAATAGAGGTTTCCGGAAAGTAAGGAAGGCATGGACTATAACGCTGTTGTTATAGTAAATGATTTCTGAAAGGAAATGTTTTATATAGTATACGGGATATATATATATATATAATTAATTAATTAAATCAAATCCCTATGCTAGTGTTTGGGTTGTCGTAACAATGTTTTATGCAACATTCGTTTTGACCCAATAAATTGTGTTTTTGACCTTCCATTGCGAAATACATGAATTGGTTCTTATGATCGTACTAAAAGCTTGGTGGTATAGGAAGCATTGCTTCTTGTACTTAACACCCTTCCGGAGGCATACGGACTCTGGAGTTTTAAAGAAATCTATTTGGCGTGTCTCCAAAATTGTAGTGTTATTAAGTATATTTATATCGCTGATATAAGTATATAGAAATTTTTTCCAATATCAAAAGATTGAAATGGTTTTTAGAATATATCTTTTAGAGATAATTTGAAGTAAATATTTGGAAATTGATTTAATTAATAAAGCATTAATTAAATGGGCCTAGTGACTGCTTATGTGCTAGATATTATTTGTTGCTTTGATAGTTAAATAACCGACTATCAAATTTAGGCATTTTTGGTTTCTTGACTTGATGTGGGAACCGATTAGTCATGCATTTAGCACGAAGCCGTCCAAGTAGGCTTGATTATCATTTGGATTAAGAATGTTAATTCGAGTAGTGTAGAGTGTCTATGGTACTCCAATCTACCGGGCTTCCTTCTCGGTCGAAGGATAGCAAGTTGAGAATTGGAAATGTGACAAGACTAGGAGACTTGGTTTCCGTATGAGGTTGAGGGCCTCTTTATTGTTGTTGGTCCAGAGAGACCGGAGTCGGATTTATCCGAGAACCACTTTGGACCAATATATGCGCTCGAAAGAGCAGGTTTATAATGATGATTTTTGAAGGTGGAGATCATCATGATGCAGGGCTACTTTCCACTAGACCTGTGATGCATATTATAAATATGGTGGATGTAGTGCTTTGTTATGAAAATCTTCGATATGCAAGGACTTCTCGCTACTAATCCTAGAGGTAATTCCTGACTGGATGTGGTAGGAGTGTTCCTTCGGTTTGTCCTGTTCCTGGACAAATTGTTCGGATGAATGCTTGATGTTGCATTTCTAATTACATTGATTGATCTCTATAAACTTATCATCTATTTGGTGGCGAAAAAGGCCACTTCTCTTAGCTTAACACCCTTTCCTAAGACGTACGAGCTTAGGAGTTATTCATTTGTAGAAATTAGTTGTGTGATCATGGAACGGTAGTGTGACATTCAAAGTGGAATGTGCTATGTGAAAGGTAAACGTTACCTTAAGCCTCATCACCCGGTAATGGCTTAAACAGGGTATGCCATAAGGCTATGTGGTTCGCAACTATTAGGGTATGATCACTACCTTTCTAGATAACCCTCTACATTTTGGGTATGTGGTGTATGCTAAGAGACGTCTCGGATAGGTTGGTAACGACCAGGGTGATGACATATTCGGTTTCTATCCAGGCCATGTTTGAATGCAAAATAGGGATAGACCGGCCTTGCTAGATGTGGAGGATTGTTTATGCATCCTTAGTACATTCCTCTAGAGATGTACTATACGAAAGGTCGTCCCTTACCTGCCATTGTATGGAAATCCATTCTCCCATACCTGCCTGCCATCATGTTTGTAAACCTATTATGCTGTCAAATTTAACCAATGTAGCAATTTTTGCTATTTTATTATTATTTGTATACTAGACACTTGTATAATATAACAGAATTTGATATGAAATGTTTTGGTTATCGTAAGGTAAAAACCCATCCAGGTTTATGTGCGGCGTGGCCTAACGAGATACCTTTTGTTTGATAAAGAAAAGTTTTTATAACTTAAAAATTCAGTTGAGATGTGTTTTCTCATGCTAGTTTACCAGACTGATCCAGGTGTTCTTCCCTTTCAATGCCTGGGTCAGACCGAGTATATTTACAGATTTAGATTTGGATGCTTTGGAGCTTCAGCAGAAGAGCTGGAGTATTCAGGTTATATTAACGTACATGTTTATTTTCTGCTGCACTGCTGTTTAAATTATCAGCAATTATGCGGACATGATGTTATAACTATTCAGGCTGATGATTAGTGATTTGTTGTTGTACTCTGATGGATGTATGTATATTACAGTTTCTCGTTTGTAAAGTTTATTAATATTATATTATATGTTGTTCCGCTACGATTATGAGATTTTGTGTTGTTTTATTTTCTCCTTTGCTTCTTCTTCTTTCTTCTTTCTTTCCCATAACTATCCGTCTTTCCATTTAATTTGGGTTGAACATGTGTGGTTTATTGTCAGCTTGAATTATGCAGATTTGTAGGTCGTTATAGCTGGTATCAAGCCTAGGTTGTGCGAACACCTTGGCTTTAGTTGGGTACTCGTTATAGATTGGGTTAGTTATACCCTAAAATGAGTTTGAGTGTATTATAGATATGAGCGCATATTTTTAGTGATTATAAAATGTTTTATATTGTGTTAATTTATCTGTTGAGTGGCTTATGAAATCTGGTCGGTGCGTAGGATGCCACGATATCAATAAAAGTTTCTAAACACTTAAACAAGGCAAACCGACATAGTATTGTTTTGAAATTAGGTAAATGAAATAATTTTACCTTGATTATATTTTATATATAAAGGAATACTTTTTCATAAATTATTATAGTTATATATGGCATGTGTGGTTGTTAATGAATGATAATATTTGATTATTATCATTTGTTGGTTGTTTTTTTGTGTTCTAATAAAAGTTATTATTATTATGATGTAAACAAAGATAAACAATTAAGAAATGGTTTTATATAACCAAAGTGAAATTATATATACGAAAAATTTATAAATATGATTTGTAAATAAAAAGGATTTAGAAGAGATAGAAAGCACTGAACCCACTTCGGTCGTTGGAAAATAATTCTGGTGATGACTACAACGTCATCGACATTCATTTTCGAGTTTCTAAGTGATGGATTGCAACCATTGGAGTTTTGCTTTAGTAAAAACTAGTTTTGATTTTAAATTTCAAAAGTATGATTTGATATAAAAAGGAATTATGTATATATACGATTTCAAAATGATTTGAAAATAACAAAAACTGGGTGTTTAAATTCTGAAAGTTATTATCTAAGTGTTTTGTTGAAAACATAAGAAAATAAGTTTTATAACTTATAAATTTTGAGAATTAGTAAGTTGAAACAAAATTTTAAATTTGTTGAATATGAATGTTAAGAAAAGTAAATTTGAAAATTGAATTATGAAATGAATTTAACTTAAGTTAAGTTAAACAAAATGAATTTTGAAATGGAATTTGACTCAAGCAAAGTTAAGTGAAATTGAATTTGATTTGTAATGAATTAATGAAATGAACTAAGGAACAAAAGTAGTGAAATGGATATGAACTTGATTTATAAAATAAAATGAAATTCAACTTAAGTTGTAAAGTGAAAATAATAATTAGTGGTTGTATAAAATGTTTATAATAAACTTAAGTAATGGTTTTATGCAATGGTTTATAAATGATAATAGTACTGAAAGAAATATATTAAGTAATAAACGAATGTGAATCATGAATAAAGGAGAATGTATATAATAAGAAACCAATTGAATAAATACGTAAGTTTTATGTATATTATTTTATTCGTATAACCGTTTGATCCAGATTTGAACACACAATTTCAAGGTGATTTACATCGATCTGTGTTAGGATTTTTCACTCGATTCTTGATGGCAAACAATGGATACAGTTTTTTGATTGATTCTGGGATTCTCTATCATGGTATGTGGCTATGCAAGGAGAATGGTTGTTTCTAATCAAGGAACCGAATCTGAGTCCGCACTAGAGTGGTCGTGTGAGCGATACTAGTTCGAAAGTGAAATTGTGTGATCCAGCGTGCAATCAGGTATAGTTTTGCGTATGGATGATGTATGTACGTCATACGGGCTTTAACAAATTAAATGTTGACATTGGAAAATGCAAATTGATATGGCTATGAATTAATTGGATGAATATTAATTGTTCGACGGTTTCTCTTGTTACCTTTGCTATATTTGAATATAGTTATTATATAGTGTATGTTATATATTGATATCACTTTCCCTATACTTGTTCTCATTGATTGTTGAGTGATTAGTAGGTGCAGATGGCGTATGCTTCACATTTAGGAGCTCTCTTTTGCATTATATTGATTATATATGCTTGCTAATAAAAGAAAAGGTACACATCTTGGATTACATATCGTACTTTTATATTTTTTCCCTACGGGATGCCTCATCCTCGATATATATATATATATATTGTAAATTTTTTCGATCGAACCGCGCAAAAGAGACGCTGGTGAAATTTTCTGTAAATTTAAGGCATTATAAAATTTTTGAGAATTTTGAAATTAATGTTGACAACTAAAATTTGGATTTTGATTTTATAACTTGGAATGGTATTAGTTGGTTTTGGAAATTTAATTATGAATTTAAAGATTTAGAAAATGTTATAATAAAATTTCAACTAATTAATTTAGAAAATTTAAAAGGTTTAAAAGAAATTGGTAATCCATTTCAACTAATTATTTTTGAAAAATTAATGGGTTTTGGGGCATTTTTCCTACCTAGGCAATTTCAGGGATGAAATTCTTTTAAGAGGAAGAATGTAACGACCCAGAATTTCAGTCGTTTGAATTTGAAATATTTAATTGATTTTAAATATTGAAAAAGTTAATTTTATAAGTTAAATAACTTGAATTTCAAATATAGCGATTTATTTGATAATTAAATTGTTAAATTTAATATTTGGAAATGTTTAAATATTTGAATCTTGAATTTAATTGATTTCGAAAGTTGATTTAAATTCTATTTGAATAAGAATGAAGATAGTAAACTTTTAAATTGGAATTAAAAGTGAATAAACTAGTTTTAATAATAATTCATTTTAACGTGTGAAAATAGCCTTTTGAGGCACTGTCTCGGAATTCGACGAAACCAGTGCCATTCGATCCGTAATAGTATATTATTATATGCCGCCGAATTTCATGTCGATCGGACGTATCGTTTGGTCGTGCGAGCTCGAAACGCATTGAAATTAATTAAAGGAATTTAAATTAATATAATTTGATTTTGAAAGTTAACTTCTGTATATGATGGAATTGGCTCCCGATACTAGTTCCACTGTGTTCAAAATAGGGGTATTACATATAGAACGCCAGGCGGCATGCTTCGTTTGGTATTCGAAAATTTAATATGTGAATAGTGCTTTTAATATTTTCTATATAAGGACCTAAGTTTTTTTTCATTTGCAATCTAACCCTAAAACCAAGCTCCAGCCACCATTTCCTAAACAACCAAATCCAACGTCCATAAATCGATGGAGAGCTAGGAGCGAAATTAGCCGAAATGTTCAACATGAAATTTGGAGAGCTCAACGCCACGAACCCATCTATACCAACCAATCAACCATCGGTGAACTAGAGCGGAGGCTAGGTCGCTTCAAACATTTGCAGTTTGGGTGTGTTTTTCTGGTGATTGGAGGCGTCGATGAAGTCACGGTTGGTGGCGTGGGGAACCTCGAGGATAGGGTGGCACAAGGTGGAGGTCACGGCGGTGGCAGGCACAGGGAACAACGGCGCGGTGAATGTTGAGTTTGAGGTCGAGTTTTTATTTCCTGGAAATGAGAACGAGAGATGGGAGGGAAGGTAAAAACTATTAAAGTTAATTATAATTTAATTATCTTAACGTTTGTTAATTCGTAACTTTTTCATACGAGGTCTAAATTGAGCACGACAAGTTGCGTTGCAATCGTAACAGCGAAATCTACGATATGGAGTTGGAGTGGATGGATTCAGAGCTAGTAGAAATTTGGGTTAAAATTGAACGCCTGTTCAATTTTAATTCAAACTAGAGTGCTTTGACGATTACAGGAATTTCTGTGAGTAAACTTACCTCTCTGGCCGACTTATATCTTTATAAAAGTGTGGATAATTTTAGTCATGCTATTTGTTGCTTGTTGGGATGATTACTATATTTATTAGTTAGGTTGGTTTTTTTCCCGCCCTTGGAGCAGATGAGACATTATACGTACCCGTGTATGAGTGGATGACCCTTTATATATGATCCCACCTCGAAGCGGTTGATTTATATTTTCTGGTTATATACTGTATGGATGTAGAGGGACAGGTTGGAGGGATTCAACGGGATTCCTCACACTGTTGATTTTCCTTTTCATATATTTTGATATATGATGTGTTCAATGCCATATTTGATGACATGGATATGTTTTTGCTTATTTAGTGCTATAGTAGAACTAGAACATATTTTTAGTATTTTGAAATACTATAAAATAATGATTTTGAATTGAAATGATTTTCAAAGTGATTTTAGAAGTATATATGTTTTAATAAATTTTAAATTATTAAAAGGAATGAATTTATTTATAAACAAATAAAAAGTATGATTTTTGATGTTATAAAAGTATAGTTTTGAGAAATACTTTAAATAGAGATTTTTGAATAGTTTATATAAAGGATTTATAAAAGTGATATTTTATAAATAAGAAATAGATTTATAATCGGAATTTGTAAATATTTTGTAAATGGATTTTATAAATAAATTAGATTTATAAAGAAATGGATTTATAAGTGGATTTTGATAGTAAAATGTGTTTTATAAAAGAATGATTTATAAATAGATTTTTATAAATAAAAAGATTTTATAAAATAGAAAGAAGATTTATAAACATAGTTTTATAAATATGAAAATGATTTATGTTGAGACTTAAATATGAATTTTATATAAAGGAAATACATTCAAGTTTTTAAGAGTTAAATAATCATTTAAAGGACTGTTTGGAAAGGAATATTTTTGATGAAGTTAATGGTTTTTAAAGGGATAGTCTTTAAAATTAATGTATTGAAAGTAATAATTTCAAACGGAGTTTAAATGGTTTTGAAAGGTGATTTAAAATATGCTAAGTATCGAAAACATGGATTTCAACATTTATTGTAGTAGTAGACGTTTTCAAGAAAATGAGGAAGGCATGGACTATAACACTATTGTTATAGTAAATTATTTGCAAAAGGAAATGTTTTATACAGTATACGGGATATATATATATATAATTAAATCGAATCCCTATACTAGTGTTTGGATTGTCGTAATGATTTTTATGCAACATTTGTTTTGACCCAATAAATTGTGTTTTGAACTTCCGTTGTTAAATACACGAATTGGTTCTTATGATCATACTAAAGGCATGGTGGTATAGAAAGCATTGCTTCTTGTTCTTAACACCCGTCCGGAGGTGTACAAACTCTGGAATTTTGCGGTTATAGAAATCTGTTTGGCAAGTCTCTAAAATGGTAGTGCTATTAAATATACTATTACCATTGATATAAGTATATGGAAATGTTTTCCAATATCAAAAGATTGAAATGGTTCTGTGAATATATCTTTTATAGATAATTTGAAGTAAATATTTGGAAAATGATTTAATTAATAAAACATTAATTAAATGGGCCTAGTGACTGCTTATGTGCTGGAAATTATTTGTTGCTTTGATAGTTAAATAACCGACTATCAAATTTGGCCATTTTTGGTTCTTGACTTGATGTGGGAACTGATTAGTCGTGCACTTAGCAAGAAGCTGACCAAGTATGCTTGATTATAATTTGGATTAAGAATGTTGATTCGAGTAGTGCGGAGTGTCTATGGTACTCCAATCTATCGGGCTTCCTTCTTGGCCGAAGGATAGCAAGTTGAGAGTTGGAAACGTGATAAGTCTACGAGACTTGGTTTCCGTATAAGGTTGAGGGTCTCTTTATCGTCGTTGCTCCGGAGTGACTGGGGTCAGATTTATCCGAGAATCACTTTGGACCAATATATGCGTTCGAAAGTGCAGGTTTACGATGATGATTTTTGAAGACGGAGATCTTCCTGATGCAGGGCTACTTGCCACTAGACCTACGATGCATATTATATATATGGTGGCAGTGGTGCTTTGTTATGAAAACCTTCGATATGCAAGGACTTCTTGCTACTAATCCTAGGGGTAATTCTCTAAATGTTATGCATTGTATTATTCATGGATGCTGAGGCATCAAGGGCTACATACTTATAATTATTGGATATCTATAGAATGACTCGACCGAAAGTTTCTTATTGGTTGATAACAACTAGGTTAAATGGAAATCTCAATGTGAGAATGTTACACAGTTCTCTCGACTTGAAAATACTATAGAACTTCAATGTGGATATGCCACTTTGATTGTAGTCAAATCTTGACATGATGACTGTCGAGGTACTATAGTTGTGTCTAGGTTGAAAAATATGAATTGAAACACTATTCAATAGAGTATTCATCTCCTCGCTTGCATGTGCTTAGTATCACGGTCAACTATAGTCAACTCAAATTAAAAATCTTTGGCCAGAGTAGAACCGTTAATAAGAACATTTATTATTGAACCAAGGACTCTGTAGATGGACTAAACAGTTGTATATAGATAATACAGCAGTTTTGACTTATACCAAACTCCATATATCTTAAGTGATATAGTGTTAAAGAAGAGAACGTGTGTATATTATATCATCACTTAACGGTATAGCTTAAACTACACCATCAACTAAGGTGACGTGTGAATGTTAGAGAACCGTTCTGTATTAATCGCTGACTGAATTCACATTTGCAAGTCAAACAACCACACCTATGTTTTCTCTAAAATACACTAGATTTAATTAGTTTATAATGTTTTATAAATTAATTAAATTAAATAATATTAAAGAAACTTTAATTATGAGTGTATTTGATGTTGGGGTGTCATTAGCAATGGGTAGCTCTTAGTACTTTTTCGGGTGCATTAGTAATTATTTGGGTGTAAATGTAAGTGTTATATGTGCACGTGTGTGTGTGTGTGTGTATATATATATATATTGAAATTGGATACTTAGGTGGTAGTAATTTGTTGTATTACAATTCTTAGGTAATATATAGTATACTATAACTCAATATATGTCCAGTGGTTCAAATCACGCACTACATAGGATCAAACCTTGACCTTATGGACCAAAGGAAAAGCGTCTAACCATTGGGATAGTGGGGCTAGACGATTTTTTTACACGTAAAGTATCATAGGTATGGCTGGCCATAGTTGGAGAAAAGGTGGGCTACATCTGGTTTGAATTGGTATAGAATAATGAGCAACAGGTGAACGATATTTCTCTTTAACTCTCTATAAAAATAAACTCATATTGAATCAAACCTCATTGTCATTTCCCAAGCACTAAACGCTATTCATTTTAGGCTTAACCTCGTTGCTTCCCCTCTTTCAAATACAACTTTCTAAAGGTGGTAGCATTTGATTGGTTGCAAGTTCGGGTGGTAGATTAAAGATTATAGGAGACGATATCAAATCGACATGTAACAAGCAAAAAGATCACTAAGGTAAATTATAATTTTAATCTATACACGTGCTTGTCCCCTAACCTTTGTGTGTGTGCACATTAAAATTCTAAATTAATGTAACATTATATATTTGGCCACATACGTTAATCTATTTTGTATAAATTAATTTTATGTCATGTTAAATTATTTTATTACTTATATATGTTTATTATTCAAATATAATTATATAATATTTAAAATATAATTTAATAAATTAGTATGTATATTATATGTATATATGTGTGTAAATTAAAAATGTGTTCATTTGCTCTCAGCCTTAAAAAAATTAATTTTATTTTATTTTAGTCAAGAAGTAATTATACATATGTAAATCATTTTAAAATCTATAAATATTCATTTTAATAAATTTAATTACATATATATAATATTTTTGGCCGTATTAATTAATTATATATGTTATATCATATTTTGCCAAAGGTGTTTTATATAAGATATATGAGACCAAAGGGACTACAACTAGTCCAACGCTAAAAGGAAATACACATAATCGAAAGGGATGGTTTCACTACTAGCCTGAAGCCTTATATAAGATTAACAAAGCTACAGAACCTATACTCGAAAGTATAAAACTTGAAAGGTTGCATACCGAAGGGTCTATGGTACTCAAGGTTTGATTAACTTAGTTTAGTCTCGAAGAGCTAAGACTAAAAGACTAACATGGAAGGTGAAGGTAATATAATGTCTTGTTTAGTTATATATAAGTACATGCAACTAAATGTGAAATGAAAGCCAAACAGAGCAAGACCCTTAATTAATAAAGCCTCCAGAGAGAAAAGATCAACCTAAAGCAATGTGTAACAGTGTAGTAATACTATGAAGTCTTAACCTTACACGGGTACACCATATAGCTGAATAAAATACACCCACAAAGTACACATCATCATTTTACATGTTATATTTATAGCAGCCTGGATTTTTTCCAACCATGAAAGCCATATCATTGATCCATATCTTCCATTAATGGCTATAAATAGGCATAGATCCCAATGTAGAAAAGATCTTTAGGCAGTAGCATAATTTAGATACTAAGAATAAATTGTACTTTCCTATATTAAAGTTTTTTCTTTATAAACTCATTAATGATGGACTTAGTTGACTCAACATTGTAATAGCCTTTCAGATTTGGTACAAGACTCAATAGAAGGAAATGACATAGTGAACATAGGGATTTAGCCTGAATCACTATAAATCTTGTGTCACTTTACCGGTTTCTTAAATTTTATTTTTGGCTTAATTCACTTAACTAGTTACCGTCCCAATTTAATATCTATTCCTTTTGGTATCAACTCTTAAAGTCCAACCTAATTTCCAGCTACTACTTAAAGCCTTCAGTAACCATCCAACCTAGGTTCTCATAACTAAATCAACCGACCAAAGCTTTCTCTTCGGTCCTTGGGTGTTAGTGTTATGAAAAATACAACCAATATTTTGGTGGTAGAAGGATAGCTCGAACCTCTGCTCTCCTTATTTTGAAAGTTAACTTCATCAACCAATCATGACTAGCTCTAGCAATGAAAGTGATGTGAAAGAATTCAGCTCAGAACTACCCTTCAGCCTTTGAATTCAACTTTCTAAAGAAGACAGTAATGAACGCTTGGCCACTCTTGTATTGGGAAAAGATAAAAATGATGAGTTGGCCCTAACTTTGGGGTATCTCAAGGAATTGTTGCAAGCTAGTGCTCAACTAAGAAAAACTATTAAGGCAATAAATGAAGCAATAAGAGACCTAAGTGTTAAATTAACAACAGACGAAGATCAAGCCCAACGGCCTAAGAATACTAAAAGGCCTTTGCTTGAAACTTTAACTGATGAACCCCTAAAGGAACTTTAAAAGAAGAAAATTCTTACCTCACTTGTGTCCCATATCTTTTGAAAAACTCATAACAAACTTCCCTATTCAAATTATCCTTCTCTAAAAAGAGAAAATTATATAGAGCGAAGAGTACTGCATCTATCATCATATGAATGGGCATAATACAGACATGTATCGAAAGTTTGCTTTGGCAATAGATTTTTTGATAACAAGAGTGATACTTAATTTTAAGCAGAGCATTCATTTTGGAGTCTCAAGATATCGAACATGAGATCTCTAGAACACAATCTAGAGATCTTACCACTTGAGCTAGTGGTCCTTAATGAACTTTAGCAATAGAAAAAATGATCTAAAGAAGGTGTTTTTTTATTTATTAGCAATTAGTTTCATTTTTTTACTTTAATGGCTTATCTCACTTTGTCTTGTTTTCTGTTTTAGGAAAAACCAATATGTTGGATTTACTTCATTCGAAAACGCATAACATATATGTCTATATTTAATGTAATGCAATTATCCCTTTTGAAATTCAACATTTTAGGAAAACGCAAGGGCCAAGTTATCAGATCTTTCATGAAGCTTTATACTTTCATGTTCTTAGATTGTTATTACCAGATTTCTGTATTCTCAATCTCCTTTGATCCTCTTATTAAATTTCTAATAAGCTTTCGGTGTTCACAGATTTATTTTTGGCCTTCGAATTTCTTTTTTGGTATTCTCAGATTCTATATATGGTCTTTGGTGAATGCCATATTGTAATAACCCGCTTGTTCGACCCTTAAATGTTGACACTAATACATCCATGGTATTCACGTGCTGAACACCAAAGTGCCAAAAAGACATATTGTTAAGGAAAATATAAAGAAAAGGAACGAGGATGGAAGAAGAAAACATCTGAATCTCACAATGGGATGATTGTTATCCCGCCTTTTGGCAAGGCCGTGACACCAAGGACTCGACAAGAAACCAAGAACGATCCATCACGAAGATCGGTTATGAACAGTTCTATTATGGATACTGATGAATTTTGTTCGAGTCCAGATCAAGCTACAATTGATATGGCACAACAAGCAAAGCTATGAAAGCCAACATTTCAAATTTCAAGTCAACCGGAGTTCGTATGCTCAAGATATGAATCGATCAAAATCAAGGGAATCAACTTTGTTCATATCCATCATGTTTGTATCCATCCAAGATAACCCTCTTCGTATCCATCGGCAGTAACACATGAGTCCAGTTCGTATGGATCCACTACCAAAAATGTTTCGTATCGATCATCCATAGATCGATATGAAGTCAACATCCTCCATCGATAGAAAATCAACGCCTCCTATCGATACGAAGCCAACCAAGGATCATCGATACGAAGCGGCTGCAGATGATCGATACGAATTAACCCTCCATTCATCGATACGAAGAGGACTTCCTAGGAACGATACGAAGAAAACATGAAAAAGTGGAAGAAGCAGTCGCTCGGCATGAAAAGTGGATTACTCCTGGACTATCGCTCCATGTCACCCTAATCGATACGCATGGCATCGATACGAAAGGATATGGATACGAATTGATTGATACGAACTCGATAGCCTATTGCAAATCCAAACTTGGATTGATCATAACTCAAAATCTACAAGTCCAAATGCCATCAAATTTTCACAGAAGCTTGCTTATCACCTCAAGATTATCTCTGATCGATCTCAGCCTAAAAAGACGTAATCTTGATCGATACGAATGGTACATGGATCGATCCCAAATGACCTTGGATCGATCTGATGGACCCACCCATGTGGAAGAAGAGGTATTCCGAGATCTAAGTCAGATATTTTCGGTCTACGCCTATACATAGCAGCCTAATGCCTCCAGAAAATGGACTTTTGACTCCATTATGCGGTTTCTCTGTCGGATATCCATTGTAACTTGACTGTTTGAGTTGTAATCAGTTAGAGAACATCAATAAAACATCAAACTTTCCATAGTGGACATAGGCTACAACGCCAAACCACTCTAAATCTCCATGTTCTTGTATTTCTGTTTGTCTATTTTGGCATGTTTGTTAGATTAGCCTCTTTCTACATTTATATTCTTCATTTTAATCTCTTCAAATATGCTTGAAGAGTGTTGTGCCCAATTTTGGTACAAACACTTTGGTGCTTTCACTGAGAAAACCCAATTTTTCTCCTACTCATTGGATCTACTGCCGTCGTTGGATTGCAAGAATCTAAGGAGGAGATCCAGATCTAACATCCAGTAGTTCATTCCATCCTATTCAGATTGCATCAGATCTAGGAAAGAGCTACACCAACCATGGTTAACACAAGGACTGCTTTAACTGCTTCTAATCCAGAAGGACGGGATAGACAGAACCCCGCACAGCTACCTGCTACAGGTTAGAATTCGACTGGACCCTTGAATCCACATGGCCCTGTCACCGGGGAGGAGTTCCAGATCCTTATGCATGAGCTTACCTAAAGCCATCAGGAGCTCCGCAACAGATCCATGCCAACACGAAACTTGCAAATCAGCTGAATGAAGAACGCCGAAGGAGATCTAGGAGGGATCACATCTCACACTCCTCTACCGAAAGCTCAGCTTTATCTAACTTCAACCGCAGATTCACTCACCGTCGATTGGATGGTAATTATGCAGAAGCCTCCGGGCATCAGCACGCTTTGAATCTCGGACAAGCTGGGATTGGCCCTTCTTTAGGTCAACAAGTTGGACCTTCCTCCCGAGGAGGTGTGCTTCCCTACCACACCTTTCATGACCACGCATCTGCTGTCGCAACAAATATGGAAGCCCGACTTTAGAATCAACCAGACCCAGCCTTTCATTAACACAATCATGCTCCTGAACCTTATATGCCCAAAGATCTGGAGCCAAGGAGGCGAGGCATGGACCGTCGATGGCGCCCGGACCATCCTTACAACGTGGAACCCAACCACGCCTTGGCCCAGAATGTCCAAATGCCAGACATTCCAACCATGATCCATCAAATGATTCGTGAAAGTCAAGGCCTCACCAATGACGATTGGGGAATCTTCCAGAGTCATATGCCATTCACTAACGACATCCTTTATGCTAAACCGCCCCGCTAATTCAGAATGCCGACTTTACCTATTTACGAAGGGAGTTCAGACCCTAACCAACACATTCTGAAGTATGAATGACTCACGAATGCCGCACGAGCTGACGATGCGGTCAAATGTAGAAGCTTTCCTATCTCCCTTCGAGGCATCACAACCATGTGGTTTACTCGTCTACCACCTCGATCCATTTCATGCTTTGATCAGTTGGCTACAAAGTTCGTTGAATAGTTTCGTATGCATGTTACGAGACCAAAAGATGTTAACACCCTATCCAGTGTTACACAAGCTCCAAAGAGAGACATTCAAGCATTATTTAGAAAGATTTTATGCTGCTTGTATGGAAATCAGTAACCCCAATGACAACTCAATATTGATGGCACTAACTAAAGGAATCGATCCCGATTCTGAGTTCGGCAATTGGTCGGTTGGGAAACCCCCCGCATCATTGGATCGTTTCTATGCTAAGGCGGCCCAGTTCCTAAGAAGAGAGGATGCTAGACAATCTAGAAAACAGGATGATGTGGGGCCTAGTGTCGAAGGCATCCAAAGTAACGTTGCTGTGAAACGGACCGGTGAGAGTTTCGATAAGGTACAATTGAATATATAGAACAAATAGAGTCAGCAGAAAGGCAACGGAGGTCAGGGTAAGAAGCGGAATCAAAATCGTGGACCGAGACCCAGAGCTCCCATGTTTGATCGATATACCCCTTTGAATACATCCTTGGAGAATGTTTATTTGCAGACATGTAATACTGGATAATATAAAAAGCCTGCTCTGAAATAGTCGTCCAAGAAGTAGATTCAAACTGGAAAATTCTGTAGATTCCACGATTGCTATAGTCATACTACTAACGAGTGTCACCATTTACAAGACATCATTGAGAAGTTAATCAGAGAGAGGAAGTTGGAACAATTTATTCGAGCACCGCAGGCTAGAGTTGCGGGCCCATCAAACCAGAATCAAGGTCAAAATCAGGCTATGGAAGAACCCGCGCATACTGGCAGGAGATTGGTTATTAATAGTTAGTGGTGGTCCTCATCCAGCTGATCAAAGCTGGAGGGAAATGGAGTCGTATGCCAGTTTGATTAGGTATGTGAACTTTGAATGTTGCAGTAATGTTGATGATGGGGCTCCGACGAAACAACAAAAGACGATGATAGACGACATCGCTTTCCGGAATAAAGACGCTGATAGATTCGAAGCCCCCACTATTAATCCATTAGTCATATCGGCTCAATAGGTCCTGCTTGGATGAAGAGGATCTTGGTAGATAGTGGAAGCTCCGTAATATTATTTTCAAACGAGCTTACGACCAGATGAGAATGGAAGCTAAGGACTTAAAGCCGTGTCAGTCTCCCATACATGGCTTTAATGGGAGTGCAGCGATACCCAATGGGATGGTGGTGTTTCCAGTTGAGTTGGGAATCGGAGATCACCAGAGAGTCCGGATGTTACAGTTCATTGTGTTGGACATTAATTCTCCATACAATGCTTTCTTGGACCGACCGGCCCTTGCTGAATTCGGGGCAGCTATTGCTCCATGATGTTTGACTCTTAAGTTCCCCATAGATAATGGGGTTGGAGTTATTCAAGGAGATCAGGCGGCTGGACGTGCCTGTTATATTGCTGAGCTGTGGGAGGCATAGTGTAAAGAGAAGGGCAGGGATGTAGAGGAATCTCTCTGCGTCTATTTCACTGAAAATTGACAGCTAACGCCTAGGCCTAGGCCCGGGTGCCACAACCAGTACCTAAAAGATCTTGATCCACGAGATGACGATAATGAAGAGGAAGTTAAAGACAGTCAGGCTTCCCTGGCATAGTTGACGATCGATGTTCCAATTGATGATGACGATGACTCTAGAATGATAAAGGTCAGATCTCAGCTAAGCTAACAGATGAGAGAGGAATTGGTTGAATTTCTCCAGGCAAACCTCGACGTGTTTGCTTGGACGCACTCAGACATGTGTGTGATCTCACCGGACATCGCGAGCCATGCATTGAATATTGACCCACGGCATGTCCCAGACAAACAGAAAAGGCATAATATGGATCCAGAGAGATCTGCCGCCCTGAAGGAAGAGGTAGATAAACTCAAGTCGAACGGGTTTATTCAAGACACATTGTATCCAGAGTGGGTATCCAACCCAGTGCTTGTCAGGAAATCCAACGGGAAATGGAGGACTTGTGTGAACTACTCAGATTTGAATAAAGCATGCCCCAAGGATAGTTTCCCACTTCCCAGAATTGATCAACTTGTAGATTCAACGGTCGGACACGAACTCTTACCTTTCATGGACGCATATTCCGGCTATAATCAAATACTGATGCACCTACCTGATCAGGAGCATACCTACCTGATAAAGAACGCTGCGGTAACTTACCAAAGGCTTGTGAACCGAATGCTCGCCAACCGGATAAGGAAAATCATGGAGGTGTACGTAGATGACATGCTTGTGAAGTCACGACTATCCATCAATCATGTCAAAGACCTGGAAACAATGTTCAACATCCTCCAAGAGTACTGAATGACGCTCAACCCATTGAAGTGTCACTTTGGAGTCACATCCAGAAAGTTCCTTGGATTCATTGTCAATGCTCGAGGAATTGAAGCCAATCTTGAGAAAATCTGGCCGATCCGGAATCTCGAGACTCCCAGAACTATAAAGCAAGTACAAAGCCTCAACGGGAAGGTGGTAGCTTTAAGCAGATTCATCTCCAAATCCACAGACAAATGCATTCCCTTCTTCGATCTGATCAGGAAAGGAAAGCGGAACTTCGAATGTACTGAGGAGTGTGAAGGCGCATTCCAAGCACTGGTTCAACATCTGGCAATGCCACCTATTTTGTCAAAGCCGATCGATCATGAGCGACTATATATCTATCTGGCGGTCTCAGCAAATGCGATCAGTGCTGCACTGATTCAGGAAAAGGATTAGATCCAATGACCGGTCTATTACATAAGCAAGCAATTGGCAGGGGTGGAGAGAAACTACCCAAAGTTGGAGAAGCTGGCTTATTGCCTAGTCATTTCCTCGAGAAAGCTCCATCCATATTTCCAAGCTCATCCGATCACAGTCTACACCGACCAGCCGTTACTATAAGTCCTTACGCGGCCTGAGACGTCTGGTAGGTTACTCAAATGGAACATTGAGTTGAGTCAATTTGATATTGCTTATACACCGAGATGAACCATCCAAGGACAAGTTCTGGTGGACTTTATAGCTGAATTTACTATACCGGAGGACTTGCTTGAAACCAGTGAATCTCCCAAATACATATGGAAGCTATATACTGACGGTGCATAAAATGACCGCTGCTCAGGCACTGGAGTTGTACTCGAAACCCTAAAAGGTCGATCCATATGCTATGCTTTGAAGTTTGACTTCCGCGCGACTAACAACGAGGCCAAATATGAAGCTTTACTCGTCGGACTCAGACTTGCCAAAGACTTGAGAATTATTGTTGTGGAGATTTACTACGACTTGCAATTGGTCGTATGCCAGTTTTGGGGAGAATACCAAGCAAGAGACCGGAGGTTGGCAACTTATCTTGCCCGGGTCCAGGAAGTGTTGAATTAGTTCGACTACTATGCCATCCTCTGTATACCCTAGGAGCATAATCAGAAGGCCGATTCTTTGGCAAAACTGGCCAGCACCGGTGAAGCACAGCAAATGAGACTCGTCCCCATTGAAACGCTTACCTCTCCAAGCATCGATCGGATAGAGGCAGACTGGGTGCATGAGGCAACACCCGAGAAGGAGTCATGGATGACCCCGTTAAGAAACTATATCGAACATGGGGCTTTGCCTGAGCGTAGAAGCGAGAAAAGACAAGTTCTTTGGAAAGCTTTGCGATTCATTATCCAAAATGGAGTCATGTACAAGAGAGGATACTCTGTTCCTTTACTCCGGTGCATCGCCCATGACGAGATCAAATGAGTGTTACATGATGTGCACAAGGGAAAATGCGGTGATCACACTAGGGGGAAAGCCCTTGCTAAGAAGATACTCCGATATAGGTACTGTTGGCCGACGGT
Organism: Allium fistulosum; assembly: GCA_030737815.1. Taxonomy (NCBI): domain Eukaryota; kingdom Viridiplantae; phylum Streptophyta; class Magnoliopsida; order Asparagales; family Amaryllidaceae; genus Allium; species Allium fistulosum. The sequence continues at coordinate 588,831,178 of CM060907.1, read as the reverse complement.
GAATCAAGATGCATCGGATTAGACCAAGAAATGTGCCAGAAACATGCTCGAATTCCAAGAGCCCCTCCTACTGAAATTACTCAGATGGTCAGTCCATGGCCATTCGCCACATGGGGCATCGATATTATTGGATCTTTATCTCTGGCTAAAGGTGGTGCAAAATAATCCATCGTTGTAGTAGACTACTTTACCAAGTAGGCGGAAGCCGAGCCCCTTGCTACTATTACGACGAAGAAAGTGATCAACTTTGTTATACGCAACATTATCTGTCGATTTGGCCTCCCGCATACAATTATCACTGACAACGGAGCCCAATTCGATAGTGTTGAGTTCAAGAATTTCTGTCAACCATTTCACATTTGGAAGAAGTTCTCGGCAGTTGCTCATCCTCAAGCAAATGGATAGGTCGAAGCTGTTAACAAAGTTATTAAGTCCATTTTGAAGAAACGACTAGAGAAGGCTAGAGGCAGATGGGTCGATGAACTTCCCATGGCCCTATGGGCATATCGAACTACCCACAAGTCCACGACCGGCCACACTCCATTTTCACTTTCCTACGGCTCTGAGGCCGTTATTCCAGTTGAATTGGAAGTATCTTCTCATCGTGTGACATATTATGATCCGAAGACGAATGCCATATTACTTGCTGAATCTCTGGATTTATTGGATGAGAAGCATGAAGAGGCTGATTTGAGGGCAGCCGCCTACCGAAGTCGAGTCGCCCAATTATACAATGCTAAGGTCCGGCCCAGAACCTTTGAACTTGGCAATCTCGTACTCAAGAGAATCTATCTAGTCCCTTTACATATGAAACCAACATGGGAAGGACCATATGTTATCGAGTAGAGACTTGGAGATGGCACATTCAAATTATCAACTGTTGATGGTCTCACTTTGTCGAGAGCTTGGAATAGCGAGAGTCTCCATCGCTACTACACATAATCGGCTTTATTTATTCATTTAGTCTACTTTTCATTTGAAATTTGTTTACGCGTTTCGAAATTTGAACTTGTAATAAGGCAACTGACTTTGCCGTACTTTCTTATTTCAGCAATAAAATGCAAACTCGTCAAGCCAGAGTGGCGATTCTTGAAATGCGTCATGCAACCATCACAATGCACGGAGAGCTAAGTTCCATCCTACGGTCGGACTTATTCAAATAGAGAGTGACTGTGATACGACTAGTCACTCGCTAAGTGAAACCTCAACTCGGGGGCAAGCAACCATACTAAAGACAAAAAGGATTAATACATGACAATCCTTTAACAAACTCTGGTTTCCAGAGTGCGAGCTGGAGTATAAACTTTAAATTCGGAAAATGGACTCGAGGAGGGTGCATCCGTCCACCCACGACTTTGCCTATGTACAATCTAAACCCGAGGAGGATGGATCCGTTCATCCACGACCTCCCCTTCCACTTTTACAAGATCGAGGAGGATGGATCTCTCCGTCTATGACTTTGCTTGTCTACTTAGGGTGGATGTGATCCGACCATCCACAACCCTGATCAATTCATCGTTCCCAAAGTGCGAACGAGATCCTAATACTTAAACAGACGTGATCAACCGTCTGTTAACTAACTCCAGATTCCCGTAGTGCGAACTGGAGTATAAACATAGAGATGGGTGTGACTGACCACCCATTGGTTAACTCTGGTCCCTAGAGCGTAGGCTGGAGTATAAACATCAATTGGGTGTGACTGACCACCCATCGACCAACTCTAAGTCCCCAGATCGTGGACCGAAATATAAACACAAAATGGGTGTGACTGGTCGCCTGCAAATCAACCTAAGTCCTCGGAGGGCAGACATTATTCTAAGTATTAAACGGGAGTGACTGACCGCCCGTAAAATAACTTAAGTCCCCCGGAGCGCGGACATAACTTCAAACATTAAGCAGGTGTGACTGACCGCCGACATGCAAGTTCAATCCTTAGAGTGTGGATGCAATTACCAGTAAATGAGCGAGTGTGATCCGCCCACTCAAACTCGTTTCACCTTAACTTCATTCCGACTAAGTTAAGTGCAATTTGTTGAAGGCAGAAAGTGACTGTCAACCGACCACTTCAATTCTCTCCAGAACTGGGGGCATAGCTCAAATACAAGCCGCTAACCATGACAGCGCGACGTTGGGGCTCAACTTGACATTTGGTTATGACCCGAAGCCATGACTTCAGGACTTAACAATCGAACTCAAGTCTGATTCAGAGGCTAAAGCCTCGCAAGTACATTAAATGGAAATTTCAGTGCTGAAACACTTAAGCAAATAAACATAGAGCTATGATGAAAAAACGAGATTTTATTTCTGCTATTCTTTGGAAAAAGACAAGTACAAAAACTTATTCCAAGAACTCCTGTAAGTAGGGGCCGAACCTACATCTATACACGGCCAACAAAAAGCAAAATGAGATTCTATCCTACCTATTTACCAAAAGAAGGAATAAAAGGACATGTCTACTCCTTTGGCTTCTTCTTCTTCTTCCTCAGCGTTGACCCACTAGAGCTACCGCTCGGATGCCTCTTCGAGCTTTTGACTTTTGCTGTTTGGTCTCCAGTCAGCGGGATTACAGGGGTCTCTTCCTTCGAACTCACGGGGATCGGGATGCTTTTTGAATGCGGAGCCGGAGGAACGGTGGCACTTTCAATATGAGAGGACGAAGGGGGCACGCTAGTGTCGATTGTGCCTCCAGGAGAAATCATACGCATAGGGACCAAATCAGGGCCTACCATGCCACCTCCGATGCTACTAGCTTGCACGACTCTTTCCATTTCAGCATTAATCTCTACCATTATTGCCTCATCCCGATTCACTTGAGTGCCCACCGGAATGCTGCTAGTCGGGCCTAAGGAGCTAGCCATAAACACATCTTCACCTAGAACGAAAGGTAGACCAGTGATTGGGTCGTTTTGGTGGCCGTGGAGTTCTTCCATCATTTGCTCGTCCAAAATGAAACTGCTCTCGTGAACTTCTTCGATTGATGTAGCGACCATTGTGGTCGTTGCCTCCATCATAATAGCCTCCTGCTCGTGATGCAATTCTTGGGTTGCAGGAGGAACGGCTGGCGCAACATTTATAACTGAATAAAGATAAGAGAAGATATTAGTGACATCTTCCGACAACGCTCCTACATTTAAGCAAGTGGACAGAGTGTTCAGAGTACCTTCCTCAGATTGGCTCACGTGCTAAGCCGACGCGCCTTCAGAAGCATTTTCAAGTATTGGAGATATGTGCGGCCTGTCAGGGTCATACGCCGAAACAACTGAAGGGTCAACTGCAGGAGTAAGCTCGGGTTGAGTCGCTGTGAGCATTTCAGAGCTTCCTTCATGGTGCTCAACTCCGGACCCCTCCGCGACGACCGGGTATTTAGCGGCTAGTTTCTCCTTTTCAAGAGTGATAGTGGCATCGTGAAGAACTTTTCTCTCATCTTCGGTTAATATCCAGTTCTCTAACTCGAAGTCGTCAATAGATGTAGTGTTTCGGTCTACTTTATCATCTTCTACCAAGCGGCACCAGGCATTATACAGATGTAGCGGGTAGTCATCGAGCCAGCCTAGGTTGCAATGTTTCAAGATATTGACATTATAAGTGACCAGGAGGTCTTCGATATCACCTTCCAACCTGGTCTCTACCGCTCTAACCTCAGTCTCAATTTTGGCCGTGGTTTCTTGGACCTTTAGCTTGGCCGCATCCTGCTCATCCTTGAGTACCATAGCCTACTCACACGCCTCTTGGGCAGCTCTATTAGCGTCGTGTTTTTCTTTGACGACTTTAGCAAATTTTGTTTTTAGCTCCTCAAGCTCTTTTAGCACCGCATCTCTTTGAGCCATGACTATGGTGGTCCGGTGCCCCATTTCCTCGACCAAGGCTAAATTAGTTCACCTCATCTCCTCCATCTTCTGGGTTGCGTCGGCTCTCCTATTAGCCTCCATTTTCGAATTTCTTGAAGACTGATTTTCATTGTTGAGCACCTGAATTATGCGGTCCCTCTGAGTGAGATCAGTTTCTAGTTTCTCAATTGTCTTCGCCCGCTCAAAGGCCACCGTTGAAACTTTTTCTACGGTCTTCATCCTTTCTCGATATTGACCATAAACATCATATATGTAGTCATGCATCATCTATTCTGCCTCATTGGGAATTCGCTTTAAGTGTAGAGGAAATATGAAGCCGTCGAAGCAGACATTTGGGAAATCCTTCTTCAACTTAGAGATTCTAATCGCTCCTTGCCCAGTGGGTTCTATAGTGACTTATTCAGCAGTAGCGGGGGTCTCAGTCTCGATCCTCCGACGTTACTCGTTGGGCCTTGAAGTTTGAGGAGGTGGTACTTGACGAGAAGTTTCTAAAGGCTGTCACCAGAACCAGAAGGTTTGGAAGGAATTCTAGGTGATGGAGAGCGAGACCATGAGCGGCGCCTATAATCCCTTCCCCTCTTCCTTTCTTGGCGCTCGTGCTCCTGACTAGAATGGCGATGCTCATAGTCTCATTCAGACTTGCGCCTGTGAGACTCAGAGTAAGAACTTGAAGAATGGCACGTAGCACGAAGACTACCTAGCATAGATCCCCGCTTCATCATTATATCTGTAAAAATGAAAAGAGAAACATAGTTAATTATCTTCAGAGGCTGAGAAGCGTGTGATTAGAAATTGTATGGTGCCGTGAAGTGTGTGCATGTATGTGCAAACCCCCCAACCAACCGGTTGTAGCAGCCGTGCTCGTAGAAGTTGGCTCCTCTACATCTAAGGCACTTTGGAGCCATTCCAGCCCAATATCTTGATGTAAAGACAAGTCATTCAGAATGGGAATGTCTACCAATCCCTCAAAGAAACTCTCCGTTCGCGAAGGAGAAGTGTTCGTGCTTACACCGGTTATAACGGGCGGAGATAGCACGATAGTTTTGCGTCTCGTAGATTTTTAAGCGACAACCCTGCCTTTTCTTTTCAATTCCGAAGATCGAAGACTGTACGAGGGCGCAGCTGCAGGCTCATCCCCAGTGGGCACATTCCCATCATCACCCTGTTCAGCAATCACAATTCCAAGAGCTCTCCTTCTAATTTGACTTACCTGAGCCATTCTGAGAACTCTTACAAGTTTGATGTTCTGGTCTCTATCAATCAACCCCACGGCAATCGGATTTTCATCTATGAGGACTTCATCGATTTCTCTTTGCACGGTGGACACCTCTTGAAGAACCCTTACTATTTCTTTAAACCGAGCTCCTTCAGGTCGTGGAATTGAAGCTGTATAAGAAGCAAAGCTTTAGACTCAGCACCGACTAATATCGTCTTGTTAATCAACAAAGAAGTTGGAGCACTTACGTCTAACTAGCCACCGTCTGGCGAATCCCAACGGGCACCGAATAAAGAACCATTCGATCTTAAATTAACTCAACTTGCTCCAAGCCCCGGCCACTACCTGGAAATTCCTCACCGCTTCCAGAAAAGTGAAAGAAGGGTTGTACCCATGACTTTTTATGTTGAATAGATATCTGATCTCTTCCACAATCGGAGGTCAGAAGAGATGCTCTATAAAGATAACGAATAGTCTGTTGAGTAAGGCATACCCATTCGGGTGCGATTGAGATGGAGCGATCCTCAAGTAAAGTAACACTTCCTGGATAAACCAATTGAAGGGAGGAAGCGTCCTGGCTACACACATGAATCTATTGCAAGATGTGTATCCCTCTGGGGGGTTGTAAGCTCTATCTTCTGATCCCGGTAATAAGACATCATTTAGCGGTAACCCATGTCTTAGGCAAATCCTGCCTAACATATCTTCAAAGATATTAGAGCGGATAGAATCCTACGGGTTCATAATAAAGACTTCTTCCGGCAATTCATCCGGAGCAAGGCTAATTTCTTCAACTGCAATAGCCGACATTTTGATTACGGGGAGAGGCAGAATCTGAACATCTTGCGATTGTGAACTTCCGGGTTCCATAACTATTGAACTCAGTAAAAATCATCGTTATATGACAATAAACCCATGTTCCCCCAGTATGAAGTGCGTGAATGTGTTGTGCAGTGCTACATAATACTTAGAATTCTACGGAATCTGAGAGATGTTCAAACGATAAGACTTCGAGATTCAACCGGAGTGACCGTTATCGCTGACCATCATAACCATACCTTCCAGACTTTGGAGAACAATCCAAGTAACAGTTTACAGAGTTTGCTAAGTTACAGTTCCATCGACGAGCTTCGATGGGCAGTCAAATATGTAGTGAAACGGTTAAGTCCAATTGTGCAAGGCAGAAGCTCGTCGGAGTCAAATGTTCGAGTGTGGAAAATTTTTCGTATCCATCAAAGTCAATACTTGGATCCATCATAAGATGCTTCATTCGTATCGATCATCAAGAGCATAGTTCGTATCAATCACAGGAAACAATGATTCGTATCAATCATGGAATGGTGCTTTGTATCGATCAGCCGAAGATTGTTTCGTATCGATGCAAAATCCTCTGCTTCGTATCGATCGCCAGACCCAAGATTTCGTATCGATCACTACGGATTGATATGAATGCCAATCATCAACTGATCGATACGAATGTCCAGCAGCTATCGATACAAAACAGTTCCTTCTTTCGATACAAAAATCCATTACGCCCGAATCGATACGAACTTGTTCTTCATACACGATCGATACAGACGCATCCTTCATATCCCTCTACACTTCTTCTTCTCCAAACAACACAAATGCCATTACATCCTCCTTCAACCATGCTCCGACCTGATTCAGGCAACAACATCACCAGAATCAGCCACGATTATGGATGGATTGGCATTAGATCTTGAATCTCATCATTTAAGTGTGGATTTATGGGTTGATTACCTAATTTAAGCAAATAGTTCAAAAGATTAATGGATTGAATGGCTCGAGAATGAAGGCTAGTTCTTTTTCTCTGATTGATACGAAGGTAGTATGTGGGAATGAAAACAAGTGGAAATTTGGCTAAGCCCAAAATGCATTTATATGGACTCGAACTCAAAGGAAAAAGATGATTCGTCTCCCAGTAAAATGGACCAGTCAAAACGGTCAGAGCCAGAACGATACGAAAGAGCCTTCTTCGTACCCATCCACGGTCGATCTGGGACAAAGCTTTTCATATCCATCAAGTCATCGATATGAAAGACATAGCAAAGGCCTATTAGAGCTATTTAAACCCATTGATATGAAGTTACAATTTCGTGTCCATCACTTTGGAGACCACAAGAGTTCGCATTCATCGATACGAAGAAATTTCGAAGGACCAACTATTTCGTATCGATAGCCATTGATATGAGATGCCTATCCAGACTTATCAAATCGATCCAAGAGAGGATCGATATGAAGGGATACTCTAAAATGACCATCAAGCGTTGTTACAACTCGAATTTCACATCGATCTAGGAGAGGATCGATACAAAACACGATTCAATAAAAAACTTGACAATGACCCATGGACGTGCAAACGTGAACATGAGTCAAGTTAAAATACATGCATGCATAATGGACTAACATTTGATTTTCAAATTCACAGGAATTGAGTGCTCACCTGATGACAATTACAACAATAAACGACAAATTTCTAGCACTCGACACTCAGTGACAACAAAGCACCGCATGATCATTAGCAGTCAACAATTAAGCATTTATATTACTAGGAATCAATCAAAGGTTATATCTTTTGACGAAAAGACAATAACTACTTGACGAATCGGATAGGACTTTTCAGAGTGAAGATTGCAGCTTTTCAAAGCACGTTATGTTCACACAAGATGTACTTTGGGGGAAAATGTTATCCCACCTTTTGGCAAGGCCGTGACATAAAGGACTCGACTAGAAACCAAGGACGATCTATCCCGAAGATCGGTTATGCACAAGTCTACTATGGATACTGATGAATTTTGTCCAAGTCTAGATCGAGCTACAATTGATATGGCACGACAAGCAAAGCTATGAAAGCCAACATTCCAAATTTCAGGTCAAACGAAGTCCTTATGCTCAAGATATGGATCGATCAAAATCAAGGGAATCAACTTTGTTCGTATCCATCATGTTCTTATCCATCCAAGATAACCCTCTTCGTATCCATCGGTAGTAAAACATGAGTCCAGTTCGTATCGATCCACTGCCAAAAATGTTTCATATGGATCAGCCATAGATCGATACGAAGTCAACATCCGCCTTCAATAGAAAACCGACGCCTCCTATCGATACGAAGCCAACCAAGGACCATTGATACGAAGCAGCTGCAGATGATCGATACGAATTGACCCTCCATTCATTGATATGAAGAGGACTTCCTGGGAACAATACAAAGAAAACATAAAAAAGTGGAAGAAGTAGTCGCTCGGCTTGAAAAGTGGATCGCTCCTGGACTATCGCTCCACGTCACCCTGATCGATATGCATGGCATCGATACGAAAGGATATGGATACGAATTGATCGATATGAACTCGACAGCCTATTGCAAATCCAAACTTGGATCAATCATAACTCAAAATCAACAAGTCCAAATGCCACCAAATTTTCACAAAAGCTTGCTTACCACCTCAAGATTGTCTCTGATCGATCTCAGCCCAAACAGACGTATCGATACGAATGGTATACAGATCGATCCTAAATGACCATGAATCGATCTGGTGGGCCCACCCACGTGGGAGAAGAGGTATTCCGAGATCTAAGTCAGATATTTTCAGCCTACGCCTATAAATAGCAGCCTAATGCCTCTGGAAAATGGACTTTTGACTCCATTACGCTGTTTCTCTGCCGGATATCCATTGTAACTTGAGTGCTTGAGTTGTAATCAGCTAGAGAATATCAATAAAACAACAAACTTTCCATAGTGGACGTAGGCTACAACGCTGAACCACTCTAAATCTCTGTGTTCTTGTATTTCTATTTGTCTATTTTGGCGTGTTTGTTAGATTAGCCTCTTTTTACATTTATATTCTTCATTTTAATCTCTTCAAATACGCTCGAAGAGTGTTGTGCCCAATTTTGATACAAACAATGATAATATACGATATCAAAATGGTACAAAGTGTTACTTTAAGATACAATGTAATTTCAGAGTTACTAACCTAAGTACTACCTTCAGCCTGGTCAGTTACAACAGCATGTCCTCACAACTGTTGATATGTACATAATAGTAGTGCGGCAGAAATAAAATACACAAATAGGCGAGATCATCCATCTCGTCTCTTCAAGCTTTAAAGAATATCAACGAAATCCTACCTTTCTCAAACTACCTGAAAGAACACCCGAAGAATTAATAAAAAGACAAAACCATGAGTCAAACATAAGTTTGGTGTGAGAAACTCAAGAAATACATGCACATAAAATAGTAGCTTTTGCGACCATTCGAAACATCGTAATGGTTTTCCCCTTAAAAGAACCAAAACCATTTAATAAGTAAATAAGGCGTTATAATAGATTATGCCTAGGGTATAGAATGTGAATCAAAAAATAGTTGTCCTGCTTGCATCTTACATCATAACAATATTAGGTATACAATCAAAACCGCTAAGGTAAGTTCGCAATTTGATTTCTGTGGAGGAGCCCCAATAAACTGAGGTGAGCCTCTTGATAAGGGGCAAAAACTATCTTCGAAGCAACGTATATCTCTAGATAAAATATACAAAAAAGGTGAACATAAATGGACTACCCCGAACACGTAATGTCGAATATCATCAACTTCCCTAGTAATATCGAGAAGCATATCTAAATATGGAGTTGATATATCCTTAGGTTATATAAACCCACGGGCTATGCAACCTACTCTATTTTTTTGTCTTTTCCAACGGTGAAGTCATGTTTAGCATCTCAACACACGAGTCTTCATCACTCGAACAGATCTCGAATCTCTTCATGGATCCCAATATCTCAACACACGAGCCATTCTCTTCGAACAGTTCACAAATATCTCTATGGATTCCTACATAAGTCGTCCTACAAATGCTAACTCATCCCTTTCTCTTGGAATTATCCTCAAGATAGACAAGAACCTCGTTAGCATCATTTGAAATGTAAATGCTGACCTCTCCCTCGGACTTAACCTTAGGATAGACATTTCAACTCTATAACATTTCACTCCATAACTGCTTCTATAACACAAAACTCGTATATTGGTGTTAAAGTGGTTACGGTTTCAAGTCATCTCTTATAAGTACACTCCCCCACATACTGGAACCTTCAAAACCAAATCGATGAGTTTTTGGTTAACTTAACTTCAGTTTTTTTTTAAAAATAAACAGACAATGCATAAGGTAAAGATCATCTCTTATCCGAACGGATTCCCCTACCTCTTGTCCTTGAAGAGAAAGACGAGTTTATATATAAGGTATAGCATTACTGAAAGGATAACCATACCGTATAAATCTTGTGTTTCTTCTAGATATTTCCTAAGTTAATTTTGGTCAAATTCAATAGCAACAAAATGATCGCATATTGAAATCAAGTCTCATATACTCATCACCCTTTTTGACCTTCTCAAGTTACGCTACCCTTGGTCAAGAGTGATGCCAGGTAGATTAGAGCACTAGTTGCATCCAAGCCCTACCTTGACACCTCGTTCTTAACTCTCATAGATAGAACAAGTATACTTTGTCGGCTTTTAGTGCAAAGTATAGGAGTAAATACTTTCCATAGATGAATAAGCACACAAACAAATCGAATCACATAAGCAACTCCTAATCCCCTTTTATTAAATCAATTTTCTTTTCGAAGTAAGTGGACTATATATAGGAGCCCTCTCTGGTGGATCTTGAATATACGTTCCAAAAGCTAGATACGTTTGTAGGAATAAGTCTTCCCTGGGGATTTCAAATGGCATAAATCCGTGAAGTTTTATTTTACTTCTTTTTATTACTTATATATATATTTAGAAGACCTTTATAAAAGATGTGTATACATGTATACTACTACTCCACCATTCATTTCCACTCTTTACATTCTTCAAAATGTATTCATATTCTTATCTCAAAGACATAAGAATATTCATAAATCATTTAACAAGATTTATCATTTTAAAATATAATAATTATCTTTAAAATATTATTTTTAAAGATTTACTTATATTCAAAATTATATTCAAATAGGTTAAAAAACGTTATAAACCACTATTACTATAAACACAAAACCATTTATACTTATTGTTATCTTTAAAACATTCTTTTTAAGAACAAATTATATCTACACTTATTTAACAACATAACATAATTTTAATAACTCCTTAAAACATATTATTATAACTAAGTGTTATCCAAAACTTCCTTTATTTTTTTATAAAATACTTACTCACTTTTTCCAAATTTATACACACACACACACTCTCTTTTAAAATACTTAACTTACTTTTTCCAAACTTTTATATACACTTTTAAAACACTTATAAATATGTTTTATTATTTAAAAATAACTAAGTTAGAAATTACTAGAAAAACCGTTTTAGATAAATGTTATAAAGAAAACCCTTTACTTTAAAAAATTCACAAATAATTATAAAAAATATATTTAAACTTGAAACCACTTTTAAAATATTCTAAAATCTGCTATTAATCATTCATAAAAAGATATCATAAAAGTAATAAATTTAACTATCATTTTTAAACACTTTTAAATCACTAAAAATCACTAAAAACAACTAAACACAATAGTTCTGTAAAACTCAGAACTGCTATTGTTGAGTACTGTAAAAGATACTAGACAGCGAACCATTAAAAAAGCATGAAATTTTGTCCAGTTTTCTCAACTCAAACAAGTGTTTCAAGATCGAATTTTTTTGTACAGTAAGTAATAAAATTAGACTACTTAATAACCATGCAATACACCTAAGGATGTCTTAGAAAATCTTATTTAAAGTTCCTAAAAATAAGGCATGTAGAAGTGTCCATATAGCGATCTTTTTCGCCTTCTAACCTTTACAACTATGTTCTACAAGTTCTATAATTTTCCAAATCATTTCATTGCTATCACATACACTATTGTAAGTGTAGAGCACAACCAAAATATATCATTTCCCAATATATTTACAAATCACCATTTTAAACAAGCTAAATACAAGGGATTACGAAGTGCACAATAGCGACTCTTTTGCTTCAAAAGTTTGCGCACTCACTACAACGTCATATACAAGCAAACCAAACATGTAATACAAAGTCAATGCAACATTACCTGTTGTAGAGGGTAATAGAAGTGAATATATTACATATAAAGTTATAATTTTCTTTCCAAACCAAGAGGGGTCCAAAGTTATAACTTTCATTAGTTAACTTTACTTTATATTTACAAACAACATATATGCACAATATATAATTTTCAATGGTGAGTTAAATTATACAAACATTGCCAACATCAAGTACAAGCCACTATAACACATGACCACTTTCTACCATCACCTAAAAAATTCAAAGACTCCACCTTTGCTTCCTATTTGCTCCCGGCCACCATTGGTTTGCCCGAAATGCTCACGACCTAGCCTAGATCTCCCCTTTGTGCCTCCTTCCTTTAAGCATTTCATTGCTATTCCATGCTACTATTTCATGTTATGACCTTTTCCAAAGATTGGTAGAGTTTGGATTTCATTTGCTATTGTATTAGAAAGTTAAAGAGAAGAGAATGAAGATGAAAAAGACATTGTTTTTATGTTATAATTTGCGAATCAACTTTTGTGTTTAATAAAGAGATTAAATAGACCTTAACAAGAGGTCAAAACAACCTCCTAACCTTCTTGGCCAGATAAAAAAGCATGCTCCACTCCATGTGCTCCACTTTCCACCTCATTACCCTTCACTTAGCCCTTAAGTCTTTTTTCCAAAATATCTTTTACCCCATGACATCACACATGACATCATTAATTATATTTAGTTAGCCATAACCACTAAAATATTTTTAATTGCTAATTAATGGCACATTAATATATTATACATGCCCAAAAGTTTGAACAACTTATATTAAGTAAAAAGCCGTTTATCGATAAAATGATTTTCGGTCACAATATTGATATTTCTTTAAACTAATTATTTTTGTAAATATGTTTCAAAAGAAGTTTACCTTTATGTTTTATTAATTAAAAGTGGTTTAACAAGGTTCTAAAATCACTTTTATCACATTAAACCAAGATTCAAATATTTAAATAATTTAAATATTTTAATGCGAAGTGTTCCAAATACCGAGTCACTACACCTTTAACCCGGTTTATACTTAGAGGACACTTATTGAATTTCTTATTTGGCCTTCAGATATCATTTTAGCATACTTGGATTTCTTATTTGGACTTCGTAAGAGATCCCTTTCAACCAAGTTTATGCCTAGGGGGCATATATTATTAATTGATGAGCTTTATCTCACCTTACTCCTACCCTCCTTTTCATTTATAATTAGCCATGAGCTTTGTCTCGCCTTACTCTTAACCTCTTTTTTATTTATGATTAGCCGTGAGCTTTGTCTCATGCTTAAAACTTCTTGTAAGATGAAAGCTTAAGTCTTGATTACAAGTCCAACTCCGAAATGTCCTAATCCAAACCCGTAATGAAGCTCTTACCAGTGCCCGTAAGAGAACGCCATATCACTTGGAATTTACTACCGGCCAATACACAACAAAGGAGATGCATGCAATGAGACAAATCCTTAAGTAGATCCCTAGGCAAGACTTTATGAGAAATACTGATCATCAATCAAGAAAATATATGCAATAAGGCTGGTATGAAGAATATATGCCATAAGGTTGGCACCAAGAATATATGCCACAAGGTTGGCACCGAGAATACTACTACAAGGTTGGCACCGAGAATATCTACCACAAAGTTGGTACTAGAAGTATGAACAACAAGGTCGGTTCTAATCTAAAAAGAACAAATCACAAGGCTAACTTAAAATCGAAAGATGAAAGCATCAAGGCATTCTCTTGAGATAGGCTTGGTATGACCAAAGACCTTACTAAACTATAGATAGCCGAAGACCCCAAAGATTAAATTCCTAAAGATTTAGTTTAGAAGGCTCGTTGGAATCCAAGACCTTGTCAGTTATGGCTAGATGCCACATGACATATTTAAATAGGATCAGTAAAGCTCGAGACCATTTTATATTATTAAATTATAGATAACTAGATGCCAAGGGCAAAGCGCCCCGAAACTCAAATAATAATCTTAATTGACCCAAAGGCCAAAGTTAGAAGTAGTGCGTTAAAGACTATAAAATAATAGATCACGAACTCCTAAGCTCTAGCAGTTACAAATAGAAATAAAACAAAGAAAACTTGGTAAAACCAAAAATGAGAGCGAAGAAATAAAGTTGTTTGCCATTACTATTAGGCAAGAATTTGGTCCTAACATATATGCTTGGTCAAAGAAGTTAGTGATACTTGGGCAAGAGATCACACTCTTCGGCATGTATGCTAGTTCATCATGTCCAAAAATAGTCAAATATGAAAATAAGTAATTGCCCTAGAACTAAATCACAAACTCACAATTTAAATTTGACATAATCGGCCATTAGAGTCCCAAATTCAAGTTTTTATTTATTCCAAAGAAAAATGAAAATGAGAAAGAAGTACAATTCGAAATTCACCCCCTCTTAGTTAGAGGTGTATGCCTATTTATAGAGAATTTGGACCTTCAGATCTTTGACATGTGGCGTTCATAGGAAATGAACGGTCATGATTTTGCTGACGTAGCACATTATCGCTTTGACATGTGGCACAATTCTTGTTAATGTCTTTGTGATGACGTGGCCTAATTGGACTAATTAGGGTTTGCCACGTGGGTGACCAGAGCATTGTATTTTTAGCAATTTTCTCAACATGCGATATCACCTTTCTTCAACTTACGATAGCTCGTCTTTATCAACCTGCGCAAGCTCCTTTTCTTCAACCTACAATGGCTTGTTTTCATCAATCTGTGATAGCTTATTTAATTAACTTGCGATAGCTTCGGTATTTCAACCTACAATAATTCATCTTCATCAACCTACGATAGCTCAATTTCTTCAACCTGTGACTTGCGATGACTCCAATCAACTTATGGTCGCTTTCTTTCATTAACTTGGGGGTAGCTCCACCTTTCTCAATTTGCGATGGCTTTACTTTCTCAACTTGTGATGGCTTTATTTCATTAACTTACAGTAGCTTTATTTCATTAACTTGCGATAGCTCCTCCTCTCCTAACTTGTTATAGCTTTATTATATTAATTTACGATAGCTTTAGTATCTCAACTAGCGATAGCTTAACAATATCAACTTATTATAGATTTATTTCTCTTCAACTTACGATATATGTTCTTTAACATGTGATAGTCTCGTCTTTTAATGTGCAAAAACTTTATTTATCAACTTGCAATGACTCCACTCTTCAATATGCAATAGTCCCGTTCCTTAATATGTGATAGCTTTGCATTTGTCAACTTTTGATATTCATTCTTGCATATTTTGGATGTAACATTTACCCCCCCCCCCGCCCTCTAAAAAGAAGTTTCTTACACTTTAGCTAAAGTAAACTTCTATTGTAGTTTTGCCTCTTTTCCTTTCCAAATCATCATTTCTTATTGCCACGTGCTTCATCATTAATAGTTTGTACATCTAATTTTTTTTATAAAATATTTTTGGATCATGGTGACTTTTGTAATCTTTTAAATATATATATATATACGTATACATATAAATATTTTGATACTTACCACTAGAGGTTTTTTTTTCAAAATTTTCTATGGATTTATCCATAGATTTTAATTTAGACACAAAAATTGATCATGCATTTATAACAGAATCATTTTTCAAAACCATCTTTTGAAAGCAAGAAGGTCATTTTAAAGTCTTTTGAAAATGGTTTTCATATCTCATTGAAACCAATTGATTTTACTAGGAGCTTTGGTCATCCTTAGTTTAATGATCCCTTAATTCTTTTAGATGGTTGATCATTTGCACTCTTTCTTTTGATCGATTGTTTGTTGGCCCATTTGAATTCCTTTAGATGCTCATTCCTGGTTGGACTATTCATTGAGTCAAGTATTTAATTGTTTATTCCTCCTTGGATGGTTGTTTTTGAAGGCTTTGTTTGACCATCTTCTATGGATGGTTGCTTTGATTGAACATGGAGGCAGGATCAAATGCTTAATTTGATGATCACTATTTGGATGGGTGCTTTGGCTGGGCATAGAAGCAGGTCAAAAGATTTTTGACCGTCTCCCTTGGATGGTTGCTTTGACTGGACCCAGAGGTGGAATCAAAGGCTTAATTTGACTAGAACTCTTTGTATGGGTGCTTTAATCAGGCATAGAAGTAGGACGAAAAATTTTTTAACCATCTCCCTTAGATAGTTGCTTTGACCAGGTCTTGAGGTGGGACCAATGGCTTAATTTGACCATCACCCTTTGGATGGGTGTTTTGGTTAAGCATAGGACAAAAGTATTTTTGACCATCTCCGTTGGATGGTGTCTTTGATCTGGCTTAGAGGTGGGACCAAAGGCTTAATTTGACCATCACTCTATGGATGTGTGCTTTGGTCGGGCATAAAAGCTAGACCAAAGGCTTTTTGACCATCTCTATTCGATGGTTACTTTGACCGGGACTGGACGTGGGATCAAAGGCTTAACTTTCCTCTTTCAGATATGAGGTGTGCTTCTACCTATAGTATTTCACTAACCTCACCAAGTTAGAAATTGCATTGAACATAATACATCTCAATCCGGGTGCTATTTGATCTAAATTTTGCAAGATTATTTTGATGATTTTAGAAAGTCTTTCTTTAAAAGTTTATCCCTTTCTAGAAACTTATTCTTTGAAAATGTTATAAAAACCTTTGAAAGCATTTGAAAAGAAACAAGTTATGGTAGTTTGCTTTATCCATTCAACATGGTGAAACATGGTCTTAAATGCTCGGCATTCCATGTTTTTGCTATGACATTCCGGTCAGGTCTACTTAATCGATAACTTACCAGGGGTATTACTTCACGAATGACTAAGGGTCCTTCCCAATTTGGTCCTACAGGCCATATACTATATCTTTTGTATTTTCCATTACCCACCTTTCTAAGTACAAGATCTCCCTTTTGGAACGTACTTTCCTTTACTTTCAAATTATAGTATTTGGAAATTCTTCGATGAAACTATGCTGCTCGTAATGTGGCTTGGTCTCTTAGCTCATTGATCATATCAAAAGATTTATTCTATAATTCTTGGTTTGCTGTATAAGAATATGCAATTCTTCAATGTGATGGAACTTTAACTTCTACTAGAAACATTGCCCCAAATCCATATGTCAGGGAATATGAGGTGTGGCATGTGGCTGTCTTTGTGGAAGTTCTATATGACCACATGACAAGTGGACGTTCTTCCACCTAATTTCCCTTTGCTTTCTCTAACCATTTCTTTAAAATGTCCATGATAGCCTTATCTGCTGCCTCCACTGCTCCATTGTCTTTTAGATGTGCTACTTATGAGAAACTCTTTATTATCCCATTTCTTTCACAAAACGAGTGAACTCTTTACTTTCAAACCGAGTTCCATTATCATAAATGATTTTAATTGAGAGTCCAAATTAAGTAACTACGTTTTTGGTAACAAACTTTAGGACTTTCTTGTAAGTAATGTTTAGTAATGGCTCAGCTTCTACCCATTTAGTAAAATAGTCAATGGTCACTACTGTGAATTTTGTTCCTTCTTTTAGGACATGAAGAGGTCCTATTAAGCCGATTCCTCATATGTCAAAGGGCCAAGGATTAGTGATAGGAGTTAATTCATGTAACATCCCATAAAATAAATAGTAATTAATTTTAAAGAATTAATAAATAATTATTAATACTCAAAAAATGAAATTTGAGAAAACATCAAAATTTGGCCATAAAACTTGAAACAATGTGTTCGTGATGATTTTTTGAGAAACTTTCACATAGAAGTTTTACGATCAGAGTTCAAATGAAGAAGTTATAAGCATTTGAAGTTTTCGGATCAAAAACAATTAAAAAGAATCTAATCAAATAAATAATAATTAAAGCCTGGAGTTCACTCGTAGACACTATAGGCACGACGGTCAATTCCATGCAATCGACAGTCGACAGTCGCCTATAATTGATCGACCGACCGACCCAGGGCCATCGTGCTTTGAACATTGATCAAATGGCCGGGATTTAATAATACCTAATAAAATCTAATCGGATAGAAAAAATTAATTTAAGCGCCTATAAATAAAGGCATAGTCCCTTACTTTTCTTCTCATATTTTTCGAACAGAGCAGCGGAGCTTTGCCATTTTCCCATCTCCACTATTTCTAGAAATTATAAAATTACTCTGACACACACACACATATATATATGTATACAAATTTACATATTCGGTAAGTTATGTAATTCTGATGGAATGACATATACATCCTAATCTGGAAATTTTGAAAACCGGTCCTCTTGATATTTTAAAGTATAATGTTGATAACATTGCAAAGTTTATTCCATATTTATGTTAATTGGGTTTTAAATTATTTAGTAATCATTTGGAATGCCTTAATTTGACTTGGAATGTAAATTTATATATTTTAATTTATTAGGAGCATTGTGAGTATAATTTAGTTGTATCTATTTCCGTGTAAATTTCCATAGGCTGTCTAACTTCACAACTATGTATAAAAAGTGCGTCATTTGGAATAATAAGGAATATACCGAAATGAAAGACTTGTGTAAAGTACGGATGTTCTTCTCCATAGTTTGCACTGTCTATTTCAATAGAAATAAAAAGAGATAATTACCTGTGATTTCAAAATTTCAATAGAAATAAAAAGAGATAATTACCTGTGATTTCAAACGGAGCAAAAGTTTCACTTTTAGGTAGTTTATGGAAAGTTATAACGGTAATAATTCCCTTCTTGGGAAAGGTAGCTCCAATATCTTACAATGTGGAAACAAATGTTCTTTGTAGAATATATATATATAAGTGTATATTCTGAAATTCCTAAATGTAGGAATTATATATATATATAAGGTATAACTGCGCCTACTAATTAAAAATATATACACACATAAGGTAAATAATAAAGCGTAATAAATAAATATACATCAGTACCTGTATTAGTTATAATTAGGACGATTAAATATTAATAACGTAGTAAATCATAGGATTAGGAGGTTGCAATGGAAAGAAGTAGTAACTCCAATATTTATGAATGATGATTGCAATATTAACAGGTAACAAATAAATAGTGAATAGGAAGTTACTGAAATCAAATAGGCACATAAATGTGTTTAAGGGGATTTATTGTAGAATTAAACACGACATTTATGGAGGAAACAAAATAGGCGTAATAAGTTAGATTTAAAAGGAATGAATAAATGTCATTAGTAATTATCCAATTTGAATAATAATGACCATTTATTAAGGATAATTAATTAGGGGCAAAGGAATAAGTGACTTTAAGTGACATAAAAAGAAAATAAAGAATATAGGAAATAAGCGTATAAGATAGGAATAGGTTCGCAGCAAATAAATGAATACTAATAAACAAACTTAGGAGGCAATATAATTTCCATAGTGGAAATTATATTTCCTTACAATACGTTTAGGCAGAGTGTGAATCAGTAGAACTAGCCCAATGTTAGGTTTAGGATAAATGATGTAGTTTAGTGGGTTGGGATGCGAGGTCAGTAGAGTTACACAACGAAAGTCTACCCATTACCTATAGTCTACCACCAGTTGTGTATACGTACTACTAATGTAGGACATCTCCCACTATAGGACCCATGGGGAAAGGGGTATACGTTCGTGTATAGGTATGGGAAAATATACCAAGGGTTCGCCTCAATTTTGAAGTAATAAATGGCTTGGTACCTTTAGGGATGTCAAGGGGCTTACTTCAGGGTGGAAGGTATAAAATGTTCGTTAAGTTCCTTCACCTTATTTAAGAGGTCTTATAAACCTACGACAATGCCTAATTGCGAAATGGGGTATGCTTCATTTCTAACTTGAGGTATTAAGTAATTGGAATAGGCATTTTCCTTAACTTATATCAGGTAAGTCTAAAGAGAACTTTGGATGTGGGAGGTTGTCGGGCTATGTTAGTGTTGTTGATAGACCAAAATTTAGAAGTAAGGCTGACATATAGGCTTTGACTCCAACGGTCCCGAGCGATCGTTAGTGAAGACTTGGGTTACGCCCTAACAGATTTCAATTCCTATTAGTGTAGAATCCATATGGGATATGCAAAGACCTCAAATTTTAATTAATTGTTTGTTCGTCAAAGGTGGGCTAGTTAACGCTTAGACAAGTCTCTGAGATGCATTAGTAATACGACTAGTTAAATTATAAAGCCGTATCTAGGAGTCATCGACCTTCGTAGATAAGGCCAATTGACTGGCGATTATGTAACACCCCATAATTTTAACGATCGAATATTTAAATGATTAATTTAACGATTTGTGATAGAAAGCCTCTTATACTCAATTTTTAGAAATGAGCGAATTAAGACTCGATATGCCCGTGGTTGAGTTTGCTTTTTTGACGCGAGTAAAATGAGTATAAACTCGACTATGTCTAGAGTCAATGATAATCTGGAGTGAATAGTGATTTTGAGTTGAGATGAATATGGGTTATGTGACGACCCGGAATTTTTGTATATTTGAAATTGGAATATTTAATTAATTTTAAACATTCAGAGATTAATTATTAACTTAAATTTCAAATATCGTTGTTTATTTGGTGATTTAATTATTAAATTAAATTTATTTGAAGTTGGATAAAATAGTAAATCTGGCATTCTAAGCTAACTAAAATATTTTGGAAGCTTGAAAGATTTATATTAATAATACTGAAGGTAATAGAACTTTTAAAACTGGAATTAAAAGTGTTTTTGTCCGGTTTTGGAAATATATCGTTTAAACTGAAGTTAAAAATAGCCTTCCGAGGCACAGTCTCGGAATTTGACGAAACCAGTCCATTGGGTCCGTAATATTGAATTATTATTGGATTTCAAATTTCGTATTGATTGGAGTTGTTGTGTGAGCATACGACACATAAACGCGTTGAAATTTGTATCGAAAACAAATTAAATTTAAATAATAAAAAAAGGGGGGGGGGCTTATCACATCAGCACGATATCTCCTTGAATTATGCCGAAGACCACGAAATAATCGTGCAAAGCTTACCCTTTCATTTCAAAGTAATGGCCGACACTCCTATTTACGGAAGTAAAAATCGAAATCATTTATCTTCACTTCCCCAGTTTAAGTTCATACGAGATCAAAGCATTCTCGTAGATGGCCGAACTCATCAAAATTTAAATTCATGAGGAAATCAAATAGAGCGAGTTCCTTTATCCTCTTCAACCCAGTGCGATTCGAAATCCATCCTCCAAGAAACAAAAATCTCTTTACTTTAAGGTTATGGCTCAATAGCAATCTCCATGTTTGTGATGCTAGAACCCGAAAAAAAATGGGGTTTCATAAATCAACGCCTTCGAAATAATCATCGCTGCGTACTCGCTGTTCTATCAGCCATCGTTGGCTCATCCTTGCCTCCTACGCGATATTTTATACTGCTGATTTGAAGCCCAGTCGAAGACGAAAAGGGGAGAACTCGTTTGGTCGCTGTAGTTGGGTCATCGGAAGCGGTGGGGAGCGAGGTGCCTCGTCACCGAAAGCCGCGTGACGATCGAATTCGCGCACACTTCTTCGCAGTCGCTCGTGCGAGTCTGAAGCGAGGACGGGGGAGAGCTCGGGGGCGACGCGACTCTGAGGGGAAATCGAGTGGGGCTTGGATTCACGAGCTATAACGGCAACGTTTGGTGGCTCGAGCCGAGCCAATTTTGGGTTTGCGTGAGGCGTTGGAAGCCTGGAAGCTCGCTGGCAAAGTCACGATGGTTTCAATTGTCGTAGTTTCTCTCGAGGATGGCTCGTACTCGAGCTTGTCTGCGCTGCGACTTTGGGTTGGTGTTCGATGGAGCGTTAATCGCTGTGAGGTATATGCAGACCTTTCTTCTTCTTTATCTATGTATATATACAGTAAACTAGGAAAATAATAATTACAGAAGTGTAAAATAATTTTGTTTAAAAGTTAATATATACACACACACATAGATTCACATACATGTTTTAGTTTAAACATATATAAGAAAAACAGAGGAGTTTATGTGTAGATGAGCTTTGGGTAGAATAGGGATTTTATTAGAACAAATGTGTATATATGCAGGAATTACACATAAGATTTTGAAAGGGAAGTAGGAAAATATTAAAATGTTTATAGAAATGTATAGCTATATACTAATATTTAACTTACTGTTAATTTTAAGAATTGCTAAATAGTGATTATGGTATATACATATACGCTGTTATAAAATTTACGTTTGGGTCAGAAATGAAAATATATACCTCTTTTCATTTACTAGTTAACTTTAAAATAATGGAGGTGTATCGTTTATTAGACCAAAATTTTAGTTACTAGGAGATTTTTTAAGGAAGGATTAGTTCAAATTCAATTCAATTGCCAATTAAAGTTATTTTATGGAAATTGACTATTAAGTTAATTCAAATGTAAATTAAGTGTATAACGTTTATACAAGGTTCAAAATCATGGAATAAGATGGAAAGGAAATGAATGGGAATGGACTGCAAATTAAGATAAAAGGTGAGTTGATCTCACTCAGTTATATTTAAATTTCAATTGGTTAAATTTAAATATTGATGAATGATTGAATTGATTGATTTGATTGATATGGTATATAGTAGTATATACCAATATATATATATTGGCATATGTATATATTGGAGTTGTTATTCCCGCATTATATAGCGGATGAGACCCTATGCGCCGCATAATAGCGGATGATATTTTATAAACCCATATACCGCGATATTCCACCTCGAAGTGGAATTGGTATTGTGCTAACATCTGTGGATGCAGGGAAACAGGTTGGAGGGATCCAACTGGATTCCTCAAAATATTTAATTTTGTTTAAATATTCTGTGATATGATTGTTGATATCCTGTGATGAATTATATGGATAATGGGATGTTATGGTTTAGTTGGACCAATTTGGATATGCTGAGTTATCAAAATCTCTAGAATGGAATTTTTGAAAGGAATAAAAGAGTAAATTTTTAAGTAAAATAATTATAAAGAGTTTTGAATAAATAGAGAAATATTGAATTTAAAGAGAACTTATGTGATGTTATTTAAAGGGATAATAATTTATTTTTATTCAATGTTTAAATGTAATTAAAAAGAAAGAAGGAATTTGGTAAAATCTGAAACTTGTGTTTCAGTTTAAAGATTTTAAATCATAATGAGAAATAAAACCTGGAAGTTAATGAATTTGGAAATAAATGGATTAAGTAAAGAAATTTATTTCAAAGTAAAATAAATTGGAAAATCAGTTGTAAATTGATTTAAATATTTTGGGATTTGAAATTTAAGAGAAATGAGATTTTGGAGATATAAACTGGGTTTATAAAGTGAAATGGAATATCAGAGGATATTTGAAATATAAATTCAAGGTGGGAATTTATAAAAGAATATGGATTGGTTAAAAAATTAAATGTTGATTTATTTTAAAAGATGGGAGTGAGAAGGGTATTTCTCTGGATAGCCAAGTACGTTTTTCAAAGCAATTTTTAATATAAGTTAAAAGTTCTAATTGTGATTTTAAAAGGCATGTTTTAGGAAATTGATTATTTCTAAAGGTTAATTTCCAAAGTAAGTATTTTCAAAAATCTTTATTTGTAGTAATTATATAAAAGTGATTTGCTATTATGTTTTAAAAGGAGAAATTTAGTTTATATTATAAAGTGGTTTATTTTAAAGTATATATTTTAATAAAGTATTAAAGTAGTTTGATTTCAATGTTATAAAGTATATTTAAATAAAGTGTTTTTAAATTATTTTAAAATTAAAAGTATTTTGTACTTGGTGATTCAGTGGAAATAATTATTTGGGAAATGTATTCCATAAGCGGAAACTGTTTGAAATTGTTTTCAAATGAGCTTTGAAAATTTGGAAATATATCTTGGAAAGATATTTGGGCAAATAAATAATGTGGGAAATTATTTATTGTGTGATGGTTGCTTGTGGATGTTAATTGATAGTTAAATAACCGACTATCAATGTTGGCCAAATGCGCTGATCGTTTCGAAGAGACCGGGATCGAGTTTCCGTATACCGGGATTCTAGGTCTGGAGACTTGAATACCACTTCGATTCGGTTTGTACGTTTCGTGTAACGTGTTCAAAGTCGAAGATGGAGCTGTGAAGTGCAAGGGCTAGTCGCTACTAATCCTGAGGATATTTCCAAAATGGATGTAGTAGGAATAGTGCCTTCGATTCCGTTCGAACCCGGGACGGACTTGTATGGACGAATGCTTTCGTGACATCGTCAGGTGGACGATGGGCATTCTAAGGGATATGTGCTATTAAGGTATCGTTTAGCCTCGAACCTCATCAACCGGGAATGACTGAAAATCAGGGGTTATGCAGCAAGGCTTCGTGGGTAGCACCCACTTGAGAGTAAGGTCATCCCTGTCTAGATGTCCCTTTTATTTCGGCTTAGTGTTGCGGTTGCTGATCCCAACCGTGGGGTGATTTTATTTGGAATTATCCAGTAAGGGATGATTCCGGCCTTGTGTTGCAGGGGAGCGGGCGTACTCCTCGGTACTGTGATCTAGGCCACGTACTGTGATAGGTGGTACCCCAGTGCCTAGTCATTCGTTGGAAATCCATTCTCCCTACGTGCCAGTACGGTTTTGATTGTGCCCAACTATTGTTGAAATGTGAGATTTAAGCATTTCAGCTAGATTCTATTTTACTTTCTGTAGACACTATTATAATATCAGAGGATTTTGATATAAAGTGTTTTAGCTATCGTAAGGTAAAAACCCGACATGTTTATTTGTGGCGTGGTCTTACGAGATGCTTTTGTTTTCAAAGGATTTTTGGAACTTTAATAATCAATTTGAGTGTGATTTTCTCACGCTGGTATTCCAGACTGACTCGGGTATTGTTTTATATGATGCTCGGGTCAGACCGAGTATTATAGGTTACAAGATATGATGCTGTGGAGCTCAGGAGATGAGCTGGATGGCGAGACGTATCTCCCGTACTTGTTTATATATATATATATTCCGCTGTGTTGATTGTTGTACTCTGTTGTATTGAGGACATGATATGGTTATTATCCAGTTGTATGTTATGTGTTCTCTGGTGTATACTCTGATGCTATATTATATAAAACTGATATAGTTTTGATTTGTGTAAAGATCTGTTAATATATATTATATTTTATTCCGCTGCGATGGTTAGATTCTGATGTTGTTTTCTATTTTTCTTCTTCTACCTCTTTTTCTTAACTAAAATGGTTCGATTTTCCGGGTCTGGAAATTCGGGTCGTTACAAGTGGTATCAGAGCTTAGGTTGGCGATAACCTTGGCTCTGGTGGGAATTTTGATAGTACTAATAGATATGAGCGCGTATTTGTTAGTGAATATAAAATGGTTTTATATTGTGTTGGTTGATTTATTGAGTGGCATATGAACCTTCGTCGGCATAGTCTGGACAACTGTATCGAAGGGGTTTCTAAACACTTGAATAGAACAATTCGACACAGTATTGTTTTAAAATAGGGTAAATGAAATAATTTTACCCAAATTATTTTTGTATACAAAAAGGTATAATTTTTGTAAATTATTATAGTGTTTGGTTGCTTGATTGTTAGGAAGTGATAATATTAAATTATTATCATGTAAGTGTAAAATTGAATAAGAAATTGAAAGTTTATAACCAAGTTGAAGAATAAATTTATATAACAAAATGGAATTTGAAATATAGACTAAATGAAATGTAAATTGTAAATGTGACTTATAACTTGAAATAAAATGTGATAGAATTCCAGAGTAATGTTTGGATATAAAGTTGAATGGATTATGAATTTGAAGTTTTGGGAAAGGTTTAAATTCCTTTGGATTTAAAAAATAGTTTTTAAAGGTTTTGGGGAAATAGTGGTGATATTATTTCATGAATATTTTTGAAATTGAATTGAAATCTGGTGGGATTTAAAAATATTTGAAAGGTTTTAGAGTGATAAGAGCATTAAATTCTCTTTCGGTCGCTGGAAAATAATTTCGGTGATGACTGCAGCATCATCGATGTTTATTTTCGAGTCTCCAAAGAAAAATTGCTACCAAACTGTTTTAAATTGGAATTGTTTGTGAACTAAGTTTGGTTTGAAATTCCAAAGGGAAATTGAAATTGTCAAGGGTTTTGAATGTAGTTGATTTCAAAAGTGATTTTGAAATTTTGGAGAATTGTTTAAACTCTGAAATCATATTTAAAATGTTTATATGGAATAATAAATATACCAAACTAAATAAAATGTAAATCTTGTAGTAAGCATAAAAATGTGAATGAAATCGATTGTAAATAAATAAAATATAGATATAAATAAAGCTCGACACATATATTTTAAATGCTGTTGAGCGCGATAAACAAATTGAGACAGAGAATGGACTAAAGACAATGAATGTGTGGAAATAAATTTATTGGTTGGCAATGAATTAGAGAATGAATAAATGATTAAATGTGAAGTAAAATCTATATTGATTCAATTAATATGATAATTACGAACAGAGCTGGTAATTAACTCAAGTTAAATAAAATAGAGTTGAATTGAAAATGAGCTTGTTGGATTAAAAATAAATTGAATGAGTATATTAACTGAATTTAATTAGTAAAATAAATGAAATTTGATTTGGATTAGAATCAAATTGAAATAGAGTTGGTGTAAGGAAGGAAATGAACTTAATATTTGTGATAAAATAGCTTGAAATAACTAAAGGAACGAAGGTAAATGAAATGCAAGAGAATGGATTAAAATTTGTAAATGCAATGAAAATACAAACATGGAAGTGTAAATAAATGAAAAATGGAATGGGTTGAGTATGGGTTGAAAACAATTGGAATAAGTGTCGAAGCATTTCATATGTGCTTATAGAAGTATATATCCTGCATCGTTTGTAGAATTCATGCTTTAGCAATGTAAAATTAAGTGAAATGCTATAAACTTTGTGTATTTGACACTCACATATTTATATTGAGTTAGTACAGGTTCAGGGGAGCCGCTTGGCTGATTTTGACTGCGTTAATTGCTTAAATAAATTGCCGCTTTGCTTAAAAATGCTAAAAGAAAGGTACGCCTACGCAAAGGAATTTAATAGGAGATATGAACTGTTTATATTGATATATATTTTGATTTCCGGCCTGAGGCCGATGTATATATATATTTGTGCATCCTGCGATATCGCAGAAGTCCCTCTGTACGAGGGAGACTCTGCCAAAATTTTCCGTAAATTTTGGGAGTTAGAAAATTTTTGAAATTGTTCATTAACAATAAACGATTAAAATTTGTTAAGCAAAGAGAATTGAAATTGAATATTGAAATCTAATTCAAATGCGAATGTAAAGTAAAGTGAAATCAAAGGAACTAAAGAAAGTGAAGTTGCAAATAAATTGTTATTGAGATTTAAATTAATTAGTAAGTGAAACTAATCCAATATTTAAAATGGAAACCAAATTGAATTCGAATAGAATCGTAAAGGCAAAGGTGAACATAAATGAATATACATTCCTATGGTAAAGTGAAAATAAATTTAAGAAGTGTATAAATACGTAAATTGGAATTAAGAAAAGAACAATGAATTCTCAAGTAATTTGGTACTGAGGAAAATTTTTCTAGGTGAATAATAGAATAAAGATTAAAATTGGAAATTGTGGAATGAGATAATAATGGGTAAGTGAGTGACAATCAAATTGAAAGTGAATAAAAAGGAAATTGATATAATTGGTAATCAATTGGAATTTATACGTAAGATGTACGTATATTATTTTATTCGCATAGCTATTTGGTCCAGATGTCGAACACAGAATTTCGAGATAGTTTATCGATCCGAATCAGGATTTTTCACTCGATTTTCAACGGCGAACCTGGATATGGATTGTTGATTGATTCTGGAAATTCTCTATTATAGTTTGTGACTATGTAAGGAGAATGACGGTTTCTGATCAAGAAACCAAATCTGAGTCCGCACTAGGAAGTCGGGTGGACGATACTAGTTCGGAAGTGAAATTGTGTGATCGATTGAGCGATCGAATGTGATATTTGCGTACGGATGATATATGTGCATCGTACGGGCTAAGTAAAACAAATATTGAAAATTTGTAAAGAAAAGTATAAAATGATTTTGGAATTGTGAGTGGATATTATTGCTTAATAGGATATACAGGTGTATAAAAGCAATGGATAATTGGGATTTTTGATTTTTAGAAGATAAAAATTTAATGGCCCGACAAAAGGTATGTATTTGAATTTCTATATGAAATTTGATTGGGTTTTTGATCCAGCCACTTGGCTTTTTGTTTTCTTTTTGAGATTGGGAGGCCGTAGAGCCATTTTGTAGTAGTACCGAGCTAGCCGCGCAAAGGAGACGCTGGCAAAATTTTTCGAAAAATTAGAGAGTTAGAAAAATTTTGAGAAATTTTTGATAATTTAAAATTTGAATTCAAATTTAAAATTTGAATTGATAAGAAGTGATATTGTTTGGAACTTATGGATAGGCTTGGAAGGTAATAAGTGGGATAGTGTGTCTTTAGTAAAAAGGTTTTGTTTTGGGCAAGTTGTTAAAACTGTTTGGATTTGGGAAATAGCTAACGGGATATGGGACATTCTTCCTAACTAGTAATTTCGGGGACGAAATTCTTTTAAGGGGGGAGGAATGTGACGACCCGGAATTTTTGTATATTTGAAATTGGAATATTTAATTAATTTTAAACATTCAGAGATTAATTATTAACTTAAATTTCAAATATCGCTGTTTATTTGGTGATTTAATTATTAAATTAAATTTATTTGAAGTTGGATAAAATAGTAAATCTGGCATTCTAAGCTAACTAAAATATTTTGGAAGCTTGAAAGATTCATATTAATAATACTGAAGGTAATAGAACTTTTAAAACTGGAATTAAAAGTGTTTTTGTCCGGTTTTGGAAATATATCGTTTAAACTGAAGTTAAAAATAGCCTTCCGAGGCACAGTCTCGGAATTTGACGAAACCAGTCCATTGGGTCCGTAATATTGAATTATTATTGGATTTCAAATTTCGTATTGATTGGAGTTGTTGTGTGAGCATACGACACATAAACGCGTTGAAATTTGTATCGAAAACAAATTAAATTTAAATAATAAAAAAAAGGGGGGGGGGGCTTATCACATCAGCACGATATCTCCTTGAATTATGCCGAAGACCACGAAATAATCGTGCAAAGCTTACCCTTTCATTTCAAAGTAATGGCCGACACTCCTATTTACGGAAGTAAAAATCGAAATCATTTATCTTCACTTCCCTAGTTTAAGTTCATACGAGATCAAAGCATTCTCGTAGATGGCCGAACTCATCAAAATTTAAATTCATGAGGAAATCAAATAGAGCGAGTTCCTTTATCCTCTTCAACCCAGTGCGATTCGAAATCCATCCTCCAAGAAACAAAAATCTCTTTACTTTAAGGTTACGGCTCAATAGCAATCTCCATGTTTGCGATGCTAGAACCCGAAAAAAAAATGGGGTTTCAAAAATCAACGCCTTCGAAATAATCATCGCTGCGTACTCGCTGTTCCATCAGCCATCGTTGGCTCATCCTTGCCTCCTACGCGATATTTTATACTGCTGATTTGAAGCCCAGTCGAAGACGAAAAGGGGAGAACTCGTTTGGTCGCTGTAGTTGGGTCATCGAAAGCGGTGGGGAGCGAGGTGCCTCGTCACCGAAAGCCGCGTGACGATCGAATTCGCGCACACTTCTTCGCAGTCGCTCGTGCGAGTCTGAAGCGAGGACGGGGGAGAGCTCGGGGGCGACGCGACTCTGAGGGGAAATCGAGTGGGGCTTGGATTCACGAGCGATAACGGCAACATTTGGTGGCTCGAGCCGAGCCAATTTTGGGTTTGCGTGAGGCGTTGGAAGCCTGGAAGCTCGCTGGCAAAGTCACGATGGTTTCAATTGTCGTAGTTTCTCTCGAGGATGGCTCGTACTCGAGCTTGTCTGCGCTGCGACTTTGGGTTGGTGTTCGATGGAGCGTTAATCGCTGTGAGGTATATGCAGACCTTTCTTCTTCTTTATCTATGTATATATACAGTAAACTAGGAAAATAATAATTACAGAAGTGTAAAATAATTTTGTTTAAAAGTTAATATATACACACACACATAGATTCACATACATGTTTTAGTTTAAACATATATAAGAAAAACAGAGGAGTTTATGTGTAGATGAGCTTTGGGTAGAATAGGGATTTTATTAGAACAAATGTGTATATATGCAGGAATTACAAATAAGATTTTGAAAGGGAAGTAGGAAAATATTAAAATGTTTATAGAAATGTATAGCTATATACTAATATTTAACTTACTGTTAATTTTAAGAATTGCTAAATAGTGATTATGGTATATACATATACGCTGTTATAAAATTTACGTTTGGGTCAGAAATGAAAATATATACCTCTTTTCATTTACTAGTTAACTTTAAAATAATGGAGGTGTATCGTTTATTAGACCAAAATTTTAGTTACTAGGAGATTTTTTAAGGAAGGATTAGTTCAAATTCAATTCAATTGCCAATTAAAGTTATTTTATGGAAATTGACTATTAAGTTAATTCAAATGTAAATTAAGTGTATAACGTTTATACAAGGTTCAAAATCATGGAATAAGATGGAAAGGAAATGAATGGGAATGGACTGCAAATTAAGATAAAAGGTGAGTTGATCTCACTCAGTTATATTTAAATTTCAATTGGTTAAATTTAAATATTGATGAATGATTGAATTGATTGATTTGATTGATATGGTATATAGTAGTATATACCAATATATATATATTGGCATATGTATATATTGGAGTTGTTATTCCCGCATTATATAGCGGATGAGACCCTATGCGCCGCATAATAGCGGATGATATTTTATAAACCCATATACCGCGATATTCCACCTCGAAGTGGAATTGGTATTGTGCTAACATCTGTGGATGCAGGGAAACAGGTTGGAGGGATCCAACTGGATTCCTCAAAATATTTAATTTTGTTTAAATATTCTGTGATATGATTGTTGATATCCTGTGATGAATTATATGGATAATGGGATGTTATGGTTTAGTTGGACCAATTTGGATATGCTGAGTTATCAAAATCTCTAGAATGGAATTTTTGAAAGGAATAAAAGAGTAAATTTTTAAGTAAAATAATTATAAAGAGTTTTGAATAAATAGAGAAATATTGAATTTAAAGAGAACTTATGTGATGTTATTTAAAGGGATAATAATTTATTTTTATTCAATGTTTAAATGTAATTAAAAAGAAAGAAGGAATTTGGTAAAATCTGAAACTTGTGTTTCAGTTTAAAGATTTTAAATCATAATGAGAAATAAAACCTGGAAGTTAATGAATTTGGAAATAAATGGATTAAGTAAAGAAATTTATTTCAAAGTAAAATAAATTGGAAAATCAGTTGTAAATTGATTTAAATATTTTGGGATTTGAAATTTAAGAGAAATGAGATTTTGGAGATATAAACTGGGTTTATAAAGTGAAATGGAATATCAGAGGATATTTGAAATATAAATTCAAGGTGGGAATTTATAAAAGAATATGGATTGGTTAAAAAATTAAATGTTGATTTATTTTAAAAGATGGGAGTGAGAAGGGTATTTCTCTGGATAGCCAAGTACGTTTTTCAAAGCAATTTTTAATATAAGTTAAAAGTTCTAATTGTGATTTTAAAAGGCATGTTTTAGGAAATTGATTATTTCTAAAGGTTAATTTCCAAAGTAAGTATTTTCAAAAATCTTTATTTGTAGTAATTATATAAAAGTGATTTGCTATTATGTTTTAAAAGGAGAAATTTAGTTTATATTATAAAGTGGTTTATTTTAAAGTATATATTTTAATAAAGTATTAAAGTAGTTTGATTTCAATGTTATAAAGTATATTTAAATAAAGTGTTTTTAAATTATTTTAAAATTAAAAGTATTTTGTACTTGGTGATTCAGTGGAAATAATTATTTGGGAAATGTATTCCATAAGCGGAAACTGTTTGAAATTGTTTTCAAATGAGCTTTGAAAATTTGGAAATATATCTTGGAAAGATATTTGGGCAAATAAATAATGTGGGAAATTATTTATTGTGTGATGGTTGCTTGTGGATGTTAATTGATAGTTAAATAACCGACTATCAATGTTGGCCAAATGCGCTGATCGTTTCGAAGAGACCGGGATCGAGTTTCCGTATACCGGGATTCTAGGTCTGGAGACTTGAATACCACTTCGATTCGGTTTGTACGTTTCGTGTAACGTGTTCAAAGTCGAAGATGGAGCTGTGAAGTGCAAGGGCTAGTCGCTACTAATCCTGAGGATATTTCCAAAATGGATGTAGTAGGAATAGTGCCTTCGATTCCGTTCGAACCCGGGACGGACTTGTATGGACGAATGCTTTCGTGACATCGTCAGGTGGACGATGGGCATTCTAAGGGATATGTGCTATTAAGGTATCGTTTAGCCTCGAACCTCATCAACCGGGAATGACTGAAAATCAGGGGTTATGCAGCAAGGCTTCGTGGGTAGCACCCACTTGAGAGTAAGGTCATCCCTGTCTAGATGTCCCTTTTATTTCGGCTTAGTGTTGCGGTTGCTGATCCCAACCGTGGGGTGATTTTATTTGGAATTATCCAGTAAGGGATGATTCCGGCCTTGTGTTGCAGGGGAGCGGGCGTACTCCTCGGTACTGTGATCTAGGCCACGTACTGTGACAGGTGGTACCCCAGTGCCTAGTCATTCGTTGGAAATCCATTCTCCCTACGTGCCAGTACGGTTTTGATTGTGCCCAACTATTGTTGAAATGTGAGATGCAAGCATTTCAGCTAGATTCTATTTTACTTTCTGTAGACACTATTATAATATCAGAGGATTTTGATATAAAGTGTTTTAGCTATCGTAAGGTAAAAACCCGACATGTTTATTTGTGGCGTGGTCTTACGAGATGCTTTTGTTTTCAAAGGATTTTTGGAACTTTAATAATCAATTTGAGTGTGATTTTCTCACGCTGGTATTCCAGACTGACTCGGGTATTGTTTTATATGATGCTCGGGTCAGACCGAGTATTATAGGTTACAAGATATGATGCTGTGGAGCTCAGGAGATGAGCTGGATGGCGAGACGTATCTCCCGTACTTGTTTATATATATATATATTCCGCTGTGTTGATTGTTGTACTTTGTTGTATTGAGGACATGATATGGTTATTATCCAGTTGTATGTTATGTGTTCTCTGGTGTATACTCTGATGCTATATTATATAAAACTGATATAGTTTTGATTTGTGTAAAGATCTGTTAATATATATTATATTTTATTCCGCTGCGATGGTTAGATTCTGATGTTGTTTTCTATTTTTCTTCTTCTACCTCTTTTTCTTAACTAAAATGGTTCGATTTTCCGGGTCTGGAAATTCGGGTCGTTACAAGGGTTAAGTCCATTTACCTAGCCTATATGAGGCTAACCCCTTTCATAATTTCATTCTCATTTTTTTCATTTCACATTATCTTCTCCTC
The DNA here is from genome assembly GCA_030737815.1 of Allium fistulosum. Lineage (NCBI taxonomy): Eukaryota > Viridiplantae > Streptophyta > Magnoliopsida > Asparagales > Amaryllidaceae > Allium > Allium fistulosum. The sequence goes on along the minus strand of CM060907.1, from coordinate 588,797,595 downwards.
TTTCTCTAATGTCCACCTAATCACCCCTTAATCACCTTTTAATCCCCAAGCCCTAAACCCATCCAATAAATTTCCTAAAACCAAATAAAAAGCACCATAATTCTTCTCATGGGATTCTCTACAAAATCCATGAAGGAATTGGCTTGAATCAAAGCTTAAGTGTAAGGATTGCAATTTTCCATGAATATCCCATTTTTCACTCAATGACGGAACCTTGCTTATTTCTTTTTAAGGAGACATTGCTTTTGCTAATTCAAATTGAAGGGTTATATTGTTGATTTCAAAATTTAAAGACAGCAAAGACTGGGTTTTTGGTGGTAAGAGGTTGGTTTAAGGAAAAACAAGGCGAGTGGAGATTGTTTAAGCTGATTTGGGCTTATGTTTGTCTTTTAAACATGATTATATTTACCCATTATTTGTTTAAGACCCTAATAATGAATTTTTGAAAATAGTTTGTAACCTAAGAATTTGATTTTTAGTCTAATTGAATGATTATAAGTGATACAGTGATAGATTAGAGACTAATTACATGTTACAACTAAGTGCATGTCATTAGTCAGCTATAATCAAACTAATTCAAATGGTTTTGAAAATAGTTAGTAATCTAATTAAGCAAGTTTTGAACTCTACACTTATTATTAAAAGTATGATTAGAGGGTTAATGAAGCAAAACTAGTATTTATAAATATTATTTAAGTAGAAGAATGATTTTTATAAGTAAACAAGGTATTTTATAAAATAATATGATATTTTGTAAAATAGCAAATGAAGCTCAATCAGTAGTTATAAAATGGTTAAATGATTTTATAAATGAATTATATATTTCATAAAATGGAAATGATATTTTATAAAATAGTAATATGAAGTATACTTAATTTCAAGTTAGGTAATTAAGTATTTAAAGGCTTAAAATTGATGTATGAGTTAATGAGATATTTTATAAAATAGATGCAAGATTTAATAAAATAGTATGAAATCATATTAGAATTTTATCTAAAGGATTTATTAAATAAAAGTAAGATTTAATTTGTAATAAATGAATTACTTATTTAAATGTGCGTGTAGGTATATGAGTATCGGCAAGTATACATATACGTGTACTTGAAGTTATACAACAATTAAAACCTTGTGTGTAATATAGTTGGAATTGTTGTGTGATTGTTTATTTATATAGATATGAAATTGTTTGATTATATAGAAATATTATTAAGTACAAGTCCATTGTAGGCATTTTACATAGCCATAGTGACCATCGGGCGCGTTAAGTTGCGTGAGAGAACACTGGGTCGATCAATCGCTCCGGTGAAGTCCAGAATGTGACTTGAGAAGTTGTTTTGTGTTTTCTTAAGAATATATGGATGAGCATGCATAAATGAGTGTATTAACACATGTATAAGCTACGCACAAGGTTAGTAGGCCGGGTATGTCGTTTTGGCGTGTTACAGGAAGCCGGGTCACTATAATCGCCCGTTGAACTCTTCTCGTGCAAAGAGTGGATTTTTGGTATCGAAATCGGTTTTCGAATACTTGTTGAATCTACTTCCAAAATGTCAACAAATGAACCTCGGTAGAGGTCTGATGAGATAGAAGCATGCTATAGAAGCAAGGCGACTCATCGAGTGAAGCATAAGAGGAAACGACGCGTGAATCAACGACCATTTGGCGGAGTATGTCGCTACGTAGGTTCATTGTCAGGAAACTGTCAATTTTAGTTAACTGAGGCCCCAAATTTAGTCGATTGAATGATGGTGTAATTCAAACTCGAGGGTGGAAGCCCAAAGCAGTGGGCTGGGGAAATTGGATTCAGTCGACTAGGTTCAGTCGATTGAATGAGACCCCCAGTTGACTAAACCCTTGGGCAGTGAACACTTCTCGGAATTTATTCCCCGTTCAATTGCGGTTCTTCATGGGGTCTTGGCACGACTTCGGAGAGGCCTAGGGCTACTCGAAAAAGTAGGATGCAAGGCAAAGCATGAAATCCATATATAGGTGCAAGGCGATGTAATATATAGTGATACGTGCGGTCAATGATGATCAGACATGATATCAATGTAGTGATTGATTACAATGTCGCTTTTGGTGAGCGTGTACAATTAAGCGAAGTTAGTCCGTACCGCTTGGCTTTGACTTTGGTGTAGTGATGTTTGATGGATGGTATCATTCTTATGATTGTGTCTGTGTCCGTATCTTGTATTGATCTCATATTGGTAATCAAACATGTGTATTGGCCTTATGTTAAGGACCATACCTACGGATAGACGATGATTGGATATCGGTCTTTGTTTGTGATAGGCATATTGATTGCGTGGTGTTACATTTGATGTGTGCATATGTATATGACATCAGTATTTCTTGCTGGTGGCGTATTACCCAAGACACTACCTTCGTTCTCTTTTTGATGAGAGGCGTACATATGTTATTTGAAATCCTTGATGCCCTAGAGGAGGATGATGAAAATCGTCTACTATGGGATCTTAGAACACTTATGCACATTATAAGGGTACAGTGGGATCCGCAAAGGTCCTAGGTATTTAGAAATATCATATAACACTTATGCTCATTATAGGGGTATAGTGATTTTATTTACTATTGGGACTAGGTTTCGAGTATATAGAGCAGATCATAATGTATGCTCATTATAAGGGTACGGTGAGATCCACACGAGACTTGTGGCTCGGGGTCTATGGTATATTCAGATACTAACTCTATATATCTTAAACTCTCGAAGGGAATCATTTTATTGCGTTAGAAGTCTTGGTACGTTAGTATACTAACTCTATTTGTTATTAAATTGTGATATATATTTGGGTACATTAGTACACTGACTCTACTTGTTATTAAATCATGATAGATGTTTGGGTATGTTAATATATTGTTATGTGGAAGTCACATTATATTAGTTGTCCTGACTCATTGATTACAGGAGAAGAGAAGGTTATGGTATGATTCCCTATTTTAGATGGGTTTACTATACTTGTTTATGGGCAGGCCGAATTACCACTAAGCCATGTTTGTGGAGAAGGCCGGTTGTGATTTAGTTGTTCCTGTCTATTTGTACATAGTTTTGATATACAGTATTTTGAGATAATTCCCTTTACACAAGGCTTTATGTCTGACCTATGTTTTGCCTTTGCCTGCTTATGTCATGATGACTCTCAGGTGCTCGATTGAGTAGTTTGAGAATCAGGAGATTTTAGGGATACATTATCAAGATGGCAGTTAGAGCTCTTTGGAGGCATGGCATCGATATTTTGAGATATATACTTGATATTTTTGTAGTACATGATACATCTGTTATTTGTATATGAGACTGTTGCATCAGATATTTATTTAGAACTCCGTGCTTTTGGAGTTGATGTATTCTTACTGCCCATACTGATATTATCTATCAATTGCTTCCGCTATGCGGTCTCTTATATATTGTCATTCTATTATGTTCACTTACATTCAATATATTATATGTCATCATTCCATTGTGAGATCTTATCGATTTTTTGGTTTAGAATTTTGTTCTAATTTTACCCCGACAATCTATCTTTTTGGGTATTCCCAAAGGACGGGTTGTTACAGATTACGCTACAAAGGGCACGCTTCGAGGTTAAGGTATTATATGACCATTGGGTCTGCCTCCTCCATATTTAAGAAGTATTAACTGAACATGATTTCCTTTTGGGTAGTACAACGCTTTTATATAGGCATATATATATATATATATTGTTGAGGAGGTTGGATATATCGTACGTGTATATGGAAATAAATGGATAAACTATGAATAATAGATATAACACTTAAATAGAAATCAATTGGCATATACTAGTGTTATGGATAAATATGTAATTTTACAATCATCATCCCCTCCTCGTTACAATCCATATGATAGATTTAGAGGAACGGGCTACGGGAGTAGGACGGGAATGATAGATAGAGAGGTCTTCTCATTCATGCTCGGTGTTGACAAGGCAACTAAATATCCAAGAAATAATATTGATTCCAAGGTAGTAGCATCGGTTAGTATATATGTTTTATTATATTTTACTATTTTGTTGTGAGTTCGGTCTTTGATATACTTATGGTTATTACGGGTTAATAACACCAACGATCCATACCCTAATAGACTTGGGGTGTTAATTTAGTCAAAATTCGGGCCCATTAAGGCACTAGTTGTTACATTTGGTATCAGAGCTTAGGTTAGTTGATTAAATGAATTAGAATATGCTGAGTGAACATATTTATCTTTACCTATAATTATATATATATATTATGAATTCTAACCATAGAAGTAGTTATGGCCATATTATGAAAAGATGGATAAAGCAACTATGAGTTAGAATAATAAATAGAGTTAACTTTATACGTCTACCATGATTACTCCATGGGGTGTAGGCTATACCGTATGCATTGAACAAGAAGAGAATGAACGCTACATATGGAAGGATCCCTAAAATTGGATGGCATACAACTCTTTATTAGGCCTAGGCTGCCCTATGACAACGAATTTTGTTGGATTATCAATTAAAAATGTACATTTTATCTAGATAGATGGGAAGTAAGAACCTATATATTTCAAATATCCGAAGGCAAAGTATAAATAAGGGTTGAGCTAATTCCCGCAAGAAGGTGTGCATTAACCACCACAAGATGACAGTCGAATCTTTAATGAATATTCTTAATAAGAAGAGGTTAATAATTAAGGGAAAAAAAGAAAAGTCCAAAAGAAAGGACAATCAAAATTCATTTCAGAGTCCGACCCCATGTGAAATAATTTAATAAAAGATTTTATATTTTCTAGAAATCTTTAAAGTAGTTTAAAAGGAATCTATTTAAAAATAGAAGGACCCTATCATTGGGAAGTTATTGTTTTGAAAAACTTATAAAATTTTGGAAATTTTAAATTAAGGAGCTATTTAAAGATTCCTAGTGAAGGTTAAAACTTTTTGGGTTAATAAATTTCAATTTAAAGATTTTTGGTAAAGAGATTTTTTATTTTTAAAGTAAATGGAAAATATGGCGTATGTTTGGCTCGATGATTTTTTCTATTTTTGTAAATTCGAAAGTCATAAAATCCATTCTAAGGGATGGATAAATGGGGATGGTATTTGATTTAAATGGGGTATAGAGAATGAAAGGGTAAGAATGCCCATAATAAATATAGGAAAATTATTCATGTATAAGGAAAATATGGAGAAAACAACTGGAATAGATTTTTACTTATCTCTTCATGTTAATGATGGAAAGATTAATGGCTAAAGTAGTATGCGAACGCATTACATTGAGTCAATGAGGAAAACAATAATAGATGAAAATAGCTATATAAGTAGAAGCCATTTAAGTAGAAGAAATATGAAAAGCGCAACGTTAGGAAATTTAAATATGAACAATGTTAGGAATTTATACTAAAATAATGTTAGTAACCTATTTAGGAACAATGTAAGAAATGTAAGGCAAAGCTAAGGAAAAATGGATAGTTTCCATAAATATATGTTGTAATTACGCATATCTTTTTAAAAGTCCCCCTCATATGCTATTGGAATCTCCTCTAAAGTTGAAAGTGGAATTAGTATAGGTAGTAGAAAAACAATAGGATGAAAGTTATCCTTGTCTACTCCAATTTTCATTGTTTAGAATTATGGAAGATGTTTTTGAAAAATGGTTTGGTATGTCAATTGAGTTTTTGAATGCAAACATAATAAATGTTTTGAGTTAAAATTCCTACTTTTAAAGAAGTAAATCTCTATCGTAGGAAGTCCTTAAAAAGCAAAAATTGGTTTAATAATTATTAATGTAATAAAAGCTTGACTCTTACTATTTGAAAAGAACGAAGTAATTCGTTGTTTTAGGGAAAGGACGTTTTTAAATTGCTAATATTGGCTTTTGAACTTAATAAAAAGTTTCTAAGTCTATATTTTCAAAGATAATTTTTGGGTTAAGTACTTCATAAGTGTGATGTTTTAATTTTATAAAGAGTGGTGAAAACCAAACCAATTTTTATATGGAGTATATAGGATTGACTACCGAGGTAAGATGGGTAAAAGTTAAGGCTATGAATAAAATAACTATGAATGCTCATAGAGTAGAAACAAGGATTCCCGTAGAATATAAGGAATATTGGTATGAACCTAGGAATGTTTTATTAGATATGTGAAAGCCATAAGGATAACCCACAAAGGAATGAAGGATGGTATCAAAGTACACTTCTGCGAGTTTTAGGGTATACTCGCGTGAAAGAACAAAGATACATAAAATAAATGATGAAATATGAGTACTATCAAGAGGTTTGGATTAAAAGAAGATAGTTTATCCCATAAGATTTAGGAAGGCGTGAAACATACATAGGGGAAGTTGGTCGACTCAAGATTTTGGAAGGAAAGAAAGGCGGTAGGAAAGTTATCCCCTAAGCCAATTTTACGATGAGTTATTCTAAACATGAATAGTCTATATTTATCATCCACTGCGGTGTGGAAATGCACAGTTTATCCCATAATCGGTTGTAATAATTGAAGTAATGGACGAACCTTATTTATTAGAAGCCAAAAAGGTGAGTTAATACATGTGGGTTATAACAGAATGACATACTAGAAATGTCCATTTTAATTGAGTAAGGAGTGATAGGTCCACAACATCATTAACACTAGTTGATGTTGGAGGGCAGCTTCCAATGGTTGTTTCTTTTGGGATATTTGAGTTGTAATCGCTAGTTGTCTCTTTTTAGATAACGAAAAAGCGTACAATATGATGTGAGATATGTTCCTATTTTATTATTGTGTTGATTTTTCAGATGGGCTTTGACTGCTATATATATATATATATATATATATATATATATATATATGAAAATAGTATAAATATGGAAATATCATAAGGATGCTTAACTAGCGATGAAATGTAAGGTAAGGCTGAAAGTTTATAAAATAAATTAGGAAATTAATTAAATTAGCAACCAAAAATAAAGAATGCCTAAATACCAAAAAATTTAGAATTTTGGAAAAATAAAATTTTAGCAAGCAAAGGACAAGGAAGGGTTGTTGCGAAACCATGGGTCACTATCCCTATACCTTAAAAGCTAAAATTTATAATTATGTTTATGCATTGTTTGTTGTTTTGAACTAAAAGGAAAAGTTTCAAATTCTAATATTAACCATGCAATGCTAGGGATGATCATATGTCCTCATTGACTGAATTTCGATTGCGTTAAGATGTGGCTTGATTGGTTTTAAATGATGTAAAGACAAATGCTTTTGAAAATTTGTGTTCAAATGCTTTTGAAAATTTATGTTCAAATGCTTTTGATAGTTTTAATTTTCAAACTATTACAAATTTAATAGAAAGAGGAAAAGATTTTTAACAAAAAAATGAATTTCTGATTTTGAAATGCCACATGCTTACGTAGGGAGGATCAATGTGGTAGCAAATATGAATTTTACTATCCGGTAGGGGTGATGGTGTACAAAGCATAGATAATAACAAAGAAAAATACTGTTTTAGCTTTGGAATTTCTATTTTCATACCTTGTTAATAGTAGATTAAAATGTTTTTAAGTTAAATCTATTTTTAAAATTTAAAAATAAACCTCATTATGCGAATTGTACTTGAGAAAAATTGGAAAAGACTTGGGGATAAAAGAGAAAGTTCCAAAGTACAACAGAATTAGTATATAAAAGAAGGATGGAAATATAAAATTCTCCATCTAAATTCCTCTTTCAGCATAAGGGTATAGATTTAGGAAAATTTGATTTTCAAAATTTTTGGATGGCAGGGATTGGATGCAAAATTGGTTGAACCATAATTTATTCGTAAGGGTGGAATTTGTTATGTGAAAGCAAAGATTTTGGTTTTTGAAAACTTACATACATATAGAACTGTCAGTATATATAGGTTGTTTGCATCATATTTTCAAAAATAGTTTTAAAGAATACATTCATATAGGAGGCGCCGATTTAGTATTATTCAGCATACATATCATATGTGTTATGATACACCATGCACTTGTACATGATTGAGTACAAAATTGGTTGTACACTAATTGGTTGGATAAATTTAGAATGGCTGTGAACTATGTTACATGATCCAATCCTTGGGGAATTTCGAGGATGAAATTCTTTTAAAGAAGGGAGAATGTAACACCCCGTAAAATAAATAGCAATTAATTAAAGAGAATTAATAAAAAATTATTAATGCTCAAAAATGGAAATTGAGCAAACCTCATAATTTGGCTATAAAACTTGTGTAACGACCCTGAATTTTGAACAATTTAAATTGAAAATATTTAATTAATTCTAAATATTTGAACGATGATTTGACTTGAATTTCAAATTATCAGAATGAATTGGCGATTTAATTTTTGAATTTAATCTATTGAAAGTTGAATAAAAATTGAATCTTCGATTTTAAGCCGGCTAAAAATAATTTAAAGGCTTAGAAAATTCATATTGATAATACTGAAGATAATAGAAGCTTCAGAATTGAATTTGAAAGCGATTTGTTCAGTTTGAAATATTATCGTTTAAATTGAATTTAAAAAATAACCTTCCGAGGGACAGTCTCGGAATTTGACGAAACCAGTTTCGTTGGGTCCGTAATATTGAATTATTACCGGATTTCAATTTTCGTATTTATCAGAATTGTTTTGTGAATATATGGCGTATAAACGCGTATAAAATTAAATTGAATTCAATTTGAATTTCGGTGATAACCGGGGTTTTCGCATCGATTTGATATCATTGTTAAACGATTTCTCTGCTAGTTAATTGCTTATAGGAGCTTCGATTCGAATTGGAATTCGTTTAATAAAAATTGTTGTTGGAATTTTTGAATCGGTTAGAATTCTTTTGGAAGAAAACAAGAAAAAAATTGTTAAAGGGTTTTGGGCTTTAAAATTTTATCTCGGCCCATTCATTTCGTTTAAAACCCTATACCCGATCCCTTTCTCATTTCATTCGTAAACCTAAAACCTAAATCGAAGAAAGAAAAAAAAATGGTGGCGTCTTCAAAATTAGGGCTTGTAATTTTCGAGCGCCGATTCTCGTTCGTTCTTTCGATGCTTGCTAGGGCTTCAGCTTCGCTCCTCCGTTCGTTCGCGAATTAGGGCTTTTCAAAATCAGAGTGCCATGATCTGGATTATCTCAATCGAACGAAGCCTCGTCAGCCGATGGTCTTCTTGGAGCTTGCATCGTCTGCCTCGATTCGTAAACAAGGTGAGTGATTTTATATCACTCACATCTAATTTAAAGTTTAATGTTTACTAGCTTGTTTTAATGCGTGAATTTCGTTGCTTGATTTCTGGGCTATCAGTGCTTTGAATTTTTGATGATTTTGTTTGTTTTGGGCTTCGGCCATTCGATTTTGTGTAGATGCTTGAGATGATTTTACTGTGATGATTTCTTTAATTTTGCTAATCATCTTTAACTTGATTGTTCAATATTTTGACCTGCTGTTCGATTATTAAAAGAAAAAAAAAATCAGTTGAATTCTTGCTTTTGAAGTGATTGGATATCACCACAGTTTCGAAATTAAATGATTATATTGGAATGTTGTTGAGGATTTTTTATTGTGTTTTGACGATTCACTGTGGCACTTGCTTGTTCATCTGGGTTTTGTTTTGCCTGTATTTGGATCTCGGTTGTATGGTGTTACTGCATATCACATAGAGTTGCTTCTTTGAAATGAGACTGGTATGTCACTGTCTCGGTCAGTTCACTTGTTGTACATTGTGATTTCATTCGCTCCCTGAACTGGTTTGACAATTTGCTGTTTCATGCCTTGCTAAATTCGGATGGAACCGATAGTGTCTTCGCATAGGTGCATACATACATTTGTATGTGTGTATGCATGTATCGTTGAAGCTGCATTTGTGTTGTCACCGCATACTTTGTTTGCATATCTTGTGTCTCGGCTGCAGCGTGTTCATTAGTTTGCACAATGCATTGTGTTGCACTGTATATCCCAGCGTGCTTCAGTATTCATTGATCTTTGACTTTGGCCACTTTTTTGATTTTAAACTAGTGACTTGGGTTTTGACTGCGGTGATGATTTCAGAATATCACTGCACATTTTTTTTAAAAGTTTCTGGAATCAAAATAAAATAAAATATGAACATGCAAATTTCATTCCAGCTTCAAAGGGGATCTCTGCATTTTTTTAATGTGAGTAAACACACTGAACCCATTCATATGTTTTGATATTTGAGTTGATGCTTGGAATGTATGTGTTTAGTTGATAACTATGTCAGTATGCTTGCATGGATGTTTAGCATAAATATGACTTAAATTGATATTTAAGCTGTGATATATGCTTTATGACTGTGAATTGTGTGTTGTATGTTATATGTATATAGATGACTGTATGAATGTTACAACCAGAAAACATATTAAATCTGAATACATTTTAAATCTGAAAAGAGAAAAATTTGCTCTGTTCAAACTGAATATAAAGTGAGAACTCCTGTTTCTTTACTTAAGCATAAATTTGTTGCTTGATTGATGATTGAAAACAAGCATGTAGTTAGTAAAATCATAAATAAAAAAAAAACTTAAGTAAGGTTATGAAGTGCATGCTTGTTTCTTGTGATAAAGATTGTATGGTGTATATGAGTATAGATTACTGTTTTATGGTTAATGTTTAGGATGAATGCTTCAGAGTTTGTTGTAAAAAAAAATGTTGGTATAGATAATCAAATTGCCTACATGTTTATTTATAGATCTGTGAAGGGTATATATGTCTGTAAAAGATGTGTCTGCCTCTGTTAGGTTCAACTCTTGAAAACAATGATAATAATGTAATCTCTTCTTATGTAATCAAAAATAAGTTATATTCTTTAAATGGGAAAGGACTGTAACTATATAACATCAATTTTTTAAAAGATTCCCGAGTGTTTAAGTTAAGTGTGTACTGCAGCCACTCAGTATTGATTTTAATTTATATTTCTTTGTTTTGATTGATTGATCTTTTGCGCATTTCATATGTTGTATTGGCGAGGCCGTACACGCGTGCGTGTACGGCAGCCAATCGAGTCTTGATGGTTTTTGAAGTGACAATTTCAATTGTCTTAAATTAATTTAGTCGATATGATAAATTGTTTATTTATCTCTGTTGATGATTTAAATCTGTTGATTTATTGTTTAACACTGTTTAGTGTTAAAATTTTCGTTATCCGATTTCTTTGTTAAAAGAGTCGGATAGACGAGAATTATTGTGACTGTCGTCTATTTAAATTATTACTGCCTATATGCACTAATAAACTGGTTTGAATTAGACTGACCTGTGTATTATTTTCTTTTGAATATAATACTCGGGTCAGACCGAGTATTTCTACAGCTTGAAGATTTTCGAGCAGCGAAGTTAGAGAGAGAGAGTAAAGAACCATTTTTAGTTTCAGAAGAAAATTGTATTTTAAGATATTCCGCTGTATCAGTATTAAATTGTATAAACTCTGATGTATATAAAAAGATTTATAGTAATGAAATTGTTTCCTGGAGATTTGACCAGGCAACTAGTACTCGGCATCCAGTTCAACTCGGCATCAGAGAGTGATCGGCATCAGAGAGTGACCGGCATCAGAGAGTGACCGGCATCAGAGAGTGACCGGCATCAGAGAGTGGCCGGCATCAGAGAGTGATCGGCATCAGAGAGTGACCGGCATCAGAGAGTGACCGGCATCAGAGAGTGACCGGCATCAGAGAGTGTCCGGCATCAGAGAGTGATCGGCATCAGAGAGTGACCGGCATCAGAGAGTGACCGGCATCAGAGAGTGACCGGCATCAGAGAGTGACCGGCATCAGAGAGTGACCGGCATCTGAGAGTGACCGGCATCAGAGAGTGACCAGCATCAGAGAGTGACCGGCATCAGAGAGTGTCCGGCATCAGAGAGTGACCGGCATCCAGGAGTGTTCGGCGAAGCGTTTGACATCCAGGAGCACTCGGCATCCCAATGGAACTCGGCGTCAACTGGCACTCGGCGACAACCAATGCTCGGCGCTAGCGTTCGGCATACAATGGTGCTCGGCATCGAGACTACTCAGCACACAAGGGTGCTCGGCATCAAGGCTGCTCGGCATACAAGAACGCTCGGCATCGAGACTGCTCGGCGTCGACTAGTGTCCGGCATCCCACGGTACTCGGCGTCAGTGGAGCTCGGTGGTAGGATAACTCGGCAACGAGAACGTTCGAACTACATACATTGGTTGGTCAAAAGCCTCAAAGGGAGATATGCTCGGCTTCACTGCAATCACCCCACACTTCCCATACACCAGGAGCACCGTTCGGCATGGGAAGGACCGTTCGGCATGGGAAGGACCGTTCGGCATGGGAAGGATCGTTCGGCACAGAAGCGTTCGGCGTACCTGGTTCGGCACACAACATCTGGGCTCGAACGTTCGGCTAACAAGCCCGCTTGGGAAGTCCAGCCCATATTTGCCTATAAATAGAGGGGCAGGGTCACAATGAAATGGATCCTTTTTTGGAGAGAAAAGACGGGGAGACTCTGCCATTTTCAAGACTCATCTCCTCTACTTAAACAACTTCATTCAAGCATTTGATTCACGAATTGTATTTGTAATCAACCATAAAGGAAATCAATAAAGTTGAGCAAAGTGGACGTAGGCAATTACGCCGAACCACTATAAATTTGGTGTTCTTACTTTCTGCATTTAAATTAGCATTGCCTTCTCTGTTTAATTTGCTTTCATCACTTGTATCTCTACACAATCTTTCTGAACGAGGTTAGTGACCAATTTTGGTGCTAACACTTTGGTGCTTTCACTGAGAATTGAATTCTCAGACCTCAAGGATCTGCTTTGAAGCTACTGGATTGAGCAAATCCCCCAAAGAAGATCCGACTTACTGATAGAACATCCGCTGATCCTACTCAGAGTTCATAACAATAACTCTACAATGGCAAGGCCACGTACCAGGTCAGCTTCTCTTAATGCGGATGCCCGAGAGACTGCTAGCGTGCAACAAGCAGGACCTAGCAATCAACCAGCGATCCCGAGTGCAGGGATTGCCTCTCAAGAACAGACTCCAGTTGTCACCAGAGTGGAGTTCAACGACTTGATGAGAGAACTTAGGGAAAGCAGGAGACAACTGGGAGAACAAATGCAAACTAATGCCAACCTGATGGCACAACTCACTCAACAGCAGCAACAGAATGCTGGGGGCAATCCAGCTGCTTATTCCTCTTCTGACAGCTCAACTTCTTCTGATGAGCCACCCAGGCGCAGACGCCGTAAGACCGAAGCTGCAAGGGCAGATGCTGCTGCTCGAACAGCAGGAAACCGCGACCAAGCCAGAACTGGAAACTTCCGAACCGGAGTACAGATGGAGGAGGGAGCTCCAGATCATCAAGATGTTAACAATGTTGAACCTCATGACGCACGATTGGCAGATCGCCAGGAAAGGAGGCATCAGCATGGACAGGCACGTAGAACTGACTCCAACCTCCCAGCTTCCATACAGACACCCGATCTGACAGCCATGATCAGGCAACTGATGAAAGAAAATCAGGGCTTATCAAATGACGATTGGGGAGTCTCGAGAAGTCATACTCCGTTCACGGATGTTGTGCTGCAAGCGGCCTACCCCAAGAAGTTTAGCATGCCAACCATACCTGCATATGAAGGAAAGACTGACCCCAGACAACATGTAATGAGGTATGAATGGATGATGGATTCAGCCAGAGCAAATGATGCCACCAAGTGTAGGTGCTTTCCGATTACTCTATCTGGGATCGCTACTATGTGGTTCACCCGACTACCTCCGCGATCCGTATCAAATTTCGAGGAGTTGGCAAAGAAGTTTATTGAGCAATTCAGGATACACACTACACGCCCGAAGGACGTGATGTCTCTGTCAAGTGTAATCCAAAATCCCGGAGAGTCGCTGAAGGAGTACTTACAAAGATTTCACGTTGCGGCAACTGAAGTCAGTAATCCCAACAACCATGCAATTCTAATGGCTGTAATGAGAGGTGTAGATCCGGATTCTGAATTCGGAGATTGGCTGGCAGGAAAACCTCCGACTACGCTAGAGCGTTTTTACTCCAAGGCACACCAGTTCATAAGAAGAGAGGAAGCTAGGTGGGTACGACGAGACAAGGCACCAGGACCTGCCCAAGAGTCAATCAAGAGCAACATTGCTGTGAAGCAATCTGGAGACAATTCAGGAAAGGTTCAAGTCAACGTCCAGAGTAAGCCCGTGCAGCCCAAAGAGTCCGGAGGAAGAAGTCAAGGAAAGAGGAAAGAAGCGGGAAAGTGGAAGTCGAGAATTCCAAGCTACAGCGAGTACACTCCGCTAAACGCCCCACTTGAGAACATTTACCTATCCACATGCAATACTTTTCAATACAGAAAACCACGTCCGAAGGAATCAACTGAAGAACAGAAGCGGACTGGGAAATATTGCCGCTTCCATGAAACCTATGGACACAACACGGAAGAATGCAGACACCTGCATGACGCTATCGAGAAATTGATTAGACAAAAGAAGTTGCAAGAATTTGTAAAGGACCCACAGGAAGGAGGACAGGGAACGTCCGACCCAGGTCGTGCACCGGTTCCACGTCATCCAGAGGAACCTGCCTGGACTGTTGGAAGACTGGTTATAAATACGATTATCGGCGGACCTCATCCCGCAGATAAGAACTGGCAAGAGATGGAACGATATGCGAGCTCCTTGAAGCATGCAGATTTTGAGTGCTGTTCGAACGTAGAGGACGGGGCCCCTGCTAAGCAGCAGCGCGTGATGACAGACGATATTGTATTCAGAAACAGAGACGCTGATCAGGTGGAGGCTCCGACCATCGATCCCATGGTCATATCTGCAACAATCGGACCAGCATATGTAAAAAGAATTTTGATTGATTGTGGAAGTTCAGTCAACATCATCTTCAAGAAGGCCTATGATCAGATGAAGCTAGAGACAAAAGACTTGAAACCATCCAAAGCTCGTATCCACGGCTTTAACGGCGCTGCGACTGATGCAGTAGGATATGTCGAGTTACCAGTTGAACTGGGACAAGGCGAACGTCGGAGGGTACAAATTCTACCCTTTGTAGTTTTGGATGTGGACTCTCCGTATAATGTTTTCTTGGGCCGGCCGGCCCTGGCTGAATTTAGGGCGGCACTAGCCCCGTGGTGCTTGACTTTGAAGTTTCCGACTGACAAAGGAGTAGGCATTGTTCACGGTGACCAAGCAGCTGGTCGTTCTTGTTATGTGGCCGAGCTCCGAGAAGCCCACCGGAGGGAGAAAGGAAAGGTTGCGGACAATCCCGTCCGCATCCCCAATACGAATAATTGACAAGTAGTGCCCGAGCCCTGGCTCGGGCATAGTTCTCGGATCTACGGAGATATAGATCTGAGAGACGACGATGAGAAACCCAGGGAAGAGAAGGCGGCACCGGCTGAATTAACAATTGACATTTCAGTTAGCCGTGACGACCCTTCGCGAATACTGAAGATCGGATCACAGTTAGGCCCCGCAATGACAGAAGACCTTAGCGACTTCCTCCGGGCAAACCTTGATGTTTTTGCCTGGACACATTCTGATATGTGTGGGATTTCTCCCGCCATCACAAGTCATATGTTGAACGTAGACCCGAAACACGTCCCAGTCAAGCAAAAGAGGAGAGGAATGGATCCAGAGAGATCCGCCGCTCTTGGAGAGGAGGTGGACAAACTCAAAGCAAATGGGTTCGTCCGCGACGCCCTCTACCCGGAGTGGGTCTCCAACCCCGTGCTAGTAAAGAAGGCAAATGGGAAATGGAGGACTTGCATAGATTATTCTGACTTGAACAAAGCATGCCCTAAGGACAGTTTCCCGTTGCCTAGGATCGATCAGTTGGTCGATTCCACAGCAGGACACAAATTATTGTCATTCATGGATGCGTACTCGGGATACAACCAAATCCCAATGCATATTCCGGACCAAGAACACACCAGCTTCGTTACAAATGTCGGGTTGTATTGCTATGTAGTGATGCCCTTTGGATTAAAGAATGCTGGAGCAACTTACCAACGTCTGGTGAATCGAATGTTCAAGGACCAGCTGGGCAAAACCATGGAAGTCTATGTGGATGACATGCTCGTGAAGTCACGGCAGTCAAACGACCACATTCAAGACTTAGCTGAAATGTTTAACATACTCAGATCCTATGGAATGAAGATCAACCCGCTGAAGTGTTCTTTCGGCGTTGCATCAGGGAAGTTTTTAGGATTCATCGTCAACGCTAGGGGAATCGAAGCCAACCCAGAAAAGATCCAAGCCATTCGAGATGTACAAGCGCCCAAGACTATAAAGCAGGTACAGAGCTTGAACGGAAAAGTGGCTGCGCTAAGTCGATTTATATCCAAGGCAACTGACAAGTGCATCCCATTCTTCGACATAATAAAGAAAGGAAAGAGGAATTTTGAATGGACGTCTAGCTGCGAGGAAGCTTTCCAGAACTTGGTAAGGCATCTGGAGAGCCCACCAATGTTATCTAAACCAGTTGACCATGAGATGCTGTACGTTTACTTGGCTATATCCCCTCATGCGATAAGCGCAGCTTTGGTCCGTGAGGAGGATCGAGTCCAGAAGCCGGTATATTATGTTAGCAAGCGTTTAACGGGGGCAGAGAAGAATTACCCCAAAATTGAGAAATTGGCTTATTGCTTGGTGATTGCATCACGCAAGCTACGCCCGTACTTTCAAGCGCATTCAATCGGCGTTTATACCGATCAACCCCTGCGGCAGGTACTTCAACGACCGGAAACTTCTGGAAGATTGCTAAAATGGAACATCGAGTTGAGCCAATTCGATATCGCGTACTTACCACGGAGGGCCATCCGAGGGCAAGCGTTAGCAGACTTCATCGCTGAATTTACCATACCCATCAAACCGGACGATCACGATATCATTCCCCCCATTCGATGGAAATTATACACTGACGGTGCATCAAACGACCGTTGCTCCGGCGCAGGCATAGTTCTTATAACTCCGGAAAACCGATCAATCTGTTATGCCTTGAAGCTCGATTTTCCGGCTACAAACAACGAAGCTGAATATGAAGCGTTGATCGCTGGCTTGAAGCTTATCAAAGAACTCGGAATCGAATCAGTCGAAATCTTTTGTGACTCGCAGTTAGTGGTTTACCAAGTACGAGGAGACTACCAAGCAAAAGGACGAAAGCTTGCTCCGTACCTCGTTCAGGTCCAGGAACTACTATCAAATCTTGAGCGTTATGACATTTCACATATCCCGCGAGAACAAAACAAAGAAGCCGACTTGTTGGCTAAGTTCGCAAGTACCGACGATGTTCAACAAATGGGATTGTATCCCGTGGAAGTCTTGCATGCCCCGAGTGCAGACAAGATGAAAATCGATCTTGTGTTGGAAACAGAGATCGAGAAGGACTCGTGGATAACCCCATTCAAACTGTACCTAACAACCGGGGCTTTACCAGAAAGAAGAAGCGAAAGACGACAGGTCCTTCGAAAGGCTGCGCGGTACGTAATGCAGGATGGATCCATGTACCGGAAAGGATTCTCAATCCCATTGTTACGATGCATCGCTCATGATGAAACAAAGCGAGTCTTGAGGGAAGTCCACGAAGGGGAATGCGGCGACCATACTGGGGGGCAAACGCTAGCAAAGAAGATCCTCCGCTATGGGTATTACTGGCCCACCGTAAACCGGGATGCCGCGGACTACGCAAGAAAATGCGACAAGTGTCAAAGATATGCAAATATCCCGAGGGCTCCGTCAACGGAACTCACACAAATGATCAGCCCTTGGCCATTCGCGATCTGGGGAATCGACATAATCGGCTCTTTGCCTCTATCCAAAGGTGGTGCGAAATACGCGATAGTTGCAGTCGACTATTTCACGAAATGGGCTGAGGCAGAACCTTTGGCCACTATCACCTCTAAGAAAGTCATTAACTTCGTTGTACGAAACATTATATGCCGCTTTGGCCTTCCACGCACCATCATTACAGACAACGGAACGCAATTCGAAAGTAGAGAGTTCAAAGAGTTCTGTTTAAAGTACGGCATCGAGAAAAAGTTCGCTGCCGTTGCACACCCAAAAGCTAACGGACAAGTCGAGGCCGTTAACAAAATAATCAAGTCCATACTAAAGAAGCGTCTGGAGAAGGTTGGAGGCAAGTGGGTAGATGAACTCCCGACAGCATTATGGGCATATAGAACTACCCACAAGTCCGCGACCGGCCACACTCCGTTCGCCTTGGCATACGGCTCTGAAGCCGTAATACCCGTGGAACTTGAAGTTCCATCGCACCGAGTGACATACTATGACCCCAAGACGAACCAAAACCTCTTGCTGGAATCATTGGACTGCATCGACGAAAAGCGTGAAGAAGCTGAGTTAAGGGCGGCGGCGCACAGACATCGAGTCAAGCGCTACTACGATGGCAGAGTCCGCCCAAGAATCTTCGATGTGGGTGATCTCGTTCTGAAACGAGTCTTCCCAGTGCCATCACGCATGAATCCCAGCTGGGAAGGTCCATACGCCATTGAACGGAAGCTTGGAGAAGGAACATTCAAGCTAGCGACCGTTGATGGCGCGACACTCCCCCGAGCATGGAACAGTGAACATTTGCGGCACTATTACATTTAGCATGTTTCCCTTTCTTGTTATAGGCACTATTGTTTTCTGCATGTTTCCATTCAATAATGACTTAGTTTCCTTTTGAGGTTGTAATCGAGCAATTTAGTTGATTTTCATTAATAAAGGCTTGAAGCCACATTTTCTATGAAGTTTCTGTATCTCTTAATTGGATGATAAATTACATTATTCTGTACGGCGTACAGACTAGTATAAGCGATTTCCAATCTCCGAGTCCCCAGAGTGCGGAGCGGAGTACTCTAAGTCCCCAGAGCGCGGACTAGAGTATAAACGATTTCCAATCTCCGAATCCCCAGAGTGCGGAGCGGAGTACTCTAAGTCCCCAGAGCGCGGACTAGAGTATAAACGATTTCCAATCTCCGAATCCCCAGAGTGCGGAGCGGAGTACTCTAAGTCCCCAGAGCGCGGACTAGAGTATAAACGATTTCCAATCTCCGAATCCCCAGAGTGCGGAGCGGAGTACTCTAAGTCCCCAGAGCGCGGACTAGAGTATAACCGATTTCCAATCTCCGAGTCCCCAGAGTGCGGAGCGGAGTACTCTAAGTCCCCAGAGCGCGGACTAGAGTATAAACGATTTCCAATCTCCGAGTCCCCAGAATGCGGAGCGGAGTACTCTAAGTCCCCAGAGCGCGGACTAGAGTATAAACGATTTCCAATCTCCGAATCCCCAGAATGCGGAGCGGAGTACTCTAAGTCCCCAGAGCGCGGACTAGAGTATAAACGATTTCCAATCTCCAAATCCCCAGAGTGCGGAGCGGAGTACTCTAAGTCCCCAGAGCGCGGACTAGAGTATAAACGATTTCCAATCTCCGAGTCCCCAGAATGCGGAGCGGAGTACTCTAAGTCCCCAGAGCGCGGACTAGAGTATAAACGATTTCCAATCTCCGAATCCCCAGAGTGCGGAGCGGAGTACTCTAAGTCCCCAGAGCGCGGACTAGAGTATAAACGATTTCCAATCTCCAAATCCCCAGAGTGCGGAGCGGAGTACTCTAAGTCCCCAGAGCGCGGACTAGAGTATAAACGACTTCCAATCTCCGAGTCCCCAGAGTGCGGAGCGGAGTACTCTAAGTCCCCAGAGCGCGGACTAGAGTATAAACGATTTCCAGTCTCCGAATCCCCAGAGTGCGGAGCGGAGTACTCTAAGTCCCCAGAGCGCGAACTAGAGTATAAACGATTTCCAATCTCCGAGTCCCCAGAGTGCGGAGCGGAGTACTCTAAGTCCCCAGAGCGCGGACTAGAGTATGAACAGTCTCAAGTCTCCAAGTCCCCGGAGCACAGTGTCAGCAAACCAAATAAAGACAAGAGAATCATTCAAACAAGAAGAAACTAAAATTTTATTCGATAAGTCCAAAATAGGGATACAAGATCACTCCTACAAAATTCGGGCCTATACAAACTACAAGTTATGAAAGATAGAAACTGTTACAAACTTAAGCAAAAACTTGTTGAACAAGTGCATCGATCATTTCTTCGACTTCTTCTTCTTGTCTGCCTTCGGTGTTTCCGACGACTCCTCTCCCTCACGTTTCTTCTTGGACTTTTTGCTTGCTAGAGAGACGGAGTCAGGAGTAGGAGACGGAACATCTAATGGTTTGGACCTGCCCGGGAGAATGATTTTCAAAGGTCTATTCCGCGGGTCAGTAAGTTCCAGGACTTCAGATTCAACTTTGACTTTGACCTTTCTCTTCTCCTCGTCGGCAAGACGATCCTTCATGCTCATCTCTGAAGTATGTTCAGAGGCGCCAGTGATTTTAACTTCGTCGCTTCCTTCGGCAGGAGACGAGGTATCAAGTTTGTCATCGTCAAGCGCCCCGATCACTTGAGCGTCTGGGCCGGGAGTTACCCCTGCGTGAGCAACGTCGCTTGTTTTCCCCGCTTCCTCCTTGGCGTCATCGCTCCTCGGAGTTAGCTCAGTGTCAGAACAACCTGTGAGAAATATAAGAAGTGGGCATTAGAACGAATAACCACTGCTAAAAAATGACGGATCACTTCGACTTCTAGAGAAAGAAGAATCTCCTACCAGGATCAGGTTGGCTGTCGGTGGCGCGCGGGGTTTCACCCTCCAGGATAGGTGACAGCACATGAACGCCGAGCCCGGGATCTTCGGGGTCGTAGCTGGCATGCTGCTCGAATGGATCAAGCGTCGACCGACCAGCCGATTGAGCTGCATAAGGAGCGGCGATGTGAGGAGTAGTAGTGTCGGCCTTTGACGGGCCAGCCTCGTTATTCTTCTCTTTCGAAGGGGAAGAGCCTTTGCCATAGAGAGCCAATGCTACGGATAAATCCGATGGCTCATTCCCCCTCAGGAACTCCGTCACCAGTGCATCCTCGTCGATTTCTTCGGAGCCTGATTCGACCTTCTTGATCTTTATCAGAGTTTCCCATGCCTCGGCCAGAGATTCATGGTAGCCGTCGCCCAAGAATGTTAGGTCGCGGTGCATAAGGACGCGGGCTCCGTACTCGGCGATCAACGGGTCAAACATACTTTTGACTTCTTCCCTGCCGGTCTCTGCGGCCGCCTCCAGGCGAGAATCAAGCTCCTCCTCAGCCATTCTTTTGCCCTCCTCATGGGCCTCATCCTTCATTTTCTCGACCCCGGCAAGTTCACCGTCGAGCTTTGCCTTCAGGAGCCGGGTAGCCACAATCTCATCACAATACCGCTGTGATTCTTCCTGAGCGGCTATTTTGTCTTCTTTCTCCTTGGAGAGTTGTTCTTTCAGCTCTTTGACTTGAGTAGCGAGCGCGTCCCTTTCTTTTTGGACAGAGTCTTTTTCTAGGGCAAGGGCGCCGCTGCGCTGAACTGCTTCGTCAAGCTCCTTTTTGTGAGCCACCTCTAAGCGAGTAACTGCCTCGGCAGTATCTTTTGCACCTTGTTCAGCGGCTTCTAGCTTTAACTTATAAGAGGCGAGTTCTTCGTCTTGGAGTTTGATGATTTTCTTATCGCTGTCAGCCTCCAGAGTCAGACGGTCAATCTCGTGTTGACGCTCAACAGATACTTCTGATATCTTCTCCACCAAGTGCACGAATGCGTCATGTTGAACATAGACGTCATTGTTGCATGCAATGGCACTTTGCTTCACGTGCCCAGGAATGTGATGGATGGCCGGGAGGAATTTCAAACCGTCAAAACAAATTTTCGGAAACTTGGCCTTAAGGTCGACCATCTTTTCTGCAACAGTCGGGTCCACGGCAGGAGCAGGAGGAGGAGGCTTAGAGAATTCCGTTCTTTTACGCGGCTCTCGAACTTGCCTCGTACTCGATGAACTGGAATGTTGTTCTCGAGCAGCATCAGACTGATAACCCTTCTGCAAAGACTTCTCTTTATCCGGCTCAGCAGTAGGAGGAAGATCACGGGACTGAGAAGATTGATAGTGCACTTTCTTGCGGTGAGACGACTCGCGAGGGCGATTGTCCCTATCTTCGTAATCACCTCGGTCCCGGCGTCTGCCTGAACCGGAATCCCGTCCGGAGTGATGAAATATTGAAGACCCCTGAAGGCGATCAAGTCCGTGGGAGCGGCCCATATCACCTGCAAAGAAGGAAGATAACAACGAATTAAGGAGAATTCACGAATTAAAAAGACTTGAAGTATGTTATGGAATGTGCATGTGCGTGTGTGTCCTAAGTGTTCCCCCCGACGGACCCGTTCGTTTGTCTTTGCTAATCGGAGTATTGTCTCTGTGAGCCGGGAGTTGAACTCCTACATTGCCTCTAGCGGGCGAGGAGAATTTGAGAGCTTCAGGATCATCGAACCCGTAATTAAGTATGTCTTCGGGAATAGAGAGGTTCGAGAGACCCCTCAGAGAACTCTCCAGACGCTGCGAAGAAGCCTCTTTTTCAGGAGGGATAGGCGTAGATTTTGAGGTGTCGCCAACTTTCTCTTTCTGAACCGTATATTTCAGCTTTTTCTTTCCCTTCGAAGGGGAGGATGACGTCTCAATGTCCTGAACTTCGATTGCCGGATTCCAAGCAGGACCCACGTTCTCGCCCTGAGTGTCGGGTGCATCATCCTCTCTACGCTCGCCTTCTTCGTGCGCGTCGGGAGCGCGACGCGACGACGGGCCGGCAAGTTTTTTCCCTTTACCAGATGGAGGTTTGGGAATTGTAACACCTTCTGGAAGGCTGACCCGACGATCAGGAGCTAGCAAGCCGAACCCCGACAGCGATTCATTTGAAATGATAGCTCGAATATCTCGATCCTCGGCCGGAAGAGCTCTAATCGCGTCGACAGCATCAGAATATCCTCGGCCTTCCGGACGCGGGTTAATACCTGAAAAGAGGAAATGAAGAGTTAAGAAAAACGTGACTCCCATTAAGTACGAGTAACGCTTCAGCAGAGAGACTTACTGCCTTCAACCCATCTCCTAGCAAAACCAGACGGGCATCGCACATAGAACCATTCCTGTTTGTATAGGGCGAACTTGCTACAGGCCCCTGTCAAGATCTGGCACTTGTGATACGGCTCGAGGAAAATGAAGGAAGGGCTATCTTTCCGTCTCTTGAACATGTAGATGTATCGAATATCACCGGGGGTTGGAGGTCTGGAGAAGACAGCCATGAAAAGTAAGTAAGTCCCATATAGGAACGCATGACCATTCGGGTGCAGCTGCGACGGAGCGATGTCTATATACTGCAGCACATCCCGGAGAAATAGGTTAAACGGAGGCACGCTGCCCATCCAGCACATGAACTTGTTGCAGGCCGTGTACCCGACTGGGGGCAAATGAGGACGGTCGTGTCTCGAAGGAACTAACACGTCAGTAAAGGGAATTCCGTGAATGGAACATATCCGTCGCAGAGCGGCCTCATTGATCCTCGAGGCTTGAGAATCGACCGGATTGTCCAGTAAGATGGTTGACTCCAGAGCATCGGGCGCCAGATTATGAGCGGGAGAGATTGACGGGTTGGAAGCATCTGCGGCTCCTTGCTTTGCTGACGGCCCAGGCCTGTCAGATATGGTGGCAGAACTAGATTTTCCTGACATCCCGAATAAATAATGAACCTGGCTAAATGCTTGAGAAAGCTATACTTGAAAAACGTTAAGCGTTAGAATTAGCAACACGAGTTTTCCCCCCACGTGGTGTGTGAACTAGTGCAAGCAATTGTGTACAGACAATAAGAAGGTTTTAAAGATATAATAATTAGCTTCGAATCATCGCCTTCGAAGACCGTCATCGCTGACCGTCTCAAAAAGCTTGCCTTGAGGTGATTACAGTTCAAGATTCAAAAAACATGTAATTTATGAAGTATCCGGCTTAAGTCTAATTTGACATTTATATCGTTCGGCATTTAAATGTCGTTCGGCGGTTACATTGTTCGTCCTGAGAAGAGTTCGGTGTGTATCTTGGTTCGGTTGAGTCATTGTCAAGTGGTCGGCATTGAAATTGTTCGGCATATATATGTTAGTTCGGCACGTATATTGTTCGGCCTAGGTATTTATATTGTTCGGCATTTTTGATGTTCGGCGAATATAATGTTCGGCACGTATATCGTTCGGCCTAGGTATTTATATTGTTCGGCATTTTTGATGTTCGGCGAATATAATGTTCGGCAGTTATATTGTTCGGCAGGTATGTAACTGTTCGGCATGACAGTTGTTCGGTAATTATGTCGTTCGGTCTAGATGCTATTCGGCATATATGTCTATTCGGCATAAGGGTAGTGTTCGGCCTTAGTTCGTTTGGCTAAGGCAGTGCTCCGCCCTCGACCATAACTTCGCCCTGCTCTCCCTCCATTTACGACGAACGACAGAGACAAGATCGCCCGGCGAAGGTTACGCCGTTCGACACCCCATCTCCTTTTTTCTTCCAATCTTGATCAGCACAAAGGAGCTAGGTCTAACTACCATGCACCGTTCGGCGACTCCGAACGTGCGAACCACTTCTACTAGTGAACCTAAAGTTGAAGTAATGTAATCGTGGAGGGAATGATACCTAGTTCGACGATCGAGGTTGAGGAAGGATCAACTAGACTTTATATCTGATAGAGTGGCAAGAATTGCAAATCTCTGGGAATAACAGAAGAGAAAGCGTAAAGGGAAAATGGTGGAAGGGCGCCTGGTTATATAGAGGGAGGTAGAAGTCGAAAAGGCCATGACCGGTAGAACCGGTCAAGGTCATAGCGTTCGGCGCATAACGGTTCGGCACTGAAGCATCGCTCGGCAAAGAAGCACCGTTCGAACGCGCATGTCTCGTTCGGCATTTGGAACACGTCCGGCACACATCGATCCCACAAAAGGGGCGTCTCCGTTCGAGGTTAGCCAAGGGTTTAAGACGTGACGAAAAGGTTGCACGGTTCAAAGCGTACCACGTTCGGCCACGCGATACACTTTGGGGGGCAAGTGTTTCCTGGAGATTTGACCAGGCAACTAGTACTCGGCATCCAGTTCAACTCGGCATCAGAGAGTGATCGGCATCAGAGAGTGACCGGCATCAGAGAGTGACCGGCATCAGAGAGTGGCCGGCATCAGAGAGTGATCGGCATCAGAGAGTGACCGGCATCAGAGAGTGACCAGCATCAGAGAGTGACCGGCATCAGAGAGTGTCCGGCATCAGAGAGTGATCGGCATCAGAGAGTGACCGGCATCAGAGAGTGACCGGCATCAGAGAGTGACCGGCATCAGAGAGTGACCGGCATCAGAGAGTGATCGGCATCAGAGAGTGTCCGGCATCAGAGAGTGACCAGCATCAGAGAGTGACCGGCATCAGAGAGTGTCCGGCATCAGAGAGTGACCGGCATCCAGGAGTGTTCGGCGAAGCGTTTGACATCCAGGAGCACTCGGCATCCCAATGGAACTCGGCGTCAACTGGCACTCGGCGACAACCAATGCTCGGCGCTAGCGTTCGGCATACAATGGTGCTCGGCATCGAGACTACTCAGCACACAAGGGTGCTCGGCATCAAGGCTGCTCGGCATACAAGAACGCTCGGCATCGAGACTGCTCGGCGTCGACTAGTGTCCGGCATCCCACGGTACTCGGCGTCAGTGGAGCTCGGTGGTAGGATAACTCGGCAACGAGAACGTTCGAACTACATACATTGGTTGGTCAAAAGCCTCAAAGGGAGATACGCTCGGCTTCACTGCAATCACCCCACACTTCCCATACACCAGGAGCACCATTCGGCATGGGAAGGACCGTTCGGCACAGAAGCGTTCGGCGTACCTGGTTCGGCACACAACATCTGGGCTCGAACGTTCGGCTAACAAGCCCGCTTGGGAAGTCCAGCCCATATTTGCCTATAAATAGAGGGGCAGAGTCACAATGAAATGGATCCTTTTTTGGAGAGAAAAGACGGGGAGACTCTGCCATTTTCAAGACTCATCTCCTCTACTTAAACAACTTCATTCAAGCATTTGATTCACGAATTGTATTTGTAATCAACCATAAAGGAAATCAATAAAGTTGAGCAAAGTGGACGTAGGCAATTACGCCGAACCACTATAAATTTGGTGTTCTTACTTTCTGCATTTAAATTAGCATTGCCTTCTCTGTTTAATTTGCTTTCATCACTTGTATCTCTACACAATCTTTCTGAACGAGGTTAGTGACCAATTTTGGTGCTAACAGAAATAAATTCTCATTTGTTTTAATTGATTGTTATTATCTGTGTTTCTGTGGCTGATTCTGTTTAAACCTTATAAACTCTGTAACATTCCCCCTTTTTGACCGCCTCCAGTCGGTAATGTAATCTCTTCTTATGTAATCAAAAATAAGTTATATTCTTTAAATGGGAAAGGACTGTAACTATATAACATCAATTTTTTAAAAGATTCCCGAGTGTTTAAGTTAAGTGTGTACTGCAGCCACTCAGTATTGATTTTAATTTATATTTCTTTGTTTTGATTGATTGATCTTTTGCGCATTTCATATGTTGTATTGGCGAGGTCGTACACGCGTGCGTGTACGGCAGCCAATCGAGTCTTGATGGTTTTTGAAGTGACAATTTCAATTGTCTTAAATTAATTTAGTCGATATGATAAATTGTTTATTTATCTCTGTTGATGATTTAAATCTGTTGATTTATTGTTTAACACTGTTTAGTGTTAAAATTTTCGTTATCCGATTTCTTTGTTAAAAGAGTCGGATAGACGAGAATTATTGTGACTGTCGTCTATTTAAATTATTACTGCCTATATGCACTAATAAACTGGTTTGAATTAGACTGACCTGTGTATTATTTTCTTTTGAATATAATACTCGGGTCAGACCGAGTATTTCTACAGCTTGAAGATTTTCGAGCAGCGAAGTTAGAGAGAGAGAGTAAAGAACCATTTTTAGTTTCAGAAGAAAATTGTATTTTAAGATATTCCGCTGTATCAGTATTAAATTGTATAAACTCTGATGTATATAAAAAGATTTATAGTAATGAAATAAATTCTCATTTGTTTTAATTGATTGTTATTATCTGTGTTTCTGTGGCTGATTCTGTTTAAACCTTATAAACTAAATAACAATTCGTCTTTTTGAACGTTTCGAGTTGGTTTAATTACCGACTGGAGGCGGTCAAAAAGGGGGAATGTTACAGAGTGGTATCAGAGCTTTGGTTTACACAAAGCTTAGTTTATGATGTTTAATATGAATAGTTACGAGAAACACTTTAAAAAGGAAACGTTTTTTCAAATCCAAAGAAGTATAAAGTTGTTTTTGAAAATAAAGATTTTTAACTTAAGAAAAGTTAAATTGAATTGAATTAGTATTAATAAATATATGGATTTGAAATTTAACTAAAGGAAAGTTAAATAAATCGTACTTGATTTGATAAATTATTGAGATGGAAATTTAAACTTGAAAGATAAGTTATTATATGATATGAATTGGAAAGTTTAAATTTATAAGTTGTATAACTTATAAAATGAGGAAATTTAAGTAAAACCAGTTGTTAAATGTTTGAACAGTTTTGTTAAGTGAAACAAAATCTGAATTTTGAATGTGATATGAATTTGACTTTAGTACAAGTTAAATAAAATGATTTGAGAAATGAAATCTAAGTTAAGTTAAATAAAATAGAATTTCAAATAAATTTGAGACGAAAAGTTTTATGGTGAAAATAAATGCAAGTGAAGATAAATGAAACATGGCTTAAGTAATAGTGAATCAAATTTAATTTGATATAAAAATGAATTGATAAAGTGAAGTAATGAATAGTGAATATGGTGGGTATAAAAAGTCGATCAGAATTAGAATATAAACCAATTGAAATTAAGTGTGTTAAACCAAATTGAATGTAAGCAAAGTAAATAAATTTGGTTAAGTTGAATGTGCATTGGTTGTTAGTTGATTGTATGGAAATTCATTAAGTATTAATGAAATTGAATTTATGGAATTTGGAAGCTATGTAAATTGAATTCAAATTGAAGGATAAGTAAAATTTAAAAAGAATCAAATTTGATTTGAATTGAAGGCAAACTAACTTGAATATGAATTAGTGAAAGTGAACTAATTGGATATGAATGAATGTTGGTAAAATCCAATGTGAATGAATCAAATGTGATTTAGATTGAAAAACCAAGTCGATGAATGGTTTACTAAAGAACTAGTTGGTTATCTTGGAAATAGAAACTTGATAAATTTATATAATAGTTTAAATTGGAAATTTTGAATTATTATAAACGGCTTAAATTGAAGATTTGAAAAGTGTTAATAAAATATTGGAATTGTATAAGTGTTAAAGTGAAATATTTAATGGATTTCATAAGTGGATGAAAAGTTTCAGAATTAAAAGTTTTATAATGTGAAGTTGTAAAATGATTCGAAGTTGCGAGATAAAAGAATTTATAAGTAATTTACTTATAAATTAAATTTTCAGATATAAAACTGAGTTATAAAGGAATGGTTAATAAAGTGATTTGTTATAAATTGAAGTCTTTATAAATAGGAGTAGAATTTATAAACGTTGTTTATAAATTCGAAACTGACTTATTTTGATAAGTAAAATTCTGTATAGTTTGTTAAAGGATGTATATTCACAAATTTTGGACCGTGAATATATTATTGAATAAAATGGACATGTTTTGGGAAAGTGATATTTTAAAACGAAGTAATTGTTTTAAAAAGATGTTTTCAAAGGCATTGAATATCGAAATCATAGATTTCAACATTCATTGTTGAAATAGACGTTTTCGAATATAAGGAAATGGTGGACTATAACACTGTTGTTATAGTAAATGATTTCCGAAAGGAAATGTTTTGTATAGTATTGGGATTTATACATCGATCTAAATTTCGAATTCCTATACTAGTGATTTTGAGTTGTCGTAACGATGTTTTACGTAACATTCGTTTTAACTCAAATGAAAATGTGAAAGAGAATGATTTCCTTAATGATGAAATATATACTTAATTTTGATTAAAGTATATCGAATATTTTCAAATGTTGAAAATAAATGGATTTGTGAATTACTTATTTTTAAATAAGTATGGAAATGTTTTTCCAAATATGAAATGTTGTGAATATATTCCGTAAGGAATAAATGATTTGAAATTCATTTTTGAAGTCGAAGTTGAAAAGTTAAATGAGAATTTGAACAATTTGTTCAATTTGAAATTTTTCAAAAAGATTGAATCGTTAAGTTAAAATTGAGTTTAACTTCGACATCAAAGACAATATAAGTTGAGCTTTGAATTTCAGATGATGATTTGGATTGCATGTCTAACATTGTGAATTGATGACATAGCAATTGATCTCTATTAAATATATATCTGTTGGTGGCGGAGAATTTATTCTCTTAGCTTAACACCCTTCTCTGAGACGTACGAGCTCAGAGGTTATATATCGATAGACATCAATTCTGTGTTGAGAATTGACGATGTAAGCGTGAAATCCAAATCGAATGTGAAAGTCGATAATAAATGGAATTATGAATATGAATTAGGTTTGAGATAACCTTAAATTTCCAAATCGACTTAGAGGAAAATTTTGAAATCCTCTATTTTGTTATGAATATGGAATATGTAAGTTTTTAGAACTTATATATATGAATACGGTAAATTTGAAACCGTTAGTTTAGAAAGACATTGTTATGGAAATCTTATGTAAGCTTACATGGATATGATATGTACGAAATGTGAAATGTAGTACTATATATATATGATATTATGTTTTCCAAACTGAGGATATGGAAAAGTACCTTCCATTTATTATTGGAGAAGGTATTGGAACTTGTAACGACCCGACTTCCTATGCCCAGAAAGTCGCATCATTATGAAGAAAGAAAGGGGTAGAAAATAGAAAAGAAGAGAAGAAAGAAAGAAAGAACAACAACGATCTCACAGCGGAACGAATAAATTTTATTAATAACATAAACTATTACATAGTTTACAACAATTTACAGAGTTACACAGCATATACATCACTTACTAGACAGTTATAAACATCTGTCTAGACATTACAACTCAAATACAAGACAAGACACTATCACAGATATCAACACAGCGGAATACTATATCTACGAACGCCGAAGCCTCCTGCTCCATTGCTCCTCCAAAAATTCGTCAAAGCTAAACCTGAATCCCTTGGCTACTCGTAAAAATTTGAGTACCCAAGAGTTTATAAAACAGAAATAAACACTTGGGTCAGACATGGGTCTGGTGTGAGTAAACGGGTTAAAATTGTTTAACTTCAAAATCTTTTGAAAACAAAGGTATCACGTAAGACTTCCCACACATAAACATGGAAAAGTTTTTACCTTACGCTAACCAAAACATTTGATAGGAAATTCAGTTATATTATAATAGGGTCTAGGGTTTTCAAGTAAAATACAGAAATAGCTGAAATGCTTACATCTCACATTCCAACATAGTTGGGCACAACTAATACGTACGGCACTTATTGGAGTTTGGATTCCATACAATGGCAGGGCTACTGGGGTACCGCCCGTCACAGTACGTGGCCTAGATCACCGTACCGAGGATCACTCCCAATCCCCTGCAACACAAAGCCGGAACCATCCCTTACTGGATAATCCCGAACAAGATAATCCCGTAGTTGGCGCGACCAACCACACACTAAGCCGAATAAAAGAAAAGGGACCTCTAGACAGGGATCTATCTTGCTCTCAGTGGGTGCTACCCACGAAGCCTTGCTGCACCTCCCCTGTTTTAGCCATTCCCGGTTGATGAGGCTTGAGGTTACGATTACCTTTAATCAGAACATATCACTTAGAATGCTCATCGTCCGCCTGACGATGTGCTGAAAGCATTCAATCCATACAAGTTCGTTCCGGGTTCGAACGAAACCGAAGGCATTATCTCGTTACACTCGTTTTGGAATCACCCTCAGAGTTAACGACAATAACCCTTGCACTCTGAATCTTCATCTTCACTTGAGATTCACGATCTATCGTTAATTTGGATCGATGTGGTATTCGGGTCTCCAAACCTGGAATACCGGTATACGGAAACCCGATCCCGGTCTCATCGAAATCCAAAACGTATCTTTTAAGGCCAAGTTGTTTTAAAGGTTTAAACAATTTAACTTATCTATACAGATAGATAATTCACAAGATAATCTACATTATCATCCCAAACAGATAATTCACATTATCATTATAATTCAACCAAACATCCATATCATATATCAATCATATCTCATCAGAGACATCAAACAATGAAATACATTCAATCTCATTCATCCATCCTTAAACAATGATTTATATCATCTAATTAATTTAAAGTGAATTAAACTAATTACTTCATTCTATAAATCCTGCTTACTTAATTATTAATTAAACCAATTAATTAATCATTATTCTAAGTATCCATCTTAATTAATCATTCCTGATTAATAATCCTTTAATTACTTTAAGTAATTAATTCTTAATTAATTTCACAAATTAATTATCTTAAACCATTCAGTAATTAATCTTTAATTACTTCATTAATTAATTAACAATATTTAATTACATTAATTCTTAATTAATTACAATTAATTAATTAAAATTAATAAATTTCTTTAATCCTTTATTATTGATTAATTAATTTTAATTAACATATCCTTAATTACATCATTTAAATTAATTATATTTAATAATTAATTAGTCACATTTATTAATCACCTTTGATTAATCTCATTTAGTAATTAACTACTCTTAATTACTCCACTTCATAATTAATTACTCCTTAATTAATTATCCTTTAATTAATCCCTTGATTAATTTATTTAAAGTAATTAAGTCAAATTACTTTTATTAAATCATCTTTAGTTAATTACATCCACTAATTAACTTTAATTACTTTTCTAAGTAATTTATATTTCACTAATTACATTCAAGTAATTATTAAATTTCCAAATCATTATCTTAAATTAATTTAACTAATTAATTTAAACTTATCAAATTTATTTAATTAATTATCTTAAGTAATTAATTTCTTTAATTACTTCCATTAGGTAATTATGCTTAACCAATTTCATAAATGATTATCATTTATTAATTCATCTATTTGATTATCAAATTTAAATGATTCTTATTTTCAAATTAATTAACCCTTAATTAATTTACTTATAATCTAAATTATTTAATTGATTAACACTAAATTATTAATTAATTAAATTATCAAATTATTCTTTACTTACCCTATTAATTTAATGACTCCTATATCATTAAATTTCTAAATTAAAGTATTAACATTAATAACTACTTTAATTATCATTTACAAAAGCTTTGAAATTCTTTTACTTTTAAATCTTCTCTTTTTTTTTCATTTTAAATTAAAGATTTAATTTACAAATTTAACTTTAACAAAATTTAATCAAATTTTACAAACTCTTTTTAAATCCAATGTTAAATAACCACTTGACATTTAAAAGAGAAATTATAAGCTTTTTAAACCAATTCATTTAAATTCAAACCTTTTTAAATTATACTTTTAAACAATTTAAATTTATTTAAATATTATAATTTTATAAACTTATCTATTTCACAACTGAGGTTCAAGTTTAAATTTAAATCCACTCCTACAGATTTGATTTTAAACTTTATTTAAAATCTTGTTTAACATTTAAACTCATTTTAAATTTAAAATACTGTCAGCTTTTAAAAAGCCTACCCGAGCCAAATATTTAATTACCCAAGTCAAAACTCCATTTCCCCGAGTACCCCTTCGAGTTCCTTCCCTCTTTTATTTTTAAACATTGTTATGTTAAAAATTTTAAAACTGTTACATTCACACGAGCCTCCCCTGGAAACAACTCGAGCCAGATCCCAACAATCACGGGCATGACTTCGAGTCACACAGAGACTTCAACTTCTTCTTCTTCTAACCCAACTTCTTCCAGATGTACGAAATGTACATGTGCACGTGCACAATCGCCAGAACGACTGCCGACCATCACCGCCGACTTCGACACCTCGCCTACCACCTCCTCGTTCCACTCGAGCACCCAGTTCACCTAAATCATCATGAATACGAAATCGAGCTGATTGACCCATCCTGGGAACATTCTTCGATCGGAAAATTGATCACCTGCTGACGAACTTGCCACCGGAGCTCACGTCCCTCCGTTCAGAGCTACTTCACTAACCCAAACATCGATTCAATCCTTTGCTAACAAGTCCGATGCCTCCCAGTTACTTCATCTTCCCCAAACTCTCGAACCAGTGCACAAACGTGTACGCGTGCACGTACACCACCAACTCCTTCCTCCGGTGATCATCACGGCAACTCACGACAATCACTAATACTTACGCGACTACAACTAGAAACCCAGATCGAAAAATTCTTCATCGAATCGAAATTCGACAATCTCGATCAAAATTGGAACCAGATTCCGATCAGAAACCACCAAATGCCGATGAACTCCGCCTCGAGTAGCCCCTCCGACCACTCCATCGAACCGCCTCGTTCTCCTGAAATGATCCCCTCCAACGCGATCTACTCCGACCTCCCCACGGTGACGAAAACATCTCGAACTCAACTTCGACCAAGATACTCTTCAAAACCCTACTCCATCAATTTCCCACCGCCTCAACCATCAGTAATTTCCCTAGCCATTTTTCCCCTTATCTACGATACACCAGCCACCTCCAGGCCCCTACTCGACAACCATCACCACGCCGTTCGTCGACAATCGAAGAAAACCCAAATTCTGATCATCTCAAAAGTCCTCAGTAATTACAATGTTAAAAATCATGATTCGATTACCTAAATTCATTATTTTCTAATACGCATCAGATCCTATAATCAAAAATCGAAATCATCATGATCGATTTTTAACCAATTTTTGATTTTCACTGTAACTATATATATTTTGAAATAATCTCTTAACATAAACACTTATATTTATTTTTAAAAATGCAGTTACAATCTTACAATCATTTTTCATTTAAAGATCGAAGCCTAATATCACTTGTATGAAGAGCAATTGAATTTTCCTTTAGAGAAGTTGAGTCTGTAATATAAACAGAGCTTATATATGTACATATTCACAGTCATTCACAGGCATATCAATATATATATACATGCATTCATACCCATACATTCATGCAACATTATCTACCATATTACTACAAGATTTCATCACATTCATCCAATTATAATAACATTTTTAAAACTGTTTTTAAAAAATAAGTTTACTCACCTGTTATTTTAAACAGAGAACATATAACAGGTTTTTGTTTCCAGGCTTATTCCAGACTTTTGAATTTGATTTTGAACTTCCTTTTCTTTTGCTTAGTTGAAGATAAACTTGCTGTTGATTTCCTTATTTGATTGCATGTCTTCAAATTGCAATTGAAGATTTGAAACTGCTGTTTTAATTTGCCTTTGATCTTCTTATTTCAGATCTTAGATTCCCAGATTTTCCAGATTTTCATTTCTCTTTGCAATTTGATTTCCAGTCTTTATCTTTTCTTTTGATACGAATTTATTTTTAGTAGAGAATTGATGAAAAGATGAACTTAAACTGAAAAGTGAAAACAGATTTTTTTTTTCTTCTTTCATATTAATTTTATTTATTACTTTAATTTAAAGAGAAGAATAGCCACTTGTCTTCTTATGTTGTTACTTATCTTACACATATGAAATCCAAGCCTCCATATGTTTACAAGTGTAAATCTTGTCTTTTATTAATTTATTTAGGCTATACTTATGTACTTATAAAATATTTACATGTATATAATGTATTTATCTTTTTATAAATAAGCTTTTACATTTCTATATAAATATACAAATATGAATTTATGAAAACAATTATTTATAGTAGCTTATGCTTTGATCAAATATTTATAATATATTTTTATATGCTTGAGAAACTTATTTTAACTTTATATATATTTTTACAAATCAATTTATCTTATGTTTGAATTTTATAACATAACTCCAATCACAATATATATACATATATATTAAAATTTGAAAACATATCCTTTATTAAATTAAAGACTCCCTATTTATAGTATATACATCAATATATATACATTATAAATAGAAAACATTATATAAGCTTTGGAAGATAAATCTTACCAATTTTAAATTGTTTAGAAAAGATATTAATAAGTATTGCCAATTTAAAATATTATTAACTTTTAAAAGAATTAAACTTGTCAATTTATAAAATAAGATCAACAAATCAATTTAATTATTAATAAAGATTATTAAATTGATATTGCCAAAATTCCGGGATATCACAGAACTCGTGAAGAGTATCCATTTGAAATTCGTAGCTACGTAGAATTTTAGTCAGAGTGACTATTTGAATCGGAAATCCTTCGCGATAGTTCATCGCGATGAGATTAGATTTGATTGATGATTAGCGTAATTTGAGGGGCGAGATGCCCACAGTTACAAGCGATTCCACTGGGATAGTGGCGTAACCGCCGAGTAAACTGCAATCTAATGCCAGGCGAAATTTGAGGGGCGTGATGCCTACAGACACGAGCGATTCTACTGGGATAGTAGCGTAACCGCCGTGTGTACTGCAATCTATGGCGACAACCATGGCGAAATTTAAGAGATGAGAAATCTACAGCCGCAAGCGACTCTACTGGGATAGTAGCGTAACCGCCGGGTGGAACTGTAATCCATAGGGGAACGTGCTTTCCATATCCATTTTTAAAAGAATTTTTAAAAGTATTTTCACTGGGAATTGAAGCAAGTATATTTAGTACTTGGAGATTTTTAGACTTGCGCCTGGCCAGCGTATGTCTAATGTCTGTGAGAACGAAGATGGACTTGTTAAATTTCGAGTTAGCAAGTATTTTCAAACTTTAAATAGCAAATCAATAGCCTGAAATTAAAATTTCAAAATTCCTACCTAATGAACTAAGGAAGAGGATCTTTGAAATGTTTTGAAAGTCCACAGCTTTGGAAGAGATATATATTATATAAATCTCTAATGTGAAGAATTTTAAGTTTGAATCTGAGTTTGTAAATCAAGAATTTAGTAAAAGACTTCTGCATTTTGATTTTTGAAAATCTATGAACAAAAGAGAAGATAAACAAAACTAGTGAGATTAAACAAATGGAATGAATCCTATATTCATTTATTTGTAATAAGCTTCAAGCTTAGTAAAAATTGAGTAAGGTATAAATATCGATGAAATTTTAACAACCTTTCCTTTTCATGGACGAAAAGTTTTTAAGGAGGGGAGTTTGTAACGACCCTGAATTTTGAACAATTTAAATTGAAAATATTTAATTAATTCTAAATATTTGAACGATGATTTGACTTGAATTTCAAATTATCAGAATGAATTGGCGATTTAATTTTTGAATTTAATCTATTAAAAGTTGAATAAAAATTGAATCTTCGATTTTAAGCCGGCTAAAAATAATTTAAAGGCTTAGAAAATTCATATTGATAATACTGAAGATAATAGAAGCTTCAGAATTGAATTTGAAAGCGATTTGTTCAGTTTGAAATATTATCGTTTAAATTGAATTTAAAAAATAACCTTCCGAGGGACAGTCTCGGAATTTGACGAAACCAGTTTCGTTGGGTCCGTAATATTGAATTATTACCGGATTTCAATTTTCGTATTTATCAGAATTGTTTTGTGAATATATGGCGTATAAACGCGTATAAAATTAAATTGAATTCAATTTGAATTTCGGTGATAACCGGGGTTTTCGCATCGATTTGATATCATTGTTAAACGATTTCTCTGCTAGTTAATTGCTTATAGGAGCTTCGATTCGAATTGGAATTCGTTTAATAAAAATTGTTGTTGGAATTTTTGAATCGGTTAGAATTCTTTTGGAAGAAAACAAGAAAAAAATTGTTAAAGGGTTTTGGGCTTTAAAATTTTATCTCGGCCCATTCATTTTGTTTAAAACCCTATACCCGATCCCTTTCTCATTTCATTCGTAAACCTAAAACCTAAATCGAAGAAAGAAAAAAAAATGGTGGCGTCTTCAAAATTAGGGCTTGTAATTTTCGAGCGCCGATTCTCGTTCGTTCTTTCGATGCTTGCTAGGGCTTCAGCTTCGCTCCTCCGTTCGTTCGCGAATTAGGGCTTTTCAAAATCAGAGTGCCATGATCTGGATTATCTCAATCGAACGAAGCCTCGTCAGCCGATGGTCTTCTTGGAGCTTGCATCGTCTGCCTCGATTCGTAAACAAGGTGAGTGATTTTATATCACTCACATCTAATTTAAAGTTTAATGTTTACTAGCTTGTTTTAATGCGTGAATTTCGTTGCTTGATTTCTGGGCTATCAGTGCTTTGAATTTTTGATGATTTTGTTTGTTTTGGGCTTCGGCCATTCGATTTTGTGTAGATGCTTGAGATGATTTTACTGTGATGATTTCTTTAATTTTGCTAATCATCTTTAACTTGATTGTTCAATATTTTGACCTGCTGTTCGATTATTAAAAGAAAAAAAAATCAGTTGAATTCTTGCTTTTGAAATGATTGGATATCACCACAGTTTCGAAATTAAATGATTATATTGGAATGTTGTTGAGGATTTTTGATTGTGTTTTGACGATTCACTGTGGCACTTGCTTGTTCATCTGGGTTTTGTTTTGCCTGTATTTGGATCTCGGTTGTATGGTGTTACTGCATATCACATAGAGTTGCTTCTTTGAAATGAGACTGGTATGTCACTGTCTCGGTCAGTTCACTTGTTGTACATTGTGATTTCATTCGCTCCCTGAACTGGTTTGACAATTTGCTGTTTCATGCCTTGCTAAATTCGGATGGAACCGATAGTGTCTTCGCATAGGTGCATACATACATTTGTATGTGTGTATGCATGTATCGTTGAAGCTGCATTTGTGTTGTCACCGCATACTTTGTTTGCATATCTTGTGTCTCGGCTGCAGCGTGTTCATTAGTTTGCACAATGCATTGTGTTGCACTGTATATCCCAGCGTGCTTCAGTATTCATTGATCTTTGACTTTGGCCACTTTGTTGATTTTAAACTAGTGACTTGGGTTTTGACTGCGGTGATGATTTCAGAATATCACTGCACATTTTTTTTAAAAGTTTCTGGAATCAAAATAAAATAAAATATGAACATGCAAATTTCATTCTAGCTTCAAAGGGGATCTCTGCATTTTTTTAATGTGAGTAAACACACTGAACCCATTCATATGTTTTGATATTTGAGTTGATGCTTGGAATGTATGTGTTTAGTTGATAACTATGTCAGTATGCTTGCATGGATGTTTAGCATAAATATGACTTAAATTGATATTTAAGCTGTGATATATGATTTATGACTGTGAATTGTGTGTTGTATGTTATATGTATATAGATGACTGTATGAATGTTACAACCAGAAAACATATTAAATCTGAATACATTTTAAATCTGAAAAGAGAAAAATTTGCTCTGTTCAAACTGAATATAAAGTGAGAACTCCTGTTTCTTTACTTAAGCATAAATTTGTTGCTTGATTGATGATTGAAAACAAGCATGTAGTTAGTAAAATCATAAATAAAAAAAAAACTTAAGTAAGGTTATGAAGTGCATGCTTGTTTCTTGTGATAAAGATTGTATGGTGTATATGAGTATAGATTACTGTTTTATGGTTAATGTTTAGGATGAATGCTTCAGAGTTTGTTGTAAAAAAAAATGTTGGTATAGATAATCAAATTGCCTACATGTTTATTTATAGATCTGTGAAGGGTATATATGTCTGTAAAAGATGTGTCTGCCTCTGTTAGGTTCAACTCTTGAAAACAATGATAATAATGTAATCTCTTCTTATGTAATCAAAAATAAGTTATATTCTTTAAATGGGAAAGGACTGTAACTATATAACATCAATTTTTTAAAAGATTCCCGAGTGTTTAAGTTAAGTGTGTACTGCAGCCACTCAGTATTGATTTTAATTTATATTTCTTTGTTTTGATTGATTGATCTTTTGCGCATTTCATATGTTGTATTGGCGAGGCCGTACACGCGTGCGTGTACGGCAGCCAATCGAGTCTTGATGGTTTTTGAAGTGACAATTTCAATTGTCTTAAATTAATTTAGTCGATATGATAAATTGTTTATTTATCTCTGTTGATGATTTAAATCTGTTGATTTATTGTTTAACACTGTTTAGTGTTAAAATTTTCGTTATCCGATTTCTTTGTTAAAAGAGTCGGATAGACGAGAATTATTGTGACTGTCGTCTATTTAAATTATTACTGCCTATATGCACTAATAAACTGGTTTGAATTAGACTGACCTATGTATTATTTTCTTTTGAATATAATACTCGGGTCAGACCGAGTATTTCTACAGCTTGAAGATTTTCGAGCAGCGAAGTTAGAGAGAGAGAGTAAAGAACCATTTTTAGTTTCAGAAGAAAATTGTATTTTAAGATATTCCGCTGTATCAGTATTAAATTGTATAAACTCTGATGTATATAAAAAGATTTATAGTAATGAAATAAATTCTCATTTGTTTTAATTGATTGTTATTATCTGTGTTTCTGTGGCTGATTCTGTTTAAACCTTATAAACTAAATAACAATTCGTCTTTTTGAACGTTTCGAGTTGGTTTAATTACCGACTGGAGGCGGTCAAAAAGGGGGAATGTTACAACTTGCACCATTGTGTTCGTGACGATTTTCTAAGCAACTTTCATATATAAAGTTTTGCAATCGGAGTTCAAATGAAGAAGTCATAAGTGTTTGAAGTTTTTAGATCGAAAATAATTAAAAAAGGAATTAAGGAAATAAATAATAATTTACATCTAGACCCCACCAGTCGACACCATAGGGAAGACTGATCGACCCCTAGCAGTTGATCGCTGCCTATGACCAGTCACCTAGGGTCGGCGTGCCCTGAACCTTGGTCGAATGGTCCGGATTTAACAATACCTAATAAAATCTAATCGGACAAACAAAATTGATTTGAGAGCCTATAAATAAAGGCTGAGCCCTTCACTTTTCTTCTCATATTTTCTGAACAGAGCAGTAGAGATCTGCCATTTTCCCTTCTCCACAATTTCTACGAATTATAAAACTACTATATATATATCAGAGAAGGGCAGAAAATAAAAGAGAAGAAGAGAAGGAGTGAATCAACTCTGCAAAAAAGGTAAATTCTAATTATAAATCTATATTCCACTTAACTCAAATCTCCTCATAGATATGTAATTCTAATGGGTATGTATATATATCTTGTTATACATTTTTTGGGATTGGAAAGGAAAAAAGGGTCAACTAAAGGAATGAATCCGGATTTGAAAGGATAAAAAGGCAAGTGAGAAATTATATTATTTATATATAACACTGAAATTTATATCATTGAATTTTGTTTGATTAATATGCCTATGCAAGATCTGTTGAATTATAGGCTTAAGTTGAATAATATAACTGAAACCTCGCTTACATATTCTGTAAGTTATGTAGTTGTGATGGAATGGCATATACACCCTAATTTGGAAATTAGTCCTCTTAATATTTTAAAGTATGATGTTGATAAGATTGTGAAGTTTATTCCAGATTTATGTTAATTGGGTTGTAATTATTTAGCAGTCATTTGGAATGCCTTAATTTGACTTGAAATGTAAATTTCTATGTTTTAATTTGTTGGGAGTGTATCTATTTCCGTTTAAATTTCCATAGAACTATGTATAAAAATTGCGTCGTTTGGAATAATATGGAATATACCAAAATGAAAGAGATGTATAAAGCACAGATGTTCTTCTCCGTAGTTTGCATCATCTATTTCAATAGAAATAAAAAGAGAGAATTCCTTGTAATTTCAAATAGAGAAAAATTATCACTTTTAGGTAGTTTATGGAAAGTTATAACGGTAATAATTTCCTTCTTGGGAAGGGTAGCTCCAATATATTAAAATGTGAAAACGAATGTTCTTTGTAGAATGTACATATAAGTGTATATTCTGAAATTCCTAAATGTAGGAATCAACGAGTTAAAAATAGAAATATATATATTATGTATAACCACACCTATTAATTACATATATAAGGTAAATAATAAAGTGTAATAAATAATTATATGTCGACACTCGTATTAGTTACAATTTGGACGGTTTAATATTAATAACGCGGTAATTCATAGGATTAGGAGCTTGCAATGAAAAAGAGTTAGTAACTTCAACATTTATGAATAATGATTGCAGTATTAATGGGAAATAGATGCATAGTTAATAGGGGTTTATAGAAATCAAATGGATACATAAATATGTTTGAAAGGATCATTTGCAGAATTAAACATGACATTTGTGGAGAAAACAAAATATGCATAATAAGTCAGATTTGAAATGAATGAATGGATGTCATTGGTAACTATCCAATTTGAATAATAATGACCTTATTAAGAAAAATTAATTAGAGGAAAAGGAATAAGTGACATTTAAGTAACATAAAAAGAAAAAGAAGAATATTGGAAATAAGCGTATAAGATAAGACTAAGTTCGTAGCAAATGAATAAATGAATAATAACAAACAAACTTAGGAGGCAATATAGTTTCCATAATGGAAATTATATAGCCTCATCAATAAGATTAGGATGAGCATTAATTAGTAGGCCTAGCCAAATATTTAGGTTTACGATAAATGGTTTGGTTTAGTATAGGTTGGGATGCGTGGTCAGTAGAGCCACACAATGGAAGTCTGCCCATCACCTAGAGGCTAATGTAGGAAATCTCTAACTATAAGACCCATGGGGAAAGGGGTATAGGTTCGTGTATAGGTGTGGGAAAATATACCAAGGGTTTGCCTCAAATTTGAAGTATTAAATGGCTTATTGCCTTTAGGGATGTCAAGGGGTTTACTTTGGGTTAGAGGTATTAAATAGTCGTTGGGTCTATCTCCTCCTTATTTAAGAAGTATTAAGTAACCTTCAACAATGCCTAATTGGCAAATAGGGTCTACTTCATTTCTAACAAGAGGTATTAGGTAACTAGAATGGGCATTTTCCTTGACTTATATTAGGTAAGTCTAAACGGGATTTCGACCGTGGGAGGTCGATGGGCTATATCAGTGTTGTCGATAGACCTATATTTAGAAGTAGGGCTGACATATAGGCTTTGACTCCAGAAGTCTCAAGCTGTCATTAGCAAAGACTTGGGTTACGCCATGAAGGATTTCCCTTCCTACTAGTGTAGAATCCATATGG
Source organism: Allium fistulosum (assembly GCA_030737815.1). Lineage (NCBI taxonomy): Eukaryota > Viridiplantae > Streptophyta > Magnoliopsida > Asparagales > Amaryllidaceae > Allium > Allium fistulosum. Next base: position 588,755,457 of record CM060907.1, on the reverse strand, counting down.
GATACGCATAGACCTCAAAGTTTAATTAATTGTCTGTTTGTCGAAGGTGGGCTAGTTAACCCTTAGATAAGTATTTGGATGTGTTAGTAATATGGCTAATTAAATTATAAAGCTGTATCAATGGGTCATCGACCTTCGTAGCTAGGGCCGATGGACCAACGATTACGCTACGGAGGGCCCACTTTGGGGTTGAGGTATTAAATGGCCGTTGGGTCAGCCTCGTCCCTATTTAAGAAGTATGAAGTGGTCGGGGTTTCCTTTTTGGGTAGCATAACACTTATATATATATATATATGCATACCTTGGAGAAGGTTGGATATATCATATGCATATATGAAATTAAACAGATACACCGTGAATAATAGGCATAACACTTAAATAGAAATCGATCGGCACAAACCAGTATTATGGATAAAGTATGTAATTTTCCAGTCACTAGAATGTTGTTCTAACCCTTCATCATTACAACCCACAAGATAGATTTAGAAGGATAGGCTACTAGAGCAAGACGGGAATGGTAGATGGAGAGGTCTTCTGATTCATGCTCGGCACTGACAAGGCAACTAGATATCCAAGGATTAATATTGATTCCACGATAGTAGTCTCAGTCAGTATAACCCAAGTGCTATCAAGAAGATTGCTAGAATCAACTCAAGGACGATGAACAAGAGCTTGGAACACATCAACTAAGAGATAGAATAGTAGAGCAAAAGTCAAAGTTGGATTTGCACCCAACTTCTTAGCTCGGTATCGAGTTGACTGCCTATAGGTCAGTACCAAGTTAAGCTCTTAGCACGTGATGCCCCTAATTTTCTTGTGCAACACCGGGTTATCTTCTGGACTTCATTGCGAGTGGGCTTCTGACTCCATACTTTTGTTTCTCTATAAACATCGGCCTACCTACAACCAAAACGGGATCTCTCTCTTGGATGATTTGGATCTTCTTCTTCTCTTGACTCCGGATCTGATCTTTCTATCATTGGAGACTTCTTCCACTTCTTCATATCTAACTCATCCTCCATTAGAGTTACCTAGGAAGCTACTATTTGTTGTTCTAGGACTTAGATCAGTAAACTCTAGTACTAGCATCTCTCAAAAACTCTAGAAACTCCATTATGAACCTGAGATCCACTTGATTGTGATCAGACCTGAGATAATTAGTTGTAATCCAGAGAGAGTACGACTAATAAAAGAGATTAAAGTGGACGTAAGTCAGAGATTACATTGAACCACCATAAAAAGTCTTATGTGTTCGTTACTTTTCTGCTATTCTTACTTGTCTGATCTGGGATTTCTACTGCTTTTGCATCTATTATAGAAGAACTGATGCTTTCATCTAATTTTTGGGTGTTGATATATTTTCTAGGTTAAAATTTTGGTGCTTTTAGTGAGAAGGAAGCTAGATTTCAAAATCTAAAACCTTATATAAGATTTGGAGAAGATGAAGAAACCTGACACTAGATCTAAGGCTAGAGCAAGCCAACCAGAGCATGGGGGCAGCCAGGGAATGTCCTTAAATTCTCAATAATCCATCTACGTGACTAGAGAAGAGATGGAGAAAATGATGAAAGAGATGTAAGATGGATTGATGACTCAACAAAAGGAAATGCTTGAAGGACTTTTCTAAAAATAGGACAACAAGGAATAGCTAGAGCTGCAGGGATTCAAAACCAAGTGCTAGGAGCTAATGCAAGAACATATGGAGTTGGAGCGAAGCAAACTTGAATGATGCCCCCAAAAACAGAAAAACTTTGGTACCGACCTAAATCAACTTGGTATCGAGATAATTATACTCGGGGGAAATGCTGGTGTAAACTTGGAACGTGCTAGAATACCAGGAACAAACTATGCTGGAGTTAGAAATGAAAATAAGAATGTGAATGAGAAATGACCAAAAGAATATGTGCCAGAGCCTCTCCGTAGGATCGAAGGACAAAATAAAACCAAAGGAGCAAGTCAAACGCTAATGTGCAATAAGAGGAGTACATGCCAGAGTATGTGTCGGAGTTCCCCCCAAAGGAGCGGGGACAGAACATCGCTTTTGGTCAAAGACCATCATTGGATGGTGAAAACCGAATTGCCGAATTGATAAGGAGGGTAGCTAGATGGGGACCACCATATCAGAGTTTAGAGGATGTGAAAATGAATCCATTCACTTCTAATATCTGGAATGCGAGAAATCCTCCCTATTTCAAGCTTCCAACGTTGGAAATGTACGACGGAAAGTCAGATCCGACGGTTCATTTGATAAGATACATCTGACAAATGGAGGTGTTGGGTGCTTCTGAGGATGTAATGGAGCAGTGCTTCCCATTATACTTAACGGACTTGGCAACAATGTGGTTCAGACAATTGGAGAATGGGTCGATAAGCACGTGGACCGGTTTGGAGGATGGGTCCATAAGTCCTACTCATCTACATTGCATGTGAGAAGTTTCGTGTGATTTGGTTAAGTATTGATTGAGTTATGGATGATTCTTCTGGACCAGATGATCCATGAAGACGGATGATCAAGCGAACTTCAAATGACTTGATATTTAGATAAGGCACTTAAATAGAAGATAGGAAGACAACCAAACTAAGATCACACAAAAATATGCTAAGTGGATGGATAGATAGCGATCCATCCCCTATGATCCATCCCTTTTGGATAGCTAGCGATCCATCAAGATAGATCGGATTGCCCTTAAACTTTCCAAGCTCCTTCATAGCACTAAGTAAATGCTTCTAGTAGAAAAATGTGCTAACTTATTGGATAGCTAATGATCCATCCCTAATGGAGAGCTAGTGATCCATCCCCTATGGATAGCTAGCGATCCGTAGAAATGACTCAGATTGATTTGAGATTTTTGGTGATTATTTGACATAACAACTGGACTCTTCTGCATTTGGACTTCTGGCCCAATACTCATCAAATTCCCCTATAAATACTCACCTATCTGCAACATAAAGTGTATCTTCTGGCTTAGCTACTGGAACACTATAGAGATTATTCTTCACTCTTCTCCTCCCACACAATAGTCATTTAGGGGTTCATTGTGATTCTCCAGTAAACTCTTGTACCTGGGACTTGATCTAACTTAAAAAATTCAATCATATTGTAATCCAATTCAGCTTGTAACAACAGTCTGTTAATAAAAAGTTATAAAGTGGATGTAGGCTTCATTAATAGCCGAACCACTGTAAAAATCATCTTGTCTTTTTACTGTTTCTGCTCTTTTTACATTTATTCTCTATATTATTGCTCCGTAAGAACAAGGCCGGTGCTTTCACACTCAATCCAAGGTGTTGATCCATTTTTTGGGTTAACATTTTGGTGCTTTCATTGAGAGCCTAACTCAGGCTTAGATCTAGCTATCTACTTTGGATTAGATAGGTTCAGAAGTTAGATCCTCAATCTCTGCTTAGAAAATTTACTGTCGAGAATCAATGGCACTAGGAAGAAAGAAAACTACCTTTGAAAGATCCATAGGAGCTACCATTGCTGGAAAAGAAATAAACCATCATCAAATTGAAGTCAACAAACCCAACAACCTACTGTTAAGAGCTAACTCTAGAGATCAGGCTCCAGGATCCTCCACACAGCATGAAGTTGTGACTAAGGGAGAATTGAACAAGATGGTTGATGAAATTAACTAGAAAATGGCAAATAGTTAAAAGGCTCTTATGAAAATGCTAGATGCTCTCTTAGCGCTCCAATCACTAACTACTCCTAGAAAGGTGCCTAAAGCCGTAGCTTCTACGAAGTAAGATCATTCTTCTGTTTCTGGTTTGAAAGGAAGAAACATAAGGCAAAAGAAAAAGGAAGTAGTGGGTCGAGCTCCAAGAATCATGACATAAGAAAACATTAACACTCCACCCACTGCAAAAGCACCTGCTACAAACCCGAACTTAGGGATCAAAACCACACGGGGAGATATAACTATGGCTCTTTCCGACTCTGAAGATGACAAACAATTTGAGGAAAACAAATTCGATGAAATGCTAACGTGCAAAATGCTAGAAGAAGCTCTAAAACCCATGCCATAGCACAGTGCCAAGTAATGGACGAGGAACTGCTACTCAAACGGTACTCCTAGAGGTAGGAGAACTAAGAAGATATCATACAAACTGGGATCGAATATATAGCCAAGCTCCCGTGATATATTGTGACCACTCCCAACTGACCAGCTTCCAATCCTACCATGGAGCTTCTATGGTATATTTGACGATGGAAGCTCCATGATGCCTTGAAATTTGGAATGCAACCTTATGGGGCCTTCCTTGTTGCCCCAGACCGATCTCACCTAGTTTGAATTTTTTTTAGGATCGTCACTGATCCATGACCCCATCCTAAGTGATTTGCCATTCAATCGGCGTTTCTAGTCATTCCAACATAGAACAATCGTGCATATGTCATTCTCAAGCACTATAAACAACTGTAAGTTGAAAATGGACCGGACTGACAATGAATAGAGCATCTTCCCCAATCGAAACCCATTCACCGAAGCCGTGTGACTAGCATATGGACAAAGCGAGGGCGATGGATGTAGTTTACTGCAAGGCCCTTAGGAATATTCAAAGGATGAAACAACCTACTACCCTGGAAGAATTCTGTGGGAAGGCAAGCCAGTTCTAGAGACTAGAGGTAGTGTAATTGGGAGAAGGCAAACCCAACAATTTGCCAAAGAACATACCAAACGGTGAAGGAGCTACAGGACCTCAGGGACCTTCTACCTAAGCAAGGCCACTAAGACCCAGTAGAAAAGTGCCTCGGCTAACTGACGAAATCAGACGAAGGATGATTATCAAATAACACTCTGGCTAGCTAGCTACTAAGGAATGGGGCAGTAACCTAAAGCTGTGCCTTCTCATCCAACATTGTCTACTTTCCTTTCCCAAATTAGCCGTACTGAGACAGTGGGGGCATTGCAGATAGCACGACGAAAGAAATACTTCTATGCCCTCGATGAGTCATGTCGATCCCCCTTTTTAGAACCGGCGTTGCTCTGGTAGCATCGAGAAGGCTTGTCTAAAGGATCGTCGAACAAACAGATCCAACTTCCTAATCTCCAGAAATCGATAAAACTATGTTCCCGCGAGTCGAATCCCAAAAATTTCTCTTGAAGTCGATGAATCGTTACTTTAAGACCGTTGGGTCGTCGAACACACAACCCAAAAATCTTCTTGGAGTCGATGAATTATCGCTTCAAGGCCATCTGGTCGCCAAACATCCGACCAAAATTCTTCTTGAAGTCGATGTGTCATTGCTTTAAGACCGCCGAGTCGCTCGGACACACGACCCAGAACTCTTCTTGGAGTCGATGGATACCCATAACTCTTTTTGAAGTCGATGAGTCATTGCTTTAAGACCGCCGGGCCACTCGAACACACGACCCAAAACTCTTCTTGGAGTCGATGGATACCCAGAACTCTTCTTGGAGTCAATGAATAATCGCTCTACGGCCATCTGGTCGTTGGACATCCGACCAAAATACCTCTTGGAATCGATAAGTTATCATTCCAAGGCTATCTGGTCGCCGGACATCCGACCATAAAAACTCCTTCACGAACTAAAGCGTCATGAGGGTCCTTCACAAACTAAAGTGTCATAAAGGTGAACCGGTAGATTAGTAGTCATCTGATCCAAAAATCTTTCACGAACAAAAGAGACGCGAAGGCCAACTGGAACATCAGCAGTCGTCTCATCTAGAACGACCCAAAGTCAGTGAAGTCATGCTCCAGCGCTATGAATCGACAATCACATCAGTCTCTCCGCAAAACTAACAGAATCACTATAATGCCCCTGAATATTAATTAACATTATTTAGGATATTTAATTGGATAAATTAAATAGAATAATGTGAATAATTAGGGAGATAAGATTAATAAATCCAATGGTCGTGTCTTAATGAATGAACTAAAATAAGACTTAACTAAATTAATAAGGAGGAATTTCCTAAGGGGTAAACTTGAAAATGGGGCTACATTTCTTAGTATATATCTCTGCCTCCACCTTAATAAACTTCCACTTTCTCATTCATAACTCCTCAGCTATATTTCGATTGGCCATTAAAAGCTCAAGGAAGAGCAATAAATTGAAGATAAAGCTAAAGAATTAAAGCAAGGAAATTATCTCATTCTTTAATTAACTAATTAAGGTGAATAATCACGTTTATCATCTCATTTTTCTATGTTTGGATTAGTTATGGATTATACCCGATTCATGTTTGTCATTTTGGTTGGGATATAACCATTTAAACCTTTGTTTGGATAAGACATAGGTGGTTTAAATAATAATGGGCTAATTAACACGTTTTTATTCGGTTTTGGTTAGATTTCGAGTTGTTTTGATCTTCATATGCTTTGAAATTTTAATATGTTTAAGTATATGATTTATCAAATTTTTGGTGATTTTTTCGGGATTTTCTTTAGTGATTTACTAAGGTAATTAAATTATTTAAGCCTAACGGCTAAACTGTAAAATTGCCTTCGAATTAGTCAATTCGGAGGGAAGGCGGCAATTCAAAAGTTTAATTAGGGAAGAAGAATGTGTTTTAAGAAAAAGGTTAACTTTTGTATACTTTTTACTATTTGGAAGTACAGGAGGAGGCTCCTCAGCCAATCAAAATTAGACAAGTAAGATAAAACATTACTTCAACATGCCCAGTTCTGCCTTCGACTCCAACAAGTCCGCTTTTACCCTTTCGACGAAGTCGAAAGGTACCTTTCATTCAACATGGAAGGTAAACAATTATCCACAGCCTAAATCAAAAGGTAGGCACGGTGTCAAAGGGAAGAGGGGTGAAGGGATGGGGTTGCTGCTTCCTTTGCTTTCGAATAGAAACATAATTGTTATCGAATAAGTTGAAGGGGGATCCTTCAACTCTATCATTTTATAAAAGACTAAATTTTTTTATATATTCAAGTAGGGGTTTCGAAGGGGATCTTCAAAAGTTTAAACCTTCAAGAAAATTGTTTAATTTTTTTTTCTAAAAGGTGTTTTAATCCTTTCAACTAAGTCAAAGGGATGCCTTCGACAAAACCGAAGGGAAAGAAGGGGAAGAAGAAGGGGTTACTTCTGAACCTCGCATTGTTTTTAAAGTAAAAGTTTTAATACCTTTCGACAAAGTCAAAGGGTAAACCTTCCGACAAGGTCGGAAGTATACTTTCGAAGGGTTGGTTCCAACACCAATACTTCGTTGTTTTTGAATGGATTTCGAAAGGTTTTGAAGGGGTTACCTTCAATGATTGCAAAAGGTTTTGAGTTTTATTTCTTTCAAAACGTTTATAAATGGTTTTATAAGGGGCGATAACCCAGGCTTTCAACAAGGTCGAAAAGAAACCTTCTGACAAGGTCGAAAGGTATGATTTTGTGATGCTTTCAAAAGGAAGGCTTCCGAAGGGGCTAACTTCGGAGGGTTATTTGCTTTCGAATGGGACTTCGTTCGAAGGGTTGTAAAGGGCTGGTTTTTAGCCATTATTCTTGAGTAAAGTTTTGCTAATTCGAAGGGGCAACTTCGAAGGGTTATAGCATAAAATACTTATCTTTTTTTGAATATGTAAGGGGGATCCTTATATAAAATGAATGTTATAAAAGCTTGGGGACACCGGGTTGAGTTTAATGTTTTCGATACATAGTTTGGGGTTACAAACAGGAATATGATTTCGAAAATAAACATTAGGGCTATCAGTGTGTTTTTATTTAATTTAACCTAATTGGGGCTACCAATGGGAATAGGTTAAACAGATGGTATACCTAGGGAAAATAATTAATCATGGGGATCATGAGTTTTTATAAATAATCATGGGGATCATGATATTTTAATTGACCAACTGTTAGGTTCTTGGTTAACCTAGGAAAATCATGGAATGTGTGGTGGTTAGCCCACATCAATTTTCTAAAGTAAAGAATGTTTTGCCAGAGGTGGTTAGCCTCGGGATTTGGCACCCAATGGTTCATAGTCATCCTAGGAAAACTATGGAGTGTGCGGTGGATAGCCCACACCAACTTTTATAAAACAATGTACGATGGATAATCTGCATTTATTTTGATAAATTTAGGACGGATGGTCCTATTTAAGTTTTGATGGATATTCATTTTGAAGATTTTATAGGGGAACTCTAATAAATAGATTTTAGATAGGAAATCTAATAAATTGCTTTTAGATGGGATATCTAATGAATGGGTGGATGGGATATCCAATAGGGACAGTTTGGCACAGGTCCCTAATAAGTTTCAAAATACACAAAAACCCCAGTAAAAAAGTTTGTAAATTAGGTCCCTAGAATTAATTTACCGAATAATGGCATACACTTATGCAATTATTCAGTGAATAATTGCAGACATTTATGCAATTATATCAAAATATTGCAGACATTTTCACTATTATTCACTGAAAAATTATGTAATTTTTTCAAAATATTGCGGAAAATTCCGCAATTATTCACCAAAAAATTGCGGAAATTTCCGCAATTATTCACCGAAAATTTTATAAATTTATGCAACTTTTGAATAAAATTGGATAAATATCTGCAATTATTCAGTGAATAATTGCATAACTATATGCAATTACTTAGTAACTTAATTCTAGGGACCTAATTTACATACTTTTTTTTACTGGGGTTTTTGTGTATTTTGAAACTTATTAGGGACCTGAGCCTAATATTCACTATCCAATATATATATATATGATTTATGGCTTTATATCATATTATGTTAATACTAATCATTTTGGGTGCAGGAGCGTAGTAAATGATTTATATGTTTTGTTTTGGATACTAGTGAGGGGAAAACCCGTTCTGCCAAGCGGCGTGGTATCACTAGATATCTATTTATGATAAGAGATGATAGAGGATTATTCATACCAGACTTATTGTCTGACTCAAAGTTTGTGTTTCTCCACAAACTCTCGGGTACTCAAAATTAATTTGAGTATTCTAAGAGTGAGAGACTTTCAGGTTTTTGGATGAATAAACTTCCAGAGACGTGCAAGAGGAAGTGTTAGCTATATAGGAGCTATTTTTTGTATTCCATTGTGATGTACTAAGAACTGTAAAGTTCCTATTTATTAGTTCTCTGATCATCATAAGAGGACATCATCATATGTCGCTCTTATCGTATTTGTACATGTATATGTGATCCTGTGCAGTTAAAGCGCTCGGTGGATTCAATGCGGTAGAGGTGCAAAAAGTCATAGTGGGGATGTAGCGAAGATATAGCGGGATATATCGGATTACTCTAAAATGGCATATAAATCCCATACTTGTTGTTTTACAAATATATAGTTAGTAATTATGTGAAAAATTAACATTCAATTGAATTATAATTAATACAAAAATAATTTTAAATAAAAATATGTGCAAATGTATTGTAAATGAACGTAAAACTGTTATATAACTTAATTTAATTTAGTAGAATATTCAAGTATTATCATTTCTAAACATATATAAAAAATTCAATGAAATTAATTAATTTCATAATTTTTATAGCATATAAATATCAATTTTCAATCTAATTTTTTATAGAAGATATAGTGGAAATAGCGGAATATAGCGGAAATAACGGGATATAGCGGGGATTAAAGCGGAAAGGCTATATGTTGGGGATATATGGAAAAATCATAGCGGTAGGAATCCTCTATAAGACATATCGGAGTTATAGCGGGGATATAGCGGGGCATTAACTTCACAGATGTGATCTGAACGTGGTTAATGTCTGGGATTATGTAATTAAATCTTAAATTGAAATTCATAAGAAATGAGCAATTCTGTTTTATTGAAGCTTAAATTTTTTCATATTCTTGTGTTTCCGTGTGCCAACAGTTTCAAGATTCCGATTTCGATCACTCGGAAATAACACCTATGGATGACTGTAGCATCTGTAGCAGTTAGTTTTGAGCCTCATGTAGCGGGATGTTACAAGTTGTTATCAGAGCATGGTTTATGTACTTAAAAGGAATTTATACCTTAAAAGATTTTAAAGCATAATCTAATGAATCTAAAATATGGTTGGGCTTGGGTAAGCGTTATAGTAATGTATGTGTACTTTGCTATAAATACCTAATTATGTATTCCCCACTCTCTTAGACCGTTCTTCTGTATCTTACCAAGATTAGATTTCAGGTAGTAGGAAAGTAAGATATGGAGGCAGGAAACGGAAGAGTTAATCAAGGTGGAAGACGCACCGTAACAAGTGGAAATGTTCGACCCAATACAAGGAGCAACCAGGGTTGATAGGCAAATGAAAACCCAGATGCAAATGCCAATGGTTGTACTGAGTTTTCGCCGGTTGATATGGGGATAATATATCAATTCTTTGTGAATATGATGCAAGCTAGAGCAGCTGTGGGAATGGCTGTAGAGAATGCTGGAGGAGATGATCCGGTGGCCCCAGTTGGCAATAATTATGCCAAGCTGAGCATGGATTACACTAGTCTTGGAGGTAAGCCTTTTCTGGGAATCGAGGATGCAGTAGGAGTGGAAAATTGGCTATTGCATTGTGAGAGGATATTTGCGGATCTCGGCTTGACGGATATGCAGAAGAGAAGACTTACTTTAAGGAAATTGTAGGGAGCATCGTTGTTTTGGTGAAACAGAGTTACCATGGGAGAGCTAGAGGAAGACCCGACTTGGGCTGAATTTCGAAGGAGGTTCGAAGAAAGATTTCTATCAGAGGTTGCCAAGTCAGCGTTGCTAAGGAAGTTTGCAGATTGGATAAATCGGTGATTGAGTATGCTACAGAATTTGATGAGCTATCCCATAATGGATATGCTACTGTGGATACAGTCATTCAGAGGAATGATAAGTTTATCAAGGGGTTGAATCCTGAGATCGCCATAGCAACCATGCCAAACCTTTGGGATCCGTGTCATACTGTTGTTGAGATGGCTATTCGGAATAAAGAGATGCTTTCTACTTTTGGAAAAGGAAAACTAGCTAAGGTTCAGATTTTCAAGGTAAGAAGCGGAAGTTCTTTAAGAAGAATGGTGCCTTGTCGGGGTAGCAGCTAAGAAGAGCAAGGCCGATATTGTCTATTACAAGTCTGACAAGAAGGGGCACTATGCTAATGAGTGTTGCTCGGATGATGGAAGAGCAGTTGCAGTGAGGCCGAATGTGAAATGCTACAACTGTGGCTAGATGGGGCATTACAAGGACAAGTGTCCCGAGGCTGCTATGGCTGGAAAGGGAAAGGTCTTTGCGTTGGAACCATCATCCTCTAGACCAACGACTGCTGAGAAAGGAAAAGCTATGATGGAAGGTGTGCTTATGATTCATAGTACTCCGGTTAGGATACTATTTGATACCGGTGCATCGCACTCATTCATATCTCAGTATTTGGTAGATTGCTTATGTTTGGAACCTTTATACCTTATTACTCTTTTAAGGGTTGTGAATCCTATAGGAGGGTATGCAACTCTGGGAATGAGATATGACCAGTTAGAATTTGATTTGTTAGGTCATATGTTTGCATGCAGTTTATACATTTTTGATTTCATGGGTTTTGGGATCATATTGGGTATGGATTGGTTAGATAGATATGATGCTAGGATATTTTTCCAAGAGGGGGAAATATCATTGAAACACCCTAATAACCATAACCTAGTCATTTACTCAGTAAGGAGTTCGGACGAAAATGTTTATGCGTTATTGGGTGCTATGGGAGCGAAAGCAGAGTTGAAGCGGGTTTATGTTGCAAGAGAGTTTGCGGATGTGTTTGAACCAGTTTTGGGCTTACCGCTGAAGAGAATAATCGAGTTTCGGATAGATCTCGTACCGGGAGCTGAACCTGTAAGTAGACCACCTAGCAGGATGTCACCAACCGAGATGAAGGAATTGAAGGTGTAGCTAGTGGAATTGGAAGGAAAGAATTTCATCTGGCCAAGCAGTTTGTCTTGGGAAACGGCCGCGGTATTCATGAAGAAGCCGGATGGGTCATTAAGGATGTGTATCGACTATCGTATACTGAACGAGAGGACGATCAATAATATGTATCCTTTGCCGAGAATTGATGACTTATTTGATCAGTTGAGTGGAGCCAGAGTGTTTTCCTAGCTGGATTTGGTGACAGGTTTCCATCAACTAAGTGTGGCAGAGGACAGTATTCCTTTAACAGCGTTTAGGACCAGATATGGGTCTTACGAGTGGTTGGTTATGCCATTCGGGCTTACTAATGCGACAACTTTCTTCGTGGATTTGATGAACCGGTTTTTTTGAGAGTACTTGGATAGGTTCGTGCTGGTTTTTATTGACGACATTTTGATATATTCTAAGAATGAGAGGATCATGCGGATCATCTTAGAATAGTGTTGGAGACGCTAAGGCAATATCAGTTGAAGGCGAAGTTCTCAAAGTGTCATTTCTAGAAGAAGGAAGTGAAGTTCCTTGGTCATGTAGTTTCCAAAGAAGGTTTAGCAGTTGATCTGGATAAGATCGAAGCTGTTAACAATTGGAAGAGACCAGAGATGGTAAGTGAGAGTAGAAGCTTTCTTGGACTTACAGGATACTACCAAAGGTTCATTAAGGATTTCTTGCGGATAGTGGCATCCTTAACTATGCTAACCAGGAAGGATGTGAAGTTTGTTTGGTCTGACAAATATGAGGAGGCATTCCTTAAGTTGAAACATTTCTTAACCAATGCGCCCGTGTTAGTAGTTCTTGATAGGAATCGGGGGTTGGTATTTTACACCGATGCATGTGGTACTGGGTTAGGTGTTGTGCTAATGCAGAATGGAAAGGTTATTGCCTATGCTTCTAGACAGCTTAAACCGCATGAAGTGAGATACCCGACTCATGATTTGGAGTTGGAAGCGGTAATCTTCGCATTGAAGGTGTGGAGACATTATCTTTTGGGAAAAAGGTTTGAGATATTTACGAATCATAAGTCTCTACAGTATTTGTTCTCTCAAAAGGAGCTGAACATGAGATAGTAGAGATGGCTGGAGTTTATTGCAGCTTATGATTTTAGCATCGAGTATACACCTGGAAAAGGAAATAAGGTGGTGGATGCGCTTAGCAGGAAACATAAGAATGTGGTGTTAGCTATGTTGGCGGAATGGAAAGACTTGGAAGTACTGGCTGCTTGTAGTGTGCAGTTGAGGTCGACTGCTGGATCTAGTTGGAATATTACCATGATGTTTTGTTTGGAAGTTCGACCAGATTTGATTGAACAGATTGCTTCTAGAAAGAAAAAGGATCTAGTGTTAGCTGAGAGGATTAGAAGGTTAGAAGCTGGAAACAAGATTGATGAGTTGAAGGATTTTATTCTTGACCACAGGGGTTGGTTGAGAAAGAAGGAACGGTTATGTGTTCCGGATGTTGGAGACTTTAAGAAGGAAGTTCTTAGGGAATGTCATCGATCGAAGTTTATGATTCATCCCGGGGGAACCAAGATGTACCGGGATATGAAGAGAAGTTCCTTCTGAGAAGGAATGAAGAGGGATGTTGGCTTATGGGTAAAACAGTGTTTGAACTGTCAGCAAGTAAAAGTCGAACATCAGAAGCCAAGTGGTTTGCTTCAGCCTTTGGATATTCCAGTTTGGAAGTGGGACTCGATATCCATAGATTCTATTGATGGGTTGCTAAGGTCAAATCGGGGTAATGAAAGTGTATGGGTCATAGTGGATAGATTGACCAAGAGTTCCCATTTCATTCCAGTAAGGACAACTAGGACGACACCTATTTTGGCTAAGTTGTTCCTAAAGAACATCGTTAGACTGCATGGAATTCCTAGTAGTATCGTCAGTGATAGAGATGCTTTGTTTACTAGCGAGTTCTGGAAGAGCCTACAGAGTGTGTTAGGCACTAACCTCAAGATGAGTACCGCATATCATCCTCAGACGGATGGGTAGACAGAGAGAGTCAATAAGGTACTGGAAGATCTATTGAGGGCTTGTGTGTTGGATTTTAGTGGTTCTTGGGAAGATCACTTACACTTAGTGGAGTTTTCCTATAATAATAGTTATTAGACTTCTATAGGAATGGAGCCTTTTGAAGTTTTGTATGGAAGGCCATGTAAATCACTAGCATATTGGTTAGAGACCGGAGACAGATTGGTCCTTGGTCCAGATTTGGTGAGAGAGGCGACGAAAAAGATCGAGTCGATACGGGAAAGAATGAAGTAAGCTCAGTCTAGACAGAAGAGTTACGCAGACAAAAGGCGCAATGATCTAGAGTTCTCAGTTGGAGATAGAGTTTTCATCAAGGTATCACCGATGAAAGGTGTAGTTCGGTTTGGGAGGATCGGGAAGCTAGCACCGAGATATGTTGGACCATTTCCTATATCAGAGAGGAATGGGAATACCGAGTAGATTTACCGAGCAGTTTGGTCAGGGTCCAAAATGTGTTTCATGTTTCTCATCTTAGGAAGTATGTTTACGATCCAGAGACTACTATCGCTCCGACGACACTGGAGGACTTAGTGGTAGAATCAGATATGACTTTGTGAGGCAACCAGTTCATGTTGTGGCAAAAGATGAGAAGAGTTTAAGAAATAAGACGGTTAGGTTGGTGAAAGTTCAGTGGAGCGACAATGTAAAGGACTGTACTTGGGAGACATAAGACAAGATTAGGGCTAATTTTTCTATGCTCTTTTAGATGGTATGTTCTATATAGGGTTTATATAGAATTTGGCTGGTAGGTTATACTAGCTTTGCTTGCATGGGCTATGTGCTTGTTGTTGTGTCCTTACTGAAATTTCAGGGACGAAATTCTTTAAGAGGGGAGTCTGTAATGCCCATGAATTTTAATTAACATTATTCGAGATATTTAATTAGATAAATAAAATAATGTGAATAATTAGGGAGATGAGATTAATAAATCCAATGGTCGTGTCTTAATGAATGAACTAAAATAAGACTTAACTAAATTAATAAGGAGGAATTTCCTAAGGGGTAAACTTGGAAATAAGGCTACATTTCTTAGTATATATCTCTTCCTCCACCTTAATAAACTTCCATTTTCTCATTCATAAATCCTCACCTATATTTTGGCCGGTCATTAAAAGCTCCAGGAAGAGCAATAAATTGAAGATAAAACCAAGGAATTAAAGATAGGAAATTATCTCATTCTCCAATTAACTAATCAAGGTGAATAATCATGTTTATCATCTCATTTTTCTGTGTTTGATCGGTTATGGGTTATTCCCGATTCATGTTTGTGATTTTGGTTAGGATATAACCATTTAAACCTTTGTTCGAATAAGACATAGGTGTTTTAAATGTTAATGAGCTAATTAACACATTTTTATTCGGTTTTGGTTAAATTCCAGTTGTTTTGATCTTCATATGCTTTGAAATTTTAATATGTTGTATAGGATTCATCAGATTTTTGATGATATTTTGGGGATTTTCCTTAGTGATTTACTAAGGTAATTAAATTATTTAAGCGTAAGGGCTAAACTGCAAAATTTCCTTTGAATCAGTCAATTCGGAGGGAAGGCTGCAATTCGAAAATTTAATTGGGGAAGAAGAATAGTGTTTTAATAAAAGGTTAACTTTTGTATACTTTTTACTTTTTGGAAGTACAGGAGGAGGCTTCTTAGCCAATCAAAATTAGACAAGCAAGATAAAACATCACTTCAGTAGGCCCAGTTCTGCCTTCCACTCCAACAAGCCCGCTTTTACCCTTTCGACGAAGTCGAAAGGTACCTTTTGTCCAAGACGGAAGGTAAACAATTACCCTCCGCCTAAGTCAAAAGGTAGGTTCGGTATCGAAGAAGGGCGAAAAGATGGGGAGGCTACTTCATTTACTTTCGAATAGAAACATAATTGCTTTCAAATAAGTTGAAGGGGGATCCTTCGAATTTATCATTGTATAAAAGACTAATTTTTTTATATATTCAAGAGGGGGTTTCGAAGGGGATCTTCGAAAGTTTAAACCTTCAAGAGAATTGTTTTAAAAATGCTTTCTAAAAAGGTGTTTTAATCCTTTCGACTAAGACGAAGAGATGCCTTTGAAAAAGCCAAAGGGAAAGAAGGGAAAGAAGAAGGGGTTACTTTTGAACCTTCCTTTATTTTTAAAGTAAAAGTTTTAATACCTTTCGACAAATTCAAAGGGTAAACCTTCCTACAAGGTCGGAAGTATACTTTTGAAGGGTTGGTTCAAACACCAACACTTCGTTGTTTTTTAATGGATTTCGAAAGGTTTTGAAGGGGTCACCTTCAATGATTATGAAAGGTTTTGAGTTTCATTGCTTTCGAAAGGTTTATAAATTGTTTTATAAGGGGGTATACCCCAGGCTTTCGATAAGGTCAAAAAGAAACCTTCCGACAAGGTTGAAAGGTATGATTTTGTGATGCTTTCAAAAGGAAGGCTTCCGAAGGGGCTAACTTCGGAGGGTTATTTGCTTTCGAATGTGACTTCATTCGAAGGGTTGTAAAGGGCTGGTTTTTATCCATTTTTTTGAGTAAAGTTTTGCTAATTCGAAGGGGCAACTTCGAAGGGTTATAGCATAAATTACTTACCAGTTTTTGAATATGTAAGGGGGATCCTTATATAAAATGAATGTTATAAAACCTTGGGGACACCGGGGTGGGTTTATTGTTTTCGATACATAGTTTGGGGTTACAAACATAAATATGATTCCGAAAATATACATTGGGGCTATCAATGTGTTTTTATTTAATTTAACTTAATTGGAGCTACGAATGGGAATAGGTTAAATAGGTGGTATACCTGGGGAATAATTAATCATGGGGATCATGAATTTTTATAAATAATCATGGGGATCATGATATTTTAATTGGCCAAGTGTTTGGTTCTTGGTTAACCTAGAAACCATGGAATGTGCGGTGGATAGCCCACAACAATTTTAAAAAGTAAAGAATGTTTTGCTAGAGGTGGTTAGTCTCGGGATTTGGCACCCATGAGTTCATAGTCATCCTAGGAAAACTATGGAGTGTGCGGTGGATAGCCCACACCAACTTTTATAAAACAATGTACGATGGATAATCTGTGTTTATTTTGATAAATTTGGGATGGATGGTCCTATTTAAGTTTTGATGGATAGTCAGTTTAAAGATTTTAGAAGGGAAATCTAATAAATGGATTTTAGATGAGAAATCTAATAAATTGCTTTTAGATGGGATACCTAATGAATGGGTGGATGGGATATCAAATATATATATATATATATATATATATATATATATTATTTATGGATTTATTTCATATTATGTTAAGACTAATCATTTTGGGTGCAGGAGCATAGTAAATGATTTGCATGTTTTGTTTTGGATACTAGTGAGGCGAAAAACCGTTCCGCTAAGTAGTGTGGTCTCTATCTAATTATGATAAGAGATGATAGAGGATTATTCATACTAGAGTTATTGTTTGACTCGAAGTTTGTGTTTCTCCACAAACTCTCAAGTACTCAAAATTAATTTGAGTAGTCTGAGAGTGGGAGACTTTAGGTTTTTGGACGAATAAACTTCCGAAGATGTGTGGGAGGCAATGTTAGCTATATAAGAGTTATTTTGTGTATTCCGCTGTGATGTACTAAGAACTGTAAAGTTCCTATTTATTAATTCTCTGATCATCATAAGGGGACATCTTCATATATCGCTCTTATCTTTTTGTTGTGCATGTATATGTGATCTGAACATGGTTAACGTCTGGGATTATGTAATTAAATCTTAAATTGAAACTCATAAGAAATGGGAAATTCTGTTTTGTTGAAGTTTAATTTTTTTTATATTCTTGTGTTTCTGTGTTGCCAATAGTTTCAAGATTCCGATTTCGGTCACTCAAAAATAACACCTATGGATGACTGCAGCATCCATAGCAGTTTGTTTTGAGCCTCCGGAAGCAGGATGTTATAATCACTTCCAACGACCAATGAGACAAACAGTGCTGAATTCCAGAGCTTCAAAGACGCTTAAAGAAACTAAGCCAAAACTGAACCGACCTTGTGACCAATCAAAGGCCGACTCGAATCAAGCCAAGATTCGGCACCTGGGAGAACCACGTATCTTAATTCCCTAATATATAGTCTCTGGAGATAGAGGCTTTCCCATGCTTTAATCATCTTGAAGACACAGTTGCATCCACTGAACCGCATGTCATGGGGGCACCACACATACTTGAACAGCTAGAAGAAAAGTCAAGAATAATCATACCACAGTTCTGTTACGCCCGATCGAAAATTCTAGCATGCTGACAACTGCAGACTCAAATACCTAGCTAGAGCAACAAACGAAATGGAAGCATAATACATGCTTACTTCTTCAAAACTCCTCCTTTACCACCATTGGTGACCAGTTCCTTTTCCTCTTAGACTATATGCCAATCGAAGACCAATTCTTTAAAGGCGGTTTGGACAAAAAAATGAGAGTCTTGCCCTGAACTCCCACAAGCTCTTTCTTCATAACCATCTCCATGCAATCGGCTGTAGATCTCTCCACTATGGCAACCTTATCTGTTTGGTCATGCACATCTTCCCAAAATACGAAGGATCGTCCAAGCCATGGTTACCCAATCCAAAAACCACTTATCTCTTAGAACTGACGAAATCGCGTTCTAGCGAAGTTAAATCGCCGGATTGATGGGAAAACTCGATCCTTACCTTTTAAGAACTGGTATTACTCCTCCAACACCAGGAATGACCAAAACATTATGCACATCCCGTAAGTCGCGCCTAGCTTCTTGAACCAATAGAACCATGTTCAAGCAAATAACCTGCCAAGTGATGGGGTCAAATCGAATCAAACCGCGGGATCAAAAAAACTCGATCCATGTCTGCTCCAAAACCGGTTTCGCTTCAGCAGCACCGAGAAGTTCCAAACCATTCTGGATCAACGGGTTATACCGATCCCATAAGCCACGCCTGCCATAAGCCATGCATCACTTCTTGAGCTGTGGAACCACGCTCTCGAAGCACGAACTCCTCACATTACCCAAAAATTAGCAAAGTCGAGATGTTCCAATCTGTTCCGGATCGACGAGTCATATAGATCCCATGAGTAGTGCACTACCATAAGCCGCGCATCACTTCTTGAGCCGTGGAACCATGCACTTGAAGCACAAACTCCTTATGTTACCCGAAGATTGGCAACATCGAGGAGTTCCAAACCATTCCTGATCGATGGGTCGTATCGATCTCATAAGCCATGCACTCTCATAAGCCGCACATCACTTCTTAAGTCGTGGAACCATGCTCTCGAAGCTCAAAATCCTTTTGTTACCCGAAGATTGGCAATGTCGAGGAGTTCCAAACCATTCTGGATCGACGGGTCGTATCGATCCCATAAGCCGCACACTGTCAATAAGCCGCACATCACTTCTTGAGCCATGGAATTACACTCTCGTAGCATGAACTCCTCACATTACCCGAAGATTGGCAATGTTGGGAAGTTCCAATCCATTCCGGATCGATAAGTCGTATCGACCCCATAAGCTGTGCACTGCTGTAAGCCGCACATCACTTCTTGAGCCGCAAAACCACTCTCTTGAAGCACCAACTCCTTACCTTACCCGAAGATTAGCAATGTTGAGAAGTTCCAAACCGTTCTAGATCGATGAATCATACTGATCTCATAAGTCGTGCATTCCCATAAGCCGCGCATGAGTCATGGAACCACACTTTCGGAGCATGAACTCCTCACGTTACCCAAAGATTGGCAACGTCAAGAAGTTCCAAACCATTCTGGATCGACGGGTCGATCCCCTAAGCCGTGCATTTCATAAGCTGCGCACTCTCAAAAACAGCACATTTCGTAAGCCGCGCACTCTCAAAAGCCATGCATTTCGTAAGCCATGCACTCCCAAAAGCCACGCACTCTCAAAAGCTATGCATTTCGTAAGCTATGCACTCTCAAAAACCGCGCATTTTGTAAGCCATGCACTCTTAAAAGCTTCGCATTTCATAAATCGCACAAGCACTGCTTGATGTTGCTCCGGCATCATCACCAAACCGTTAAGATTTTCTATGTACCGGTATTATCATGGCAACACTGAAAAACTTGTCTATTGCAGAATTAACAGAGATCAACTCCCGCTACCTGAAAGAACCGACATTGCTTCGGTAGTGCTGCAAAGTTCATAAACCAAGAAGTCGGCAAAATTTTTTCATCTTTGACCAAAGTTAATGTACAAAATGTCTAAATTCAAGACATCCAAGTCATGAGTTCCCAAAGATAGGAGCTGCAATGCACCTTTGACTGGGAGCATCTAGGGAACCGCCCAGAACATCAAGTCTCGCATCAATTTTTTAGAATAATCAACCCTGTGGAGCAAGGGTCTCATAACACATTAACACTTGGTCAGGATAAAAAATCACTCCGACTTGCAATAGAAGGAGGAACTTACAGTTGTTCAGAGATAGACGATGACATAAGGCATTTCCAAAATCAAATCATCAATGCACCAGTTTCAAAAGTCAAAAGCTAGTGCTCGACTGAGGTCTCAAACCCCAACTTGCAGAAAACCAACTGTTATTTGAAGACATACAACGACAAGGAGAGAACGCTTGAAATTAAGCATCTAAACAATTGATTCTCGAAGATTGGAACCAATGAATATGGTTATTATCTGCAACAATGCTATCAGCCCAGCATAATGCATATGTGAAATGACCCTCCAGATTTGCCTTAATTTTATTAGGAATTTTTTTTACATGTATATGTATATATACATTTGCACATATAGACTTAATTTAATTTCTCAGAGTTATTTTCCTTATTAGTCAATTTATCCAGGATTCAAAATTACTACTAATATAGATATATCAGTGTGTTCAAAAAGATGTACACATACATATGAGGATGTATGTGTTCCTCTTGTTTAAATCAGAGTATTATATTTTTTTTCTAAACAAGAGCATATACTGTTTGATTTGAATTGAATTTTGAATTTCCACCCTATTATTGATTTTCATGTTTTTGATACTTATAATATATGAGTAGATCCTGCTCATATTTATTTATAATGATAACTTTGATCATTCAAATTAAGATTTATTAATAATTTATCTGGACAGAATTTATCTCAGAATGCATAGCCTTTTATTGTGTAGCTCTAATCAAGGCCAAAATGATATTTACATTTATCATTTTCAATTCATAGTTTTATCTTTTGAATCTCTCTTGTTCCTGACTTAATCAGCATGTTATACCTTAAGTTGGTCATTTGATCTCTTATTTCTGAGTTTGAGATGATAAGAATACTTGACTTGAAAATGATTTATAAGTAAATAACCACTATATTTTGGGATGAACCAAATCTTAATTAAAAAGTATTTACTGGTTTGATAATGCAAACCAGTTAATATGCATATTAGTCAATAATACTTGAAGAAGAGTTTCAGTACAACATTTGCCAAAATGACTAAGGATTTTTAAAGCCGGATTTTAACTTCATAACTAACTGCTTTTGAATGAATGAAACTTGACTAATACATATAAGTTTTTGTATAACAAATGCTCAATACAATTTATATTATTCTCTCAGATTTTCACACGTAATTTTTAAGCTTATTTTCCTTGATTCAACTCAGATGATCTTTTAATTTTCAAACTTTAATACTTAGCAAGATTCAACAGAAAACAACTAGTTTAATCAAACATAGCAAGTTCATTACATATCAGCAAATCCAAAGGTATCTCTCTCATGAATACATGCAGATAAAATCATTATAGGCTCTTATTAAAACTAGCAAGCATGTTCATTCATTCCTTCTCATTAGCCATAACTTCACTTTCTACTTAGTTCCTGCATTTCCTAAAAGAGCATTGGTGGCTGCCTCATTTAAAATGAGACACCCCCATATGCCATGAGCAAACAAGGGTCAGGTCTATGATCTGGTATGAGCAACATCAATATATTCATGATATTAAGCAAATAAATGATACATGAATACTAGCTAGTTACTTAAGCAATTTTCTTAAATCAACTGTATTACTATGTTTTAGATAAATTATTATGCAAGTGCAATAACTTCATAAATTAACCATTAGCACAAGCATGATTATGCAAGCATTCACATCAATCTGCAACACTTAGATGCCCTGGAACAATCATGGTTCCATTCCAACAAATCTAAGAAATACTCATACTCCTATTTCATAATTTATGCATAGCCTTTACATATATATCACTTAAATCCTAGCCTCATCTTCTATCAAGGAATCACAGAGACACATTGCAATGAACTAATTCACATCATTGCACAAAGATCTCGGGGCTTAAACAAACCATGTGCCAAACTTGCATACTTCAAATATGACAAGCATTCCAGCAGCCTTCTTGGCTCACAGTTCCTAGTTCATTTACTAATTTTGTATTTGTTTAATCCTATCATCAGATAGGTAAGTGAACATGTCACTGTGTTCATTGAAACACCCCTGTAATACTGCAAGCATATTTTCCAAAGGCAAACAAATAATTATTTTCAAGAATATTGCTAACATATATCTTGTCTTTGAATCAAGTACAAGAATATTTATACTAAGAATAGAAACATGGCATAATGAATTATTCTGATTTGCAAATAACTATGATTGAGCCAGATTCAAGATCTAGTTAAATCATAATTTTTTTCTTGTAGATTTTTGCTATTTGATCAGGGACTCAGCACATAGAAATCTCTATTGCACCCCTAATACCTTTTCTAAAGCCTCAGCACTTATACCACGTATATTGCAGCTTATTTTATTTTCTTTGTTGAGATTTACTTGCCATTATTCCATATCAGTTATAAGTATTCTTCCCTTGATTTCAAGATTTGATGCCTTAGCTTTTCAGAATATAATAAAACAGTAGCATGCACATCCATAATAAAACATTTTATCAGATCAAGGCCATCCAAAGAGCATCCATAACAAAACATTATATCAAACCAAAACCATTCAAAGAATATTAATAAAACTGTGTTTAACAAAAACCAGAAAATATCAATAGCAACATAAAAAGTTTGGCGGCCTCATATAAGGTCTTAATGCCATGAATCTAGTGAGATTACTCACCTAAGTATCCCCTTCTAGTTGATTCAGAAAATCCCTGAGTATTTTTCCTTTCCTTTAAAATGTTTTCTTCCTTTCTTATTATAATATCTCGGGTAAAAATGATTTCCCTGGCTATAACTACTTTTTTATAAGCATTTTCACTAGGGTTTTTATCAAGGTAGAATTCCATTTTTGTCCTGACTAAAATCATGTATTCTAAATTTTATGTTTTCATATTTCCATTCTTGATTACCTCGGCCATATTGTTCGTCGACGGAAATTCTATCGGTTTAGAAAACCGTCGAACGAATTTTGAAATAAAATTTCCGCAAGCGCACGACGTACACTTTGTAGTACGTGGCGAATACGGGTCGATCCATAGGGAATTGATGAGATTTTAAAATTTCCTATTTAATCAAATTAGACCAAAGTGAAATGAAGTTGTTAACTACTCAAGCTAGAATTAAAACGTGATTTAAAAACTATTAAACTAGAGAACAATTTAGAGGCAAATCCACTCTAATATTTTTGTAAATCAACAAACATAGAATTTATGATCTCTAACTTTGATATTAAGTGAAATAAGTGTTGCATTTATCATAAGTATGGTTTATTTATGTTATTAATTAACATAACTCAAACCATCAAACTATAATACAACAATTATACCACTTATAATTCTCATGAAAATGAAGCCAAAGCAAAAGTTATTTTAAGTATGATCTATTTACTATTGTAACTAGTAATATAGATCATCAAATTTCATTTTTACTTTCATTTCAAAAACAAAAATGGATTAGCAAATGATGATGCAACTTGTGTATATGTTGAATAAGAATAGCTCATTTGCATAAGCAATATAAGCTATCAAACCCACTTGTATAAACTTGCATCAAAACTCACTTCATGAAGCATAAACCAAATGAGATCATAAATCATAAAATGTTGAAATTACATAATATTTGAGAGCTTCATTACCCCTAAATTGAAGGGTTTAGCTACTCATTTGTGGCATTGAAGCAACACTTGTAAATTTCAACATGAAAGAGCAAAGAAATGAAAACTAAGCAAAGGAAGAAAGAGAGATTAACTAGTAACTAATTACATAAAAATTAAAGCTACACTACTTGCATAAATGTAAATCTAAGCTATGAACATTAAAGGAAAGAGAGCATAGAAATAAACATTAACAATAAAACAAAGAAAAGCATATAGAAAAGAGAGAAGAAAGAGGCTTGGAAGCCATTTTTATTTCATAGAACATTGAGCTTACAATTTGATCTCTTAATTTCCTAAGTAAAATGAAAGAGTAGATGATCTTTACATGTACACAAGTGGGCTATTTAAACATGCATAAAACCCTAATTCCATTTTTAGGGTGCTTCCCAAATGCCCTTTAGGAAGTGTGGCCACCAAATAACCATTAGCCACTAATTAATCCATCATTTGTTGTGCATGAAGCTTTAACCTCCACTTAGTTGTCCATTAGCTCATAATTGTACATTTAGGTAAGTGGGTGGGGTCCTCCATGATCTTGAACTTGAATTATTTCCTCTTCATTCCTTTGTATTTCATTTGTGCATGCATGTATCTTCATATAAGCCTCTTCCATATGCATCCAAATTCCTATAAAAATTATCAAAAAATGTCCAAGTAAAAATTCTTAAATTGACACAAGCACAAAAATGACCATTTTGCCCCTGAATGAAGATGAAAATATGATGGTTTGAAAATAATTGAATTTTGGTTTTAAACATGTTAAAATGCCCAAATATGATGTTTATTTCAATAAAAAGAGATAAAATATGGATGTAAATATATGCACATTTACATGCACATCACATATCAATTAGTTAAGGCTGCATTTTCTTTTCTTTGCTTTTTCAGAAAATAGCCACTCACCTAAGTCATGTGAAAAGTGTGTGACTTAACTAATTTTTACTTATTTGTTTATTTCTAGAAATCCACCTCTTTCTATTTTTGCCTATACATAACATACTTGCTTACATTATATCTCATTCCATTTTAATGTTATTTTTCTTGCTTAGTTCCAATATATTTCTGCTCAAAGAAAAATGTACCTGTGTATAGACATATATGTATTTATTTAATTCTTCCTTACTTCCTGTAAAAATATTCATATGCATATGTTTTATATTTTTAATTTCAATATACAGATATATTTTTAATTTCAGTATGTATACATATTTAATTTCATAAAGTGTATTTAATTTCAATGTGTACAGAAAAACATATTTTAATTGGATTAATTATTCACATTTCAAAATCATATTTGAAATGCTTCCTTTCTTTGTTTATTTATTTTATTATCATCATTTTTTTTTCAGAGATCTTAAACCTTTTCCTTATGCCATTTCCAGTGTGCATGTGCACACATACTCTTGCACATCATTTCATCAAGAAATCCTTCAACATTTAATCTAAATATTTTAGAACTGAATTATTTTATTAAAATAATTTTGATCAAAATTTTGGGGCATTACATTCACCCCTCCTTTTAGGAATTGTGTCCTCACAATTTTTCTAATACTTATAACAAGCATTTACTGACTCTAAGGAGTCCATCAAACATATGCATAAACAAACAAATTAAATCATAACAACCATATATATATATATATATTAAATTTTCTAGGAATTTAAAATTACCTTTAATTTGCAAAGAGCTTAGGATAATCTATCCTAATTTTGTCCTCTAACTCCCATGTACAGTCCTTTAGGTCAAGACTCCACTGGATCTTCACCAGTTTCAAAGTTTTACTTCTTAATTTCTTTTCTTCTTTAGCTAAAATCCCCACTGGTTCCTTCTCATAAACCATGTCAGGGTTGATCTGGACTTGAGTGGGTTTCTCCAGAATCTCTTCCTTATCATGTACCCACCTTCTAAGTTGTGACACATGGAATACATTGTGCATTGCTTTCATTTCTTCTGGCAGTTCTAATTTGTATGCTAATGAGCCTATTCTTTCCAAAATTTTATAGGGTCCAACATACCTTGGTGTGAGCTTTCCTTGCTTTCCAAATCTCCAGACCTTTTTCATTGGTGAAACCTTGATGAAAACAAAGTCTCCCACTTCATATTCCACCTGCTTTCTCTTCATGTCTGCAAACTTCTTTTTCCTGTCTTGAGCTGCTGCCATCCTTTTTCTTATTAGCCCAATTTTCTCTGTAGTCTCTTTTACATATTCAGGCCCTAAAACAGCCGTCTGTCCTGTCTCTACCCAGCATATAGGTGACAAACATGGCTTGCCATATAAAGCTTCAAATGGAGCCATTCCTATGGTGCTTTGATAACCATTATTGTATGTAAACTCAGCTAGATGGAGATGGTCCTCCCAGTTGCCTCCAAAATCCAATGCACATGCTCTCAATAAGTCTTCTAGAATTTTGTTCACCACCTCAGTTTGTCCATCTGATTATGGATGGTAGGCAGTACTTAAGCATAGTTTACTCCCCATGGCCTCTTGAAAACTTTTCAAGAATCTTGAGGTGAAGATGGTATCCCTATCACTCACAATGGTTTTGGGAATGCCATGCAACCTTACCACCTCTTTCATGAATACTTGAGCCAATTTTGGTGCATTTCTTTCTGATTTCACTGGGATAAAATGTGCTGCTTTAGTTAGTCTATCCACTATTACCCATATGCTTGTGTTTCCTCTTTTAGATCTAGGCAGGCCATCTATGAAATCCATAGATATATCCTCCCATTTCCACTGTGGTATGCTTAGAGGTTGTAACAACCCTGATGGTCTTTGGGTTTCTGCCTTAACTTGTTGGCAAGTCATACACCTTGCAACATGTTTGGCCACATCTGACTTCATTCCCTTCCACCAAAAATTCCTTTTTAAATTTTGATACATCTTTGTACTGCCTGGGTGTATGGAGTACTTACTCCTATGACATTCATTTAATATTTCCTCCTTCAATTCTATGTTTTCTGGAACACATATCCTATTCTTGTTCCTTAAATAACCATTTTTATCAATATGGTAATTTGTCACTTCTTCCCCTTTTGATATGAGAGTTTTCTTCTCAACTATAATAGGGTCTTGGTCTTGCATTTTACCTACCTTCAAAATTAATTCAGATTGAAGTGTCATCAAGCTCAACTTTCCTCTATTTTCCTGTGCACCATGCACATGTACATCCATGTGCACACAGCCATTCTCCCCAATTTCTAATTCAGCAAGCAGAGACAAGTCCTTAGATTCTTCCATCATCAACATGGCTACTTTAGCATGTTGTCTGCTCAAGGCATCTGCAACTTTGTTTTCCTTACCTGGTGTGTAGAGTATGTCTAAGTCATAGGCAGCTAGAAACTCCACCCACCTATGTTGCCTCATGTTTAAATCTTTTTGTGAGAATAAATATTTCAGTGCCTTATGATCAGTGTACAAAATAAATTTGGCACCTAATAAGTAATGTCTCCAAAGCTTCAAGGCATACATTACTGCTGCTAGTTCAAGATCATGGGTTGCATACCTAGTTTCATGTGGCTTTAATTGCTGTAACGACCCGCAAAATTTAATGGTTTTAAAAGTATATTTAACGGGAAATTTGTGAAATTTTAAAACAATAAAATTTGATAATAAAAATTTACTATTTGGAATACGTCTATTTTAATATAGCAACTGGTAAATTTTCATCTGATAATATTGAAGTTTATTTTCCTGTGAAATTTCATTTCAAATCAAACCGGTTAATAACAGTGAATTTAAAAGTTTTCCGAAACCAAAATATGTCAACAGGAGAAAATTTATTCAGATCACTCTGAATCTGACTGTGAAATTCGTTTTGCAAAATTCGAATGTTTCTACCTCCGTTTGGATTTTTCCGTACTGAATAGCAACGTATATCAGGGTCCGTATGGACTTTTGTTAGGAAGGTCCTGACACTGGTATTTCTGTTTCCTTTTGTCCGTCTCATCGCGCTGATTACTGTGATGTATTCAATTCGATGCTTTGAAGTCTGGTACGCGACGAAACCATACAATGGTTCACCGTATCGGTACGTTTTACCCTTTTGAATTGCTCTGCCCATTCCATTGTCGAACGGTCAATTTCTAACGACCATTGCTTTCATTATTCCATGTATTTAAATTTCGGGTTCGTTCATATTCATTAGTCGGTTACTTTATTTTGTTTCGATGCATTCATTCCAGATCTAAAAAAATTTACGTTAACAGTTTCGTATCACTTAACATTTATACATCTTAGCCTGCTCATTTTTTTTCTAGAAACCGTTCATTCTTCTTCCTTCTTTTCCCATTTTTCCCATCCTCATCCATTCCTTTTCCCTGACTTTACCCTCCTCTCACTCGTGCCTACTCCTCCACCACAAACCCAATCGAGCTTCGCAACCCACCACCAAACAGCAACCCGACCACCCTTGTTCACGCAGCAGTCCATCTACCACCAACCTAACCTCGGCAAGAGCACCCCTCCTCCACTTCACCATGTTGCCGAGCAACCCAAACGGCTTCATCACCTTCTCCCGCCGCTCCTTCCCAGCTGAATCCACCTCGTCGCGTTCCCTCCGCCCGAACCCTCCACGTCGCACCGAACAACCTCTCACCGACCATCGTGCACGCCGGCCTCAACCATTCACCCTCACTTTCCCTTCCGCTTCTCCCCTAGCTACCAGACTCGAATCACAACCGCTGCCCTCCATCTACTCGTCCAACCTCCACCGCGGCCTCCTCTCCAATCTCTAGCGAGTTTCCCCCTCTATCCTCCTCTGTTCACGGATCTAAGTGAGTATATATATTTATCTTCATGCTATTGGCCGTTTCATTATATTTTTATGTGCTTTGTTTGTATTTTAGTTATATATATATAATGTTGTACCTGTTATAAAGTTGTACCTATTATATGAATGAGTATGAAATATGTTAGAAACAAACCAGATTTTGTACAAGTATTGTTATATGATATACATGTTATATATATAATATAAAATACTATTACAAAAGTGTATAATGTAAGTTTTAATCAGAGATGAATATACAGTTTTATATATATGTATAAATTTTTATGTTGTAGGTTAGTCTATAATATTTATAAATATATAGTTATAACATGACTGTTACATATGAAAATTTCAGTTAGTTGGATGTCAATTTACTTAGGTCAGCCTGCATATTTATACTGAGAGTTATACATTGCACATGTTGTTGGTGACAGAGAACCATGTACATGCATTGTTGTAAATAGTGTCTGGGTATGTAGTTGTATTCTGCATTGTACATTTAGTTGTAATAGTACGCAGTGTCTGCATATATATATATATTAGTCTATTCAAATTTTTTTCTTTGTTTCGTATAGAGGATTGGTTATATAGATAGGGTACACTGTAAGAAATAGAGTGAGCTATGGTAGAACATACTGAATAGTTTTGTTGTGTCAGTCATATGTACGTTTTAATGTATTATATTGTACATATAAAAGTTATCTGAGTTGTATAGGGGTCTATATATATTATAAATGTAGTAAGTAGTATATATTGTCTATATATATAGTAGCCTATGAGTTTGTCTCAATAGTATATTCTTTCAAAGGTTTATTTCATGTCAGTTTTAAAGTTTTTCACTGACTGATATACATTTGATTTTATATTAAGGGATATGTGTTATTGATTTCAAGTATAGTCATATGTATAGTCATATAAGATTTGTAGATGAAATGTCATATAGTATATATATGTGGTTATTAATGTAGTCGATCTGCACACCTATGTATAGATATATTATCGAGGTATGCATATTTTGTTGCATATTTTATAAACTGCGTCTGCATATGTTGACTAGTTGTATAATGTTATGATGTCTTTCTAGTGAAAAAAATATAATATATATATGTATATAGATCTGTTGATTTTAATATATGTGTTTTGGTTAAAATAATGATTTGACATATATATACTTAGTTAACATGTGTTTAGATTAATTTGTAAATAAATATAATACATGTATATAAAAAAAGTTTGAATTTAGAATTTCATTTTTATCTATATATAGTCATATATAGTTGTATATAAGCTCACTTATCCTATTTGTCTTCCTCGATCCAATCCTGATTTGAATTCGTCTATTCCTTTTATCAGCTTTGATCATCGAATCATGTCCATCTAGCTTTGTTTTGGAATTTGGACCTGGATTTCGTAACTCACTTCTTTGTCTATCTCTCTAGCCTCGAAAGGTGAGCAATCACTCATGATTAACGTTCTTGTATTTATTAAATTTAATTTCAATTGAAACGACAATTGAAATATGATGATGTAGTTATTTAAATTGTTATATATGCTATTATCTGTATCTGTTCACCTGTGACATCTGACACCAGTATCTAGTATTTATATGCCTGTTATTACCATTATCTGTATATGTTCACCTATGACATCTGACACCAGCATCTAGTATTTATATGCCTGTTATTACCATTATCTGTATATGTTCACCTATGACATCTGACACCAGCATCTAGTATTTATATGCCTGTTATTACCATTATCTGTATATGTTCACCTATGACATCTGACACCAATATCTGTTATTTATATTGATGATATATGCCTGTTGTTATATTTTATATTATCTGTTATCACTCTGCAAGTTCCCTGTTAGTATAGAATTCACTATGGGTTGAAATGATACATACCCGAACGGACTTTAGAATAGGAGAGAATCGTTATGGGTTGAAATGATAAACCCAAGCGATTTTCATTTGTATTGAAATTGGGATTACGGGTCGAAATGATTTCTACCCGTATATATTTAAATTTCGGATTGAAATGATAAATATCTGTATCACTTAACCATATGATAAATATATATACAAACACCGTTGGTCCATATATATATAAATATTTTGAAATTGAATTCTATGGTTTTGGAAAGAAATATATGGTTTTAGCAAATGTTGATTCTTAAAAATTTTATATATAAATGGAAATGATATATATAGATTTAATAATGATATTTAATTTAATTAAGATGGATTTAATACATATAATATGTTAAGTATAAAATTTATATTTCGAAATAGATTTTTGGTAAAAATTTGAATAAGTTAAGGTTGGGAAGATAATTTGAATTTAATAAAGAATTTTATTTAATTAAACCAATTTAAAGCTTATTGAAATTGGGATTTAAGATATGATTTATAACTTGAGTTTGATTTAAATAATTAAATGAATATTTCTTGTTTAAATAAATTTAAGGAAATACTTAGTAAAATGAAATTTAAGGCTAGTTAAATGATATTGAATTTATTAAGTGAATATTCCCTGATTAAATAATAATAAAGTTAAATCAAATGCTATATGAAACTGTTAAATTTAACTTTGAAAATGTTGAATATTAAAGCTTTGAAATATATTGAAATTTAAATGGTATATTTAGAACTGAATGGAATCGATGAATTGAGCTTTGAATAAATTTGAATTTGGAATTTGAGTTAATTTGAAATGAAAATGATATTTCGTTTTTGAAGTAAATAAATTTGAAATGACCACGGTGTTATAATGTATATTTCTACCTTGTAGATAGTTCTGAAGATCCTTAGAGGATGGTTATCCCAAACATCCTTTAAGTTACCTGTATTTCAGTTGGTATTTCACTTGAGTTGGATTTATTAGTATAAGAATGTTAATCCTGACTCGAGTGTTTTGTGTTTTACTTTACGCTCGGGTCAGACCGAGTGATACAGCATTTGAGACTCACCTTTGGAGTTTGGAGCTTTCTTTGGAGATCCAACTATCGCCTCAGCTTTCAGCTCTTCTAGTTGATTTGTTCAGAGAAGTCGTCTGTTGTACTGGAGACTTCACTACATTTGAGATATTCTGTTGTATTTTATTTTAACTCTGATGTTTATATAGTAGCTTCATGAACTACTATTTTATCTATTCCGCTGCGTATTATTGTATTACTCTATGTCTGTGATACTGTGATTGATTTATTTACTGCATATGCTGAGTTTTTCCAAATTTAAATTAACAATCTGATATTTTGAATTATTCAATTCTGACATGTGTGGATTTATTATCGATTTGAATGGTCCAAAATAGCGGGTCGTTACAGTTGGTATCAGAGCTTTGGCTCTATGCAAAACTTAGCATATATAGTAAATTTATTTACAGAATCACTTTCGTTCGAGTTTGAATCTCTTCCTTTTGACTCGATTTCCTTTGAACTTTGGAACGTTCCTTGCGGTTCCAAATTTCATTCTTGTCTCTCCCTATTTGTATTTTTTTTGATTCTGGATTATCCCATAACTCCGCTTCGAATGATCTCTATAAGAATAGGATCCCACCAATCTTTGAATGATTTGTGAAGGGGTGAAACTCCTTCACAATTGGCATTGATTCACCGGAGATTTCTATATCTTTGGTTTAGATGCCGCTATCTCTTGCGATCGAATGTTGGTTTTTCTTGGAATTCCGCATCGATCTTGTTCCTGAAGTCACGGTTGACCCGGTTAAGGTCGCCCGCGATTTATATAAGTATATTCATCCTCTATTTTGAAATTTAATTATCTCATCTTCGTTCGAGCCTATATTCGAATCAGAATTCTATTTGATTAGAGTCTCTCTAACTTGAATTTCTATCTTTGTTTTGAAATCCATTCTTGAACCATCCTTTGAAAAATCGGGCTTGTTTATATTTTAGAAATGGTTTTATATATCGAAATTATTATATGCTATATATAAAAGTGAAATGTTTTCGATAAAGATTATAAACCCTTTTAAAATAAAAATTTGTGGTTTCGAAAGGATTTGTAATTTTGAAAAAACTATATAAGAAATTTGATTTATAACTGAAGGATTTTAAATTTGAAATTCGAGAATTGAACTCTGGTATTTTGAAATGGGTTTTAAGATTTTGAAATATATAATAATAATATGATTTAAAAATATTTTCCGAATATGAAATGTTCAAATGATTTTAAATAAGTTTCGAATGATTTCGAAGAAATTTCAAAAGAAGTTTGAGAAAATAGAAGTCCAGAACTCACTTATGTCGCTGGAAAATAATTTCGGTGATGAGTGCACGCATCATTGACATTGATTTTCGAGTTTCAGAGTAAGGGATAGGCCACTTTAGTAGCATTTCTACGCGAGTGCTTTTGCGAAACCAATTTTGATTTCAAAATTTTGAAGTAAGATTTGATATTCAAAGTATATATGTATATATATTTGAAATGATTTGAAGTAAGCCGGTGTTCAGTCCTTGAGTTTTGGATTTGATCTAACCCCATCTATTAAAATTGATTTACTGATTTGTTGCTGATTTCCAACTCTTGAATTTGAAAATGATTTCTTCAACTATCTTGAAGGTTCGAGTACTTCCAAATCAAGGTTAACTTTTCAAAGCTAAAATTTTTTTGAAAAGTATTTTGATAAAGTATATAAGTTTGTTTTGAAGGTTTAAGTATGAAGTAATATGATTTAAATTAGTTGAAACTGTTTTTGTTAAGTAAATGAATAAGGCAATTTTAATTTTTTCTAATATGAAATTTAGATTTGAAATGTTTTGGAAAGAATTTGGTCTTCAATGTATTTTGAATAAAATTTAGTTAAATGGTTTAATTTAGTAACGTCTTTATGAAACTATATATTTAACAAGTTGGAATAAATATATAATTTGTACGTATGCTGTTTTATTCGCATAATTAATTTGATCCAGGTTTGAGTACACAAGTTCGAGGTGAATTACACCATTTCGTGTTAGGATTTTTCATTCGATTCTTGATGGCGAATATTTGATATGGATTTTGGGCTTGATTCTAGAATTCTCTATCGTAGTATATGGCTATGCAAGGAGACTTTTGACTTCTAGTCGAGAAACCATATCGAAGTCCGCATTAGGGAAGTTGAATGGACAATACTAGTTCGAAAGCGAACTTGTGTGATCGAGCGAGCGATCAAATGTGATTCTGCGAAATGATGACATATGTACATCTTATATTCTAATATCATTGATATATTTTGACGTTGAAATTGAAAGCTGTCGGGTTAGAATATCTTTACTTACTAAAAGAAAATTTCCAATTTAAATTACAAAGATATATAACCCATAAAAGCAAAGATATTAAATCCCATATGGCTCTTCATACAGCGAAATTTATTTTTGAAAAATTTGATCCTTATATAAGATAGACCTTACGTAAGTATAAGATGATTTTGAAAACATTTGATTTTGGAAATGAATTGGTTGACTTAAATTATATTGATTTGGAAATTTGGATTTATTTTCTAAATCTATTATTTTGGAAACTTTGAAACTAAAGATATTTAATTTGAGAAGAAATAATTTGGTGAAATTGTATATGATTTTGAAAGTGAACTGATATTGAAACAAATTGAAATTTGAGAACATTGTGTTACTA
This sequence comes from Allium fistulosum, assembly GCA_030737815.1. Classification (NCBI taxonomy): domain Eukaryota; kingdom Viridiplantae; phylum Streptophyta; class Magnoliopsida; order Asparagales; family Amaryllidaceae; genus Allium; species Allium fistulosum. Next base: position 588,721,133 of record CM060907.1, on the reverse strand, counting down.
AATACTTGATTTGGGAGTTGTCGAACATATATAAAATTGATTTGTATGAGTATGAAATTGATTCGAAAACTATAGATTTGAAAAGGTACTCAATTTGAAGTGAAATCTTATATAATTGAAGTCTATATAAGAATGATTTGATATACTATTGATTTTGGAAAGTATTTGATTTGAAAATTAAATCTTATATATAATGGATTTTATATAAGTACGATATTTGAAAGTGATTTGAAAAGGTACTATATGATACATATTTTCGAAGTAAAGATATGGAAAGTGCCTTCTGCTTGATATCCGATTTGTGTCCACATCTTGGATTCATTCTATCGATATTATTCTCTCTGATTTTTGGTTTTCCGGATATGATACTCGAGTGTCCTTCGAATTCCATGGCGTTACCCATGGTCTTACGAACTCGACTGCATAGCGTAATTCGTAAGGCAGTGATTGCTTAAAAGGTACGGATGTTTCCTGGGGGATCCAGGCGTAACCATTGTGTATCTGCGATCTATGGTCGTGTTAGTGGCGTAATCCGCAAGGCAGAGATTGCTTACGGGGTATGGATGTTTCCTGGGGGATCCAGGCGTAACCATTTTTATGTATCCTGCGGTCCACCGTTTTGTTGCATGGCGAAATTCGCAAGGCAGTGAATGCTTAAAAGGTACGGATGTTTCCTGGGGGACCCAGGCGTAACCATTGTGTATCTACGATCCATGATTTGTTCGTTTTTGTTTGGATTGTACTTTCCATATATGTTTTTAAAGGTTTTTCGAGTATTTTCACTGGGTGTTGAAACAGGTCTACTAAGTACTTGGAGAATTCTAGTTTTGCGCCTGATCAACGCACTACCAGAGTCTACAGAAACAAGGATAAACTTGTTGAAACATCGAGTTATAAAAGTATTTTTCGAAAGAAAATTTGTTTCGTTATAAAGGTATTTTATAATAAAAGTATTTCCAACAAAGAAAATTTTGTATCAATATTTGGAATCAAAACCCTTATGGTTCTAATTTAACTATTCATGCCCGATACTACTCCTTGAATCTACCTTATCTGCTCAGCTTTATTTATTCATCTATATTCTGCTTTTCCAAATCCTCTTTCTTCTCCTTGTTGACTATATCCTTTTTAAGTATTGTTTATTTATATACTATATGGTTTAATATATATATATATATATATATATATATAAATATAAAATAGTGTTATAAATAGAAAATTCTAGTGTTAAATATTTTAGAAGTTATTAATTAAATACAACATATTTAAAGAAATGATTATTGATTTATTAATAATGTTGAAAAGTATCTTGAGGTAAATTAATAAATTTATGAATTATGGATTTAATAGCTTCTTTGTAAATATAAGTAATAATGTAAATAATTGTTTCAAATAGTTTTCATATATCTATAAAGTTGTTATTTAAGCATATAAATGGTAATTGTAAAGGAAGCAAGAAATTTTGCAAATGGGTCTTGAAAAAGTTTTAAAGTATATAAGACAATTGAATTGCAAATGAAGTTTTCAAATTTAAGTAAAATTTATATAGTTCAAATTAATTGTTTAATCTTGACTTTCAATCTACTTTTATATCTGGTTGTTCTATTCTCCTACCACCTTCCTTTTCGGGGACGAAAAGTTTTGAGTGGGGGAGAGTGTAACGACCCGCAAAATTTAATGGTTTTAAAAGTATATTTAACGGGAAATTTGTGAAATTTTAAAACAATAAAATTTGATAATAAAAATTTACTATTTGGAATACGTCTATTTTAATATAGCAACTGGTAAATTTTCATCTGATAATATTGAAGTTTATTTTCCTGTGAAATTTCATTTCAAATCAAACCGGTTAATAACAGTGAATTTAAAAGTTTTCCGAAACCAAAATATGTCAACAGGAGAAAATTTATTCAGATCACTCTGAATCTGACTGTGAAATTCGTTTCGCGAAATTTGAATGTTTCTACCTCCGTTTGGATTTTTCCATACTGAATAGCAACGTATATCAGGGTCCATATGGACTTTTGTTAGGAAGGTCCTGACACTGGTATTTCTGTTTCCTTTTGTCCGTCTCATCGCGCTGATTACTGTGATGTATTCAATTCGATGCTTTGAAGTCTGGTACGCGACGAAACCATACAATGGTTCACCGTATCGGTACGTTTTACCCTTTTGAATTGCACTGCCCATTCCATTGTCGAACGGTCAATTTCTAACGACCATTGCTTTCATTATTCCATGTATTTAAATTTCGGGTTCGTTCATATTCATTAGTCGGTTACTTTATTTTGTTTCGATGCATTCATTCCAGATCTAAAAAAATTTACGTTAACAGTTTCGTATCACTTAACATTTATACATCTTAGCCTGCTCATTTTTTTTCTAGAAACCGTTCATTCTTCTTCCTTCTTTTCCCATTTTTCCCATCCTCATCCATTCCTTTTCCCTGACTTTACCCTCCTCTCACTCGTGCCTACTCCTCCACCACAAACCCAACCGAGCTTCGCAACCCACCACCAAACAGCAACCCGACCACCCTTGTTCACGCAGCAGTCCATCTACCACCAACCTAACCTCGGTAAGAGCACCCCTCCTCCACTTCACCATGTTGCCGAGCAACCCAAACGGCTTCATCACCTTCTCCCGCCGCTGCTTCCTAGCTGCATCCACCTCGTCGCGTTCCCTCCGCCCAAACCCTCCACGTCGCACCGAACAACCTCTCACCGACCATCGTGCACGCCGGCCTCAACCATTCACCCTCACTTTCCCTTCCGCTTCTCCCCTAGCTACCAGACTCGAATCACAACCGCTGCCCTCCATCTACTCGTCCAACCTCCACCGCGCCGCCTCCTCTCCAATCTCTAGCGAGTTTCCCCCTCTATCCTCCTCTGTTCACGGATCTAAGTGAGTATATATATTTATCTTCATGCTATTGGCCGTTTCATTATATTTTTTATGTGCTTTGTTTGTATTTTAGTTATATATATATAATGTTGTACCTGTTATAAAGTTGTACCTATTATATGAATGAGTATGAAATATGTTAGAAACAAACCAGATTTTGTACAAGTATTGTTATATGATATACATGTTATATATATAATATAAAATACTATTACAAAAGTGTATAATGTAAGTTTTAATCAGAGATGAATATACAGTTTTATATATATGTACAAATTTTTATGTTGTAGGTTAGTCTATAATATTTATAAATATATAGTTATAACATGACTGTTACATATGAAAATTTCAGTTAGTTGGATGTCAATTTACTTAGGTCAGCCTGCATATTTATACTGAGAGTTATACATTGCACATGTTGTTGGTGACAGAGAACCATGTACATGCATTGTTGTAAATAGTGTCTGGGTATGTAGTTGTATTCTGCATTGTACATTTAGTTGTAATAGTACGCAGTGTCTGCATATATATATATATATTAGTCTATTCAAATTTTTTTCTTTGTTTCGTATAGAGGATTGGTTATATAGATAGGGTACACTGTAAGAAATAGAGTGAGCTATGGTAGAACATACTGAATAGTTTTGTTGTGTCAGTATTGATTTTTATATCATATGTACGTTTTAATGTATTATATTGTACATATAAAAGTTATCTGAGTTGTATAGGGGTCTATATATATTATAAATGTAGTAAGTAGTATATATTGTCTATATATATAGTAGCCTATGAGTTTGTCTCAATAGTATATTCTTTCAAAGGTTTATTTCATGTCAGTTTTAAAGTTTTTCACTGACTGATATACATTTGATTTTATATTAAGGGATATGTGTTATTGATTTCAAGTATAGTCATATGTATAGTCATATAAGATTTGTAGATGAAATGTCATATAGTATATATATGTGGTTATATTAATGTAGTCGATCTGCACACCTATGTATAGATATATTATCGAGGTATGCATATTTTGTTGCATATTTTATAAACTGCGTCTGCATATGTTGACTAGTTGTATAATGTTATGATGTCTTTCTAGTGAAAAATAATATAATATATATATATGTATATAGATCTGTTGATTTTAATATATGTGTTTTGGTTAAAATAATGATTTGACATATATATACTTAGTTAACATGTGTTTAGATTAATTTGTAAATAAATATAATACATGTATATAAAAAAAAAGTTTGAATTTAGAATTTCATTTTTATCTATATATAGTCATATATAGTTGTATATAAGCTCACTTATCCTATTTGTCTTCCTCGATCCAATCCTGATTTGAATTCGTCTATTCCTTTTATCAGCTTTGATCATCGAATCATGTCCATCTAGCTTTGTTTTGGAATTTGGACCTGGATTTCGTAACTCACTTCTTTGTCTATCTCTCTAGCCTCGAAAGGTGAGCAATCACTCACGATTAACGTTCTTGTATTTATTAAATTTAATTTCAATTGAAACGACAATTGAAATATGATGATGTAGTTATTTAAATTGTTATATATGCTATTATCTGTATCTGTTCACCTGTGACATCTGACACCAGTATCTAGTATTTATATGCTTGTTATTACCATTATCTGTATATGTTCACCTATGACATCTGACACTAGCATCTAGTATTTATATGCCTGTTATTACCATTATCTGTATATGTTCACCTATGACATCTGACACCAATATCTGTTATTTATATTGATGATATATGCCTGTTGTTATATTTTATATTATCTGTTATCACTCTGCAAGTTCCCTGTTAGTATAGAATTCACTATGGGTTGAAATGATACATACCCGAACGGACTTTAGAATAGGAGAGAATCGTTATGGGTTGAAATGATAAACCCAAGCGATTTTCATTTGTATTGAAATTGGGATTACGGGTCGAAATAATTTCTACCCGTATATATTTAAATTTCGGATTGAAATGATAAATATCTGTATCACTTAACCATATGATAAATATATATACAAACACCGTTGGTCCATATATATATAAATATTTTGAAATTGAATTCTATGGTTTTGGAAAGAAATATATGGTTTTAGCAAATGTTGATTCTTAAAAATTTTATATATAAATGGAAATGATATATATAGATTTAATAATGATATTTAATTTAATTAAGATGGATTTAATACATATAATATGTTAAGTATAAAATTTATATTTCGAAATAGATTTTTGGTAAAAATTTGAATAAGTTAAGGTTGGGAAGATAATTTGAATTTAATAAAGAATTTTATTTAATTAAACCAATTTAAAGCTTATTGAAATTGGGATTTAAGATATGATTTATAACTTGAGTTTGATTTAAATAATTAAATGAATATTTCTTGTTTAAATAAATTTAAGGAAATACTTAGTAAAATGAAATTTAAGGCTAGTTAAATGATATTGAATTTATTAAGTGAATATTCCCTGATTAAATAATAATAAAGTTAAATCAAATGCTATATGAAACTGTTAAATTTAACTTTGAAAATGTTGAATATTAAAGCTTTGAAATATATTGAAATTTAAATGGTATATTTAGAACTGAATGGAATCGATGAATTGAGCTTTGAATAAATTTGAATTTGGAATTTGAGTTAATTTGAAATGAAAATGATATTTCGTTTTTGAAGTAAATAAATTTGAAATGACCACGTTGTTATAATGTATATTTCTACCTTGTAGATAGTTCTGAAGATCCTTAGAGGATGGTTATCCCAAACATCCTTTAAGTTACCTGTATTTCAGTTGGTATTTCACTTGAGTTGGATTTATTAGTATAAGAATGTTAATCCTGACTCGAGTGTTTTGTGTTTTACTTTACGCTCGGGTCAGACCGAGTGATACAGCATTTGAGACTCACCTTTGGAGTTTGGAGCTTTCTTTGGAGATCCAACTATCGCCTCAGCTTTCAGCTCTTCTAGTTGATTTGTTCAGAGAAGTCGTCTGTTGTACTGGAGACTTCACTACATTTGAGATATTCTGTTGTATTTTATTTTAACTCTGATGTTTATATAGTAGCTTCATGAACTACTATTTTATCTATTCCGCTGCGTATTATTGTATTACTCTATGTCTGTGATACTGTGATTGATTTATTTACTGCATATGCTGAGTTTTGCCAAATTTAAATTAACAATCTGATATTTTGAATTATTCAATTCTGACATGTGTGGATTTATTGTCGATTTGAATGGTCCAAAATAGCGGGTCGTTACAATTGCCTAGATGCATAGGCTATTACTTGGTCTTGTTGCATCAACACAGCCCCTAGCCCAAAGCCACTTGCATCAGTATACACAATCAATCCCTCATTTCCTTCAGGTACTCTCAACACTGGTGCATTAATTAAGGCTTCTTTTATCTTGATAAAAGCTTGCTCACATTTTTCAGTCCATATAAACACTTGATTCTTTCTAGTTAAATTTGTAAGTGGTGATGACATTTTAGAAAAATCTTTTATAAATCTCCTATAATATCCTGCCATCCCCATAAATGATCTAACCTCACTCACTGTGCTTGGTCTTTTCCATGCTTGAATTGCTACAACCTTATTGGGGTTCGCTGAAATTCCTTTTGCAGAAATGACATGGCCAAGGAAATGTACTTCCTCTTTCCAAAATGCACATTTTGAAAATTTTGCCTTTAAATCTTTTTCCCTCAATCTAGACAAAACCAGGTGCAAATGATTTTTATGCTCTTCTACTGTTTTGGAATAAACCAAAATATCATCAATAAAAATCAGCACAAACTTGTCTAAATAATCTCTGAATATTCTATTCATTAAATCTACAAAAGTATGATGGTGCATTAGTCAAGTCAAATGGCATAACCAGAAATTCATACAAACCATATCTGGTGTTAAATGCAGTGTACTTAACACTTGAGTCCTCAACCTTCATCTGATGGAACCCAGATGCTAAGTCTAACCTAGAAAATATTTTAGCTCCACTGAGTTAATCAAAGAGATCATCAATTCTAGGCAATGGGTATTTGTTCTTAATAGTGACTTTATTTAGCTCTCTGTAATCTATACACATTCTCAAAGTACCATCATGTTTTCTTACAAACACTACTGGAGCTCCCCAGCATGAATTGCTTGACCTTATAAATCCTTTGCTTTCTAATTCTTCTAACTGATTTTTCAATTCTTTTATTTCACTTGGCCCCATTCTATTCGGTTTCCTTATTATTGGGCTTGCTCCTGGAATAAGATTGATTTAAAACTCTACTGGTCTATGGTGTGGAACACCCTTAACCTCCCCAAACACATCCAAGTATTCATTGACTATGGAAATTTCTTCAATAGTAAGTTCACTGAAATCTTTTTCCAAGTCAATTAAGTGATATAATTTCCTTTCTTTAGCTACTTCACACAAAGTTGTGATTCTCTGGCCTCTAAAGTTTTGAAATGATATGGTGGATGAATCTAAGTTAATTATGGCTTTAAATTGCCTTAACCAGTCTACCCCTAGTATAACACCTATATTTGGGTAGTTTAAAACATATAAATTGGAAATGAAAATGTTTCCACCTATGTCTAATTCCACATCCACACAAATCATATTTAAAACACTAGAACTCCCCAGTGGACTTTGTATAAGCAATGGAGTTTCAACCAATATGCAATTCAATTTTAGCATTTTAACTAGTTCATAAGAAATCAAAGAGTGAGTTGCCCCAGTATCATATACTACTGCTATGGGTATGGTACAAATAAGTAATGTACCTTCCACTTGGCTATGATTTTCAGCATTAATTTCCACTGTAGATTTGCTTTTTCCCTCCAGATTTGCTAACTTCCCTTGCTGCTTGTACTCAGGACAGTTCCTCTTCATATGCCCCTCTTTCCCACATAGGTAGCATTTGAAGGCCCCTCCTTTTAACTCTGGGCACCTTGGTTTGATGTGTCCTTCCTTTCCACAATGATGGCAGACCAATTTCTTCTTAGCATCATTAGCCTTGATGTCATTGGCCTTCTTGTTGTCTGTCTCCTCCTTCTTTTTATCATAAGGGTGATATCTTCCCTTATTCTTCTTGTTATTTTGGTTCTTAAATTCCTGTACTACTCTCTTTCTTTGTCATGTTGCTCCAATTTCAAAGCTAGGTCTATTACTTGATCAAAAGTCCTATCTGCATATGGTAACATGGCTCTGCTAAGTCCTGGGTTCAAACCTTTAATGTACCTATCATTTTTGGATGCTTCATCTGCCACTAGCATTGCTCCATATTTGGATAACCCCTCAAACTTTTGAGTATACTCAGTGACATTCAAATTTCCCTGCCTGAGTCTAATAAATTCTTCAAGTAATGTGGTCTTAGCTGATGCTGGTACAAATCTTGCCTCCAACATCTCCTTGAATTGATTCCAAGTGATTTCATTTTCAATTCTCCCAGCTATGATCACCTCCTACTAGCCTAAAGCTACTCCTTTCAGCTGTCTTGAAGCCACTTGCCTCTTCCTCTGATCATCAAGCTGCATGTCATTAAAAATCCAATCTAATGTTCTCAACCATGCTTGAATTTCCATCACATTCTCAGTCCCTTCAAAACTCTTACCTCCCAAATTTATATAAGCTTTTAATAGTGTTGAAAGTTCCTTATGTGGATTCTCAGGCCTATATCCAATTCCATCCCTTAAAACCCTTACAAACTCTTGCATATCAAGCATTTGTGATGCACTTGTTCCTGCTTGATGTGATCCCCTTCCTACCATGGTTTGCTAACCAAGTTATGGGCAAATAGTATTAGTACACTGTGAGTATTTTCTATATTTAATATTTTCCTATCTAAATTATTTCATCCAAAACAAACAGATACAAAACATTTCTATAGTATTCAATAATCAATGCAACCATTTGCTCTGATACCAATTGAAATGACCCTCTAGATTTTCCTTAATTTTATTAGGAATATTTTTTTTACATGTATATGTACATATACATTTGCACATACAGACTTAGTTTAATTTCTCAAAGTCATTTTCCTTTTTAGTCAATTTATCCAGGATTCAAAATTACTACTAATATAGATATATCACTGTGTTCAAAAAGATGTACACATACATATGAGGATGTATGTGTCCCTCTTGTTTAAATCAGAGTATTATATATATATTTTTCTAAACAAGAGCATATACTATTTGATTTGAATTGAATTTTGAATTTCCACCCCATTATTGATTTTCATGTTTTTGATACTTATAATATATGAGTAGATCCTTCTCATATTTATTTATAATGATAACTTTGATCATTCAAATTAAGATTTATTAATAATTTATCTGGACAGAATTTATCTCAGAATTCATAGCCTTTTATTGTGTAGCTCTAATGTTTTCTATTTAATCAAGGCCAAAATGATATTTACATTTATCATTTTCAATTCATAGTTTTATCTTTTGAATCTCTCTTGTTCCTGACTTAATCAGCATGTTATACCTTAAGTTGGTCATTTGATATCTTATTTCTGAGTTTGAGATGATAAGAATACTTGACTTGAAAATGATTTATAAGTAAATAACCACTATATTTTGGGATGAACCAAATCTTAATTAAAAAGTATTTACTGGTTTGATAATGCAAACCAGTTAATATGCATATTAGTCAATAATACTTGAAGAAGAGTTTCAGTACAACATTTGCCAAAATGACTAAGGATTTTTTAAGCCGGATTTTAACTTCATAACTAACTGCTTTTGAATGAATGAAACTTGACTAATACATATAAGTTTTTGTATAACAAATGCTCAATACAATTTATATTATTCTCTCAGATTTTCACACGTAATTTTTAAGCTTATTTTCCTTGATTCAACTCAGATGATCTTTTAATTTTCAAACTTTAATACTTAGCAAGATTCAACAGAAAACAACTAGTTTAATCAAACATAGCAAGTTCATTACATATCAGCAAATCCAAACGTATCTCTCTCATGAATACATGCAGATAAAATCATTATAGGCTCTTATTAAAACTAGCAAGCATGTTCATTCATTCCTTCTCATTAGCCATAACTTCACTTTCTACTTAGTTCCTGCATTTCCTAAAAGAGCATTGGTGGCTGCCTCATTTAAAATGAGACACCCCCATATGCCATGAGAAAACAAGGGTCAGATCTATGATCTGGTATGAGCAACATCAATATATTCATGATATTAAGCAAATAAATGATACATGAATACTAGCTAGTTACTTAAGCAATTTTCTTAAATCAACTGTATTACTATGTTTTAGATAAATTATTATGCAAGTGCAATAACTTCATAAATTAACCATTAGCACAAGCATGATTATGCAAGCATTCACATCAATTTGCAACACTTAGATGCCCTGGAACAATCATGGTTCCATTCCAACAAATCTAAGAAATACTCATACTCCTATTTCATAATTTATGCATAGCCTTTACATATATATCACTTAAATCCTAGCCTCATCTGCTATCAAGGAATCACAGAGACACATTGCAATGAACTAATTCATATCATTGCACAAAGATCTCGGTGCTTAAACAAACCATGTGCCAAACTTGCATACTTCAAATATGACAAGCATTCCAGCAGCCTTCTTGGCTCACAGTTCCTAGTTCATTTACTAATTTTGTATTTGTTTAATCCTATCATCAGATAGGTAAGTGGACATGTCACTGTGTTCATTGAAACACCCCTATAATACTGCAAACATATTTTCCAAAGGCAAACAAATAATTATTTTCAAGAATATTGCTAACATATATCTTGTCTTTGAATCAAGTACAAGAATATTTTTACTGAGAATAGAAACATGGCATAATGAATTATTCTGATTTGCAAATAACTATGATTGAGCCAGATTCAAGATCTAGTTAAATCATAATTTTTGTCTTGTAGATTTTTGCTATTTGATCAGGGACTCAGCACATAGAAATCTCTATTGCACCCCTAATACCTTTTCTAAAGCCTCAGCACTTATACCACGTATATTGTAGCTTATTTTATTTTCTTTGTTGAGATTTACTTGCCATGATTCCATATCAGTTATAAGTATTCTTCCCTTGATTTCAAGATCAGATGCCTTAGCTTTTCAGAATATAATAAAACAGTAGCATGCACATCCATAATAAAACATTTTATCAGATCAAGGCCATCCAAAGAGCATCCATAACAAAACATTATATCAAACCAAAACCATTCAAAGAATATTAATAAAACCGTGTTTAACAAAAACTAGAAAATATCAATAGCAACATAAAAAGTTTGGCGGCCTCATATCAGGTCTTAATGCCATGAATCTAGTGAGATTACTCACCTAAGTATCCCCTTCTAGTTGATTCAGAAAATCCTTGAGTATTTTTCCCTTCCTTTAAAATGTTTTCTTCCTTTCTTATTATAAGTATCTTGGGTAAAAATGATTTCCCTGGCTATAACTACTTATTTATAAGCATTTTCACTAGGGTTTTTATCAAGGCAGAATTCCATTTTTGTCCTGACTAAAATCATGTATTTTGAATTTTATGTTTTCATATTTCCATTCTTGATTACCCCGGCCATATCAATTAGTTAAGGCTGCATTTTCTTTTCTTTGCTTTTTTCAGAAAATGGCCACTCACCTAAGTCATGTGAAAAGTGTGTGACTTAACTAATTTTTACTTATTTGTTTATTTCAGGAAATCCCCCTCTTTCTATTTTTGCCTATACATAACATACTTGCTTACATTATATCTCATACCATTTTAATGTTATTTTTCTTGCTTAGTTCCAATATATTTCTGCTCAAAGAAAAATGTACCTATGTATAAACATATATGTATTTATTTAATTCTTCCTTAATTCCTGTAAAAATATTCATATGCATATGTTTCATATTTTTAATTTCAATATACAAATATATTTTTAATTTCAGTATGTATACATATCCAATTTCATAAAGAGTATTTAATTTCAATGTGTACAGAAAAACATATTTTAATTGGATTAATTATTCACATTTCAAAATCATATTTGAAATGCTTCCTTTCTTTCTTTGTTTATTTATTTTATTATTATCATTTTTTTCAAAGATCTTAAACCTTTTCCTTGTGCCATTTCTAGTGTGCATGTGCACACATACTCTTGCACATCATTCCATCAAGAAAATTTTCAACATTTAATCTAAATATTTTAGAACTGAATTATTTTATTACAATAATTTTGATCAAAATTTTAGGGCATTACAATATGGCCTGAAATAAGCAAGGTTAAGTGTCACAAATTCAAGACAAACACTACCGAACACTACCGGTCCGTGATCGGGATAAGAATGAGCGTGGTCGTACCAGGGGCAATGTGATGGCTCGGTCCACAATTTCTAATTTCTATAAGATCCTGGAATTTGACACATAGAAATGAAGGTTTCCACCTAGAAATGAAGGGTTCCGCAGTTAGAAGTTATATCATAACAAAAACCGGTTGGAGGAAATCTAATTTTTCATGAATAAGAATAACCATGGAATCGGTTAAGCAATAACCCTACATTTCCAAGGGTAACACTTGACAGTGATAAACAAGGCTAGGAAATGGAAACGCCTGGAACTCCCATCCTCCCAAAACATGGCGTATCCCAAAGTTAAGCAACGCTGAGAAAAACAACCATATTGGGTTGAAAGGGATCTACACAACTATACAGGATCGAATGAATGATTCAATCCTAACCAACATGACTTTAACATTACCCGAAGATAGGTAGTACAAAGAAAAGACTTCTACAATCCAATCATCAAAGTGCAAGTTTTCGAAGATCGAAACTAGTGCCCACCTGGATCAAAAGCATTATCGGATCAGTGGGGAAAATCGATCCCAACTTCCTGAGTCTCGGTGTTGCCCTAACAACGCTAAGGCCTTTTCTCCGGCAACGTCGAGAAACTTCCTATTTCATAAGTATTAGTGATCCCCGACAACACTAGGAAACCTTTTATTTCCAAAGTACCGACATTTCCCTGGCAATGTCGAGAAATTTTCTATTCACTATGACCGATGTTGCCTCGGCAACGCCAAGAAAACTTTAATCTACAGGTTCGATGAGAAACACTCATCGTTGTAAACCATCAATGCACTAGCTTCTGGAGAGTTGGTCCTCAACTGAGGTTCTACCCTTGTCTTCAGAAAACTACCATTGCCCGAAAATGGACAACAACAAGAAGATATAACCTTTCATAGGTCAGTCGGATGGTTCGACCTTTCATCATAGGAATCTGCCACTACACAGGAATAAAGCAGTGCTGAAAGGAAATCCTAGGATTGAATTGCTCGTGTGCTAATTTCAAGGGATGAAAGCTAGTGCACAACCGAATTTCCTAAATTCAACCTAGAAAGAACTTAGATACAACCAAAAATAGGCAGCCTCGAGGAAATGTTGCTTAGAACCAAGCAGCTAGATTATCAATTCCTGAAGACAGGAATTGGCATATGAATAAAACTTCCATGACGACATCAATCAAGCAAAGCATGCACAACTAAGGACATGCAGGGACAATCACGGAAGGTCGGAACTAAAACCATCGGACTTCCTCAATCCTATAATAGGATTGAGAGCTAGATCAGGGGCAATCAAATCATTTGTCCCAAACCTCTCCATCTATCACAATTGCCCAAATACATGTGTTCTAAATAGCTACTCCCTCGAGCAGGGACAGATGCACAGATACTTCATCGAAAGAAATGTTGCAAAGTTCAAATACGAATAACCATGAGGTTGTAACTGTTCTGTATTACAAAACAAAGCATTCTGGCAACAAAATCGCTAATAAAGGAAATGAAGGATTCAATGTTTAGAAATGAACCGTTGCTTGCAGTCTGGCAATGATGAGAAGGATTGATGACCTACTTACGGTCTAACTAGATCATTTAATTCTAACTTGTAGGAATATGACATTACCCGAAGTTTGGTGATGCTAAGAAGAAACCCCTAAAATGAAACTATCGATACATCGACTTTCGAAAATAGAACCAAGTGTTTGGTTGAATCTTCAGCCTTACATTCTGGCATCTCTTGCTATTTGAAGATTCATAACATCAAGGAAAAATCCACAGGGTTGAGTTATCTGCACATGAGTTTTTAGAGATAGGAACTGATACATAGTTAGGGTCTCAACACTGGACTTGGAAGAATTCACTTTAGCAAAAGATGACGGCGACGCATCTTTCCAGCACATGTACCCAAAATGACATTGGATGATGATGTCAACTTGGAGGAATTCAATTGCAGTCAGGAAACAGACATCATTGAAAAAATCAGAGCTTGGAATCAGCAGCAAAGTCCCTAGGTCCTAAAGGTAGGAGCTATCATTCAATTAAACTGGGGTAATCGAATGTAGAAATGGCTCAGATTGATTTGAGATTTTCGGTGATGACTTGGCATAACAATTGGACTTTTCTACACTTGGACTTCTGGCCCAATCCTCACTGAATTCCCCTATAAGTACTCATCTATCTGCAACATAAAGAGGACCTTCTAGACTGGCTGCTAGAATGCTACAGAGATTATTCTTCATTCTTCTCCTCCCACCCAATAGTCATCTAGGGGTTCACTGTGATGCTCCAGTGAACTCTTGTACCTGTGACTTGATCTAACTTAGAAATTTTAATCATATTTTAATCCAATTAAACTTGTAACAGTAGTTAGTTAAAAGAAATTTATAAAGTGGACGTAGGCTTCATTAACAGCCGAACCACTATAAAAATCTTCTTGTCTTTTTACTATTTCTGGTCTTTTACATTTATTCTCTATATTATTGCTCTGTAAGGATAGGGTCAGTGCTTTCACACTCGATCCAGGGTGTTGATCCATTTTATTCGGTTGACAATTACTTACCCTTTCAGTTTTGTTAGCTTCAGTGTTGAATCACTTCAAATACTCCCTCAATAATTCCCTTGTCTTTGCTTTATATTTGCTAAGAAGATGGCAGTTATGGTTGGCTCTTTAAAGTACAAAATTATATAGAAAATTCATAAGAAAACTACTCCCATAAGTAAATGGTCTTCTCTCAATAAAGGTGATACCATCTGGTAGCTATGCTAAAGAATATGATAGGGAACAATCTGTGTCTTACAGCTCCTAGAGCATCGTTGATGTCCATTTAGCTTTCAAAAGCTAACAAATGGTTGTTTGGACCAGCCGATCCATCATATTTGATCGAATGAATTTTGATATAAGAAGCCAATGAAACAACCATGATTTCTTTAGTAAATAGAACTCCTGTAAAGTTGTTATTAACTTTAGGATCCATTGTTATTTTCCCATTTACATCTATCATATCTTTCATCACATTGTTTTCCAAATCTTTCAAGTATGTCTCATCATCTCTATATCCTTTTTGTCCTGGTCTGTACTCTTTTTTAGAAGTTGAACTTGATGGCTGCACTAGCGGAGAGTTTGGCTCCTTATTTACCTTTTGAGTCACTCGATTGTTGGCTTTCCCTTCTTTTCCTATGTTTGAGTTTGGTTTTATTTGAACCTTTATAGCTACATCTTTCTTTTGAGGACCTAAAGCGATTTTAGCAATGTTTTTGCTTCCTAAGATTGATGCATCAATGTTTCTTTGGGATAATTCGGCTTCCTTCCTATCATCGCCTTTGTTCTTTTGGATGTTTTTGATGGTTTCTGAGAAACTAGCATCTTAATTTATTCATACATAGTTTGAAGTTGCTTTTGCAGGGCTTTGATGCTTGTTTCCTCCTTTGCAGCAATAATGGCATGGATGCTTGCCCTATTTCAATGTTCCCAATATTGAATTGAGGAGTTATATCATTCCTTGAGGATAGTACGGTGCATGGCCTCTTGTTTTTGTATGTTGATTTTTCTTTGCTATTCTTCCTATTTGAAAGAGTGAGAGGTCAAATAGGTAGTTTTCCCCTAAGTTTAACTCTCAACAAAAGCACTACAAAATGTTAGGCCAGAATTTGGTCCTAATGTATATGCTTGGTCAAAGAGGATTAGTGATATTTGGGTAAGAGATCAGGCTTTTGGGCAAGTATGCTAGTTCATCATGTCCAAAAATAGTCAAATATGCAAATAAATGATTATTTTAGAATTAAATCACAAAGTCATAATTTGAATTTAACCTAACTGGTCATTAGAATCCCCAAGTCAAGCTTTTTGTTTATGTCAAAGAAAAATGAAAATGAGGAAGTATAGTTTGGGATTATCCCCCTCTTATTGGGGGGTGTATGTGTATTTATAAAGAATTTGGGCCTTTAGATCTTTGACATGTAGCGTTCATAGAAAATGAATGGTCAAGATTTTGGTGCTGTGGCACATTGTCGTTTTGACACGTGGCATAATTCTTCTCAATATCTTTATGATGATGTGGACTAACTGGATCAATCAAGGTTTTCCACATAGCTGACCAAAGCATAGTCTTTTTAGCAATATTCTTGATATGCGATAGCCTTTTTCTCAATTTGCAATAGCTCTTCTTCATCAACCTGAGATAGCTCTATTTTTTCAACCTACGATGGCTTGATTACATTAATCTCCGATAGCTTCATTTCATTAATTTGTGATAGCTACAGTATCTCAACTTATGGTAGCTCATCTTTATCAACCAACGATGGCTCCATTTCTTCAACTTGCGATGGTTTGTTTTCATCAATCTACGATAGCTTTATAGTCCAACTTGCAATGGCTTTGAACTTTATCAACCTACGATAGCTTTATTTTAGCAACTTGCGATTGCTCCACCTTTCTTAACTTGTGATAGCTTTACTTTCTCAACTTGTGATAACTTTACTTCATTAACTTGAAATAGCTCCACCTTTATGAACTTGTGATAGCTTTACTTCATCATGTTGCAATAGCTTTATTTCATTAACTTGCGATGGCTTTGGTATCTCAACTTGTGATGAATCATCTTGAGATAGCTTAATAATATTAACTTGCGATAGCTATATTTCTCTTCAACTGTTATAGCTCTGTTCTTTAACATGCAATGGCCTCATCTTTTAGTGTGCAATAACCTTATTCATCAACTTGCAATGTGTCCACTCTTCGATATGTGATAGCCCCGTTCCTCAATATGCGATTACTTTGCATTTACCAACTTTTGATAGTTTCATACTTTATTCATTCTTGGATAATTTGGGTGTACAAATTACAATTAAAAGATTACACGTATTCAAAGTATAAGAAAAGTGCAAAGCATTACAACTTTTTAAAGACTAATCTTTTCCTTAGTACTAATAATTACTCTAAGACCCTTAGACTTTGCCTCGATAAGCATCATTGAAGGCTTAGCCATGTTAAAAGACGAGAGATATTTACCTAATCCCACCTTAGGAATTAAGAGCTCAAAGGGAAAAGAATCCCTAAGTTTTGGCCTTGATATCACAAGCGGAATATAATTAGGAATAACATTACTCTTGGTTGACTCCCCTTCAGTAGTGGCCAAGGGAGAATGAGTTATACTCTTGAAACAAGGAATAGCTTCCTAATTTATGTTTATCTTGAGACCACTAAACCTCTAAAGAAATTCAAGTCATTTTGTTTTAATACTCTAGATTTCAGATATTGTTTGGATACCTTAGTTACATCTTGAAAGGCTTCATCCCGGTCCTGTAACACAAATTTAAGCTTGTCAGTCAAAGTTAAAATTCGATTGGTCAATCTAGTAACCTTAGTTCTAAGAGACTATATAATTTAGCATATGACTTATCGTGTGATTCTTTAACATATTAAGATGACAAGAAAACTCAATTTTTTAAAGCATATTTGCATGTAGTAGGCTCTTAACAATACTTATCATTTTCAGTAATTCATAATTCTTAGTCTTACTAAGGCGCCAAAGGACCTTGTAATGAGATATGGAGGTCGAGAGTGACTTCTTTGGTTAAGCCTTAATAAAGATAAAAATTAAAATAATAAATAATGACCAAAGTATGGGTAAATAAAATACCAAATTTACTAAAGCACAAATAAGCAATTAGAGTATCAAGTTATACATATCCAAAAGAATATTACAAATTAACGAGGTTTTCATTAATTAAAGTAGTTTCTTTAATTTCTACCCGACATTCACAAAAGTAGTATTGGAGGAATCCTTGGAATTATGAGATTCCTTATATTTTTGGTTGTAGTAATTTTCAACTTGTGGTGTGTTCTCCATTAGGAAGCCAAAGGTTAGAGGGTGGCCTTTGTCTTGGCTCTCAGCGTAGGCATCATATAGAACCTCAAAGCCTTTACGCTGGTCTGATCCTTAGCTTGTTCTGGGTAAGAAGATGTTTGGCCTCACTTTTCATCTTGGCTAGCGTTTGTCCTGAGCCTTCAAATCAAGCTAAAGTTTAGCTACCTTAGAGTTAGTGGCTTCAAGACTTGTTTGAAGTGTTGCCTCCCTTGCCTCAAATTCTTTAATCATTTTATCAAGGAAGCCTTAACTTCCCTAGCCTTCTTCTCTAAATTTGTACATTTTTTCCAAAGGGTGACAATCTCTTCCTTAGTAGCTTTGGCTCCTTTAATTGTTTCTTGAAAACCTTCAAAGCGGTGCAGGAGATCTAAGAGTTCAGTGGTCTTAGTTCAAATATATGTTAGCATAATAAAACTAAATGAAAAAAAGAGAAAATTATCTACCCTAATAGAATCATAGAGACTAACCTCCAAGACTTCCCAAAGTCATGAGAAGAGTTAGGGATATCAATCCCACTTTTATCCTTAGTAGAAGAAACCCTAAGTTCATAGACTTCTTTGGGTCATTATGAGCTCACCGCTTTGAAGCCGAAAGGCATGAAGGCCTAGAAGATGAAGGATGAAGCATAGAACCTTCCACCAAGTAAGAAGAATAGGTGGTTGAGCAGGTTTGTGTTTTAAAGCAACCTTTAAATGCTTTCTTCCAATTAATCCCGCAACTTCTTCGGATGGAAGGGGTTGTTTTTGACCTAAAGCATTCCCTGCTTCGGATTTGTCCTTATTAGCCAAAAAAGAGAATGAATTGTTTTTTGTACCATACTTACGAATATGAACAAGAACCTAAGTATAAGTATCATTCATATAATTTAAATTAAAATATGCAAATAAAGGAAGTATTAAAAATGAAATTTATGGTCCAAGGCCTACCCTTGGGCTCCTGGCTAGAAGCAGAAGAAGAACTAGATAAAAAAGACAAACTCTTTACAATGGTTAGCTTACTACCTTTTTTCTTATTTTCGACCACCACTATAGGTTAGGCCAAGGGGATCTTTGAGCAACCCCCGAGGCATAGCATCTGAAAGAAGCATTCGGTGTAGGTAATCCACACCTCCTAAGTTCTCAATCCACAAGACCACATGCCTATGGCTGTAGACTTCTGGTGGACAAATTCTCAAAATGAGTCTTAAATTCATCCGAAGGCTATGGTTCCTCAGGTTTATCTATAACAAATAAATATAAGATTAGAATCGTAACTTTAACTTTTGGAATAAAATTACTTAAACTAGGTAAAGAACTTACTAGCTTCCAGAAAAGTAGTATTTATCTGTGGATCTTTTGGCCTAACATAAAACCATCTTTCAATGGTTATCTTTCTTATTGGCTTAATGAGATGATGTTTCTTTTTAATTTGGAGATAGTAAGTGGAGATCAGAGTCATCAATTAAGAGTCTCGGAAATTGAAAAGATAATTAACTTCTTTCATGGATATCTCCTTATAACCTCTTAAATAATACATAAGTTTAAGAGCCGAAAGAATAATATAGGGTGGTTGGGGAAGTTGAAAAGGATTTAGGTTGTAAAAATGAAGTAAGTCAATAAACAACGGAGCAATAGGAAGAGAGACTTCATTTGTTAAATATTATACAACCTAAGGGAAGCACCCCTTCGTTGGGACATCCCATATGCTAGTCGATCTCAGTGTTATTACCTAGACCCAAATAATACCATGATCAACAAGATTCGATCGAGACCCACTTGCATAAAAGATGAGTTTATTTTCGATCCAAAAGCATCAAAAATGCAAAAATTAGATAAAAGTAAGAAAAATACTAGGTGTCATTAATAAAAAATGGCAATAATTGCTGCCAAGAACATATCTATGAGTTTTTATGACAATAATAACAATATCCAAAACTCAATCAAGTTTACTTAAACAAAACCTAACCATATCTTTATGATATTATCAAAATTGGATAGTTTCACTAGAACCCCAAGATAGCTACCCCTATAAAAGCATAAAATATTTACAAATAATTAAAATGGCACAAATTCAGGTAAATGACTATAACTAATATCAAGTCACTAATCCTACAAATGCTATAAACATCCCAACTTTTATACATCTGTTTGAGATTAATCATAGATAAGTCATGATTTCTAATTGAATAAAATGTATATTGATGAGTAAAATATAAAAAGAGATAAAAAAATTACTAATTTAGTGATTAAAATGAGAAGATTAATTAAAGAACATGAAGGTTTTTGAGAGCTGTAATGGAAAAATGTTGCTGTGAAAATGAAGTAAATGGAGAAGAAGAGATAAATATTTACATGTTACTACTAAAGTAATAAAATAATGAATAATAAAATCTCAATAGTTTATTACAATAGCCATTATAATAAAATATTATTACATTTTCCAAAAAGCTGCCATAATAAAAGGCAAATTGTTTTGCATAGAAAAAGATAATCCACTTTTCAGAAAAAGATAATCCACTTTTCAAAATGACCAATCAAACAATGTCATTTGTTGCTACATTAAATGTGAAATTGATAAGTCACCTCTTTCATGAAAGATGGCTCTCGAAAAATAACCTAGACCAAAACTTCAAAATCCACTTGGCCTTCGTCGAAAGTAAATTTAGGAGGGATGTGCTATACCATATTATTCCGAAGGTGTTTTGTATAAGATGTATGAGACCAAACGGACTGCAACTAGTCTATCCCCTAAAGGGATGGTCTTACTACTAGCTCCAAAGTCTTATATAAGATTAACAAAGATAAAGAACTTATAGTCGAAAGTATAAAACCTGAAAG
The DNA here is from genome assembly GCA_030737815.1 of Allium fistulosum. Taxonomy (NCBI): domain Eukaryota; kingdom Viridiplantae; phylum Streptophyta; class Magnoliopsida; order Asparagales; family Amaryllidaceae; genus Allium; species Allium fistulosum. The sequence continues at coordinate 588,700,216 of CM060907.1, read as the reverse complement.
GTTGCATACCATAGGGCCTATGGTAATATAGGTTTAACGAACTTAGTTTACTTCCTAAAGACCTAAGATCGAAAGACTAACTCGAAAGGTCATGGTAATATAACATCCTATTTAGCTATATACAAGTACATGAAACTAAATAAGAACCAAAAACCGAAGGGAGCAATATCCTAAAGCAACAAAGCCTTAGGAGAGATAGAGCAACCTAAAGCAACGTGCAATAATGTAGTAATACTATGAAATCTCAACCTTCCATATATACATCCTAGAGCTTAAGAGAAGGCGCCTAAAAAGTAGGCATCATGAATCTGGGTGCCATATTTAGGTTAGATCTTCCAAGTGTTAGTATTCTAGCATATAAGCTCAACAATGAAAGTCATGTCATCAATCTGCGTCTTCTCTAAATGGCTATAAATAGGCGCATATCATATTGCAAAAGGGATCTTTTGGCAGTAGCATAACTCAGTCACTAAGAATAAATTGTACTTGCCTATATTAATGCTTTTTGTATGCACTCATTAATGGTAGGCTTAGTTGACTCAGTATTGTAATAGCCTTTCACCCTCAATGTAAGACTCTAAAGAAGGTAAGGTCAAAGTTGATGTAGGGATTTAGCTCGAACTGCTGTAAATCTCGGTGTCACTTTGTTACATGTACTTTTGGCTTAATTCGGATAACCAGCTATTAGCCTACTTTAATATCCATTCATCTCGGTATCAACTCTTAAAGTTCAAACTAATTTCCAACTACTACTTAAAGCCTTCGATAACCTGCCTACCTAGGTTTCCATTATCAAATCAACCGATCGAAGCTTGCCCTTCGGTCCTTGGGTGTTGGTGTTTCAAAAATACAACCAACAACATATATATTTTAAATTAATGTTTTGATGTAGTCACAAAATATATATATATATATAGCAATTTAAATTTTAAATCCAAGTATGTGTGTATTTGTATTACAAATAGTCATGTTTATTTTAAACTTAAATATAAGATATTTTGAACCAGTCAAAATTAGAATTGAATTATGATAATTTTAAATATTGACTATATTTGAATAATATCTTTTACTTAATCAACTAAATGGATCTGAAATTCAATCACATATATTAACAATCTCAAGTTATAATTTTATTTATAAATATAATTTTACAATTTATACTTATATGGATATATATATACAGTACTAAGAATATGTGTATAACAACCATTAACATATATCTTAGTATATTCAAACATATGTATATACTTAGGCATATATATATATATTCCCACAATGTGTATATGAAATTGCTATATATATGTATATACAACAGATATAAATTCCAATATCTATAAGTGTGTGTGCATATATTTATACATGTTTCATAATTATCGTATGTTATATTATCTTAGTATATATTATATATCTAAAATATACACCAAATTATAAATATAAGTGTTTTAAAATAAAATGAGAAATTGTTTTAAAATATAGATCGCATCTATTTGCTAATTAATTGTTTACATAGGCCGATCAAGAACCAGCAAGGAATTTTTTTTGAAATTTATCCCATTTTACCCACCGTTGAACAAGCCAATTCTAACATTATGTGCTTTGGGATGGCAGAGAAATTAGTTCCTAGACATGTAGGTCTGTTTCATGTGATAGAGAGGCTTGGTAAATTAGGATATCAATTCGAGTTGCCTAGTAGTTTTACGAGTGTGCATAATGTTTTTCACATTTCACATTGAAGAAAGTGTGTGCACGACCCTAATAAGGTAGTGGAACTAAGAGCAATCGAAGACTTAACTACAAAACCAGTTCTGACATATGTTCAAAGATTGAAATGAATAGTAGGTTTCGATATGAAGGAGTTAAATAATAAATATATTAGACTTGTTCACGTCCAGTGAAGCAACGATAAAGACGATTGTACCTGGGAGGTAGAAGATAATATTAGGAATACCTATCCTGACTTGTTTTAGACATTCATGATATTTGTATTGTGCTTTGTTTTTCTATTCAATGAACTAATAGTGATGCTAGTATGTCTTATGTGATGATATGGTATTAGTAGTTGCACTAATGCATTATAACTGCTGATTTATTATCTTACATTAGTAGGCTACTAGTGTAATAATTGTATTTATGTATACATTTCAATTAATGACAATAGGTCATTTCTCTACCTTATTAGAATTTCTTGGATGAAATTCCTGTAAGAAGGAGTGAATATAACTCCCTGTATTTTGGAGTGCCATAATATGGGCTTAATTGACAAAAAGATTAATTAAACAATAATTAAAGAAATTTATTAAAGGAATTACTCAAGAGAAATTTAATTAATCAAGTGTAGGATACTTAAAGAATTAATTGAGTTGAACTAAAGGTAATTACTACAAGATTAATTTCTAGCCATAGAAGATTAAATAGGTGAAGGGGATTGTGTACAATAAAGGGTTTAAGGAATTAATAAGATTAAGAACGTAGGTATTTCAGCCTAAGCCCACATTATTAACCCTTGTATCCCTAAACACATACCATTCTCTTCATATCCACATTCCATAAAAAAAATTAGCCCGCCATTACCAAGAGGAGGAGGAGAAAGAAAACTAAACAAGGACATGATTCAAACTTATTTTCTAAAGGAAGAAAGGATTTCAATCAACTTTCTTACATAAGTGAGTAATATTAACCTAGTTTTCCAACAGAATTTGTTTAGATTCACATCTTGTGTATATTTGTTATTTATAATGATGTGATGATGGTGGATTAATTCTATATGAGTTTGGTTGTTGAATGGTTATGTTATTGGCAAGTTTATGGGTAAAACATGAATTATCACCTCTAAATGAATTGAAGTTTTGATATATTGTTTAAAATATTGGATTAGAGATGATTTTTAGACTCATAATTTTCAAATGGAAAAATAATTTATTTTAAATTTTCTGATAAAAATAAACAGTTTTAGCTATAAAATAACATTAAAAATATTTATTTTTTTAGAAATTTTCCTATGATTTTTTGAATTAATATGAATTAAGGTAAGAAATATCCTTAATTAATGAGTTAATTAAGAAATGGATTAATTAAAGAGTAATTAAAGAAGAAAGTAATGGCTCGTTTCTGAAATTACTATTATAGTCTAAAGGTAACAAGTGAAAATGTGACATGTGTGAAGACTAAATAAAAATACTTTGTTAACTGATAAATCGGTTTCCTATTTAATAACATATTTTCAATCATAACTCTGATAGCTCATTGTTGCATAGATGCGATAGCTAATTGTTGCGTAGATGCGATAGCTAACTGTTGTGTAGATGCGAAAGCTAATTGTTGCGTAGATGCGATAGCTTATTGTTGCATATATGTGATAGCTCATTAGTGGATAGACACGATAGCTCATGCATTCGATATCTATAACCTCTATAGTGTAAAATAGTATTTATGATAGTAAAAATGCGATAGCTCGTAAATGCGATAACTGATGAACACATTAGCTTATCGTTGCATAAACATGATAACTCAAAGTCATACATTGATAGCAATAGAGATGATAGCCCATACATTCAATAGTTATAAAGACGATAACTTATACACTCAATAATTATAGTTAATACATACAACAGCCACTGTGCCATACATTTGATAACTATAGCTTCATAACTTCGATAGCAAAATTTTCATACTCTTGGTAACCAAAATAAGTGTATTATTCGTAGCATCTTGGAAGCCAGTTTTCATGACATTTAGCTTGAATTATACCATGTAAAGTTATAAAATGAATAATGATAAGTTATAATTATAATAACTTATGTAAAGGATGGAAATGGCTAAATCTTATAGTAAGATAAGAAAATATAAGTTGTATCATCTAAATAGTGTGAAAGATAAAAATGTTTTATCTAAAAGCAATGAAGAATTTTGACCTAAATGAAAGGGTCTATGGGATGTGTAAAGTACATAATTAATAAATGAAGAAATGATCCGAATCCAAGATTTTAAACATGTTCACTCATGGAGATATTGAATGGCATGGTATCAAGACTTGGGAAGTCTATTGGATTTTCAAAAAATAACTCTAATGCGAGTAAATAACATCAAAATGGACATAAATACAGAATAAAGGAATGAATCTGCAATATGAAACGAAAGTGTTTCTAGGACTTGAAGGGGATATTGATGCTTAGTAAGGAAGCTTGCTAGAATGTATTCACGGTGTGTACATTCAGTGTAATACCCCGAAATTTTGTATATAACTTAAATAATGATTATAATTAATAATAAATAAAATTTTAATTTAGTAGGAGGGTAATTTGGTAAATTCTAATAGGAGGGAAAATATTAATTTCACTACGCCATAAATGGTCTTCTGCAACACAAAAAAAATGTTGGCTCAGGCCCAAAAATGTTGCCATAGGTCTATGGCAACACTTTTAGGGTGATGCAATTTTTGCCGTTGTCTTAGGCCTCAAAGGCAACATTTTGACTATCTAAGGCAACATAAGTAATATTATTGCAATAGAATCCTATTTGGGTCTATGGCAACACCCATAGGTATCTGTAGCAACATTCCAAAAATGTTGCTATAGATATTAACTTTCTGAAGTTGTGGGGCCCACATCTTGTGGGGCCCACGACCCAACTGGCTCCATCCATATGGCAACACCTTGAATGACTATTGCAACATTATTTTAAGAAACATTTATAACCCGGTGGCAACACTATTATGAAGCTACTGCAACACTATTCTGAAGCTACTACAACACTATTCTGAAGCTACTTCAACACTATACTGAAGCTACTGCAACACTATACTGAAGAGACACTAAGAGCACATAGAACAGTACAATATCACATAGAACACTTCCATAATACACAGTACAATATCACATAAAACACTTGCATAATACACAACATAATACACAGTACAGATAACAATTCATACAGCAGTACATATCACAATTCATGTCAGTTACCCCAAAATATCTAGTTACCCCAAAAGACTACAAAGCTACCCCAAAATATCCGGTACATATAACAATTCATAAATGAGACTTAAGAGCTGGTGTCTCTAGTCAGATTATCAGTCTCACTGGACATGATTGTGGAAGTTAGATCCTCTACATTGATGTTCATCTCCGGGTTGGCATCACCTAATTTCTTAAGCACCCTAGCCAAATTCTCTTGTACCTTCTGATTTACCTTGGATTCTAACTGTGCTTCCATTTCTTCGACAAGCCTTTGCCTTAAGTCATGTACGTAAGCATTTGTTAGAGCCTCGGTTGATTGTTTTGCACACTTTGCACGCCTCCCTATAAGCAAAGGACGACCCTGTGATTTTCCATTCGAAATTACCATTTCAACAGTATTTCCTCCTTCTCCACCGGCCATTACCTTTTGAACTAAGTCCTACAAAATAAAGCCACATCAAAATTACCCTATAGTAAATGCAGAGAATGCAGCAAATGCTTACATATGGATTGTGTACAGCAAATGAAGAGAAAGCCACATTTTGGAAAACAATTTGTTTATATGCATGTAATTAGAAAACAATTTGTATCATATATACTAGTAAAAAACTGGAAAACAATTTCGTCGACAGCCAGCAACGGCTTCGTCATCTGGATTCTAAGGCTTCAAACGGCCATTCATTTTATTTATGCACATATGTGTATTACTATAGACATATATTTTTTTATAAACCAAGTCAGTAATCCCTTTAACCAAATTCATTTCTTCGTTTCCAGTTTTTGTGTCATTTCTAGCCAAACGCAAAAGCAAGTCCTCTTCATTCGACTAGAAAAGGAAAAAAAATGGCTGAGGGTTCAAAATTCTTAATCTCACAATATACTCAATTACAATTTCCAAAGCAAACATCTATGCCATTAGTACATTTGCGAAACTCAGGTTCAACAAGTGTTTCAAGGACAGTTTCAAGGACATGAGCATACATGCACATGAGCAAGACATGAACAATGTGCAGCATGTGCAAAACAGAACAAAATTATTACAAAACAGAATTATTACTTACAAGTTTGTACTTTATTACTTGAGGATTAGACACGTACTCACATCCATCTGTTCTCTTATGACTTTTAAGAAAAAGTGCTGCATCAGATGGTGTCTCCTGATACAAGTTCAATAGATAGTTTAGCATACACTCTCTTCAGTCAAAAATGTAAAGTATCACATACCATCTTATGACGAAGCTGGGCGAACGACTTTGGACCAGCGGTGTGTGTGTCTTGATACGACTTACGACTATCAGAATTTTTCAGGGCTTTTTGTTAAAAAAATACACAAAAAACAAAGTACTCGTTTATCTCACAAAAAAAAGCACTCGTTTATCTTGCGAAATAAATAATATGTACGTATACCTGAATCTCATCATCTGCCCAATATCTCAAGAGCACTTTAAAATCCTCCACTGGGATGTTGTCCAGCTTGTTTTCTAGCCTCTCCTCATCAGTCTTATAAGATCTATAATGAGCTGTTTTTATGCGACTCTTGTACCCCGTCCAACAGTCACGAATAGACTTCAACACCCAGTTTTCACATTCATCCGGAATAATATACCGTTTCTTAAATATAAATCAAAGATAAAAAAGAATAAATAAATCAAAATTCAGCTACATTATAGTTAATAGATCAATATTACTTATTAAAGTAAAATTCAGCAACATTATTGTTAATAATAGATTACCTTAACATAATCCCATAGAGATTTCTTCAACTTTTCAGGAACATCCGACCAAGATTTATACGTAAGTGGCACAGACCTTTTCAATGTTCCTAAAAAGTTGCTCAGTTCAGATATTACTTTGTCATCATCTGAAATAGGTTGGAACCACTGGTTCATCATAATTACAACTCTTTTGTCATTCGCCCTTGTTTGAACATTAAACATCTTTGTGTGACCTTTGAGTCTTTTAGGAACTTCACCTTTAATTAAAATGAAAAGTCCCGTCAAATAATAACATAAATCATAATGTAAATTCGGTACTTAAATATTAATCCTACTATAATATTAAATATTATTGTCACATCAATTCAGTACATGCTTCAACTTCTTCATTTTCAATGTCTGGCAAGACATTCTCCGCAACATACTTATTTGCCATACCACTTGCACTAGCTTTTGCAGCATTTTTCTTTTGTCGTTCCCGCAGAGCCAAATAATCAGCTATTGTTCCTTTTCCTTCAACATCCTTCTCAGTTGAACTTACTACCAGGCTTGGGCTTGGGCTTGTGCTTCTCAACTTTTCCTTTTCCTTTGCGATACCACTAGCTGAACGAGTTTGTGGTCCACTAACAGGCTTGGGCTTCTCAACTTTTTTAGTTCTCTAAATTGTATATATAAGTAGGAAGTAAGATTGGATTTTATAGTTATTATCTTCATAAGCAGAAAAAATAAGATATGTAGCTATCACACACCTTTCTTGGACTTTGTGAAGTATCATCTTCACTATGCTCTTCATGGTCCGGATTATATTCCTGATCACTATCCACATCCTCTTGCATCTTTCCTTTTCCTTTATCTTTTTTTTTGTTTGCATTTCTCGGTTCAGCTGAAATTGCAGGCACACCTAGAGAAGCAAGAACTTCGTTGTTCCTCATCACATTAACAGCTCTATGCACTTCATATTCTTTTAGGTTCATCATCAACTTAGCAGCTCTCTGTACTTCATAATCTTTTATAGATAGTGGAGGTGTAGAATACTCATTTGGAGGTGGTGGAGGTGGTAGATGAACATCCTGCAAGTATATAATAAACAGGAACATCATAGTAAGTATGCTGCAAGAGTGGTACAAAATATTCAAATTACAATAAGATCATCATAATAAGAATTCTTCAAACCTGCATGCTATTTTCATCCATATCTTCTTCTTCCGGTGTTGGTAAACGTGATTCCAACTTCCTCTTAACACTTGATGAGTTCACATTCACTGTTGAATCGCTGATTTTTGGTTTTTTTTTGTGTCATCTTCTGAGGATTTACCTGATTCAGCCGTGTCGACTTCCGAGGACTCCTCACCTCAGCTAACTTTAGATTCTCGGTTGCATTGCTGGGTTCTGGATTATTCAACCGTGCTGACTTCCGAGGACTTTTCACCTCAGCTAACTTTAGATTCACAGTTGCATCGTTGGGTTCTGGATTATTCAGCCGTGTCGACTGCCGAGGACTGTTCACCTCACCTAACTTTAGATTCACAGTTGCATTGCTATTCAACCGTGCTGACTTCCGAGGAATGTTGACTTCAGCTAACTTCTTGTTTTTTTGGTTCTGTTGTAGTTGATGAGCCGTCACGTACGGTCGTTTCACTGGTTTTGTAGCTGCAACAATACAATGATATTATAATCATAATCTTTAAATGTTATAATCAAAATATCACAATAAATTTTTTTTTGCTATATCAAAATATCACAATCTGTAAATGATATTAACTATCCATTTATATATACCTGTAACCAGATTCTGCCTTGGCCGCATGATTACATGCGGCTGCATTTGCTTCAGTGGCTCAATTGCAGTATCGACAACGTTGTCGATATAAAAATCCAAGTTGCCACCATTGTTAACTCCTTTGACTAATTCGGAGAGGTCTGCATCATTCGTCACTAACTTCCACCCACCCTTCTCACCATTTCTCATATAAATTCCTCCTATTTCGGTGTATTGAAGGTCATCCTTCACAAACTCCATGAGCACTGTGTATGAGAAGTAGTTAGGATCAACCCTCTTTACCACAGTATCAGTTCCACCAACATATTGTGCCTTCTGAAATGCACCCTTGTGATGAAATGTGAGCTGCATGAGTTCCCCCATCCTATACAAAATGGATACAGAATGGTGAGTTTACATTGGAAGCAAGATATGAAATAATAAAATGGGCAGGTATATTAAGTACATATGTGTATGCAGGTATATAAAGCACTAGAAACAACAAGGGAAGACATAAAATCATAATAACTTACAAGTAGTCAAGTAATTAAAAAGTAGTAAATTAATTATGAAAATCAACAGATACAGAAGTCGTCCCTTAATTAAGAACCAATACATAAATAGAAGTCACTTGATATTGCTACATAGAAATCAAGAGGAAGTTTCCTCTATGCTATGCGGAATGAGGATTTGTGTTACCGGGACGTCATCTCTATACCACCTAACATCACTAACTTGATTTCCTATTCCATTACCACATTGAATATCATGTAAAACTGGATCATCTTCATTTCCATTTTCATTTTCGACATCACACCAGTCCCTCAGCAATTTCTTGACAACATTATAAAGTGCCGTATCAGTTGGATCTTGTATATAAAATACTTGTTGTACTTGTGAAGCCATAACATACGGATCAGATTTCTGGCACAATCTATTAAAATTAACTCGAGTCATCCCATACAAATCTTTCTCTTCTTAGTACCAGCAACACTTAAATAAAACCACTGAAATTTCTCCCCAATAATCAATTTCTAGTATTTCTTTAATTGCTCCGTAGTAACTAACATTACCAACCAATGGATTTTGATCTTTTGAACTTGCAAAGCTAGTGGTCAAGGCAGTCAAGAATACACCACTATTCTGTGTTTTACACTTAGCATCTCTATATTTTGTATGGAATCTGTATCCATTAATAACATATCCACTAAATTTCCTAGCTGTCCGATTAGGGCCCATTGCAAGCACTTCTAGCTCTTTCGAAATGTCCTCTTTTTTCCCAACCTCATCCTTCAGCCATTTCCAGAATTCTTCAGTATGTGCTCTCTCTTTTATATCTTCTCGATATTGCATGACCATCAATTAAAGCTCGATGTTCCCTATAATAATTATGATGGTATTAATATCAATAAAGAAATATTCTAATTCTTTAGTACTTGCTAGAATAAAATTAGAACATAAAAACTTACTCTTTTAAATTATCTATTTCCTCGTTACCACAATTGAATAGAATGTACCGATGACATGCTATCCACTCAGATTCTTTTAGATGAATAGCTTTTCCATCTTTATTTCTTCTTGTACCAATAGCATATTCCATATTTTGTGGACAACTTTCAAATTTAGGTACTGCATCACCACCGCTTAAGAATCTTGAGTAGAATGTCAAGCATTCTTCTGCCAAGTAACCTTCGGCGATGGAACCCTCCGGTTTAGATCTGTTGCGCACATAAGATTTGAGTTTAGCTAGATAACGCTCAATCGAAAACATACATCGAACATGCACAGGTCCACCGTATTCAACTTCCTTGCACAAGTGAACCGTCAAGTGAACCATTATGTCAAAGAAAGCCGGTGGAAATATCATCTCAAATTGGCAAAGAATTTCGACAATTTCTTGTTGTTGCCTCTTCACATCTTCCAAATCAATTACTTTGCCCCAAAGACCTCTTAAGAATGCACCAAATCTTATCAGAGACAATGCAACCTCAGGCTTCAGTGTTTTTTTCACAGCAAATTGCAACAAGTAGTGAAGTAGAAAATGAGCATCATGGGTCTTGTACCCTGAGATTTTCCTTTCCTTCTTATGAACATACCGACTGATATTGGCTGCACAACCGTATGGCAATTTAACATTCTCCAGTACTAAGCAAAATATTTCTTTTTCTTTATTCATCATGTCAAATATGGCAACCGTAATCTCAAAGTGTTCGCCGTCATTTGATAAAACGGGATGCAGGACCTTCCTGCTGCCCATTTCCTGTAAATCAAAACGAGCATTCAAATGGTCTTTTGACTTGCCACTAATATTTAGCAAAGTACCGAGTATGTTGTCGCATATGTTTTTCTCTATATGCATAACATCAAGGTTATGTCGCAATAAATTGTGGCTCCAATACAGTAAATTGAAAAATATTGACTTCTTTTTAAAAGGGGAATCCTTTTTCTTCCCAAAATTATTTTCAAAGTCACGCAACAGTTCTTCAATGTCTGTTCCTAATAAATTTCCCGGAATCTGTCCTATTTCAACTTCACCATTGAACCAACTCTTACCAAACCTCCACTTGTGTTTCAGATCCAGAAATTTTCTATGATTCATGTAGCACATTTTTTTACTATGTTTCAAGTACATTGAAGAAGTCTCATAATGGCATACAGGACAACCCAATTTACCCTTTGTGCTGCAACCGGATAACATTGCATACCCCGGAAAATCGCTAATGGTTCACAACACACTTGCACGTAACATGAATTTTTGATCAGTAAAGGCATCATAAGTTTCTATACATAGATCCCATAATTCTTTCAACTCTTCAATTAGAGGCTGCATATATACATCAATTTTATTCTTTGGAGACTCTGGACCGGAGATGAGTGTTGAAAGAATTAGATTTTCGGGCTTCATGCACAACCAAGGTGGAAGGTTGTAGTTAACTAATACAATTGGCCATGTACTGTAAGTTGTACTCATTGTACGAAAAGGATTGAATCCATCAGAGGCTACACCCAATCTGATATTTCTATTTTCTGATGAAAAATCAGGATACATAACATCCATCGCCTTCCAAGTCTCGCTATCAGCTGGATGTCTAAGTTTTCCGTCTTTTTTTCGGCCCACAGAATGCCATCTCATAAGTTGTGAATACTCCTTGCATATAAACAGCCTTTGCAGCCTTGGTTTTAGCGGAAAGTAACGCATCACTTTTGTCGGGACTTTGTGAATCAACTTCTCTGGATCATTGTCACGGGTGCCTTTCTTTTCCTCTTCCCACCTCGAAATACCACAAGAGTTACAGACATCTTTATCTTCATTTTCTACCCAATAGAGCATGCAATCGTTTGGACATACATGTATTTTTTTGTAATCAAGACCTAAATCTTTAATGATTTTCTTCGCGGCTCTAAAAGATAAAGGTATGTGGGCCTGTGGAAAAGCCTCTCTCATCAACTCTAGTATATCCCCAACTACAAACTCTGTAATTCCATGTACACATTTTAAAGAATAAAGCCTGATGATAAAACTTAATCTCGAAAATTTTGAACAGCTAGGATATAATGGCTTCTTTCCATCTTCGACAAGGCGATAAAATCTTTTAGCATCGGCATTTGGTGCATCAAAATTCTCATCTTCACAGTTCTGCATATTTCCACGAGTACGGTGCAACATTTCACCTAGATTATCTCCAAAATCACCAGCATCACAATCTATATCTTCATCACTCCTTCCAAAATTTGGGTGAGAAACCTCACAAATCCATTTCACATACAATGGAGATGGACCATTGCAGATGAGATGATCATAAATTATATTTGGACGACGCCACCTGCTATTTTTTACAATACTTGAATGGGTACGTCATTTCATCGCCTACGGCGAATTTAGAAAAACCGGTATGTATAAAGGCTCTTATCCTGCTAATATATCCTTCACTAAACTTTGGAAGTTCTATCCAAATGTTTTCGCTGTCCATCACTACAATTATGAATATGAGTATTTTAACATAAAAAGATAAAATTTGTATGTGTCCAATAAGAGGAAACCTAGACAAGTCGAATTGTTAATTCACGCCGAATTAAGAATTTATAAGTAGTTTAAATCGAAACCCTAAAGTGATGGGAGAGAGTGTTATACCTCAAAATCAAAATTGAAGCCCTAAAGTGATGTGAACAATGCTTGAACCCCCAAATCGAAGCGAAATCGCTGAACAAAGCTTGAACCCCCAAATCGAAGCCCTAATCGAACCGAAATCTCTGAACCCCAAATTAAGAATGTTCGCTTGAACCTTTGTAAGAAGACAGAGAAGAATGAAAATAAAAAGTTATTTGCGGGGACTTTTTTCTTCACGGCTCTAAAAGATCAAGGAGTGGTGTTCGGATTAATGAGGTGTCACGTTCTCCAACGTAGGATTTGCCTTGGTAGATTGGCGCGGATCGGTGCGAAAGATATTCAAAGGTCTGCTATAGTAACACTATAAAAAAATGTTGCATCAATTACACTTGTTTAGCTAGAGCAACACATTTTTATGACTAAGGAAACACCGAAAATTCAACGTTGCAGTAGGACCAAAATTGTATAGCTATTGCAATATTTTACCTGGCAACACCTTGCAAAAATGTTGTAGAAGGCCATCTATGGCGTAGTGTTTTACAAATGGTTGAATTAGCTGACGGGAGTCACACCATTACATAGCACTCATTATTTTGGTCAAGATGGAGTATTCATTTGTCTGAATCGAATGTTGTAGAAGTGAGATAACATAATTTTATTTAAGTGGGATGGGTTTAGGACTGAGTTGGGCTAAGCATCAACTAGAAACTCTGTTCCTCTTCAATCAACCAAACAAAAAATTCACAATTCTCAATGGAATTTGATGAGACAAGTTGCATTGAATTCATAACAGAGTTCTCTACCATCTAAAGTAGAAATCGAAGGCTAATTCGAAGGTTGGAATTTCTGGAAATTTGAGACTATGACGACCTGCAAATCCATACCCTTTGAATCAACAATAAACCACACATGTCTAACCCAATAAGCACAGACTGACAGAAAGTCATGAGAAAGAAAAGAAGAGAGAAGAAGAGAAGAGAAGAAAGAGAGAAGAGAGAACCAAACAAAACTATTTAGAATCTCACATCGTAGCGGAAAACATATAATATCACATCAATGATCTTTACAAAACAGAAACTGTATATACATACATCAATCAATCAGAGTTCAACAATCAATCACTAATCATCAGCCTGGGCAGTTATAATAACCTGTCCTTACAATTGCCGATAATTTAAACAACAATAACGCATCGAAAAATAGACAGATACGTGTATACGACATGAAGATCTCCAGCTCGCCCGTCGAAGCTCCAAAAGCACCAAATCTGAACCTGTAAATATACTCGGTCTAACCCGAGCATTGAAAGGGAAGAACGCCTCGATCAGTCTGGTAAACCAGCGTGAGAAACACACTCAACTGAATTTATTAAATTACCAAACTTTCCTTTTCAAAACAAAAGTATCTCGTAAGACACACCCATACATAAACACGGACATGTTTTTACCTTACGATACCAAAACCTTTCATATCAAGTCATGTTATATTATACTAGTGTCTAGTATACGAATAATATTCAAATAGCTGAAATGGTTACCCATATAGCATTTGGGGCTATTCATTACGCCAATACAAACAAAACCGCAATTCATAGTAGAGAATGGATTTCCATACAAATGACCAGGTGAAGGGACTACCTTCCAGTAGTACATCTCTAGAGGAATGTACCGAGGCACAAAACATCTGCCCTCTACCAACACAAGATCGACCCACCTCTATAACTAGGTAGTACCGAATATGTCATCCCCCAGTCGTTATCGACCTTTTCGAGGGCCCTCTAGCATACAAACCACATTAATTTACAACTCGAATGTCACAGCGGGAAGAAATATATCTAGAAGGGGATGACCATATCCTAATTGGGAATGACCCACTTAGCCCTGCTACATCTAACCCTGTTTTGGTCATTTCCGGTTGATGAGATCTGAGGTAACGATTACCTTTCACATATCACATCACTTTGAATGCCACATTGCCATTTTCGTTAATTACTAATTGCCTTCACAAAAATACAACCCTTGAGCTTGTACGTCTCAAGGAGGGTGTTAAGATAAGAGAAGTTGCCTTCTCCACCACTAATTGATGTACGTTAGTAAAACCAATGTACGTAATCTTAGAAATGCAATGTCAGACACTTGTCCATACAAGTTGTCCAAGAACAGGTCAAACCGAAGGTACTTTCCTACCACATGTTGTCGGGAAATTCCTAGGATTAGTAGCAAATAGTCCTTGCTTGGATATTTCATAACGAAGAGACTACTGCTACTGGATGTATATTGGGAGTTTAACCCCAAATGATCAAAAAGCAGTCCTTCAATATGAAAATCCTAAATATCAATGACATTAATAACCTACACAATCGAACGCATATACGTTGGTCCGAAGTGGTTTTCAGATAAATCTGATCCCGGTCTCTTCGCACCAACAACGCAAAAGCGTTTCTCAACCTCACACAGAAACTAAGTCTCATAGACTTATTACGTCTCCAACTTTCAACTTGCTATCCTTCGGCCAAGAAGGAAGCTCGATAGGTTGGAGTAATCACTCTGCATACACGAATCAACATTCTCAACACAAACGATAATCAAGCGTACACAGTCAGTCACGTACTAAGTGTACGACTAATTAGTTCCCACATCAAGTCGAGGAACTAAAATGGCCAAATTTATAAATTTAGAACTAAAATAGTCACTAGGCCTGATTTATTAAATCATTCATTAATTAAATCACTTTCCAAATTTAATGCTTCAAATTGCCTTTAAAAAGATATAATTCCAAAACCATTTCAATATTTCACTATTTGGAAAACATTTCCATATGCTTATGTTAATAATAAGTGAATTCACAATTTACTTTATTTTAAAACCATTCAAAATCCATTTTAAAATATCACTTCCCAAAACATTCATTTTATTTAAAGGATTATTCACTGTCCAAAATCGTGAATATGATTCTCTTACCAAATTCATTACTTCTACACATTTAATTTAAAGGATTATTCACTATCTAAAATTGTGAATATAATTCCTTTATAAACTTCCATATTTAACTTATCAAATAAGTTGATTTCGGATTTATAAAACAATATCTATAAAAACTTCCATTTATAAAATTCCTTTATTAACCAATTCCATTTATCTCATTTATATGCCAAAATCCAATTATAAGTTTATTTACTTATAATTCTCTTATTTACAAATTCATTTTTTCAAGTCTTATTTTTTATAAAATCCATTATAAATTCATTTCTAAATTCCAATTCCAAATCCATATACAAATTTGATTACAATTCCATTTCTAATACTTATAAGACACTGTTTATAATTCCATTACTCTTATTTATAAAATATCAATTTTGTCAATCTTATATATAAACCGTTTATAATAAGTTAAAAATCTCAATTTAACATATTTTACAAAATAGTTAACTCCATATTTCAAAAATCTTATTTTGATTCCATTTAAATAAACTTCTTCTTTTAATAATTTACAAATCATTATTAAAACTCATATAACTCCAAAAATCATATTTTAAGTATATTTCACAAAATCATAATTTTTATAACATAAAATTATAACTTTTTATTTATTTAAAATAAATTCATTTCCTTAACAATTCAAAAATTAATAAAACATATATTTTCAAAATCACTTTGAAATCCTTTTTAATTTGAAATCATCGTTTTAATATTTTTAAAATTCCAAAATATGGCCCAATGGTGCAAGAGCACTAAATAAGGGAATTCACATCAATCACGGCATCCAAACACCATATATCACATGAAAACAACATATATATCAATACTTGTCAATAAAAATCAACACCGGTGAAGAATCCATTCGGATCTCTCCAACCTGTCACCTGCAACAAATATACATATGAGAAAATATATACAATGTCCGCTTCGAGGCAGACGTGCGTACAAAGGGCCATCCGCTTATACACGGGAATGTATAGGGTCTCATTCGCTAAAATATGCGAAAATATATCAAACTACCAATATATATAATATACATCCAAACAACCATCACAACATATAATACAATTTATTCTAACTTATACAAAAATATAAGCAAGTCAGAAAGAGTGAGTTGTACTCACTTTTATTCCAATAGCCGTTGCAGCGTTTTATTTTGAATAAAATTAAACGAGCGTTTAATTTTACTCAAAATTTCTAGCAGCTCCAAATCAATCCAAACCAGCTCCATAGCGTAGTGTTCGTGAATATGAACCCGATGCAACTTGTTTCGTCCAATTTCGACCTCGTATGACAAAGTTATAGCATTTTAAAGATTATACGAATTAAATTATAATTAATTTACACTTTTTATTTATTTTTTATTTAACCTTCCAGAAAATCATGGCCGTTGATTTAAAACCCCAAGATCTAGGCCACCCCTCCTTTCTTCCACGCGTGTAACATTCCCAGGTTACCATCGTATATTCGAACCCATAGCCGAATCTTTGATTGCACGCTGCTCCACCCAGGCTCCACCGTGACTCGATCTGACGCAGCGGCGGAATAACAGAAATGATTGTGATGATGAAAGTAGCAATCGATGAAGTAGAAAATACCGAAATGTCCAAATTCGTTGATCCGAAGATACCGAATTCTAGCTATCCCAAACACGTTGATCGCGCACGATACCGTGTTTAAAGATCTGCGATTCTTCGCACGTTGATCTAGCGCACTAGATTCCGTGAATCGGCTTCAGCAATCGTTGAATCGAGCGCACTCGATTAACCGAAAGTGGAGATAGGAGATTACACTCAACTACCAATTTAAGAAGAGGCACAAAAGCTCTCAAACAATAATTTTATTCAAAAATCAACAACCTTTACAAATGACCAACACCCCGCTATTTATAGAAGTTACAACTCACACAACAGAAAATTGTACAACACATAGGTCGATCACGACCTAAACATCACGACCTAAAACAGGCGACCTAAAACAGTCGACCTAAAAACAAACGACCTAAAAACAGAACGACTTACTATAGGTCGTTAATGACCTAACAGATTACAACATAGCAAATACAACACAACATATTACAAACCAACACGACTTACGACCTAACACATGAGCGACCTAGAAATGTAAGGTAGTGACTCAAGAATTCCAGGCGGCATGAGCTTCAGCGACTTATAGCAATCGACGACCTAAAACTTCCTGCGACCTAAGGCCTCGCGACCTAAGGACATACTTTCTTTATGTGACCTAACCCTCCCAGCGACCTAACTTAGGTCGTATTACTTTTCCGCGACCTAAAGTAGGTCGTAACTCGTTAGGTCGTTCGAGCGCCTTTTCCTTTAGCTCGATAGCTCGCGAGCCTCCACTAGATCGCTGGAGCGACTTAAAGGACTTGTTAGGTCGTTCGCGACCTAAGACTTCACCAACTTGGCATGCGTCATCACTGTGTAACTCTGCTACTTCGCTAGGTCGTGAGCGACTCACTAGGTCGTGAGCGACCTAAAAACCTGGAACTGGAATATTGTGCTGCATCATCCTCTCCCGGTTGACAAATATTCGACCTCGAATTTGCACCTTCTTCTTCCACAACAAACTCATCCCCATGATACGGAATCAAATATTTGACATTGAAAACATCAGAAGTATAATCATCATTCGGCAATCTCAACTGATATGCATTCTCATTGATTTTCTTCAAAATTTCCACTGGACCGATTTTTTGAGCCTTCAACTTATTATATGTTCCCACTGAAAAACGATCTTTTGTCAACACGGCATAAACCAAGTCACCTTATCTGAAATTCACACATCTTCGCCTTTTATCTGCCAGTTGTTTATACTTCTCATTCGCTTTCTCCAATCGTTCCTGAACGATTTTATGACATTCTATCAGCCCTTCAACAAAATCAACAGTTTTCTTAACTGTCCCCTTCGGGTGTGGTACTATCGTTAAATCCAACGGTCCCTTTAGTAAGTTTGAATATACGATCTGAAATGGACTGAAACCCGTACTACGGTTCACAGCATGATTATGAGCAAACTCTGCTTGACATAACTTTATATCCCAACTCTTCAGATTATCCTTCACAAGGCACCGTAATAAATTTCCCAATGATCTATTTACAACTTCAGTTTGTCCGTCCGACTGCGGATGATAAGCACTACTGAAATTTAGCTTTGTTCCCACTATCTTCCAAAAACTTAGCCAAAAATGACTCAGAAATCTGGTATCCCTGTCGGAAACTATGGACTTTGGTAAACCATGCAAACGATATATCTCTCTAAAGAACAATTGTGCAACACAGACGGCATCCGCTGTCTTCTTACATGCTATGAAATGTGCCATTTTCGAAAACCGGTCAACTACAACAAATATAGAATCATTTCCCCTTTGAGTTCTAGGTAAACCCAACACAAAATCCATGCTCACATCCACCCATGGTTTTGTCGGAACTGGTAATGGCATGTATAATCCTGCATTCGTAGCGGTTCCCTTCGACACTTGACAAACATGACATCTCTCGACAAATCTCCCCACTTCTTTTCTCATTGACGGCCAAAAGTAAGATTGAGAAATCAGCTGTAATGTACGGTCTCTACCCACATGGCCTTCTTCATGTAACTCTTTCACAATTTTTATCCGTAAACTGCAATCAGGTACACATAGTTGATTTCCTTTAAACAGGAAACCATCCACCAATGTAAACTCATCCATCTTCCCTTCCTTGACTTCATCTACAAACTTTGCAAGGTAAGGATCTTCAACACACAACTCCGGAAGTACTTCGAATCCCATCACTTCAATTTTCATTGTAGTTAATACATGATTTCTTCTGCTCAGCGCATCTGCCACACGGTTTGTCACTCCAGATTTGTGTTTCACAACAAATGTAAATTGCTGCAGATAGGCAATCCACGATGCATGCCTTGCTGAAATTTTCTCCTGTCCTTGCAGATGTTTCAAAGCCTCATGATCAGGGTATAGCACAAACTCCTTATGAAATAAGTAATGTCTCCAGTGTTTAATAGCTTGCACAACTGCATAAAATTCCACATCATACGTACTGTATCTCATCTTCGCTCCTGATAACTTCTCACTGAAATATGCGATAGGACGTCCCTTCTGACTTAACACTCCTCCAATCCCAACTTTAGATGCATCAGTATGTAATTCAAACAACAATTGAAAATCTGGTAATACTAGAATTGGTGCTCTCGTTAAAAGTTCTTTGATTCGTTCAAAAGCAACCCCTGCTTCCTCTGACCATAAAAATTGCTTCCCCTTCATACAATCAGTAACTGGTGCCATCACACTACTGAAGTGTGGAATGAACCTTCGGTAGAACGATGCCAAACCATGAAAACTTCTAACTTTTGTTATCGTCTTGGGTTGTGGCCAATTTTTGACTGCTTCAACTTTATTCTGATCCACCTGTATACCTCCTCCCGATATAACGTATCCCAAAAATAACACACTATGCGTCATGAACATGCATTTCTTCGTTGCAGCATAAAATTGTTCCTGTCGTAGTACCATCAACACTTCTCTCAGATGTTGCAAGTGTTCTTCTGCGCTTCCACTGTATATCAGTATATCATCAAAATACACCACCACAAACTTTCCAATGAATGGTCCAAAAATCTGATTCATCACCCGCATAAATGTACTCGGTGCATTCGAAAGACCAAATGGCATCACCAGCCATTCGTACAACCCCTCACGTGTCTTGAATGTTGTTTTCCATTCATCCCCTGGTCTGATTCGAATTTGATGATAACCACTCTTCAAATCAATCTTCGAAAAGATAGTAGCTCCACTAAGTTGATCCAACAAGTCATCCAACCTAAGCATTGGAAATTTGTATCTCACTGTAATTTTGTTCAGCGCTCTACTATCTGTGCACATCCTCCACGTCCCATCCTTCTTCGGCACTAACAATGCTGGTACAGCACATGGACTTAAACTTTCCTGCACACGCCCCTGTTCAAGCAATTCTTCCACCTGCCTTCGCAACTCCTCGTGCTCCTTTGGACTCATTCTGTAGTGTGGTCTATGAGGTAACACAGCTCCTGGAACAAGATCAATTTGATGTTGAATGTCTCTCAACGGTGGTAACTCCGTTGGCAACTCCTCTGGAAATACATCTTCAAATTCCTCCAGCACTGGCTTTACTTCTTCAGGTATCTCAACCACTTCATGACTCTCACGTCCAATCAACAAGTATACTTCAGGCTCCTCTTCGACTTCTTTAACAAACTCCTTTAAAGATAGCAAAGTTTTAAGTTCTTTAATCTCCTCCAACTTGCTTTCTTCTTGTTGTCGCTTCTTTGGAACTAAAGTAATCTTCGTGCCTTCAAACATGAAACTATAACTGTTTGTACGCCCATCATGTTGCACCGCTCTATCAGACTGCCACGGTCTCCCTAACAATAGATGACATACATCCATGTCCACAACATCACACCAAATTTCATCTTTGTATTTTTTCCCAATCGAAAAATTAACACAAGCTCTTCGACTAACTTTCACCTCCCCACCTTTCCTCAACCAAGCTAACTTGTAAGGTTTCGGATGCTTCTCTGCCTTCAATGCCAATTTCTTCATAGCCTCTATAGAGATAATATTATCACAGCTTCCCGCATCAATGACAAATTTGCAAACCCTTCCCAAGATAGTACATGTTGATTGAAAGATGTTACTCCTCAACCAGCTAGTCTCTTCCTCCTGCTTTGGTGTCAAGCAATTCCTCCTCATCATTAATGTATATCCATCATCTCCTGACAATAATTCTTCCTCCTCAACCGGTAATGAATTAGAACATTCAGCCTCCTCATCCTCATCCTCAACCTCAGGAATCATTGCTCGTTTCTTTGGCTTCGGACATTCATTGCTTTTGTGACCAACTTCTTGAAAATTGAAACATTTGATACCACTATTGACTCTGGTCTTAGCAACTTCACGAATAACTGGTTTTGCAATAGCCTTGGAAACATTCGCGTTGCTACTAGCCCCTTTCATTAGATTGTTAGAATTTGTGAACACACCACCTCCTTGTCTACCTTGCTTCTCCCAAGCTAACGCTTTCTGATGTGCTTCAGCAACAGATCTGGGATCAAACATATTCACCATATCTTGAATCTGCATTCTCAACCCTCCAACAAATCTAGCTGTCAGTTGCTCCTTTGTCTCCATGATATCGTTTCTGGCAATAAGTTGATAAAATTCATCTGCATAATCATTCACAGTCTTTGCTCCTTGTCTCAAGTTTTGCAAACGTTGATACATCAGCGATTGATAATTATAAGGTAAGAATGTAGCTTTCATTAACTTCTTCATCTTTTCCCATGATTCAACCTTTGACTTCCCCATCCGTTCACGTGTAAGTTTGGTTTGCTGCCACCACGCCAAAGCTCTACCCCTCAACCTTGTAGCAACCAACTTCACTCTACGATGTTCTGGCACTTCCATGAAGTCAAATATCTCCTCAACAATAGCCACCCAATCCAAAAATTCCTCAGCTTGCATACCACCTTTGAATTCTGGAATTTCAGTCTTCATTCCCGATTCCCACTTGTGATCATATTCTGAGTAATTTCTACCTTGACCTCATCCTTGTCCTCGAACACTTCCACCATCATACTCCTCTTCAAAATCTGATGTATATCGATGTCGATCCTGACCACCAACATCTCTACTACCATTGTTTCTTCCACCAACATCCCTTCGATCTACATTCCTCCGATCTCGACCCATACTTCTATGATTACGGTCGACACTCCTCTCTCGATTGGAATGTGGTGAAACTCTACTCCCCCCATGGTTGGATTTAGGTGAAACCCTTCTTCGATTTTGATTCATTTCTAACATCATCTTCTCGATTCGACCAATCCCATTATTAAGCTTCTCATTAAAATTTTCGTTAATTCTTTGCTCCATCTCATCAGCTTCTTCTCTTCTATACAATGCTTCAACATTTTGATGGCGATTAGCTCTTCTCGATGGTATTTTTAAACTTCACAAAATGATACTAAATGACGTACAATCTTCAACTTCAAATGAACTTCAAGATGATTCACGGCTTCAAACTCTTTAAATTCTTCGATAAGAATTGGATCCAAGACTCAGCTTAGCTATGATTGGCTAAGTCTAGCTTCGATACCAAATGACACAGCGGCGGAATAACAGAAATGATTGGGATGATGAAAGTAGCAATCGATGAAGTAGAAAATACCGAAATGCCCAAATTCATTGATCCGAAGATACCGAATTCTAGCTATCCCAAACACGTTGATCGCGCACGATACCGTGTTTAAAGATCTGCGATTCTTCGCACGTTGATCTAGCGCACTAGATTCCATGAATCGGCTTCAGCAATCGTTGAATCGAGCGCACTCGATTAACCGAAAGTGGAGATAGGAGATTACACTCAACTACCAATTTAAGAAGAGGCACAAAAGCTCTCAAATAAGAATTTTATTTAAAAATCAACAACCTTTACAAATGACCAACACCCCGCTATTTATAGAAGTTACAACTCACACAACAGAAAATTGTACAACACATAGGTCGGTCACGACCTAAACATCACGACCTAAAACAGGCGACCTAAAACAGTCGACCTAAAAACAAACGACCTAAAAACAGAACGACTTACGACTTACTATAGGTCGTTAACGACCTAACAGATTACAACATAGCAAATACAACACAACATATTACAAACCAACACGACTTACGACCTAACACATGAGCGACCTAGAAATGTAAGGCAGCGACTCAAGAATTCCAAGCGGCATGAGCTTCAGCGACTTATAGCAATCGGCGACCTAAAACTTCCTGCGACCTAAGGCCTCGCGACCTAAGGACATACTTTCTTTATGCGACCTAACCCTTCCAGCGACCTAACTTAGGTCGTATTACTTTTTCACGACCTAAAGTAGGTCGTAACTCGTTAGGTCGTTCGAGCGCCTTTTCCTTTAGCTCGATAGCTCGCGAGCCTCCACTAGGTCGCTGGAGCGACTTAAAGGACTTGTTAGGTCGTTCGCGACCTAACACTTCACCAACTTGGCATGCGTCATCACTGTGTAACTCTGTTACTTCGCTAGGTCATGAGCGACCTTCGCTAGGTCGTGAGCGACCTAAAAACTCACTAGGTCGTGAGCGACCTAAAAACCTGGAACTGGAATATTGCGCTGCATCACGATCGAACACCGCCAATCCCATGCCCCATCCTCCCCACGCCAGTGCCAGAAGACCGGCCTCCCCTCGACTCATCGATTGCTTGAAAAACGCAGATGAAGGTCGTGCGTTTGAACTCGATTTGCTGCCACGTCATTGCTTTAAAACCCATCATCACTGTTCATATTGTAGAGCTCGACGAGCTCTTCGACTTTCATGTTGGAGGTTTTTGATGAAAGTGGATGGATGAGGAGATCGAAAGGGATGAAGTTGACGTGATTCTGGCCATCGATTTTTAGGTGGCGGCTGGCCTTATTCTAGGGTTAGGGTTTGGGGTCTTCATATAGGCAACGTTTAAAACACTGTTCATCTGAAATAATTTCGAACTCCAATCGAAGCATGTTGCCTGGCGTTTATAATGTTTTACCCTTGTTCCGAACACAATGGAATATATATCGGGAGCTAATTCCATCGTATTTGGAAGATAGGTTTTCAAATCAATTTATTTTAATTAAAATTTACTTAAATAAATTTCTACGCATTTCAGCTTCGCACGACCAAAAGGTAAATCCGATTGACATGAAATTTGAAATCCTATAATAACTCACTATTACGGATCCAATGAAACTAGTTTCGTCAAAATCCAAGATAGTGTCAAAAATGACTATTTTTACACGTTAATTAAATATTAAAATTTCCAATTTCTATAAATTAACTCTTAATTCAGTTTCAAAAGTTCCCTAACTCCATTCTAATTCAAATAGAATTTATATCAACTTTATAAATCATTTTCATTCACATGAAATTCAAATCTTAATTATTTCCATAATTTCAAATAATAAATTAACAATTTAATTATCTAATTAAATCAAGATATTTGAAATATAAGTTATTCAACTTATAAAATTAACTTATGAATATTTAAAATCAATTAAACATTCCTATTGCGAATGACTGAAATTCTGGGTCGTTACAGAGACAATACGCAAATTTAGGTTCTCTTGGCTAGATTCGGTGAGGTTTGCTTCTTCGATCTTGATATCATACCATAATATTGATATAAGATGGATCGGGGCTAATTTAGGGTGAAAATTAGATATATAAACTTAACTATAAGATGAAAACTAAAGTATATGGAATAAATGTAGTTTTATATTTAGAAAACCCAAATAGGAAAGTTGGCACCAATTTTCATATTATAACTTAAGAATCTATATATATATATATACAAGTGTTAGTGCCTTAGAAACTCAAAAAATGGTATGTGTGTATATATGAAGTATAAACTCAAGAATAATAAAAAAGAAGAAGAAAATTGAAATAATAAACCAAAACTAAATGCAGCAAACAATACTACAAATCCGGGTTGTTCACTGGTGTACCAATTGAAGACCATCGGTCGACCGGTGAACACCCTGAATTGAGAATTTGGAGCATTTTAAATGCCCGAATTCATGTATATTGGTCCGACACTTCGGATGGTGATTTTTTATGGTTATCTAGACACTTCTATGAATTGGTTGGCTGTAATTCAGATGTATAAATCATATAGGGATGTAATACTCATGCTTTGGAATGTTGTCGAGTATGTGAGACGTGCAAGGTAATTAGTTGACGAAGGCAAGGTGCAACATTTAAATATGCAGATTGGAAAACTGGAGTATAAGTAAGATCGGGATGAAAATGATGAGATACGAGTATGATGGATATGACTACGGATTTCATAATTCAGTAAAACATGAATGTATGGTTGGAAATACGAATCTTGAATCTTATAGCATACACGTGGCAGGACTAGGTGTGAGTCTAGGAGTGTTGATGTGGTCCAGGAGTGTGATCAATAGTCGACCTAGAGCGCACGTGGCAGGACTAGGTGTGAGTCCAATGCATGATTATCCTTTACCACACGTGGTAAGACCGAATAGTCGTTGACGTGTAATCCTTTACAGCAAGTGGCAAGACCAGATTACAATTAAAATTATTTAGATAGTATAATATTATTCTTTAGTGCGGCGCAGGTGGGTCCTGAAGATTTCATACTTAGACTTAAATTATGTTATACCATTATCATAGTATTTTACTTGTATTAGATTTGTTTCACTCATGCAAACATATATCTGACCCACTCCTATATTTTTCTATCTACATTCTTCAGGTTGATGGAGTCTGGAGGCGTGAAAGATCTGGAGGCGAAACTTGTATATATCGTATATATTGTAAGTAAAGTGTGTATTAAAGACTTGATGTTATGGTGTGGTGTTATTTGGGTTTTGTTGAACAGACTTATGTATTGATATCATACTTTGTAGATAGGTAATTATATATATATTTGTGTGATGTGAATTGTTGATCTGATCATCTGTTGTGAGATTTTAAAAGTTTAAGTTAATATAGTTTTTATCTTATTCCCTCTATGTATATTATATGTATTATCATCACCTAACAATTCACTATTTCGGTACTTCGTTGTGTTGTTATGAGGTTTTAAAAGTTAGGTTGTTACATTTAGTCTCCTAGGAGAGTTAGGGTGGCTACGGTCAAGGTAGCTCCCTAGGTGGATGAGTGGCTATTCACTGGTGACATTGGTTGAAAAATAAGGATTAAGTTATAGATAAACCTTGTGCGGCAATCACTAAATAAAGTTAATGACAACTAGAAAATTGACAGCTAACTAAGGGAGCATTCATTGGTATCATTAGCCTAGTTCAGGTATCTAATGCTTCGGATAGCAGACTAGGCATACTCCTTCATAGCCCAGTTCAGTTGGCTTGGCGTAAGTGGGGTTGGCATTTGAAGCATTATCGGGTGCTATAGGCGAATTACATTCTATAATTCCCTCACCCTTTCCCCTTCTCTTTACACCACTTCTTCATCTTTTTCTCCTCCTTCAGACTTATACCATTCTTGCAAACATGCTATCCGATACTAATTTTGACATTGAAGATTTAATTATGTTGTTGGCCACTCATTAATTTCTGAAATATTCCAATGCACACTTTGACTTATACTGGAATGCATTAAGTTTATGATATTCAGTCCAAGCATCAAGAATGTTGTCAAAGAAACTGTTAGGAAATCAATTCTATGGTTTCGATGATAACAACTATACAATGGAAATCGAATGTACGTATATATCTATATTTACAGATAGTTGATAGAGTAACGTCACCAAAGAGACTAAAGCAACACTCAAGACAAGAATCAAAAGACGTCAAATCAGAAGAGATTGAAGAGAAATGGGACATGCACAAGATAAAGCAACATGCACACTTTCAGACACTTTCAGACGTCTGAGAGCACAAGCCAGACGTCTGAATGATTCCTCTGGTTCATAATTCAGAAGCAACCAGACGTCTGGTTACCAACATTAGACGTCTGAAAAGTATCCAGGCTTATAACAGATATGAAGACCAGACGTCTGAGGTAACTTTCCAGATGTCTGATTCAAGACTCGACTGTGCATTTTCAAAGCTCAACTGCCACATTCGAAAAGACACATCCACTTCTCTTTGTCGCAACTCTTCATCACCATCAGAAGCGACTTTACGGAGATTACAACAGATGCAACTATATAAGAAAACTCATCATCACTATAAATAGCATCAGGAATTCAAGAGAAAATAACAACCTGACTTACTTACACTCTTATCTCTTGTACTCTGATTTATTCCTAATCTATAAGCAATCAAATACCTGTAATCAATCCTTCCATATATATAGAACTCCTCATTCAGATATTCTCAAGATCGATATATATTGGAAGCACCTTTGTACTCAATAGTCAACATCCGTGTTACAGAACACATTCTTGACAAAGAAACTCTGCTATTGTAAACCTGTTCCTCTGGGTTAAGCGAGGGTTAGTTGAAAGGAAATTCCAAAGAGGAGCTTCGGGACTGGACGTAGGACGGGAGGTCCGAACCAGTATAAAATACCGGTGTGACTAGTTTTATTTACTTTGCTACTATCGTTTATAGAGTTATATTATATAGTCAACTATCTATACTTGCATATAATCTAGACGATCCACTCATATAGACTTTCAATTGGTATCAGAGCAAGGTTCGTTTAGAAAAACAGTAACACGTTTTTTAAATCATTCTAATATGGCAAGTATTTTTCAAGAAGGACAATCCACAGCACGACCCCCACTATTTAATGGCTCTAATTATTCATATTGGTCTACACGTATGAGAATTTTTATGGAAGCTAATTGTTTAGAAATTTGGTCAGCCACTCAAGATAAATATGAAGCTCCAAATACTGCTATGAACACATGGACCGATGCACAAAAGACCTTAGCATCGAATAATGCTAAAGCTATGAATGTTTTGTTTTGCTCACTTGACAAAAATGAATTTTCACGTGTCATGTTATGTAACACTGCATTTGATATTTGGCGTACCTTACAAATTACACATGAAGGTACAACAAAGGTCAAACAAACTAAAATTTCAATTTTGCAAAATCAATTTTCATCATTTAAAATGAAACAAAATGAAACTATAGTAGACATGTATTCTAGATTTCAAACTATTCAACATGATCTTATGGCATTAGGAATTAAGTTTACTGATTTTGATTTAGTTTCTCGAATACTCAACTCTTTAACACCTGATTGGGAAAGAAATGTATTAGCTATTGAAGAAGCTAATGATCTCTCTACTCTCAAAGTTAAAGGGTTGGTAGGAAATTTGATGTCCTATGAATCTAATTTGCAGGCACGTAAAGAATTAAATTCAGAGACAAAGAACATAGCATTTCCATCAATAAAGAATGATGACTCAGATTTAGATGAAAATGAGATAGTATTCATTGCCAAAAACTACAATAGATTCAAGAAATTTAGAAAGATGACCAAGTTTCAAAAAGAAGGAAAAACCAACTCAACAAATCTATCTCAAATTAAGTGTTATGAATGTGATCAATACGGACACATGAAGAAGGATTGCCCAAAACTTAACAATGATAAAAAGAAGAGAAAATTTGAAAAACTCAAAAAGAAGAAAGCTTTCAAGGTAACGTGGGATGATTCCAATTCTTCATCTTCAAAAAGTGATAGCGATAGTGACGGAGAACAAGCTAATGTGTGTTTTATGGCACAAAAAGATGAGGTATGTCCAGAACTTAGCTATGAAGAATTACTTGAACTTAGAATAGAATTAGATGATAAATTTAGACAAATAAAAAAATTGAACAAAGAATATATAGTAAAAGTAAATAGATTAGAAATTGAAGTAGGAATGTTGAAAGATGAAAAAACTATTTTAGAAGAAGAACTTGAAATATCTCAAGAAAAATTAAAAGATAATGTGATAGAAAGTGAGAACATTACTCTAGAAAAAGAAAATTTGCTAAAAGAAAATGTTGATTTTAAAAAGGATATTGAATTATTGAAAACAAAAAATAGAGAATTAAAAGAAAAATTAGATAGAATTACCAATAATGTGTCAAAATTCAACAAAGGAAAACAAGATTTGGAAAATCTTATCAAAACTTCAAAACCATCAAGTAATAGAAATGCAATAGGATTTGAAAAATGTTCTAAACAAAAAGAAAATAATGCTAAAAATATTAGTTATATAAAAACTAGAAATTTATCTAAACAAAAATTGAATACCAAAAATGTGAAAATTTGGGTTCCTAAAACAAATAATAAATTGATTAGACAAAAGCATATCAATAATTACTTAGAAAATGTAGTTTATAATAAAAATTATATTTATAAAGGTACCAAACCATCTTGGGTATGGCTACCTCCCTCTAACAATTAGGACCCTAATCAAATATGTGGGTACCAATTAAAATATTTTTTATCTTGCAGGTACCCAAAATGAAAAACAAGGAGAAATGGATATTAGATAGTGGTTGCTCCAAACATATGACTGGAAATTCAAAAATGTTATCAAATATAACATACATCGATGGTGGAACGGTAACATTTGGGGACAATTCAAAGGGATTTGTCATAGGCATTGGAGAAGTCATCAACTCTGGTATATCTAATTCTCCTGTTATTACAAATGTTTTACTGGTAGAAAATTTAAAACACAACTTATTAAGCATTAGTCAATTATGTGATAAAGGTTTTCAAATAAATTTTGAAAAAGATAGATGTAACATTTTAGATAATAACAAACAACTCATTTTTGAAGGTTTTAGAAACAAAAATATTTATATATTAAACATGAATATTAATAAAGATTCAAGCTTATGCTTAACTGCCAAACATGATGATCCATGGTTATGGCACAAAACATATAGATATACGACATCATTTCTTACGAGACCATGTTGAAAAAGGAACTATATCTTTAGAATATGTAAGTACCGAAAATCAAGTAGCCGACATATTTACAAAACCATTAAACGAACAAACTTTCATAAAACTCAGACGAAGTTTAGGAATCCGTTCACTTCAAGATATTGTCTAAGCTTTGATATCTCCCTCATATATCTCCTTCTTATTATTAATGCAAATTTTTTCTTTGACTTGAACTTTTATGTATTCTTTTTGATAATGTCAAAGGGGGAGAAATATATATATAAATCTTATCAACAAAACTAAGCACATATTCAGGGGGAGATTTGAAATATATATAAGTACATTGAATAGTTGTCATCATCAAAAAGGGGGAGATCGTTAGGAAATCAATTCTATGGTTTCGATGATAACAACTATACAATGGAAATCGAATGTACGTATATATCTATATTTACAGATAGTTGATAGAGTAACGTCACCAAAGAGACTAAAGCAACACTCAAGACAAGAATCAAAAGACGTCAAATCAGAAGAGATTGAAGAGAAATGGGACATGCACAAGATAAAGCAACATGCACACTTTCAGACACTTTCAGACGTCTGAGAGCACAAGCCAGACGTCTAAATGATTCCTCTGGTTCATAATTCAGAAGCAACCAGACGTCTGGTTACCAACATCAGACGTCTGAAAAGTATCCAGGCTTATAACAGATATGAAGACCAGACGTCTGAGGTAACTTTCCAGACGTCTGATTCGAGACTCGACTGTGCATTTTCAAAGCTCAACTGCCACATTCGAAAAGACACATCCACTTCTCTTTGTCGCAACTCTTCATCACTATCAGAAGCGACTTTACGGAGATTACAACAGATGCAACTATACAAGAAAACTCATCATCACTATAAATAGCATCAAGAATTCAAGAGAAAATAACAACCTGACTTACTTACACTCTTATCTCTTGTACTCTGATTTATTCCTAATCTATAAGCAATCAAATACCTATAATCAATCCTTCCATATATATAGAACTCCTCATTCAGATATTCTCAAGATCGATATATATTGGAAGCACCTTTGTACTCAATAGTCAACATCCGTGTTACAGAACACATTCTTGACAAAGAAACTCTGCTATTGTAAACCTGTTCCTCCGGGTTAAGCGAGGGTTAGTTGAAAGGAAATTCCGAAGAGGAGCTTCGGGACTGGACGTAGGACGGGAGGTCCGAACCAGTATAAAATACCGGTGTGATTAGTTTTATTTACTTTGCTACTATCGTTTATAGAGTTATATTATATAGTCAACTATCTATACTTGCATATAATCTAGACGATCCACTCATATAGACTTTCAGAAACTTCCATATGAAAAGATTTTACTTTATTATGTTGTGTGACCACTTGGAATCTTATAATCTAATGGCTATGAAAGAAATCTACATCCATGGTAGCAATCTTTCTATACATCATAACTCTGGCTCTTCTAGCATGTTAGGTTGCAGAAAGGTTTCAAAGATTAGGTGGCAGCATTTGTGTTTATTTTCATACCGTTCTAAAGGTTTTTCCGTTAACCTCCAAGGATATAATTAAGTGAAAATAAGGGACACATTCCTAAAATCAAACTTAATACACAAAACATCCTCCTCAAAAACGATATAAATTACATCCATATCTTCAAATACATCAATTTTATTCCCTAAAATACCCCTCTGCTTCATGGCTGAACGTTAGTTCTTCATATGTGGATGTTATTCTCACATCCAGAATTAAAATTTGCACCCCTTTAATTATCAATCTTTAAAACGCAGTAACTTTTTTAGAAATGATGGATTAACAAACCATTTTCACCATTAAATCAAAAAATTTATTATCTTTCTAATGAGTGGCATTATGCATATGTAAAAACAACGGCATGCCAAATTTTCTGCAATTATATGGTATGATTGCAGACAATTAATCAATTATATGCAATAATTACAGAAAATTCTACAATTATATAGTATAGTTGCACTTTTCTACTATTACTTGGAATAATTGCAGACTTTTATATAATTATTCGATATAATTGCATAAAAGTGTGCAATCATTCCATTTAATTGTAGAAAAGTCTACAATTATATGGAATAATAGCAGAAAGTCTGCAATTATTCCACTAAATTGCATAAAAGTTTGCAATTATTCCATATAATTGCATAAAACTCTGCAATTATATGGAATAATTGCTGACATTTGAAGAAAAATTAATGATTATTTTATATAATTGCCGAAAATGGCAAGTATACGGAATAATTGCAGAAAAGTCTGCAACTATATGGAATAATAGCAGAGAAGTCTACAATTATTCCATATAATTGCATAATAGTTTGCAATTATACGGAATAATTACTGACATTTGAAGAAAAATTAACGTTTTTCAAAAATTGCAGAATTCGCTGCAAATGTATGGAATAATTGCAGCCTTACTGCAAATATGATATTTTGGTATCAACAATGGATCTCTTTTAAAGATTGTAAAATTTATGATTTTTTGATGAAAACGGTATGCTGATCCGATATTTCTACAGAAAGCTATGAGCGCTTGAAATGCTAAAAACGTAAAGGATATTTTGATCTTTTGGCGTAGACGGATTTGAAAATAGGGACTAGAAACGTAAATTTATTTTGGGAAGATGTTTTCTCTATTTTGAAACTTAACAGGGATGTGAGCCAAACTATCCCTATAATTAAACCCGACGATCAATAGTTCAACAGTATATTGGAACAGATTAGGAATTCATACCAATACTATCCATATTTTACAAATGTATCAGAGCTATAGACGGTACATGCATAGGTGCACATATGCCTAATAGAGCTCAACCATTTATTGATTAAAAAGGATACAGAACACAAAATGTTACGGTTGTTTTCTCATTTAATATGACATTTACATATGTAATGGCCGGTTGGGAAGGAATTGTACATGATAGTAGAGTTTCTAATTCGTTAATAAATGATAGGGACTCAAATTTTCCACATTCTCTACCTGGATGTTACTATCAATTTTGTTAAACTCAAAATCAACCAAAATGACTAAATAAGATTTTCAATTTCTATCGCTCAAATTTACGTATGGTAATTGAAAGAACATTTAGAATATGAAAGAGAAAATTTGTGATCTTAAATAATATGCTGACTTTCCAATTTCTAATTCAAGTAAAAGTGGTTGTTGCTACAATTGGGTATTCGCAACTTCATATGAAAGCACAATAGTGGAGACTTTGACTTAATGGCATTTAACGATGATCCAGATCATATTACAGTCGAATACCTTGAAGAATACTACAAACTTCAAGTTACTGGTGTGATAGAGAATGAACATGTTCAAAGGATTGTAGGAAATAATATAGCGTTGGTTTGAGATAACAAAAGGGATGAACTAATTGTTGAGGAACTTCGCTGAATTACAATATGTATTTTGCATTGTATGGACTAAAAAATGTGATTTCAATTTTGCATTATTTTATCTGCTCTAATGTATCTGTTATTATAAACTATTCTATCTTTAATAGGTTTTAACTTACTTACGTTAATACTAATTAATTAAAAAGTATTCATAATTAACAATAATTAATATAACATAACTTTCTTAAAGTATCCCTTTTCAAATTTCTCTTTCGTGATTAAAAAACACGTTCCACTTTTGCGAATCTAACCCTTTTAGAATACCCCTTTCATAATACTCCTTTCACTAAATAAAAAAGGAAATCTAAGAGTCTACGTGATGTATGATAATATGAATGATAATATTGTGACATGGTTTATAATATGATGATGATAAGTATAGATGATATTTGAGCTTGGAAATGCTGATTATATGACACTTTTCATAATATGATGCTAAGTATATGGTATACTTATGACTGAAATGATGCTTATGTGATTATGCTCATGATATATTTATGATCGAAATGATGCTTATGTGATTATGCTCATAATATGACGCTTTAATAGTACATGATATGATGTAATTATTGCTAATAAATTAGTGAAGGGAAAGCCCGTTTAGCTATGTGATGTGGTCTCATCATGTTTTGTGTGTAGAGAAAAGTATTACTCATACCAAACTTTATGTCTGATCCATGTTTCTATTGATGGTTTCCTCATAAACTCATGGATACTCATTTGAGTGGGCTAAGTTTATAGGATTAGCCTGGTCACCTTTTGAAGATGAATAAAGATCCAAATAAAAAGTTGGAGGTTTAGTAGCTATTATAACTTTTTCATTTCGCTTTTGTAAAATTAAGTTCTATAACTTGTTGAGGGAACATAAATTACATAATGGCATCTTCATATGCCTACACATCACCATTATCTATGTTTAATTGTATTTCCCCTTATGAGGGCACGCTTGGGAATAAAAATGTACCGACATGTTTATGTAACGAAAGATTTATTCTGCAGCTCTGTTTGCTTAACGTTATGAAAAAATTGATCCAATTTTATCTCTTGAAAATAATACCGATGATGAAAGCAATATCATCGGTATTCATTTTTAGTTCTCGAAATGGGGGACATTACACCATAGGTGCTAAATTTACCACTGTCTTATCACAAGTATTTTTTATTGATCTTTGTAGTGTTTTTTGAGAATCTTTTCTTTAACATTCTAATTCATTTCTTTTTGGAAATTTTGACCATCTTCATCACTTTATGCTCAGCTGTCTATTTAAAGAGTATGCGGACATTACACGAAAATACTTCCAAATTTACCCGCTTAGAAAAATTGTTTTGAATTCGGCTTTGAAAATTTATTGGATTTAATCTCTTAATTGTGTTTGGATATGTCACGGTAGTCGTTACCTCTTCAACATCTGGTTAACATTCATGAAAAATATGGTACAACACTTGACCTACCAAAGTTTACTTTTACGCTAGCAAAAGTAAACTTTGAGAATTAAGATTTCACAATCACTATTTTTTAGCAATATGTTAGTCTTTTAGTTTCATGATTATCTTCAGATATATGTCTTTTCATTATATGATGGCCAATTATTTCACATTTCATACTCTTAATTTATTCCATTACTTCATTCTCTTTGGGAAAAGAGGTCATGCTAAATAGTGCCATTAGGTCGTAAGCTGTTTAGGCCAAATGTTTAGAACTTCTTGTGACACCCTACCTTCCCGACCTGCTGAAATCAACACTAATACATCTTTGATGTTCACGTGCCATAAATTCAAGTGCTGGAGAAGTAGATTATCATGGAGTAAAAAAGAATAAAGACAGGACAGAAGCTTACATGAATGGAATAACATATATTATTTCAATATATATATCTTTACAGCAGAAATTTTAAATACATTTATCAAAGTTAAACATGGACAATTATAAATATCTGTCCTTACAAATGCAGTATACAATAGTGCCCAAGTGTGGTGAAAAAGAGGTAATAGTCTACTGAAGAATCTTCTAACTCCATGCTTGAGCTCTTCCAGACTTCTTCTAACTAAACTTGACTACTAGGCTGCTCGAAAAAATAGGGCACCCAGAGTTTAAGGAAAGGGAAATAAACTCTGGGTCAATCATGGGACTGGTGTGAGAAACTCAAAATATGGATATCTGAAAACAAGGGTATCTTATAAGACCACCCTGCACATAAACACGGAACAGGTTTTTACCTTATGATTACTAAAATCTTTACTACGCAAAATTTGGTAATATTATTTTTAATTACATTCTTTTGAAAATACTTTTCAAATAAACTTATGAATCTTAGCCAAAATTGTTACATTGATTAAATTCTAGCATACTAGCTATAAAGTAGGTTCTATAATCAAATCCGAAGGCACTTATTGGAGAATGGATTTTCATACAATGGTAGGTAAGGAACAATATTCCGTACAATACATCTCTAAAGGGATGTATCGAGGATCAAAAACTTCTGAAACCTCTGCACCTGGCAAGACCGACCTGCCCGCAGACCCAATTTGGTAGCGGATAGAACCGAATATGACATCACCCTAGTCGTAACTGACCTATCTGAGAGCTCTCTTAGCATACACAACTTACTCAACATATATAGAGTAATCTAGAAAGGTAATGACTATACCCTAATGGTTGTGAACCACATAGCCTCACGACATGCCCTGTTTAAGCCATTTTCGGGTAATGAGGCCCGAGGTAACGATTACCTTTAACATTGCACATTCCACTTTGAATGCCACATTGTCAATTCCATCACACACCATTGATTCCCACAAATGAATGACCTCTAAGCTTGTACGTCTAAGAGAATGGTGTTAAGTATAGTAGACTTACTTCCTACACCACCAAACAGATTTACGTTCATAAAAATCAATGCACGTATATGTCAGAAATGCAATGTAAGATATTTGTCCATATAAGTTGTTTAGGAACAAGACAAATCAAAGGAACTCTCCTACCATGTCCTGTCGGGGATCATCCCTAGGATTAGTAGTGAGCAGCACTTGCATCGAAGACCAAATGAAGATACTACTGCCACATATATATGATTTGGGAAATTTTCCCCCGAGGGTTAATGACAAGCAGTCTTCATTCCATTTATTATCATTCCATATCTTCACTTCGAATACGTAAATTGGTTTGAAGTGGTTTTTGAATAAGAATCACTCAAATCCAACCCCTATTCCTTCGAACCGATCATTGATAAAAAGATATTACGTAAATAGGTGCTTATCAAGTGATTAATTACTTTCTTTTTATCAAAAATATCTTTTAGAGATATATATCTTTAAAACATTTCTTTTTGGTATATACAGAATCATTAAACCTCTCTTTAACTTTGGAAACACCAAGTCAATTTCATAAGTCATATTGGAAAACATTATTGAGTTAAAACGGGTCGATAGAAATATACTAATTCTACTCAACGTCAATTTCCGTATTCAACCTTTACTATCCGTCGAATAATGGTGAAATCGCCTTTTGAATTCACATGGATACTATGGGTTCCGTCCTCAGAATTTAATAGCAAGTATAAGAAGATTATTTCTATACAATCCAAGTTGTATTAAATTAAACTTGAAAAATTGAATCTTTTATGGTTGCCTCGTTTCCGATATTTTGACCTTATCTATTCCTCGCCCAGGAAAGAGGCTAGGTGAGTCATGGCATTGGTTTCCCCTGAAAATATCCTTAGTTTAAGCACCTCACATTCAGATCTCACGAACAGAAAAATCCAGTCTACTCATCGGCCTTTAGAGCCAAGATTAAATTACTTGATTTTAACAGCTTTTCTTTAAATTATTTATTTAAACTTTTTAAAATACATTATAAAACACTCAAATCATCTTTAAAAAATTTATTTATTTATTTGAAAATTTTATAAAAGATTTGGGAAAGAATACTTGTTAGCGCCAAAATTGGTCACTAACCCCCAAATCCAGATGAAAGCACCAAAATACCAATCACAGCTCAGAGATAGAATATATGTAGAGAGTAATAATGTGAAGAACAGTTAAAACTAAAATGAAAGCAGTAAAGAACAACAGATTTTATAGTGGTTCGGCTAACTCCGGCCTACGTCCACTCCAGAAGTTTGCTTTTTATTGCTGTAATAATCGATTACAGTTACAAAATGGCAGAGTTGCCTTAGCCTTAGAAAAGAGAAAGTAAGAGAGCAGAAAGAAGATCCTCTTTGACTGTGCCCCTGCCTCTCTATTTATAGACAAAGATGGGTTGGACTTCCCTGGTGGGCCTGGTAGCCGAGTACCTCAGCCCAAATGGAGTGTTCTCCATATGCCGAACCATAGATGCCGAACGCTGAATGCCGAACAAGGTGTGAATGCCGAACGATCTCCTCATGCCGAACGTTAGGAGGTGCGAGGTACCGAGGTATCGAGGTATGGAGGTGTGAGGTACCATGATATGGAGGTGTGAGGTACCAAGATATGGAGGTGCGAGGTACCAAGATATGGAGGTGCGAGGTGCAATGCCGAGCGAGGTGAGGTATGCCGAACGACCCATCCAATGCCGAACGCTCCCTGATGCCGAGCTCTCCATCCAATGCCGAACGATCCTTAGTGTCGAACCTCCATCACATGCCGAACGATCCATCCAATGCCTAACGTCTCCAGATGCCGAACGATCCATCCAATGACGAACGTCTCCAGATGTCGGACGATCCATCCAATGCCGAACGTCTCCAGATGCTGAACGATCCATCCAATGCCGAACGTCTCCAGATGCCGAACGATCCATCCAATGCCGAACGTCTCTAGATGTCGGACGATCCATCCAATGCCGAATGTCTCCAGATGTCGGACGATCCATCCAATGCCGAACGTCTCCAGATGCCGAACGATCCATCCAATGCCGAACGTTACTGAATGACGAGTGCTCCTGGAATGCCGAACCAATCATGTATGTTGAATGCTCTATGCATGCCGAGTACTCTTGAATGCTATTCGAACGTGAATAGTGAATGCCAGACGAACCATTTATGCCGAACCTCCACCATGCCGAACCATGCTTAATGCCGAACCATGTTTCCTAGACCCAAATTATAGTTGATTCATCTTTATCCAATCATATTTCCATCTCCTAAGCACATTGCATCATTCATCCATCCAGTTGACTGTATCCATCGTACCCTAGCCTCGACGAACATGCAGTTGATTAAGTTAAACCCGTCTGTCTGCGACCTTGCCAAAAGGCGGGTTAACACTTGCCCCCCAAAACATGCCTTGCTTTGAAAGGTGTGTTTTGAATAGCCTCAAGTCCAGTATCCAAAGTCCATGTTTCATCCATATCCAATAGCCAATAGGGGACTTTAGGACCTTTTCGGGTCGATATCCAAATCCATAACCTCTCCGGGCTCTTGCCAAGCGCAATCCACACCTGATGACCGTGGTCCAGTGTCCCTGGACGTTGAGATAACCTCTCCGGGTTCTTGCCAAGCGCAATCCACACCTGATGACCGTGGTCCAGTGTCCCTGGACGTTGAGATAACCTCTCCGGGTTCTTGCCAAGCGCAATCCACACTTGACGACCGTGGCCCAGTGTCCCTGGGCGTTGAGCTAACCTCTCTGGGTTCTTGCCAAGCGCAATCCACACTTGACGACCGTGGTCCAGTGTCCCTGGATGCAAGTAATGCCGTGGCTTAAGTCCTAAGCCAAATCCTGGTCGCTCTGGACCCTTGCCGAGCATAGTCCATACTCGACGACCTTTAAGCCAAAATCCAGAGAAAATCCAATCAAAATCCAATCCGAAAAACAAACATTCAAACCAGAATTCAAACCAGAAAAACGAGAAAAACAGGGAGTTTAAACCAAACTCCAAAACCAAACCAGAAAAAGC
Source organism: Allium fistulosum (assembly GCA_030737815.1). Taxonomy (NCBI): domain Eukaryota; kingdom Viridiplantae; phylum Streptophyta; class Magnoliopsida; order Asparagales; family Amaryllidaceae; genus Allium; species Allium fistulosum. The sequence goes on along the minus strand of CM060907.1, from coordinate 588,660,937 downwards.
AAATGTCCAAGTTAAAGGAAAAAACAAATTTCACAAACCCGGGCGTTTCGGTAAGCCATCATCTCAGAGCATGCCTGAGGGTTATCTCCGACCCCGTACATGAGTAAGTGATTCAACCGTTTGCCCAGAGTTTGTTACTTATTCCAAACCATCAAGATTAGTTGATGACCAATCGGTCACCATTCCTGGGCCTCGCGCCCTCGTCGTTCAAGGTAGGCGGAGGCTGTTCATGTTCCACCGCCGCATTCCGAGTTCCGACATACTGTCGCAACTGACCATTCCTTATATGCTCCTCGATTATATCCTTTAGATGTCGGCAGCTGTTAGTATCATGCCCGTCCAGGTCATGAAAGAGACAGTGCCTTCCTGATGCCCTTTCACGTTCTGTGGGTTCCCTCTTTGATGGCCTTCGATAGGGAAGACGATCTCGAGTATCTAAGAAAATCCGCTCCAACGTTGCGTTCAATCCTGTGTAAGTGGAGAACTTTGGTTCTCCCCAGCGCTTCCTTTTCCCTTTATCCTTGTCCCCACCTGAGCTTTCGCCGAGTAATCTTCCATCCTTAGTCATGTTTACTTCCTGTGACCTCATGTCCAAACATGCATCCTCTTGTCGAAGAAATCTTTCAGCTTCATGAAAGAATTCCCCAATATTCAACGGTGGGTCCCGTACCAACGATACTTTGAACTCCGAATTATCTCTGACTCCTGATACCGCAGCCATCAGAACCATTGATGGATCTGGCCGATCCACCGAAGCAACTGCTGCATTAAATCGAGTTAAGAATGTCCTGAGCGATTCATCTGCCCCCTGTTTGACTGATGTTAGTGTCATCACGTTCTTTGGCCTTTTTATGTGAACTCGAAATTGACTTAAGAACTTGTCCACCAGTTCTGTCCATGTTCCAATGGATCCATCCTCCAGCTGTCTGAACCACATAGCAGCAATTTCAGTCAAGTACAGGGGGAAACATCGGGCCATAACCTCCTCCGTTGCCCCCAGCACTTCCATATTCCTAGTGTACCTCATCAAGTGGTCGGTGGGATCCGTCTTCCCGTTGTATACTTCCAGAGTGGGTAGTTTGAAATCGGACGGATTCCTAGCTGTCCTGATGTTCCGGGTAAACGGACTTTTGTTAACTCCCTCTGAATCCCTGTTTGTTAGACCTCCATGAATAGTCCGCCTGATAATGTCAGCCAATCCAGTGTTTCCAACTAATCCAGACTGCCCCCCAAGTCCCCGAGGAAATTCTGGCACATATTCTTCATCACGTACTCCTGTATTCCTATCGACGCCATGCCGCGTAGCGTCATTCGGTATCCCTCCATGAACTGGTCCAGCATTCCCTGGTGGTGTGCCCTCGAGTCTAGGTCCATCTAGATTGTTAGCTGTTTATTGATTGGGAGCTGCCTCCTGTTGAATCACTCCATCTGTCCGCTGGTTGAGTCCCTCTGGTCCAGTTCCACGAACTTGAGCTCCTGCAGTTCTTGGTTGTTCAAATTGCCTGAGAAGAGCCTGCATCATCTCCTCTTGCCGTTTCATCATCTGCTCTTGCATAGAATTCATCATCATTTGCATCTCGTCCCGAGTTATGTAGATGGATGCATGACCCTCTCCAGCTCCAGAAGATGCCGCTTGACTTCCTTCCTGATTGCTCCTTTCCACTGCTTGCCTCTTCGTTGGTGGTCTTGCCATTGCTTTCTAAGATCCAAGTTCCTAACTCCAAAATTCCTGAGTGTTTCAGTTCTCGGTGAAAGCACCAAAGTGTTAGCGCCAAAATTGGTCACTAACCCCCAAATCCAGATGAAAGCACCAAAATACCAATCACAGCTTAGAGATAGAATATATGTAGAGAGTAATAATGTGAAGAACAGTTAAAACTAAAATGAAAGCAGTAAAGAACAACAGATTTTATAGTGGTTCGGCTAACTCCGGCCTACGTCCACTCCAGAAGTTTGCTTTTTATTGCTGTAATAATCGATTACAGTTACAAAATGGCAGAGTTGCCTTAGCCTTAGAAAAGAGAAAGTAAGAGAGCAGAAAGAAGATCCTCTTTGACTGTGCCCCTGCCTCTCTATTTATAGACAAAGATGGGTTGGACTTCCCTGGTGGGCCTGGTAGCCGAGTACCTCAGCCCAAATGGAGTGGTCTCCATATGCCGAACCATAGATGCCGAACGCTGAATGCCGAACAAGGTGTGAATGCCGAACGATCTCCTCATGCCGAACGTTGGGAGGTGCGAGGTACCGAGGTATCGAGGTATGGAGGTGCGAGGTACCATGATATGGAGGTGTGAGGTACCAAGATATGGAGGTGTGAGGTACCAAGATATGGAGGTGCGAGGTACCAAGATATGGAGGTGCGAGGTGCAATGCCGAGCGAGGTGAGGTATGCCGAACGACCCATCCAATGCCGAACGCTCCCTGATGCCGAGCGCTCCATCCAATGCCGAACGATCCTTAGTGTCGAACCTCCATCACATGCCGAACGATCCATCCAATGCCTAACGTCTCCAGATGCCGAACGATCCATCCAATGCCGAACGTCTCTAGATGTCGGACGATCCATCCAATGCCGAACGTCTCCAGATGTCGGACGATCCATCCAATGCCGAACGTCTCCAGATGCCGAACGATCCATCCAATGCCGAACGTCTCTAGATGTCGGACGATCCATCCAATGCCGAACGTCTCCAGATGTCGGACGATCCATCCAATGCCGAACGTCTCCAGATGCCGAACGATCCATCCAATGCCGAACGTTACTGAATGACGAGTGCTCCTGGAATGCCGAACCACTCATGTATGTTGAATGCTCTATGCATGCCGAGTACTCTTGAATGCTATTCGAACGTGAATAGTGAATGCCAGACGAACCATTTGTGCCGAACCTCCACCATGCCGAACAATGCTTAATGCCGAACCATGTTTCCTAGACCCAAATTATAGTTGATTCATCTTTATCCAATCATATTTCCATCTCCTAAGCACATTGCATCATTCATCCATCCAGTTGACTGTATCCATCGTACCCTAGCCTCGACGAACATGCAGTTGATTAAGTTAAACCCGTCTGTCCGCGACCTTGCCAAAAGGCGGGTTAACAATACTCAAGTTTAAAGCCATATTTCAAAAGTTATTAAAAAGTGCTGCAAAAAGTGCTGCAAATAGTGCTTTTAAGGCTTATTTGATCAAAACAACTTTTCGATCATTTAGAAACTATTTTTATAACTCAAATATCTTTTAAAACATTTTAAAATATCTATAGAATTTATTTCATATTTTTAAAGAATTAAAATATCTTTTATAAAGAATTTGTCGCTTTGGTTTCTGAACTACCAAAGTGCGACTATTTTGAAAACTTGATTTGCTCATATTTAAAAATCTACTGAACGGAATCTCAATTTTTTTCTTTTGTTTGAAAACTATGATTATAAGAGCTTAGAAAATTCTTATTACAAAGAATTCCGACTTCGAATCCATCGTATACATGGATTTAACTTTCTACGGCGCGAAATAGCGAACTGCCGTTACGCGAGCGCCTATTTTTGACTCAATTTTCACAACTTTTCAAAACTTCACCGAAGTAGATTTTAGTGTTTATAAAACATTTATAACCATTTTAAACCATTTTAAAGAGGTTTAACAATCTCATATACACCATTTCATTTATTAAAGGAAAGTGATTTCCTTTGTAATATTCGTAGTGTATTAAACGTGACTTGTTTCAATATCAAAATAAAAATATAATCAACATCCAACTTGATGATCAAAGCATAATAAATATCCATAGCAATCATATCACATCATCATATTATATATATATATATATATAAATAGAGTTTTCCATCTTCATTAGTTTCTAACTTCCCAAAAATTTGATATGGCTTCGCTACGATCGAATTAAAGCCTATGGAATCGAGCCTTGGACCTTAAGAATGCACGGCTTAAGCTTGCTAATGGAAGTGGGATTGGTCTTAGTGATGGAGGTGGTGGCCGAAAGTATAGAAGAGAAGTGGTGGAGCTTCGACCTTGAATTCTCAAAACTAGACCCGAAAATAGGTCATTTTCTCTCGGCTTTTTGACCATGTTGCTCTCAAAAGTTGGTAATGTTATTAAAGGAAAAGTTCTTCTAAATTATTTTCTCTACAATTTAAAAAAAAGAAACACTTGATTTTGCTTTTTTTTAGGGAGAAATGATCAAAAGAAAAGGAGGTATTCTCGAACTTAAAATCTGGGCCCGAAAATGCACTGCAAAGAAATGGGATTTGGGCATAGCTAACCTCAAAATGGGAAGAAGTGGTACACATGAAAGTTGTAGCCACTGAAATTTTACATGGTTTGAAAAAATTATTTTCTCCATTTGGTTCGGTTTTGAAGAAGTTATGATAGAATGAAAATGATGGAAAAGAGGTGGGTATTTATATCCAAAGGAAGAGTGAAAATATCTAGATATTTTTACACCTATACATCACCATATCATCACCACCTTACTTCTTCCTTACCTCATCATTTTCAGCCAATGGGACCCCCCTCCAAATGTGATGTTCTCAAGTGCATGTACCTAGGGTGAAAGAGTTGACTTTGGGTTGCTTAAGTATTAAGGAGATGGAAAATATCTTAGATGTTTTCACATGTATATGTATATATATGTGTACATGTATATTTGTATGTTTATATATGTTCATGTATGCATGTGATATATATATATATATATGTACATATATGTGCACAAGAGAATAAACAACGTTACACCGACTTTGAACAACTTCCATTCATTAAACCGCTGAAAATCGAGAAACCGATTCTTGGTCATATTTTCACTTATAAATTAATTTACATATAAATTTAAAAAAAACTCATTTATTTTCATATTTAACTAATTAAAATGATCGCATTTGGCTTATAAAACCATATAAATAAATATTAAACAATTATTTACAAAAATTGTTGTTATATCGATAAAGTGATACGAATTTTCTTATATTTTCAAATCAAGCTTATATCTTTATAAAACTATTATAAATGATTTATTATTACTTCATAACTAATTAAAATGAATTATTATAATTTTAAAAAAATTATTGAAATAATTATAATAATTATTAAATCATTAAATCTCAATTTAAATTCATAAATCAATTATTAAATACGATGCCATTATTGATGATGTCGTAAATACATTTTATTCCCAAAAATAAAATAAAATATTTTATTTCATATTCTTGTTTAAACGGATAAATAAGTGTATGTATCCAGCTTCATGCATGTCTTCTTATAATTATAGAGCTGTTTATCGATAAAATGGTTTTTGGTCATTTTATCGATATTTTTCTAAAGTGTATATTTTTGTAAATATTTATTCAAAAATAAAATTACCATCATTCATATTTAAAACATCATAATATATGTTTTAAAAAGCTTATATTTGAATATTTAAAAAATAAATTTAATTTATAAAATTAATAAATTTTCTGGTCATAGTGAGTTAAATGAGTAAACTAAAAAAATCATTTTTAGATCTTTATTGGGCATATGAAGTCTAATTAATTTTAGATCCAATCTAAGATATTTTAAATAAAAAATTTATTTTATTTAGTTTGTTTATTAAAGGTTTTATTTAAATTTATATCTATTATATTTATAAGTGTATCAAATACACTTATATGTGTATAGTGCGCGTGCAACATATAAAAGCATTAATGGTTAATGTTTACATATATGTAAGTACTACGATTTACATTGCAACATAAACAATTTTCCCTTTATATATACACCTTTGTTGTCCATAGTTTTATGAAAAAATGCAATAATTGTAGAGGTTATTTGAATAATTTGACCATCAAAGTATTTTGAAATTAATATCTTAATTTTTTGTGTTGATTTAATATTTAAAAACAGATCAAGATCTAAGTAAATATCTATTTTTAATTGTTAATTCAAATATTCAATTACATGTATAAATACATAATAAAAAAATCAATTTGAAATATGCATATACATATGTTTTACATTTTAATTTAAAATATTTATATTTGCAAATTATTAATTAGTATCGTATACCAGTACGTACACACATGTTTGTGTGTGTAGGTGTGTATATATATTACTTTTATATCAGCACTTTATTAAATACTAACCGCATTAAAATAAATCAAGTAAAATTTAGTAATTGATATTTCATAAATATTAATTAATTTATAAAATTATAATTTAATTAAATCGTGTGATATTTCAATGTATTCATCATTACGGTCGTGCAATTCAAAGGTGTAAATTCAGCCATCGATTAATATCAAATAATTCGAATATTAACGTTCACATGTCACCTTTGCCAATGGTGTGGCTGTTTGGCCAAATTTATCACTTACACATCTTTCAATAAAATCCAATTTTACTATTTTAAGCGGAACACAATAGTAATGATTATTTACACTAATTCTCTTCGTCAAAACTAAATCACATTAGGACTTGTGTATTTTGGTTTTGGTCGAAATTCCAATATCGCCCATATTCAACATGTTTAATCTGAAATCTTTGGTTTAATAACAATAATCATTATTAATTATACCGCTTTGACCAAAGACTTTGACTTTGAGTAGCCTATAGTTAATTGCGATGTCAACCTCATACAAGTGAGGAGAGGAATCCTCTATTGAATAGTGTTTCACTTCTAATGCTTCAACTCAAACCCAACTATAGTCGTTTCATGGACTCCATGCTACAATTTTAACTATAATTGAAGTGGAGTGTCCATGTTGAAGGTCAATAGTATTCTCAAGTCGAGACAAAAAAGTGTAATATTGTCACTTCAAGATTCTCTGTTTAAACTTAGTTATATTAACCAATAGAAAACTCTTGAATGAGTCATTCCATGGTTATCCAACAACTATCAGTACATAACCCCTTGGTACCCCAATAGTTATGAGTAATACACTGCCCCACATTTGGGGAGCATTGTGTACTCTAATCTTAACGGATGTATAAGTACCTATCTCTAAACAACTGACAAGGAATATTTAAAACAATACATTATTTTTAATGCGATAAATTTCTCATGATTGCAACACATTGTAATTACTATCACATAACATATTATTTACGGATTTTATATTTACTATACTTAATTAAATAATTAGTTACCGTAATATAGTACGATAAGTATATAATAGAATGACAAACATATTTTATTTTGAATGAGATTTTATCATAGAGTTAATAATTTATAATAAATTACATAATTGCCCATAGATAATACACCTAACTCTATCATATAGAATACCCAAACACATTTGTACGGAGTGGATCTTAAGGCCACTGACATAAGAGCGGAGTCTGTGAATAGTGTATGTTAACTATTTAATAAGTAACTTGCAAATCTTTAGGTTACTGACTTAAATAAGTAATAGAACCAGAAGCTTGGGTAAACAGTAAAATAGTAAATGCAAAGTAAAGTAAAATAAAGAGTAAAAGGCATCGGGTTTTTTATACTAGTTTGGATATACAGTCCTTCATCTAGTCCTATACTCCATGTACATAATTTCACTGTTACTTCTAGTTTTCTTTCCATGGGTGGGGAAAACACATTTACAATCTTATAATTCCGTAAGTTGTAAGATACACCTTTCCTCTTGACTTTCCATAGGTGGCAAGAACATCTTTACAATCTTACAATTCTATGGATGGTAAGATACACCTTTTCTCTTAACTTTCTTACGGGTGATAAGAACACCGTTTTCTATACAATAGTAAAGCATAGGAAAGTTGTTGGGCATTCAATATAGAATCTTGCAATTTTAGTGTAATGATCCTATAGACCTCAACTAGCAATGCATCTTTTAATTCAAAGAAGAATTAGATTAGACCAGAGAGATAATGATTGAGAAATCAAGTACAAACTCTCTTATATTTTCTAGTTTTCAAATCCTTGAAGAAAATGAGTGGTATGGATTTATGAAGAGAGTGAATATGTGGTAAAAAAAATTTCCTCATAAAAGGATAGAAATGTAAGAGAAAGAGAAAACTGCAGAATTATTGATCAAAATTAGTATTCTATACCTCTTTAAATAAAAGATCAAAGGATGTGTCTATTGGTGAAGAATTGGTGCCAAATCCTTTCATCTGGATTTTTAAAAACAAATAACAGCTACTATTTTGGCATATGCCTAACGAGTATGTCAACATACCCAATATATTTTGTTTCCTTTTTTTCTAAAATTCAAACTGAGCCTTCCACGCTTTATAACTCGGGATGTATGTTTATATGAAGATGTTTGGAGATGAAATATAGTTAAATAAAAGAAGAATTTCAAAGAATATTATTATGGAGTCTTTAAAAAATTCTAAAGACTCATTAGACTTACCGAGCACTTCTTATGTCTTTTCTTTGAAGCGCTTGTATTTCATTTGTCTTGAGTCAAACATATTTTTCATTTTCTCTAAACATTCTTTACATTCATAACTCATTTGCTTGCATTTATTCATTGTGTATCTTGTCTATCTCTGTAATATATCTGAAAATTCTACATAACTCGAAGAAAACTTAGTAGTAATATTAATATGGTTGTTTTCATCAAAATCAATACTTTGGGTATTAACAATCTCCCCCTTTTTCATGATGACAGCATATAAATATTTTATTTCAAAAAAACCTCTATTTCGGAGAGTAGAGTTAAGAAACACGGATGCCCGCCACATCGTTCACCCATTAAAGCTGGTGCTTCAATTCCCTTCCATTTTTATTCGGTATTATCAGGGAATAACCACTCCAAGCCTTAAGAGAAACATAGCCCGGTTTGCCAGGATGCAAACCCACGACCTCAAGGAACTTCGTTCCATAGTCGCTAAGCAGCCCTGACTAACAGAGCTATGCTCGCAGACTCTATGCATTCTTGAAAGATAAAATATAGTATTTTTATTTTTAACTCCCCCAACTCAATGCACCCCTTTATCATTCTGTTTAGTATATTTATACTTTTTCTCCCCTTTTGTCATCACCAAAAATGAGCAGAAACGAACTATTAAGCGCAATTAGCAAAAATGGATAGAGTGTATAAAGTTGTATATGAATATGTATAAATAATGAACATAAGGGAACCTAAAATCATGACTAATCATAAGAAAACACATGTTTTATGTATGACATTAAAACATTACAATATTATAACATTAGAACAATAAAACATTACTACAGAAACGCTAATAGAAAAATAATATAACAAAATACAACTATAACCTAAGACATAAATTTAATACGTCATTTAATGATGATGACACTTCTTAACTACAGTGGCTTATGTATGTGACAATGTGGGTAGGATGCACAAAAATTACCCGTATGTTCAATTATTTGACCTTGTGCATCAAATATCGCTTAACCGGCAAATCGTATGTCTTCCTCACTGTCAATTTCGATTTCTTCTTCTTCCTCCTTTTCTCCTCCCTCATTATCTTCTCCTACATTTATTGGATTATGAATAACAAAATTTGGTTCGAGATATTTTTTAGATATAACAATCAAATCCTTTCAAGTATTCAAGAGATGATTATGAAGATTTCCGATCATTCTCCCTTGCTTCTCTTGTTCATTTTAAATTGTATCTTAAGAACTTCTACTTCGGTAAGCATATTTAAGATATTCTTCAAAATATTCCCCATTTTGCAAAAGATTCAAAGAGAAAAACTTTAAAATAAGGATGTGGAAGAGAAGATCCACTCTTAGCCTCCTAGAATTTCTAGGGTCTATCAAAAAGATTGTTCATTTGGTTTTACAAAAGAAAAGGACTAAAATATGGTTTAAGTCACGAATTAGTTCGGTTAATTACCTTAAATTTGAATTTTAAAAGTGAAGGAAAAGTAGTTTTCTAAATAACTATAGGTATGTCGACATACTATAGGTCCATATGTTGACATATGCCTCTTAAAAATGTCTATTTTAATATTTTTTGTGTATTCGTGTATATTTCTTAATTTGTTCATATTTCGCTAAGAGAACAAACTCTTAAGTATTTGGGGAGTTTAATAAATATAATTTGTATCAAAAGTTTTATTAAAATATCTGCTATTTTATTTTTAGTATCTATAAATTCTAGAGTAATATTACATTTACTAACATTATCTCTTAAAAAATGTTTGTCTTATATCTATGTGTTTTTTTATCATGATTGGTAGGATTTTTATAACTTTATAGAACTCGTAATACTATAGTGTATTGGTGATTCTATAATATTTAATCCAAAGTATTTTAAAGTTGTTGCACATATATAACTTGCGAATAGAGTAGTGTTGCTGATATATAGTTGTAGACAGAGGCAAAATTTTGTTTTTTGCTGAACCAAGGTACAAGTGAATGTCCAAAAAAGTATTAGGTCCCACCTGTACATTTTCTATTTCCTTTACATCTAACATAATCTGCGTCATTGTATGATACCAAGTCAAATGAGTCTTCCATAGGGTATAAAAACTCATATTCCAAAATATTATTGACATATCTTAATATACATTTTACTGCTTTAAGATGTTTTTCCTTTGAATACGACTAATATATTGCATAGAGACAAACACTATGCATTATATCTGGTCAACTAGCAGTTATATAAAATAATGATCTAACCATACTATGATATAATTTTTGATGCACACCTTAAGAATTTTCTTCTTTGTTAAAGATGTTCCGGATGCCATTGAAGTGGGTTTACCTTTTGTACTATACATACCAAATCTTTTTAGTATCTTAATTTGAAATTTTCAAAAAAAATATTAATTATCTCATATGACTCATTTCAAATTCATTTGTCATTATCTTTAAAAATTCATGATTTAGTTGTTCATTTATTGAACCAAAAATAATATTATCTACATATATTTCAACTAGTTGAGTATCTTTATTATATTCTTTATAAATAACATGTTCAATGCTATACCTAATTTTTAGTCTAAATAGGTGCTAGCATAGGACAAATTATCACATGTCTAAAGTTAAAGAGCAATCACAAGTCTAAGTAGAGAAGCTATCACATGTCCAAAGTTAAAGAGTTATTGGAAGTCAAAGTTAAAGAGCTATCACAAGTCTAAGTTGGAAAGCCATCGCATGTATGTTAAAGAGTTATCGCAAGTCTAAGCTGGAAAGTCATCACATGTCTAGAAAGGTGCTATTACATGTCCAAAGAAGTATTATCGCATTTCCAAAGTTAAAAGGATATTGCAACTTTAAGTTGGAGAGCTATCGCATGTCTAAATAAGAGCTATCACATGTCTACAAAGGAACTATCACATGTCTAGAGCTATCACATTTCTAAAGTTAAAGTGCTATCTCAAGTCTAAGCTGAAGAGCAACAACATGTCTAAAGAGGAGCTATCACATGTTTAAAGATGTTTTATTGCATTTAAAGAGCTATCGCAAGTCTAAGTTGGAGAGCTATCTCATGTCTAAAGGGGAGTTATCACATGTCTAAAGAAGTGCTATCACATGTTTAAAATTGAAGTGTTATAGCATGTCTAAGATGAAGTGTTATCGCATATCTAGAGAAAAAGGGTTATCGAACCTATAAAATACCATCGAAATCATCCACATGTCAGCTTCCAATTTGTTTAGCTATGTCACATCAGCATGGGAAGAAGAAAAAAGGAACTTAAGCCACGTGTCATATCATTAATTCAATAAGGCGATCCTAACCGTCCAAGGATGGTATGTCAGTAGTCCAGAATTTAATGCTGTAATTTTTCTATAAAGAGGCATGTACCCCCTACTTAGGAAGAGGCGAATTCCTAGGTTCTCTTCTTATTCATTTTTCATTCGTAATCGAAGCGTAAATAAAAGCTAGAACCATAACTTTAATGGACGAATAGGTTAAATCATAATTAACATATTTTGATAAAGGAATTTCTTTTTTTGAATTAGCATATTTGACCAATCTTGCATAAGTAACATTCAACCTCTCTATTAAGCTTTGTTGTTGGGCTAAATTCTAGGATTAACATTGGTACTTTCACTGAGAATTGAACTCAGGAAATAAGATACTTTAACCATAAATTCCATGCCTTTTCTTGAACTTCAAAACATTCCTTCGACTCGTCAAGGGTCTTCGAAATTGGAAGCCTTTTATTCCTAAACACCTAATCATATTCCAAGCTCAGTCATAAACAAAAGGAAAATATGTTCTTGAAATGATGAGGGACAAATAATGATCCTTAGGAATTTAGCCCTTAGAACTATGTCATAAAAAAGAAAAGTTGCCCAATATGACCCAAATAGATGGAGTCTAAACCCATTCCATATTGGAGATAAGCTAATCTTTGATGTAGCAAGAGGATTGGAAGAGGTTAAGGAACTTGACCAGATGCACAAAAAGTTAAAGATGGTAAAAGAAAAACCTTTCGCCTAGATGAGAATGATAATTCAAACTCAAGCTAAAGGGATGATCTTCAAAAGAGACCTACGTAGCAGATTAGATCAACTCCATCAAAGAAAGAGAGAATTGGAATAACGCGTCAAAAAGAAAGCAAGGATCATAGATGGACATGATATCCACATTCACTATATGAACATCAAATACTATATATTTTATATGTATGTGCGTGTGTGTTTGTGTGTATCATATATATATATATATATATATATATACAGACAAATATGTATATATATATCCTTACTAAGGTTTATGGAAGAGTTAACGGCTTTGACCTATGGTTAACAAGATGTCTAATGAGATATATATATATATAATACAATGTAAAATTTCATATATATATATATATATGTATATGTATATGTATATGTATGTATGTATAAGAAACAAAAACAAATTATTTTTCAGTCATTATAAATTTAAAACCATATACATGAATAATAAAATATCTAAATCAATATTGAAAATATACATATATAATACTATTTAAAAAATTAAATATTATTTTATTTACTATAATATATATTAAACAAATATGACAAACTATTATATATTATATATATTTTTAATTGTATTTTAATTAATATAAAATTTTAAATTTAAATCATTGACTTTTTCAAATTAATAATATTTTTTTAATTTATATAAAATATAGCTTAGCTGAAAAAAATTATATAAAAATAATTTGTAGTTTGAATAATTCAAAAAATTTCAAATTTAAATAATTAACTTGGTAAACTAATTGAAAATTTATATTAAATAATATATAAATATCAAGTTCGAAAATAATAACCAAAGGTATTCAATTTAGACATCTTGTTAACTGGTGCTACTGATGTTATAGTGGCTGTCCAGCATTTCTTCATATCCAACAAACTCTAGCCAGCGTTGAATGCAACTAATCTTACTATTGTCCCTAAGATTGAGTGCCTAGACATCGTCTCCCATTTTAGGCCTATTGCCTGTGCCAATGTGATATACAAGATAATATCTAAAATCCCAAACATCAGACTTCAATATGTCGTACACTCAATAGTTAGCCCTAATCAATCTGTATTTATCCTTAGTTGCACAATTACTCATAACATTTTGTTAACCTAGGAACTCCTGAATGGTTACAGCAGAACTGGAATCTCCCTATGTTGTATGCTTAAACTGGATATACAGAAGGCCTTTGACACCATCTCCTGGCAATCCATAGTGGATGTTCCTTCAAGGAAGAACTTCCCCCTCCCGTATATAGCTTGTATCTATACATATATAACCACCACCTAGTTCTCCATTATTATAAATGGATGTTCCTTTGTCTACTTTGCAGGAACACAAGGAATGCGATAGGAAGTTCCTATTTCTGTTCTTCTTTCTGTTGTCGTGATGGAGGTTCTCAATTCCATCATTGATAGTAAGGTTGATGCTGGACTCTTAAAACTTCGTCCTAAATGTAAAGATCCACACATTATTAGCCTCCTCTTTGCGGATGATGTGGTGTGCTTTACTAAACCTACTCATGCCAACATCTCCTACATCACTAGATCTCTTGAAGAATTCCGAGACATAACCGGCCTCTTCATAAATCTATGCAAATCTCATATTCTTATTGCTGGTTTGAACCACCAGCAAAAACAAGACATCATAGACTACTCCTCTCTCCAGTAAATGCCTTATAATTCACTCTATCTAGGGCACCCGTTAATAACGAAACGCAACTCTATTTCTCAATCTCTCCATCATTTTGAGAAAATCACTTCTGGATTATCTACATGGCCAAACACTCTACTAACTCAAGCTGGCAGGTTAACTGTTATCCAATCAATTGCTTCCTCCATGTCCTCATACTGGTGTAGGCACTTCCCCCTCCCTGCCACACTTGTATCTATGGTATCGACGGTTTTGAACAGATTTCTATGGCACAGTGATGCCTACTCATCCAAAATGATCCCTATTACCTTTAACAAACTCCAACTACCTAAATCTAATTGTGGCCGGCATCCTCAATCTAAAGATTATGAACATAGCTTCTACTGCAAGACCCTATGATCTGATCTTGACCAATAATAATAACTTATGGGCTGCATGAAGCAACCTCATCAAATCCAAATGCTTTTGGTCAATCATAATTCCCTCCTCTCTGTCCTACATGTAGCACAATATTCTTAGGCATATGCAAACATTCTTGCCGCTCATCCAATGCAACCCAATAAAACTTCCTCACTTGTGATTCTGGGAAGACCTATGGGTTGCGCCATGCTTGATTTTAAGCTATGTTATCAACCCCAACCTCCAGCACCTTTCAGCCATCCGAACCAATGCAAAGGTCATAGACAACATCTCTGATGGTTACCCGAATCTCCCTTATTCAAGCTCCCCTTTAGTTCAATAGCTTTACAGCAAGATCTCAGTAACAATCGTCAGTGACACTATGAATGATGTACTAGGGTCTACAAAGATAAAAGTCTTGTTGGAATTCCTTTTAGATGGTGAATGAGATATATCCCACTTTTTGAACGATGAAGACGCGACGTTTTAAACAGCAACAGTTCTGGACCGTTGCAAATGAACGGACGCGACTGTTGCAAACAGCAACAATTCTGAAGCGTTGCAAATGAACGGACGCGACTATTGCAAACAGCAACAATTTTGAAGCGTTGCAAATGAACAGACGCGACTGTTGCAAACAGCAACAGTTCTGGAGCGTTGCAAATGAAAGGAAGTGACTGTTGCGAACAGTAACGCTTTTTGACATTGCAAATGAAGAGATGCGGCTTTTCTCAATGGATGCAGCCGTTGGGAATTCGGCTATAAATAAGGAGGAAACCTGATCACTTTTCTCACTCATTTTTTCAAACCGAATTATCTCTTCTATCCCTTCATCTCTTAAAATCATATTCAGTCCTATCACACAGAAGATCATACACATCACAATCTCGTGCAGATTACGTCTGTTGTATCTTGGGAGAATTTTAAAATAAAATTCTTAAGGAAATTGTTACGACAAGCCTCAGACGCTATACGGTTAGATTTCTAGTTATTCTTTCCGGTTTTTTTAGTTGTGCTATTTCTTGAAATAGTATAACGTTGTTGTTGTAAATTAATTACAACATACTTATTATTCAAATAATCTAATACAGAATTCCAGAGTAGTGGAAATCTGATTTATAAACTTGTGAGACGAGTTTATAATTATTTATTCTCTGTTTTGGTATACTAACGTATAACATCTTTCTTACCCGACCCGACCCGGTCCTTTTAGATGGTGAATGAGATATATCCCACTTTTTGAACGATGAAGAGACGCGACGTTTTAAACAGCAACAGTTCTGGACCGTTGCAAATGAACGGACGCGACTGTTGCAAACAGCAACAATTCTGAAGCGTTGCAAATGAACGGACGCGACTGTTGCAAACAGCAACAATTTTGAAGCGTTGCAAATGAACAGACGCGACTGTTGCAAACAGCAACAGTTCTGGAGCGTTGCAAATGAAAGGAAGTGACTATTGCGAACAGTAACGCTTTTTGACATTGCAAATGAAGAGATGCGGCTTTTCTCAACGGATGCAGCCGTTGGGAATTCGGCTATAAATAAGGAGGAAACCTGATCACTTTTCTCACTCATTTTTTCAAACCGAATTATCTCTTCTATCTCTTCATCTCTTAAAATCATATTCAGTCCTATCACACAGAAGATCATACAAATCACAATCTCGTGCAGATTACGTCTGTTGTTATCTTGGGAGAATTTTAAAATAAAATTCTTAAGATGTTATACGTTAGTATACCAAAACAGAGAATAAATAATTATAAACTCGTCTCACAAGTTTATAAATCAGATTTCCACTACTTTGGAATTCTGTATTAGATTATTTGAATAATAAGTATGTTGTAATTAATTTACAACAACAACGTTATACTATTTCAAGAAATAGCACAATTAAAAAAACCGGAAAGAATAACTAGAAATCTAACCGTATAGCGTCTGAGGCTTGTCGTAACAATTTCCTTAAGAATTTTATTTTAAAATTCTCCCAAGATACAACAGACGTAATCTGCACGAGATTGTGATGTGTATGATCTTCTGTGTGATAGGACTGAATATGATTTTAAGAGATGAAGAGATAGAAGAGATAATTCGGTTTGAAAAAATGAGTGAGAAAAGTGATCAGGTTTCCTCCTTATTTATAGCCGAATTCCCAATGGCTGCATCCGTTGAGAAAAGCCGCATCTCTTCATTTGCAATGTCAAAAAGCGTTACTGTTCGCAACAGTCACTTCCTTTCATTTGCAACGCTCCAGAACTGTTGCTGTTTGCAACAGTCGCGTCTGTTCATTTGCAACGCTTCAAAATTGTTGCTGTTTGCAATAGTCGCGTCCGTTCATTTGCAACGCTTCAGAATTGTTGCTGTTTGCAACAGTCGCGTCCGTTCATTTGCAACGGTCCAGAACTGTTGCTGTTTAAAACGTCGCGTCTCTTCATCGTTCAAAAAGTGGGATATATCTCATTCACCATTTAAAAGGAATTCCAACAAGTCTAACTCACGTTTCCATTTATCACTGCCTTATGGGTAATCAACAACTCTTTCCATAGTTGATGAGAGTCTGGACTACTGGAGGAATTATGAAAAATAACCTCACATTGTGGAAAATTCTCACTAATAGGATCCTAACCAAAGACATACTTCACATGATTGGAATTTATGACAACGCCCAATGTGTACCATATAGCTCTAGCACTAAATCCATTGTCCACCTCTTCTTTGCTTGCAATTTCACACATGCTATCTGGACCGCTCTCCTTGCTAAAGGGAACTTTTCATGCACCATCTATCGACTCATCATTGGAATGGCTGAATATTTTCAGAGAAACTAGATGGAAATCTCCGAAGACATACTCCTTGCTGATCATCCTGAAAAGGTTCATCCATGCCATCTGGATAGAGAAAAATGCACGCATTTTCATGAACAAGTCAAGAACGGAAGCTTCCTTACTCCAGATCATTCACTACTAGATAGTAAGGGACCTGAGAAGAATTTGCCCTATGCTCCACCCTCTTGATCAAACAGGAATTGGATTAGTAATCCATTGTTCTTATACCCATTTTTGTCCTTGGTCCTGTTATATATTCCTTCCATTTTTTATTTTTTATTTTCATTCATGTTGGACCTTTTGTTTATTGGTCTATCATCCTTTTGTAAATTCATTATCATTATTTATATATATGCATGGGCTACGCTTCCTAAGCCTTTACCATTCAAAATATATGAATACACACACACATATATATATACATATATACACACAAAAACACACACACACACATATATACATATATATACACACACGTCGATACACCCACAATGTTTCCTAATTTGCTGCAGCAAATAAGTTTTTTAAAATACATAATTATTTTCAATGAATATACATACATAATACATACATACATACATATATATATATATATATATATATATATAATTGAAAACCCCAAAATATGTTCTTTGTGAAGTAGAAAATGAAAGCATAGATCACCTCTTTTTTAAGAGTAATTTTAGTGCTTTCATTTGGGTCTCATTCGACTTAAGCTTAGACTTCCTCCTCATAGCTCTCTTAACTTGCTGGATGAACTGAATGAAATTAGTAATAAATTTAAACATAAAGATCAGGTCCAAGATTTAGTTAGATGCAGTTTTGTAACTTCTATATATTATAACTAGCAAGAAAGAAACTCTCATATCTTTGACAACCTTAAGCATGATAAATTAGAGCTTACTAGACGAATTACTATTGAAGTTAACTTTCAAGTAGTAGCTTCAGATAGAAGAATAGAGAGAAATTCATTCAACCATGAGGTCTTAAGTAGGTGGGGTTATTGACTTGAAAGATAAAGGATGAATATTTATATCTTCATTGTGCTAAACTTTGATCTATCTGAGATTAACGGGAATTCGATTCCAAAATATCTCTTGTCGGTGCATCAATCTTGCGATCATTAACTATGAGGGATGAATTTCTGAACTATAGTCGGTGAATGAATGTGATTGGAGGTTTTGGCAGCAGAATTGAAAGTTGCATATGTTGGGTGATGAAAAGATAGGACTTCTTTTTATGAATGTAGCATTGTTTATTGTATTTCCTTTTGATTTTTTGCTTTCATGTTATCTGCTAGCTTGTATACATATTATTTCTATGTACTAATGTAAACATTTACCTATAGCAATAAAGAAAACTGCACACCTTTTTCCTGTACAATACTACACTGTGTTATTGTTCAGGTTTTTAATGAGGCCGTACTACCAATTTTCAAAAAAAATATTATAAAGTCAAAAATTAATTCATTATAAACATATTACTATATTATTTAAAAAATTAATTTTTAATTTAAATAGATAATTTTGAGTAAAATATACACTAAAATAAAATTATGGTTTAATATAAATGTTTCCATGTTTATATTATTTATATATATATGTATATATTTAAATATATAAATAACTAAATTAGTTCAAAGTTATTTTTATTTGTAGGTAAAATTTGGGGGATATATATATATATATATGTGTATGTATGTATGTATGTATGTATATATGTATTTATGTATGTATGTAGTGTATATGTATATATATATATATGTATTATGATGAAGATGAACATGTTTATGAGCATATATGAACATATAATTATCTCTAGAATAAATTAGATCTGAAAGCATTACTTTTCAGTTTTCACCAAAGAAGATCAAGTCGAGAGTCAGTATGTTGGTCTATCAATTCTTCCTTTTAGACCATTGTCATCCGCTCCTCCTTTGTTGATTTGCAGGTTTAAAAAAAGGGTGACACCGAGGGAGGTTAGCTATGATATCATAGAGTGGTAGAAAAAAGTGTGTAGAATTTCGTGTGAAGGTTATACTATTTATAGCCATCTCAACATGCAAATGTCTCCTTGTTTTTCTCTAGATTAGTGATTAGATCTTTGTCTCTCTTTAAATAAGTTATAGCCAGCCATACGTGGCATATTTTCCTAGTCAAATACTCTTTTGACCCCCAGTTGAATCCCCTTTTAATTAATTAATTAATTTCACCTTATTTATCGAACGAACTATTGTATAACTTTCATACATTATTCTGTCCTATTTTTTTCTTTGAATAAATAATTAAAACATTCATAAAAATATTGATACAAGTTTTATACTTATATAAATTTTAATTTGTAAAAATTATAAATCATTTTTATCCTTGGGAAAATTCAGAAAAATCGACAACACGGTTGTATTCACTCTTTGGTGTGAACTCGATCTGTAGTGAATATTTAAACAATTTAAACACTGAAGTCTGTTCGAACTTTGTTGAAGTATAGTATAAGGTCAAGTTCAAGGCTTAAAGATTAACCAGGAGAAATCATATTTCTGATCGGATATAAGCTCACCTAGTAACGATAGTTTGTACACGTATTCATTTTGTTGCCATTGTATCACTTATATATATCTAGAGTTTGGTCTAAGGTCAAAATATCTATCAATATCTTTAATAACTGCATAGGTCGATTTTAATATCCTTAATCTAATCCAATTACATTTATCGATCAACCATTTTTCTCTAGTCAAAGACTTTGACTTTGATTAATCTTACCAATTATGGTGATACCGATCTTCTATAACAAAGGAGATGAATCCTCTCTTAGTGTTTAACCTCGAGTAGTTCAATATATACCAACTATTGGTCCTAACACAATCGCTATGTCATGTGGTTAACGTAGTCATAGTGAAGTCTACATACTCAAGATTTGTAACACCCCGTAAATTTGACGTTAGTTATTTAATTGGTTAGTTAATTAATTAGGCTCCAAAAATGGAATTTGTCTAAAAATTAGAATTTGACCATGAAACTTGCACCATTGCGTTCATGGTGAAATTCTGAGCAACTTTCTTATTTGGAGTTTTGTGAAGAGTCTAAATGAAGAAGTTATAGACGATAAACGAATTCAGAATGGAAATAATTTGATTAGAAAATTAACGTTTATATATTTAATACCTGAACCTACGGTCGACCCCCTTTATTGGGAAGGTTAACATGGTGCGATCGACCCCTATAAAGGGTGCGATCGACTGGTCCTAGCAGTGGCGGCTAGGGTTTTCCATGGCCAAACTGGCTAGATTTTATATATTTTAATCTAATGGTTGTGGTTGATTCGAGTGCATATAAATTCAGGCCTAAACCTCTCTTCTTCTTATATTTTTGCGAAACAGCAAAGAAGTTCTGCCGTTTTCTCTTCTCTACTATTTTCTAAAGTATAAGATATAATATTTATATTTGTATATATACAAATTGGAGAAGAATAAAAATCAAATAAGAGAAGAAGAGAAGCGAATCAACACTACGCGATAATGAGGTTTTATATGTATATTTATATTTATATTTATATTTTCCTTCAACTCCAAATCTCTTCTCAGATCTGTAATTCTAATATATGTATATACTCTTTTTATACATATTTCTTGGAATAAGAAGGAAACGGAGTTGAATCAATGGTTTTACTTCAAATCTGGAGATTTGGAACGCTTTTAAAAGGTGGGTGGGAAATTTATATATTGTTTATTATTTTGAATCTTTTTCATTGGTATACTATGCCTAAATAAATATATGTGAATTGTAGGCTAAAATTGAATATAATAAACATCGCCTATATATTCTTAGGAGATCCGATAGCAATTATTGTTACACCTAGACTTGGAAATCTGTAACGACCCGATATTTTCAACCATTCGCATCCATTATAAGTGTATAGGTAGACACTCATGCCGGAGTTGAATTGCTCAAAATACCGCTTTGTAAATAAAATTTGGCAAATCTCAGAATATACAGTAAATAAATATAATCACAGATCACAGACACAGAGTAAAATAATGCAGCGGAAGTAAAAGAAATAGTAGTTCATGAAGCTACTATCTAAATATGTCAGAGTTACATAAGATACAATAGAAGAAATAGAGTACAACAAAAGTCTCAATAAAATAACCAAGTACAAGCTGAGTAGAACAACGGAACTGAAATAGATAGGACAAGACAAGCAGATAATCTCCAGCGATTCAAATCTCCAAGCGAGTGGAAATCCAAATCTGTGAATAACTCAGGTTGACCCGAGCGTAAAGCAAAACACAAAACACTCGAGTCAGGACAATATATACTTATATAATGTAAACCAACTCAAGCGAACTGTAATAAGAGTACAAGTAACTTAG
This sequence comes from Allium fistulosum, assembly GCA_030737815.1. Taxonomy (NCBI): domain Eukaryota; kingdom Viridiplantae; phylum Streptophyta; class Magnoliopsida; order Asparagales; family Amaryllidaceae; genus Allium; species Allium fistulosum. The sequence continues at coordinate 588,639,303 of CM060907.1, read as the reverse complement.
AAGATGCTTGGGACCGCCCATCCTCTAAGGATCCGTTAAAATATCTACTATGTAGTAATATTCGCTATTATAATAGTGTCTAAAAAAAGTAAAGTATAATCATATAGAAACTAGCGTTAAGGGGATGGAGAACCTTAACGCGGTGGGATCTTAAAATCATAATCGTAGTAAAGCTCGATATGGTAGGTGACACGGCACAACTAGGCAATGCCAGGGTAGATATACCAATTACGCACACGGACTGATGGATACGCATAGCAGCCACTACCGTTCCACCTCGAACAACACTCCCAAATCGGAGGATGGCCATCTAATCAATCACAAGTAAGAGTATAATATCGAAGAAATGTGTCTGAGAAGAGGTGCTACCTCACTGGTCCGAGATCGCTCCTGTTTTAGCCACCTTATGCCAACTCACGGGAGTTGGGTCCACGTAACATACCTTAAGAACGTCGCCACCATCCTACTTCATTCTGGAATCTCCACCGCGTACACAGTTGCCAAAGTGGTTTTCGGTAAGACAGAGAGTATGTCCATATCCGATCCCGGTCTCTTTAACAACCCAACGTTATTATAACCCGTGGTTATAAGTTTAAAAACAGTTTATACTTCAAAATAGAATATCATTTCAAATCCAAATCTTTATCAAAATAAAGACTAAATCAATTCCAAACCATTTCCATATTTTTAAAATATCATATCATTTCAAAACTTCATTTCAAATCATTTCAATATATCAAAATATCATATCTTTCCAAAACTTCATTTCAAATCATTTTAATATATCAAATATCAATCTTTCCAAATCTTCATTTCAAATCATTTTAATATAATAAAATATCATATCCTTACAAATCCAAATATTTGACTTTAAATACCTTTTAAATTCAAAGATATCGTTCATTTACTATCATTTCAAATCACCTTTATATAGTTTATATTTCAATCAAAATAATTCATTAAAACCTTTTAAAAGTGTAATTATTATATTTTCAAATCAAGTATTCAATTTCCAAAGTTTCAAACCATTCTGAGTTCGTTTACTAAGTCAAAAACCCTAATTATTAAAATTTCATCATTTCACAGCATAAAAAAAACAACTGCTATAAGTTATATTTGAAAACATTTTTAATTCAGCAAAGACAACACTTAAAACTGCTGTTAAAACTCAGTTTTAGTTGAATTATAGTTCAAAACAGAAAAGACAGCATTTTAGAAGTGCTGCGGTAGTTCAGATTTCAAAACAAGGGTTAAATTTGGTTTCAGCAAAGACTGCAGACCATTATAGCATTTCCAGAGAATGCTATAATAGACCTGGGTTCAATATTAGCCTATAAGTTCAATTATAGCAACTACAGCATTTCAGAAATGCTGTAATAGCTCTTTTTACACAATTTTAGTTCAAAACAGAATCTATAGCATTTCTGAATGCTATTAAAAGTAAATTTCAGGTGTTAGTGTATTTCCAGCAATTAAATAACTTTAATTTAAAACACATATACATTTTAAAAATCATATTTTAACATTTAAAATGTTCATTTACATATCATTTAACATATATCTTTTTCACAATAAATTTCTTATAATTAAATCCAATTTTCAACAATTTACTTAATAAGTTTAAGTGTAAAAGTTCCAATTCTTCACATTTCAACAAATAGACTTAACACTTCAAATTTAAATTACCATTTCACAATTTAACAAAATTTCCAATTTTATTTAATTAACTTAAACCTTTAATTAAAACCAAATTTCACATTTCCTAGTCAAGTTATATTTTAAAAGATCACTTTTAAACATTCATTTATTTAACCACTTAAATTCATAGAAAAATCAATAATACTTTAATAAATCACTTAAATTCAAATTTAATCAAATTATCATATTTACCATTTCCAAATAAAATTTAATATCCATTTTATTTATATAACCTAAATATCACTTTTAACCAAAATTCCAAATTTCCAACTTAAGTTATATTTCAAAAATCCAATTAAACCATTCATTAATTACATTTTTAACACATAGAAAAATCATAATTTCTTTATTTTAAAACATTTCAAAATCTATTTAAATCAAATTTCATAAATTTATAATTTTTAAAATACTTAAAAATATCCAAAACACTTTATAAAATAACCACGGGCCTGTATATAATTTTCTAACTTAGGTCAAGTGATACGGATATGTATCATTTCAATCCGCAGTTAAAAAAAATCCGGGTTCTATCATTTCAAACCCGCAATCCCAAGTTAAAATAATTTTAAATAAAAATCGTTCAGGCCTATCATTTCAGCCCATAACGATTTTTCCCTATTCTAAAGTCCGTTCGGGTATGTATCATTTCAACCCATAGTGATTCTAATCTACAGGGAACTTGCAATGGTGATAACAGATATAAATAACAGAATAACATTAAATAACAGTAACATATGATATAACAGGTATAATAACAGGTGTGAACATCATATGATAATAATATAAGCATATAAAACTTGATAATATATTTCTACAGATTCGCAGGGTGTCAATTTACTAGTTATATAGGTACATATTGTCTGGTGAGAATAACTCACCTTTTTATGCTGGAGATATCAATTAGAATGACACAACGGATCCAAAAGGCACGACCTTTGATTTGAGTGGAGAAAATAGCCAAGATATCATCTTGTAAACAATACCCAAACAAGACAAAACAATATAGCACATGAATATACTTAACATAAAACAATGTTGAACAAATTGAAATACAAAGCAATAAAGACAAGACTTTGCCTTTACCATTCAAATGCTTGACCATAGGGGATCAAGTGCTCAGCCATGATGTGTTTGGGCTCAGGTTAGCATCATATAGGTCAGGTTTAGCACACCTAAGCATGGCAACATGAAGTGATGTGAAGGGTAGGAGATGCAACATGAAGAATATCAATGGACAAGGCAAATAGGTGAAGTTTTGGTCACAACAAGGCTCGACTTGGTCATTGCTTGGCTCAGCCATGCATGGTACAGGTCTGGACAGTGGAGGGTGATGGTGCAGCAGCAGCCAAAGGTCATGTAGTTGCTGGTGGTGGTGGTTCTAGGGGTGGCCAAGGTGATAGATGAAGGTGGTGGTGAAGCATATGTGGTTTAGGCATTGTTTGGAAGGGTTTTTGTGCAATTTTGTGGTGCTAACTTAAATGGATGGGCATGGCTTGTCATGGTCAGTGGAGGAGGAGGAGGTGCTGCTGTAGATGGTGGTGGGGCTGAAGGTGGAGAGGATGGTGGAGATGAAGGTGGTAGAGGCCAAGCAAAGCTAGAAGAGGAGGAAGGCAAAATCAATGGAAATTGTGAAGTAAAGAAGAGATAAAGGAAGAAGATAAGAGGAGAATGGAAGCCATATTTTTTTTTAGGGTTTAGGAGCTTTGGAATTTCGTGAATGAGAGAAAAAAAAAGTGGCGGCTGAAGAAATGAGGAGATGTTGCCAATTGAATGAAAAGTTAGGTTAAAAAGTAGAAGGGTTAGAAAATAAAAGGGCCTTAGGAAGATAGAAAGTTTAAGGCCTTTCAAATTTCTTTAATTCATTTTTATAAGTTTATATTTCTGATAATAACAGAAATTCCAGTTAAAAATTCGAAAATTTGATAAAATATAAAAATATATATAATATTTATTGATTATATAAAGTAGAATTAAGGAAAATAGTTAAAACAGTGAACTAGACTAGAAAATTTTGAAATTGAATAGAAAAAATTTTAGAAAATTCATATGAGCTTGCAATATATTTTTAAACATAAATAATATATAAAATAAAAATATATTCACAAAATAAATATTTAAAATTTAATTTACATATAATTTTTAATGAAGAAAATAGCAGAAAATAGGAAAACAGCCTTTAAAAATGAAAAATAAATACAGTAAATTTTGGAAAAATACTATTATCAATTTAAAAACATAAAAAGACAAAATATACATAAAAAACATATTAACACATATTAAAACAAAATATAAGAAAGAAAATATGATTTAAAAAAATTTAAAATAGGCAAAATTGCACAAATAAACAAATTATACTAAAAATTGAAATGTACATAACTTTTACATTTTAACTCCATTTTCAACGAAACGAAAAGTGGTGTTCAAGTTATTAAATCTATTTTCATAATAAACGATAAAATTTATAATTTCAAACTATTAAAAATTTAAACTTAAAAGTCAAAGTTTGACTATTGACCAAAATTCACATTTTCAGGAAATATTAAATTTAGTCATATTTGGAATTCTAATCCACATCAAAGTCAAAGTTTATATTTAAAATAACAAAATTTATTCTTTTCATAAATAAAGCTTTTGAATCTGGAAAAATCAATTAAAAAAAATATTTGAAAAATACAGGGTTGTTACACTCTCCCCCACTCAAAACTTTTCGTCCTCGAAAAGGAACGAGGTACGCGAAAGCACAGAAAAAGATAGAATGAAATAGAATTAAGACAAGATGATAAGACGATTGGAATTACACCTGATAATTATTGTTATAGGTAAGTTTAACAAGATGGAGGTGATCAAATCAAGAATATAAGCACGAAAAAGATCCTCTAGAGTTTGAATCTCCCTTTCACTTGACCGACAGTCTATGAATGGAAAAACAGTGTTCAGATCCAGATGAGTAACAAAGATTATCATAGATTACAGAAAGATTTCTAAATAGACTGGTATAAGCAATAGCCTTCCCATTCTGTAACAAGATAAGGGAAATAAGGACAACCAAAAGATAGTTTGGAAAAAACAAAACCAGATAATAAATTTAAAACCATAATGCTTTGAAATCATAACAATTTAGGGATGTTTATCATTTGGAAATCACACTGCTAAAATCATAACACTTTGGACAAGTTATTCTTTTTTTTTTAAAAAAAACATAATACTTAGAAAATCATAACACCCTAAAAAAAGTAATCTTCATTTAAACCATTTTAATTCAAGGTCAAATAATATTCATTTTAAAGTTGTAACATTTCTAAGTTCATTTAATTATAAAAATTTCCAAAACATTGTATTTTCAAAATAGTAGTACTTATAAAATGCTATAGTAGATATATTAATATTTCAAATCAGTTCAATTCCAGAAATATTTATTTGGATATCATTTAACTTATGACTTATTAAACAAACTTTATGAATGGAATATTCAAATCAAACTATACTTCATTTATTAAGTTAAAAGTTCACTATTTTAGTTAGCTCTTAATTTAACACATAACCTAACACTTTATTTAAAATACCCATTTCATAAATAGATATTCCTTTAATAAGTTACACTTAAAATTTCATTTGAAAACCAAATTCTCAATTATCAAATTTTAGTGATGTTAAAATACATTTTAACTATTTAAATCATAATTATTCATTTTTCAAGACATATCTATTTCATAAATAAAATATTTATCATAGCAAATATAACAATCAAATTTCTTTACACATTTATTCATTTAGACATCAATTAAACTATGAACTCAAGTTAAATAACTTTATTACAAAATGTCCAATTCAAATGTATTTTATTTTATCTATTCCAAAGATACATTATTTATTATACAACATATTCATTTCAGGAAATAACCTTTATTAAAATTCCTAGGTTAAACTTAAGGTTCCATATTAAATCAAATTTGATTATTAAGTTATTTAAATAAAATCTCTTTAAATTCCTTTTTCACTATTTACCTCTGTTAATCCTTTATAACTAAAATTTAAGTGTATAAAATTTATTATAACCACTCAAATTTTATTTATAAAATCCTTTTTATATTGTATATTATCCAATTACATTGTTAACTTCTAAAAAAATTTAAGGTAAGTTATATTTGAATGCAATTGTATTATACAAATAAAACTTTCCAATTCAATTATCTCAAGTTTGAATCATTTATTCAAAAATTTTAATTTTTCTTTTTATAACTGAAATTATTCTTTAAGATGAAATTTAACAATTAATTTTCCGGTTTCCTTCAAACCAGTTAGAGATAAATAAATATATGTACATAATATGTCAAATCAATTTAAATCATATATCTATATATGTATATATATATATATATATATATATATTATAAATCAAGTCATATTTTAGAAATTCAAATCAATTAGATTTTCCAAAACAAAGCTGTAGCAAGACTACAGAATGGTTTCTTCACTTCGAAACTCGAAAATGAACGTCGATGATGCTGCAGTCATCACCGAAATTATTTTCCAACAACAAAGAGAAGAGCAGTAAATTTTAAACCTTTTAAAATTCTTTGAAAACAAAATTTCTATTCGAAATACTTTAAATAATATATCCTTTTAAAGCTTGAAAACACAAGGTTTGAAACCATCGGAAATTTGAATTCTCAAATTCTTGATTCAAATTCATTTCAATTCCTGAATCAATTTATAAACAACTATTTATAAATTCATTTGTAGAACAATAAATGATAAATCAAGTATTATCATTTCAAATTATCAATTTAAATCAATTTATTAAGTTCCATAAATTTACTTATATATCAAAATTTTATTTCATTAACCAAATTTAAAATAATATTGTGTCAGTTTGTTCTGTCAAAGTGTTTTAGAAATCCTATCGATAGCGTTGATCAGACGAATCGATCGGAAATCCAAATCAACATCAACAACTCAAACAACACCATATATAAAACAAAACATAGATTTACAAGTACAATTCAAAATGTTTGGAGATAGTTTAGAAACAAAAGACAAGATGGTTAAACAGAGTAGAGAGATGGGTAAGCTTAGATAAATCGCGGACAACCTTAACCGGGTCAACCGTGACTTAAAGAATAAGATCGATGTGTATTTTTCTGGGATAAATCTACGTTCGATCTCAAGAGATAGAGTTTGGAATAATAAAAGATATTAGCATCTACACCAAGGATAAATAAAAATCTCTGGTGAATCGATGCTGACTGTAAAGGATTTTAACCCTTTTACAAGAAAATTAGAATATTGGCGAGACCGCCAATTCACTATGAAGATCATTCGAAGTGGAGTTATGGGATACTCCAGAATCAAAAGAAGATGGATAGTGAGGGACACGAATGGATTTTGGAACTGCAGGGAACATTCCAAAATTCAAAGGAAACCGAGTCAAAAAGGAAGAGATTCAAACTCGAACCAAAGTGATTCTGTAAATAAATTTACCCTATATTCTAAGTTTTGCCTCAAAGCCAAAGCTCTGATACCAACTGTAACGACCCGATATTTTCAACCATTCGCATCCATTATAAGTGTATAGGTAGACACTCATGCCGGAGTTGAATTGCTCAAAATACCGCGTTGTAAATAAAATTTGGCAAATCTCAGAATATACAGTAAATAAATATAATCACAGATCACAGACACAGAGTAAAATAATGCAGCGGAAGTAAAAGAAATAGTAGTTCATGAAGCTACTATCTAAATATGTCAGAGTTACATAAGATACAATAGAAGAAATAGAGTACAACAAAAGTCTCAATAAAATAACCAAGTACAAGCTGAGTAGAACAACGGAACTGAAATAGATAGGACAAGACAAGCAGATAATCTCCAGCGATTCAAATCTCCAAGCGAGTGGAAATCCAAATCTGTGAATAACTCAGGCTGACCCGAGCGTAAAGCAAAACACAAAACACTCGAGTCAGGACAATATATACTTATATAATGTAAACCAACTCAAGCGAACTGTAATAAGAGTACAAGTAACTTAGAAGATGCTTGGGACCGCCCATCCTCTAAGGATCCGTTAAAATATCTACTATGTAGTAATATTCGCTATTATAATAGTGTCTAAAAAAAAGTAAAGTATAATCATATAGAAACTAGCGTTAAGGGGATGGAGAACCTTAACGCGGTGGGATCTTAAAATCATAATCGTAGTAAAGCTCGATATGGTAGGTGACACGGCACAACTAGGCAATGCCAGGGTAGATATACCAATTACGCACACGGACTGATGGATACGCATAGCAGCCACTACCGTTCCACCTCGAACAACACTCCCAAATCGGAGGATGGCCATCTAATCAATCACAAGTAAGAGTATAATATCGAAGAAATGTGTCCGAGAAGAGGTGCTACCTCACTGGTCCGAGATCGCTCCTGTTTTAGCCACCTTATGCCAACTCACGGGAGTTGGGTCCACGTAACATACCTTAAGAACGTCGCCACCATCCTACTTCATTCTGGAATCTCCACCGCGTACACAGTTGCCAAAGTGGTTTTCGGTAAGACAGAGAGTATGTCCATATCCGATCCCGGTCTCTTTAACAACCCAACGTTATTATAACCCGTGGTTATAAGTTTAAAAACAGTTTATACTTCAAAATAGAATATCATTTCAAATCCAAATCTTTATCAAAATAAAGACTAAATCAATTCCAAACCATTTCCATATTTTTAAAATATCATATCATTTCAAAACTTCATTTCAAATCATTTCAATATATCAAAATATCATATCTTTCCAAAACTTCATTTCAAATCATTTTAATATATCAAATATCAATCTTTCCAAATCTTCATTTCAAATCATTTTAATATAATAAAATATCATATCCTTACAAATCCAAATATTTGACTTTAAATACCTTTTAAATTCAAAGATATCGTTCATTTACTATCATTTCAAATCACCTTTATATAGTTTATATTTCAATCAAAATAATTCATTAAAACCTTTTAAAAGTGTAATTATTATATTTTCAAATCAAGTATTCAATTTCCAAAGTTTCAAACCATTCTGAGTTCGTTTACTAAGTCAAAAACCCTAATTATTAAAATTTCATCATTTCACAGCATAAAAAAACAACTGCTATAAGTTATATTTGAAAACATTTTTAATTCAGCAAAGACAACACTTAAAACTGCTGTTAAAACTCAGTTTTAGTTGAATTATAGTTCAAAACAGAAAAGACAGCATTTTAGAAGTGCTGCGGTAGTTCAGATTTCAAAACAAGGGTTAAATTTGGTTTCAGCAAAGACTGCAGACCATTATAGCATTTCCAGAGAATGCTATAATAGACCTGGGTTCAATATTAGCCTATAAGTTCAATTATAGCAACTACAGCATTTCAGAAATACTGTAATAGCTCTTTTTACACAATTTTAGTTCAAAACAGAATCTATAGCATTTCTGAATGCTATTAAAAGTAAATTTCAGGTGTTAGTGTATTTTCAGCAATTAAATAACTTTAATTTAAAACACATATACATTTTAAAAATCATATTTTAACATTTAAAATGTTCATTTACATATCATTTAACATATATCTTTTTCACAATAAATTTCTTATAATTAAATCCAATTTTCAACAATTTACTTAATAAGTTTAAGTGTAAAAGTTCCAATTCTTCACATTTCAACAAATAGACTTAACACTTCAAATTTAAATTACCATTTCACAATTTAACAAAATTTCCAATTTTATTTAATTAACTTAAACCTTTAATTAAAACCAAATTTCACATTTCCTAGTCAAGTTATATTTTAAAAGATCACTTTTAAACATTCATTTATTTAACCACTTAAATTCATAGAAAAATCAATAATACTTTAATAAATCACTTAAATTCAAATTTAATCAAATTATCATATTTACCATTTCCAAATAAAATTTAATATCCATTTTATTTATATAACCTAAATATCACTTTTAACCAAAATTCCAAATTTCCAACTTAAGTTATATTTCAAAAATCCAATTAAACCATTCATTAATTACATTTTTAACACATAGAAAAATCATAATTTCTTTATTTTAAAACATTTCAAAATCTATTTAAATCAAATTTCATAAATTTATAATTTTTAAAATACTTAAAAATATCCAAAACACTTTATAAAATAACCACGGGCCTGTATATAATTTTCTAACTTAGGTCAAGTGATACGGATATGTATCATTTCAATCCGCAGTTAAAAAAAAATCCGGGTTCTATCATTTCAAACCCGCAATCCCAAGTTAAAATAATTTTAAATAAAAATCGTTCAGGCCTATCATTTCAGCCCATAACGATTTTTCCCTATTCTAAAGTCCGTTCGGGTATGTATCATTTCAACCCATAGTGATTCTAATCTACAGGGAACTTGCAATGGTGATAACAGATATAAATAACAGAATAACATTAAATAACAGTAACATATGATATAACAGGTATAATAACAGGTGTGAACATCATATGATAATAATATAAGCATATAAAACTTGATAATATATTTCTACAGATTCGCAGGGTGTCAATTTACTAGTTATATAGGTACATATTGTCTGGTGAGAATAACTCACCTTTTTATGCTGGAGATATCAATTAGAATGACACAACGGATCCAAAAGGCACGACCTTTGATTTGAGTGGAGAAAATAGCCAAGATATCATCTTGTAAACAATACCCAAACAAGACAAAACAATATAGCACATGAATATACTTAACATAAAACAATGTTGAACAAATTGAAATACAAAGCAATAAAGACAAGACTTTGCCTTTACCATTCAAATGCTTGACCATAGGGGATCAAGTGCTCAGCCATGATGTGTTTGGGCTCAGGTTAGCATCATATAGGTCAGGTTTAGCACACCTAAGCATGGCAACATGAAGTGATGTGAAGGGTAGGAGATGCAACATGAAGAATATCAATGGACAAGGCAAATAGGTGAAGTTTTGGTCACAACAAGGCTCGACTTGGTCATTGCTTGGCTCAGCCATGCATGGTACAGGTCTGGACAGTGGAGGGTGATGGTGCAGCAGCAGCCAAAGGTCATGTAGTTGCTGGTGGTGGTGGTTCTAGGGGTGGCCAAGGTGATAGATGAAGGTGGTGGTGAAGCATATGTGGTTTAGGCATTGTTTGGAAGGGTTTTTATGCAATTTTGTGGTGCTAACTTAAATGGATGGGCATGGCTTGTCATGGTCAGTGGAGGAGGAGGAGGTGCTGCTGTAGATGGTGGTGGGGCTGAAGGTGGAGAGGATGGTGGAGATGAAGGTGGTAGAGGCCAAGCAAAGCTAGAAGAGGAGGAAGGCAAAATCAATGGAAATTGTGAAGTAAAGAAGAGATAAAGGAAGAAGATAAGAGGAGAATGGAAGCCATATTTTTTTTTAGGGTTTAGGAGCTTTGGAATTTCGTGAATGAGAGAAAAAAAAAGTGGCGGCTGAAGAAATGAGGAGATGTTGCCAATTGAATGAAAAGTTAGGTTAAAAAGTAGAAGGGTTAGAAAATAAAAGGGCCTTAGGAAGATAGAAAGTTTAAGGCCTTTCAAATTTCTTTAATTCATTTTTATAAGTTTATATTTCTGATAATAACAGAAATTCCAGTTAAAAATTCGAAAATTTGATAAAATATAAAAATATATATAATATTTATTGATTATATAAAGTAGAATTAAGGAAAATAGTTAAAACAGTGAACTAGACTAGAAAATTTTGAAATTGAATAGAAAAATTTTTAGAAAATTCATATGAGCTTGCAATATATTTTTAAACATAAATAATATATAAAATAAAAATATATTCACAAAATAAATATTTAAAATTTAATTTACATATAATTTTTAATGAAGAAAATAGCAGAAAATAGGAAAACAGCCTTTAAAAATGAAAAATAAATACAGTAAATTTTGGAAAAATACTATTATCAATTTAAAAACATAAAAAGACAAAATATACATAAAAAACATATTAACACATATTAAAACAAAATATAAGAAAGAAAATATGATTTAAAAAAATTTAAAATAGGCAAAATTGCACAAATAAACAAATTATACTAAAAATTGAAATGTACATAACTTTTACATTTTAACTCCATTTTCAACGAAACGAAAAGTGGTGTTCAAGTTATTAAATCTATTTTCATAATAAAAGATAAAATTTATAATTTCAAACTATTAAAAATTTAAACTTAAAAGTCAAAGTTTGACTATTGACCAAAATTCACATTTTCAGGAAATATTAAATTTAGTCATATTTGGAATTCTAATCCACATCAAAGTCAAAGTTTATATTTAAAATAACAAAATTTATTCTTTTCATAAATAAAGCTTTTGAATCTGGAAAAATCAATTAAAAAAAATATTTGAAAAATACAGGGTTGTTACAAAATCAGTCCCAAAAGTTATAGATATGAATATTGATTAGATGTCAAATCTATTCCAGATCTAAAATTGGATTGTAGATTACTAGTATGATTTTGATTATTACTCTAATTATATTGAATTGGAGATTTTCCATAGTTTAATTTGTGCGAAGAACGTCATAAATTTGTTTGTGTTTCCAAATTGCATAGAAAGTGCAGTGTTTGATTTAACAAGGAATATATGCATGCAAAAAGGAAGAGATGTGTAAAGTACAGATTTATTCTTCATAGTTTACACTATCTATTCCAATAAAAAGAAAATAATCATTCCTTGTAATTTCAAATGAGGCAAATCTTTCCTTTTATTGTTGATCTTTTATTTTAAACTAATTTATGGAAATCATAACGGAGAATCTTCCTAAGAAATGTAATTTCAACAAATTTAATATGGAAAAGAATATTCTAGTTAAAGATTTGTGACTAGAATATATTTGGTAGAAGTCGGTTTTATATGTATTTATACATGCTAATAAATATGATGATTTATGCATGCTCACTTAGGATATCAGTTATTTATACATTGTAATAATGATGATTTATGGATAGGAATTAGTAAAGAGGGGGGAAAGGTTGTAACTTCAATTAATGGGTAATAAATGTGAAATGAATTTGGGGGTTACAAATAATTGATAGGGTAAATGGATTGATGAGACTGATAAATATGGAAGATTAGATAAATAACTATGAATAGTTATAGAAGGTTACTAATTGGAAATTCATAAATATACATAAATGTCCTAGGAAATTTCCGTTAGGATCATATTCTTTATTATGGACAAATTGATATTTATGGAAGAGAAAATAAAGGGGATTTACGGGTAGTTGAATATTTAAATTAATTTATATAGCCTTAAATAAATAGGAGTTTAGTAATCTAAGTCTAATAGCCAATTTATGATGATAAAGCTTAGTAATAGTCAAGCCTAGGATAATATGGCCTAAGTTAGTAAAGCCTAGAATAATTAATTTGACTTAATAGGTTGGGATGAAAAGTCAGTAGAGTTACACAATGGAAGTTTGTCCTTCACTTTGAGGCTACTAGCAGTTGTGTACACTTCCTACTGATGTGGGACGCCTTTAACCCTAGGACACATAAAATAGTTAGGCTTAGAATATTGGAATGCAAGGTCAGTAAAGTGACATAACAGAAGTCTACCCTTCACTTTGAGGCTACCAATAATTGTGTACACTTTCTACTGATGTGAGGGATCATTAACCATAGGACCCCTAGAATAATTGAGCTTAGAAGTTTGGAATGTGAGGTCAATAAAGTGACACAATGGAAGTCTACCCTTCACTCAGAGGCTACCAGTAGTTCTGTACACTTATTACTGATGTTGGACATCACCAATCATAGGACCCATGGGAAACGATTGTGGGAATAATAGGATCTGCTTAGGGATTAGAGGTATTAATTGGTTGTTTGAGGGCCTCCCTCTTTCCTAATTAAAAAGTATTAAATGGTCCGAATTAACGGTTAGGAGCAGTAGTGGATATCTCGAGAAAGATCCGCTTTGGGTTTGAGGTATTGAGTGACTGATCTAGAGTCCGCCTCCCTCCCATAATGAAGTATTAAGTAGCCCAGTGAGATTTCAAGCAATGCCAGCTAGATAGTACTAATGAAGAGTCTGCCTTGGTGTTAGGTATTAAATGACAAAGGCCTACCTAGAATATAGGTATTAAATGGTCAGGGGTCTGCCTAGTCCTTATTAATAAGGTATTAAGTGGCTTGAGTACTATCTCTTACATGGCTAAGACAGTAATGACGATAGATGCATTATTAGTATGACTATTATGTATTATAAAGCCATTAATAATGGTCAAAGGTCATTGTAGCTAGGATGAATAGGCCAACAAAGACGATGCTAGGAGCCCGCTTCATATTCTGGAAGTATTAAGTGGCTGATAGACTTATGTTAGTATTTTATACCTTGGAAAGGGTAGGTAGGTGAATCATGCTAGGTAGGAATATCATATGTTCAATATTAGGTTAATTTGGTTAACCTTAAAATAGTAGACATAACAATTAAATGGGAACCAATTGGTATGAATTTATGTTATGGACACTTTATAGATTTTCCAATCACCAGAACGTTGTTATGACCCCCTCCTCATTACAAACCACATGATAGATTTAGAGGAACAGGCCATTGGAGCTGGATGTGATTGATTGTTGGAGAAGTCTTCTTTTCTCTCGTGCTCGATTATGATAGGGCAATCTGATATCCAAGGAATACAATTAATTTCAAGATAGTAGCCACAGTTAGTATCTATATTCTATTATTGTTTTCACTGTGAGTTTATATTTTTATCAATCTCTGATAATGCTCATGCTTACTTGTAGGTACCAAATCCAACGATCCATGCTCTGATGGACTTGGGTTTCAATTTTTGTCAAAATTTGGGTCTATTAAAGTGCGGGTTGTTACAATTAGTATCAAAGCCTAGGTTAGTCGATCAGAGGAATTAGGACAAGTTGAGAGAACGTATTCGTACTTTCCTATCTATTATTATTTTTATGCTCAACTCCAAGAATCCCGACTACAAAGTGATTATACTACCACTCTGAAGGAATGGACAAAGCAACCATGGGTTGGGAATATCTTAGAGCTAGGATTTTCACCCCGTCTCCGAATTACCCCCACGAAGTATTGGTAATGAGTAGCGCACTGTAGGAGAAGAGGATGAGTATGACATATGGCAGAATCCCGAAGACTGAAGGGTGTTCGACTTAATGGTTGAGATTCTAGCTACCTTGTGATTTTGGATTTTGATGATGACTTGTAGTCGAAGATACACAATTATTCCAGATAAGCGGGAAATATAATTCTTTACGTTGCAAACATTAGGAAACCAGTTTTGGTGAGGAAATCTCCACCAACCACCTTTGGATTTTTATTTGAAGATTTAAGGTCAATTCCTTAGCCTAAACCCGTGAGAGAATTTTGATAAAGTATATTTTGGAAATGGCTTAGATTTTGAAAAAAGGATTTTTAGAGGATTTCTTTTCCAAAGGATTTATTTTGGAAATTTAATCTGGGAATGTAACATTCCCCCTTCTGACCGTCCCCAGTCGGTAATTACACCAACTCGAAACGTTCAAAAAGACGAATTGTTATTTAGTTTATAAGGTTTAAACAGAATCAGCCACAGAAACACAGATAATAACAATCAATTAAAACAAATGAGAATTTATTTCATTACTATAAATCTTTTTATATACATCAGAGTTTATACAATTTAATACAGATACAGCGGAATATCTTAAAATACAATTTTCTCGAAATAAATGATTCTTTACTCTCTCTCTAACTTCGCTGCTCGAAAATCTTCAAGCTGTAGAAATACTCGGTCTGACCCGAGTATTATATTCAAAAGAAAATAATACACAGGTCAGTCTAATTCAAACCAGTTTATTTGTGCATATAGGCAGTAATAATTTAAATAGACGATAGTCACAATAATTCTCGTCTATCCGACTCTTTTAACAAAGAAATCGGATAACGAAAATTTTAACACTAAACAGTGTTAAACAATAAATCAACAGATTTAAATCATCAACAGAGATAAATAAACAATTTATCATATCGACTAAATTAATTTAAGACAATTGAAATTGTCACTTCAAAAACCATCAAGACTCGATTGGCTGCCGTACACGCACGCGTGTACGGCCTCGCCACGTTAAAAGGTGTGGCTGCAGTACACGCACGCGTGTACTGCCTCGCCAATACGTATAAAATGTCATCACAACTCCAACTATAAATCAGCACATCAATACTGCAGGGGTCAAAATATTAACAGAATGCTGACAGTACAAATCCACCAATATATTCACATATAGGCAGAAACAGTGATCAAATATCAAGGATGAGCAGTGCCAATCAATGAGTTCAAGTATATGCATGTCTGTCTAAAATGAAACAGTGGCAATAAAATAAATCAAGTTCAAGTATGAGCAGTGCCCATCAATGAGTTCGAAAACTGTGAATTGATACTGAATTCAAGTGATAAATTTCTTGTTTAAAAAGTCAAATGCCGAAGTCCAGATTTAACAGACTACAACACAGTGATGCAAAGGCCAACCAAACATTTTCGACCAGAAATACTTGCAACATAAATGGTGCAAAGAAAACAATAGTGAAAAAAAAAACCATATGGATATTGAAACAGGCTATTGAAACTAATGGTATACAAGTGTATATATACAAGTGCAGTCCAGTTCATGCACAGGAGCTCAAGAGCAGCCCAAAATCAAAACAGAGGGGATTCCAAAATGCAGTGGCCATACACCTATATGCATACAAGAATGTATGCATACAAATGATCAGCAACTCGGGCTAGTCCAGCTACCATGTGAAAGCAAGCAGTTAAAAATAACAACAATGCAGACTGTTCAAAGTTTAAGTAGAGACTATAAGATGAACCAGTTTTAAACCAAGCAAATGTCCATCACGTATACAATGACTATACTGAACAAAAGGTCAGACTACACAAATTCAAAGCAATGCCACTGGCAAACAAGATGAACCAGACAGGTCAAGCAATGAATATCAGACTACAATATCAAATGGAACAATGAATCAATTCATATGCAATCAGGACTAGGTGGTACAAAGAATGGCCATACACATATATACATACAAGGATGTAAGTATACAAATGATCAGCCCTCAAAGTACAGTGCAACTACAAAGAAGACAGAACAACATGCACCCAAATAGGACACTGGTATGTAGCACATTTTCGTGCTATTCAAATTTTTCACGCAACCAAGCAAAAGAAAAGAATAACCTGGGTAGTATACGCATGCACGCATGGATTTGAATAAAGTAAAAAAAAATTTGTCACAACCTGGACCATCCTATAAATGCACACGTACAAAGAATAGGCACGCACACTATTTCTTCTTAAAGGCCTGGAGGCAATTTTGAATGAAATAAATGAACTACTCTACATGCACACCAGAAGACAATTTGAAGGACCTGTAACATAGTTTTCTAATATGCACGCATAAATAGGATTTCAAAACTAAATTGACCTGTAACTTGTCTTTTTTTTTAAACAAAATGGTTTATAACAAAATATATAATATAATGCACGTATGAAGTTGTAAAACTTCAAACAAAATAATGCTATTAACAGTTGCACACTAGCTTCATGGTAAAGTAGAAAATGCACATTTGCGTAAATAGGCAAACGTTAAAATGATCATCATTTGAAAATCCAAATAGAAATTTAAATTATAGCATTTCACACTACAGACCAGGCTAATACTGAAAACAACTAAAGGTCAGAACTACACGTTTGTGCACACTAGCCTGGATGTAAATTTTTGCATGTAAAATGAGGTATATGCAAGATAAATGACCACGAGAACAACAGAAATGGCCGAAGCCTAATTTATACAAAATCAATGCCGCGAAATTCAAGTAGCAGAATAATCTCAAGTCATATAAAAACTGTCGATTGAATTAGATGTGAGGGGCGAAAACCACTCACCTTTCGTCAGAAGCGGTCGCGAGCGAGAAACGAGAGTCGAAGCCCTAGATTTCGAAAGCCCTAATTGCTGAGGAGGAACGAACGAGAAGACGTATGAGTTTGAAGACGAATGAACACGAGGACGAGAGAATGAAATTCTTTCCTTTAGGCCGCCATTTATTTTCTTTCTCTCGTTCGATTTCGTTGTTTTAGGGTTTGAATGAAAAGGGGAGGATGGGTTCGTGGTTTTAACAGAGGAAAGGGGGAGAACGTGGTTTTGCAGAAGAGAACATGGTATAGGTATGGGCTGGTATTGGTTTTTTTTTCTTTTATCTATATTTTGTTTTTATTATTTTTATTTTGTCTTGTTTAATTTTGTTGTTAAAATCTAAACTATATATATATATATTCATTCGTACGAAAAAAAAATTTAAATAAAAGAATTTCAATCGATTACAATTTCCAAATTCAAACAGAAATTAACAATTCGATATTAAATCGTTAATTGACGAAGATTTTATTGTTACAAAAATTTCAACAATAAACAGCAAATACCTGTCAACTTTAATCGTTTATTGATGATTATAATTTTGGGCAAAACCCCAGTTGTTACAGAAATTCGAATTGAATCCGATTAAATCGTCAATTTATTCTGATAATTTGAAATTCAAGTCAAATCATCATTCAAATATTTAAAATTAATTAAATATTCTCAAATTTAAATTGTTCAAAATTCAGGGTCGTTACAAACTCCCCTCCTTAAAAACTTTTCGTCCACGAAAAGGAAAAGTTGTTAAAATTTCATTAATATTTATACTTTACAAAATTTTTCTAAACTCGATATTTATTACAAATAAATGAATATAGGATTCATTTCATTTGTTTAATCTCACTAGTTTTGTTTATCTTCTCTTTTATTCAATGATTTTCAAAAATCAAAACCCAAAAGTCTTTTATCAACATTTTCGATTTACAACTCAGATTCAAACTTAAAATTCTTCACATTAGAGATTTATATAATATATCTCTTCCAAAGCTGTGGACTTTCAAAACATTACAAAGATCCTCTTCCTTAGTTTATTAGGTAGGAATTTCGTTATTTTAATTTCAACTATTGATTTGCTATTTACAGTTTGAAAATACTTGCTAACTCGAAATTTAACAAGTCCATCTTCGTTCTCACAGACATTAGACATACGCTGGCCAGGCGCAGGTCTAAAAATCTCCAAGTACTAAATATACTTGCTTCAATTCCCAGTGAAAATACTTTTAAAAATTCTTTTAAAAATGGATATGGAAAGCACGTTCCCCCATGGATCACAGTTTACCCGGCGGTTACGCTACTATCTCAGTAGAATCGCTTGTAACCGTAGATTTCACATCTTTCTTGAATTACGCCATGGTTGTTGCCATAGATTGCAGTACACACGGCGGTTACGCTACTATCCCAGTAGAATCGCTCGTGTCTGTAGGCATCACGCCCCTCAAATTTCGCCTGGCATTAGATTGCAGTTTACCCGGCGGTTACGCCACTATCCCAGTGGAATCGCTCGTAACTGTGGGCATCTCGCCCCTCAAATTACGCTAATCATCAATCAAATCTAATCTCATCGCGATGAACTATCGCGAAGGATTTCCGATTCAAATAGTCACTCTGACTAAAATTCTACGTAGCTACGAATTTCAAATGGACACTCATCGAGAGTTCCAATACCTTCTTTAATAATAAATGGAAGGTACTTTTCCACATCCTCAGTTTAGAAAACATAATATCATATATGTAGTACTTTCATTTCACATTTCGTACATATAACATCTATGTAAACATACATAAGATTTCCATAACAATGTCTTTCTAAACTAACGGTTTCAAATTTACCGTATTCATATATATAAGTTCTAAAACTTACATATTCCATATTCATAACAAAATAGAGGATTTCAAAATTTTCCTCTAAGTCGATTTGGAAATTTAAGGTTATCTCAAACCTAATTCATATTCATAATTCCATTCATTATCGACTTTCACATTCGATTTGGATTTCACGCTTACATCGTCAATTCTCAACACAGAATTGATGTCTATCGATATATAACCTCTGAGCTCGTACGTCTCAGAGAAGGGTGTTAAGCTAAGAGAATAAATTCTCCGCCACCAACAGATATATATTTAATAGAGATCAATTGCTATGTCATCAATTCACAATGTTAGGCATGCAATCCAAATCATCATCTGAAATTCAAAGCTCAACTTATATTGTCTTTGATGTCGAAGTTAAACTCAATTTTAACTCAACGATTCAATCTTTTTGAAAAATTTCAAATTGAACAAATTGTTCAAATTCTCATTTAACTTTTCAACTTCGACTTCAAAAATGAATTTCAAATCATTTATTCCTTACGGAATATATTCACAACATTTCATATTTGGAAAAACATTTCCATACTTATTTAAAAATAAGTAATTCACAAATCCATTTATTTTCAACATTTGAAAATATTCGATATACTTTAAATCAAAATTAAATACATATTTCATCTTTAAGGAAATCATTCTCTTTCACATATTCATTTGAGTTAAAACGAATGTTACGTAAAACATCGTTACGACAACTCAAAATCATTAGTATAGGGGTTCGAAATTTAGATAGATGTATAAATCCCAATACTATACAAAACATTTCCTTTCGGAAATCATTTACTATAACAACAGTGTTATAGTCCACCATTTCCTTATATTCGAAAACGTCTATTTCAAAAATGAATGTTGAAATCTATGGTTTCGATATTCAATGCCTTTGAAAACATCTTTAAAACAATTAACTTCGTTTTAAAATATCATTTTCCCAAAACATGTCCATTTAATTCAATAATATATTCACGGTCCAAAATTTGTGAATATACTTCATTTAACAAACTATACAGAATTTACTTATCAAAATAAGTCAGTTTCAAATTTATAAACAACGTTTATAAATTCCATTTCTATTCATAAAGACTTCAATTCATAAAAATTGCTTTATTAACCATTCCTTTATAACTCAGTTTTATATCAGAATTTTAATTTACAAGTAAATTACTTATAAATTCTTTTATTTCGCAACTTCGATTCATTTTATAACTTCACAATTTCAATTCTGTAATTTCCATTCACTTATGAAATCCATTAAATATTTCATTTTTAACACTTATACAAATCATTTTAAAATTCCAATATAATATCAATCTTTTCAAATCTTCAATATAAACCGTTTATAATAATTCAAAATTTTCAATTTATACTATTATATAAATTTATCAGTTTTCCATTTCCAAGACAATCTACTAGTTCTTTAGTAAATCATTCATCGAATTGATTTTCAATTAAATCACATTTGATTCATTCACATTGGATTTTTACTAACATTCATTCATATCCAATTAGTTCACATTCACTGATTCATATTCAAGTTAGTTTGCTTTCAATTCAAATCAAATTTGATTCTCTTTAGATTTACTTATCTTTCAATTTGAATTCAATTTACATAGCTTCCAATTTTCATTAATTCAATTTCATTAATACTTAATGAATTTCCATACGATCAACTGGCAAAACCAATGCCCATTTAACCAAATTTATTTACTTTGCTTATATTCAATTTGGTTCAACACACTTAATTTCAATTGGTTTATATTCTAATTCAGATTAAATTTTTTATACTCACCATATTCACAAATTCACTTTTACAGTTAAAGTTGAATTTTCCTTTATATACTCAAATTCATATTCATTACATCACTTTATCAATTCATTTTGATATCAAATTCAATTTGATTCAATATTACTTAAGCCATGTTTCATTTTATCTCCACTTGCATTTATTTTCACCATAAAACTTAAGTTCGTCTCAAATTTATTTGAAATTCTATTTTTATTTAACTTTACTAAAGTCAAATTCATATCACATTCAGAATCCAAATTTTGTTTTACTTAACAAAACTGTTTAACATTAATCAACTGGTTTTACTTAAATTTCTCATTTTATAAGTTAAACAACTTATTAATTTAAACTTCCCAATTCATATCATATAATCACTTATCTTTTAAGTTTAACTTTCCATCTCAACAATTTATCAAATCAAGTTCAATTTATTTAACTTCCCTTTAGTTAAATTTCAAATCCATATATTTATTAATACTAATTCAATTCAATTTAACTTTTCTTAAGTTAAAAATCTTCATTTCAAAAACAATTTTATACTTCTTTGGATTTGAAAAAAACGTTTCCTTTTTAAAAGTGTTTCTAGTAACTATTCATATTAAACATCATAAACTAAGCTTTGTGTAGACCAAAGCTCTGATACCACTCTGTAACATTCCCCCTTCTGACCGTCCCCAGTCGGTAATTACACTAACTCGAAACGTTCAAAAAGACGAATTGTTATTTAGTTTATAAGGTTTAAACAGAATCAGCCACAGAAACACAGATAATAACAATCAATTAAAACAAATGAGAATTTATTTCATTACTATAAATCTTTTTATATACATCAGAGTTTATACAATTTAATACAGATACAGCGGAATATCTTAAAATACAATTTTCTCGAAATAAATGATTCTTTACTCTCTCTCTAACTTCGCTGCTCGAAAATCTTCAAGCTGTAGAAATACTCGGTCTGACCCGAGTATTATATTCAAAAGAAAATAATACACAGGTCAGTCTAATTCAAACCAGTTTATTTGTGCATATAGGCAGTAATAATTTAAATAGACGATAGTCACAATAATTCTCGTCTATCCGACTCTTTTAACAAAGAAATCGGATAACGAAAATTTTAACACTAAACAGTGTTAAACAATAAATCAACAGATTTAAATCATCAACAGAGATAAATAAACAATTTATCATATCGACTAAATTAATTTAAGACAATTGAAATTGTCACTTCAAAAACCATCAAGACTCGATTGGCTGCCGTACACGCACGCGTGTACGGCCTCGCCACGTTAAAAGGTGTGGCTGCAGTACACGCACGCGTGTACTGCCTCGCCAATACGTATAAAATGTCATCACAACTCCAACTATAAATCAGCACATCAATACTGCAGGGGTCAAAATATTAACAGAATGCTGACAGTACAAATCCACCAATATATTCACATATAGGCAGAAACAGTGATCAAATATCAAGGATGAGCAGTGCCCATCAATGAGTTCAAGTATATGCATGTCTGTCTAAAATGAAACAGTGGCAATAAAATAAATCAAGTTCAAGTATGAGCAGTGCCCATCAATGAGTTCGAAAACTGTGAATTGATACTGAATTCAAGTGATAAATTTCTTGTTTAAAAAGTCAAATGCCGAAGTCCAGATTTAACAGACTACAACACAGTGATGCAAAGGCCAACCAAACATTTTCGACCAGAAATACTTGCAACATAAATGGTGCAAAGAAAACAACAGTGAAAAAAAAACCATATGGATATTGAAACAGGCTATTGAAACTAATGGTATACAAGTGTATATATACAAGTGCAGTCCAGTTCATGCACAGGAGCTCAAGAGCAGCCCAAAATCAAAACAGAGGGGATTCCAAAATGCAGTGGCCATACACCTATATGCATACAAGAATGTATGCATACAAATGATCAGCAACTCGGGCTAGTCCAGCTACCATGTGAAAGCAAGCAGTTAAAAATAACAACAATGCAGACTGTTCAAAGTTTAAGTAGAGACTATAAGATGAACCAGTTTTAAACCAAGCAAATGTCCATCACGTATACAATGACTATACTGAACAAAAGGTCAGACTACACAAATTCAAAGCAATGCCACTGGCAAACAAGATGAACCAGACAGGTCAAGCAATGAATATCAGACTACAATATCAAATGGAACAATGAATCAATTCATATGCAATCAGGACTAGGTGGTACAAAGAATGGCCATACACATATATACATACAAGGATGTAAGTATACAAATGATCAGCCCTCAAAGTACAGTGCAACTACAAAGAAGACAGAACAACATGCACCCAAATAGGACACTGGTATGTAGCACATTTTCGTGCTATTCAAATTTTTCACGCAACCAAGCAAAAGAAAAGAATAACCTGGGTAGTATACGCATGCACGCATGGATTTGAATAAAGTAAAAAAAAATTTGTCACAACCTGGACCATCCTATAAATGCACACGTACAAAGAATAGGCACGCACACTATTTCTTCTTAAAGGCCTGGAGGCAATTTTGAATGAAATAAATGAACTACTCTACATGCACACCAGAAGACAATTTGAAGGACCTGTAACATAGTTTTCTAATATGCACGCATAAATAGGATTTCAAAACTAAATTGACCTGTAACTTGTCTTTTTTTTTAAACAAAATGGTTTATAACAAAATATATAATATAATGCACGTATGAAGTTGTAAAACTTCAAACAAAATAATGCTATAAACAGTTGCACACTAGCTTCATGGTAAAGTAGAAAATGCACATTTGCGTAAATAGGCAAACGTTAAAATGATCATCATTTGAAAATCCAAATAGAAATTTAAATTATAGCATTTCACACTACAGACCAGGCTAATACTGAAAACAACTAAAGGTCAGAACTACACGTTTGTGCACACTAGCCTGGATGTAAATTTTTGCATGTAAAATGAGGTATATGCAAGATAAATGACCACGAGAACAACAGAAATGGCCGAAGCCTAATTTATACAAAATCAATGCCGCGAAATTCAAGTAGCAGAATAATCTCAAGTCATATAAAAACTGTCGATTGAATTAGATGTGAGGGGCGAAAACCACTCACCTTTCGTCAGAAGCGGTCGCGAGCGAGAAACGAGAGTCGAAGCCCTAGATTTCGAAAGCCCTAATTGCTGAGGAGGAACGAACGAGAAGACGTATGAGTTTGAAGACGAATGAACACGAGGACGAGCGAACGAAATTCTTTCCTTTAGGCCGCCATTTATTTTCTTTCTCTCGTTCGATTTCGTTGTTTTAGGGTTTGAATGAAAAGGGGAGGATGGGTTCGTGGTTTTAACAGAGGAAAGGGGGAGAACGTGGTTTTGCAGAAGAGAACATGGTATAGGTATGGGCTGGTATTGGTTTTTTTTCTTTTATCTATATTTTGTTTTTATTATTTTTATTTTGTCTTGTTTAATTTTGTTGTTAAAATCTAAACTATATATATATATATTCATTCGTACGAAAAAAAAATTAAATAAAAGAATTTCAATCGATTACAATTTCCAAATTCAAACAGAAATTAACAATTCGATATTAAATCGTTAATTGACGAAGATTTTATTGTTACAAAAATTTCAACAATAAACAGCAAATACCTGTCAACTTTAATCGTTTATTGATGATTATAATTTTGGGCAAAACCCCAGTTGTTACAGAAATTCGAATTGAATCCGATTAAATCGTCAATTTATTCTGATAATTTGAAATTCAAGTCAAATCATCATTCAAATATTTAAAATTAATTAAATATTCTCAAATTTAAATTGTTCAAAATTCAGGGTCGTTACAAACTTCCCCCCTTAAAAGAATTTCGTCCTCGAAATTCACAGGCACGAAAGCAACAAAGATAGATAGATTCGATCTCCTATAATTCCTCAAACACAAGATACGGATTCCAAATTCAAGTCGGAATATCTCAAAATATATACCAATTTGTCCCTCTTCGGACTATGGTATTCACAAGAAATTATAATAGAATTTCAAAATTGGATTTCAAACGATATCATTTTATTGATTTAATTCAATTTTAGCCTTCATATTCTATTAATCAATTTACCTAAATTTTAATTTCCAATTTATTTAAAATTCCCAATTTCAAATTTTAAATTCATATTCATTAAGGTTTAAATCAACAAGCTGATAAGAAATCGATGAAATACGAAGTAAGGATTTTCTACAACGATTCGATCATCATATCGAAACTTCTTCTTGTAGCTGATACGAAGAAATGAAAAGAATTTGGAAACGAATCAAAGAAAATTGATAAGAAAGTTGTTTCCACTGTTGCAGGATATTGACCATTGATAGTCGTACTTCCCTGTCCCCTATCTCGTCCTCTTCTTGCACTCATACTCACTATCAGTGGATAGCAAGAGAATTTACTGGGGCGTTCAAACGGATATCTTAAGGATACACTCATTCTAGAGTTTACTTCACTCTATCTCTAATGAGCTACTTAACGTGTTATACTCCTGAGCTAAAGTTCAACCTTAGCTCTGATACCAAATGTGAAGACCCAAAAGTTGGCCTTCGAAAATCGGCACCCGTACTTTACATCGTACTCGAATGCCGTAGATTCAAATGCCAAATCTGGTTCTCCGGAGCTTATAACAACATTAAGTAAATAACACAGCGGAAAAAAAAGAATAATACATTGATATACAACATCTGATACAACAGAGTGATACAATGAATATCCATATACATCAGAGATATGATACAACAAATAGCAGCGGAAAAGAAAAAATAGATAACTAATATCAGCAGCGGAACAAATAACTCTAAGATAGTCTTCAAGAGAGAACTCCAGCAGTAGCTCGAACTCCCAATAACGATACACCAAGAATAAGCAAGTGCAGTCCGATCCAAAGACTGAACTAGCTCCAGAAAATCTACTAATCTGACTATCTGAAAAACCAAACTCTAGACTGCTCGTGTAGAAAATTATGAGCACCCAGAGTTTAGGAAAGGAACAATAAACTCCGAGTCAGTCATGGGACCGGTGTGAGCAACAAAAACAGTTTATCTTTAAACACAAATAGCAGAAGAAATTTAAAGTCAATTCGCAATGCTTTTTGAAAATGAAACTACCATAAGACCTCCCACCACACACACAATGCAAACGCAGAATTGGAGGAGATTTCTTCTTATGATAGTCAAAGATGCTTACTACGCAAAAATCAAATCATTTTTTATATTATTATTAGTGCATAGTGTAGAAATCATTTCGAAAGTATAATATTAATCTTAGCCAACATACGACCAGTATCGTATGCCTACTATAGCTACCATCTAAACAGTGGTGACCACCGTACGTAAATGGCAGGTTCTACAACTAAAACCGTACAAAGTTCGTATTGGAGTTTGGATTTCCAACAAATGGTCAGGCCAAGGAACTTCCTATCCACGATGGGTACGTCCCTGGAATAGACGACCCGAGAAATAACCTAACATTACGGTTAGATCTCTGCCAACACAAGGCCGGGTTACCTCTGCAAAAATAGGTAACTACTGACACGCGTATGCCATCCCCCGATCGTCACCGATCTTCCCGAGGATCCCCGATTTCCAACAACCACAAAGTAATAAACTTGTAGCAACCACAGAGGTTAAGTATCTGGGCTCCATACCATGATACCACCTTTATCCAGAAGGAATGACATACACTAAGGGGCGCTACTCCCTAGAACCTTGCCGCATCTTTCCTGTTTTGACCATTCCGGGGTGTGAGGTTCGACGAAGTCTCGTCCACAAAGCTACGCTTTGTTCACAAAGCCATGCTTCGGGTCAAACAAATGATCAACCTATGATCACAAAGATATAAGATCAAACAAATGATCATATCGCAAATGATCAAACACTGATCATCACACAGCAACACGACTTCCTATGCCCAGGAAATCGTATCGTTTTGAAGAAAAGAAAGAGGTGAGAAAGTAGAAAAGAAAGAGAAGAAGAAGAAACAACATCAGAATCTCAACAGCGGAACGAATAAAATATAATATATCACATAAATTAATACATAGTATCATATACATCAGAGTTACACAGATAGTACTTCACATACTAGATAGTTATAAACACCTGTCTAGTTAATACAACTCACACATCATAGAGATACAACACAGCGGAATATAGAATAAACTCTAATCACAGCGGAATCACTATATATCTACACGCTGAAGCCTCCTGCTCCATTGCTCCTCCAGACTTCGTCAAAGCTAAACCTGAATCCCTTGACTACCCGTAAAAATTTGGGTACCCGAGAGTTTATGAAAAACAGAGATAAACTTCGGATCAGACATGGGTCTGGTATGAGTAACAGGTTAAAGTTGCTTAACTTTGAAAATCCTTTGCAAACAAAGGTATCACGTAAGACTCCCCACAAATAAACATGGATAAGTTTTTACCTTACGCTAACCAAAACATTTGATAGGAAATCCAGTGATATTATAATAGTGTCTAGGGTTTTCAAGTAAATATGAAATAGCTGAAATTGTTACATGATTAAATTCCAGCATACTAGGTATACAATCAAAACCGTACGGTCTCGTAGGAAGAATGGGTTTCCATCAATGGCTGGGCTACTGGGGTACCGCCCATCACAGTACGTGGCCTAGATCACCGTACCGAGGAGTACGCCCGCTCCCCTGCAACACAAGGCCGGACCCATCCCTTACTGGACAGTTCCAAATAAGATCACCCCACGGTTGGCGCGACCAACCGCAACTAAACCGAAATAAATAGGGACATCTAGACAGGGGTAAACCTTACTCTCAAGTGGGGGCTACCCACGAAGCCTTGCTGCACCTCCCCTGTTTTAGCCATTCCCGGTTGATGAGGCTTGAGGTCACGATTACCTTTATAGAATTCATCCCTTAGAATGCTCATCGCCCTCCTGACGATGTTCTGAAAGCATTCAATCCATACAAGTTCATTCTGGGTTCGAACGAAACCGAAGGCATTATCTCGTTACACTCGTATTGGAATCACCCTCAGAGTTAACGACAATAACCCTTGCATTCTGAATCACCATCTCGAACCTATAAGTACTATCTTCGTCAAAACTCATTACGGAATCACCCACAGAGTTATACTGACGTATAGTTCTTATACCTCGAGTCTTCACTTGCTCCATTTGAATTTCACGACCTAACGTTATTTTGGATCGATGTGGTATTCGGGTCTCCAGACCTGGAATCCCGGTATACGGAAACCCGATCCCGGTCTCATCGAAATCCAAAACGTGTCTTTTAAGGCCAAGTTGTTTTAAAAGTTTAAAACAGTTCAATTCAATTATCTATATCAACACAGATAGATAAAACACAATATCACAGATGAATAATTCACATATCAGCATAAATGGAAAATCTAAAATATCATCACACTTCAACAAAGCATCCATATCATAATAGATAACACTCATCTCATATCTGAGATCACAATCAATCAATGGGATCCATATCATTCATCCATTCATAAGCAAGGACAATAAATCACACCATTGATAATTAATTTAAATGAATTAAATCAATTACTTTATCCTTAATTAATTTAAAGTTAATTAAATTAATTACTTCATCCAATCTTGCTTACATAACCATTTATTAATCACAAACCAATTAATCAATTATCAGTTACTTATTCATTTCAATTAATCCTCTTTGATAAATTAACCTTACTTACATTCTAGTAATTTCTTTTAATTTATTTACAGAGATTAACTTTTTAGCAATCCCTTAACAAATTCCATTCATATTGGTTTATTATATTTAATCACTTTATTGAATTATTATTGCCAAATTAAACCAATTCCTAATTGTATCATTTATTATAATAATTAATGATCTTTAATCAATTATTTTATTAATTAAATTTGTTAAGAAGAATTAAATCTTCAATTTACATAATATCAATCGTTTCTGATTTATTTCATACAGTAATCAACTTCCCTGAATTAATTACTCTTCAATAATACTCGATCAATTCCTCGATTATCTTCAAGTAATTAATCTCCAATTACTTTTATCATCAACATCATCCAATTGATTACCATCAGTAATTTCTCATCAATTACTTCCCCGAGTAATTTTACATCAAATCAACAAGTGATTAATCCAATGATTCAACTCGAATTAAATCAATCTGCTCGTATACATTATACTTTCCAGTTTGATGGTAGAATGTAAATAAATGTTTGTTTAGGTATTTTAGTGTGTTGTTTTATAATTTATCAAATTTTACTTGTTTTATTTGTATTGTTGTTAACTTGTTATTTTAAATATGTAGATTTGTTATTTGTAACATTGTATTGTATTTCGAGATGAATATTTTATACTATTTTATTTATAGATATCATTTAAAATAAATTACAACTTGTAAATTTGAAACGATTCAAGAAATTATATTTTTATCAATATTATAAAAGTTCGTTTATCAAATTTTTTTAAAAAAAGATTAATCAAAAGAAATCATTTATTTCACAATATATCCAAAGTAACATTTGACAAATTTAATTAAAACTCATATATATATATATATATTTTAAAACTAAAATTTAACAAGTTACACTTTGTAAAGAAAAGAAAAAATGAAATTCTTTTATAAATAAATAGAAATCCGAGCCAAAATTAGAATAAGTTAATCATCTATCTAAATATTTAAATCCATATATATTATTTATTAAATAGCTTGAAAAGTCATTCCAAAATAAATAATAATTTCCAAATCTCTAGTATAAATATAAGAAATTTGAAAACAAAATTTATCAATTAAAATTAAAACAGAACTTACCTGTCTACGATATATACCAGTATATATATTCGTTATAAATAGAAAAATCATTTATACCACTCTGTAACATTCCCCCTTCTGACCGTCCCCAGTCGGTAATTACACCAACTCGAAACGTTCAAAAAGACGAATTGTTATTTAGTTTATAAGGTTTAAACAGAATCAGCCACAGAAACACAGATAATAACAATCAATTAAAACAAATGAGAATTTATTTCATTACTATAAATCTTTTTATATACATCAGAGTTTATACAATTTAATACAGATACAGCGGAATATCTTAAAATACAATTTTCTCGAAATAAATGATTCTTTACTCTCTCTCTAACTTCGCTGCTCGAAAATCTTCAAGCTGTAGAAATACTCGGTCTGACCCGAGTATTATATTCAAAAGAAAATAATACACAGGTCAGTCTAATTCAAACCAGTTTATTTGTGCATATAGGCAGTAATAATTTAAATAGACGATAGTCACAATAATTCTCGTCTATCCGACTCTTTTAACAAAGAAATCGGATAACGAAAATTTTAACACTAAACAGTGTTAAACAATAAATCAACAGATTTAAATCATCAACAGAGATAAATAAACAATTTATCATATCGACTAAATTAATTTAAGACAATTGAAATTGTCACTTCAAAAACCATCAAGACTCGATTGGCTGCCGTACACGCACGCGTGTACGGCCTCGCCACGTTAAAAGGTGTGGCTGCAGTACACGCACGCGTGTACTGCCTCGCCAATACGTATAAAATGTCATCACAACTCCAACTATAAATCAGCACATCAATACTGCAGGGGTCAAAATATTAACAGAATGCTGACAGTACAAATCCACCAATATATTCACATATAGGCAGAAACAGTGATCAAATATCAAGGATGAGCAGTGCCAATCAATGAGTTCAAGTATATGCATGTCTGTCTAAAATGAAACAGTGGCAATAAAATAAATCAAGTTCAAGTATGAGCAGTGCCCATCAATGAGTTCGAAAACTGTGAATTGATACTGAATTCAAGTGATAAATTTCTTGTTTAAAAAGTCAAATGCCGAAGTCCAGATTTAACAGACTACAACACAGTGATGCAAAGGCCAACCAAACATTTTCGACCAGAAATACTTGCAACATAAATGGTGCAAAGAAAACAACAGTGAAAAAAAAAACCATATGGATATTGAAACAGGCTATTGAAACTAATGGTATACAAGTGTATATATACAAGTGCAGTCCAGTTCATGCACAGGAGCTCAAGAGCAGCCCAAAATCAAAACAGAGGGGATTCCAAAATGCAGTGGCCATACACCTATATGCATACAAGAATGTATGCATACAAATGATCAGCAACTCGGGCTAGTCCAGCTACCATGTGAAAGCAAGCAGTTAAAAATAACAACAATGCAGACTGTTCAAAGTTTAAGTAGAGACTATAAGATGAACCAGTTTTAAACCAAGCAAATGTCCATCACGTATACAATGACTATACTGAACAAAAGGTCAGACTACACAAATTCAAAGCAATGCCACTGGCAAACAAGATGAACCAGACAGGTCAAGCAATGAATATCAGACTACAATATCAAATGGAACAATGAATCAATTCATATGCAATCAGGACTAGGTGGTACAAAGAATGGCCATACACATATATACATACAAGGATGTAAGTATACAAATGATCAGCCCTCAAAGTACAGTGCAACTACAAAGAAGACAGAACAACATGCACCCAAATAGGACACTGGTATGTAGCACATTTTCGTGCTATTCAAATTTTTCACGCAACCAAGCAAAAGAAAAGAATAACCTGGGTAGTATATGCATGCACGCATGGATTTGAATAAAGTAAAAAAAAATTGTCACAACCTGGACCATCCTATAAATGCACACGTACAAAGAATAGGCACGCACACTATTTCTTCTTAAAGGCCTGGAGGCAATTTTGAATGAAATAAATGAACTACTCTACATGCACACCAGAAGACAATTTGAAGGACCTGTAACATAGTTTTCTAATATGCACGCATAAATAGGATTTCAAAACTAAATTGACCTGTAACTTGTCTTTTTTTTAAACAAAATGGTTTATAACAAAATATATAATATAATGCACGTATGAAGTTGTAAAACTTCAAACAAAATAATGCTATAAACAGTTGCACACTAGCTTCATGGTAAAGTAGAAAATGCACATTTGCGTAAATAGGCAAACGTTAAAATGATCATCATTTGAAAATCCAAATAGAAATTTAAATTATAGCATTTCACACTACAGACCAGGCTAATACTGAAAACAACTAAAGGTCAGAACTACACGTTTGTGCACACTAGCCTGGATGTAAATTTTTGCATGTAAAATGAGGTATATGCAAGATAAATGACCACGAGAACAACAGAAATGGCCGAAGCCTAATTTATACAAAATCAATGCCGCGAAATTCAAGTAGCAGAATAATCTCAAGTCATATAAAAACTGTCGATTGAATTAGATGTGAGGGGCGAAAACCACTCACCTTTCGTCAGAAGCGGTCGTGAGCGAGAAACGAGAGTCGAAGCCCTAGATTTCGAAAGCCCTAATTGCTGAGGAGGAACGAACGAGAAGACGTATGAGTTTGAAGACGAATGAACACGAGGACGAGCGAACGAAATTCTTTCCTTTAGGCCGCCATTTATTTTCTTTCTCTCGTTCGATTTCGTTGTTTTAGGGTTTGAATGAAAAGGGGAGGATGGGTTCGTGGTTTTAACAGAGGAAAGGGGGAGAACGTGGTTTTGCAGAAGAGAACATGGTATAGGTATGGGCTGGTATTGGTTTTTTTTTCTTTTATCTATATTTTGTTTTTATTATTTTTATTTTGTCTTGTTTAATTTTGTTGTTAAAATCTAAACTATATATATATATTCATTCGTACGAAAAAAAAATTTAAATAAAAGAATTTCAATCGATTACAATTTCCAAATTCAAACAGAAATTAACAATTCGATATTAAATCGTTAATTGACGAAGATTTTATTGTTACAAAAATTTCAACAATAAACAGCAAATACCTGTCAACTTTAATCGTTTATTGATGATTATAATTTTGGGCAAAACCCCAGTTGTTACAGAAATTCGAATTGAATCCGATTAAATCGTCAATTTATTCTGATAATTTGAAATTCAAGTCAAATCATCATTCAAATATTTAAAATTAATTAAATATTCTCAAATTTAAATTGTTCAAAATTCAGGGTCGTTACAGGGAAGTTTTGAAATTTTAAATTTTCAAGAAACACGTATACCACTAAGTTGGCCGTGTTAAGAAATTTGGGATTATAAAGGAGTAGGTTATGAAATCCTTAAGTATTTATATGTATATACATCAATAAAGGTTTGATTTTGATTTTTGGTAAGAAATTTTTTTTAATTTGGAAATGAGTTTCAAAGGGTGAATATTTAGCCCAATGATTTTCCTGTTTATAAAAATCGAAGTTTTTAAAGTTTTCTCTTCTAAGGGATTGACAAAATAGGAATAACATTTAATTTTATTATGGTATGAAGTTAGAAGTGTTGTTGTATCTACCAGCTACTGGAAGAAATATTTCCATGCGAAGTATGCGGGAAATAGTAGTTGGAGTATTTTTGGGTTTTAGGAATTATTGATGGTTAAAGTAGTATAAGTCTGAAGTACTATAGTATAGCGGAGGAATGAATCGAAAAAACCAGACAGAAAGCTTGGGCACCATCGTGATGAAGGCAAGGATTTTTTTGATCGTGTTGTATCAAAGAAGACGGTGCAAAATGATTATCGTTATTATTATTTTTATTATCTATTTAACTTGGCCCATATAGACTCCAGGTTCAACCTGCACGAAAATGCTGTATAGCAGTCGACCGGCAGCCCTACAGCGGTCGATCGGTCAATGGGTTTTTGCCTAATCCAAACCTGGAATGCGACTATAAAGTCGCGTCCAATTTTCCAGAGCCGCATTCGTGCTCCCTTTCCCCATTTCAACTGAACCAAAAAGCTTCACCTCCTCCTCCAAATCAGCTCCCGCTTCCTCCATTCTACCTCCAGGTGACGCCGTTTCTCCTCCTCTCTAACGAGCAACAGCCTTGACTCCCCTTGTGCCGATTTTTGCGCATTAGATCTTGTCCCACATCCACTCCAGATCTAAACCCTATTTCTGTACTTCTCAACCCATGGCACCTCACTACACTATTAGTTCCTCCTCGTGCCACCCTGGTGTCACTCCTTAAGAGATTAGGTTGTTAGACCAAAATGACCAGAAGATCTCTAACTTCTCAGATCTGCGAGTTTCAAATTCCTTCAAGGGCGATCAACGAAGTTTGGACACTTTGCATCTTTTGGGCTAAAAGAGCCTATTGAGGCAATAGGACTTGCACTGATCCTGCGCTTCGAGATTTTGGAGCGGGAATGCTACCTATACCGCATTTTCCTTTTCGATGCTCATTTGGCATCAAATTTTGATGAAGGCAATAGTTTCATTCAGTTGGAAGTTAAGAGAGTCAGGATTAAGATGTATGATGACTATTTCAACGACATTTTGGAGATTTCCACAAATGGCATGGATTTGGATAATATTGAGATGACCGTCTCGGAGATCTTGCAGTGAATCTTTTCTCAAGGTGTCGGTGTTTGAAGGATGAAAAATCTAAGTTCGACTGCCCATCTTGGTATGCACATTATTAAGCACAACATCATCTCTAATACGTGAAGCTATGATTAGATTTATCCTTTGGTGCGGAAGGCCACCTATGCAGTTATGGATGGTGTAGCCATCAATTAGGCGCACACTCTTATGATTCATTTTTCCAATCAAGGCATTAGCACCCCCATGGAGTTACTTTTCATATTGTCACCTATTCACTCTCGTTTTTAGGTGATATAAGATGAATCTTAGTAGGGAGACTGCCTAGACAAAGGTCCCGCCTGCCATTGATAGAGCCTCCCTTAAGAAGATGGGAATTCCTTTTCCACAAGCCCTAGTAGCCAAGCCAGCAGCAAAGCAGGAGGCAGAGCAGGGGCAGGTACCGAGGGATATCAAATCCAGAGCTAGTTGCCATTCAGAAGCTCTAGACTGAGCTTCAAGGGATCTGCGTTGACCAGTAAGATATGAGGATCGAGTCACAATGCCAGAGTCATGAGATTGGGTGCTTAACCACTATGCTTAGCCCTTTTCGAGGCCGTGACAATGGCTTGAGTTCCAGTCGTGGATCGAGACCGTCCTATGGTCTGTAGGTAGTGTTTTAGGTTTTTAAGTGTGTTGTATCTTTTCTTTCAACATTTAATTTGTTCTTTTCATTTTAGGTTGTTGGGTTGTAACTATTAGTTGTCTCTTTTTAAGACATGCACGATATTATGAGATGTATTTCATTTATTTACTGTGTTGTTACTTCCAAATGTGAACTGCTTTGATATGTATGTTTGGAAGAAACATTATAAACATGAAAATCTTATAAGGACACTTAACTAACAGTAAAATGCAAAATGATACTGGAAGATTTAAATAGATAGAAATTCTAGCAAGCGAAGGATAGGTTAAATTGCTTTGGAATCATTGGTCATTATTTATGTTCCTTAAAAGCTAATTTTTTTTGAATAATTGAGTATGATGACATTTTTAAATAAAATATCAAGATTTATGGGTTAAGATTAGTTGTAGAATGTTAGAATTAGGCTTATGCGTTTAGCTCATAACTGACTCCCGACTAACTTTAAAAATGTGGCTTGAATTATCAAAACTTTTGAGAAGGAAAATATTTTGAAAAGTCTCTCTTGAATTAGAAGTTTTGGTTTTTAAATTATTTTTGACACTCAAATAAATTTTAGAACTTTTTCCCAAATTTAATTTCAAGAAAAAGTTTTGCGTCCAAATATTTTGAAAAATTATTTTTCAAGCGACGTACAAATTTGAAAAGAGAAAAAGATTTTTATAAAGTTTTTGATTTTGAAGGCCATATGCTAAGCTTAGGAAAGGAAAACAGATTAGAGTGCGAATTTAGCGGTGCATTCAGATCAATGATACGATAAAATACAAGCGATTATAGGGGAAAGCTATTTTAGCCTTGGAATTTCTATTTCCATACCTTGTTGGCGATGCGCGTGAGTCTATTTTTGACTAAATTTCGTTTTAGAGCTTGGAAACAAGCCTCCTTATGCGTTTGTGCATGGAAAATTTGGAGTAAATCCAGGACAGCGAGGAAATATTCACTGTACATTGGGAAATGTATATCTTATAGAGCG
The DNA here is from genome assembly GCA_030737815.1 of Allium fistulosum. Lineage (NCBI taxonomy): Eukaryota > Viridiplantae > Streptophyta > Magnoliopsida > Asparagales > Amaryllidaceae > Allium > Allium fistulosum. The sequence goes on along the minus strand of CM060907.1, from coordinate 588,602,886 downwards.
GTAAGAATGTAAAATTCTCCACCTAAATTCCTTTTTCTAGTTAGAAGTGACATTTGGGAAGCGAGACTTCGATACGTTAGATTTTTGGTTGGTATGAATTGGAAGCAAATCGGTTGCACCATACTTCTATTCATAGGAGTATGGGGATTTTTGGTGAAAAGATTTTTCAAAGTCTACATGCAAATAGAACTACCCGTATATATATATATATATATGTATGTATATATATGTTGTTTATAGCATATTTCGAAAAATGTTTTCAGAAAGAAAAGCATGCATATAGGAAGTCCCGATTTAAAATCATTTGCATACATGTTTCTATTGTGATTCACTATGCACTTGTGCACGTTGGTTGCAAAATTGGTTGTACACTAATTAGTTGTGTAGTTTAGGATATTTGTGAGTTAGAATCATAACCTAGTTATTGGTATAATTTCGGGGATGAAATTCTTTTAAGAGGGGAATAATGTAATACCCTGTAAATTTGGTGTTAGTTATTTATTTAGTTAGTTATTTAATTAGGTTTCAACAATGGAATTTGTGTAAACGATGGAATTTGACCGCGAAACTTGCATCATTGCGTTCATGGCGAAATTCTGAGCAACTTTCATATTTGGAGTTTTAAGATCGAAGTCCAAACTAAGTATTTACGGACGATAAACAAATTCGAAACGTAAATAATTAGATTAGAAAATAACGTTTGTTTATTAAATAATGGGACCCATAGGTCGGTCCTATAGAGGGAGCGGCCGACCGGTCCTAGCAGTGGCGGCTAAGGTTTTCCATGGCCAAATGGCCTTAATTGTATATATTTTAATCTAACAGTTGTGGTTGATTTGAGTGCCTATAAATTCAGGCCTAGCCCTCTCTTCTCTTCTCATATTTTTCTAAAAGCAGCAGCGAAGCTCTGCCATTTTCTCTTCTCCACTATTTTCTAAATTATAAAATATAATATTTATATTTGTATATATACAAACTGGAGAAGAAAAGAAATCAAATAAGAGAAGAACAGAAGGGAATCAACAATACGCGGTAACGAGGTTATATATATATACATATATATTTATATATATATATATATATATATATATATATGTGTGTGTGTGTGTGTGTGTATCTATATTTGTATTTATATTTATATTTCCCTTCAACCCCAAATCTCTTCTCAGATCTACAATTCACATATATGTATATAGCCATTTTATACATATTTCTTAAAAATAAGAAGGAAATGGGGTTGAATCAAAGGTTTCACTTCAGATTTGGATATTTGGAATGCGTTTAGAGGTGGGTGGAAAATTTATATATTATTTATGATTTTGGATCTATTTCGTTGGCATACTGTGCCTAAATAAATATATGTGAATTATAGGCTAAAGTTAAATGTAATAAACATCGCGTACATACTCTTAGGTGATCTGATTGGAATTATTGTCACACCCTGATTCGGAAATTAGTCCCAAAAGTTATAGATATGAAATTTATTCCAAATCTAAAATTGGGTTGTGGATCATTAGTATGATTTTGATCATTACCCTAATTATGTTGAATTGGAGATTTTTTATAGTTTAATTTATGGGAAGAATGTCTGTTTGATTTTTATAAATTTTTTTGTGTTTCCAAATTGCGTAGAAAGTGTAGTGTTTGATTTCACAAAGAATATGTGCAAATAAAAAGGAAGAGATGTGTAAAGTACAAATTTATTCTTCATACTTTACACTGTCTATTCCAATAAAAAAAATCATTCCTTGTAATTTCAAATGGGGCAAATCTTTTCTTTTATTCTTGATCTTTTATTTTAAACTAATTTATGGAAATCATAATAGAGCCTAAGAAATGTAATTTTAGCAAATTAAATATGAAAAAGAATATTCTAGTTAAAGATTTATGACTAGAATATATTTGGTAGAAGTAGGTACTTATACGTATTTATACGCGCTAATTATTTGATGATTTTTATGTCTGCTCACTTAGGGTATGAGTTATACGTACGTAGTAATAATGCTAATTTGCGGATAGCAATGAGGAAGTAAAGTGGGGAAAGGTTGTAACTTCAATTAATGAGTAATAAATTTGGAATGAATTTGGGAGTTACAAATAATTGATAAGGTAAATGTATTAATGGGATTGATAAATATTGAAGATTAGATAAATAACTATGGAATAGTTATAAATGGTAACTAATTGGAAATTAGTAAATATACATAAATGTCTTAGGAAATGTCCGTTAGGACGATATTCTTTATTACGGACAAATTCATATTTATGAAAGAGCAAATAAAGTGATTTATGGGTAATTGATATTTAAGTAATTATATAGCCTTAAATAAATAGAAGAAGGTTAGTAAGCTAAGTCCAATATCTAATTTCGGATGATAAAGCTTAATAATAGTAAAGCCTAGAATAATATGGATTAAGTTAGTAAAACCTAAAATAATTAATTGGACTTGGTAGGTTGAGATGCAAGGTCAGTAGAGTTACATAATGGATGCCTGCCCTTCACTTTGAGGCTACCAGTAGTTGGTACACTTCCTACTGATGTGAGACATCTTTAGCCACAAGACCATAGAATAATTGGGCTTAGAAGATTGCAATGCGAGATCAGTCAAATGACACAATGGAAGTTTTCCCTTCGCTTTGAGGCTACCAGAAGTTGTGTATACTTCCTACTGATGTGAGACATCTTTAACCATAGGACCCATAGAATAATTAGGCTTAGATGATTGGAATGTGAGATCAGTAAAGTGACACAGTAGAAATCCGCCCTTCACTCAAAGGCTACCAGCAGTTGTGTACACTTATTACTGATGTAGAACATCACTGATCATTGGACCAGGTGGGAAATGATTGTGGGAATAATAAGATCTTCTTAGGGATCAAAGTTATTAAGTGGTTGTTCGAGGGCCCATCTCTTTCCTAATTAAAAAGTATTAAATGGTCTGAATCAATGGTTAGGAGTGGTAATGGATATCTCAAAAAGGGTTCGCTTCAGATTTGAGGTATAAAGTGACTGATCTAGGGTTCCTCCCTCTCTAATAAAGAAGTATTAAGTGTCCTAATGAAATTCCAAGCAATGTCAGCTAGATAGTACCAGTGAGGAGTCCGCTTTGGGGTTAGGTATTAAATGACAAAGGCCTACCTAGAATATAAGTACTAATTGGTTAGTGGTTTGCCAAGTCCTAATTAATAAGGCATTAAGTGGCTTGGGTAGTATCCCTCGCATAGGTAAGACTTTAGTGACAATAGATGCGTTATTAGTATTGCTATTATGTATTATAAAGCCAAAAATAGTAGACAAATGTCTCTGTAGCTAGGACAAATAGGCCAACAATGCCGATGCTAGGAGCCCGCTTCATATTCTAGAAGTATTAAGTGGTTGATAGACTTATGTTAGTATTTTATACCTTGGGAAAGGTAGGTAGGTGAATCATGCTTGGTAGGAATATCGTATGTGCAATATTAGGTTAATTTGATTAACCTTAAAATAGTAGACACAACAATTATATGGAAACCAATCGATATGAATTTACGTTATGGACACTTATATTGTTATCCCGCCTTTTGGCAAGGTCGAGATATCAAGGAATTAACTAGAGAATATGGGTTATGCATCCTCAACATCGAGTGACCACTGGCCCTAGACATCGATGAATTTTGCCCGAGTCCGGATCGGGCTACAATTGATAAGACACGTCAAGTAGAGTCCTGAGAACCAATGTTCCAAATTTCGGGTCAATCCGAGTTCGTACACTCAAGATATCACCAACGGAAAATGGAGAAGACAGCCTTGTATTCGAATCGGTAAAAGGACCCTATGTTCGAATCGATGAGCTAGGAATGCCGTTCGAATCCATCAGAGCAAAATCCATTCGAATCCATCAAGGGTCGACTCCATCGGCTTCGTACCCACCATAGCAAACCCTGTGTTCGAAACCATCGAGTTCGCCCCTGTTCGAATCCAACGAATTTCTACACCTCGAATCCATAAAGAGAAGGAGCCTCGAATCCAGGGGGCATAGCCTTGCTTCGAATCCAGGAGATGTAGCTCAGCTTCGACTCCATCGAGCATGCCCTCTGCTCGAATCCAACAAGGCAGAAGGTCTTCGAATCCATCCAGCAGGAATAACTTCGAATCGAGTGGATACGGCATAGCATACTCGATTTGAACGAGCGTACGTTCGAATCCAACATCTGGAGTCGAAGTGATCGATTCGAAGGAACCGAGTCAAAGGGGGGATCGATTCGAAGATACATTTCAACCGAGTGCTTGACCTTGAATCGATCATAACTCAAGATCCACAAGTCCAATTGCAATGAAATTTTCACAGAAGCTTAAACACATGATGAAGAATGTTCACACCAAATTTCAGCTCGATTGGACACTTTCTTGATTGATTCAAACCAAGGGTCGAATCGATCCCAAAGTGGGCCCGGATCTCCAAATTTCGGCCATGTGGGCCCCTCACGTGCCAGAAGCGGTCTCCCCGAATTTTAGGCGAAATATCAGCCTCCTACACCTATAAATAGAGCCCCTGGTCATTCAGAAAAGGGGTCGGATAATTCTAAGTACTAAAGAGCGTCCAGATTCTGCCAGATTTACTCCAGATCACCACCGCTGCTTTAGATCGAGACTTAGCATATAAATTCAGTTGTAGTACCGTATAAACAATTTTAATCTTCAAATATCGAGCAATAAAATCATCGAACTTCATAGTGGACGTAGGCAAAACGCCGAACCACTCTAAATTGCTTGTCTTTGCAATTTACTTTATGTTATTTGGAGTTTTTGTTAGATAATCCTCAGTTTTAATTTTCATTCTTCACTTTTATCTCTTCAAAAACTTCCGAAGAGTGTTGTGCCCATTTTTGGTACAAACACTTTGGTGCTTTCACTGAGAAAAACCCGCTTTTTCTCCTGCTCCTTGGATCTACCATTGATACCGGATTGCATAAATCCAAGAGGAAGATCCTGATCTCTAATTCATAATCCTTCCATTCTATTCAGATTTGCATAAAATCTAGGAAAAGGATTCATCATTCAAAATGGTTAGCACAAGAACCGCTTCTACAACTGCTGGACAAGAAGGTAGGGATGGATAGAATCCTGCTCAACAGCAGCCATCCAACCAAGACAACGTTGCTCATTCAGATCCGTCTGGACCAGTCACCAGACAGGAGTTCCATGTGTTGCTTCAAGAACTGACACAAAGTCGGCAACAATTGGCCGAACAGTTGCGTGCTAATATTGAATTAACAAACCAACTGAACCGCCAAGGCCGCAGAAGGTCCAGACGGGATGATATCTCCCGATCATCTACTGAAAGTTCCGCCTCATCGGACCACTATCACAGATCTACCCGTCCTCGATTAGACGGGAGTCATACACAAACGACCGGATATCAACCCGCCTTGACTGTTGGATAATTGAGGGCAGGACCGTCTACCAGCTTTCAGGCCGAGCCCTCAACACAAGGAGGCCCTACTACACAGCATACCACAGACAATTATGCCGCAGCGGCCACAATAGAAACAAGGGTTGATACCCGAAATCTTTCAGAGCCAAATAATCAGCAACGTGGGCGTACTCCTGAACCATACGTCCCAGAAGACGCTGAGCCAAGGAGGCGAAATTTGGACCGTCGACAGCGCCCGATCCGAACTCGCGCTGTGGAACCCGACCACACCTTAGCTCAGCAGGACCAAAATGTAGCAATGCCCGACATTTCAACTATGATACGTCAGATGATTCGCGAAAGCCAAGGTCTTACCAACGACGATTGGGGGATTTCTCAAAGTCATACTCCTTTCACGGACGAGATACTGTACGCTGAACCTCCTCGACGATTCAGAATGCCAACTCTCCCTATGTACGAAGGAAATTCTGATCTCAATCAACACATTTTGAAATATGAATGGTCAATGAGCGCCGCAAGGGTCGACGATGCAGTGAAATGTCAAAGTTTCCCCATCTCACTAGGAGGAATTGCAACAATGTGGTTTACATGATTACCTCCTAGATCTATCTCTTCATTTGATCAATTGGCTAAGAAATTTGTTGAACAATTTCGCATGCATGTCGCTAGACCCAAAGATGTTAACACCCTGTCCAATGTTACCCAAGCTCATGGGGAAACGTTAAGGCGTTACTTGGAGAGATTCCATGCGGCATGTGTCGAGATTAGTAATCCCAACGATAACTCAATTTTAATGGCATTGACAAAGGGAATCGATCCCGATTCTGAGTTTGGAAACTGGTTAGCTGGAAAACCACCCGCATCGTTGGACCGTTTCTACTCCAAAGCGGCTCAATTCTTACGGCAAGAGGACGCGAAACAGTCTAGGAAGCAGGACGATGCGAAGCCCGGAAGTGAAGGAATACAAAGCAATGTAGCAGTTAAACAGTCCGGTGACAATTCCGGAAAAGTTCAGTTGAACATACAGAACAAGCAAACTCAGCCGAGAGGTAACAATGGTCAGAATAAGAAAAGAGATCCAAATCCAGGCCCAAGACGTAGGGCTCCGATGTTCGAAAATTATACACCATTAAATACATCGCTGGAAAATGTGTACCTACAAACTTGCAACACTGAACAGTATAAGAAACCCGCTCCGAAGCGGTCATAAGAGAGGCAGATTCAGACAGGGAAGTTTTGTAGATTTCATGAAAGTTATGGCCACAATACTAATGACTGTCGACATTTGCAGGACCTCATAGAAAAGCTGATCAGAGAAAGGAAGTTAGATCAATTCGTGCGGGCACCACAGTCTAGTGGTGCGGGCCCGTCAAATCCAAACCGTACACAGGATCAAGAAAGAGAAGAGGAACCCGCTCGTACAGGCGGAAGGTTGGTTATAAATACCATAAGCGGTGGTCCTCACCCGACAGATAGAAGCTGGAGAGAAATGGAGTCGTATGCTAGCTCTATCAGGCATGCGAGCTTCGAATGCTGCAGTAATTGTGAGGACGGAACTCCGGCTAAACAACAAAAGACGATGTCTGATGATATCATATTTAGAAGCAGAGATGCTGACAAAATCAAAGCTCCAACAATCGACCCACTGGTCATATCTGCCCAGGTTGGTCCTGCTTGGATGAAGAGGATCCTGGTTGACAGTGGGAGTTCTGTAAACATTTTATTCAAACGAGCTTATGATTTAATGAAGATGGAAGCTAAAGACTTGAAACCCTGCCAATCTCGAGTTCACGGCTTCAATGGGAGTGCTACAATACCCGCTGGGATAGTGGAACTGCCGGTGGAACTGGGAGTTGGAAAACGCAGGAGAGTCCGACTGCTGCAATTCGTTGTTCTTGACATCGCTTCACCGTATAATGCATTCTTGGGCCAACCAACCCTTGCTGAATTCAGGGCAGCCATTGCCCCGTGGTGTTTGACTTTGAAATTCCCAACTGATCATGGGATTGGAATCATTCAAGGAGATCAGGCAGCAGGAAGAGCCTGCTATGTTGCTGAATTGCGTGAGGCGCAGAGAAAGGAAAGGGCGTAGAGGAATCTCTCTGCGTCCGTTTTACTGATAATTGACAACTAGCGCCAGGACCCCGGCCCGGGCACCACTACCAATTCCTTAAAGATCTTGACCCTAGAGATAACGAAGATAAAGATGAAGTTAAAGAGAATCAAGCGTCTCCAGCCGAACTGACTGTGGACGTCCCGGTCAGTGAGGATGACAACTCAAAAGTACTAAAAGTTGGATCTCAACTGGGAAAACAGATACAACAGGAATTGGTTGAATTTCTCCAAGCGAATCTCGATGTTTTCGCCTGGACGCACTCTGATATGTGCGGAATCTCACCAAACATTGCAAGTCACTGCTTGAATATTGATCCGTGACATGTTCCGGTCAAGCAAAAAAGGCGTGGTATGGATCCGGAGAGATATGCTGCCCTTAAAGAAGAGATTGACAAGTTGCAATCAAATGGGTTCATCCGAGATGCTCTATACCCGGAGTGGGTGTCAAATCCGTTGTTGGTTCGAAAACCGAATGGGAAATGGAGAACTTGTGTCGACTACTTCGACTTAAACAAAGCTTGTCCAAAAGATAGTTTTCCACTTCCTCGAATTGACCAACTCGTAGACTCAACGGCAGGCCATGAATTGTTATCTTTTATGGATGCTTATTCCGGTTATAATCAAATACCTGTGCATTTACCCGATCAAGAACATACCAGTTTCGTGACCGATCTGGGACTCTACTGTTACAGAGTCATGCCTTTTGGTTTAAAGAATGCCGGAGCGACATACCAACGTTTGGTCAATCGGATGTTCGCTGACCAGATCGGGAAGACCATGGAAGTTTATGTGGATGATATGTTGGTGAAGTCCCGATTTTCCACAGAACACGTCAGAGATTTAGATTCAATGTTCCGCATCCTACGAGAATATGGGATGAAGCTCAACCCATTGAAGTGCCACTTCGGCGTTGCATCTGGAAAGTTCCTCGGTTTCATCGTCAACGCTCGTGGAATAGAGGCGAATCCCGAAAAGATCTGGGCAATAAGGAACTTGCGAACTCCAAGAACCATAAAACAAGTCCAGAGTCTCAACGGGAAGGTAGCAGCGTTAAGCAGGTTCATTTCAAAATCCACTGATAAATGCATTCCTTTCTTCGATCTGATCCGGAAGGGAAAACAAAACTTTGAATGGACCATGGAATGCGAAGGTGCATTCCGATCGCTGGTTCAACATCTCTCTACACCACCGATCTTGTCAAAACCGGTTGATCACGAATAATTATACCTTTATCTGGCAGTATCAGAGCATGCGATCAGTGCTGCTCTGGTCCGAGAAGAAGATCGGGTGCAAAAACCGGTCTATTATGTTAGTAAACGATTAACCGGAGCTGAAAGAAATTACCCAAGGTTGGAGAAACTGGCTTATTGCCTAGTCATTGCCTCAAGAAAGCTTCGTCCTTATTTCCAAGCTCATCCGCTTACTGTGTATACCGATCAGCCGTTACGACAGGTCCTCACGCGGCCTGAGACGTCCGGTAGGTTACTCAAGTGGAATATCGAACTAAGTCAATTTGACATTACTTATGCTCCGCGGAAAGCCATTCAAGGGCAAGTCCTAGCTGACTTCATAGCTGAATTTACTGTTCCGGACGACTTACCCGAAACCAGCGAATCTCCTGAATATGTCTGGAAACTTTATACAGATGGTGCATCAAACGATCGGTGGTTGGGTGCTGGTGTTGTACTTGAAACCCCCGAAGGCCGATCCATATGTTATGCTTTGAAGTTCGATTTTCCCGCAACCAACAATGAAGCAGAATATGAAGCCCTATTGACTGGATTAAAACTTGCCAGAGATTTGAGAATTATCGCTGTGGAAATTTATTGTGATTCACAGTTGGTCGTGTGTCAGGTGCGGGGAGAGTATCAAGCAAGAGACCGAAGATTAGCTGCTTACTTGGTTCGAGTTCTAGAAATACTGGATCAATTTGATTATTACGCCATTTACTATATACCTCGAGATCACAATCAAAAGGCCGACTCCTTGGCAAAGTTGGCCAGCATAGGTGAAGCACAGCAAATAGGACTTGTCCCGGTCGAAACTTTGTCCTCCCCAAGCATCGATCAAATAAAAACGAATGATGTGTTAGAAACCTCTCCCAGCAGAGAATCGTGGATGACTCCGTATCGAAATTACATTGAGAATGGGATATTGCCTGAGCACCGAAATGAGAAAGGCAAATTATCCGAAAAGCTTCACGGTTCGTCATTCAGGACGGGATCATGTATAGAAAAGGTTATTCTGTTCCACTTCTCCGGTGTATCGCTCACGACGAAGTCAAACGAGTGTTACGTGACGTGCACGAAGGAGAATGTGGCGATCACACCGGTGGACAAGCGCTTGCTAAGAAAATACTCCGATATGGATATTACTGGCCGACAGTGAACCGAGATGCAGTCAACTATGCCAGAAAGTGCGACAAGTGCCAGAAACACGCTCGAATTCCAAGAGCCCCACCTACCGAGATAACTCAAATGGTCAATCCCTGGCCGTTCGCTATGTGGGGTATCGATATCATCGGCGCTTTACCTCTGGCAAAAGGTGGTGCGAAGTACGCCATCGTCGCTGTTGACTACTTCGCGAAATGGGCCGAGGCTGATGCTCTCGCAACAATTACAACAAAGAAAGTAATAAACTTTGTGGTTCGCAATATCATCTATCGATTTGGACTCCCGCATACCATCATCACCGATAATGGAACCAATTCGAGAGTTCAGAGTTCAAGAATTTCTGCCTACGGTTTCATATTCGTAAAAAGTTCTCAGCGGTCGCACATCCACAAGCAAACGGTCAGGTCGAAGCTGTTAAGAAAGTTATAAAATCCATCTTAAAGAAACGACTGGAAAAGGCTGGGGGCAAATGGGTTGATGAACTTCCTATGGCATTATGGGCTTATCGAACAACTCACAAGACCGCAACCGAACACACCCCATTTTCTTTATCTTGTGGCTCGGAAGCCGTTATTCCAGTCGAGACAGAAGTGTTTTCCCACCGTGTGACTTATTATGATCCGAAAACAAATGCGATATTACTCGTTGAATCTTTGGATCTGTTGGATGAGAAACGGGAAGAAGCTGAATTGAGAGCGGCCGCATACCGAAGTCGAGTCGCCCGGTTGTATAATACCAAAGTTCGACCCCGAACCTTTGAACTCGGCGATCTTGTCCTCAAGAGAATCTATCCGGTTCCTTCACACATGAAACCAAATTGGGAAAGACCGTACGTGATTACACAAAGACTTGGAGATGGCACATTCAAACTATCAATCGTGGACGGTCTAGTTTTACCAAGGGCCTGGAACAGCGAGAGTCTCCGTCGCTACTACATATGACAGGCTTTATTTATTTCATTATGTTTTTCATTCAGCAATTTACTTTTGCATTTCGAAATTAGAATTTGTAATAAGGCAACTGACTTTGCCATATTTTCTTATTTCAGCAATAAAATGCCATCTCTTCGAGCCAGAGCTGTGATTCATTAAATACAATGTACAACGTCACGATGCACAAAGAGCTAAATTCCATCACACAATGGAATTTATTCAAATAGGGAGTGGCTATGAAGCAATCAACCACTCGCTAAATGAAACCCGAGCTCGGGGGCAAGCCATCACATCGGGCCAGAAACGGGTTGATACACGACAACCCTTCACTTAACTCCGTACTCCCAAAGTGTGAGGCGGAGTATAAACATTTACAAAAATCCCAGAGTACTCTGAGAGCGCGAGCTGGGTACAAAACTTTTTACTTAACTCCGTACTCCCAGAGCGCGAGGCGGAGTATAAACATTTACTTAACTCCGTACTCCCAGAGTGCGAGGCGGAGTATAAACATTTACTTAACTCCGTACTCCCAAAGCGTGAGGCGGTGTATAAACATTTACTTAACTCCGTACTCCCAGAGTGCGAGGCGGAGTATAAACATTTACTTAACTCCGTACTCCCAGAGCGCGAGGCGGAGTATAAACATTTACTTAACTCCGTACTCCCAAAGCACGAGGCGGAGTATAAACATTTACTTAACTCCGTACTCCCAGAGTGCGAGGCAGAGTATAAACATTTACTTCACTCCGTACTCCCAGAGTGCGAGGCAGAGTATAAACATTTACTTAACTCCGTACTCCCAGAGCGCGAGACGGAGTATAAACATACATCAACTCCACGCTTATCCCTGATACTGGGGGCAGAATCATAACACATAACAAGTTGAAGACAAAAGGGAGTAAATTTTCATTTCCACTATCAACAAAAAGAATCTGATTACAAAGTGATTCAAAAAATTTCTACTAGTGGGAGCCGAATCCACATCTATACACGACTATAGAAAAATCAACAAAATACTACCCCATGCAATGGAAAATTAAAGAAAGAGTTCAATCTTTCTTCTTCCTTATTTTCTTCTTCGGGGTAGCTCCGCCAGATCCGCTGCCTGATTTTCCCCTCAACCGCTTACTCTTTTCAGGCTTGTCCTCCGGCAGCGACATAATATCAACGTCTTCCTCAGAGCTTGAGGCGATGGAAATTCTTCTGGGAGGTCGAGTTGAAGGCATGGGAGCAGTAACGGGAAGTGGGGCAGGAGCAGCTTCGATAACTACAGTACCGCCCGGTGAGATCACCATTAATGGGGCAGGCCCAGGCGGATTCACACCAGCAGTCCCTGCTGCCATCTCGGCGTCGATCTTAGCAAAAACTTCATCCTCACGGGATGCTTGGGCCGCATCGGATGCGCCAGTAGCTGGCATAGATGAACTAACGGCCGGAGCAGCCCCACTCATAGCACCGGACGGGTTGACGGAGGGATCGATGGGTTCATTAAGAAGCTCCTCGATCATTTGAGCGCTGAAAGAAAACATGTTTGCATCTCCCTCTTCGCCAACCAAGGTAGAGGTCGTGATGGCTTCAGTAACAACAGCCCCTTGCGTTTGATATGGAACTGACAGTGCAAGAGGCGCAGAAACAACGGCTTCAGTCACTGAAATGCGACAAAGCAAAGATTGTTAGCCAAGTGTGTTGCTTAAGGTTCTTCACACTAAAATGCGGGATGCGTTCAAATACCTTCCTTAGCCTGGTCCGGAGCATGGACAGAAGCATGAGCAGGAACATCGGTGGAAGACAGCAGCGGCTGGTCAGGGTTATATGCAGGAACAGACTGGGGATCTACCGCACCAGTGGTTTCAGGCAGTGTTGGAATTACAGCTTCAACATTTGCCTCGTGATGCGCGATCCCCGAGCCTTCGCCTGTCTCTAGAAATTAAACACCAAGTTTTTCTTTCGCCATAGAGATCACCGCCTCATGAAGGACTTTCCTCTCCTCCTCGGTGAGCAAACGCATCTCCAGCTCAAAGTCATCAAGTGTTTCATCTGGATGTGCTGCTCTTTTCTCCTCCACTAGCCTGGTCCAAGCATTATATAGAATCATGGAATCATCTCCCAGCCACGCTAAATTTCTGTGCTCCAGCACATTAGCATTGTACGTGACCAGGAGATCATCAAACTCAGCGTCCATCCTGGATCGCTCCACCAGAATCTTTTCCTGAATTTCTGCTTCCGCAGACTTAGTCTTGGCCGCCGCCGCAGCAAGTTCGGCCCTGAGAGATACTTCTTGGTCGCAAGCCTCTTGTGCAGTAGCGTTTGCATCGTCCTTCTCCTTCACCACTTTAGCAAATTTGGCCTTGAGCTCGTTCAGCTCTTTAACGGCTAAGTCTCGCTCAGCTGCAATGGTGGTTTTGCGGTGGCCCATCTCTTCTACCGTGGCGCAATGTTCTTGTTGCATCCTCGCCATTTTGGCCACGGCATCCTCATGTTTCTGAAGTGCTTCAAGCTCTGACTTCCGGGACGTCTCCATTTCAGATTGAAGAACCTGAATAATGCGTTTCTGTTTAACAATATCAGCATCACGTTCCTCAATGATCCTCGCCCGATCAAAAGCTACCTTCGATGCTTTCGCTGCCGCTTTGTACCATTCCTTATACTGGGCATAGAAGTCATGGATATAACTATAAGCAGTGGTCTCAGCATCCGAGGGAATTCTTTTAAGGTTAGGAGGGAAGACATAGCCATCCATGCAAATTTCAGGGAAATCTCTTTTCATTTGCGCAAGTTTGATGGCTCCCTCACTTGTCAACTCAGCCGGAGCTTGTTCTACTATAGCGGCTGTTGTCGGTTCCACTCTTGGCCGCTGAGTATCAGGCCGAGAAGATTGAGAAGGCGGCTGCTGCTGCTGAGAAGGCCCGAGAAGATCAACTGGAGCCCTAAGAGGCGGAGGAGAGCGAGATCGGGATCGGTGCTGGTATCCCCGATCTCTGTCAGGATAATCATGGCCAGAGCGGCCACGCGAATAATCTCTATCTCTATCATAGCGTTCCTGGCTAGTGTAGCCGTGCCCACGGTCTCTGTCTGATTCCCTCCAACGGGACTCATAATAAGAAGATGAACGGCGCACGTTACAAAGCCTATCCAGAGTGGAGCCTCTGTCTGACATTTCACCTGCGATAAAAGAGAATTACGGATTAGGATCCGATAAAGCAATGTTTACTATACAAAAGTCATGAAGTGCTGTGGAAGTGTGTGTAAATGTGTAAACCCCCAAACCGACCGGAAGTGTTGACCGCACTAAAAGGAACGGGCTCGTTCATGTTTATGACATCTTGAAATTCCTCCAACCCAGGATTATAAGAAATCGATATGTAGTCTGGGATGGGAATATCGTCAAGCCCCTTGAAAATGTCTCTCGAAGGAGAAGGGGCGGCCTCAGAAATCATGACTCCGGAAGTGGGAGGAGACACATTTACAGATTTCCACCCCTTGGACTTAAGTTTTTTGGAAACGGAGGCCTTGCCTTTCCGTCTTTCTCCCGACTCTTCAAAGTTTCCCGAGAGATCAGCCATCGGCTCCGAATCTGTATGGGTTCTTTCTTCATCACTCGCTTCGGTTATGGTGATTCCGAGCGGTTTTTTCGCCGTTTTCTTCTTGGTTTTCTTCTTGTTTTCCTTCTTGGAGGCGGGCTTGGCCAACCCTTCGATAACTATACTTTGATTGATTTCGATCAAACCAAGAGTTCTTAAGTTATAGTCATTCAGCACTGAGTCGATATGTCTCAACTCGCTTGGAACTTCTTGAAGGCTTCGGACAATGCCCCTGAAGTACCCACCATTAGGTCTGGAGATAATGGCTGTAAAAGAAGTAAGATGTCAATACTAACGCCAAAAAGCTATTGGTCAAGAAAACAGGTTAAGGCGCTTACGTCTAGACAACCATCGCCTAGCGAAACCCGGAGGGCACCGAACATAGAACCATTCGTTCTTAAAATAACTCAGTCGGGTCCAGGCTCCAACAAAAACTTGGCAATTTCTAACTGCCTCCAGAAATGTAAAAGATGGTCTATCACCCCTACTCTTGAAATTAAATATATGTCTAATCTCGGTTGGCTTTGGCGGGCGAAAGAGACGGTCCATAAATATGACAAAGGCACTGTTCAGCAACGCGTGCCCGTTGGGATGAAGTTGCGAAGGAGCGATTCCTAAATATGAAAGCATCCCTCTGATATATTGATTGAAAGGAGGGAGAGTTCCGGCCGCGCAAGCATGGCGATAGAAAGCTGTATACCCTTCGGGCGGATTGTGCGGTCTATCATCGGCACTGGGTAATAACACATCGTCCAGAGATATGTTATGTTTCAAGGAAATTCGGCCCAATAAGGATTCAGAGATATTAGATTGGACAGAGTCAACGAGGTCCTCGATAAATATAGCCTCCGGCAGTTCGTCTGGAGCCGGGTCGATTACGTCGGCAGGAATATCGGGAATCTCCAGCACCGGAGGAGTCAAGCTCTGTACCTCTTGTTGTTGGGAGCCCGAAGATTCCATAACTAACTAACTCATCAGAAAGCAATGTTAAGTTCATAAACAGCCCGTGCATTCCCCAGTGTAGTGTGTATGGATGTGTCGTGCAGTGCGAATGCTGTGCGTTACTTAAGCAGATTTTACAGATTGAAACAAGATGTCCGTACGACAAAACTTGGGGATTTGAGAATGAAAATGACCGTCATCGCTAACCGTCACTTCCACACCATCCAGGCGCTACTGACCACTTCAAGTATAAATCAGTTGTATTATTGGTTAAGTCATAGTTCCATCAATGAGCTTCAAAGGAAATTCAAGTATAATCCTACATTCAAGTTCAATTATGCAAGGCCGAAGCTCGTCGGAGTCAAAGATGCTAAAGTTCATTAGGATCGTCAAAGTTTAACTTGAGATTAGTTGTAGTTCAGAAGTTGGAACAAGTCATAAAATTTGGGTTCTCTAAACTGAAGGAGTTCGAATCCATCGAATCGAATCAATGTGCTTCGAATCGACCTAGTTCGACTCGATATACTTCGGGATGAAGGAGCGCCTCGAATCCATAGGTGTTGAGTGACTTCGTATCGATCGACCTCCGATGCTTTGAATCGATCGAGGTACAATTACTTCGAATCGATCGACATGCGGCCCCTTTCTTTTCCCTTTGCAAGAATCGATTTGAAGCTATGCACCAGAAATCAATTCGAATCGCTTGTTCATGGATCGATGCACAAGCGGTGAAAGACAACACTCCGAATCGATACGACTCGAGTAATCTCGTTCCTCAGTCCCATCGAGTCGACCCATTTCATTCAGATCTCATCACTCCTTAGAATTTTTTAAGGCGAAGATGGTTCTAACATTTTCATCTCGAATCAATCTTTTTAGTTACCTGATTTGATTACGAGTGGAAGCGTGGACGAGTTCGATCGATTCGTGGTAACACGTCAGTTTTAGCTCTGGGAGATCGATTCGAAGAAACAGCTGAAGCAATGGTAAAAAGTAAAAAGTGAGAAATGAATAGGACCCCGGTATATATAGGGGAAATGTGACGATTCGCCTCCCGGTATACCTCACCGGCTTCAACAGGTGAGGAGATCGAATCGATTCGTTGCATCGAGTACGAATCCATGAGGCCAGACACTAGAATCGACTCAGACTCCCGCATGCCTTGGTGATAAGACATGTTCGAATCCATTGTAACAAGACTTCGAACCCCATCGTACCTTCGAATCCATCAAGACTACGTCGATGCGGAGCATCATCGATACGAGGCAATTGAACGAGAACTGGGTTGGAAAAATTATGTCGATTCGAAGACTGTCGAGTCGAGCAACTAATTCCGAACCCATAGGAAACCATCAACTCGAACAACCACGTCGAATCCATCCATGTAGTATCGATATGGAGCGTCATCGATTCGAAGGAATAATTGAACAAAGGCTGGATTGGGAATCTTACCGATTCAAAGCACGAGGTCCCTCAAACCCTCGATTCGAAAGCCATCGATTCGAAGAAACATAGCTTCGAATCCATCGAATACCACCGATCAACTGGACGAATCGTTTCAATATGAAAAATTGATTGTCAACTCTTTATGACGATTCAGGAGAGGATCGATACAAGGGGATGATCATAAGACAATCATAAAAGCAATGGTTTAACTCGAATCTCAAACCGGTCCAGGAGAGGACCAATGCAGAATTCGATAACAAACCGAACTAGCAACGACTTGCAATCACGCAACGTTAACCAAAGTCAAGATAATACACATATGCACATATCTCTGACTAATGTTTGATCTTTGTCATTTACAGGGATCAAATGTTCATCTCATCATAACCCAAAAAGCTAACAGCCAGTCACAATCATACGACGGTTGGTCACAGCGACGAAGAATACAATTTTCAGCGGAGCATGTCCTAATTGTCCAATGATAGATTGTAGCTTTTCAAAGCACGTCATGTTTACACAAAACGTACTTTGGGGGACAAATGTTATCCCGCGTTTTGGCAAGGCCGAGATATCAAGGAATTAACTAGAGAATATGGGTTATGCATCCTCAACATCGAGTGACCACTGGCCCCAGACATCGATGAATTTTTCCCGAGTCCGTATCGGGCTACAATTGATAAGACACGTCAAGTAGAGTCCTGAGAACCAATGTTCCAAATTTCGGGTCAATCCGATTTCGTACACTCAAGATATCACCAACGGAAAATGGAGAAGACAGCCTTGTATTCGAATCGGTAAAAGGACCCTATGTTCGAATCGATGAGGTAGGAATGCCGTTCGAATCCATCAGAGCAAAATCCATTCGAATCCATCAAGGGTCGACTCCATCGGCTTCGTACCCATCAGAGCAAACCCTGTGTTCGAAACCATCGAGTTCGCCCCTGTTCGAATCCAACGAATTTCTACACCTCGAATCCATAAAGAGAAGGAGCCTCGAATCCAGGGGGCATAGCCTTGCTTCTAATCCAGGAGATGTAGCTCAGCTTCGACTCCATCGAGCATGCCCTCTGCTCGAATCCAACAAGGCAGAAGGTCTTCGAATCCATCCAGCAGGAATAACTTCGAATCGAGTGGATACGGCATAGCATACTCGATTTGAACGAGCGTACGTTCGAATCCAACATCTGGAGTCGAAGTGATCGATTCGAAGGAACCGAGTCAAAGGGGGGATCGATTCGAAGATACATTTCAGCCGAGTGCTTGACCTTGAATCGATCATAACTCAAGATCCACAAGTCCAATTGCAATGAAATTTTCACAGAAGCTTAAACACACGATGAAGAATGTTCACACCAAATTTCAGCTCGATTGGGCACTTTCTTGATCGATTCGAACCAAGGGTCGAATCGATCCCAAAGTGGGCCCGGATCTCCAGATTTCGGCCATGTGGGCCCCTCACATGCCAGAAGCGGTCTCCCCGAATTTTAGGCGAAATATCAGCCTCCTATACCTATAAATAGAGCCCCTGGTCATTCAGAATAGGGGTCGGATAATTCTAAGTACTAAAGAGCGCCCAGATTCTGCCAGATTTACTCCAGATCACCACGGCTGCTTTAGATCGAGACTTAGCATATAAATTCGGTTGTAGTACCGTATAAACAATTGTAATCTTCAAATATTGAGCAATAAAATCATCGAACTTCATAGTGGACGTAGGCAAAACGCCAAACCACTCTAAATCGCTTGTCTTTGCAATTTACTTTATGTTATTTGGAGTTTTTGTTAGATAATCCTCAGTTTTAATTTTCATTCTTCACTTTTATCTCTTCAAAAACTTCCGAAGAGTGTTGTGCCCATTTTTGGTACATATATAGATCTTCCAATCACCAGAACGTTGTTTTGACCCTTCCTCATTACAACCCACAGGATAGATTTAGAGGAATAGGTCACTGGAGTTGGACGTGATTGATTGTTGGAGAAGTCTTCTTTTCTTTCATGCTTGATGCTAAAGAGGGAATCTGCCATTCACTTTGAGGCTACCAGCAGTTGTGTATACTTCCTATTGATGTGAGACATCTTTTGTGATAAATATTTGTAATGATGCGAGGTTAGTCCCATATTCTATAAGGTAAATCTGCCCAGCTAATCTGGCTACCAATTCCTACGAATAGTTGGACCAATGTGAGACATCATTATGAGCATGGGTCATAATACATGGGGCCTGCTTTGACGTCTTGAGGTTTAAGTGGTTGTTTGAGGGCACGCCTCTTTTTCCCAAATAAAGTACTAAATGGCCAAGGAGCTAGTTATTAGGCCCGTTAGGTGGTATCTCGATAGGGTCCCCAAATAAAGAGATTCAATATAATATCGGCTAGATATTACCATTGAGGGGTCCACCTTGGGAATATGTATTAAATGATGGGGTCTGCCTCAGTTGAGGTCTTAAATAGGCAGAGTATGACTATTTTCCAATAAAAGGTACTATGTGGCTTGGGAACTATCTCTTGCATTGTTAGACATTTATGACATAGGATTTGGGTTATGGGATTTAGAAACCTACTTCAGGAATGGAAGGTATTAAGTGGTTGATTGTGGAGCTACCTCCTTTCCTTATAAGAAGTATTAAATGGTTTATTATATGCTAGACATATTTTTATTTTGAAATATACTGCCCAAGTACTGAAATGGTAAAACTCAAGGTTTTTATTCATCGGACATTTGTTGTTCTGACTCCCTCCTCATTACTACACAGGTTAAAGATGGAGTGATGGTGGCGACGATGCTTGAAGGTGGAGTGGCTTAAGCTTGTGTTATTTATTATTATCTTTTATGATATTTTTACGTTGTGCCCATGTATTTGAACAAATGATGTAACAAATTGTATGTGACAGTTTTATGATGTTTTGTATTATGACATTTCAAATGGTTTTGAAATAAATGGGTACAATTTGATATTATATTTTGTTCCATCCATTGTGAGTTCTAAAAGAATAGTTATTGTTCTTACTGTTATTTCTTTTTCCAACCAACAACCAGCCTAAGAATGGATCTAATTTTCGATGGGCCTTTTCTGGGTCAAAATTTAGGCCTCTTACGGGGTAGGTTGTTACATTTGGTATCAGAGCTTAAGTTACCCTATCAACGGGGAAACTATACATATGAGTGGCGTATTTTTATTTTTGAAAAGGTTTTCCAAAAAAAGGATTTTCAAAATTCTTACTATATGTATGTGTGTGTGTATCTATATCCCCATTGCTTTGAACATACGTGCACACACTAAGCAATCCTTTTTCTTTCAGCATATAATACCATCTTAGGAAATCGTTACTAAAGATTTAACCTACATATAGTTGATGTGGCTGATAATCAATTTTCTTCCAGAGATAGGTTCCCTGCCACGGAAGACCTCCCATTCGTGGAATGCCCGAATGGTTTAGACAATATCCTAGGACAGTTGAGAAACTTCCTATTCCTCCAGCCACATCGGTGGCACCTACTGCCTCGCCTGTCGATGTAGCTACCACCTCGCATGCCGATGTAGCGCCCCGTCCAATTGACTTCCCTAAGTTGTATAAAGACTTTCTTAATATGGGAGGGAAGACATACTCTGTAATCGAAGGACATCTGGAAGCTGAATAGTGGATTAATGACTACAAAAGGATATTTAGAGAGCTTGGCTGGGAAGATTAGTCAAAAGAGGAGGATGGAAGCTTAGCACCTCAAAAGAGAAGCTTTAGATTGGTGGAACTTGGTGACCGAGGAAAATGCTGGAAGGATTTTCTCATCGGATGAATTCAAGAATAGATTTGAAATAAGGTTTATGTCTAGGGCAGAAGTGAGTCTACAATTAGAGTAATTCATTCAGCTTAGGCAAGGAGACTCAACTCTTAAGGAGTACATAGCTAAGTTCACAAAGTTGGCTAAATTCGAGATGAGGTTGATGGATACACCTATGAAAAAGGCCATGAAGTTTGTGAAGAGCCTAAATTCCCCACTAAAAGAAATGTTGTTGACCCAAGTACTTATTGGAGCCTCGTATGAGATGTTGATGGAGATGGCAATGCTATACATGGCCAATATGGACGATAAGGAGGCAAAAAAGGAGAAGGCTGCACCTACCCAAAAGAAAGAAGGGTCCAAGAAAGGAAGCTGTAAGGTTAACAAGAAGTCGAAGGGGAAGTTTAAGAAGGATGGAAAAGTGTGCAAGCAATGTTAGAAGAAAAGTCATGAAGCTAAAGATTGTAGGTGAGTCTGATGAAGGAAGCCTTTAAAATGAAGTGCTTTAATTGCCACAAGGAAGGGCACCTCAAGAGTCAATGCCCTAAGTTGGAAAAGGAAGGATTGATCAGACAAGCTTATGCTATTGAAGCCGTCCTATTGAAAATTGACCACTGAAAGATCAAGGGAAGGCAGCACTAGAAGGTATAACTCTTATTTCAGGGGTTACAATTTGTACCCTATTTGATTCAGGACATCGCATTCCTTTATAGCTAGGAATGCAGTAAAAATTTTAAACCTTCAAACCCAGATTGTCACCATCCTAATAGTGATCTCTAATCATATTGGGGGTTCAACACATCTCTCTTTTATTTGTAAAGACCTGTGTTGGACATATGTGACGTTGATTTCATGTATAATGCATACGTTCTAAATTTAAGGGGTATGGACTTATCTTCGATATAGATTGGTTAGCATATTATATAGAAATTCTTTATTGTGATAGGAGGGTTGTATGATTAAGAAGTTGTGGAGGTCGTGACCTAGATATTCTTTGTACAATCTAAGATTTAGTTGAGTTAAGCCATTTGTACTCACTAAGTCTATCTATTGTTGGTGAACCATCATTTGTACCTGTAGTATGTGAATTTCTTGATGTCTTTAAGGAAGTCTGGGGTCCCCCACCCATAGGGAGATCAAGTTCTGAATAGATTTACAGAAGGACGCAAGGCCAGTCGCCTTGCTTTTAAGACACATGGCCCCCAAAGAAAAAAAGAAATTGGATAAGCAAATCTCTGAGCTATTAAAGAAAGGATTCAACCATAAGAGTACTTAGGAGTGGACTATTTTTTTCATCACTAAGGCAGACTGTTCTTTTAGACTTTGTGTTGACCATAGGGATTTGAAAAAGTTGACAAGGAAAAATAGTTACCCTTTACCTAGGATGGACGAGTTATTTGATCATCTTGGAGGAGCTAACATCTTTTCTCAATTAGACATAGCAACTGGATTCCATCAGTTAAGGATTGCTGAAGAAAGCAAGTCAAAGACTACATTTTGAACATGCTAGATGGACTTTATGAGTCGGAAGTGATACTTTTTGCATTGACGAATGCCCCAGCATACTTTGTGGATTTGATGAGTAGGGTGTTTAGGGGGTAACTCAATAAATTCGTCATTGTGTTCATGGATGATATTTTGGTTTTCTCCAAGATCAAAGAGGAGCATGAAGATCACCTAAGAGAGGTATTTGGAACCTTAAGAAGGCATCAGCATAAGGCTAAATTTGCTAAATGCCACTTTTGGAGAAAAAAAGCTAGGTTTCTTGGTCATATTGTTTCTAAGCAAGGATTGGCAGTAAACCTTGCCAAAGTGGAAGCTATTCAACGATGGAAGACTCCTAGGAATGCATCGAAGGTTAAAAGTTTTCTTAGATTGGCAGGCTACTATAGAAAGTTCATCAAAAACTTTGCAAGAATAGCAACCCCTTTAACCCAATTGACTAAGAAGAACCTAGTCTTTTCTTGGGACGATAGATGCACAAAGGCATCTAAGAAGCTTAAGGAGTTATTGACTAGTGCACCTATTCTCACTATTCCCAATGGAACCAAACCATTTACGGTTTTCAAAGATGCTTGTGGCACAAGGTAGGAGCAGTTCTAATGCAAGAAGGAAAAGTAGTTGCTTATGCTGGTAAACAACTGAAGGATCATGAGAAGAGATATCCAGTCATGATTTGGAGTTAGCAGCTATCATCTTTGCCTTGAAGATGTGGAGGCATTATCTTTTGGGGGAAAGGTTTGCGTTAAACTATAAATCACTCAAATACCTGTTTTCCCAAAAATATTTAAATCTTAGGCAGCAGAGATGGAGGGAATATATGGCATCTGTAGTATTTAATATACCTCTGGAAAATGGAACATAGTTGCCGATGCCCTTAGTCGGAGGCACGTTGCCCTAGGTGTTATATATGAATGGAGGCAGTTGGAGTTCCTCTTAAATTTTTACTTCCAACCACCAATGGAACCCATCCAAGAATTTTTAGCAGATATGGAGATTAGACCAGCCTTGATGGACCGTATAGGGTTTGAGCAAGTGAAGGATGGAAAGTTTGTTGAGATTTTAGAGAAGCCGGGGAGAGGAGAGCACTTTCCCCATGTTAGTAGGTATTCAGTCGATGAGGATGGATGCTTAAGAAGGGATGGATGCCTTTGTGTCCCTATAGTTGATAGTTTGTTGGGTGAAATTCTTATGGAGTGTTACCACTCAGAGATGACCATTCACCTCGAAAGAGATAAAATGTACAAGGATATAAAGTGGATTATATTTTGGCATGGAATGAAGAAGAGTGCAACTAAGTTTGTTGCTAAATGCTTGACATGTCAGAGAGTAAAAGCTGAGCAAGGGTAGCCTAGTGGATTACTGTTGCCTTTGGAAATTCCGACTTGGAAGTGGGAACATATTTCGATGGATTATGTGGAAGGATTGCCTAGAATTCAGAGGGATGATGAAGCTATTTGGGTTGTTGTGGATAGACTCACTAAGAGTACCCATTTTATCCCAGTTAGGAACAATAGAGCTGTCACTTCTCTCGTGTAGATCTACATCAAGGAGGTAATTCAGTTGCATGGAATTCCTACGACTATAGTTAGTGATAGGGACCCTCTGTTTACTAGTGTGTTTTGGAGGAGCCTAAAAGTAGCTTTGGGAACTTCTTTGAACCTTAGCACTGCATATCACCTATAAACTGATGGAAAAACGGAGGGGTGAATAATATTTTGGAAGGCTTGTTGAGGGCTTGTATTTTGGATTTCGGAGGATAATGGGAGCAGCACCTGCCATTGGTCGAGTTTGCATATAATAATAGCTATCAAGCAACGACTGGTATGGACCTTTTTGAACCACTTTATGGGAGGCCATGCAAATCGCCAAGTTGTTGATGGGAAACCACCGACGAAGTATTACTCGGACCCGATTTGATCCGTGATACTATGAAAAAGTAGAATTGATCAGATAACGAATGAAGGCTGCACAAGATCGTCAGAAATCTTATGCCCATGGAAGAAGGAAAGAGATTGAGTTTGAGGTTGGAGATATAGTATTTGTCAAACTCTCCCTTCTTATAAAAGTGATTAGGTTTGGCAAATCTGGAAAATTGGCGTCTAAATTCGTTGGACCATTCAGAGTTTTGGAAAGGATAGGAAATGTTAACCTGGATTTTAACTCAGCAGAAATCAATAGGAGTTAGAAGGTCGATAAGAAGATAGAATGACATGAAACTTAGTGATAACACTAAGAAAGACTAAAGAAAAAACTCATGAAAGTATGAACAAAACGAGCTAAGTGCCTAATTCAGCCTGAATTAAGGAACCTTAATTCGGTACCAAATATAGATGTTTGACCCTGGCATATTCATGAAGTTTCATAGATTCCAAAGTGCTTTTCATCAAGAATGAAGATGTGGCAATCCAAATGACAGGATAATCCAACTCATGGAAGAACGATGGTCAAAATTCATCAATGACATACAAAATTGCATGAATAACATCTAAATGAAGTATAAAATTCAACACAAAAGTGTTTGGTCAATCAAAGGCCTAGGATTACATTCGGTACGGAATCAAGAGCCTTAATTCGGCATCGAATATAGCCTTTAACTCGGGTGGCCACCATTTTCCTTATGCAATCTTGGGTCACCTCCTGGACTTCTCTAGTAGCAAGCTTCTGACCCAATATTACTGCTACCACTATAAATACAAACCAAAGAGCAACTAGGAGAGGGGTTGGTTTCTGCCATTACTACACGGAAGCTCTATCATTACTTCAACTCTATCTCTACTCAATAGTCACCAAGGCAGTTCCTACAGCCAATTCTAGGACTTAAAATCTGCCTAACACCTGTATTTGTTACTAACTCTCCTTCAATCACTTTGTAATCATACTCTATCAAGATCAAATCAATCAACAAAGCTATAAAGTGGACGTATAGTTAACAGCCGAACCACTATAAAAATCCATGTGTTTCATTTACTTTTCGGCTATTCTCTATTATATTTGCTATGTTCTATCAAGGCTGGTGCTTTCACATCATACTCCAAGATGTTAATCTATTTTTTGGGTTAACATTTTGTTGCTTTCATTGAGAATAATGATTCGAGGCTTAGATCTAGCTTGGATCATATAGATCCAAAAGTTAAATCCATAAATTTTACTTTGAAAATAGTTTGAAGACTTGCCATTGAAGATCAATGGCTGAAAGAAAAAGAACAACTTCTGAAAAATCTACCGGTGTAACAATTGGTAGTGATGGACCAAACCGTCGGTAGGTTGAAGTCAACAACACTACCAACTTACCAATGGGAGTTAATAATGGAAATCAAGCATCAGAATCTTCTGCTCATCACGAAGTTGGGACAAAGGGAGAATTTAACCAGATGGTTGATCAGCTTAACCAAAAAATGGCTGATAGCCAAAAAGCTCTTATGGACAAGATAGAAGCTTTGCTAGCGCTACAACCACCAACTTCCCCGAGGACTAAGCCAGAACCTATGGAGGCTGTGGAACAAGAAAATTCCTCCACCTCAGGCTTGAATAGGAGGGATGGCAAGCAAAAGCAAAAGCAAAAGCAAAAGCAAAAGGAGATAGCTGGTGGAGTGAATGGAATTGTTATTGAAGGTAATGGAAGTACCCCTCCTGTTGGAGGACAACTAGCCGCAAACCCCAACCTTGGAGCGAAGGCTCCACGAAGGAGCATTGCGATGCTTCTCTCCAATTATGAAGATGACATGCAAATTAATGCTAAAGGGCTGGAATTAAGTTTTATATGAACATGAGAAATGCTGGAAAGGAAGTCCAAACTTCCACTACCAGGCCAACTGCACGGCAATAGAATTCTACAGGAGAGAGCCTAGGCTTTAGCTGGAAAACCGAGGCCGTTTGTAGAGCTAAACGCTTAGGGTAGCTCTTGACTATCGGTCTACGGACTACCAGACTAGTGAGGCATACATAGTGGACCTGGTCAAATGCTTGATGGAAGAAAGTAAGGGTAGAAAAGACGACGATAGGGGTTTTGCACAGAGCCGAACTCCATTCACTGAAAACATCCTAAGAGAGGAATATCCCGAGAAGTTCACTATGCCCACTATACCAGCCTATAATGGGATGACAAACCCTAAACCACACTAGTATAAGTACAATTGGCACATAGATGGAGCTAGGGCAACGGATGCAGTCTACTGTAGATGTTTCGCTATCTTCTTGGAAGGTGTTGCTTCAATATGGTTCACCAGGCTCCCACCACGATCCATTTCTACGTTTGACGAGTTAGCAAGAAAATTCTTAGAATAGTTCAGGCATCACACGACATAACCAAAAGATGTGTTGTCTTTATCTGGCCTTTTCTAGGAACCAAATGAGTCACTAAAAACCTTTATGAACCGGTTTAATACTGCAGTTACTGAAGTGAACAATCGTAATGAAGATATGGTATTCATGGCTTTAGTCCGAGCTATCCATCCGGACATAGACTTTGGAAGATGGATTAAGATGAAACAACCGACTGCCATAAAGGAGTTCTACCGGAAGGCGAGTCAGTATTTGAGATTGGAAGAGGCAGACACATTAGAGGGCAAGATTTCCAGTGTGCAACCAAAGGAGGTAGTCCAGAGCAATGTAGTGGTCAACCAGGATGGAAACAATTCATGAGCCATGGTAGGAAATGCAGGGAAAGATGTAAATTAGAAAAGAAAAAAACAAAACACTAGGAGGCATGATGGGAATGGAAAGCAGATCAGGAACCTGAGACCCGAGGAGTATATGTCATTAAACAACAGCCTGGAAAACATCTACCTTGAAACTCAAGGATCTGAGTGATACAACAAGCCTCCCAGGAAGGAAGAATCTGAGCGACTGAAGCAATCAGGAAATTTGCCACTTCCACGAGACTCACAGGCATAACATGAACGAATGCCGACATTTGAATGATCTGATTGAGGAGTTGATTAGGAACAACAGGCTCTAATAGTACGTGAAGAAATCAAAAACTCTGACTAGCCCGCTTGACCTCGAGTTCCAAGTACTCAAGGAAACCAACCTGGACCCAGTGGAGAAGGATCCAAACGGACGAAATAGAGACTAGTTATCGGCACTATTTTCGGAGGACTTCACCCAGCACAGAAAAGTTAGGGGAAGATAGAGCAATATGTGAGTTCACTAAAGCATGCTCCGAAAGAAATTTGTTTTGCGATTGAGGATGGTGCCCGAGCCAAGCTACAAAGGACACTCAATGATGATATAGTGTTTCGAAACCGAGACACCAAAGGAGTAGTAGCCCCGACTCTCGACCCGATGGTGGTAACCATCAAAATTAGGCTGACAGTTGTACGTCAAGTCCTGGTGGATAGTGGAAGTTCTGTCAACATCTTGTTTCGACATACGTTCGATCGCATGAAGGATGTGGCTGCTTGCCGAATGAAAATCATGGGATTTATAGGAGAACCAAGATAGCCAATCGGCGCGATTGCCTTGCCTATCTAGCTCGGAGAAGGAGAATGAAGGGTAGTTCTTATCCAAACCTTCATGATCGTGGATGAAATGAATCGGCCCTTGCTGATTTTAGGATCCCTTTGGCTCCGTGGTACCTTACCATGAAATTTCTAATGGAATATGGAGTTGGAGTTGTAAAGGGAGACCAAAGCGCTACAAGAGATATCGTTGAATTGTGTGAATCATAAAGGAAAGAGAAGGGGAAGAATGTGGGGAAGTCTCTTCATATTTGCGAACCGTCAACATAACAATTACATAACCCCTTTGCTAGGGGAGGAAAGGGCAACGTCGGTAGAGATTATGGTGTTTGTCCCTGTCTACATGGATGCCCCAACTTGAGTCTTAAAGATAGGGTCACAACTTGGAATCAAAATGCAATAGGAATTGATTAAATTTCTTTATGCCAACCTGGATGTGTTTGCTTGGACGCATTCCGATATGTCCTGAATATCGCCGAAGATAGCGTGTCACACACTCAATATTGACCCTAAGTACACTTCGGTGAGGCAGAAGAGACGTGGTCTGGGTCCGGAGCAATCCATTACGCTGAAGGAAGAAGTGGATAAGCTACTAGATGACGGCTTCATCCATGATGCAACTTATCTTGAATGGGTATCAAATCCAGTTTTGGTTAAAATTTCAAATGGGAAGTAGTGAACTTGTGTTGACCACTCAGACCTAAACAAAGCCTGCCCAAGACAGTTTTGTTACCCAGGATTGACCAGCTTGTAGACGGAACTACAAGCCACAAACTACTCTCATTCATGGATGCCTACTCAGGATACAACCAGATTATGATGCACGAACCCGAGATACTAGATTCATTACCGACCTTGGATTATATTACTATAGACTAATGCCATTCGGCCAGAAGAATTCCGAGGCAACTTATCTGTGGTTGGTGAACACAATGTCCAAGGATCAGATCAGACGAACAATGGAAGTCTACATGCAAAACATACTAGTCAAATCATGTGTGTCAGGAAATCACTTGGACAACCTCTCAGAAATGTGTCTGATTCTTCGGAAGTACGGAATAAAGATTAACCCGTTGAAGTGTTCTTTCGACGTGGATTTTTGGAATTTTCTAGGTTTCATCATGAACGCTAGGGGCATTGAAGCTAATCCTGAGCAAATCATCGCCTTACAGAACGTCACAACCGCTATGACGAAAAAGGAATTACAAAGTCTAAATGGAAAGGTCATAGCACTGAGTTAATTTATTTCCAAAGCAACAGACAAGTATATACCATTCTTCGACGCATTGAAGAAGGGTAAGAAGAATTTTGAATGGAATCAAGCGTGCCAGACCGGCTTTGATGAATTATTGCGACATATGAAGACCCCATCGATTTTGTCCAAACCAGTGGACGGGGAAGACCTATTCATTTATCTAGCGATGTCAACTCATGCCCTGAGCGCAGCATTGGTACGCGAAAAAGCTAGGATCCAGCGACCCGTTTACTACATCAGTAAGCAATTCACTGGAGCCGAGAAGAACTATCCGAATTTGGAAAATTTAGCCTATTGCCTATTGATCGCATCAAGAGAGTTACATCTATACTTCCAAGCTCACCCAATCAAAGTATTGATGGATCAACCTTTGAAGTAGGTATTGTACCACCCGGAGACATCGGGACGACTTCTTAAATGGAACATTGAGTTGAGGCAGTATGACCTCACTTATCACCGTCGAATGGCAATCAATGGATAGGCATTGGCAGGTTTCATTGCCAAGTTTACAATACGGATGACGAAGAAGAAAACACTCCAGAAGTTGTGTCACAGTGGAAACTATTTGT
Organism: Allium fistulosum; assembly: GCA_030737815.1. Lineage (NCBI taxonomy): Eukaryota > Viridiplantae > Streptophyta > Magnoliopsida > Asparagales > Amaryllidaceae > Allium > Allium fistulosum. The sequence continues at coordinate 588,573,500 of CM060907.1, read as the reverse complement.
CGATGATGCATCAAATGATTTCTGCTTTAGGAGCTGGAGTCGTTCTCATAACTCCTGAATGATGGTCTATTTCCTACGCTCTAAGGTTGGAGTTCCCTACTACTAACAACGATGTGGAGTAGAAGGCATTAACAGTCGGACTGAAAATCAAGGAGGAATTGGAATAAGGGTTGTGCACATCTATAGAGACTCTCAGCTAGTTGTCTGTCCGATGAAAGGGGAATATCAGGAAAAGGGGGGAAACCATGTCCCTTACCTGTCAAATGCATGGGAATTACTGAATGACATTGAACACTATACCATAAGTCATATTCCGAGAGAGCAGAATATGAAAGCAGATTACCTAGCTAAACTAGCTAGTTCTAGAGCATAACCAATGAGGCACAACGATTCGTACTACAAGACGGAATGCTCTACAGGAGGAGATTATGTACCCCCTTACTCAGATGTGTAACCAGCAGCAAAGCTAAGAGGACCCTCCGGGAAGTTCACGAAGGCAGCTGCGAAGACCACATCGGGGGGCAGACACTAGCAAAGAAGGTCCTCCATTATGGATATTTTTGGCCATCAGTCAACCGAGATGCAACTGATTGCACTAGACGTTGCAATCAGTGCTAGAGATTTGCTATAGTTATGAGAACCCCATCCATAGAGCTAATGCAAATGGTCAGCCCATGGCCATTTTCAATATGAGAAATCGATCTAATTGGCGTATAATAGCTAAAGGGGGAGCCAAATATGCTATCGTCGTAGTTGATTACTTCACCAAATGGACTGAAGCGGAACCGCTAGCCAACATCACTACTAAGAAAGTAATTAACTCCATTACTAAAAATATTATTTGCGGGTTTGGAGTACCACAAAAAATCATCGCAGACAATTGAACTCAGTTCGAGAGTGCCAAATTCAAGAACTTCTACGAGTGTTTCCGGATCGAAAAGGGCTTCTCCACGGTGGGCACACCTGTAAGCAAATGGGTAAGTGGACGCAGTGAACAAAATCATAAAATCCACCATAAAGAAATGGCTTGCAAAAGCTAAAGGAAATTGGGTCAATGAACTTCCACTTGCACTATGGGCTTATAGAACGACTCATAAATCGACGACCGACCACTCACATTTTGCCTTGGCAAATGGTTCAGGAGCAATGATTTCAGTGGAATTGGAAGTCCCCACTCATCGGAGAGGACACTTTAATCAAAGTGAGAATGAGCAGCTCCTGCTCGAATCGCTTAATCAAATCATTGAGAAACGGAAGGAAGCTAAACTAAGGACTGCTGCTCACCAGAAAAGGGTAGCACGACACTTCAACTCCAAAGTTTGCAACCGTGCCTTCGAAGTGGGGGGATCTTGTCCTGAAAGGGATTTATCCCTCTATGAGAGCACTTGGACCAAATTGAAAAGGACCCTATATGATCGGCCAGAAACTTAGAGATGGGGCTTTCAAGCTAACAACAGCCAATGGAATTCAGATTCCACGTGCTTGGAACAGTGACTCACCACGACACTATTTTATTTAGTATTTATTTATGTATTTCCTATTTTGATAAATAAACCACCCAGGGACAATAGGGGCATTATAAATAGGCAGGGATTTTCCATTCTCTCTTTATTTTATCAATAAAGTTATTTAGCTTCTTGAACCAATGGAACCATGTTCTTGTAAGTAATCTGCTGAGTAGACGAGGTCAGATCGGCTTGAAATCCCATCATTCGCTGCTTGGACTAGTGGAACCGCGTTCAAGTATGCTCCATCCATTCACTTCTTGAACCAATGGAACCGTGTTCATGTAAGCAACCCGAGGAGTCAATGCAAGAAAATCGACTCAAACCGCTGGATTGACGGGGAAAATCGATCCATGCCTTTTGAGAATTGACGTTGCCCCGACAATGTCAGAAAGGCCCAAAATCCCATGCACGTCCATAAGCCGCACTTTGTTGCTTGAACTGGTAGAGACAAGCTCAAGTATGCTCCTTCCATTAGCTGCTCGAACTAATGGAACTGCATTCGTGTACGCTCCATTTTTTTTCCATTTGAACCAAGGGAACCGCGTTCAAGTGCCCTCCATTTCCTTTGCTTCTTAGACCAATGGAACTGCATCCAAGTGAGCATCCATTCTTTTGCCACTTGAACCGATGGAACTGCGTTCATGTGCGCCCTGTTCCTTTGCCTCTTAGACGGATGGAACTATGTCCAAACAACATCGGGAAATTTATCAGCTACAAGATTTGTAGAAACCAGTCCCCGCTTCCAAAAACTCAATATTGCTTAGATATCGGCAACGTTAAAGGACAATCAAGGGTTTGAGTGTCCACATGTCTCAAGAAACAAAAAATAATATACGGATAGAGGCTCAATACCGAATTTGGAAGAAGTCAACTGTAACCAAAGTACAAGATGCTCAGATCGAGCATTCAGACTATAAGTTCCCAGAGATAGGAGTTGTAATACGCCTTTTACTGGGGGAAACCAAAGAGTAGCCTAGGGTACCTGGTCCAATAACAAGTGTTCGGAGTAAGCAGCCCCATGGAGTAGGGGCACACAAACACCAACACTTGGCCATAATAAGAATTACTCCATAGTACTGTCTTGTCGAACAAAGAATTTCGGAAACCACAACAGAGCTAAGTACTAAACTAAATAACTGCAGGTCACATTGTTGACATAATTTACATGAATGGAATTGCGGTAAATAAACACATCGTATATCACACAATAGAGCAGCGTATAATATGGAAGTTGCAAGATGAGCAATCGTATTATAGACATGGAAAATGGTATATAAACAGGTATAATACATAGAATGTAAAAGGTATACAGAAAAGATAGCAGTAGGAATGCTAGTCTTTTCATTGCTTATATCACTTTATGTACAGAATCAAACAGCGGGGACCGCTCCCGCATAATGTCTACCTGTTTGGACACCAAAAAGAAAAATTACAGACTTTGTACTTGTACAAAAGACTCAAAAAATCAGAAGACACATGAAAAAAAGACCACCAAAACCTGGCTCCACTGATGCTTGAGCCCGTCACTTCTTTCCACTTTTATCTCCTCCTTTGCTGCCCATGCCTGGGTTGATCGGGATCTTCTTCCTTCCATGTTTATCGGCCTTTCCCCCTGTAGAGCGATCAGACCGTTTTGATCCTTCGGCAATCGCGATTTTCTCCTTGGGTGCCTTCAGCATGATGGTAGTGGGAGTCTTGCACTTCCGCTTCTCTTTCTCCTTCTTCACGTCCAGTCCTTTCCTCCTCTAGTCTCTCCGCCATAACTGTTTTGTCGGTCGGTCCCGACTCGCTAGTAATTACCACATTCATGTCGGCAGATGCAGAGACGTCTTCTTAACATTGCAGTGCTCCTATCTTTTTGGAATCGAGACCAGGCTCGAATCCAGAAACTGAGATCGTTCCATAAGCCACTATCGAAACAATGGTGAAAGAAATAAAAATAGCGGTGGCTCCCGAGCTCCATGTAGCCGAAGAAGGAGGCGGGAGAGATGGCTGACCTACAAGTTCTAAAAGGGAAGTGCACAATTTAGAGAAGGACTCTGGAGTAAATTGAATTCCTGGAGCATCGGAGAGACGAGAGAAATACCTGATCCGGGAGTATGGTCATAAACTTAAACTTTGAAAGCTTTGCCACCAATCCCATCTCGGAGGGTCGCACTATAGCTGGAACTGGGTGTGGCTCACTAAGGCTTCAGATGTCCAATGGGTATGGGTGGCCTTAGAAACAATCGCTGTGGATGTTGGGATGGATGACACCTACTCTTGAGAAGTAGGAACAAGTGTTTGGCACTGACCCAAAGAGCTTAGGCCAGCAAGAGCTTTTGCTGCAGCATCGACGGCTTCCTTATCCCTCTCTTCTCGAAGCATAACATTTCCAACGGCCAGGAAATCTATGTCTTCGAAAGTCAGATAGTCCGCCATCAGCTCTTCTTCTAAATGCATATCATTAGCTTGTTCTGACCTAACCAACACCTCCTCCCATACCATGACAAGGGTCCGGGGGTAGTTGACACTAAGCCATTTCAAGCTCCCATTGTTCATCACAGAGCTGGTGTAGAGGTAGAGCACACTTCCATCCATATCGCTTCTCGCATCACCATATTTTTTTTGGAGATCAACAAGCTCTTCCCATGTGGTTAAATGATCTATCTCTTATGCTAGTTTAGTGGAGATGGCTTGTTCTTTCTCTTTTACTAGCCGTTCATTCTCCCCTCGAAGACGGGTAAGCTCAGCAGCCTGTTCAGCAAGAACAGTGGCGTGGCCGACAATGGTTTGGTCCTAGGACTTAATAGTCTTCTCGACTTCGATGAGCTGCTCTTCTAGTTTCCTAGATTCAATGTGAGTGTCCTTAAGCTGATTTTTGATTACTAAGATTGCTTGGTTGTGGACCTGGTTTACCTTGACCATCAAGTTATCAATAGTGGCCTTGCTCTTCAGGGCTATGTCCCTTTCTTCCTTCAACTTGGCTATTTCATCATCTGTTGTGTGCATTTCCACCACGACCGAACCAAGAAGAAGGAGACCACTGGTCCAACTCCGTCTCCATACCTCTACAGAACTAAACCTCACCTCCCACAACTACCGGTCCAGGCCACCTCCTACCGAACCAACCCACCGAACCATAGCCCCTACCGGACCAGTTCATCACCGAATGAAGCATCTCCAACCATTACCGGACCAGCCACCTTCTCCAACCACTGGACCAAGCTACGTCCTCACCACCGGACCAAGCTACGTCCTCACCACCGAACCAACCTGTCTCCAGGGCGCTACCGAATCAAAGCATTGCAGAACCAGAATCACCAATTCAGATTGCCTCAGCCCGGGCCCGCCAGTAGCTATATACTTCCAAGACCCCTACCCACATCCTCACTCTATAAATAGAGGGGCAGGGGTACAACAATGGGGGACAAGTTTGAGAGCTCAAGCACGGAAGGAACTTTCAAACAACTTTCTTTTACTTGTATCAAAGCTTTGTACTTGTAATCTAAACAAGAGAAGAGAAATAACATATAAAGTGGACGTAGGCACATTCTGGCTGAACCACTATAAATCTGTGTGTCTTTTTACAGTTTAGCCCCTGCTTTTCATATATTTGCATAAATCACCTAAATCACTAAGAACAACATAAGATCTACTAAATCATACGACTTTGAGGTGTTTGTCCATTTTTTGTGCAAACATTTTTGGTGCTTTCACTGAGAACTAGAAGCTCGAAGCTTCAGCTTCATCCACTTAAACGAGTTTTCCTAACAGCATCGTCCGCCACTTGGAAAACATGCCTCCCAAACAGAGAAAAGATGTTAACAAAGGAAAAAACATCGCATCCAGCAGTCTTCCAGATCCAGCTGTCACGAATCAAGTAAATCGTCCTCCTCCAGCAACAGTAACAAATGAAGAACAGGCTAACCCAACTACTCCTGCCACAGAACAGCCTACAGCAATTACTAGAGCAGATCTGGACAGAGTTGTGGTTGAAGTAACTAACCGCTTCACGTCCCAGCAGGAAGCCTTGGTGGACCATCTCATGTCACGCTTAAGGGACGCTGAAGAATCCAACCGCAACACTGAATCATGGGGCGAGTCCCAGTCAGGAGGATCTCAGAGACAACGAAGATCTTCCTTCTTCGAAGGAGCTAACGGCAGAAGTAGCCATGGTAGGAGCCGAGACCGAGCACAGCCCGAAGTTAGGCCTGAGGAAACGTTTGGTACCGAACCCAACGGGGGAGGTACCGGGCGAAGGTCAACTGTAGCTGAGCCTGTCATGCTGCCTAACCACAGAAACGCCAGTGAACGGGGCCGAGCTAGAGTCCAGCCCAAAGTTGGACCCGAGGAAGTGCTTAGATCAGAACCCAGCAGGGGTAGATCGAGGCAAGGGCCAACTGTAGCTGACCCGAGCATGCTCCCAGAAGATCAAAGGCAGCCTCTGGAAAATATGAGGAATGATAGACGATACCATCCCTACAGGTCATCTGGACGGAATCAATCCCACAGAACAGAACCAAACTCATTTCTATCTGCTCCAAGTTCCGATGAAAGGATGGCACGCTTATTCAGAGAGTGTGTCCAACGAGAACAAAGAGATCGAGGGATAGGCGTTAGGGTAACCAGCCCTTTCGCCCGCAATATCGAAATTGCTATCACCCCCCGAGAATGGAAGATGCCAACAATGGAACCCTACAAAGGAACCTCTGATCCCGTTGTCCACTTACAGAGGTACACGCAGCATATGCTCATGAGTGGAGCGACAGAGGGAGTACTGTGCAAATGCTTTCCGCTCTTCTTAGCAGATCTTGCTACCTCCTGGTTCTGTCATCTACCCCAAGGCTCCATCAGCTCGTGGGAAATGTTGAAAGAAAAATTTATCAGTCAGTTCCGCATTCATGTGGAGCAACCTAAGGACGCTTATTCCTTATCCAGCGTCAAATAGAAACCTGGAGAAAAGCTACAGCAATACCTAACCAGATTCAACGCCGCAGCAGCCACAGTCCAAGATGCCGATGAAAAGCTTATCCTAATGGCCCTCTGCAGTGGTGTGCATCCGGACACTAAATTTGCTAGAAGGTTGACAAAAGAAAAACCAACTACTTTACCCGATTTCTTCCATGAAGCCGGGAAATACATGAGGCTTGAGGATGCTGCCATTGAAGGGCAGTCAGGACAGCAAAATAAGACTACCCATGGCAACGCCCCTGCTGTGGCAAGGGACGTTCGAAGAATTGATTCCAGAGACAATGCCGGGGGCAAGAAGGGAGAAAAGCGCCTATATCGGCCAGGACCAAGATTCGACACTTACACCCCTTTGAACGAGACCGTCGAAAATATCTTCCTTGCCACCCAAGGCGAAGTTAGATACAAACGCCCACCATACAAGAAAGAATCAGATAACGCACAGAAGTCTGGAAAATTCTGCCGCTTCCACGAATCTCACGGGCATGATACCAACGAATGCCATCATCTCCGAGATCTGATTGAGGAACACATCAGAAGAAAGAAACTGGAACGTTATGTAAAAGGTCAGGACAGGACCCCAGCTCCTGCCAATGAAAACCCAAGGCTACCCTCACCGGGGGCCGACAGAGGAAACCACAACGCTAGCAGCTCTAGCCAAGAAAAGATAGTGGTCCATACCATCTCAGGAGGGCCACACATCGCAGACAGAAGCTGGAAAGAGATGGAAAGATACGGAAAGTCGCTTAGAGACAATAAAGACTATGTCAATTCGGTTATAGAAGAGCGCCACCCGAAGCGGAAAGAAAGTAATGACATCACGTTTGGTAAGCGTGACCTAGAAGGAAGGCAGTACCCTCACATGGATCCCATGGTCATCTCTGCCCGACTTGGTCCCGCCGAAGTATACCGAATCCTGGTAGACACTGGAAGCTCGGTAAACATCCTGTTCAAACACGCATTCGACAAAATGAAGCTATCAATGAAGGATGTATCCCCCTGCGATAAACCACTGCACGGCTTCACTGGAGATGCGAAGATGCCCCTCGAGCAACTGGACCTTTTTGTTGAAATTGGAAGCCATCCCCGCTCTACTGTACGGAAACAAACGTTCGTGCTAATAGAAAACCAGTCGGCCTACAACGCCTTCTTAGGAAGGCCATCCTTGTCTGACTTCCAAATTGTCTTAGCCCCATGGTGCCTAAAGATGAAATTCCCAACAGACAATGGAGTGGGGGAAGTGGAAGGAGACCAGGACGTTGCTCGAGACTGCTATGTAACTGAACTTCGCAACAACCACAGGAAGGATAAAGGGAAGGGTGTAGAGTTTGCCCTCTGCACAAAAAGCCTAGAAGCATAGCAATTAAAGAAAGCCCCTCCTCTTCGATATACCAGCGACCCTTTCAATGAATTAGACCCTAGGGACAAAGAGGAGGAGGCCACCGCCGAGCCTGCAGAGGCTATGGAGTTTATATCTGTAGACAAGCACGACTCAAGTAGACTATTGAAAATTGGGTCCCAACTAAAAGCCGAATTGAAGGAACAACTCATCGATTTTCTCCGCCACAACTTGGACGTATTCGCATGGTCACACGGTGACATGACTGGAATCTCCCCCGACATAGCCTGCCACGTATTAAACATTGATCCTACCAAGGCGCCTGTAAAACAAAAAAAGAGAAGTATGGGGGCAGAGCGATCAGCAGCCCTCGATGAAGAAGTAAAGAATCTACTCGCCAATGACTTCATACGAGAAGCTGTTTACCCGGAATGGATCGCCAACCCGGTGCTGGTAAAAAAGGCTAATGGGAAGTGGCGAACCTGCATTGACTTTTCCAACCTAAACGACGCATGCCCAAAGGATTGCTTCCCACTTCCCAGAATCGACCAACTTGTAGACAGCACAGCCGGGCACGAACTCCTATCTTTTATGGATGCATACTCAGGATATAACCAAATTCCTATGCATGCTCCCGACCAAGATCACACTAGTTTCATCACCGATCGAGGTTTATACTGCTATAAGGTAATGCCTTTCGGACTTAAAAATGCAGGAGCCACCTACCAGCGCCTCGTCAACAAGATGTTTGCGGGGCTGATAGGACAAACTATGGAAGTATATGTGGATGACATGCTGGTAAAGTCAAGGAAAGCCAAAGATCACGTAAGCCACCTAGGCAGGATGTTTCAAGTACTTCGACAATATGGAATGAAGTTGAATCCGCTGAAATGCTCCTTCGGAGTGTCATCTGGGAAGTTCTTAGGATTCATCGTTCATGCCAGAGGGATAGAAGCAAACCCTGAACAAGTCCGAGCGCTAAGGGATATCAAGATACCTTCCACCCGAAAGGAAATGCAAAGCCTAAATGGAAAAGTGGCCGCCCTAAGCCGATTCGTCTCCAAGGCAACGGACAAGTGCGTCCCCTTTTTCGAAGCTCTAAAGAAAGATAAAGGAAAGTTCGAATGGACGGACGAATGCTTAACCGCTTTCCTTAACCTAATCGAACACCTACAGAAACCACCAGTACTCTCGACTCCAAGCGAAGGTGAAGAATTATACCTATACCTTGCTGTGTCATCTCACGCTCTAAGCGCTGCCTTGGTAAGAGAAGACAACCGCACGCAACGACCAGTTTACTTCGTCAGCAAAAGGTTTACTGGGGCAGAAGTCAGATATCCTAAACTTGAGAAGTTAGCATACTGTTTACTAATCACATCATGGAAGTTGCGTCACTACTTCCAGTCCCATTCCATCAAAGTTCTGACCGATCAACCGCTGAGGCAGGTACTCCATCGTCCCGACACTTCTGGGCGATTACTTAAGTGGTGCATTGAACTGAGTCAGTATGATATCACCTATCACCCTCGCACCACCATCAAGGGACAGGCCATGGCTGATTTCATTGCAGAGTTCACTACCAACGAAGATCAGGAGCGACTGGAAATAACAGAAGATGTCAAGTGGAATCTCTTTGTGGATGGGGCATCAAACGAACAAGGCTCGGGGGCAGGTGTGGTAATAATCACTCCCAGGGGAAATAAACTGCACTATGCTATAAGGTTGGAGTTCGCTGCCACCAACAACGATGCAGAATATGAAGCAGTGATAGCTGGACAAGAAATTGCCATAGAAATCGGGGCCAATTCTTTGTGTCTTCACAGCGATTCTCAACTTATTGTTAATCAAATACTAGGAGAATTCCAAGCTCGAGAAGAACGACTCATAGCATATCTAAAGAAGACCAAGTTACTTCTCAGCCGATTGGACCACTACTTAGTCAAACATATCCCTCGGGAGGAGAACCGAGAGGCCGACGAATTAGCAAAGCAAGCAAGTGTGAGAGACATCGCCATCTTCGGGGCAGTAACCATCTCAAAGCAACTGGCCCCAAGTTTTGAGCAAGTAAATTTGATAGTTGCAACCGAAGAAGCAACTTGGATGACTCCCATCCGAGACTACCTACAAAATGGCACTCTACCCAACGGGCGTAACGAAGTCAAGAAAATCTTGAGGAAAGCATCCCGCTACACAATACAAGAAGACATCCTCTATCGTCGCGGATTCTCTAACCCGTTATTAAGGTGTGTCGCCGGGAGAGAAGCCAAGGAAATCTTATCCATCAGGGGAGCTGCGGAGATCACACCGGAGGGCAAACATTAGCAAAAAAGATACTCCGATACGGATATTTCTGGCCCACCTTAAGCAAGGATGCCTTAGATTTCGTCAAGAAGTGTGACAGATGCCAGAAATTTGCTAAGATTCCACGGTTACCAACAACTGAAATTACTCAAATGACCAGCCCTTGGCCCTTCGCAATATGGGGAATTGACTTAATCGACGAGCTACCGATGGGCCGAGGCGGGGCCAAATATGCTATAGTGGCAGTTGATTACTTCACCAAATGGGTGGAAGCGGAACCACTGAATAAAGTATCTTCAGCAAAAGTTATTAACTTCTTAATCAAAAATGTTCTATGTAGGTACGGAGTCCCACTCAAAATCATATCAGACAATGGACTTCAGTTTGACAGCGAAGAATTCGCCAACTGGTGCCAAGAACATGGAATTCATAAAAGCTTCTCATCCGTAGAATATCCCCAGGCAAACGGACAAGTCGAAGCAGTCAACAAAATTCTGAAAACTCTGATCAAAAAGAAGCTCGAAAAGTCAAAGGGCGCTTGGGTGGATGAACTCCCTACGGCACTGTGGGCCTACCGCACATCTTTCAGAACATCAACAGGGCACACTCCTTTCTCTTTGGCATACGGATCGGAGGCTATGCTTCCAGTTGAAACCATTGTGCCTTCCCACCGTAGGATCCACTATAACCCGGAAGAGAATGAAGAGCTCCTCCACATGTCTTTGGATCTAGTTGAGGAGAGAAGAAACGATGCAGTCCTTAAAACAGCAGCCCACAAGCAGAAAGTGGCAGCGCAATACAACTCCAAAGTCAAGCATCGTACCTTACAAGAAGGGGATCTTGTCCTCAAGCGAATCTTCCCTCGTCCCGGAGCACTAGACCCAATCTGGGATGGACCATATGTAATTCATAAAGATCTCCACAACGGAGCCTATATTTTGTCAACAGTGGACGGAGAGGTGTTCCAGAGGGCATGGAACATCCAACACCTCCGTCGATACTTTTCTTAACTTGTATTGCCCATATGAAGTGAATTAACAAAGAGAATCAGTGGACGTAGGCCTTTTCATGCCGAACCACTTTAAAAAACTTTGTCTCTTTTTTAACTTGTTCCTTTATATCTTGGCTACTTGTTAACTTTATCCTTTTCTGTTGAACAAAATCCTATGCGCATAACATTTCCACTCAAAGCACTCCATGGCGCAACTTCGCCTGGGCAAAACCTAACAGGTATTATGCGAATCTATGCCATCGCCAATGAGACACTTTCGCTCCAGCATCCCTCTGCTATGGGTTAACTCATTGCTCGCGACGGCCCTTAAAGCCAACTGTAATGAGCCGATTATAAGCCACCGAGAAGGCCGACTATAGCCGAGGCAGCTCATTACGGCGTTAGGCTTGCCGGCAACTGTGAACCGACTATAAGCCCCAACTTAAGGTGTGGCCAGCCAGGGGCAGTTCACAGTTGACGATCGGCACCCACGCTAGCCGGCCATAGTAAATCGAATAATACCCACGATTACGGGCCATAATGGCCCGGGTAGTTACTGTGCGCGATCTCGGCTCCGATGTGTCTTAAGTGCGGCTGTGGTAAAAAAGAATTAACTCCCCGCGGAGGCGTAAGATGGGTGAAAAATGTCTCCAAGACCCACAGCTAGGGAAAGTGACTACAAAACCCGTTTGCCACGAACTTAAGCACATCGAAGGCCTTCCGTGATTGGAAGTTTTACTATTTCACATATTTTAATTTTACTTAAAAAGCTTTCCTCCTATCCTCTATAACAATCCATAAAGTACAGGATACAGAATAGGAGATACTCGCCAATGGATGCAGGGATTCACAATCGGATGGAAGGGCATTCAACTGCTTTCCATGCTCGGTCATACAAGATATTCGAAACTGCCATCTACAAACAGAACATGAAAGGCGGTATTTTCTTCCTTTATGTACAAATACATGGCTATAATTTGTTCACACCACACACTAATATTACAAGTCATGAAATTATGTTTTAAAACCAGAACCTGACATCAAACACAATTCAATTACAAAAATATGCATAGCTATATTTCTCATACAACATGTCAAAATAGCAACAAAACATTCGGAAGACGACAAAATCAGCTTAAGTTAAAGAATTACACATCAAGAATAGAGCTGTTTATTACAAGTAGCAAAAGAATTACAACTTAAAAGTTACTCTACTGTTTTAAGACTAACGTATACGGCCATGTCAAGTCTACAAAAAGAATTTTCCAGGTCTGATCAAGGGGCCGGCTGCATTGGAGTTTTATCCTTGTCCTGTTGACCACCTATCCAGTCAGAGAAAGGATTCATTAGTGATAAGCAACCAAAGTTAATGGAGAGACTAAAAAGGAAGACTTACCAGCACCTCCTTCTTGACTATCCTGGTCGTCATCCTCTACTTGCACACCTGCCTCCTCAGCAGCAAGCAACCGCATACCCTCCTTCACCGCCACCTTCTCCTCCTTGGTAAACTGGGCAGTGACCACATCCATGCTGAAGGCCATACCACCCTCTTTATCCGCATCCGCCTTAGCTTCCTCCAGAGCACGAAGATAAATCTTAGCCATGACCCTAGGATAGTCATCCATCCAGGATAGGTTGCCCTGCTTCCAAGTTCGGAAGTACATGTCCTGAAGCATTTCATCCATCATCCCCTCATTCTCCTCGAACTCCCTCATCCGGGCCTCGGAAGCCGACAACCTTCCAACAGCAGTTTCTCTCTCCAAGCGGTATCTCGAGTAGTCAGCCTGAAGGGATTTCCGCATCGCCTCCATCTCCTCCTTCAGCCTAACCTGAGCGAGCTCTTCGGCTTCAAGCTTCCCCGACATCTCCTCTACCCGCTCAAGATTCGCCCTCCGAACCTCATCCACTGTCGAGATGGCCATATTTATCTGTTCCTTGCAGGCGGCCTCCATCTTCCGCAGTTCCGCCTTACTAGCCTCCTCCATAGCCTTCCTCAATCGCCCGGAGGCAGCCTCATGCTGAGAAATCTGAATGGCCTGGTCAGCGAGCTGTTTGGCCTGGTCCGAAACCATCAATCTTAGTCGGATGTTGGCACTCCCAATCTCCTCTCCAGCCTTAACTAGCCGGGCATGATGCCCCATCAGTTTCCTAGTCTCCTCCGCCACCCGATCAATACTAGCCTTGGCCTCGTCTCTCATGGTAACTATCCGAGTGGTAAGTAGATCAAGATCTAAGGACTTAGCCTCATCAAGTACCCGTACCATGGGATTGCGGGGAAGAAGGTGCTCACCAGTAACCTCGTCAAAGATGATGTCGTGGGAACTTGGATCCAGATCAGGATGACCCGCAAATGGGTTACGAGCCAAGTTAGGACGGTCGATATGAGTAACAGAAGGGTTTCCAGACGGGTGCGGAGAAGGTGCGAACTCGCTGTCCTCCTTCGTGATATCATGAAGAGGCTGAGCCGGGAGCTGAGGATCGGGCGAAGGTTCGGATAAAGGACGACTCCTCTTTCTTTGCTGAATACCCTCTTCGATAACCCCGAGAATAGGACGGTAGCCGACTACATCCACGGAGCGGTGGGTCGAAGGCTTCGGCTTGCCAGAAGTTTTGGAAAGCTTGTACTGTTCAAGCCTGTGCCGAAGATCTGAGGCCTTGGCCGTTTTACCTGCTCCTGATATGAAGAAAAAGTGTCACAAGCATATATTGATCTATAATTCGAGAAAACACGGCAAATTAAAAGGTAATAAGAAAAGAAACACATCTGTGGTTGTACAAACCCTGGGGAGGAGTAGGATACTGCAATAAGTCCTGGATTTCATTCCAGGACGGGAGCGGGTCATAAAATATTCCTAAGTCCCTATCATAAATGGAGCCCGCAGGAATCAAAAGTTCACCTTGAGTCGTCGGAGCCACCTTGGCTGGGATGGTCAGAGAAGACTCACTTGCACCGGTCCCGGCCTTGTCCGCTTTCCCAGTTTTCTCTACCAAAGCCGGATCTTCGTCCAGCCCCTCGAAAGCCTGGTGGAACGCATCGTCCGTCCACTCCTGAATCTCGCCCGCTTGCCCAGGAAGCAAGTCCCCGATGCCATCGCCACCTTTATCACCTTCCCGACCATCTCCACCCTCGCCTCTTTCCTCCTCTATGTCTTCCTCCTCCTGGGTAAGTGGACAATTGCTGGGGGAGGGACCGTCCGACTTCTTGAGTTTCTTACCTCCAACGGCTGGAGGTTTCGTGAAAGTTTTCCTCTTGCTACTCTCTACCGTAACACCTTCCTTGGTCTGAGCAGCCGCCCTCTCCTCCGCCGTTTCCCTCAGCTTAACTACTGACTGCTATGGAAGGATTAAGTTATACTCCAGAAGGATCGCATTTCTTATCAGGAAGGCAGATGATCTATATTTCCCGAGAATAGCTTCTATCTCAGCCACCGTCTGAACCAGGCAGTCAGTCTCCACAATCGCAAAGCCACCTGTCGCTAGCAAAAATGAGAAAGTATGAGAAGAAGCATCGCAATCGGGATGGAAATTATAAGTAAAAGCATCAACTTACATCCAGAAGTAAAGCGCCGAATTGAAACGGAGTCGTCCCTGACAAAGAACCACTCCTTCTTGAACATGCTGAATTTAGAATACAGATCCAAGACCGGCTTGAAGGTCACGGCTGACTCCAAGCTAATGTATGGGGACCCCTTCTTATAGCCCCTCAGATTATACAAGTATCGGATCTCCCGGTTAGAAGGAGCACGACCATACTTCCTCTGGAAAATGACGAAGAGGCTCACCAGTATAGCGTAGGAGTTGGGTTGAAGCTGGAATGGGGCCACCTTGAGATATGTGAGGAAGCTGGTTACCCAAGCATGAAGAGGCGGAATGGCACCACACATGCAGTGGTATCTGCTGTAGGCAAAGTACTCTTCAGGAGGGTCGTATGGCATAACATCTCTCCCTGGCAACAGCATTCGCGCCCTATCAATTCCGAAAGAACGAGAGATGACATCAAGCTGCTCTTCCTTAAGGGAGCTAGGAAAGCAATCGGGCGGGGAGTTCAGAAGTTCCTGAGGGTCGTACCCGTCCACTAGCGATCTCGGGGTTGGTCCGTGACGTTCTTGATTCGGCTGAGCTGGGGGCACGGCAGAGGAACCTCCTTCGCCCCCGGATTTCTTTTTGTCTGATCGAGTTTCCGCTTTACGAGACATTATCTGCAAACACAGAAAGTACATCATTAAAATGCATGAATTATGTAACCTAGAACTTCACTGATAATACAAGTATAAAAGCTCATCCGGTATTAGATTCATTTGGTACTTAGAAACCATCGGTTCCATTCGGAAAATCAAAAACATATGTCCCATTCGGCATTCCGAATACGAAGACTTATTTGGCTATCACGCTCTCACATGTTCATTCGGTAGAGCAGGGCCCCGAGCTCGTTCGGTAAAACACAACTTTCATGTCCATTCGGTGGTGAAGAACAAAGGTCCATTCGGTAATCAGCATCACCAATGCCATTCGGCACTCACACTCCCAATATCATTAGGCAGTTAAAAAAAAAATCTCTCACCAGGTTCGGCTAAATTATTGGGACCGGCTAGGTTACTTGGCTCGGAAAACCTGAGTTTGATTCGGAAAGGAAAAACAGACTGATTCGGTAGATAAAAAACGGAGGCCCAAGCCCTCTACTTATAGATGAAGGCGGACGACCGAACCGGTTGGCTCGGTAATGAAAACCGGATGAAAAGTCCCCCAAGCTCAAAGCAAAGCATGCCATGCGCACGCACATGCCCTACTTTGGGGGGCAAGTGTTGTGTGCATTTCCACCACGACCGAACCAAGAAGAAGGAGACCACCGGTCCAACTCCGTCTCCATACCTCTACCGAACCAAACCTCACCTCCCACAACTACCGGTCCAGGCCACCTCCTACCGAACCAACCCACCGAACCATAGCCCCTACCGGACCAGTTCATCACTGAATGAAGCATCCCAAACCATTACCGGACCAGCCACCTTCTCCAACCACCATACCAAGCTACGTCCTCACCACCGGACCAAGCTACGTCCTCACCACCGAACCAACCTGTCTCCAGGGCGCTACCGAATCAAAGCATTGCAGAACCAGAATCACCAATTCAGATTGCCTCAGCCCGGGCCCGCTAGTAGCTATATACTTCCAAGACCCCTACCCACATCCTCACTCTATAAATAGAGGGGCAGGGGTACAACAATGGGGGACAAGTTTGAGAGCTCAAGCACGGAAGGAACTTTCAAACAACTTTCTTTTACTTGTATCAAAGCTTTGTACTTGTAATCTAAACAAGAGAAGAGAAATAACATATAAAGTGGACGTAGGCACATTCTGGCTGAACCACTATAAATCTGTGTGTCTTTTTACAATTTAGCCCCTGCTTTTCATATATTTGCATAAATCACCTAAATCACTAAGAACAACATAAGATCTACTAAATCATATGACTTTGAGGTGTTTGTCCATTTTTTGTGCAAACATCATCACGATCCTTGATTGCACTGGCATGATCTTCTCTCTCGGCTTCGAACGAGATGATCTCTTGATAATTGATGTGGTTTACATCCGATAAGGCCTTTATGAGATGCTAAGAATCGCATCCTGCCTCCAAGTCTTCACAAACTATATTTATATTACCAAGGGAAGCAACTATTTAGTGGCTTTATTGCTTTGTCAAACTTGACTCCCTTCAAGAATAGATTCAGAAAAGAATCCTGAAGAAGGGTGGACCGAGAGGAAGCACAAACTTTTCTCTTCGGCTAGAAGAGGTAGGAGCTATTGCAGTAGTCACCTCCCGAGAGGGTGGAATTGCCTGAGTCATAGTAGTTGGGACATTGGAATGAGAAGGAGTAACAGATTGTGAAGGTCCGCGGCACGTGAAAGTCTTTTTGGCACGTATGCACATTTCACGGAGCACCACTTTCATCATCTCTCTTCCTTTTATCTCCTCTCTCACGCTCTCGCTCCAAGTTGTGAGCCTCATCAACCTTCCTCTTCCTTCTTTCTTCCTCTATATCATGAGGAGATAATAAGCCAAATTAGAAGTTTTACTCTTCGGGGAACTAGAATCCTAGCGTAATTGATGATATCATCCACATCCCATGGTACTTGAAATGAAAATAAGAATGAAGTTGATACTTGAACTTAGAAACTTAACGCAATGCGGAGATGCGTGCTTGTGATCCTAAAGTGAAGTGTGTAGTGCTGATGACCCCCTATATACTCAACCAACCGTATCGGGTTTAAGAGTTGGTTCACCACTGCTCATAAATTTGCTTGAGGAAATATGGATTTTCGAGCTGATCTCATCTATCATTTCGCTAATAGAGGTATCCCTATGTTCATCTACATAGTAGCTTGACCTCTGACAGACTACGCAGTCTCAATAGTAGTTGTTCTTTAGGAGGAGAAATTGGGGGTTCGAGGCTTAATACCTCAATAGTTGACAAGTACGAAGAAGGTAGTTGAGGAATATCGGTACTCACTTCCAGCGACTCGCCGAAAGATTCATCTCTTTCTACGAGATGTGAAAGTCGCTATCATCACCATCCGAGCCTTCTTCCTCTCCTTCCTCAACTATATGTTGCTTCCCATCTCTCCTTTGATACGTTTCATCTTCTTCTTCGAGGATCTGAGACATCCTATGGGCCTCGTCCCTATTCCCTGTAATGTCCTCTCTAGAGGATAAGTTTATATCTGCTCTAGGAATCTCTTCGAGCTGTGCTTCCTCTGATGGACCAACCACTTCTTCTTGTGCCTCCTCGACAGAGTCAGGAGCATGGGCAGAAGGGCAAGTACATCTCTTAGGGCCACTTAAGATTGATGGCTCGTCATCTACAACAAATCCATCAGGATGAAGTAAATCGAATTGCCAGAGGTGTTCATTCATTAGGAGAAACTCTATCGAATGCTCGGAAGCTCTCACCACCTTGAGAGTTTATGGCATCTTGTCAAGCTCATCATTGCATCCCCTCCTTGGGATGACTGCAATAAAATACGACAAGATAAGAAATATAAGAAATTGGAAAACCAATTGAAACAACAAACGCTAGGGAATCGGGACTTACTTCCAGATAACCGGAAGCGGTTGAAGCCTCTAGACGCCTAATGAAGAAATATTCCTTCTTGAAAGCTGAACATTTATTATGAAGGTCTGATAATAGTTTACATCCCCTCCACGCTTTGATGATTAAAAAAGATGGACAGTCTTGTCTCCTCTTGAAGTGCAACAATAATGCGAGCTCGTTTAGCCTTAGGGGACACTCGAGTGTTCTCATGAATAGAATATATAGGGAACTAGGAGTGCATCACCGTTAGGATGATTGAAACGGTGCTAATCGAAAGTATTGAAGCACCATGGATAAGAATCAGTTGAATGGTGGTACAATACCACTCAAGCACATGTACCGGTTGCAAGCAATAAAAACTTCTGGTGGACTATAGGAAAATTTAGCTCGAGTAGGAAGACGAATGTCACCCATAGGGATGCTGTGTTGTAGGCATATATTCCTAAGTATTTTAGCTATTAGAATTGATGGAGCTTACTCTGAAGGATCAGTTAGAATTCTAAATCCAGGAGGAAAATGGTCAAGTATAGGTCCGACCGGAACTATTGGGCCATAGAAATTAGAGGGTATGGGTTGGTTTGATCCTGTAGGGATGGATGGTAGAACTGGGGCAGCCGTCGTTGATTCTGTTCCTAAAGATGTTGATGCTCCATCAACTGACTTGCAGCATGCTAACTGACGCATCATTCTAGATAATAGAACTTGTTGATCATGGTCAAGTATACATTACTTCTAATCAAAATTCCCGAACGGTTGACACTTGAAATCCAAAGGAAGTCGGTGTGTGTTGTCCATTCGGACTCCAAGTATTGACCGGGGTAGATATAGCATGTTATCTATAAGGAATGTCGAATGTACCAAACACTACAAGCGGTCCATCCCATGTAGATAGCTAGCTTGTAGTGGAATAACGATCTGTATCGTCCTTTGAAATTACTTTTTCTGTACTTACCTGTTAATCGACGATCAATATCGGATCCATTGTCTGGAGCGACACGGAAATTTCTCTCTTTTTAGGAACATTGGATGTGGAGAAATTCAATGCAATGGAGCTATCTAATGTGACCAAATCTAAGGTAAATTTTCATATCAGAGTTAATTTCATGATCTAACTTTAGTCAATTCCATCAATGGAGATGGTCGGAACTATGAAGCACGTTTGTCTCTCAAGACAGTATGAGAATAAAGCCCTAACTTAGTTGCTAACAGACCGAGCTAAGATTCAACCATCCCTATCACCAAATTGCAATTAACTAAAGCCGGTAATTGTTCCCATTACAACTTAAGCTCAAATTCATCATCGCCAACCTTCAAATTGAGACAAGGAATAATTTGGTCTAGGGTTAGGGCTAAATTGGGGCTGAGTTTACTTGGTGGCAATATGAATGGTGACGAGGACACCAGGTGATGGCAAATAGCTGGTAGAGGCGGCGGAGCACGACAGAGATGATGAAAGTTGAATAGGGGCAATGCAGCAGTTTGAATCGGTAGAGGTAGGGCTTGGATCGGATCGGCTGAAGGTAAGGTCGGGTAGAAGAAAATAAAGCAAGTGAGGATATGAAATTATGTAAAGTAATATAAGTAGAGGAAGAATTTTCTCTCAAAAATTTGCTAAGCCATCGATTCAGGCTAAATTAAATCCCTTGATTTCATGCCAAATTTATCCCTTCAACCCTGGTAACTCCAACTCACCACATTGGAACAACGTGCCGACCTAAAGCCTTGAGAAAATTTAAGAGCAAAGGTTGCATCGTCGGTAAAGAGAATTGAAATTCAAATTGGGATCGAGAATGGATGGCTGATCAGGAGTCAATCAATTGAAAACAACGTCTCTAGATGGAATACGAAAATCCATTGAAACTCATAGATAGTAATTCAGAACTTGTCTTGTTCTAGAACACACAATGTTTTCAATGAAAGCATACTCTAAGGGGCAAATATTAACCGGGTTTTCAACCCAGCAGAAATCAATAGGGGTTAGAACATCAATACGAAGACTAAACAATGTGAAACCTGGCAATAACACTTAGAAAGACTAAAGAAAGAATTCATGAAAGTATGAACCAAAAATGAGCTAAGTCCCTAATTCGGCCCGAATTAAGGAACCTTAATTCGATACCGAATATAGGTGTTTGACCATAGCACCTTCATACTTGGCACAAGTGATATATTAGTGAATTTTTATAGATTTCCAGGGAGCTTGCCATTAAGAATGTAGACGTAGCGATCCAAACGATATGATAAACCAAGTCATGGAAGAACGATGGTCAGATCTCATCAATGACTTACCAAATTACATGAAGAGCATCTAGATGAAGTATAAAACTCAACACAAAAGAGTTTGGCCACTCAAAGGTCAAGAATTAGACCTTGTACCGAATCAAGAACCTTAATTCGGCATCGAATATAGCCCTTAACTTGGGAGGCCACCATTTTCCTTGTGCAATCTTGGGACATCTCCTGTACTTCTCTGGTAGCAGGCTTCTGATCCAATATGACTGCTACCACTATAAATACAAACCACAGAGCAACTAGGAGAAGGGATGGTTTCTTCCATTACTACGCGGAAGCTCTGTCATTTCTTTAACTCTATCTCTACTTAATAGTCAGCAAGGCAGTTCCTATAGGCAATTCAAGGACTTAGAATCTGCCTAACACTTGTACTTGTGACTAACTCTCCTTTAATCACTTTGTAATCATACACTATTAAGATCAAATCAATAAGCAAAGTTATAAAGTGGACATAGGCTTAGTTAACAGTTGAATCACTATAAAAATCCCCGTGTTACATTTACTTTTCGACTATTCTCTTTTATATTTGCTCTGTTCTAACAGGACTGGTGCTTTCACATCATACTCCAGGATGTTGATCCATTTTTTAAGTTAACAGAAACATTGCTTATCGCATCGAGCTTCCTGACAGATTGGTAGGAGTCGACTATGTTTTCCATGTTTCTCACCTTAGAAAATGTCTTCATGACACTGTTATTAGAGTTGAGCCTAATTGATTAGGGGAATTAGAGATGAAGCTAATAATACCTCGTGTCACCGCACGCATTATGGAGTACAGAACTAGAAGACTTCACAACAAAATAATTAGGCTGGTTTGAGTACAAAGTGGAGTCAACCTGGCTGTAAGCACATGGGAAACCGAGGAGAAGATGAAGATCACTCATCTAGAGCTTTTCACTAGTAAATTTTCTCTCCAAAATTAGCATTTTGGTTGCATCATAGTTGCTAGATTGGATGGTAGGAGATGGTTGCCACACTTTGTCACAATCACTTTACACTCATGTAGAAATTTTTATGCATGTTTAGGGTATTTGCATACATATTTGCATGACACGCTTGCACACTCATGCTAGGATTGAGCTCATTTTAGTATGTCTATAGTACATAATCACATTGCACTTTAGTTGAGTAGATGGTTGTGTAGATAACTTGGTTGTGTAGCAGGGATGTTATTGCGCATTACATTGTTCGCCCCTTGAAAGATTTTGGGATGAAATCCTTTTAAAAGGGGAAGAATGTAACACGACATAAAATCAACCATAAGTAAATCGAGTGAATTGAATTAAATAAGGTAGGGTAAAAATGTAAATTTTATAAAAGTTGGAATTTGACCATGAAAGTTATTCTTTTGCGTTCGTGATGAAATTCCGATCTGTTTCTATAGATAATATGCTAAAAACGGAGCTCAAACGAAGAAGATATGAGCATTCGAAGTTTTCAGATTTAAATTAATTTAGTTTGAATTCAAATTCAAATAAGTATTTAAATCCCGAGTTTGAATTTCAAAAATTAACTATAAGGGGGTTAAGTAAACAATTAGTTAATCAGTTAATGTTAAAGTTAATTATGGAATACAATTAATTTAAAACAATGGTTAAAAAAATATTTCGAAAAAAGGGCAAGAGGTTGACCTTAAGAAGTCGACCGCTTGAAAGGAAGAGGTCGACCACTTGGTCATGGAGGTGGCTAGAGTTTTATGCTATTAAACGTCTCAGATTTGTCTACTTTCACCTTACTCAATCCTACGGTTCTAGTGCATTTCAACACCTATAAATAAGATGCTATCCTCTCCACTTTTTATTTATAAATATTTGGAAATACGTCGAGCCTCTGCCATTTTCTCTCTTCAGTTAGACTCAGATTTTCAATTAGAAATTCAGATAAGGATTCTAATCCTTTTTCAATTATTCATTTAATCTATTTTCTTCTCCTCCAACCTCTCTAAATCTAATAAAATTATATATATACACACACACATACCCTTCACTGTGTATATACATTAAAAGAAGGAGATCTGGAAAAGACTTGTTTTGGCTTTGAAAATTCATATAAGAGAAGCTAAGGATAATCTGTGAGTGGAAACCTTAGTATTTTTATTTCAGTAATTGATTAGTACATACCTATGGGTTTGAATGTGCCTTGGGGATTTGGGATTGCGAAAATACGATAGATAAAATGATCCAAATTCCTTTTTATTTGGAAATATCAATTCTAGACGGAGGTTCTCAATTATTTATGCTAGTTTGACGGTTCATAGTCTATTCCACTCCTTCTCATTCTTTGATTCAAATTGTGATTTTTCAATAATAAAATAAGGGTTTAAAGTATGAATTCTATTCGTAGTTTATACCACTTATTCCACACAAAATTCCTTCATTTATTTCTATGTAAAAGAGGAGCTGAATAGAATATGAAGTTAGGATTGCAATTCCTATTATTTAGGATATTCCATTAGATTGATGTAATAAATTAGGTTTCTATTTATACAAGTCTATGTATTGTTGTTTTGGATATGAATATTTAATCCCTTGTTATAGATATTGAAATTAAGGGAATTTGAAGGAAAAGGACTTGTATTAGTATTATTGTTAAAAGAGTTTAGTATTATTGTTAAAAGAGTTGACATTTAATGCTAGTTTAGGGCATAACCGCATGCTAGCATTGACTAGGTGTGAATATATAGTTATTTCTATAGCATAATAAACCTATAATTATGGCATATAATTACATAGTTAATTAGGTAGTAGTCGTCATTGATTTTCCACAGTAGGATGGTAATTGATATTTTGAGGCGCAATGAGGAAGATTCCTTATAAGGCCTTACTTATGAAATGGTTTGATGAGTATTATGTATATATATATATAGAATATTTAAGTTATGGCTAAGTCATAGGGATGCGAGGTCTGTAGAGTTTTATGACAAAAGTCCACCATTCTCTTTGAGGCTACCAGTAGTTGTGTATACTTCCTATTGACGTGAGACATCTCCTATGATAAATATTTGTGATGATGTGAGGGTAGTCCCAAATTCTGTAGGGAAAATCTGCCAAGCTAATCTGGCTACCAGTTCCTACAAATAGTGGGACTACTATGAGAGGTCATTATGAATATGGGTCACAATACATGGGGCTTGCTTCGAGGTCTTGAGGTATTAAGTGGTTGTTTAAGGGCCCACCTCTTTTCCCTAAATTAAGTATTAAATGGCCAAGGGGCAATTTATTAGGCACGTTAGGTGGTATCTCGATAGGGGTCCGCATTGGGATAATGTATTAAGTGACTGACCGAGGGACCACCTTCCATAAAAAAATATTAAGTGGATTAAGAGATTCTGTAATCACTCGCTCCGAAATAGACCTAAATTCCAATCCAGAAAAGGCCCATCGAAACTTAGGCTCATTCTAAAGCTGGCTATTGGTTGGTAAAAAGAAAAAGCTATATAGATCTATCTATATATTCTTTCAAAACTCGCAGTGGAAGGAATAAAATATAATAAACATAATATTACCCATTTATTTCAAATCATTTCAAATGTTATAATAAATAAATAAAACTGTTACCACATTTTGTTCAAAAATACATTTCATTGGTACAATAGAAAATAATACAAAAGATAGATAGTAACTGCCACAAGCTTCACTCCTACCATCTTCAAGCTTCATCAACTCCTTCTCTAACCTATGATGTAATGAGGAGGGAGTCAGAACAACAAGTATCTAGTGAGTAAAAACATCGAGTCTTACCATTTCAGTACTTGGATAGTATATTTCAAAATAAGAATATGTACATAAAACCATTTGATACTTCTTGTAAGGAAAGGAGGTAGGTCCACAATCAGCCATTTAATAACTACCGTTCCCAAAGTAGGTTTCTAAATCCCATATCCCAAATCCCACATCATAAATATCTAACAATGCGAGAGATAGTACCCAAGCCATTTAGTACCTTTTATTGGAAAATAGGCAGACTCAAGCCATTTAAGACTTCAGTTGAGGCAGACCCCATCATTTAATTCCCATGGCGGACTCCACAATGGTGACTATCTAGCTATCATCATATGGAATCGCTTAAATCACTTAACACTGCTTTATGGAAACGTGGACCCATAATCAGTCACTTAATACCATATCCTGAAGCAGACCTCTATGGAGATATCGCCTAACATGTCTAATAATTAGCCCCTTAGCCATTTAATACTTCATCTATAGAAAAGAGGCGGCCCTCAAACGACCACTTAATACCTTAAGACCCTAAAGCAGGCCTCTCGTATTATGAACCATACACATAATGATATCTCACATTAGTCCGACTATTCGTGGGAATTGGTAACCAGGTTAACTGGGCAGGTTTATCCTATAGAATTTGGGATTAACCTCACATCATCTTAAATATTTATCATAGAAGATGTCTCACATCAATAGGAAGTGTACGCAACTACTGGTAGCCTCAATTTATAGGGCAGACTTCTATCATGCAACTCCATTGATCTCACATCCCTATGACTTAGCCATAATTGAAATACTCTCCATATATATAATACTCATATCACCGTTTCATAATAATAGTGTGTGGGCATATGTTTAAAGAAACGGGGGCATATATTGATACATACATACATATAGTAAGAATTTTTGAAAATCCTTTTTTTTGAAAAACCTTTTCAAAAATAACAAGTACGCCACTCATACGTGTAGTTTCCCCGTTGATCAGGTAACCTAAGATCCAATACCAAATGTAACAACCTACCCTGGAAGAAGCTTAAATTTCAACCCAGTAAAGGCCCATCGAAACTTAGATCCATTTTAAGGTTGGTGGTTGGTTGGAAAAAGAAATAATTGTACAGAGCAAAAACTATTCTTTCAAAACTCACAGCGGATGGAACAAAATATAATATCAAATCATACCCATTTATTTCAAAAACATCTAAAATGTCATAATACAAAACATCATAAAATTGTCACATAAGATCCGTTACATTATTTGTTCAAATATGGGTACAACATAAAAATATCATAAAAGATAATAATAACTACCAAAAGCCTAAGCCAGTCCACCTTTGAGCATCATCATTACACCATCCTTAACCTGTGTTTGTAATGAGGAGGGAGTCAGAACAACAAATGTCTGGTGAATAAAACCTCGAGTCTTACCATTTCAGTACTTGGGCAGTATATTTCAAAATAAGAATATGTCTAGCATACAATAAACCATTTAATACTTCTTATAAAGAAAGTAAGCGGGTCCATAATCAACCACTTAATACCTTCCATTCCTGAAGCAGGTTTCTAAATCCCATAACCGAAATCCCATATCATAAATGTCTAACAGTGCAAGAGATAGTTTCCAAGCCACATAATACCTTTTATTGGAAAATAGGCAGACTCTGGCCATTTAAGATCTCAACTAAGGGAGACCCCGTCATTTAATATTTATTCCCAAGGTGGATTCCTCAATGGTAACTATCTAGCTGACATCATATGGAATCTCTTAAGCCAGTTGATACTTTTTTATGGAAAGGAGGACCCTCAATCAGTCACTTAATACCATATCCCGAAGTAAACCCCTATCAAGTTACAAGCTAATGATCCTAAGAACTAGACCCGTTGGCTATTTAATACTTAATTTAGGGAAAAGAGGCAGGCCCTCAAACAACCACTTAATACCTCAAGACCCCGAAGCATGCCTTACGTATTATGACCCATACTCGTAATGAGATCTCATATTAGTCTGACTATTCATAGGATCTGGTAGCCAGATTAACTAGGTAGGTTAACCCTATAGAATTTGGGACTAACCTCGCGCCATCATAAATATTTATCATAGAAGATGTCTCACATCAATAGGAAGTGTACAAAACTACTGGTAGTGTAACAATCCGAAAGCTTGGTCTTCGAAAATCGGCATCCGTACTTCACTTGTACTCAAAATGCCGTAGATTCAAACGCCGAATCTGGCTTGCCGGAGCTTATAACACCATTAAGTATAACAACACAGCGGAAGAAAAAGAATATATCAATATATATTACATTGATACAATGACAGATACAAAAATCTGATACAATATGATACAACAGAATGATACAACAGATATCAATATACATCAGAGATATAATACACGAAATAGCAGCGGAAAGAAAATAGATAACATCAGCAGCGGATAGAATATCTCCAATAGAATGCTCCAATCCATAGTTAGCGGAAAGCAAGGTCAGTCGTCCAAGGACTAACTAGCTCCAGATAATCTACTCAACCTGAATATCTGAGAAATCCAACTCTAGACTGCCAGTGTGGGAAATGGTGGGCACCCAGAGTTTAGGAAGGGAACAATAAACTCCGGATCAGTCATGGGACTGGTGTGAGCAACAAAACAGTTTATCTTTAAAACAATAACAAAAGAATTTTAAACATTGAAACCCGCAATGCTTTTGGAAAATGAAACTACCATAAGACCTCCCGCCACACACACAATGCAATCGTAGACTTGGAGGAGATTGCTTCTTATGATAGTCAAATATGCTTACTACGCAAACAACTCTTTTGATATTATTATTAGTGCATAGTGTACAAAATCATTTCGAAAATACAATATTAATCTTAGACAGCATAGGTACCATTATATTATGCCTACTATAGCTGCCGCCTGAGGAGACAAGTTATACAACTGCAATCGTAAAGGTTCGTATTGTTTCTTTGGATTTCCAATAAATGGTCAGGCTAAGGAACTTCCTCCAGCCACATGGGTACGCCTCTGGCTGGACGTCCCGAGAGACAACTGCTCTCTGTCAACACAAGGCCGGGTTACCCCTGTAACTAGGTAACTCACGAATATGCCACCCCCCGGTCCTTTGGGACCTTTATCCGAGGCGCCTCGATAAACACACAATCACACAATAAATGAGATCGGAGTATCCACATAAGTTAAATACAAGGGCTCCATACCTGATACCACCCTTTTCCACAAGGAAATGACATACCCTAAAGGGCGCGACCCTCATAACCTTGCCGCATATTCCTGTTTCGACCATTTCCGGGTTGTGAGGTCTGAAGAGGTCTCGTCCACAAAGCTACGCTTTTTCACAAAGCCACGCTTTGATCACAAATGATCAATAAATGATCAACACACAGCAGCACTCAGCATGCCACATTACCAAATTGGGAGTATATCGCTGATAACCTTCAACTACATAACCTCTGAGCTCGTACGTCTTAGAGAAGGGTGTTAAGCTAAGAGAATACATTCTCCGCCACCAACAGAAATGTATTTGAAAGAAATCTGCTTTATATCTCAAAATGTAATGTCAGACATGTAACCATACAAGTCTGTTCCGGGTTCGAACAGAACCGAAGGCACTTCCGAAGAAGCCCTTGCAATCCGGGTATTCACAATCCCGATCGAACTTCCCATCACTTAGGGAATCTCTATACCAGGAGCTACCCAGTGCAGAGACAATTGATAGGTTATCCTATCGTTTTTGCAAACACCCGGTCTTCAACACCGGTCTTCAAATGCTATCCATATACGACGTATCACTTATTCAGAATGGGTTATAGGACACAAAGGTCATTTCCCGGCTAAACCGAATAGTGAGCGTAATATTCAAAAACATATGGAGAATGGGATTTCAATTAAGTCACAACTTATTACCCAAAAATTTTCTTCAAATGGTTTAACAAATTACCATTTTCAATCTTTAAACAAAAAGATTCATTTTAACAACCTTCAACGGTTTAAACAATTTCCACATTTTAATCTTTTAAACAAAAGATTCATTCACCGATTTTCCAAATTAATTTCCATTTCAATTGGATTAACTAGTTAAATCTTTAAAACAAAGATTTAACTTATAGCTTTCAAAACAATTCCATTTCAAATGGTTTAAACAAACCATCATTTTAAATCTGTTAAAAATAAACAGATTTAATTCATAGATTTCTAAAAGAATTCATTCATAACTTAGAAAACCATTTTTCAATTCAATCTTGAAATCCCTTTAATTAAACTGGAATTTCATTTCTTATTTGAAAGCTTTTATTCTTTGAAAACAAACAGTTTTCATTTTGGAAATCTGATTCATTTATACGAGTTAAGGTTCTTGGGTTAATTCCAAATTCTCAAACCAATATTTTAAAAGTGGTTTAAATTCATATAAAACACATTTATAATATCTTTAATCAATATTCCAATCATTGAATTCAATTCCAAATATTGAATTCAAATTCAAATTGAATTATTTAAATTGGAAGCTTTATTAAGTTATTTAAAATAACTTTTATCTTACAAACTCCTTTTCGAAAGTTTTAACATTTAACCCAAATCCATTTCCAAAATCAATTGAAAATTAAAATTAAAATTTTAAAAATATTAAATTTAAATCATCTGTGACTTAATCGATTTCCACGTGAAATCCATATTTGTGTGTGTAACAGTGTGGTCTAGGGGTTTTACACAGTAGTGCAACATCATACAATCATCACAGATCAGAATACAGAAATATAGTTGATAAGCGGTATAAACTACAACACTTATCTTTCATATATAGATCACAGACATATATATCACAGATAATAAATTACATCACAGATAATTTATCACAGATCACAACATAAATCAGGATATATCACAAAGCATCACAAATCAGGGATATCAACAATCAAGTCATCCAATAGAATCCAAATATCCATACGTAAGATCAGTTAATTGTCTGATTAATTCAAATCAGATTAATTTCTTATGAATTACTAATCCTGGTTAATTAACATAAATAAATTACAAATCATTTTGATTAATTATTCTTTAATCATTTATTAATTAACCATTAATAATAAATTGATTAGCCTTTACTTAGAATTCATCAACCTTTAATTATTAAATAATTAACCTTTAACTATTTAATTCACCATTTAATTAATTATCTTTAATTAATTACTTTAATTAATTATTCCTCAATTAATTATCATTCCTTAATCACCTTCATTAATTAATTAACCTTATTTATTTATTTAAATTAATCTTTAATATAAATATTTAATTAAGTAATTACCTTTTTAAAATAATTATATTAACAAAATCATTAACTATCCAAAGATAAATTAATTACTTTGATTATCCTTTTAAGCCTTGTTTAATAAATCACCTTTATCACATTAGATACCTTAAAAGGTTAAGATTTAGTTTAAATAACATTTTATCTTAATTTTCTTTTAAGTTACATTATTTATTTAATATAAATAACCTTATAAAAATATTGTATCAAAACTAAATAAACTAAAATTTAATTTCTTTGAAAACATCTTATTAACTTAAAATTCCAATCAAATCATTGTTTGAACATAGTTTAAAAGTGTCTTAAAAGTTTGAAAATTTTTAAAGTAAAAACTGCTTTATATATTAGTCTCGAGACCTGCTTCGAGTCAGCCCCGAGAATTTTGCTTGTTTACTTCGAGTTTTGTCGAAAATTAACCCGAGTGCCCAAATTTTCAATTTAAAAATTTTTCTAAGTATTTTAACCTGGGGCACCAAAATTTTACTCGAGTTAATACTCGAGCCACCACACGTTTTTCCCCAGGCTTGCTTCGAGTCGAACCTTGCTTCTCCCTTTCACCAACCACTGACACACCATCAATTCTCTGTGCACATGCACAACGACGTTGACGAAATTCTACCGACGCCACCCCCTTCCACATCTCAGCAAAAATTCGTATGGATCA
The DNA here is from genome assembly GCA_030737815.1 of Allium fistulosum. NCBI lineage: Eukaryota > Viridiplantae > Streptophyta > Magnoliopsida > Asparagales > Amaryllidaceae > Allium > Allium fistulosum. Next base: position 588,543,323 of record CM060907.1, on the reverse strand, counting down.
TACGAGCACCCAAATACCCAGAATATGGACGAATTCATGATCGAGCATGTTTACCCAAACTAGCACCAGAACCAGACCACCAGAAATGCCTCGTCCTCCCACGTCTGGCCATCAGAAGCCACGAAAGTCTAACTGAAGCTTCGTCTGCATCATACGCCGCTATCCCCACCGGAGCGATCAACTACGGTGGTCTGACGAAACCACGTTAACTTGTTTTCTGCTTTGACCAAAATAGGGGTTAAAGCCCTAGATGAACGTCGTACGGCCATTACCACACTAATAAAAAAAATTGAGTATTTTTCCCCGAATCCATAACACTCCAGCCACCTCCATCCTCAACCTCGACCATTGTCATCATGCCGATGACCAGAATTCGGCAAAAACCCCAAATTCGATTATTTATGCTTATCTCAGTAATTACTGATTTAAAAATTATGATTTTGCTTTCAAAAATCATTATTTCCTGTAGCATTTCAATTGATATAACTGAAATAAAAGAATAGGATAATCAAATTTTCAACAGGTTTTAGTTTTGCCTGTAAATTCAAATTTTTAGAAAATTCTTGCATTGGATTTGCTTAAAATTATTTTTAAGTGCTGAATCATGTAAAAACTAACAACTTCCCTTCAGATCCTATAGCCTGAAGTGAATCAGAGGAGTGGAGATTGATTTTTCTTTTTTAGACAGGGTTCTCTTTTTTTTTCTTGAAACCTGGAAATAAACAGAGACACCTCTGTTTGTATATCAAACATGCATCCACATCACACCAATATTCACGTGCATGTATATACTTTGCAATTTAATCTCTAGCCTAAGTCAAACAACACAAAGAATCCAGATTCGCAAAGTTTACTCACCTTAGTTTCTAGAGAAAAAGGAGAATAGAGTTTGATGATCTTGAAACAGTTTTGAAAATGCAAGCTGAAAACCCCCCTTGATCTCTGATTTGAATGAAGTTGTATTGTTGTTTAAAGTGAAGTCTTGTTTAAATTGAAGATGAGATATGCTTCAGATTTTCTTAGTTTAAATGAACGAGCTGAAATGAAGTGAGAAGTTGATATATGGAAAATGAGATTACTAGGTGATGTATATATTTCTTTATACAGGTTGATTATGGGTTGTACAAAACAGGACAGGGATATTTTCCTTGTTTCATTAATTATGCAGATTTTCTTAGCTCTTTGGTGGCTGAAATGCATCTATATTGTATGCTAAGATGTCTTGCATTAATTGAGTTGTACAAATATATCTATTTGCTTTCCTTTCGGCTGATAATGTTGTATGTACTTAGAGATGCAACCCTTTAATGCATATGTACCTTGTTTGTTTCTTTTGCAATGTTGCTAAATAAATTTCTATTTTTATTTTTAGCTTAAACTATCAATTCCAAATTTAACTTTAATACTAAATTAAATTAAAAATAATTTATTTCTAACTCATTTATTTAAGATTTAAATTCAAATCAAATATATACATATATATTCAATTTTACTCATATATGCCCGTATACATATATATTCACATATATATATATACAATATTTAAATTTAAATGATTTATACCAAATTTATTTGAGTTCGGGGAAACTCGCATCACTTTATCATTTAATTTAACAATTTTAATTCAAAAAATAAATTAATTATCAGTTTAAATTTAATTAAAATTCGGGGTCATTACAGGTAGTCTCAAAGTGCAGGGCAGACTTCTTTCATGCAACTCTACCTACCTTGCATCCCTATGACTTAGCCATAATTTAAATACTCTCCATACATATAGTACTCATCTCACCGTTTCAAAATTAAGGCCTTATAAGGAATCTTCCTCATTATGACTTAGAATATCAATTACCTTCCTAATGGGGGAAATTAATGACAATTACTACCCGATTAACTATACAATTATATGCAATAATTATATGTTTACTACACTAATAGGAAAAATATATATTCGCGCCTGATAAATTCTAAGCGTGCGATTTATGCACCCTAAACTAGTAAATGTCATTTCCTTTGACCATAATACTAATACAAGTCCTTTCCCTTTAGATTTCCAAGGTTTCAATATCCATAACAAGGATTAAATATTCCTATTCAAAACCGGAACAAATAGACTTGTAATAGAAATAGATACCCATTACATAAATTCAACATCAAAAGAATAGGACTTACAATTCTAATTTCATATTCTATTCAACTCCACTTTTACAAAGAAATAAATGAAGAAATTTTGTGTGGAATAAGTGGTGTAAACTACGAATAGGATTCATGCTCTACACCCTTATTTCATTATTGAAAACTCATAATTTGAATCGAAGAAGGAGGAGAAGTGGAATAGACTATGAAATTATCAGAAAATGCAGAAACAATATAAATTCCACCAAATTAACATAAATAATTGAGAATCTCCTCCTAGAATTAACATTTCGAAATAAAAAGGAATTTTGGTGGATTTTATCTCTTTTGTTTTCACAATCCCAAACAATCCCAAAATCCCTAAGGCATATTCAAATCCATAGATATATATTGAAAAGAATGAATCTGCAATCTGCCTTGTTTAGTTAAAACTATATTTCGTTTTATTCTTTATTTCTGTTGGGCTATGTATGTTAAAGCCCGTGATCTACTTTGCTGCACTTTCCTGATATAGGAATCATGCCTATAAGTATTGTACGCTTGCTGATTATCATAATACACAATATGAATAAAATTCAAATCAATTTCTAAACTTCTCTCTGAAAACTTCTACATGGTATCAGAGCATAAAGATCCGTTTTGAAAAATCCTTCTTCTTCTAATCCAATCTCTTAATTAGGGGTATGGCGGAAAACAAAGCAATCTTGGATGTAATGCCTGTAATGTCGAAAATTACAGATTATAAATTGAGTGATGAGAATTATCTAGATTGGAGTAAAACAATTAGGTTGTACTTGCGAAGTATTGACAAGGAAAATCACCTTAAGGAAGATCTACCTAAGGAGGATTCGATCGAGACAAAGGATCAAATCTGGCTACGAGATGATGCTCGCCTATTTCTGCAGATTCGAAATACAATTGATAATAGTGTTATTAGTCTTGTTAATCACTGTGGATTTGTGAAAGAACTAATGGATTATCTTGAATTTCTTTACTCTGGAAAAGGAAATCTCAACAAGATGTATGATGTGTGCAAATCTTTTTATAGATCAGAAAAACAAGATCTCTCTCTTATGAATTATTTCATGAAATTTAAAAGAACTTATGAGGAGTTTAATCTACTTTTACCTATGAGTTCAGATATCAAGATCCAACAGCAATAGAGAGAACAAATGGCAATCATGAGTTTCTTAGGAGGATTGCCAAGTGAGTTCGAATCTGCAAAGTCACAAGTATTATCTGGATCCGATGTAACTTCACTACAAGAAGTATTCAGTCGAATTCTAAGAGCAGAAAGTTCAAGTAATGCACAAAACAATGTTGCACCAAATTCTAGTGCTCTGTTTTCTCAAACCAACTCAAGTGCACAGAACAGATATGCACAAAACAGTGCACAGTTGAGACCAAATCAAACTGGATATGGAAGAGGTGGCACACAACCTGACAATAGATCAATGAATCCAAATTTCTGTACCTATTGTAAGAGGAAAGGGCATAAGTATCAATAGTGTTGGAAACTACAGGAAAGGCAAAAGAAAAAAAATGGACAAACAAGCAATAAAAATACTTCACAGACAGCAACTATTGCAAAAGCTAGTGATAATAAGCATGTTCTAATTTCTGCTGAAGAATACAACAAGTATGCCGAGTACCAGAATAGCTTGAAGGAGTCTACAGAATATCAAAACCCTACTATATCTACTGTGGCTAAAACTAACAAATGGGTTATAGACTCTGGTTCTACCGATCATATGACTGGTAATCCATTATTTTTAACAAATTTTCAAGGTAAAAATAAATCTCAAAATATAACCTTGGCTGATGGTTCTCTTTCATCTATTCATGGATCTGGATCCATAACTCTAAATCCTTCTATTACCTTAAAATCTGTTCTACACACACCTAAGCTTGCTTTTAATCTTCTCTCTGTTAGTCAAATAACAAAGGAACTTAATTGTTGCATCACTTTCTATCCTAATCACTGTGTGTTTCAGGACCTAGTGACCAAGAAAATTATTGGTAAAGGGCAAGAGCTAGGTGGTCTTTACATGTTTGATGACTCAACCCCTATTGCATGTACAAGCATCACTCAAGCTCTCAAAACTCACTATTAGTTAGGACATCCATCTCTATCAAATCTAAAAATTTTGTATCCTCAGTTCAACTCCATTAGACATATTAATTGTGACTCTTGCCAATTTGCAAAACATCACCGGTTAAGTTCAAATCCAAGGATCAATAAAAGAGCAAAGGCTGCATTTGATCTGGTTCATTCAGACATCTGGGGTCCATCTCCTATTATTTCTAAACCAGGATTCAAATATTTTGTAACTTTTGTAGATGATTACACTAGAATAACTTGGTTATTTCTTATGAAAAGTAGGGCTGAGCTATATTCTATTTTCTGTAACTTTTGTAATGAAATAAAAACTCAGTTTAATACTAATATCAAAGTATTAAGGAGTGATAATGCCAAAGAATACACCTCTGGAATATTTCATGAGTTTATGAATAACAATGGGATGCTACATGAATCACCTTGTGTAGACACTGCACACCAAAATGGAGTTGCAAAAAGAAAGAATAGACTTCTTTTAGAGACCACTAGAGCATTGCTATTTCAAATGAACATGCCAAAATTCTTTTGGGCGGATGCTATTGCTACTGCAAGCTTCTTAATAAATAGAATGCCATCTAGTGTTTTAAATGGTGAAATTCCCTATAAAGTTTTGTTTCCAGATAAACACATCTATCCTGTTGAGCCAAGAATCTTTGGATGTGTTTGTTTTGCTAGAGATGTAAGGCCTCAAGTGTCTAAACTTGACCCAAAGTCCATAAAATGTGTGTTTGTGGGTTATTCGAGATTACAAAAGGGATATAGATGTTATTGTCCAAGTCTGGATAAATATGTGGTGTCTAGTGATGTGACCTTTCATGAGGATATACCCTATTATCAACCTATGCTAAAACAAAGTGAAACAATAGCTGATGATGATCAAAACTTCCTTATATATTCTACTCACACACAAGATACTGACAATACTGAAAACTTACAAGAACCTATGGATAATAATATAATTCCTACCCCAATCCATGAACCTATACCTCAATTTAATCCAGAGATTGATCTACCTATTGCCCTAAGGAAAGGAAAACGTCAGTGCACTTATCCTATAGCTTCTTATGTCTCTTATAACAATTTATCACCCAACACTTGTCTATTCATCAAAACTCTTGATGCAACTTCTACACCCAAAACTTTCAAAGAAGCTATCTCGCAACCCAAATGGCATGAAGCTATGATAGAAGAATTAAATGCACTAGACCTTAATAAAACATGGGATCTGGTTCCATTACCAAAGGATAAGAAACCAATTGGATGTAGATGGGTGTTCTCTGTCAAAGTTAACCCTGATGGATCAATTGCTAGGTTCAAAGCAAGGTTGGTGGCAAAGGGTTATGCTCAAGTTTATGGTGTAGATTATTTGGAAACCTTCAGTCCAGTAGCCAAACTAACTTCCATTAGACTATTCATCTCTCTTGCTGCGACACACAACTGGGAATTACATCAACTAGATATCAAGAATGCCTTCTTACATGGTGATCTTCAAGAAGAAATTTACATGACTCAACCACCTGGATTCATTGCTCAGGGGGAGGAAAATATGGTATGTAAGTTAAGAAAAACATTGTATGGTCTTAAGCAATCTCCTCGAGCATGGTTTGGAAAATTCAGTCAAGCTTTGGAATCATTTGGTATACATAAAAGCAAATTTGACCATTCTGTGTTTTATAAAAATTCAGGTGCTGGAATTATTCTGCTTGTTGTTTATGTGGATGACATTGTTGTTACTGGAGATGATATCAAAGGAATTCAATCTTTAAAAACTTTCATCCATACACAATTCCATACCAAGGACTTAGGTCATCTAAAGTACTTTCTTGGAGTTGAAGTTATTAGAAGTACAAAAGGTATATTTTTATCCCAAAGAAAGTATGCTCTTGATCTCTTGACAGAAACTGGGAAACTTGGTATTAAACCAAACACTACTCCAATAATACCAAATAATGATCTAGCTAACAGTGGAGAACTTTTCAAAGATCCAGAAAGATATAGGAGACTTGTTGGTAAGTTAAACTACCTAACTGTCACAAGACCAGACCTGTCTGATTCTGTAAGTTTGGTGAGTCAGTACATGTCCTCTCCTTGTATTCATCATTGGAGAGCTTTAGAACATATTCTAGGTTATCTTAAAGGCACTGCAGGTCTTGGCATATTATATACTAATCATCAACATGCTACAATAGAATGCTTCTCTGATGCTGACTGGGCAGGGTCTAAGCTTGACAGAAAATCTACTTCTGGTTTTTGTGTTTATGTTGGTGGTAATCTTGTGTCTTAGAAGAGTAAAAAACAGAGCATAGTTGCAAGGTCGAGTGTTGAATCCGAGTATAGAGCCATGGCTAAGGAGTTTGTGAAGTAATGTGGCTTGTTCATCTTATGACAGAAATTGGTATAAAAGTTGAGAAGCCAACTTTGTTGAACTGTGACAATCAGGCAGCTATATATATTGCTTCCAATCCCGTATTTCACGAAAGGACCAAACACATTGAAGTTGACTGTGATTTTGTTCGTGAAAAAATTCTACAAGGATTGGTACAAACAAGGTTTGTTAGGACTGGTGATCAAGTTGCAGATATTTTAACTAAAGCTCTAGATGGAACTCGGATGAAGATATTATGTGACAAGTTGAGCATGATGAATCCATATGCTCCACTTGAGGGGGAGTGTAAAGAATGAATCTGCAATCTGCCTTGTTTAGTTAAAACTATATTTCGTTTTATTCTTTATTTCTGTTGGGCTATGTATGTTAAAGCCCATGATCTACTTTGCTGCACTTTCCTGATATAGGAATCATGCCTATAAGTATTGTACGCTTGCTGATTATCATAATACACAATATGAATAAAATTCAAATCAATTTCTAAACTTCTCTCTGAAAACTTCTACATATACTAATCAATTACTGAAATAAAAATACTAAGGTTTCCACTCACAGTTGTTCCTTAGCTTTGCTTCTCTTTGAATTTGCAATGCCCATTATAATCTCCTTTAGACTCTTCTTTTTGATATACACAACAAGGGATTTTTGTGTGTGTGTGTATTAGATTCAGAAAAGTTGGAGGAGAAGAGGTTTAGAAATTAAATAATAAATAAAGATAGAGTAGGAATTCCTACCTGAAACCCTAATGGAGTTTTTTGAATCTAAGAAGAGATAAACTAATAGAGCTTCACTGATGTGCCCAAAAATTTTATGAATAAAAGTGAGGGGTCTAGCATCTTGTTTATAGTGGTTGAAACGCACCATAATCATAGGATGAAACTAGGTTGAAAACGGATAAAGCTGGAGCGTACAAAGCACCCAAACCCTAGCCGGCATACAGGAAGCGGTCGACCTCTTCCTTCGAAGCGGTCGACCTCCTCCTTCAAAGCAGTCGACCTCCTGAGTCAGGGGTTCGACCTCCTCCTCTTATTGTAGGAAGAATATTTAATTTTTGAGCCGTTGTTTGTTTAATTTCCTAATTACTCTTAAAGTTAATTATTAATTTCAACATTTACTTAACCTCCAAATTTAATCACAATTAATTTCAAAATTTCAAATTAGGGAATTAATTATTTTATTTGAATTCAAACTAAATTAATTCAAATCTGATAACTTTAAACGCCCATAACATTTCGTTTGAGCTCCGTTTTCAGCCTATTATATATAGAAATTGATCAGAATTTCATCACAAACGCGACATCATATCTTTCGTGGTCAAATTCCGACTTTTATAAAATTTCCATCTCTATCCTATCCTAATTAATTGAATTTCTCTAAATTTATTTATCTAATTATGGTTGATTTTACGGGGTGTTGCATTCTCCTCCCTTAAAGAGGGTTTCGTCCCGAAATCTTTTAAGGGGAAAACAGCGTAATGCGCAATAACATCTGTGTTATACAACCAATTTATCTACATAATCATCTACTCATCCAAAGTGCAATGTTATTATGTACTGCAGATATACTAAAAGGACCTCAATCATAGCATGAGTGTGTAATCGTGCTATGCAAATATGTATGCAAATACCCTAAACATGTATAAAACTACTATATGAGTGTAAAGTATTGGTGAAAAAGTGCAGCAACCATCTCTTACCATCCAATCTAGCAACCACGATACAACAAAAATCCTGATTTTAAAAAGATAATTTACTAGAGAAAGGCTTAGGATGAGAAGTCCTCATGCCTTCCACCAGATTTTCTCCCCATTGTACTCGGGCCAATCTAATTCTTTATTGCGGAGCTTCCTTGTTCCGTGCTCCACAATGCATGCAGTGGCATGGGACGTTGTTGGCTCCATTTCAAGATCCCTAAATTGATTAGGTTCTATCAAAATTACTATGTTATGAAGGTATTTCTTCAAATGCAAAGCGTGAAAAACATCATGGACTCCAGCCAACATAAAAGTTTTCTTTTTTTTCTCCGATATTGGGAAATGCCCAATAGATCTTGGTGCCAACTTTTTCAACTATCCAAATCTTACAACCTTCGCATGCTGCCTAATCAGTTCTGACTTTCCAAAGTCTCGCAATCTAAATCTAGTCCGAGTAGAATTTGTCGGTGGTTTCCTATACACAATTTGGCGATTTGTATGGCCTCTCAAAAATTACTTTAAGGGTGCCATACCAATCATCTTTTGGTGACTACTAATATATGCGAATTCTACTAAGAGTAAGTGTTGATCCTAATGTCCTTCAAGGTCCAAGATGCAAGCTTTCAACAAATCCTCCAAGTTCCCATCCATTCCTTCAGTTTGTCCATCGGTCTTCAGTCCGTAAGCGATGCTTAGATTTAACCAAGTTCCTAAAGCTATTTCATAAAGCCACCAGCAAACTCCTCCAAAATTTGCTAGCATACTAAGAGTCCTTGTCACTAACAATGTTAACCGCAACTCCATGAAGCTGTGTTGGAGACGATGGGGTTTTATTGCTTGTAACGGAAAATTCTACCACCTTCTTCCTCATCATTGATTGGTAGGGATATTCTCTTCACATTCCTATATATTCCATCTTTTCCTCGAATGGTGACAGTCTGTGAGCTAATTTTTACTTTTTCAAAAATTCTAAAGTTTTAAGATTGAAACATTTATTCACTTTAGGCTGCTAACCTAATTTCTCCATTAACTTCTAGCCTTGCCTATTTTTTATTGTTAGTTAAGTGTCCCTATAAAATTGACCTATTTACTTTGCTTCCAAGCATATATATATATATATTAAGTGTTTAAATCCCATTATAAATTCAACACAGTAATAAAATAGGGATATCTTATACTACATCATACACTTTTCCAATAACTATAGGAGACAGCTAACGATTACAACCTAAGAACTCTAAAAGAAATTTTTCTTTGAAGCTGCAATTTATTATCAAGTGTTATAAATTGTGTTGAGGTCCTAACATTCCCTACTAAATTAAGATGGGTACTTCTCAATATGTTATTCCATTATTATCCATTTCCCTTAATTTTCCTTTTCGATTTCTAATAAATGTGGTCCATCAATTTCCTCAATTAATATATCCATAGCAGTTGATCATTAATGTCAAAATTGGACCATTCCAAATTAATCATTCTTTAATCCCTTTAGCCTTCTTCAGTTTTCCAAAATCCATTCATCCTCAAATTTTCTTTCTTCCATAAATACCATATCAAGCTTCCTTAATCAGTGCCCATTTAATTCATTTTTCCTCTCATTAATTATAAATTTATTGCCCATTAAATTTGTAATTAATGTCCATAAATTCTAATCCTTTAATTACTAACTAATACGCATATAGTCGTAGTCCATGCTATATGTATATATTCTGGTCGTTAAGCGTGGCCATATGTGTATATATTTCTAACTACTAATTTCTACAGCTAGAATACTCATTTCCATAATTTAATTTATCAAAGCTATTCTTGTAAAAAGATTACCGTTATAATTTCTCATAAATTAACCACAAGCGAGATTTTTTTTCTTTATTTGAAATTACAAGGAATTATTTCTTTTTATTTTATTTTATTCCTTGTTACTTCAAACAACGCACTTTTATACGTATTTCGAAATTGGATAATTCATGAAAATTACACGGAAACTGCTCCAAAATTAAAATATAGAAATTCATATTCTACCGGCAACCTAATTTACAACCCAACTATAGATCTGGAATATCCTTACGCTTTACCAACTTCTTCAAATAGAGATTTGGGACTGATTCCAAATTTTCAGATCAGGTTGTACATTTTATTCCTATTTTATCCATATCCTAGAAACCTCAGTCTGTCCTACCTAGGTTGTGATCTCTATCTACTCCATAAAAACTATTCTTTATAAAACCAGATATTTAGTAACCACACAAAATAGTTTTAAATAAATTATTTTCATACAAATAAACTTATTCAAAATTAGCATTTATTACCTTATTTCTTGTAAAACTTAAAATTTCACAAACATGAAGTACCAAGCTCAAAATTTCCATATTCAAAAATATGAGCTTAAAAACTTTTACCAAGAATTCAAAATTTCTTAGTTCTAAACAGGAGCAAAATAATTTCTCTTTTTAAAACATTCTTCATCAAAGATTTATCTCTTTAAAAGTTAGACTTTCAAAGGTCATAGAATTCAAAGATCGCTTGGTTTTCAAAAAGGAACTATGGAAAACATCCCTTTTCAATGACTTACTAAATAAAGACTTACTCATTTTAAAATGGGATCTTTAACACAAAACTCAATTATCATTCTAGAATAATAAATTAGACCTTTATTATTCCAAAGAGTTTTCTAGTTACACGAATTATCCATTCCAAATTAATAGTTTTTCCCCAAGCACCATTTCAAAATAATAGTATATCATTCTAAAATATAGATTAATATTTGCTGCCTTATTACTCAAAATATACCGTTATTTGACAAAATACTTTTTATAACTTTGTTAGAAACTCTTAAAATTCCTTAAAATCCTTTTCTTATCAATTCCAATAACATTCTTATTCAAACAAGTTTTGAATTTGAATTAGGAAAAATGCTTATATAAAATTCTCATTTTTACACAATTTTCTTTCCAAAAATACCCAACTTATTTATTAACCATCGGTCAAATCCTTTCAATTGTCGAAGATACCATTTATAACTTTAAATGTTGGAAAAACGGAGTAGACAAAGATAATTCCTATCATATTTCTATTATTCCTCTCCTAATCCTTTATTACCGATTAAAATTCTCAATTCTATCACTGCCTAAATTCAACTGTCATTCTCCGCATTTCATTATACGAGAATGTTCCTCCTATCTACCTTATCAGACATTCTCAACCTTCTATTCTTTCTATTCTATGTTAATCAAGTGTCTTTTCCAATTGTACACCTTTTTAAAAGAAATTTAAGGAAAAGAACCTCTAATTTTATAAGGTAGGAAAAATCATGCATTTCTCAAAAGAAAAATCCCTTAATAAAAATCTTTGGACCAAAAACCTTTGGCTCAATAATTTAAACTATGAACTCTAAGAATTTAAAATCCATTTAAGTTAGAACTTTCTAACTCAACTATTTAGAAATTATAAATTTCCAAATTTCCTTGCTCTTTCAAAATAACAGCTTTCAAATTCATAAAATAGAAGAATTCATAAAAAATAAAAGAATCCAAAAACAGATAATCCAAAAGTCAAAAACTTTTAATTCTAAAACTTTTAATTCTAAAACTCTTAAATTGAAAAGTTAATAAATGAGAACCTTCCCTTTTTTTCAACCTTTCAAGTAATTAAAAATCATTCACCATTTAAAATATTTCACTTCTTTCTAAACCTTTTACAAATGGTAGTATATTTCCAAAGCAATCAAAAATCACTTTCTACCAAAAATTTCCAACTTACAATACATAAGATTTTCACTTAATAATCTTTTGAAAAAGCTAATTCAAAACCTTCAAGGAGTTTTCAAAAATATTTTTACCACTTTCTTTCTCAACGGGTAGGATTTTAAAAATATGGGCTTTGATTGTTCTTCCCTTTGAACTCCTTATTCAATCGTCTAATCTAGTTATCTTCTTGTGGTGATTAATGTTCACCTTCTTATGGTAGCTTGTTTCACTAATACATTCCTTACTTCTATATGAATACTATGTCTTATAACATCTAACTATTACCTAACATTTATATTTACTACTATCATAAATGTCACTTTGTCTGTATTAAATGGTTGGTATCCTAACAAACGTTTCCTAAAGATATTTTTTGCCTGTGTACCTTTGCCTATTTATCTTTACCTATTTAACTTCTTACTTATCTTCCCATAATTACCCTAATGGTCCCATAAATCTATATTTTTTTTTATAACTCCTCACTTAATGCTCATTCATTACTTAAATTTGGAGTTACAGCCTTTCCTTCTATGATTCCTATCCCTATTATTTAATATTCCTATAGGGTCCACAATGATAAGGAAGTCTAGGTCCAACAAAGAAGTATAAATTTAACTCTACTTATTTGTCCAACTCATAGTTGTTCGCCCACCCTTCCGGAATATGGTAGCAACTACTTCTATAGTCGAACTTTATAGAGTCAAGCGTAAATTCAAAAATAAGTACATATTTGTATAAAATAAGATTTTTGAAAAATATTTTCAAAAATAACAAATACGCCACTCATACATATACTTTTCCCTGTTGATCGGGTAACCTAAGCTTTGATACCAAATGTAGCATTCACCCTAAAATGGTGGTGGTTATAAATGGTAATCCCACGCACCCTGATTTTACGGCCAGCCTCTCAACTACCTAGGCCATAACGACGCCAACCTACTTCGGGATGTGTAAGGGTAAGAGACAAAGCTTCTCCACTTTTCACATTGAGAACCCCTTATCAAGCAAGCATCAACATGCAATCAGGTCTGGTGAATAAAAACCTTGAATCTTACCATTTCGATACTTGGGTAGTATATTTCAAAATAAAAATATGTCTTATGTACATAAAACCATTTAATACTTCTTATAAGGAAAGGAGGCCGGTCCATAATCAACTACTTAATACATTCCATTCCCAAAGCAAGTTTCTAAATCCCATATCCCAAATCCCACGTCATAAATATCTAACAATGCTAGAGATAGCACCCAAGCCATTTAATACCTTTTATTGAAAATAGGAAGACTCTGACCATTTAAGACTTCAAATGAGGCGAACCCCGTCATTAAATACCTATTCCCAATGCGGACTCCTCAATAGTAACTATCTAGTTGACATCATATGGAATATCTTGAGCCACTTAACACTGCTTTATGGAAAGGCGGACCCTCAATCACTCACTTAATACCATATCCCAAAGCGGACCACTATCAAGATACCACCTAATCTGCCTAATATCTAGTCCCTTGGCCATTTAATACATCGTCTAGGGAAAAGAGACGGGCCCTCAAACAACCACTTAATACCTCAAGAGCCCAAAGCAAGCCCCTCGTATTATGACCCATACTCATAATGACGTCTCATATTAGTCTGACTATTCGTAGGAACTGGTAATTTGATTAATTGGGTAGGTTTACCCTACAGTATTTGGGACTAACCTCACGTCATCACAAATATTTATCATAGGAGATGTCCACATCATTAGGAAGTGTACACAACTGTTGGTAGCCTCAAAGTGAAGGGCAAACTTATGTCGTAAAATTCTACTGACCTCGCATCCCTATGACTTAGCCAAAATTTAAATACTCTCCATATACATAATACTCATTTCACCATTTCATAATTAAGTTGAATCTACCTCATTACGCCTTAAAATATCAATTGCCTTCTTAATGTGGGAAATTAATGATAATTGCTACCTAATTAACTACACAATTATATTTCATAATTATACATTTATTACGCTAATAGAAATAATATATATCAGCGCTAATAAATTCTAAGCACGCGGCTTATATGCCCTAAACTAGAGTTAAATGTCAATTCCTTTAACCATAATACTAATAAAAGTCCTTTCCCTTCGGATTTTCAAGATTTCAATATCCATAACAAGGATTAAATATTTATATCCAAAATTGCAATAAATATACTTATAAATAGAAATAGAAACCCAATTTATCACATCAATTCAATGGAATATCCTAAACAAAAGGAATTACAATTCTAATTTCATATTCTATTCAACCCCTATTTTATAAAGAAATAAACAAAGAAATTTTATGTGGAATAAGTGGTGTAAACTATGAATATGATTCATGTTCTACACCCTTATTTCATTATCGAAAACTCACAATTTGAATCAAAGAAGGAGGATAAGTGGAATAGACTATAAAATTATCTGAAATTGTAGAAACAATATAAATTCCATCAAATTAACATAAATAATTGAGAATCTCCATATAGAATTACCATTTCAAAATAAAAGGGAATTTTAGGGGATTTTATCTATTTTGTTTTCGCATTCCCAAAATCCCTAAGGCATATTCAAATCCATAGATATATACTAATCAAAAACTGAAATAAATTACCGAGGTTTTCACTCATAGTTGGTCTTTAGCTTTGCTTCTCTTTGGATTTGCAACACTTATTGTAATCTCCTTCAAATCTCTTCTTTTTGACATATACAACAAGGGATTTGTATATATATTAGATTCAGAACGGTTGAAGGAGAAGAGGTTTAGAAATTAAATAATAAACAAAGATAATTAGAATTTCTTACTTGAAATCCTAATGGAGTTTTTTGAATCTAAAAAGAGATAAACTGACAGAGCTTCACTAATGTTTCCAAAATATTTGTGAATAATAGCGAGGGTCCAACATCTTATTTACAGTGGTTGAAATGCACCAATATCGTAGGATGAAACTGGGTTGAAAATAGATAAATCAGGAGCGTACAAAGCACCCAAACCTTAGCTGCCACCCAGGAAGCGGCCTACCTCTTCCTTCCAAGTGGTCGACCTCTTCCCCCTTATTTTGGGAAGAATATTTATCTTTTGAGTCGTTGTTTATTTAATTCCCTAATTACTATTAACATTAATTGTTAACTTAAACGTTTACTTAACCCCCAAGTCTAATCACAATTAATTTCAAAATTTCAAATGAGAGAAATAATTATTTTATTTGAATTTGAATTTGAACTACATTAATTTAAATATGAAAACTTCAAACGCCTATAAATTTTTTGTTTAAGCTTCATTTTTAGCATATTACATATGGAAATTGATCGGAATTTTGTCACGAACGTGATGGCATAACTTTCATGGTCAGACTCCAACTTTTGCAAAATTTCCATTTTTCCCTACCCTAATTAATTGAATTTCTCTTAATTTAGTTATCTAATTAGGGTTAATTTTATAGGGTGTTATAGATTCCATATGATGTCAGCTAGATAGTTACCACCAAGAGGTCCACCTTGGGAATATGTATTAAATAATGAGGTCTGCCTCAATTGTAGTCATAAATGGCCAGAGTTTGCCTATTTTCCAATAAAAGGCATTAAGTGGCTTGGGTACTATCTCTTGCATTGTTAGACATTTATGATAAGGGATTTGGGTTATGGGATTTAGAAACCTGCTTTGGGAATGGAAGGTACTAAGTGGTTAATTGTGGACCCGCCTTCTTTTCTTATAAGAAGTATTAAATAGTTCATTGCATGCAAGACATATTCTTATTTTAAAATATACTACCCAAGTACTGAAATGATAGGACTCGAGGTTTTTATTCATCGGACATTTCTTGTTCTAACTCCCTCCTCATTACAACAAAGATTAAGGACCGAGTGATGACAGTGATGATACATGAAGGTGAAGTGGCTTAAATTTGTAGCAGTTATTATTATCTTTTATGATATTTGTAACAACTCACACTTTAATGGGCCTAAATTTCAAAAAATATCGAAACCCAAGTCCATCAGAGCATGGATCGTTGGATTTAGTACCTGCAAATAAGCATGAGCAATTATCAGAGGTTGATAAAAATCTAAACTCACAGTAGAAACAATAATATGATATAAATACCGATTATGGCTACTACCTTGGAATTAGTGGTATTCCTTGGGTATTAGATTGCCACATCAACATTGAGCATGAGAGAAAAGAAGACTTCTCCAATAATCAATCACACCCAACTCCAATGACCTATTCCTCTAAATTTATCCTATGGGTTGTAATGAGGAGGAGGTTAGAACAATGTTCTGGTGACTGGAAAATCATATAGTGTCCATAACATAAATTTATATCGATTTATTTCTATTTAATTGTTATGTCTACTATTTTAAGGTTAACCAAATTAACCTAATATTGCACACACGATATTCCTACCTAGCATAATTCACCTACCTACTCTTCCCAAGGTACAAAATACTGACGTAAGTCTATCAACCACTATTGGTCCTAGATACAGAGATATTGGACCACTATTTATGGCTTTATGATATATGATAGCCATATAACTAATGCATCTATCGTTATTAATATCTTAGCCATGTGAGAGATAGTACCCAAGCCACTTAATACCTTATTAATAAGGACTAGGCATACCCTTGACCATTTAATACCTATTTATAGGTAAGCCCTTGCCATTTAATACCTAATCCCAAGGCGGACTCCTCGCCGGCGTTATCTAGCTGACATCGCTTGGAATCTCATTGGGCTACTTAATAGTTCTTTTATAGGAAAGGTGTGGACCCTATAATCTAACCGTCGCTTAAAACCACAATCCTGAAGCAAACCCTTCCCGATATTTCCACTATCACTCTTAATTATTAATTTGAAATCTCACCAGGTTACTTAATACTTCTTTTTAAGAAAAAGGCGGATCCTATAGCTACTTAATACCTCAAACCTGAAGCGAACCGCTCTAGAGATATCCTTCACTGTTCTTAATTGCTAATTTGGACCATTTAATACATTTTGTTTAGGAAAGAGGCGGGCCCTCAAACAACCACTTAATACCTTTAATCCCAAAATAGGTCCTATCTCTCATGTAGTCATGGTTCCTATGATTGGTGATGTCTCACATCAATAGTAAGTGCACACGACTACTGGTAGCCTTTGAGTGAAGGGCAATCTTCCATCGTGTAACTCTACTGACCTCGCATCCCAATCTACTAAGTTCAACTAACTATCCTAAACCTATACAAAATTTAGGTCATATATCCTAGGTCTTAGTATTATTCCTAGGTTGAATATTGGACTTGGTTTACTAATCCTCTTTTATCCAAGGCAATAAGATTTACCTTAAATACTTAATTACCCATAAATCCCCTTCTGATAATCCATAAATGTCAATTTATCCATAATAATCCTAACATATATTTCCTAAGACATTTATTTATAATTACTAATTTCCAGTTAGTAACCTTTTTATAACTATTCCATTATTATTAGTCTCATTTGTGGCGACCCACCTTTTTGGACGATTCAAGTCGACAATAAACCACACATGTTTAACTCAAACCATTCAAAAGGGCAGATTATCAATAGGGTTCAATAAGAAAATATGAGGAAAGAAAGAAAGCAAAAGACAGAATCTTGCAGCGGAATGACAAAATATAATAATCAAATAAACAGTTCATGAAGTTGTTTTACAATATATATTTGATTTTAATTTTTACAACATAATCAGAGTACAATCAACAAACATGCCAAAATATTGCAACGGAATAATAATAGTAAATACGGTCTAGCAAACTCCATCTTCATCTTCAAGGAATAATGTCTTCAAACACTGAAATACTCGGGCTGACCCAAGCGTAATGAAAGGACAAAACATTCGAGTCGGAACTAAAATTTCTTATTTAAGTTAAATCAATAACAAGTAAATATGAGTGTAATAGCTTCGAAGATGTTTATGTATTTTTCCATCTCCTATCAAGTGTACAACATGAGTGCAATAACTTAAGAGATGTTACGAGATTTTCCATCTCCTAAGGATCCATCAAACTATCTATATGTAGTAAGATACGCTATATACGCAGTGTCTATCAGAAAAGTATTAAAATAGCGTAAGACTTTACATTATTTCCCCTTAACACATTTTTAAGCATTGTCCTACAGGTTGCCTGATAGCATCACCAGTAATGTCGGTAGCCAGGGAGGGGTCGTGATAAGACAACACTAAAACAAAATTGTAGTCGTCACGTTTAAGGATAAAAGTATGACAAGGCACGTGAGGCAATGCCCAAGGTAGGATACTACCAATTCGAGTCGCCTGACTGGTGGTAACCCCTAACAACGCACTGCGAACATCCATCCTATAATCAAATCAAGGTGCACCGATCAAGTCAAAAATCAATATAGTAATATGAAGAACAAATGTCGCTAGAGATAGCTAGCCTCATTGGTCAGGACAAGTCGTCATGTTTTAGTCATTTCCAATTGACACGAGATTCGGGGTCTATCCATCATCGTTCTCTTTCTTCAAATCCAGAAAATGTTTGCCAATCCAACCGCTTCATTCTGGATCATCCACTGCATACACAATTGTTAAATTGGTTTTGGTATTGACAAAGAGTATGCCAATGTTCGACCCCGGTCTCTTTAACAACCAAACGTCATTTTTCACACTGGTTGGTTCTTTTAAATTTCAAGAACGGATCATAGTTCATATCAAAATATCAAATTTACTTTAACAGTATAAATCATACTTCGTATCAAAATATCAGATTCAGTTCAAAATTATTTTGAATTTGAAATAGGTTACACTTCTGAATCTAAACATTCGTATTTAAATCAATGATTTAAATCTAAATATTTCCCAATTATAAAACAGTTTGAATATTGAAAATGGTTTTGAATAGTTTGAATAATTAAAATAGTTTGGATACTGAAAAATAGTTTTAATAATTAAAAATAGTTTTGAGGATTAAAAAAGTCTATATATTAAATTAATTTGATTATTAAAATAGTTTATATATCAAAATAGTTTATATTAAAACTCTTTCTTCTTTCACAACAATTTGAACCCATGTTCCAATTCCAAATTACAACAAATTAAATTTTTTCGACTTCCAATTCAAGTCAACTTCATATTCAAATTTCAATCTAAATCATCCTCAATTCAAAACGATTTCAAACTTTACTTCAAATTCAATTTAAACGGTTCTATTCAAATGGCTGAAAGTTTCAATTCAAATTCTCATTTTTAAACAATTAAGCTTAAATCCCTTTCACATCCAAAACTTTGAATATCAATTTAAATCGCTTTAATTAAAGTAAATTCAAAGTTTAAATAAATAATTAATCCCTTCAAATAATTCACATTATATCTTAATTTCAACTTAAGATTTCAAATTAAATCCTTAAACAATTTCATTTAAATAGTATCAATTTCAACATTTCAGTGCACGAATTAGAAAATAATTTAATTCAAATAAATCCAATTTTTATTTTCTTTAAAACAATATCATTTAAACAAATCCAATTTCACTATTTTAAAACTATTTAATTTAACCAAATCCGGTGTCCGTATAGAATTTTCTACCCTATGGCCAAGTGATCAGTTGTTCCAATTTTAATTACATGGATGGATATATATCATTTCAACCTATATTTAAATGAGATAGGAATATATCATTTCAACCTATTTCTTAGTTCATTTCAAATATTACAAGTGACCATTTATATGATGTCAAATAATAAATAGGGTAATAACTAGGGATATATCAAAATAAATAGCAACCAAACATCCAACATATCAATCAAAAGACATCCAATTGCAATCAACATCCAAATCAACCAATATAGCATAACAATGATTAGTTTTCAATTTTCAGTATTTAACTAGCAATTAAATTCTTAATTTAAATGTCAATTTCAATTCAACATAAAATTCAAAATCAATTTAAATTACCAAACAACAATCAATAAAATTTTATCACTTCATGATTTTAATTTAACTAACATCAGAAAATTTAGTGTTGCGTGAGTGGGTTTAATCACTCACCTTTGATTTTAAGTCCATTAAAAATCCAACAAAAGCCTAAAATCTCAACAGTCTCCAAATTCAATCCAACCAGTTTTATGTTGTCCGGAATTTCAATACAAATCCAATGGAAGAAACCGCGCGTCGATCGGAGTTCGTATGCAAAAGTTATTGATGTTAGAAGATTTAAATTTTTTAAATTTAATTAAAACAAATCAAGGGAAATATAGTAATTTTCAATACCATCTCCAAACCCTCATGATCACGTTCAACCCAATAGCCGCCACCTTCATCGACCCACTGCCACCGCTACAAGTCATCGTTGACCAATCCGAAGCCAGCACCATGACCGCTGCACCTTCCTCCACCCTCACCCATGAGGCCGACCACTCCGGCCATCTCCTCTTCCTTCGATCGTGCCCCCAAACGTGCCTCTTTACCCGCCAATTTCTGGCAAACTCGAGCATATATATCATGATCGGACGCCATGGTTTGAAGCTGCTCCTCCTCCTCCACACGCTAGTGCCTTTCGATCGTCAAATAGTTGATGATCCACCGTTGAATCCAAACCCTAGAATGAACGGCCGAGACTGTTTCATCAATTTCTGGTCAAACAGAGCTTCTATTGCATAAACGAATTGCAGACTCTGATTCCATCCGTCGAGAGCTTTACGACGATATATAATTTGCTAGGGTTTGAGCAGTTTGAATTAAAAAAATTGGAAATTAGGGATTTAAGATATTCACCATTGGAAAGGAGAAAGTTAGATCTGAAAGTATGTACAGAAAAATAGAACAGAAGGATATAAAGGCTGCTAGGGTTTCAAAACAATCTATTTATATTGACCAGAGAAAACTGATTTGGGCCAAAGCGGTTATAAGACCCGAAAACCCATTTCATTCCCGAGATGAAAATAAGTCATCCTATATATCGAAATGTAGGTCTTTGATATTTTTAAACTCAATGAAACTAATTTCAAACCCTAATTCTATTGTATATAGAAGTTAACTCTAAAATCAAATCATATTTATTTTTACACGTTAATTAAACGAATTATTATTAAACTGATATAATCACTTTTAAATTCTAAATTAAAAGTTTTCTATCATCATCCTTGATTAGACTGGAATTAATAATCATTTTAAAATTAAAATTTTCATGTTAAATCCAAGATTTAAATATTAAATTAATTTCAACATTAAATTACAACAGTAATAAAATCCTAGTTCATTATATTTTAAATTTCAAACAAATTCTTTTATTTTGATTTACATGTTCTTTATATCAAATCAACAATTCCTTTATGAATTTTATCTAACATAAGTTTCCATTTTATTACACCCATTATTCTACAGTTAATGTCTTTTCTTATATTAATTGCAATATTTCAATTATTAAATTCTAATTGATTATCAAATTAATTTCAAACATATTTAATAATGAGATGAGAAATAAAACAATTGTTACAATCTTAGAAATTTGAATATCTATAAAAAAAAATTTTTACAAACAAGGATTATAAATTTACTTACCAAATAACTGATTCTTTATTCTATGCTAAAACCAATCAATTAATAACATATGATTTCTCCTTTAATACATCATTTATTTTTATTCCTTATTAAACTTTACAATTATATCCAGATTGGACTTTACAATTATATTCCAATTAGAGATAAACATTCATTTCATTCTTTATAACATTAACATTTGTTATTTCAAATCTAGTTTTTAATATTGAACCCAACATTGTTTCACATTCAATTAATTTGGGTTATCATCTTTTAACTTATTGAAATTTGTTATTTAAGGATTTTATCTTAGATTCTAACCTACATCTAATAACATTTCCATTAATAAACCATAAAATCTTTATTTCTAACCATTTTTATTCAACAATTATATTAAATTTAATATTTCTAAATGGTCGAAAATACGGATCGTTACATCATTAATCTATTTATACCTATTAGTTGTAATTCCTAATTCATTCCTTATTTATTTTCCCATTAATTGGAGTTACTACACTCTATGCCATATTAATTAATTGTAATCCCTAATTCAATTCACATTTATTGTCCATTAATTGGGGTTATAATCTTTTATATCCTATTTATTATTAGCAACTCCTAATTTTATTGCCCATTAATAGGAATTGCTACCTTTCATAATTTCTCCTATTCACTTTTCTATTCTGTCTAATAATAACCTATCCTAAGTAAACGTTATGTATAAATAACACATAAATAGACGATATTCTTATTTATTAATGCAATAAATACGTATCAACTGCCTAATAAATACGGACAAACTAACTATTCATATCCAATTATATTCTAATAAAAAACATTTAACTAGAATATTATTTCCATATTTAATTTGCTGGAATGAGATTTCTTAGGAAGATTTTCTGCCTATGATTTCCACAAATTAGTTTAAAATAAAAGATAACAAAAGCAAAGCTTAACTCTGTAACGACCCTAGATTTTAATTTAATTTAAATTGATAAATAAATAAATTTAGAATAAAAAATTGTAATGTTTATTGTAAAGTGATTCGAGTTTCCCCGATATCCAAATATATTTTGTATAAATCATTTAAATTTAAAAATATTGTAAATATTGTATATATATGTGTATATATGTATTTGGGCATATACGAGTGAAATTGTAAATAATGGTTTAATAATAAGTAATAATAAAGATTAGGATTGATGGTTAATAATAATTTGAATTTATAAATTAACTTTTAAAATAATAAATAAAATAAAATAAAATGAATACATAGATAAATTCAAATAACATGTTAATAAACTTTGTAAAAATATAAAGTGAATACATTAGAGAAATTTAACAACAAATTAAAATAGGAATTGTTTATATTATAAAGTGGTATTATAAAGACAAGTTAGAAAACAAAACAAAATAAAATATGAGTTTGTACAAAGCTAATAAATGAAGCCACCACACCATCTTCATCTTTGTACAGCCGAAAACAAAGAAATGCAAAGCAAAGGAATAAACAAAGTAAATCTGCCTTGTCAAAAATGAAATATGAAGACACTAAACAAATGTACAAAGCAATTTATACTAGCACTATAATCAGCCACAAAACAAAAGAAAATAAATAAAAATATACAAAATGATTAAGAGAAACATAAAGAAATTCAAACAAATACAACATAAAGTAATATTAACAAAGCAAAACCTGTACATACTACATAAAACAAGACAGCAAAAATCTTTGTACAAATAATTATGTACAAACAAATAAAATATAAATATGCTCAAAAGTGAACAAGTAAAAGAAAGCAAAGATATGCATGTAAACTAAAATAGAAACATATGTACTTGAGGCTATCATCTCCAGCCGAAATGAAGATAAGTATAAACAAAAGAAAACATAAAAGTACATAAGCATGGTAGGTAAGACAAGGTAATTATGCCACATGCCTCTAGCATTGAATGCAAGCATCTTCAGCATGCTTATTTTACAAATAGCATTACCTTGTAAACTTCCTATATATCAACCTCCTCTCTATTTGTTTCATTCGAAACTGAGTAAAAATCTAAAGCAATATTATTTCAAAACTTAAAAACAAATCTCAACTTCAACAATAATACAATCAATACAAACCAAAGGAAGGAGACTTCAGCTAACATTTCAAACTCTGTTCAAATAAGAAGGCTCTGTCCATTTCTTAAAAACAGGTGAGTAACTCTTCTTTCTAAAATTTTAAACATGATTCTGTTGCAAGTATTTGTGGTAAGTACATTTGTATACGAGTATGCTTCTCTGCGTATACATGGATGATGGATGAATATATGTGCATAGTTGTCTCTTGTATCATCTTTGTGCCAGTTTTTCAAGCTCAAGTTTTAGTTTAAAAAAAATCAAATCCTCTTGGTCTATTGACTCTTTGTATTGGAGATCAAAAAAAGTGTTTGTTTGCTCACAAACTAAGTGTTGAAAATCGTTTCGAATTGAAATAACTTATCTGTGCTTCTGGGAATCAACGTAACTGAGCACCACTTAAATTTTGTTAAAATTCAAACTTTTCAATTTACGAATTCAGATATATAGATCGAATTCGCAAGCTTAAACATGATTTTTAAAGCAAGAATTAGGATTTTTAGATCAAAAATCAAAGAGCAGTTTGGGTTCATTCGAATTTCATTTGTTTGGCGATTTTCGATGATCGTGGCGAATGGAGGGGTCGAGCCTCTTTCAGGTGATGGAGGAGCCTACGTCAACGGTGGGAAAAATACTCGGAGACGCTCACATTCACTGTGGCGACAGCGGTGGATAAAATTTGTTTCTAAACCTAGTTTTGTCGAGTGAGGATGTTTCGATTCGTTCATCGCTTGGAGTTGATCGAGTGCTATGAAACTCTGGGAGGTGGTAGAGGGAACTTTGGCGATCGTGTGGCCGAAGTTTCAAGCTGCCCGGTGGTCGAGGTTGTGTGTACGGCGGCGTTCCAGGTTGGGTGGTGATGGGTCTCGCTGTTCCAGGTTTGGGTTGCGAACTCGTTTTCGAATTCGAGAAGACTGGTGATATTTGTCGGTGGTCGAGGCAATGTTGAGATGGTCGTCGACTTGGGGAGGCTAGCAGCGTTGATCGGAGGGGGCTGGAGTAGTAGTGAACGTGCACATGCACGTTTGGGGTTGTTTGATGGTCCTGTGGTTTGTGTTTTGGAGAAGAAGTAGGAAACTCGGTACGAACTCGAGTTTGAAGCGTGTCGATCTCGAAGCTGGAATAGGAAGTGCTCGAGTCAGATTTTGTCCTAGGCTTTTCAACTTGAACCTGTTTTCTGTTTCCTTAATTTGAAAACCAAATTCAAATTTATGAAACAAAGTGTTAAACTGAGGTTTAAATCAAAATACAAATGAAATTCAAGTCTGAATTGAAATTTAGTTTGAACATAAATAAAGCTTAAAAATTCAATTTTTTTTAAATAACTCAAGAGAAATTAAATGTTTGAAGAAACTTGAATTTAAAATAGATTTGAAATTTGAAACAACGTTTTTACCATGTTGTAAAGAACATATTTAATCATGAATGAGTGGCTTTAAATAATAAAGATATATGATTTCTAATTCATTAACAAATGAGTTCTTACTTGTGAATCGATTTATAATGATTAATATAAGTAAATCTCTTTAGAAAGGTAATTAAAGAAATTCAATAGTTAATGAAATCATTAACTAAGATTTTATTTGAATAATTCACAAATGTGATAAATTATGACAATCAATTGGATTAGATTAATTAAAGATAATCATTTATAAAATTATGGAAGTGTAATTACTTTATGGAAGTAATTAAGAAGCTAATTACTCAATATAATTAATTTTGTGGTTAGAGATGATCCTTTTTGTAATTAATTAAATGTTAAATCAATGATTTATTCATTTATTAAGGATAATAAATTTAATGTTAATTAACCTGGGTTAGTAATTAATCTGAGTCCCATTAATTAAATAATAAATAAATTAACCTCACTTATGGACGACTGTATTCTATTGGATGTTGTGATTTTTGATATCCCTGATATATGATGCTTTGTGATACATCCTGATTTATGTTGTGATCTGTGATTTCTATTTCTGTGATATATTACTATGTGAATATGAAACCCTTGGCCGTAAAACGACACTTGAATTTCGATGCGACAGGGAGTCGGATTCCAGTTGGTTATCCGAAACCCACATCGAATTGTAATAGTGAATTTTTGTGACTGATAAATTTATTTTATCCATGAATCTGTGAATGAAGATAACCGTTATCGATTATACCGCTTATCAATATATCTGTGATGATTGATGTTGCACTATTGTGTGTAAAACCCATGGACTACACTTTTACACACACAAATATGTATTTCACATGGAAATCGGTTAAGTCACAGATAATTTAAATTTGATGTTTTTGAGATTGAAATTTTAATTTCAATTGATTTTAAAATTGGAAATTTGGGTTTAAAGTGAAAAGCTTTTGAAATAGAATTTCAAAGATAAAAGTTATTTTGAATAACTTAATCGAGTTTTGAAAATTTAAATAATTTGATTTAAATTTGAATTCAAGTTTGAAATTGAATCCTATGATTTGAAAACTAGGGATTAAAGATGATATAAATGTGTTTATATGAAGTTAAACCATTTTAAAAGTATAATTTTAAGAATTTGGATTTAACTCAAAGATTTTAACTCGTATACATGAATCAGATTTCTAAAATGAAAACTGCTTGTTTTCAAAGAATAAAAGCTTTCATATATATAAGAAATGAAATTCCAATTTAAAGAAATTTCAAGTATGAATTGAAAAATGGTTTTCCAAGTTATGAATGAATTCTTTTTGAAAGCTATGAATTGAATCTGTTATTTTTAACAGATTTAAAATGATGTTTTGTTTAAACCATTCGAAATGAAATTGTTTTGAAAACTATAAGTTGAATCTTTGTTTAAAAGATTTAACGAGTTAAACTGAAATGGAAATTGATTTAGAAAATCTGTGAATGAATCTTTTATTTAAAAGATTTAAATGTGGAAATTGTTTAAACCGTTGAAGGTTGTTTAAAATGAATCTTTTTGTTTAAAGATTTGAAAATGGTAATTTGTTAAACCATTTGAAGAAAGATTTTGGGTAATCAGTTGTGACTTAATTGAAATCCCAATATCCATATATTTTTAAATATTGCGCTCATTATTCGGGTTAGCCGGGAAAAGACATTTGTGTCATATAACCCATTCCGAATAATGATACGTCGTATATGGATAGCATTTGAAGACCGGTGGTGAAGACCGGATATTTTCGAAAATGAAAGGACAACCTGTCGAATGTCTCTGCACCGAGTTGCTCTGGTATAGATATTTATATCACTCTTTTTGTGATGGGAAGTCCGGACGTGATTGGAAATTATCCGGATTTGCAAGGGCTTCGTAAGAAGTGCCTTCGGTTCTGTTCAATCCCGGAACAAACTTGTATGGTTACATGTCTGACATTACACTTTGAGATATAAAGCCGATTTCTTTCAAATACATTTCTGTTGGTGGCGGAGAATTTATTCTCTTAGCTTAACACCCTTCTCTGAGACGTACGAGCTCAGAGGTTATGTAGTTGAAGGTTATCAGCGATATATTCCCAATTTGGTAATGTGACATGCTGAGTGTTACTGTGTGATGATCATTGTTTGATCATTTGTGATATGATCATTTGTTTGATCATTTATCCTTGTGATCATTTCTTCGATCATCTGTTGACCCAAAGCGTGGCTTTTTGAAAAAAAGTGTAGCTTTGTGGACGAGACTTCGTCGAACCTCACAACCCAGTAATGGTCGAAACAGGAATTGTGCGGCAAGGTTTTAGGGGTAGCTCCCCTAGGGTATGACCATTCCTTCTGGAAAAAGGTAGTATCATGGTATGGAGCCCAGATACTTACTCATGTGGACACACTTTATTTATTATATGTGATGTTGGTTTCGAGGCGCCTCGGTTAAAGATCCCAAAGGACCGGGGGTGGCATATCCGAGGTTTTGTATATTCCCTTGGGAAAAGGGGTAGCCGGCCTTGTTTGGCAGAGATCTAACCGTAATGTTAGGTTATTTCTCGGAGCGTCCCTGTGATAACCCGGATTTTTGGATATCTGGTAAATTGGTAAATTAACTGATTTTTACTATTAAGATACTGGTTTTTAGTTAGTTGAACAAATTTATACAAATATCTGGATGAATATTATGAATAGATATATGAAAAACTCTATTAAGTTGGAATTTATAAGTTTTCAAGTATATGAGTGTGTGTATATATATATATATTGTGATTTGAAGCATGAGTTTGAATCCAATATAATAATTTTTCAAAAGTTATTTAAAGTTAACTATGTATTTTAAAAACTCTAAAGATAAATATTTATTCATTTAAAGGCATGATAGTTAAAATAAGATTTAATAAAGGATTTATTATGCTCTCTTTTAAAATTTCTTAAACTATAATGGTTTGTAAATATACATAGGAAAGTTTAAAACAAATGATACATAAATTTGTGTAAAACATTAGAAAAGATTAAAAAAAAAAGAAGAATAAATACTCTTTCTTTTAAAATTACACATGAATAAGAATATAGATTTTTAAACAATTTAAATAAAAATTTAAAACACTCTAAATACATGTGTAAGTCTCTTAAGACATCTAAATAACATGTGTAAGCTATTAAATAAACCAAGTGACAAATGTTATATATATAAAAATAATAATAAAACAAGTGTCTCTTAACCTCATATTTTCCAATTCTTTCATAACTTAAGTAATCTTCAGCCAACATCTAAACGAAAATCTGAAACCAATAATTTCCTCTAACCAAATCAAACTACAGCTATTTGAATCATCTTTAAAACTGAAGTGCAAATCAAAGTTTCAAACCTGAAGCAAGATGCCAATTTCAAAAGCAAATCAAACAAGATTTTCTCAGATTTAAGCAAGCAACTCAGTTCAAATTTAAATACAATCAGTTTTCAACCTGTAATAACTCAAGAATCATCTCAATAATCAAGCAGTAGTTTCAGATTCAAAGACCAAGAAGATCTGATTCAATTTCTGGTTTTCAAGTTTTCAAATTCAGAGAAAAATCAAATTCCAGGCTTTCAAATAAGGCTCTGTTCTTCTTTAACAGGTGAGTAAACTATACATGCAGAAATTATTTCAAGTTAAGTATGATTAATGTTTATATGACGATTTAAATATGAAGTATGTATACATGTATATTTTGTTCTGTTCTTCACTTTCAAGTTACAAATAGGATTCAAACATTTTAACTGCTCTTCATCTGATATTCTTTAGATTTCAATATATAAACAAAATATGTTTGTTATATCAAGATATCAAATTTAAAAATGTTTCCAAGTTAAATCTAAAGTTAGTTTAAATAAAAAGGGGGAAGAACAGTAAGATTTAAACCATATCAAAATTTTGATCTTAACAATTGAATGATTCAAGTATATAATCTGAATTGTTATCGAAATTGATGATTTTTAAGATTTTAATCATGATTTTTAGACTTGTAAATTGAGAGAAATGGCATGTTGAACGGAAAGCGAGTTTGAGCAATTTCCGGCGATCACGTGGGTTGTGGACGGCGGGGTTATAGCTGAAGGAAGTTCGTGGATCAGTGGTCACGAGAAAAATGGAGACGTATTTTTATGATCACCGTAGCGGCGAGGAGAAGAGGAAGTAGGGTTTTGGAATGTGGTTTTGATGGTGTGCGGCATCCGTTGAACTGCAGCGTCAAAAGGATGTTTGGAGGTTGCGGTAGGAGGGGAAAGGAAAGAGTGATCTCTGGCGGTGGTGCTGACGGAATTTCAAGGCCTCCGGTGTACAGCGGTGGCTGGGCGAAGCGGCGATAGACGATGGTTTCAAGCCTTGTTTGGGGTCGAGTTCCAGATTTCGATTCGAGGGGACTTGGAATAGTCTGGGTGGTCAGAGCGACTGAGCTCGCCGTTGATGACTTGATGGTGATCGGAGTATTGGTCGGAAGGTCGGCGGTGGTGTGTGCACGTGCACGAGAATTTTGTTGTATCTTCGTTTTTGCCGTGTGGTGTTGAACTCGGGAAGAAGATGCTGAGTGCTCGGGTTCGAGTGCGAGTCCATAGGGTTTTGGCTCGAGTGAATTTCGGGGTTGTTGTCTTTGGCTGGGGTTGTTTATAAGATAATAGGGTTTAAACTTTATAAGTAAACTATTACCAGTTTTAAATTTTAAACTAAACTAAGCTTTTAAAAAGGAAAGGGAAGTTCTCGCGTTTATCTCGGAGTAGGCTCCAGGTTGAATTCGAAGAAATTTATAGGAAGTTTTAAATTAAATTGAAAAGCAAGTTTTAAAAATTTAAAGGTAAATCAAGTTCAAATTAATTTTAAATCAATTTCTTTATATGTTAATGTTTTTAAATACTTGGTTTAAGAAAAGTTCTATGTCTTGTGTAACTTAAAATTAGTTAAGTTCTTAAGTTATTTAGCTTAAGTTAAAAATATAATTAAGTGGTTAATTAAAAGATTAATGTTTTATCTTAAAATCAATTAAGATTTTGGGTAATTATAGATTAATTAAATTAATGAAGAATTAGAGAGAAGATTAATTAATTAAGTGGTTTAGGATAATTCAGAATAATAAGTATGAGTTATTAATAAACGATTAGAAATTAATTAATCAAGTGATTAGAGATTAATTAAGAAATTAATTAAATAATTAGAGATTTATTAATTGGTAATTAAGAATTTATTAAGTTATATCAAATAATAGTTGATTAAAGTTTAATTACTTAAAGAAAGTAATTAAAGAATTATTAATAATTAATGAGGGATCATTAATTAGGGATTATTTAATAATTAATAAATGGTAAATTAATTGAGAATGGTGACTATTAATCTTGCATATAGATGATAAACCTAAATTGAATACCTTGGTTGTCTGAATATCTCTGATATATGAATTGTGGTGTACTATGATATGATATGATGGATTGAACAGTAATATTGTGGGTTATCTATCGATAATGAATTGTTGTGTGAATAGAATACCCTGTATTTAATTTGATATGTGTTCACTTAGACAATTTAGATAAAGATGACATTGATTTCGAAGAGACCGGGGTCGGGTATCAACAAATACCCGAAACCACTTCGAACTTGTAATCTACAATGATTCTTTATAGATTGATGTGTGATATCAATAGGTTGTAATGGAACAATTTAAATGACTGGACCATTTGAAACTAAGTGAAGGTACTAGTGATTGATTTGTGAATATAAGTGTTGACTATAACAAGTTGTGAACTGGTAGAATGAATGAGTTACCCCGGGTTTTAATTAAGTTCTATACATTGGAATTTCATGTTAGATGGGTTTACTCACGCTGGTTTCCAGCCTGACCCGAGTGTTACTTTGATGTAATGCTCGGGTCAGACCGAGTATTACAGATTTTCAAGTAAGGACGTTTGGGAGTTCAGGAGACGAGCTGGATGGCAGGAACGTATGGAGTGTTTCTACTGTGTTATATTATTGTATATCTGAGGCTTGATAATTATGTATATCCAGTGTCTGTATAAATATGTAACTCTGATGTATTAAAATGTAATCGACAGATATAATATTGTTTTGTAAAACTGTTATCATTTATTATTATATTTTATCCGCTGCGAATGTGAGATGTTGATGTTTCTGATCTTCTTCTTCTTCTTCTTCTGTTTCTTTCTTCTATCTCTTTCTTTTTCTTCTAACTATCTGGAAATTTCGGGTTCGAAATTTCCGGGTCGTTACATTTGGTATCAGAGCTAAAGGTTAAGCGAGAACCTTGGCTCTGTTGGGATTACTCGTTAAGGATAGGGTCAATGGTACCCTAGAACGAGTTGAGTGTATATATATATATATATGAGAGCGTAATTGTTATTTTCTTATATAAGGATTTTAAATGATTTTATATAAGAATATATTTTGATATATAAAATGATATTTCTTTCTAATAAATATTAAGGTAATTGGTTGTTAAAATATTGGAATTAAATTAAGTGGTAATAGAAATAAAGCCAAATTAAAATTGAATGAAGATAAGTTTGAAATGAATTCAAACTAAAATTAAAATCTTGAATTTGTAGAAATGTTATCAAGAATAAAGGTAATAATGAATTGGTTTCCAAATATGATAATCTTGGTTATTATCATAAATGGTAATTATGTTTAATAATGAATGTTGTTAATGATTTAGCAAAATGAAATGTTTAGGGAAGTAAACATTTAAGTGAATATAACTTATAAATTGGAATTGAAGAGAATTTAAAATTGTGAAATTTTAAATCTAAATCCAGAAAACTTGAAATTGTTTTAAAGAAGTTGTTTTGAATTAAAACCAAAGGTGGTTTAAAAATTTAAAGTATAACTTGGTGTGTAAAGAAAATGTATATATGAGGAATATATATAATACCAATGATGATTTGAAATAAACACTTAAGTTGAGTTTTAAATTGGAATGTGATGTAAAACCCAAAGTAAAGTAAGTTTTTAAACTTAAAAGGGGAAAGACTATTAATCTAAAGTTTAAAATTTTGAATGGGAATTCAAATTGTGAAAAGTTGACCGGATTAAGTAAATTTAACTTGAAGGAAGTTAAATAAGTTGAATAAATAACTTGAATTGGAAATTTCAAGATGAAATTTAAATTTAACTTGGATAGTTAAATGGTTAATTTAAATGGGAGTTATGAGTGATCTCAAAATGGGTTTGAGATCTGGAAATTGAAAATGGATAATAAATTAGAATCTGAAGATTAAATTGTTTTTGAATTCTTATTTGAACTTTGTAATAAGTTAAGTAAAGATAATTTTAAAATGGAATTTTGAAATTGAATTCAGAATTAAAAGGTTTAAAGATTTAATTTGTTAAAATAAAAAAAATAAAGGTTGAATTAATTTAAAAGTGAAGGAATTGTGATTTAAGGAATTAAATCAATATTTAAAAAATTTAACTCGAATTTATATAATTCGAGATAGTTTAAAATTGAGATTTAAATTGAATTAGTTCAAACTGAATTTGATTTGAATAAATGGGAATTGTGATTTAAGATAAATAAGTTTAAATTTCAAATGGAAAATTTGAATTGAATTAATTTAAAATAAAAATTGAAGATTGAATGAGTTCAAAAAAATTCAAATGGGAATTGGGATTAATTCATATAGAAATTGAAATGATTTGAAATTTAAGTAGATTCAATTTGAAATTAGTTTGAATAATTTGAAATTGTAATTAAAATGAATATGTTTAAAATCAAATGGAATTTGATTTGAAATTTGGAAAGGAATTAAGATTAATTCAACTTGAATTGGGATTGAATAAAATTCAATGGAAATTGAAGTATTGAGTCAATTTAAATGGAAGTGGAAATTTAAATTGAATTAATGAGAAATTAATTGGAAATGAAGATTGGGAAATTAAACAGTTTGGCTCTGGATTATTTTCAAATTGTTTTAATACAAGTATATGTTTCCAAACTATTTGCTATACAATCTTTCTTCTTAAACCCCAAACTATCTTATACTTATTTTACAATTATTTTGAAACTATTTAATTATTTCGAAATTATTTAACTATTTTGAAACTGTCTTATAAACTAATTACTATTTTTCAGTTACTTATATCTAATCGCTATTTTAAAAACTATTTTGCAATTATCTAACTATTTTATACCTACTTAACTATTTTACAGCTATTTTACAAACTAATAACTATTTTTCAACTACTTATCTACTTTAAACTTTTCCAAGCTATTTTTTAAATTTAAATAGGTCAGAGTTCAAACTGTTTGTAATTGAAGTAATAACTCAATTGGAAATGGAAGCAATTGAGAATAAGTGAATGGAATTAAAGGAAATGTGAATAGAAAAGAGAATTGATTTGGCTAATAACCAACAAAGATAAATACGTAGGATATACGTATATTATTCTATTCGCATAGTAATTTGATCCAGATTCGAACATAGAATTTCGAGATAGTATTATCGATCCGAGTTGGGATTTTTCGCTCGATTTTCGACGGCGAACCTGGATATGGATCTTTGATTGGTTCTGGATATTCTCTATCATAGTTGTGACTATGCAAGGAGAATGACGGTTTCTAATCAAGAAACCAGATCTGAGTCCGCACTAGGAAGTCGGGTGGACGATACTAGTTCGGAAGTGAAATTGTGTGATCGATTGAGCGATCAGATTGATATTGTGTACGGATGATATGTGTACATCGTACGGATTTGAATGAAATTGATATTGAAAATTTATGGATAAGAACTGTAAAATGGTTTTTGAAAAGAAATATGGTTAATAACTTTATAAAAGATTTATCAAATGTGAATATTTGATTTAGAATAAAATAAAGTTATATATCCTTGTTATATAAGGTAAATCTTCCCTTGTTGAATCTATTGCTAAAAGAA
This sequence comes from Allium fistulosum, assembly GCA_030737815.1. Classification (NCBI taxonomy): domain Eukaryota; kingdom Viridiplantae; phylum Streptophyta; class Magnoliopsida; order Asparagales; family Amaryllidaceae; genus Allium; species Allium fistulosum. Next base: position 588,509,258 of record CM060907.1, on the reverse strand, counting down.
AAGGGTTTTGAAATATTTGAAGTATAAAAGAGGTTTTATACAAAGTTGAAATGATCCAAAGATTTTAAAAGTTATATATATCTATATCTATATATATAAAGGATCTTATGAGAATGATTTTGGAAAAGGTTTTGGGAACCTATGAATTTGGGAAAGGCTTTTGATTTTTGGGAAAATCAATTTTGGATTTTGAAAAGCCTAGTTTGAGAATTATCGATTTTGGTAATCGATTTTGTGTAAAGGAGATTTTGATAAATCATAAAGGGTATGATTTGAAGATACTATAAGTATATAGTATAAAGTGTTTTGAGAATAGCTCTGGGGAAAAAGGCGCTTCCTTGAAATGAACTTCTCAGGAGTACCACTGGGTGGTACTGCCTTGAGCCCCAAGGGGGGTTTCTAAAGTTGATCCTGTGAGGAGTCCGGACAAAACTAGTTCCTGAGGATTATTTGTGTAGCGAAAGTCGAGGGGCTGGTGCCCACAGAGGCATTTGAGTTATGCTGTGACAACAATTTAACTCAATGTCACTGCGATCTACTGCAGACCATAGCGAAAGTCATGTGTGCCGCTGAGAGCCAACTGTCTACGTTTGATTTTATATCGGTAGACTGTGACACTATGGTAACATAGCGAAAGTCGTTTGTGCCGCTGAGAGCCAACAGTCTGCGTTTGATTTTATATCGGTAGACTGCGACCTATGTGGGAGAAGTTTCATTTTGACAGCGAAATCGTGTGTGCCGCTGAGAGCCAACATTTACATGGACTTTTGCTGCGATGGCAACGTAACCCTGGAATGTAACTGCGATCTGTTGTGGGTTCCATGCTGTCATCAGTTACATGGACTTTTGCTGCGATGGCAACGTAACCCGTGATGTAACTGTGACCATGGATGGGGGTGATGATTTCCAGAGCATTCTCACCAAAGATATTTCCTCTATTTTCAAAAATGTTTTCTATATTTTCATAAATTATTTTCCAAATATTTTCACTGGGTGTTGAAAACGGGTTTGCTAAGTCCTTATAGATTTTCAGTCCTACGTCTGATCAACGTATGACCGAATTTCTGTGAGAACAAGGATGGACTTGTTGAAACATCGAGTTATAAAAAGTATTTTTATAAAAACTATTTTGATAATATTATGTAGATTTTTAAAATGTTTTGAAAAATTTAAATAAAAAGAGTTAAGATGTCTAAGGAATAATTTAACTAATAATCAACATTATAATAAAATTCTTGCTTCGTTCCTTTTCGAGGACGAAAAGATTTAAAGGGGGGAGGAATGTGATAACCCGGATTTTTGGATATCTGGTAAATTGGTAAATTAACTGATTTTTACTATTAAGATACTGGTTTTTAGTTAGTTGAACAAATTTATACAAATATCTGGATGAATATTATGAATAGATATATGAAAAACTCTATTAAGTTGGAATTTATAAGTTTTCAAGTATATGAGTGTGTGTATATATATATATATATTGTGATTTGAAGCATGAGTTTGAATCCAATATAATAATTTTTCAAAAGTTATTTAAAGTTAACTATGTATTTTAAAAACTCTAAAGATAAATATTTATTCATTTAAAGGCATGATAGTTAAAATAAGATTTAATAAAGGATTTATTATGCTCTCTTTTAAAATTTCTTAAACTATAATGGTTTGTAAATATACATAGGAAAGTTTAAAACAAATGATACATAAATTTGTGTAAAACATTAGAAAAGATTAAAAAAAAAGAAGAATAAATACTCTTTCTTTTAAAATTACACATGAATAAGAATAATTTAAAATGTATAGATTTTTAAACAATTTAAATAAAAATTTAAAACACTCTAAATACATGTGTAAGTCTCTTAAGACATCTAAATAACATGTGTAAGCTATTAAATAAACCAAGTGACAAATGTTATATATATAAAAATAATAATAAAACAAGTGTCTCTTAACCTCATATTTTCCAATTCTTTCATAACTTAAGTAATCTTCAGCCAACATCTAAACGAAAATCTGAAACCAATAATTTCCTCTAACCAAATCAAACTACAGCTATTTGAATCATCTTTAAAACTGAAGTGCAAATCAAAGTTTCAAACCTGAAGCAAGATGCCAATTTCAAAAGCAAATCAAACAAGATTTTCTCAGATTTAAGCAAGCAACTCAGTTCAAATTTAAATACAATCAGTTTTCAACCTGTAATAACTCAAGAATCATCTCAATAATCAAGCAGTAGTTTCAGATTCAAAGACCAAGAAGATCTGATTCAATTTCTGGTTTTCAAGTTTTCAAATTCAGAGAAAAATCAAATTCCAGGCTTTCAAATAAGGCTCTGTTCTTCTTTAACAGGTGAGTAAACTATACATGCAGAAATTATTTCAAGTTAAGTATGATTAATGTTTATATGACGATTTAAATATGAAGTATGTATACATGTATATTTTGTTTTGTTCTTCACTTTCAAGTTACAAATAGGATTCAAACATTTTAACTGCTCTTCATCTGATATTCTTTAGATTTCAATATATAAACAAAATATGTTTGTTATATCAAGATATCAAATTTAAAAATGTTTCCAAGTTAAATCTGAAGTTAGTTTAAATAAAAAGGGGGAAGAACAGTAAGATTTAAACCATATCAAAATTTCGATCTTAACAATTGAATGATTCAAGTATATAATCTGAATTGTTATCGAAATTGATGATTTTTAAGATTTTAATCATGATTTTTAGACTTGTAAATTGAGAGAAATGGCATGTTGAACGGAAAGCGAGTTTGAGCAATTTCCGGCGATCACGTGGGTTGTGGACGGCGGGGTTATAGCTGAAGGAAGTTCGTGGATCAGTGGTCACGAGAAAAATGGAGATGTATTTTTATGATCACCGTAGCGGCGAGGAGAAGAGGAAGTAGGGTTTTGGAATGTGGTTTTGATGGTGTGCGGCATCCGTTGAACTGCAGCGTCAAAAGGATGTTTGGAGGTTGCGGTAGGAGGGGAAAGGAAAGAGTGATCTCTGGCGGTGGTGCTGACGGAATTTCAAGGCCTCCGGTGTACAGCGGTGGCTGGGCGAAGCGGCGATAGACGATGGTTTCAAGCCTTGTTTGGGGTCGAGTTCCAGATTTCGATTCGAGGGGACTTGGAATAGTCTGGGTGGTCAGAGCGACTGAGCTCGCCGTTGATGACTTGATGGTGATCGGAGTATTGGTCGGAAGGTCGGCGGTGGTGTGTGCACGTGCACGAGAATTTTGTTGTATCTTCGTTTTTGCCGTGTGGTGTTGAACTCGGGAAGAAGATGCTGAGTGCTCGGGTTCGAGTGCGAGTCCATAGGGTTTTGGCTCGAGTGAATTTCGGGGTTGTTGTCTTTGGCTGGGGTTGTTTATAAGATAATAGGGTTTAAACTTTATAAGTAAACTATTACCAGTTTTAAATTTTAAACTAAACTAAGCTTTTAAAAAGGAAAGGGAAGTTCTCGCGTTTATCTCGGAGTAGGCTCCAGGTTGAATTCGAAGAAATTTATAGGAAGTTTTAAATTAAATTGAAAAGCAAGTTTTAAAAATTTAAAGGTAAATCAAGTTCAAATTAATTTTAAATCAATTTCTTTATATGTTAATGTTTTTAAATACTTGGTTTAAGAAAACTTCTATGTCTTGTGTAACTTAAAATTAGTTAAGTTCTTAAGTTATTTAGCTTAAGTTAAAAATATAATTAAGTGGTTAATTAAAAGATTAATGTTTTATCTTAAAATCAATTAAGATTTTGGGTAATTATAGATTAATTAAATTAATGAAGAATTAGAGAGAAGATTAATTAATTAAGTGGTTCAGGATAATTCAGAATAATAAGTATGAGTTATTAATAAACGATTAGAAATTAATTAATCAAGTGATTAGAGATTAATTAAGAAATTAATTAAATAATTAGAGATTTATTAATTGGTAATTAAGAATTTATTAAGTTATATCAAATAATAGTTGATTAAAGTTTAATTACTTAAAGAAAGTAATTAAAGAATTATTAATAATTAATGAGGGATCATTAATTAGGGATTATTTAATAATTAATAAATGGTAAATTAATTGAGAATGGTGACTATTAATCTTGCATATAGATGATAAACCTAAATTGAATACCTTGGTTGTCTGAATATCTCTGATATATGAATTGTGGTGTACTATGATATGATATGATGGATTGAACAGTAATATTGTGGGTTATCTATCGATAATGAATTGTTGTGTGAATAGAATACCCTGTATTTAATTTGATATGTGTTCACTTAGACAATTTAGATAAAGATGACATTGATTTCGAAGAGACCGGGGTCGGGTATCAACAAATACCCGAAACCACTTCGAACTTGTAATCTACAATGATTCTTTATAGATTGATGTGTGATATCAATAGGTTGTAATGGAACAATTTAAATGACTGGACCATTTGAAACTAAGTGAAGGTACTAGTGATTGATTTGTGAATATAAGTGTTGACTATAACAAGTTGTGAACTGGTAGAATGAATGAGTTACCCCGGGTTTTAATTAAGTTCTATACATTGGAATTTCATGTTAGATGGGTTTACTCACGCTGGTTTCCAGCCTGACCCGGGTGTTACTTTGATGTAATGCTCGGGTCAGACCGAGTATTACAGATTTTCAGGTAAGGACGTTTGGGAGTTCAGGAGACGAGCTGGATGGCAGGAACGTATGGAGTGTTTCTACTGTGTTATATTATTGTATATCTGAGGCTTGATAATTATGTATATCCAGTGTCTGTATAAATATGTAACTCTGATGTATTAAAATGTAATCGACAGATATAATATTGTTTTGTAAAACTGTTATCATTTATTATTATATTTTATCCGCTGCGAATGTGAGATGTTGATGTTTCTGATCTTCTTCTTCTTCTTCTTCTGTTTCTTTCTTCTATCTCTTTCTTTTTCTTCTAACTATCTGGAAATTTCGGGTTCGAAATTTCCGGGTCGTTACAGTCCCGCCAGAGGCGTTTCTTTCGTGGAATAGGAAGTTCCTTAGCCTGACCATTTGTTGAAAAATCCAAAGAAACAATACGAACCCTGTACGGTTTTAGTTGTATTACCTGCTATGGAATGTGGCGGTAACCTGCTATTGAACATAGTAGCTATAGTAGGCATAAGTACAGAATGCCTATGCTGGCTAAGATTAATATTCTATTTTCGTAATGATTTCTACACTATGCACTAATAATAATATCAAAAATGATTTGATTTTGCGTAGTAAGCATCTTTGACTATCATAAGGAGAAATCTCCTCCAATTCTGCGTTTGCATTGTGTGTGTGGCGGGAGGCCTTATGGTAGTTTCATTTTCTAAAAGCATTGCGAATTGACTTTAAAATTCTTTTGCTATTCGTTTTTAAAGATAAACTGTTTTTGTTGCTCACACCAGTCCCATGACTGATCCGGAGTTTATTGTTTCTTTCCTAAACTCTGGATGCTCATAATTTTCTACACGAGCAGTCTAGAGTTGGGTTTTTCAGATAGTCGGATTAGTAGATTTTATGGAGCTAGTTCAGTCTTTGGATACGGACTGCACTTGCTTATCTTTTTGTCTCGTTATTGGGAGTTCGAGCTATTTCTAGATTGGTGCTTTGGAGATGGAGATTATCCGCTGCTGATGTTATCGTTTTCTTTTCCGCTGCTGTTTCTTGTATCATATCTCTGATGTATATTGATATTCATTGTATCACTCTATTGTATCAGATATTGTATATCAATGTATTATTCTTTTTATTCCGCTGTGTTATTTACTTAACTGTGTTATAAGCTCCGGCGAATCGGATTTGAACGGTCGAATCTACGGCATTCTAGTACAATGTGAAGTACGGATGTTGATTTTCGAGAGCGAAAATTTGGGACGTTACATTTGGTATCAGAGCTAAGGTTGAACTTTAGCTCAGGAGTATAACACATTAAGTAACTCATTAGAGATAGGGTGAAGTATCCCTAGAATGAGTATATTCCTCAGATATCCGTTTAAACGTCTCAGTAAATCCTCTTGCTATCCACTGATAGTGAGTATGAGTGCATGAAGAGGACGAGATAGGGGACAGGGGAATACGACTATAAATGGTCAATACCCTGCAACAGTGGAAACAACTTTCTTATCAATCTTCTTTGATTCATTTCAAAATTCTTTTCATTGCTTCGTATCAGCTACAAGAAGAAGTTTCTGATGGCTCTACGAATCATTGTAGAAAATCCTTACTTCGTATTTTCGTCGGTTTCTTATCAGCTTTTTTATTTAAACCTTAATGAATTTGAAATTAGAAATTTAAATAAATTGGAAATTTTGAATTGAGTTAAATTGATTAATAGAATTAAATCAATAAAACGATTTCGTTTAAAACCAAATTTTGAAATTCTATTGTGATTTCTTGTGAATACCAAAGTCCGAAGAGGGACAAATTGGTATGTATTCTGAGATATTCCGACTAGAGTTTGGAATTCATATCGTAAGTTTGAGAAATTATAGGAGATCGAATCTGTCTATCTCTGTGTTGTTTTCGTGCCTGCGAATTTCGAGGACGAAATTCTTTTAAGGGGGAAGTTTGTAACGACCCTAGATTTTAATTTAATTTAAATTGATAAATAAATAAATTTTGAATAAAAAATTGTAATGTTTATTGTAAAGTGATTCGAGTTTCCCCGATATCCAAATATATTTTGTATAAATCATTTAAATTTAAAAATATTGTAAATATTGTATATATATGTGTATATATGTATTTGGGCATATACGAGTGAAATTGTAAATAATGGTTTAATAATAAGTAATAATAAAGATTAGGATTGATGGTTAATAATAATTTGAATTTATAAATTAACTTTTAAAACAATAAATAAAATAAAATAAAATGAATACATAGATAAATTCAAATAACATGTTAATAAACTTTGTAAAAATATAAAGTGAATACATTAGAGAAATTTAACAACAAATTAAAATAGGAATTGTTTATATTATAAAGTGGTATTATAAAGACAAGTTAGAAAACAAAACAAAATAAAATATGAGTTTGTACAAAGCCAATAAATGAAGCCACCACACCATCTTCATCTTTGTACAGCCGAAAACAAAGAAATGCAAGGCAAAGGAATTAACAAAGTAAATCTGCCTTGTCAAAAATGAAATATGAAGACACTAAACAAATGTACAAAGCAATTTATACTAGCACTATCATCAGCCACAAAACAAAAGAAAAGAAATAAAAATATACAAAATGATTAAGAGAAACATAAAGAAATTCAAACAAATACAACATAAAGTAATATTAACAAAGCAAAACCTGTACATACTACATAAAACAAGACAGCAAAAATCTTTGTACAAATAATTATGTACAAACAAATAAAATATAAATATGCTCAAAAGTGAACAAGTAAAAGAAAGCAAAGATATGCATGTAAACTAAAATAGAAACATATGTACTTGAGGCTATCATCTCCAGCCGAAATGAAGATAAGTATGAACAAAAGAAAACATAAAAGTACATAAGCATGGTAGGTAAGACAAGGTAATTATGCCACATGCCTCTAGCATTGAATGCAAGCATCTTCAGCATGCTTATTTTACAAATTGCATTACCTTGTAAACTTCCTATATATCAACCTCCTCTCTATTTGTTTCATTCGAAACTGAGTAAAAATCTAAAGCAATATTATTTCAAAACTTAAAAACAAATCTCAACTTCAACAATAATACAATCAATACAAACTAGAGGAAGGAGACTTCAGCTAACATTTCAAACTCTGTTCAAATAAGAAGGCTCTGTCCATTTCTTAAAAACAGGTGAGTAACTCTTCTTTCTAAAATTTTAAACATGATTCTGTTGCAAGTATTTGTGGTAAGTACATTTGTATACAAGTATGCTTCTCTGCGTATACATGGATGATGGATGAATATATGTGCATAGTTATCTCTTGTATCATCTCTGTGCCAGTTTTTCAAGCTCAAGTTTTAGTTTAAAAAAAATCAAATCCTCTTGGTCTATTGACTCTTTGTATTGGAGATCAAAAAAAAGTGTTTGTTTGCTCACGAACAAAGTGTTGAAAATCGTTTCGAATTGAAATAACTTATCTGTGCTTCTGGGAATCAACGTAATTGAGCACCACTTAAATTTTGTTAAAATTCAAACTTTTCAATTTACGAATTCAGATATATAGATCGAATTCGCAAGCTTAAACATGATTTTTAAAGAAAGAATTAGGATTTTTAGATCAAAAATCAAAGAGCAGTTTGGGTTCATTCGAATTTCATTTGTTTGGCGATTTTCGATGATCGTGGCGAATGGAGGGGTCGAGCCTCTTTCAGGTGATGGAGGAGCCTACGTCAACGGTGGGAAAAATACTCGGAGACGCTCACATTCACTGTGGCGACAGCGGTGGATAAAATTTGTTTCTAAACCTAGTTTTGTCGAGTGAGGATGTTTCGATTCGTTCATCGCTTGGAGTTGATCGAGTGCTATGAAACTCTGGGAGGTGGTAGAGGGAACTTTGGCGATCGTGTGGCCGAAGTTTCAAGCTGCCCGGTGGTCGAGGTTGTGTGTATGGCGGCATTCCAGGTTGGGTGGTGATGGGTCTCGCTGTTCCAGGTTTGGGTTGCGAACTCGTTTTCAAATTCGAGAAGACTGGTGATATTTGTCGGTGGTCGAGGCAATGTTGAGATGGTCGTCGACTTGGGGAGGCTAGCAGCGTTGATCGGAGGGGGCTGGAGTAGTAGTGAACGTGCACATGCACGTTTGGCGTTGTTTGATGGTCCTGTGGTTTGTGTTTTGGAGAAGAAGTAGGAAACTCGGTACGAACTCGAGTTTGAAGCGTGTCGATCTCGAAGCTGGAATAGGAAGTGCTCGAGTCAGATTTTGTCCCAGGCTTTTCAACTTGAACCTGTTTTCTGTTTCCTGAATTTGAAAACCAAATTCAAATTTATGAAACAAAGTGTTAAACTGAGGTTTAAATCAAAATACAAATGAAATTCAAGTCTGAATTGAAATTTAGTTTGAACATGAATAAAGCTTAAAAATTCAATTTTTTTAAATAACTCAAGAGAAATTAAATGTTTGAAGAAACTTGAATTTAAAATAGATTTGAAATTTGAAACAATGTTTTTACCATGTTGTAAAGAACATATTTAATCATGAATGAGTGGCTTTAAACAATAAAGATATATGATTTCTAATTCATTAACAAATGAGTTCTTATTTGTGAATCGATTTATAATGATTAATATAAGTAAATCTCTTTAGAAAGGTAATTAAAGAAATTCAATAGTTAATGAAATCACTAACTAAGATTTTATTTGAATAATTCACAAATGTGATAAATTGTGACAATCAATTGGATTAGATTAATTAAAGATAATCATTTATAAAATTGTGGAAGTGTAATTACTTTATGGAAGTAATTAAGAAGCTAATTACTCAATATAATTAATTTTGTGGTTAGAGATGATCCTTTTTGTAATTAATTAAATGTTAAATCAATGATTTATTCATTTATTAAGGATAATAAATTTAATGTTAATTAACCTAGGTTAGTAATTAATCTGAGTCCCATTAATTAAATAATAAATAAATTAACCTCACTTATGGACGACTGTATTCTATTGGATGTTGTGATTTTTGATATCCCTGATATATGATGCTTTGTGATACATCCTGATTTATGTTGTGATCTGTGATTTCTATTTCTGTGATATATTACTATGTGAATATGAAACCCTTGGCCGTAAAACGACACTTGAATTTCGATGCGACAGGGAGTCGGATTCCAGTTGGTTATCCGAAACCCACATCGAATTGTAATAGTGAATTTTTGTGACTGATAAATTTATTTTATCCATGAATCTGTGAATGAAGATAACCGTTATCGATTATACCGCTTATCGATATATCTGTGATGATTGATGTTGCACTATTGTGTGTAAAACCCCTGGACTACACTTTTACACACACAAATATGGATTTCACGTGGAAATCGGTTAAGTCATAGATAATTTAAATTTGATGTTTTTGAGATTGAAATTTTAATTTCAATTGATTTTGAAATTGGAAATTTGGGTTTAAAGTGAAAAGCTTTTGAAATAGAATTTCAAAGATAAAAGTTATTTTGAATAACTTAATCGAGTTTTGAAAATTTAAATAATTTGATTTAAATTTGAATTCAAGTTTGAAATTGAATCCTATGATTTGAAAACTAGGGATTAAAGATGATATAAATGTGTTTATATGAATTTAAACCATTTTAAAAGTATAATTTTGAGAATTTGGATTTAACTCAAAGACTTTAACTCGTATAAATGAATCAGATTTCTAAAATGAAAACTGCTTGTTTTCAAAGAATAAAAGCTTTCATATATATAAGAAATGAAATTCCAATTTAAAGAAATTTCAAGTATGAATTGAAAAATGGTTTTCCAAGTTATGAATGAATTCTTTTTGAAAGCGATGAATTGAATCTGTTATTTTTAACAGATTTAAAATGATGTTTTGTTTAAACCATTCGAAATGAAATTGTTTTGAAAACTATAAGTTGAATCTTTGTTTAAAAGATCTAACGAGTTAAACTGAAATGGAAATTGATTTAGAAAATCTGTGAATGAATCTTTTATTTAAAAGATTTAAATGTGGAAATTGTTTAAACCGTTGAAGGTTGTTTAAAATGAATCTTTTTGTTTAAAGATTTGAAAATGGTAATTTGTTAAACCATTTGAAGAAAGATTTTGGGTAATAAGTTGTGACTTAATTGAAATCCCAATATCCATATATTTTTAAATATTTCTCTCATTATTCGAGTTAGCCGGGAAAAGACATTTGTGTCATATAACCCATTCCGAATAATGATACGTCGTATATGGATAGCATTTGAAGACCGGTGGTGAAGACCGGATATTTTCGAAAATGAAAGGACAACCTGTCGAATGTCTCTGCACCGAGTTGCTCCGGTATAGAGATTTATATCACTCTTTTTGTGATGGAAAGTCCGGACGTGATTGGAAATTATCCGGATTTGCAAGGGCTTCGTAAGAAGTGCCTTCGGTTCTGTTCGATCCCGGAACAGACTTGTATGGTTACATGTCTGACATTACACTTTGAGATATAAAGCCGATTTCTTTCAAATACATTTCTGTTGGTGGCGGAAAATTTATTCTCTTAGCTTAACACCCTTCTCTGAGACGTACGAGCTCAGAGGTTATGTAGTTGAAGGTTATCAGCGATATATTCCCAATTTGGTAATGTGACATGCTGAGTGTTACTGTGTGATGATCATTGTTTGATCATTTGTGATATGATCATTTGTTTGATCATTTATCCTTGTGATCATTTCTTCGATCATCTGTTGACCCAAAGCGTGGCTTTTTGAAAAAAAGCGTAGCTTTGTGGATGAGACTTCGTCGAACCTCACAACCCGGTAATGGTCGAAACAGGAATTGTGCGGCAAGGTTTCAGGGGTAGCTCCTCTAGGTTATGACCATTCCTTCTGGAATAGGTTAGTATCGTGGTATGGAGCCCAGATACTTACTCATGTGGACACACTTTATTTATTATGTGTGATGTTGGTTTCGAGGCGCCTCGGTTAAAGGTCCCAAAGGACCGGGGGTGGCATATCTGAGGTTTTGTATATTCCCTTGGGAAAAGGGGTAGCCGGCCTTGTTTGGCAGAGATCTAACCGTAATGTTAGGTTATTTCTCGGAGCGTCCCGCCAGAGGCGTTTCTTTCGTGGAATAGGAAGTTCCTTAGCCTGACCATTTATTGGAAAAATCCAAAGAAACAATACGAACCTTGTACGGTTTTAGTTGTATTACCTGCTATGGAATGTGGCGGTAACCTGCTATTGAACATAGTAGCTATAGTAGGCATAAGTGCGGAATGCCTATGCTAGCTAAGATTAATATTATATTTTCGAAATGATTTCTACACTATGTGTAACAATCCGGGATTTCACAATTATTTTATTATCGTCATTAGACAATTAATATAGTTGCTAATTGCTAATTGAAGCTTTTAAACTGAGTTGAAATTCTTTTATAAATTGTTAAAAGGATTTGTGGGCTTTGGAAATTGAATAGTGGCCCATGTTTTAATTGAAGCCGTGAAAATTTGCAAGGCTAATACCGTTCCTCTTTATCTTATTTTCATTTTTTCGAAAACCCTAGCTAAATAAACGAAAAGAAAATGAAATGGAGGCTCTGTTCTTTTCTTTGTTCGATCGAAAATAGGGCTTCGTTCACGTTGTTCCGATTAGCTCTGTAATTAGGGATGGTGAAGTCGCCGCCTAGTTTAAGGATGATGCTTCGATTTGCTTACTTCAATCGATTCGTTCGCGGTTTCTTCTCTTCGATTGAGTTCGACTTCAATTGGATCTGCGCCCTCGAAAATAGGTGAGTGATTTATTCACTCACATCTAATTTAAACCCCTATTTTTGTTCGATTCGAAATTGCTAATTATTGTGTTTGTCTGAAAGGAGCTTGACTTCGTCTCGGCCATTCAATTTTGTTTCGATCCTGATGTTGTTCGACTTTTGACTGTGTTCGATTTTTGTTCTAGTTGGGTTTTGACTGCTGTTCGTAGTGAAGTATGGTGTTCTTGTTGTTTTACTATTTATAATTACACTTGATGTTTTCAGCCATTCGAGTATATTTTGATGTGGATGATTTATCTTGGCCATTTGAGTTTGTTAAAATGATTTGGCGATGTTTTTGTCGTCATGGTTTTGCGAAATTGCTGATTCTTGGTTGACTTCGGTCACTATGATTATGTTGACATTTGATTCTTGCTTGATCTATTTCAAATATTGCTGGCCTTTGCCTTTTCTTCGGCACTGTGCCTTGTTCTTGACCAAGATAGGTGTGGTGTCCAGTTTACAGTCGAATATATGTTGCATTTTTGGGTACACTTAGCTTATGATTCACCTTGTACACTACACTTGTACATATTATCACTGGTCCTTTTATACATGTTTGAACTAACTGTTCTATATTCTTAGTGCATTGGTTTGAGGTAGGATTCAGCTTGTACTCTTGTCTCTTTGATGTTGTCTATGTTGGCCTTTTGTGATTGCCACTTTGTGCATTGAGTTCTGTTAGTTGTCAGAGTAGCTTGATCATTTGGGTCATTCACTTGATACTGTTTTGCCCCTGTAGCCTGATTTTCACATGTTCACTTCCTATTACGTGTTCATGTTGTTTGCAACACTGTCCTATGCTTGTTGCAAAGATACTCCTTTCATTCTGGTATACTCTATGTGGTCACTGTTCTGTTATTGTTGTTATGCCATTGTTAATTATATTTTGACCAGGTTATGCTGATCAGTTGAGTTCGACACTTGAGTTGTCGTGGTTTGACGGTTTAGTTCCTGGTTAATTGCTGTTTCAACTGCAGTTTTATTGTGCAGATTGTTTCTTGCTCTGTTGTGCAGTTCGACTTTGTGATCTTATTGAGACTGCAGTTTTGTTGCAGTTGACCCTCGTATTCATTTGTGACTGCAATTTCTTTTTATATGCAGTTGTAGCCCTTGTTGCTTTGCAATGCATTAATACGTTTGGATTGTTTTTCTAATTCCCTTGTGTTGAACCCAATATTTGGGTTTGACCTTGTGATCATTGTGACTTTCACTGAGCTTTTTGTGTATCTCCTGCGATAGTGGCGAGGCAGTACACGCGTGCGTGTACTGCAGCCCTATCAGATTTGACAGTTTTAAATTGATTTAGTCGATTTGATAAATTGTTTAATTATCTCTGTCGATGATTTAAATCTGCTGATTTTTGCTAAACACTATTAAGTGTTATATTGACCGTTATCCGGTTTCTTTGTTTAAAGAATCGGATAGACGGGAATTATTGTGACTGTCGTCTATTTAAATTATTACTGCCTATATGCACTAATAAACTGGTTTGAATTAGACTGACCTGGGTATTATTTTCTTTTGAATGTAATACTCGGGTCAGACCCGAGTTATTTCAGGTTGTAGATTTTCTTCTTTGAGTTGCTGTTCAGGATTTGAAGACTTTTCACATCTTCCGAAGTTGTCAGTGTCATTTTGTAGTAGTCGTGTCATTGTATAGAACGATATGTATTCATGTATATTAGTCGATAATGTACGTGTATATATAACTTCTAGAGTCGACAGTTGTAGTTGTATCATATGTATTGTGTCAACTATGTATTAACTGACATCAGTTATATATATATGAGACTTTTGTTTTTATCTATGTTCCGCAATTATATTATCTGTGTTATTGTTATATCTAATGTCCTAAACTATTATAAACTATCGTAGTTTGTTTTATACTGATAATTGGATATGTCGATGGGAGTAAATAAATAATAGATGAAAAATAAAAAGTATATACCACTCCTATCGAGATAACCAATAGTAGTGTAAGGCCAATTACGGATGGTCGCTCCTATCCAGCCTTATTCTTCGTAATAATAGACAGTATTTCTTTTAATACTCTTTGTTATTATGAGCATAGAGGTGGGGCGTCACACTATGCACTAATAATAATATCAAAAATGATTTGATTTTGCATAGTAAGCATCTTTGACTATCATAAGGAGAAATCTCCTCCAATTCTGCGTTTGCATTGTGTGTGTGGCGGGAGGCCTTATGGTAGTTTCATTTTCTAAAAGCATTGCGAATTGACTTTAAAATTCTTTTGCTATTCGTTTTTAAAGATAAACTGTTTTTGTTGCTCACACCAGTCCCATGACTGATCCGGAGTTTATTGTTTCTTTCCTAAACTCTGGATGCTCATAATTTTCTACACGAGCAGTCTAGAGTTGGGTTTTTCAAATAGTCGGATTAGTAGATTTTCTGGAGCTAGTTCAGTCTTTGGATACGGACTGCACTTGCTTATCTTTTTGTCTCATTATTGGGAGTTCGAGCTATTTCTAGATTGGTGCTTTGGAGATGGAGATTATCCGCTGCTGATGTTATCGTTTTCTTTTCCGTTGTTGTTTCTTGTATCATATCTCTGATGTATATTGATATTCATTGTATCACTCTATTGTATCAGATATTGTATATCAATGTATTATTCTTTTTATTCCGCTGTGTTATTTACTTAACTGTGTTATAAGCTCCGGCGAATCGGATTTGAACGGTCGAATCTACGGCATTCTAGTACAATGTGAAGTACGGATGTTGATTTTCGAGTGCGAAAATCCAGGACGTTACAGACTCTGTTTGAAATGACAAGAAATAGATATATTTTTTATTTGGAATAGGCAGTGTAAACAACAGAGAATAAATCTATACTTTACACATCTTTTCCTTTTTATTTGCATATATTTCTTGTTAAATCAAACGTTTTCTTTTTTTATTGAAAGTGGAGAAATAAACCAATTTATAAAAATCAACGGATGTTCTTTCCACAAATTAAACTATGGAAAATCTATGATTCAACATCAATAGGGCAATATTCAAAATCTTATCAATATTTTACCCCCAAGTACAGATCTGGAATAAAACTATACATCATTTTAAATTAAAAATCTTTGGGACTGATTTCTTGATCAAGGTGTGATGATATTTCAAATCAGATCTAAAACATGAATATGCAGGCAATGGTATTCTACACTAATTTAAGCCTAAAATTCAAAAATATGATAGATTTAGGCGTAAAAATCAAACGTATGCAAATGTAGTAGATTTTAAATCATAAACAATACATAAAATTTCCTATTCGCCTTTTAAAAGCGATCCAAATTTCCAGATCTAGAGCAAAACCTTTGATTCAACTCCAAATCCATTTTAATCCAAGAAATATGTATAAAATGGGTATATATATAAGTTACCTCGAATACGCGTATTGTTGATTGATTCTCTTCCTTTTCTTTTAATTTCTGTTCCTTTCCAATTCGTATAAATATTTTACAATTTGGAAGAATAGTGGAGAAGGGAAATGGCAGAGCTTCGCTACTATCTTCATAAAAATATAAGAAGAAAGGAGAGGGTTAGGCTTGAATTTATAGATGTAAGAATCAACCACGGTCGTTAGATTTAAAATATTAAATCCAGGCCGTTTAGGCCAAGGCTAACCCTAATTGCCGGTTACCCAACCGGTCGACCGCTCTAAAGCACTGGTCGATTGCTACATGTCGATCGGTTACAATGGATGTGCCGACCTATGGGTCCCTGTAATTAATACATAAACGCTTATTTAATTATTTCCGTTCTGAATTCGTTTTTTGTCCGTAACTTCTTTATTTGGACTCTGATCGCAAAACTAAAAATATGAAAGTTGCTCAGACTTTTGCCACGAACGCAATGGTGCGAGTTTCATGGTCGAATTCCATCATTTGCACAAATTCCATTTTTGGAGCTAAATTAACTAAATAACTAATTAAACAACTAATGCCAAATTATGAGATGTTACCATATTTTTATGCTGTACCCATGTATTTGAACAAATGATGTAACAGATTTTATGTGACAGTTTTATGATGTTTTGTATTATGACATTTAAAATGGTTCTGAAATAAAGCGGTACAATTTGATATTATATTTTGTTCTATCCGTTGCTAGTTCTGAAAGGATAGTTATTGCTCTGTATTGTTATTTTTTTCCAACCAACAACCGGTTTTAGAATGAATTTAAGTTTCAATGGGCCTTTTCTAGGTCAAAATTTAGGCATATTCTGGGGTGTGTTGTTACATTATATTGCGTATAGAAGACTCTCGTTGAATCATTCTATGATAGTTCCAAACAGCCAGCAGTACATAACCTCTTAATGCGCTCAACGGTCATGAGTAAATCACTATCATTGTCTAGAGAACGTTACGTATACTAGTCTCAACAGATGTATTGATATCCTTTTCTTGATACTTCTTCACTAGGAACATTTAAGGAGTTTGGTGTTTTGTTAATATCTTTTCAAAACTTACGGTTGTAAAAAGTTCATAAACTGTAATCGATAAAAATATTCCTATAGATATTTTATATTTATATTTTTATATCTACTTATTACTTATATCACAGTATAATGAACACATAAAGTAGAAAATAACAACAATAACATTTTTATTTCAAACAAGATCTTTTTCTAAACTATGATTTTATAACAAATTCACATAATAGCCCCTAGGGAATATCCCTAATTCTATCAATCTCCCACTTGCACTTAGGGCCAATTATGGAACTTCATCCTCATTACTATGATTAATCTTCCTAATATGGACTTAAAGACCGCTTTAATGAATGGATCTACAATGTTATCTTTTGTTTCTACCCTCAAGATCTTGATTCTCCATCATCGATAAACTATCTTATCATATAGAACTTATGGAGGATGCATCTCGATCTCTTATGGGATCGCGGTTCCTGTGCAATATAAATTGTCGTGTTGTTGTCATAATACATAAGCATCGAACATTCTATGCTCGGGATCACATTTAGCTCTTTAATGAAGTTGTACTTCCATACTGCTTCATTTGCGATATCGTTCAAGGCGATGTACTCAGCCTCCATAGTAGAATCTACCACAACTTCATGTTTGGAACTTTTCTAACTAATGGCTCCCCTATTGAGATTAAAGACAAAATTTGAGACTGACTTGCTATCATCGATATCACTTTGAAAGCTCAACTCTAAATACCCTTTAATAAGGAGTTTGATACTTCTGTAAATTAGAAACAAATCCTTAGGATTTATTAAATATTTAAGGATGACTTTGATCGTTGTCCAATGATGTTCTCCTAGATCAGATTGATATTGACTTACTACACCTAGTCTAAAGGTGACATCTTGTGACAACCCACCTTCTCGACCCTTAGAAATCAACACTAATACATCCTCGGTATTCACATGTTGTAAATCCAAGGGCCGAAGAGGCAGATTATCATGGAGTATAAAGAAAATAAAGACGGAACAGAATCTCACATGAATGGAATAACATATACTACTTCAACATATATATCTTTACAACAAAAATTTTAAATACATTTATCAGAGTTAAGCATGGACAGTTATAAATATTTGTTCTTACAAATGCGGAATACAATAGTATACGAGTGTGG
The DNA here is from genome assembly GCA_030737815.1 of Allium fistulosum. NCBI lineage: Eukaryota > Viridiplantae > Streptophyta > Magnoliopsida > Asparagales > Amaryllidaceae > Allium > Allium fistulosum. Next base: position 588,491,210 of record CM060907.1, on the reverse strand, counting down.
TGGAAATGGATAACAATCTTCAGTACTATCTGTCGAATAATGGTGAAATCACCTTTTAAATTCACACGGATAGTACCGGTTCCCTTTTATAAAACATATCTTCAAATTCGTCTTTTACAAAATCATTTGATTTTCTTATGAAACACACTTTTATACAACATACTCATTTATTATCTTATAAATTCATTAAGCCTAACCCAGTATTATTATCAAACACCTTATAGTCAAATCATGAAACTTAATTCACAAGGTGTTTATATTTAAATTTTAAATCAAACAACTAATCACTAAATGAATATCTATATCATTTGATAGATATTTTCAATAAAAAGGAACTAATTAATCAAATTATAAGCACCTATTTACCTAACATCTTTTTATTGATGATTGGTTCGAAGGAACCAGAGTCAAATTTGAGTGATTCTTATTCGAAAAGCACTTCGAACCAATTTACGTTTTCGAAGTGAATACATGATGATAGTAAATGAATGAAGGGCTGCTTGTCACTAACCCTCGGGGGAAATTTCCCATATCATATATATGTGGCAGTAGCATCTTCATTTGATTTTCGATACAAGGGTTGCTCGCTACTAATCCTAGGGGTGGTTTCCGACAGGATGTGGTAGAAGAGTTCCTTTGGTTGGTCCCATTCTTGGACAACTTATATGTACGAATGTCTGACGTTGCATTTCTAATCACATTGATTGATCCTTGTAAATGTATCATCTTTATAGTGGTAGAGAAGGTAACTTCTCTTAGCTTACACCTTTTCCTAAGACATACGAGCTCAGGAGTTATCCGTTTGTAGAAATCAGTTGTGTGATCATGGATTGGCAGTGTGACATTCAAAGTAGAATGTGCTATGTGAAAGTTAATCATTACCTCGAGCCTCATCACCCGGAAATGGCTTAAACAGGGCATGCCGTGAGGCTATGTGGGTCATGCCCATGAGGTTATGGTCATCACCCTTCTATATTACTCTCTATATGTCGAGTATGTTGTGTATTCCCTGGCCATAGATAGGTTGGTTACAACCAGGGTGATGTCATATTTGGTTCTATCTGCCACTAAGTTGGGTCTACGGGTAGGCCGGTCTTGCCAGGTGCAGAAGTTTCAAAAGCCGTTGATCCTCGGTACATTCCTCTAGAGGTGTACTATATGGAAGCTAGTATGTTGGAATTTAATCAATGTAACAATTCCGGTTAAGATTCATAAGTTTATTCGAATGGTATATTCAAAAGAATGTCATTAAAAATAATATTTCTAGATTTTACGTAGCAAATGTTTTGGTTATCATAAGGTAAAAACCTGTTCCATGTTTGTGTGCGGCATGGCCTTTTGAGATACCTTTTGTTTTCAAACACTCGTGTTTTGAGTTTCTCACATTAGTCCTATGACTGACTTGGAGTTTATTTTCTTTCCTCTTAAACTCTAGGTACCTTATTTTTTGGATAACCTAGCAGTCAGGTTTAGAAGAAATTTGAAAGAGCTCGGAGCATGGAGTTAGAAGATTCTTCAATAGACTATTACCACTTTTTCACCACACTTGTGTACTATTGTATTCCGCATTAGTAAGGACAAATATTTATAATTTTCCATGTTTAACTCTGATAAATATATTTAAAATTTTCCGCTGTAAAGATTATATATTGAAATAATATATGTTATTCCATTCTTGTGAGATTCTGTTCCATCTTTATTTTCTTTGTACTCCATGATAATCTGCCTCTTCGCTACTTGGATTTGCGCTTGAATATGGAGGATGTATTAGTGTCGATTTCTGAGAGTCAAGAAGGCGGGTCATCACATAACTAGTATAGTACATAACATGGCAAACATGGTCAATCCTATTACGGAAGATTAAGGAGTTCAAATCATGCATTATAACTCCCCATCCATAGATGGGGAGTTCTTAGAAAGGAAAATTCCATGCTAGACCAGAACATTTCCACATTTGGAATTTTCCATAGATCATAATACCTAAAATATAGGAAGCCTCACCTAAATCCTTTATCAAGAAGTTATTAAACAACCACCCTTTCACTGATTTCAACATTGGTGCTGAGAGGAGCATACCCTTGAGGCAATTATGTACTTTGATATATTATATACTTTAATATTTTATAATATAATATAATTAATTAATTAATTTAAAGTATATAATTAGAAAGTCATTAAATAATATGATATGTGATAGTTGTTACATAGAGTCATAATCATGAGAAAATTACCACAACATAAAATAACAAGTTAATTTAAATATTCATGGTCAAGATGTTTCGAGAAAAGATATCGATACATCTGTTGAGACCAGAGTACGTAATGCTCTCCAAATGTTGGGCAGTGTATTTGATAGAGTTAAGGGTATACCCTAGGGGCAATTATGTAATTGCTACATATATCTAACTTGATAACCAATCTTGTTTGAAATAAAAGGTGTTTTCTTTCTATTACATACCTAATATAATATGTTATATATTAATTACTTTAATTAAAAGCATAATTAATAGCAAATCCATGAGTGATTTATCACAATAAAAAAACATAACATTTTAAATATTCCAAGTCAAGGTGTATCAAGACTGGATGTCGATACATTCATTAAGACTATAGTACACAACGCTCTCCAAACGTTGGGCAGTGTATTACTCATGGATGCTGGGGGAACCAAAAGATTACATACTAATAGTTATTCGATAACCATAGAATGACTCACTTGATAGTTTTATATTTGTTAATATAACTAAGCTCAAATAGAAAATATCGATGTGATAAAATTACACAATTCTCTTGACTTGAGAATATTGTTAATCATTAATATGGAATCTTCGCTTCTATTATAGTTAAATCGTAGCATGGGGTCCATCGAACAACTATAGTTGGGTCAAGTGAAAGCATTGGAAGTGAAACACTATTCAAGAGAGAATTTGTCTCCTCAGTTTTATGAGGTTAGTTTCATGGTCAATCGAAGTCCACTCAAAGTCAAAGTCTCTGGCTAGAGTAGTTCGGTTAATAATAATTGTTATTGTTGAACCAAAGACTTTGTGTTTGGACTATAAAGTTGAATATGGATGATATTGGAATTTTTCCTATTACCAAAATCCATAAGTCCTAATGTAATATAGTTTTGACGAAGAGAATTGGTGTAAATAATTACCAATAATAGGTACCGCTTAAAATAGTAAAAATGGATTTTACCAAAAAAATGTTTAAGCGATAAATTCGGCCTCACTGTCACACCACCGACTAAAGTGACAAGTGAATATTAATATTCAAATTGTTTGATATTAATTACTAACTAAATTTACACCTACGAGTTGCACAACCGCATTGGTAGATTCTTTGATATACTGCATGATTTAATTGATTTATAGTTGTTGTAGATTAATTAATATTTATGAAATATTAATTATTTGTTTATTTAGTGTATTGGGTTCCATTAGTATTTTCTTGGTGCTAATAGTAATTAATTAGATGCATATATAAAAGTTATATATGTACAAATCGATATTCGATATTGACATGCATATAAATTGAATTTAAATGTGATTCATTACTAATGGGTTTGGAATGATTTAAGGCCTATATAGACTTATCTAGCAGCTATAAGAGAGCAATAGAGGGGCTAAAGATTAAAAAAAGTTGTATCTAGATTTGATAATAGAGAAGGAGTAAATCAAGAAGAGAATATCTCCTTTACTCACTTTATAAAAGGCCACATTACCCCTTATTATTGAGATGACTTTTGCTCTCCCTCTCCTCTATGATAACTTCATTTCGAGCCCCTTTTGGCCAAAGATATTAGATCTAAACATGAAATAAAAAAACCAAAAGTGGTTCTCCAAGAAGTTGGAAAGCTAGGAGCTCGAATCTAGAAAAGTCTACCAATCGAGGTGCAAAACTAAGACAACATTTTTGTGGTAACATCCTGTAATCTATGATTAGTATGTCATTGTGTTAATATAGTTTATTAATATATATATATATATATATATATATATATTTGAATGAATTCATATGCATAATCGTTGTCATGATTAATTGTATTCTCATATGTATGTATATGTAAGTTTTAATCCACAAATTTCACTGCCTATCAATTATATCTGTTTAAACTAATAAAATGAAAAAAAAAATTATATATATCAAGAATGATTTTCAAATATAATCTTTAATGATTTTTAGAACATTAAAAGCTATTTTAAATTGATTTAACACTAACTTAGCTACAAATATAAATGAACAAATAAATATATGTAGTTATATATCCAAATTTTTTTACTATGTATCATAAATTAATGTTGAAGAAAAAAAAATTATTTTTATTTTATTTAAAATCTAAAGTTTATATATATATATATATGTATTAATGTTAATGTAACATGTATTAACTAGTATCATGTGTATATATATATATATATGTATATGTATACTAATATTTTTGTTTTACAAAACTATACATTATTATTTACAGAATTAAAAAACAATTAATATATATATGTATGTATATTTTAGTTTTAATTTTGGCCGCATGGCATTTTATTTACGTACATAGATTTTAATTATCTTATTAATTATTTTAATGTATTATTATTAAAAAATAAAAATAAAAAATCATTTTCAGAAATTATATGATATAAATATATTTAGGATATTTTTATTTATTTTTATATAATATATATATATATATTAATTTAAATCTATAGACTAGATCTATTTTTAAACCGTTTTACTAATTAAAAAATTAGATAATTTGAAAATAAATTTTAAATTTTGGAATTATTAACTTATTGAAAATAAATTATTTTACTTATGTTTATGATATTTTTATTTAAATTTATAATATATATATTTTTAATTTAAATCTATGGATCCAAATCTATTTTTAAATTGTTTTACTAATTAAACAAATTAGATATTTAGAATGATTTTTGAATTTCAAAATTATTGACTTGCTCAAAATAATTTATTTTATTACTAAATAAATATTAATTTTTTTAAATACTATATATATATATATGTACATATTTATAATTTAAATTTGTTTTGGACAATAGTGTGCATATAAAAGGCCAATGTGTCAGCTGCGATGTAAATCCCAACACTTATATATGGGCACATTATACCATGTACATATTTATATGTTGCACACACACTTACACATATGTATGTATTTGATGCACATATACACCTTATATATTACACAAATATACGAAATCAAATCTTGATATAAATTAATTAAATAAAATAAATATTTTATTTAAAATTATTTAGATCGGATCTAAATCAATTTAGACTTCATAGGCTCAATAAGATCTAAAATGGTAAATAAAATTAAAATTCACCCATTGCATGCTGGCCCAGTTCCAACAGTAATACTCATGGCTGCTACGGACACAAAGGGGTTACGCATTGATAGTTATTGGTTAATAATAATTATGATCAAATAGGAAATCTCGAAGTGACGATATTATACAGCTCTCTCGACTTGAGAATACCGTTGAACTTCAATGTGGATACCCCGCTCTGATTATAGTTAAATCATGGCATGACGTCCATCAAATGGCTATAATTGGGTCTGAGTTGAAGCATTGGAAGTGGAATACTATTCAATGGAGAATTCTTCTCTTTAGTTATATAAGGTTAGTATCACGGTTAACTATAGTCAACCCGATGTCAAATTCTCTAGCTAGAGCAGTATGGTTAATAATAAATGTTATTATTGAACTAAGGACTTTGTTTAAGGAGTAACCAAGTTGAATATGGACGATATTGGAATTTTGACCAAATTTTTTTTCATAAATCCTAAAGTGGTATAGTGTTGATGAAGAGAATTGGTATAAGCAATCATTAACTAAAAGGTACCACTTAAAACAGTAAAATTGGTATTTATCAATAAATATGTATAAGCGATAAATTTGATAAAATGTCACTCCACTAGCTATGGTGACGAGTGAATGTTAATATTCAGATAGTTCGAAATTAATCGCTAACTAAATTTACACCTATGAGTTGGATAGTCGTATTGGTGATTTCTCTGAACTATCACATGGTTTAATTGATTTATAATTGTTATAAACTAATTGAATTAATCAATATTTATAAATAAATAATTTTTTGATGTATTAGGTGATGTTAGTATTTTCTAGATGCCATTAGTAATTAATTGGGTATGTATGTAAAATTTATATATGTACGTACCCATATACGATATCGATGCACATTAAAATATGATTAAATGGTATTTATTACTTGACAGGTTTGTAGTGTTTGATGGCCCATATTGTCCAACTTACGGGCGACCATGCTGTGCAAAGGGGAGGGGATATTTTGTTTTTTAATTCTAGATATAGATCTAAAATTAGTAAAAGAGGAAATAGTAAAAGGCATAAAATTTGTCTCATCCCTTCCCTTATTTAAAACAACCATATCCTTTCACTTTCATTCTTCTTGGTTGCCTACCTTCATGGCCATTAAATCTCCATCCCCTTTGGCTGAAAATTAGCTTGTCCCAATATACATTAAATAAAATAAAATAACGGTACTCCGAGCAGTTGCAACTCCAAGAGATCAATTCAAGGTGATCTAGGAGAATGTATCAATCAAGGAGTGTTCAAAGGCATCGTCTTTGAGGTAAAATCTTATATAACATTTATATTTTAGTTAATTGTCGTGATCAAAATTTCATAAATGTATGTTATTGCCTCATTATTGTTAAAATTAATTTTTAACATTTAACCAATTAAATTAAATAATTTAGTTGAACTATCTTAATTATTTAAAATTAAAAATATATGCATATAAATTTATATCTGGCTATAAATATGTTCTAATACGCATATAATACTTTCCTAAAGAAAATACACAATATTATAATTCACAAAATAATTATTTATTAATTTTAAAACTCACAATACATTAATAGTACATTTAAAACTAAAATATATAAACTAATTACTTAAAATAATTTTGATACTTTCAATTTAAAAAAATTATAGCCAAAATTTTGTTTTATATATGTATATTAATAATATTTACTTTTATATCATTGATTAATATATATAAACATTTAATATCATTGTTTGTATATTTAAATCAATAATTGTTTTTGGATTTAAAATAAAAAATATTATTTTCTGCCCGAAAATGATTGTATACATACATACATACATACATACATTATATATATACATATATATACCTAAATGCATTTATATTTAAAATGATTTAAAACATATACATGCATTTTATAAACATGTATTTTAATATATATATATATATATATATATATATATCTGTGTGTGTGTGTATTTGGTTGTATAAATCATTATTTTAAATTTTTATAATATTAATGTTTAATTAGTCAAAGGTAGTTTAGTTAATCAATCCAGATCTAGATTTGAAATTGAAAATGTCTTGCTAAGTCCAGATTAGATATTTTAAATTCAAATTTTGAATTTGAAACTTAATAACTTAGTTAAAATTAAATAAAATAATTTAAGTTTTATTTTACATAGTAGGATTATAAAGAGTGTGTGTGTCTTTATATATATTTATTTTTTAATTAAGTAAAGATATTTTAGTTTAAGATCCAGATTTGAATTTGAAAATGTTTTACCAAGCCAAGATTAGATATTTTGCCTTCAAATTTTGAATTTAGAATTTATTGACTAAGTCAAAATTAAATTAGATATTAAATTTTATTTTACATAATTAATTCTGTATTTACATATGTGAATATATGTGTGTTTGCGCCTGCGCATGTGCTTGTGTGTGTAGGTATGTGTTTATACAATTATTTTTAAACAATATTTTGAGACAACTAATACATATATACTATATATATATATATATAAATAGTGAATGTATATATAATTGATGTAAATCCCAACATCTATATACATATACATTAGATATGTAAAGATTTGCTATGTTGCACATGCACAATATATACACATGAGTATATAATGATATACTCATTAACTATATAAATATTTATTAGTTAAATGCATTAATTAAATAGATCATAAAATTAAATAAAATTGGATTTATTTCAATTAATTAGTCTGGATCTAATATAATTCTTTAAACTACATAGGTCCTACATGATCCAAATTGGAATTTATTTTGAGATCTACCATTTCCATTGCTTTCGGCTGACTCGGGTTATGATGCATCGATTCTACTGACCGAAATATGAAAGGGAGTTTACCGTCTGATGGCTCAGATCAATGGGCACGAAAGGAGAAATCTCTCGTATACACTACATTAGGTCAACACGTATATGTTTCAATACCTGAATATATCTGAAATAATACGTATCTCGTCTTGACACAAGGCAATGTACATGAGTTATAGACTTGAATAATATAGTATTAGAGACACGAATTTTTTTTCCTAATTAATAGAATCGGAGTGAATAAAGCAATAAATATTATATCATATCCGAAATTCTGATACATCATCTCATATACATATATAACTCACCAAATCATATCGACCAATACAATGACATTTCAATATAATTATACACAAAGTAATTACTCGTCATCATCTTTGACTCCAACTCCATATCACAGCCCTCAAAGCATATACAGTCATATCAAACATGTAGAACAACCTCAATCTGACTTGAGGCAGTTAAACAAATAAAAAACCCCGAGTCAGGGTAGAAATCTAGTTATGAGTATAATAGTGCTTATTAGTAACATATAGGTGCGTTGTCAGGTATAAATACTTGACATATCAATTATACATTGTCACTTACACGAAACAATATCCCACCAACACAAGTTTCATGGCTCTATTTTTGTGACTCACAGCTGCAACCCTAATCAACTAAGATATCAGAATCTATTCATATTATATGAGTTGCTTTCATTTTAAGTTCAAGTACACTGTTTTTAGATTTCTAGAGTCTGATGATTATTCACCATGGTATAGTCTTTTTCAACTGCATATCTAGATAAGCAATAGTATACATATTCATTGTTTACTATAGTGCAGTCTTTTTCACTCGCATACCTAAACAATATTTGTATATTTTACAAGGTCAATAAATATAAAGAAGAGTCATATTTAAACTCTCTTCTTTGAGTTCTCGGTAGGAAAATTCATTGATAACCACTTTAGGATTCATCCTCTATATAGATTATCTGCCTCAACAAGCCCATGCAGTCTTTTCACTCGCTGCTTACGACCGGTTGTGAGTGCATTTCACATGGTCCCTTAGTTGCACTACTCTTTTGGCTTCTAAAGACATATACATTATGTGTGCTGTAGTCACTACCTAATTCCATCTTGAGGTGCTTGCTCCTATGGCACTACATCTTCAATATCTTACCAGTCATTATATTGTTTGTGCAATAGATCATTGGACTTTATGACGAGGGACAAAGTTATCACGGTTTGGATTGCAATTCTCAAATCAGGCTACTAGGATGGAATCTAGCAGTCTAGTAATCAATACCTCATATCATTTTCATCAAATGTTAGATTTTTCTCTTTTAAAAACTTTTGCCTTTCCAAAAAATCATTATTCCCCAAATGATGTTATGTCCCAATAATTTTCATGTATATTCAATTTAATTATTAAGCAATAGTGCATTCAAAGCACTTCAATTCAAACATGAAAATTCATCCATTCAAATCAAAATGGGATATAATAAACTTGCTTATATATTACTAGTGAAAATACATATCATAATCTTATCCTTGTATTTCTAAAATTGAACAAGTATTTTTAATCACCCAAATTTAGTCATCTCATCCAATTTATCAATTCAAGTCCAAATCAAGTAAGTTTTCAATCATCTATCCTATCATGAGCATTCTAGCATAACACGGACGAAAATATATTACTTAACATTGAAATAAAAAACTATTTTATTCACTTGACATTAAAATCTTATATCTCATATTTAATAAAATAATACTTATGCTTCTCAAAATATATACATAGATATATACTTGGTTTATCTTCTTTTTAAAGTCATGTTATATCCTTTTATAATTCAACCAAGTTTTATTTAATACCATTGGGTGTTCAAATCAAAATAAAATACCTTTATTTGCGTACAAATGAATTTTAAATTCATTTATAAAATATCTCAAAGAATTCTCAAGATTCTTTAATAGAAAAGCTTATATATTTAAACCACTCGTTATTTATGGTTTAAATTCAAATCAATATTATTTCAAAAACAAATTAACTTCATTTCATCCAAGCTTTTTTAGTTACAAATCTCAAGTAAAAATTATTCATATTATATAGATAGATAGGATTTTAAATTCAAACTTGATTTAAATCTAATTATTTTCAGCGTGAAAATAATTCAAATTAAAATTCCATTATCTCCAAAATAGTTCAAAAATCTCATTACACAAAACCTTTCTAATAATGGAATTTGTAACAACCCAGAATTTTGGTCATTGGATATTAAATATTTAATTAATTTCAAATATTTAAATAATTGGATTTTTGAAATTTAATAACTTGAATTCAAATATAGTAGTCAATTAAATTGAATTATGAAATAAATATTAATTAAATGGATTCAATAATCTTATTTAACTCCTTTTAATTAATAAATAATAATGTTAAACACATTTTGTAAATTGAATTGAAGTAATGAATGGTATAAATAAATAATGAGAAATTTATTATGACTATAAAATGACTTGATTTTTATTATAGTGTTTTTAATTTAACTTATAAATTTTTTCTATAATTTTTAGTTTGGAAAATATTCAAATTTATCGTTTGATGATTTATCGGCAAACGATGGTATTTTTGAGATTTCACGAAATGTAGTAACCACTGTATCTTATTATCGTTTTGTGATCGTGTTATATTATTGTGCGCAATCGTATTTTTATTCTTATCGTATGCAGTTCATACGCGAATGGAATATTATGTAGCATCGTATCTCAAAGCTTTTGAAATAAAATCTCAAAACATCATCACAAATCTTTCCAAATCTTGGCACACGTCTTCTTGTTTATCTTTGCTTGGACATTTTGGGTGGCTCAATAAATCTATTTGATATGGAAAAGGTAAACATCATCGTGTTATTTTTTTAATTTTGTTTTAAAATTAAATAAAGCCAACACCCTTTATTCACTGGGTAGCCTTTCCCTCCTCTCTGTTATTTGCGTTCATATCATTTCATAGTAAAAAAAAGCAAATAATGACCGAACAATTCAAAATTCCAAATCAAACAATTCCATCTACTAAGAATCCCCAAATAATATTCTTTAAATTAATATGGGTCTGATCTTTAATCTTGTATGGGTTTATGGTATGCGTCCATGATTTGGGGATACTCGACAGCCTAGGCTGAGCTAGGGTTTTAGTTCGGTCAAGTTGTAGGCCGTTTTGAGCATCGTCGAGGGTTGCAATGTGTTCTTGGTTTGTTCGTGACTTGGTGGCCATGTTTTGGAGTGGAGCGGCAACGTTTTGATGATTGCGATCTATCATGGTTGCTACAGTAGAGGCAAAGTTGCGTTTAACTTGGAGGGTGCGGACGACTTGATTTGTGCATCCTTGGACTTGGCTCGCATTGTGAAATTGATTGGCAAATGAAGTTCGATCTCAGGTGGCCATTTTGGGGTGTGTCAGTGATACAACTTTGTGCACGAATTGGTTGGCCTGGTCGGAATTTGCTAGGTAGGGTCGAGTGTCTCATGGTGGTAATGGTCGTGAAGAGGAGGAGATGAGGGGTTCGTAGAAGCTGACGGTGTCCGCTGTCTGTCGAGTGTAAGTGCAGTTGTTGACGATGGAAGGGATTGGCATGCTTGATTTTGGATGATCTAGCATTACTATGCACATTTTTGTATTAGGGGGAGATGCATTAGAATAGGTAATTAAACGATTAATGCTAATGAATGAAAATTAATTATATTTTCAATTCGACATCATATTAAACTCATATCTTGCTCGTACTAGGTCAGATTTAGACTCGGTCGGTCGCGTTAGACTCATATTGACAATATCTTAACAATGGAGTTAGAATTCATGGAATTTGAAGCTTGTTGAATTTTGAGCTAATATAGACGGAACTAGAATGCTTCGGCGATAATTGGAATATCGGTGAGTTTACTCACCTTTTTATAAGCTATAAAATATCTATGATTCTCTAGATTTTTGTTGAATGCTTGGATGTTAGTTTATATTGTTGTTTGATTGATTGTTTGGTTGGATTCTCGAAAACGGATGACATATTATCTGATTTATAGGGAATTCATATAATTATATATTATCATTTGTTCCCGCCTAGTAGTGGATGACATAAATAGCCATTTTGCTGCAGGGGACAAAAGGAGAAGTCAGAGTACTTTCGTAGGGAATAGGTTGCTAAGGAATACTTCCAAAAATACACACGTATGTGTGATTTACATGGGACATTTGTAGAGAGACCCAAAGGGGTTTCTCGCCATTATTTATTTACTATTATCTACGTCTTAAATTCTTTTATTGCTTATTAATGTTCAGTCGAAATAATTGTGACAGCCTATTTGAATATTTTAAGTGTCGCTACAGAGATTTTTCACTATGCCGTCACTTATTGAATATCATCTCCCTAAACCTTTGTGTTGAACTTGAGCTTGTATTTTCATAAAATAAATGTTTAAAATTCGTTACGCATTTTGATTTATGATATATGAATTTGATAAATCATTTTAATTAATGATGTTTGAATTTAATAAATCATTTTAATTAATTCAAAATTAATTAATCATTTTAATTAGTTGGATTTGAGTTTAATTAATTATTTTTATTAATGATGTTTTAAATTTAGTTAAAAATTTTAATTAATGATGTTTAAATCTAATTAATTATTTAATTAATGATCTTTGAATTTAATTAATCATTTATTAAATGATATTTGTATTTAATTAATAATTTTATTTAGTGGTGTTTTAAAAGTTAATTAACTGATTTAATAAAAGTGTTTAGAAGTTATTAACTGATTTGTATTTCGAAGTTAATGAACTAATTTAACAAAGGTGTTTTAAAGATAATTGATTGATTATTAAAAAGATTATAAAATTTGACTAATGATCCTTCAGGATGATTAACATTGTTTTTAAATTTATAAAGGTATTGAAATTGATTTATTATCTTTTGGGATAATAAGTGTTGATTTAAATTTATAAATGCTGGTTTACAAATGAGAAAATCTTTAAAAGAATTTGTTTTAAAATAAAGCTAAGTGTAAATTATTTTTGGGTTTGTAGTAAACAATGTTTTAATGACATTTGTTTTTAACCCTTATTTTAATGCACTTAGTACTATAAATTACCCTTTTAAATGAATATTTCGAAGAGTATTTTTAAGTGTTTTACAAATGTTTGAATTTTAAAAATCAAGCACAAGTGTGGATCAAATGTCTTATGAGTTTGATTCATTTATTTGTGGTACGTGTATGCAATTTAATTCTTAAACACAAACCACTTTTTTATTCCTGATAATTGATTTATTGACTATTGATTTAGATTCTGATATCTTCTTTTGTATTTTGTCACTCTGAGATAATGGGTTGTTTTTTTGAGCTTTGATATCCTTTATCAGATATGACCAAAACCAAAGAGCGGGTAAGGGGGGTGTACCCTTCTAATCATTGTTGTGCTTCGTCACTCTAAGATGATTTGTCGCTCATTTTGAGCATTGGTATCCAACACCATGGAAACTAAAACCAAAAAGCGAATGGGAGCCAAGCCATGTGGGTTGCACCCATTAAGGTATATTCGCATTTGTCTAGTGGTGTTGATAGCATGCATGCGTTGATATGAGTATATTCAGATGCTTGCGAATTTAACGGGGTCCATCTTGGAAGTTCCCAAGAGTGTTGCGTGTTTGGTGTGGGCTCTCAAGTGTATTTTATCTAGAGGTATAATTTCGACGTTCGGGATCACCTTCCTATTTATCTTGGATAAATTCATTTTCCTTGTTTCTATCTCAAACCTTGGAATTAACATTTCATCATTTGTTTTTCGTCAACCCAAAGTGATTAGTTGCTCATTTGAGCATTGATATCCTTTGTCGGAAATGATTAAAACAAAAGAGCGCGTGGGGGGCAAGTTATGTGGGATTATTCCCATTAGGGTATCTTCACATCTACTTTAGATTGGATATGGTTGTATGCGTCAGAGATGTGAAATACTCGGGTTCTCGGTAACTGTTTGCGAGGTCCGACTTGGAGGTCTCCGAGAGCCATCAGAGTTCTCAAGTATATTTCTAGAGTTATACTTTCAATAAAGAGGGCACACCCTCCTAGTTATTGTTGGAAAATTTCTCTTTTCTTATTTGATTCGAATCTTTGAATTTTTTTCCTAATTTGCATCGAGAAGTGTCTGAAGCTCTCCTCGATGTTTAATTATTTTTGTTCATTTTATAAGTTTGGATTGGGATCTTGTCTGTGTATATCCTTTCTTGTTTGGATTGTTGTTCTGATTGTTTTCCAGTTCTTCATATATGGATGTTGTTCTTGTGAGGTAAAAACACGTTTCGCATTCGACGGCATAATCTCACAGAATTATTAATTGTTCACCTTATTACTTGAGTTTTCGCACGATAGTTTTTCATACCAATCTGGGTGTTATTTTATTATAATGCTTGGGTTAGACCGAGTATTTTTCTAGATTTTCATTAGTGGGACATGGAGCTCATAGAGTACAGCTGGATGGTCACCTATCGGAGTATTTTATTTTCTGCTGTATTATTTATACCTATTAGCAATTGTAAGGTCAGGAATTCATAACTGTCTAGCTGGTAAGGTTTTGTTTTTAACTCTGATGTATCTTGTATATTGGAGTGACAGTTTTTACTGTCTTTGTTATATTATATGTTGTCATTTCTGTTGTGAGATTCTATTTTCATATTCTCTATTCTTACAATCTACCTTTCCGACGATTGGATGTTCGGCATTTGAATACCGTGGATGTATTCAGTATTGAATTTTGATGGTCGAAAAGGCGGATTGTTACAATTTGGTATCAGAGCTGAAGGTTAAGAGAACCTTGGCTTTAGTAGGGTATGACTCATTAGAGATAGGGGAAGTGATACTCTAGATTGAGTTTGAGAGTATGTATGTTTGTATGTGTGTGTGTATTTGTTAGTGCTGTAAAAACGTATTGTGTTAATTGGTTTATTGATTTGTTTATGAATTCTGGTCGAGACATGGGATGTCACGATGTCGATAGGGATTTCTAAACTCCCAAACAAGGCAAATTGACATAATATTGACTTTTGAAAATTGGTAAATAAAATACTTTACCTTGGTTTATATTTATATATATAAAGGAATAATTTTCAAACTTTATATAGCTATAGACCATGTTTGTTTATGATAATATTTATTTATTATCACTATTGTTTGATCAGTCATGCTCAATTTAATTAAAAGCGTTGATTGCCATTTGTTGATTGTTGATTATTTGTGCTCAGCTTATTTTTAAGTATTTATTGTTTTGATTATAAATGAACCCCTTGTGAATTAAGTTTCATAATTTGACTATAAGGTGTTTAGTTATAATGATAAGTTAAAAATGAACTTTTGATAAAAGTTGTTTAATATAATCTAAATGGTAAGGTAACACATTTAGAGGATAAATATTTGAGAAAATTTGATTATAATAAAGGAAAATTATTATAATATGAAATGATTTTATATAAAGGTAATTTCATATAAATTTGATTTATAAAATGTGTTTTAAAAAGGATTTTTGAATTTAAATCCCGAAGTTGTTTGAAATAATTTCAAAAGATTTCTGAAAAAACTTTAAATAGAGTATTATTTGGAAGTATTCTAAATATAAATATTTTGAAAGAGAAATTTTAAGTGGAATCCATTTTCTTTAGGGTAATTTGAGGGAAATCGTCTCGATTAGTGTTATCCCGCCTTTTGGCAAGGCCAAGATATCAAGAAACTGACTAGAGAATATGGATTATACATCCTCGGCATCGAGTAGCCATTGGATATCCACGAATATCGATGAATTTTACCCGAGTCTAGATCGGGCTACAATTGGTAAGACACGTCAAGCAAAGTCATGCAAACCAATGTTCCAAGTTTCAAGTCAATCCGAGTTCATACACTCAAAATATCATTGATACAAGTTGGAGGAAATGGCCCTAAGTTCGACTCCATCAAGATTGGCTCCATCCACTTCGTAATCATCAGAGCAGGTCCTAAGTTCAAATCCATAGGTGGAGCCTATGTTCGAATCCATCAGGTGGCCAGGCTTCGTATCCATGAGACAATCTTTGTTCGACTCCATCGAACTCCCTCTGCTTCGAATCCATAGAGAGAAAGTGCTTCGAATCCACGAAGCATAGCCCTACTTTGAATCCATTGGGCAAACCATGGTTCGAATCCACCGGACCATTCTCTACTTCGGATCCATGTAGGTGAAGAGCTTCGATTCCATCCCACGACTACCTTCGAATCCATTCAGCTGAGAAGCCTTCGTATCGATCAACTGTGACCTACCTTGATCGATTCGAAGGGAACATTCATTCGATCGATTCGAAGGAAGCATACCTTCGAATCCGTTACCTCGAAACCACCAAGTCAAAGCGGCTAAAACCATGGATTCGATCCAGAAAACTCGGAGAAAAAGAAGGATCAACCCAAGAAGCACGCGCGCCACATCACCACGAGCATCGATTCGACCCTATCGATTCGAAGGGATCGATTCGAAGCACTCGTGTCCACCAGAAATACAATCTTGAATCGATCATAACTTGAGTTCTACAAGTCCAAATGCCATGAAATTTTCACAGAAGCTTGAGCACATGATGAAGAATGTTCACGCCAAATTTCAGCTCGATTGGACTCTTTCTTGATCGATTCGAACCAAGGGTCGAATCGATCCCAAAGTGGACCCGGATTTCCTGAAAGCGGGCATGTGGGCCCCCTCACGTGCCAGAAGTGATCTCCCCGAAATTTAGGCGAAATATCAGCCTTTAACACCTATAAATAGAGCCCCTGGTCATTCAGAAAGGAGGTCGGACAATTTTAAGAGCTAAAGAGCGCCCAGATTCTGCCAGATTTACTCTAGATCACCACCGCTACTTTAGATTCAGACTTAGCATATAAAATCAGTTGTACTACATCATAAGAAATTGTAATCTTCAAGTATCGAGCAATAAAATCATCAAACTTCATAGTGGACGTAGGCAAAACGCCGAACCACTCTAAATCGCTTGTCTTTGCAATTTACTTTCTGTTATTTTGGAGTTTTTTTAGATAATCCTCAGTTTTAATTTTCTTCCTTCACTTTTATCTCTTCAAAAACTTCCGAAGAGTGTTGTGCCCATTTTTGGTACAAACAGTTTGGTGCTTTCACTGAGAAAAAACCCACTTTTTCTCCTGCTCCTTGGATCTACCATCGATACCGGATTGCATAAATCCAAGAGGAAGATCCAGATCTCCAATCCAGAATCCTTCCATTCTACTCAGATTTGCATAAAGTCTAGGAAAGGGATTCATCATTCAAAATGGTTAGTACAAGAACTGCCTCTACAGCTGCTGGTCAAGAAGGTAGGGATGGACAGAATCCTACACAACAGCAGCCGTCCAATCAAGACAACACTGTTCATTCAGACCCGTCTGGACCAGTCACCAGACAGGAGTTCCATGTGTTGCTTCAAGATCTGACTCAAAGTCGGCAACAATTGGCCAAACAGTTGCGTGCTAATATTGAATTAACAAACCAACTGAACCGCCAATGCCGCAGAAGGTCCAGGAGGGATGATATCTCTCGCTCATCTACTGAAAGTTCTGCCTCATCTGACTATCATCACAGATCTACCCGTCCCCGATTAGACGGAAGTCATGCGCAAGCTACCGGATATCAACCCACCTTGACTGTTGGACAGTTGAGGGTAGGACCGTCTACAAGCTTCCAGGCCGGGCCCTCAGCACGAGGAGGCCCTACTCCACAGCATACCATGGACAATCATGCCACAGCTGCCACAATAGAAACAAGGGTTGATACCCGAAATCTTTCAGAGCGAAATAATCATCAGTGTGGGCATACTCCTGAACCATACGTCCCAGAAGACGCTGAGCCAAGGAGGCGAAATTTGGACCGTCGACAGCGCCCGGTCCGAACTCGCGCTGTGGAACCCTACCACACCTTAGCTCAGTAGGCTCAAAATGTAGCAATGCCCGATATTTCTATTATGATACGTCAGATGATCCGCGAAAGCCAAGGTCTTACCAACGACGATTGGGGAATTTCTCGTAGTCATACTCCTTTCACGGACGAGATACTGTACGCCGATCCTCCTCGGCGATTCAGAATGCCAACTCTCCTTATGTACGAAGGAAATTCTGATCCCAATCAACACATTTTGAAATATGAATGGTCAATGAGCGCCGCAAGGGCTGATGATGCAGTAAAGTGCCGAAGTTTCCCCATCTCTCTAGGAGGAATTGCAACGATGTGGTTTATAAGATTACCACCTAGATCAATCTCTTCATTTGATCAACTGGCTAAGAAATTCGTTGAACAATTTCGCATGCATGTCGCTAGGCCTAAAGATGTTAACACCCTGTCTAGTGTTACCCAAGCTCATGGGGAAACACTCAGGCGTTACTTGGAGAGATTCCATGCGGCATGTGTGGAGATTAGTAATCCCAACGATAACTCGATTTTGATGGCATTAACAAAAGGGATTGATCCCGATTCTGAGTTTGGAAACTGGTTAGCTGGAAAACCACCCGCATCGTTGGACCGTTTCTACTCCAAAGCCGCTCAATTCCTACGGTAAGAGGACGCGAAGCAGTCTAGGAAGCAGGACGATGCGAGACCCAGAAGTGAAGGAATACAAAGTAATGTAGCAGTTAAACAGTCCGGCGACAATTCCGGAAAAGTTCGGTTGAATATACAAAACAAGCAAACTCAGCCAAGAGGTAATAGTGGTTAGGATAAGAAAAGAGATCCAAATCGAGGCCCACGACGTAGGGCTCCGATGTTCGAAAATTATACACCATTGAATACATCGTTGGAGAATGTGTACCTACAAACCTGCAACACTGTACAATACAAGAAATCCGCTCCGAAGCAGTCATCGGAGAGGCAGATTCAAACAGGGAAGTTTTGTAGATTTCACGAAAGTTACGGCTATAATACTAATGAGTGTCGACATTTGCAGGACCTCATAGAAAAGTTGATCAGGGAGAGAAAGTTAGATCAATTCGTGCGGGCACCGCAGTCCGGTTGTGCGGGCCCTTCAAATAAGAATCGTACACAAAATCAAGAAAGACAAAAGGAGCCTGCTCGTACGGAGGAAGGCTAGTTATAAATACCATAAGTGGTGGTCCCCATCCAGCAAACAGAAGCTGGAGGGAAATGGAGTCGTATGCTAGCTCTATCAGGCATGCGAGTTTCGAATGCTGCAGTAATTGTGAGGATGGAACTCCGGCTAAGCAACAAAAGACAATGTCTGATGACATCATATTTAGAAGTAGAGATGCTGATAAAATCGAAGCCCCAACAATTGACCCACTGGTCATATCCGCCCAGGTTGGTCCTACTTGGATGAAGAGGATCCTGGTTGACAGTGGGAGCTCTGTGAATATTTTGTTCAAACGGGCTTATGATTTAATGAAGATGGAAGCAACGGACTTGAAACCTTGCCAATCTCGAGTTCACGGCTTCAATGGGAGTGCTACAATACCCACTAGAATAGTGGAGCTGGGAGTTGGAGAGCGCAGGAGAGTCCGACTGTTGCAATTTGTTGTTCTAGACATCGCTTCACCGTATAACGCATTCTTGGGCCGACCGGCCCTTGCTGAATTCAGGGCGGCCATTGCCCCGTGGTGTTTAACTTTGAAATTCCCAACTGATCATGGGATCAGAGTCATTCAAGGAGATTAGGCAGCAGGAAGAGCCTGTTATGTTGCTGAACTGCGAGAGACGCAGAAAAAGGAGAAAGGAAAGGGCGTAGAGGAATCTCTCTGTGTCCGTTTTACTGATGATTGACAATTAGCGCCTGGGCCTCAGCCCGGGCACCACTACCAATTCCTTAAAGATCTTGACCCTAGAGACAACGAAGATAAAGACGAATCTAAAGAGAATCAAGCTTCCCCTGCTGAACTGACTGTGGACGTCCCGGTCAGTGAGGATGACGACTCAAAAGTACTAAAAGTTGGATCTCAACTGGGAAAACAGATACAACAGGAATTGGTTGAATTTCTCCAAGCGAATCTCGATGTTTTTGCTTGGCCACACTATGATATGTGCGGGATCTCACCAAGCATCACAAGTCACTCCCTGAATATTGATCCGCGACATGTTCCGGTCAAGTAAAAAAGGCATGGTATGGATCCAGAGAGATCTGCCACCCTTAAAGAGGAAGTTGACAAGTTACAATCAAATGGGTTCATCCGAGATGCTTTATACCCAGAATGGGTATCGAATCCAGTATTGGTTCGAAAACCAAATGGGAAATGGAGAACTTGTGTCGACTACTCTGACTTAAACAAGCTTGTCCAAAAGATAGTTTTCCACTTCCTCGAATTGACCAGCTTGTAGATTCAACGGCTGGCCATGAATTGTTATCTTTTATGGATGCTTATTCTGGTTATAATCAAATACCTATGCACTTGCCCGATCAAGAACATACCAGTTTCGTGACCGATTTGGGACTCTACTGCTACAAAGTCATGCCTTTTGGTTTAAAGAATGCCGGAGCAACATACCAACGCTTGGTCAATCGGATGTTCGCTGATCAGATCGGGAAGACCATGGAAGTTTATGTGGACGACATGTTAGTGAAGTCCCGATTTTCCACCGATCACGTCAAAGACTTAAATTCAATGTTCTGCATCCTTCGAGAATATGGAATGAAACTCAACCCATTGAAGTGTCACTTCGGCGTTGCATCCGGAAAGTTCCTCGGGTTCATCGTCAACGCTCGTTGGATAGAGGCGAATCCCGAAAAGATCTGGGCAATAAGGAACTTACAAACTCCAAGAACCATAAAGCAAGTCCAGAGTCTCAACGGGAAGGTAGCAGCATTAAGCAGGTTCATTTCAAAATCCACTGATAAATGCATTCCTTTCTTCGATCTGATTCGAAAGGGAAAGCGAAACTTTGAATGGACCATGGAGTGTGAAGACGCATTCCGATCGCTGGCTCAACATCTCTCCACACCACCGATCCTGTCAAAGCCGATTGATCATGAACAGTTATACCTTTATCTGGCAATATCAGAACATGCCATCAGCGCTGCTTTGGTTCGAGAAGAAGACCGAGTGCAAAAACCGGTCTACTATGTTAGTAAACGATTGACGTGAGCTGAAAGAAATTACCCAAGATTGGAAAAATTAGCTTATTTCCTGGTCATTGCCTCAAGAAAGCTTTGCTCTTATTTCCAAGCTCATCCACTTACTATGTATACAGACCAGCCGTTACGACAGGTCCTCACGCGGCCTGAGACGTCTGGTAGGTTACTCAAGTGGAACATTGAACCGAGTCAATTTGACATCACTTATGCCCCGCGGAGAGCCATTCAAGGACAAGTCCTAGCCGATTTCATAGCTGAATTTACTGTTCCAAAGGACTTACCCGAAACCAGTGAATCCCCCGAATATGTCTGGAAACTGTATACTGACGGTGCATCAAACGATCGGTGGTCGGGCGCTGGTGTTGTACTTGAAACCCACGAAGGCCGATCTATATGCTATGCTTTGAAGTTTGATTTTCACGCAACCAACAATGAAGCTGAATATGAAGCCCTATTGACTGGATTAAAACTTGCCAGAGATTTGAGAATTATCGCTGTGGAAATTTATTGTGATTCACAGTTGGTTGTATGTCAAGTACGGGGAGAGTATCAAGCAAGAGACCGAAGGTTGGCAGCTTAGTTGGCTCGAGTTCAGGAAGTACTAAATTAGTTTGATTATTATGCCATTTATTATATACCTCGAGATCGCAATCAAAAAGCTGCTTCATTGGCGAAGTTAGCCAGCATAGGTGAAGCGCAGCAAATGGGACTTGTCCCCGTCGAAACCTTGTCCTCCCCAAGTATCGATCAAATAGAAACAAATGGTGTGTTTGAAACTGCTCCCAGTAAAGAATCATGGATGACTCCTTATCAAAATTACATTGAGAATGGGATATTACCCAAGCATAGAAACGAGAAAAGGCAAATTCTACGAAAAGCTTCACGGTTCGTCATCCAGGACGGAGTCATGTATAGAAGAGGTTATTCTATTCCTCTCCTCCGGTGTAACGCGCACAATGAAATCAAATGAGTGTTACATGACGTACACGAAGGAGAATGTGGCGATCACACTGGAGGACAAGCTCTCGCTAAGAAGATACTTCGATATGGATACTACTGGCCAACTGTGAACCGAGATGCGGCGAACTATGCCAGAAAGTGCGATAGGTGCCAAAAACACGCTCGAATTCCAAGAGCCTCACCTACCGAGATAACTCAAATGGTCAGTCCCTGGCCATTCACTATGTGGGGGATCGATATCATCGGAGCTCTACCTCTGGCAAAGGGTGGCGCGAAGTACGCCATCGTCGCCGTTGAGTACTTTACAAAATGGGCTGAAGCCGAAGCTCTCGCAACGATCACGACAAAGAAAGTGATAAACTTCGTAGTTCGCAATATCATCTGTCGATTTGGACTCCCGCATACCATCATCACCGATAATGGAGCCCAATTCGAAAGTTCAGAGTTCAAGAATTTCTGTCAACGGTTTCATATCCATAAAAAGTTCTCAGCAGTTGCACATCCACAGGCAAACGGTCAGGTCGAAGCTGTTAACAAAGTTATAAAATCCATCATAAAGAAACGACTGGAAAAGACTGAGGGCAAATGGGTTGATGAACTTCCTATGGCATTATGGGCTTATCGAACAACTCACAAGACCGCAACCGGACACACCCCGTTTTCCTTATCTTATGGCTCAGAAGCCGTTATTCCAGTCGAGACGGAAGTGTTTTCCCATCGCGTGACTCATTATGATCCAAAAACAAATGCTATATTACTTGCTGAATCTTTGGATCTTTTGGATGAGAAACGGGAAGAGGCTGATTTGAGAGCGGCCGCATATCGAAGTCGAGTCGCCCGGTTGTACAATGCCAAAGTTCGACCTCGAACCTTTGAACTCGGCGATCTCGTTCTCAAGAGAATCTATCCGGTTCCTTCGCATATGAAACCAAATTGGGAAGGACCGTATGTGATTACACAAAGACTCGGAGATGGCACATTCAAACTATCGACCGTTGACGGTCTTGTTTTGCCAAGGGCCTGGAACAGCGAGAGTCTCCATCGCTACTACATATGACAGGCTTTATTTATTTTATTATATTTTTCATTCAGCAATTTACTTTTGTATTTCGAAATTAGAATTTGTAATAAGGCAACTGACTTTGCCATATTTTCTTATTTCAGCAATAAAATGCCATCTCTTCGAGCCAGAGATATGATTCATTAAATACAATGTACAACATCACAATGCACGAAGAGCTAAATTCCATCACGCAGTGGAATTTATTCAAGTAGGGAGTGGCTATGATACGATCAACCACTCGCTAAATGAAACCCGAGCTCGGGGGCAAGCCATCACATCAGGCCAAAAATGGGTTGATACACGATAATCCTCCACTCAACTCCGTACTCCCAGAGCGCGAGACGGAGTATAAACATTTCCTTAACTCCGTACTCCCAAAGTGCAAGACGGAGTATAAACATTTACTTAACTCCATACTCCCAGAGTGCGAGACGGAGTATAAACATTTACTTAACTCCGTACTCCCAGAGTGCGAGACGGAGTATAAACATTTACTTAACTCCGTACTCCCAGAGTGTGAGACGGAGTATAAACATTCACTCAACTCCGTACTCCCGGAGCGCGAGACGGAGTATAAACATTTACTCAACTCCGTACTCCCAGAGCACGAGACAGAGTATAAACATTTACTCAACTCCGTACTCCCAGAGCGCAAGATGGAGTATAAACATTTACTTAACTCCGTACTCCCAGAGCGCGAGACGGAGTATAAACATTTACTTAACTCCGTACTCCCAGAGCACGAGACGGAGTATAAACATTACTCAACTTCGTACTCCCAGAGTGCGAGATGAAGTACAAACAAACATCAACTCCACGCTTATCCTCAATACTGGGGGCAAAACCAAAACACATATCGAGTTGAAGACAAAAGGGAATATACTTTCATTTCCATTATCAACAAAAAGAATCTGATTACAAAGTAATTCAAAAAATTCCTACTAGTGGAAGCCGAATCCACATCTATACACGGCTGTAGGACAAATCTACATAACAAAACACTACCCCCAGATGCGACAACAAACCAGGGAAGGAGTTCAATCTTTCTTCTTCCTTATTTTCTTCTTCGGGGAAGCTCCACCGGATTCGCTGCCCGACTTCCCCCTCAACCGTTTACTCTTTTCAGGTTTGTCCTCCGACGGCGACTTAATATCAACGTCTTCCTCGGAACTCGAGGCGACGGAGATTCTCCTGGAGGGTCGAACTGGAGGCATAGGATCAGTAACGGGAAATGGGGCAGGGGCGGCTTCGATAACTACAGTACCGCCCGGTGATATCATCATTAGCGGGGCCGGCCCAGGCGGATTCATACCAGCAGCAGTTGCTGCCATCTCAGCACTGATCTCAGCCAAAAATTCATCCTCACGAGATGCTTGGGCCGCGCTGGATGTGCCAGTAGCTGGCATAGACGAACTAACAGCTGGAGCGACCCCACTCATGGCATAGGATGGGTCGGCGAAGGGATCGTTGGGTTCACTGAGGAGTTCCTCAATCATTTGAGCGTTGAAAGAAAACATATTCGCTTCTCCCTCTTCGCCAACCAAGGTGGATGTTGTAATGGCTTCAGTAACGATAGCCCCTTGCGCTTGATAAGGAACTGGTGGTGCAAGAGGAGCAGAGACAGCGGCTTCAGTCACTGAAATGCAGAAAAGCAAAGATCGTTAGCCAAATGCGTTGCTTCATGATCAGCACACTAAAACACAGGAAGCATTCAAATACCTTCCTTAGCCTGGTCCGGAGCATAGGCAGGAGCATGGGCAGGAGCATCGGCGGAAGATAACTGCGGCTGGTCAGGATTATATGCGGGAACGGACTAGGGATCAACCGCACTAGTGGTTTCGGGCAGTGTTGGAATTACAGCTCCAACACTTGCCTCCTGATGCTTGATCCCTGAACCCTCACTTGTCTCTACCTGTTGAGTACCAAGCCTCTCTCTCGCTACAGAAATCACTTCCTCATGGAGAATTTTCCTTTCATCTTCAGTGAGCAAGCGCATCTTAAGCTCGAAATCATCAAGTGTCTCCTCTGGATGCGCCACTCTTTTCTCCTCCACCAGCCTAGTCCAGGCGTTGTACAGAATCATGGAATCATCTCCCAGCCACGATAAGTTTTTGTGCTCCAGCACATTGGCGTTGTACGTGACCAGGAGATAATCAAACTCAGTGTCCATCCTGGACCGCTCCACCATAATCTTTTCTTGAATTTCTGCTTCCGCAGACTTAGTCTTGGCCGCCGCCGCAGCGAGTTCGGCTCTAAGAGATACATCTTGGTTGCACGCCTCTTGAGCGGTGGTGTTTGCATCGTCCTTCTCCTTCACCACTTCAGCAAACTTAGCCTTGAGCTCGTTCAACTCCTTAACGGCTAAGTCTCGCTCAGCTGCGACTTTGGTGTAACGGTGACCCATCTCTTCTACCGTGGCGCAATGTTCCTGCTGCATCCTCGCCATTTTGGCCACGGCATCTTCATGCTTTTGAAGTGCTTGGAGTTCTGAATTCCGAGATGTCTCCATTTCAGATTGAAGAACTTGAATGATGCGATTCTTCTTAACAATGTCAGCACCACGCTCCTCAATAATCTTCGCCTGGTCAAAGGCTACCTTTGAAGCTTTCACGGCCGCTTTGTACCACTCCTTATATTGAGCGTAAAAGTCACGGATGTAGTCATGAGCAATGTTCTCAGCATCCGGAGGAATTCTTTTAAGATGAGGAGGGAAGACATAGCCGTCCATGCAAATTTCCGAGAAGTCTTTTTTCATTTGGGCGAGTTTGATGGCTCCTTCACTTGTCAGTTCAGCCGGAGCCTGTTCAATTATGGCGGCTGTTGTTGGTTCCACTCTTGGCCGCTGAGTATCGGGCCATGAAGATTGAGAAGGCTGCTGCTGCTGTGAAGACCCAGGGAGATCTACGGGGGCCCTAGGAGGCGGGGGAGAACGAGATCGGGATCGATGCTGGTACCCCCGATCTCTGTCAGTACGATCATGGCCAGAACGGCCACGCCAATAGTCTCTATCCCTGTCATAGCGCTCCTGGCTAGTATAACTATGACCGTGGTCCCTATCTGATTCCCTCCAACGGGACTCGTAATAAGAAGATGATCGGCGCACATTGCGGAGCCTATCCAGAGTAGATCCACGGCCTGACATTTCACCTGCGATAAGAGATAATTACAGATTAGAATCCAATAAAGCGATGTTTACTATGCAAAAGTCGTGAAGTGCTGTGGAAGTGTGTGTAAATGTGTAAACCCCCAAACCGACCGGAAGTGTTGACCGCACTCAAAGGAAAGGGCTCGTTCATATTTAAGACATCTTGAAATTCCTCCAACCTGGGATTATGAGGAATCGATATATAATCCGGGATGGGAATATCGTCAAGCCCTTTAAAAGTATCTCTCGAATGAGAAGGGGCGGCCTTAGAAATCATGACTCCGGAAGTGGGAGGAGACACATCCACAGACTTCCACCCCTTAGACTTGAGTTTTTTGGAAACGACGGTCTTGCTTTTCCGTCTATCTCCCAACTCTTCGAAGTTGCCTGAAAGATCAACCATCGGCTCCACGTCTGTATGGGTCCTTTCTTCATCGCTCACTTCAGTTATTGTGACTCCGAGCGTTTTCCTCGCCATTTTCTTTTTCTTCTTGTTTTTCTTCTTTGAGGCGGGCTTTGCCATACCTTCGATGACTATACTTTGATTCATTTCAATCAGGCCGAGAGCTCTTAAGTTGTAGTCACTCAGCACCGAGTCGATATGTCTCAGCTCGCTCGGAACTCCTTGAAGACTTCGGACTATGCCCTTGAAGTACCCGCCATCGGGTCTGGAGATAATGGCTGCAAGAGAAACAAGATGTCAATACCAATGCCGAAAAGCTACTGGTCAAGGAAATCATCGACAGGTTGCAGCACTTACGTCAAGATAACCATAGCCTAGCAAAACCAGGAGGACACCTGACATAAAACCATTCATTCTTGAAATAGCTAAGTCTGGTCCAGGCTCCAATAATTACTTGGCAATTTCTAACTGCCTCCAAAAATGTAAAGGATGGACTATCGCTCCTACTCTTGAAATAAATATGTATCTAATCTCGGTTGGCCTTGGCGGGCGAAAGAGACAGTCCATAAATATGACAAAGGCACTATTCAGCAACGCATGTCCGTTGGGGTGAAGTTGCGAGGGAGCAATTCCTAAATATGACAACATTTCCTTGATGTATTGGTTAAAAGGAGGAAGAGTTCCGGCCGCACAAGCATGACGGTAAAAGGCAGTATATCCTTCGGGCGGGTTATGCGGTCTGTCATCAATACTGGGTAGTAATACATCGTTCAGAGATATGTTGTGTTTCAAGCATTTCCGGCCCAATAAGGATTCAGAGATATTAGATTGGACAGAATCAACGGGATCCTCGATAAAAATAGCCTCCGGCAATTCGTCCGGAGCTGGGTCAATTACATCAGTTGGAATATTGGGAATCTCAAGCACCGGAGGAGGAGAGCTTTGTACCTCTTGTTGTTGGGAGCTCGAAGACTCCATAACTGACTACTTATCAGAAATCAGTGTTAAAACAAACAATAAACCTATGCATCCCGCAGTGGAAAGTGTGTGAAGTGCCGTGCAGCTAATACTTAGCAAATTCAACGAAACTAAAGGCAGGATGCAAATTTCAGAAATTATGAAGTTGGTTAAAGTGACTGTCATTGCAGACCGTCTTAAAGTATATTGTTCAGAATTCATGATTGCTTAGTTCATGTTAATTTTTCAAAGTTACGGTTCCATCGACGAGCTTCGAAGGACAGTCAAATATGCACAACAAGGATTTAGTCCGAATATGCAAAGATGAAGCTCGTCGGAGTCATGCCAGTAATGATGTGAAATTCTCGTATCCATGAAGCTTCGAATCGGTCTAAGAGGTGTGCCTTCGAATCGATACAAGCTCGAATCGATACAAGCTTGAATAGATACAAGCTCGAATCGATACAAGTTTGAATCCATTACAAGTTTATCCTTCGAGTCGATTTTTGGAACAACAACGTATCAAATAAACGTAGCCTCGTATCGATCGTAGAAGTATAATCTTCGAATCGATCGTAGGTGAGTATACCACAACTCCACGTATCGATCACTTCGAATCGATACGATCGATTCACCAACAATGATCGATTCGATCGACATATCTCCACAGATCGATACGAATGCCACGAAAAGACTTGTTTTCCGAGATCGATTCGATGACCACCATACAAGATCGATGCGAAGAAGGCGCTATTCCTATCACCCCTGGATCCGATCCTGTTCAGATCGACACGAACGCAAGCAAAAGAAGTTTTCATCGATCCTAGAGTTTAAGGTACTTAGTCGAATCGCCTACCTAAATGAGGGATGAAATTAGGAGGGATTGGTTCGATTTGAAGAAAAGCAGAAGGCTTCGATTCACGTGAGTGCTAGATCGATTCGGAGACGTAGGAAATCAGAGCAAAAGTAAAAAAGTGAAAAGTGAACAGGACCCCGGTATATATAGGGGATAATGTGACGATTCGCATCCCGGTCAAGTGCAACCGGCCATAGCGGGTCCAGCCCATCGATTCGAAAGGTATCTCCGACTCGATCACTAAAGGTTTCCCTCGAGTCGAAGGTGAAGATTTGAATCCATCGATTCGAACTCCAGTGTACATTCGTTCCAAGTCAACTTCGAATCCATTCCTCTGAGTCCATCATGTCGATTCGAAGCATGACGTCAAGAAGGACAGGAGAACATTCAGCTCCATCGATTCGAGGAGCTCATCAACCCACATCGATACAAAGCCTATCGATGCGAACGGTAGCTTCGTATCCATCGATTGTCATCGATTCGAGTCAGGATCCACCATCATATCGAGTCGAATAGAGCACTTCAAATCCATTACCAGAGGGTTCCATCGATTCGAAGGACATATTCGACTCCATCTACTACATGTCGATACAAACAAGTATTTCGTATCCGCTGAATTCTAAATTCGCCAATACAGTGTCAGTCCTTCGACCTTCTATATTGATTTAGGAGAGGATCAATACGAAGAAGATTCCTAAAGAACAACTGACGGACATCGGTACGATCAAATTTCGCATCGATTCAGGAAAGGATCGATACAAAATACTGTATAAGGAAGCCGACAGCCAATCGCTACTGTACGACAGTCAGCCACAGCAATACAGAATGCCGCTTTCGACAGAACATGTGATAATTGGACGACGTGAAACTGTGGCTTTACAAAGCACGTCATGTGTACACAAGACGTACTTTGGGGGGCAAATGTTATCCCTCCTTTTGGCAAGGCCGAGATATCAAGAAACTGACTAGAGAATATGGATTATACATCCTCGGCATCGAGTAGCCACTAGATATCCATGGATATCGATGAATTTTACCCGGGTTCAGATCGGGCTACAATTGGTAAGACACGTCAAGCAAAGTCATGCAAACCAATGTTCCAAGTTTCGAGTCAATCCGAGTTCATACGCTCAAAATATCATTGATACAAGTTGGAGGAAATGGCCCTAAGTTCGACTCCATCAAGATTGGCTCCATCCACTTCGTATCCATCAGAGTAGGTCCTAAGTTTGAATCCATAGGTGGAGCCTATGTTCGAATCCATCAGGTGGCCAGGCTTCGTATCCATGAGACAATCTTTGTTCCACTCCATCGAACTCCCTCTGCTTCGAATCCATAGAGAGAAAGTGCTTCGAATCCACGAAGCATAGCCCTACTTCGAATCCATTGGGCAAACCATGGTTCGAATCCACCGGACCATTCTCTACTTCGGATCCATGTAGGTGAAGAACTTCGATTCCATCCCACGACTACCTTCGAATCCATTCAGCTGAGAAGCCTTCGTATCGATCAACTGTGACCTACCTTGATCGATTCGAAGGGAACATTCATTCGATCGATTCGAAGGAAGCATACCTTCGAATCCGTTACCTCGAAACCACCATGTCAAAGCGGCTAAAACCATGGATTCGATCCAGAAAACTCGGAGAAAAAGAAGGATCAACCCGAGAAGCACGCGCACCACATCACCACGAGCATCGATTCGACCCTATCGATTCGAAGGGATCGATTCGAAGCACTCGTGTCCACCAGAAATACAATCTTGAATCGATCATAACTTGAGTTCTACAAGTCCAAATGCCATGAAATTTTCACAGAAGCTTGAGCACATGATGAAGAATGTTCATGCCAAATTTCAGCTCGATTGGACTCTTTCTTGATCGATTTGAACCAAGGGTCGAATCGATCCCAAAGTGGACCCGGATTTCCTGAAAGCGGGCATGTGGGCCCCCTCATGTGCCAGAAGTGGTCTCCCCGAAATTTAGGCGAAATATCAGCCTCCAACACCTATAAATAGAGCCCCTGGTCATTCAAAAAGGAGGTCGGACAATTTTAAGAGCTAAAGAGCGCCCAGATTCTGCCAGATTTACTCTAGATCACCACCGCTACTTTAGATTCAGACTTAGCATATAAAATCAGTTGTACTACATCATAAGAAATTGTAATCTTCAAGTATCGAGCAATAAAATCATCAAACTTCATAGTGGACGTAGGCAAAACGCCGAACCACTCTAAATCGCTTGTCTTTGCAATTTACTTTCTGTTATTTTGGAGTTTTTGTTAGATAATCCTCAGTTTTAATTTTCTTTCTTCACTTTTATCTCTTCAAAAACTTCCGAAGAGTGTTGTGCCCATTTTTGGTACAAACAATTAGTTTTATGGTAATCTGAATAATCTTTTAAGTGACGATCAGATATTTGCTTAGACAAACGTTATGGGGCATTTAGAAAAGTATTCTCTTCATCATTGTGCAATCGAAACGAGTTCAAATCCGGACGAACCTAAAGTGAGTTTTAATAAATAAATTGTCAAAGTTATTTAATATAGAAATATTTGTGGAATGGTTTCAAAATGGAGATTTGAAATAAAAACCGAGTATTTAGTTATTAAGTTCCCTTAAAAGGAGTTAATTTTAAAATAAAAGATGTTTTCCTAAAAGCATGATTTGATAAAAGGAAATTGGTTTAAAATAAAAGTTATTTTAGAATGGTAATTTGATAAATGAAAATTTAAACTCTTGGATAGAAAAGAGATATTTTTACTCAAATTTTAAAATGGGTTAAATTAGATAGGGAGGTTTTAACAGACATTGTTTTTTTAAAACCGTAGCTTTTGTTAAAACATCTGAGTAGTGTAAACTATTTGATGTTATTGGGCTAACCCATAAACATCTTTTATTATAACGCTCTAAGGTAAAAGAGGTTGGCAGGTTAACTAGTTTTTAAAAGACCCATATTTTGATCAGATCTCCAGTTAAATTTTGAAAAGTAAAATAAAATTGATGTTTTGTATATAGTCTTAGGATCTAGAAGGGTATTATACAAGTAAATAAAATGGAGTAAGTTTTTATTTGAAATGTCTTTGTAAAAATTTTATAAACTTTGGTGAAAATTTATGTTCATAAACAATTTTAGTGTTGAACGAAATACTAAATAGAAAATATAAGTGATTTAGAATATAGTTAACAAACCAATAATTCTAGAAAGTTTTGGACTTAAGCTAAGATTTGTTTGTTAGTCATTTGACATTTTAAATAATGTTAAGTGTTAGATTATTCCCTTATGGAATTTGATTGATTTATAGTGTTATTTTATAGACTACGGTTAAAAAAATTGTTTATTAAGACCTAAATCTCAGTGCTTTTGAAAAGGTGATTTTAAATAAATTTGTGGAAAGAAATAATAAAAATATTATTTTGAAAAATATTGATGAAGTGTTATTGTTTCAAACATTTGAAAAGAATATTTTTAAAGTGGGTTTTCTTTCAAATGTTATTGGTTATGACTAAAGTTAGGCAATTGGAAGTTTTCCGATTTGAAAGACTCACCAGGTATATTTGTTTTCTTTTGATTGGTTTGAGCTCATTGAGGCGATTTGTGGTTATTCCAATTGAGCAGCGCAAAGGAGACGTTGTCAAAATTTTCGTAACATTAGAGACTTAAAAAGTTAAATAAGTCATTTTAATTAATAACTTTTTAAACCTTAAGGGTTTGGAGGCATTTTTCCTACTTTGGGAATTTCAGGGACGAAATTCTTTCGGGGGAGGAGGGAGAATGTAACAACCCAGAATTTTGGTCATTGGATATTAAATATTTAATTAATTTTAATTATTTAAATAATTGGGTTTTTGAAATTTAATAACTTGAATTCAATATAGTGGTCATTTAAATATTTGAACTGTGAATTAAATATTGGTTAAATGAATTAAATAATCTTATTTAATTCTTTTTAATTAATAAATAATGCTAAACAAATTTTGTAAATTGAATTGAAGTAATAAATGGTACAAATAAATAATGAGAAATTTATTATGACTATAAAATGACCTGATATTTATTATAGTATTTTTAATTTAATTTATAGTATTTTTCTATAATTTTTAATTTGGAAAATATTCAAATTTGTCGTTTGATGATTTTTCGACAAACGATAATATTTTTGAGATTTTACAGAATGTAATAACCAGTGTATCTTATTAACCTTTTCTGATCGTGTTATATTGTTGTGCACGATCGTATTTTCATATTTGTCGTATGTGGTTCGTACGCGAATGGGTTATTGTGTAGTGTCGTACCCTAGAACTTTTGAAATAAAATCTCAAAACATTATCACAAATCTTTGCAAATCTTGGCACACGTCTTCTTGTCTGTCCTTGCTTGGACATTTTAGGTGCTCAAGAAATCTATTTGATATGGAAAAAGTAAACGTCATCATTTTGGTTTTTTTAATTTTGTTATAAAAATTAAATAATGCCAACACCTTTTATTCGCTGGTAACCTTTACTCCTCTCTATTATTTGCATTCATCATTTCACAGTGAAACAAAAGCAAATGATAACTAAACAATTCAAAGTTCCAAATCAAACA
Organism: Allium fistulosum; assembly: GCA_030737815.1. Lineage (NCBI taxonomy): Eukaryota > Viridiplantae > Streptophyta > Magnoliopsida > Asparagales > Amaryllidaceae > Allium > Allium fistulosum. Next base: position 588,457,939 of record CM060907.1, on the reverse strand, counting down.
ATTCCATCTACTAAAAATCCCAAATAATATTCATTAAATTAGTATGGGTCTGATCTTCAATCTCCTATGGGTTTCATGTTGTGCGTTCGTGATTTAGGGACACTAACAGCCTAGACCGAGCTAAGGTTTTAGTTTGGTCAAGTTGTAAGCCATCTTGGGCATCGCCAAGGGTTGTAGTGTGTTCGTGGTGTGTTGTGTTAGCGACTTGGTGGCCGTGTTTTGGAGTGGAGTGGCACTATTTTGATGTTCGCCACCTGACATGGTTGCTCCAACAGAGGCGAATTCACGTCTGGCTTGGAGGTTGCGGAAGACTTGATTTGTGCATCGTTGGACTTGGCTCGCGTTTTGAAATTGATTGGCGAAGGGAGTTCGATCTTGGGTGGCCATTTTGGGGTGTGCCAGTGATACAACATTATGCACGAATGGATTTTCCTGGTCAGAATTTGCTAGGTAGGGTCGAGTGTCCCATGGTGGTGATAGACGTGAAAAGGAGGAGATGAGGGGTTCGTAGAGGCTGACGGTGTCCGTTGTCATCAAGTGTAAGTGGAGTTGTTGATGATTGAAGGGATCGACATGCTTGATTTTGGATGTTCTAGCATTATTGTGCACATTTGTTTATTTGGGGGAGATGTATTAAAATGGGTAATTAAATTATTAATGCGAATTAATGAAAATTAATTATATTTTAATTCGATATGATATGAAACTCATATCTTGCTCGTACGAGGTCAGATTCAGACACGGAAGGTCGCGTTGAACTTGTATTGATAATACTTCGCAAAGGAGTTGGATTCATGGAATTTGAAGCTTATTGAATTTTGAGCTAAAATATACTGAACCAGAATGCTTTGACGATAACTGGAATTTCGATGAGTTTACTCACCTTTTTATAAACTATAAAATATCTATGATGCTCTAGATTATTCTTGAATGCTTGGATGTTAGTTTATATTATTGTTTAATTGATTGTCTGGTTGGATTCCCGTTTTGGATAACGGATGACATATTATCTGATCTATAGGGAGTTCTTATAGTTATATATTATCATTTGTTCCTGCCTAGTAGCCGATGGCTTAAATAACCATTTTGTTGCAGGGGACAAAAAGGAGAAGTCGTAGTGCTTTCGTAGGAAATAGGTCGCTAAGGAATAGTTCGAAAATACACACATATGTGTGATTTACAGGGGACATTTGTAGGGAGACCTAAAGGGGTTTCTCACCATTATTCGTTTACTGTTATCTACGACTTGTTATATTCTCTTATTGCTTATATTGATGTTTAGTTGAAATAATTGTGATAGCCTATGTGAATTGTTTAAGTGTCGTTATAGCGAGTTTTCATTATATCATCACTTATTGAATATCATCCCCCTAAACCTTTGTGTGTTGAACTTGAGCTTGTATTTTCATAAAATAAATGTTTAAAATTCATTAATCATTTTGATTTATGATATTTGAATTTAATCAATCATTTTAATTAATGATGTTTAAATTTAATAAATCATTTTAATTAATTTAAAATTTATTAATTATATTAGTTAATGGGATTTGAGTTTAACTAATCATTTTAATTAATGTGTTTTAAATTAAATTAATTGTTTTAATTAATGATGTTTTAAATTTAGTTAACCATTTTAATTAATGACGTTTGAATCTAATTAATCATTTCAATTAATAATCTTTGAATTTAGTTAATCATTTAATTAATGATATTTGGATTTAATTAATAATTTTAATTAATGGTGTTTTGATTGTTAATTAACTGATTAAATACAAGTGTTTAGAAGTTATTAACTAATGTAGTGTTTCAAAGTTAATGAACTAATTTAACAAAGGTGTTTTAAAGATAATTGGTTGATTTATTAAAAAGGTTATAAAGTTTGATTAATGATCCTTTTGGATGATTAACAATTTTTTTAAATTTATAAAGGTATTTAAATTGACTTATTATCTTTTGGGATAATAAGTGTTGTTTTAAACTTATAAATGCTGGTTTACAAATGAGAAAATCTTTTAAAAGAAATTGTTTAAAAATAAAGCTTATAAATTGTTTTTGGATTTATAGTAAACAATGTTTTAATGACATTTGTTTTTTACCCTTGTTTTAATACACTTAGTATTATAAATTGCCCTTTTAAAAGAATATTTAAAAGAGTATTTTTAAAGTGATTTACAAATATTTGAATTGTAAAAATCAAGCACAAGTGTGTATCAAATGTTTTAAAAGTTTGATCCATTTATTTATGGTACGTGTATGCGATTTAATTCTTATACACAAACCACTTTGTTATTCCCGATAGTTGATTTATCGACTATCCATTTCGATTATGCTATCTTCTTTGTATTTCATCACTCTAAGATGATAGGTTGCTCTTTTGAGTTTTGATATCCTTTGTCAAAAATGACAAAAACCAAAGAGTGGGTAAGGGGGTGCACCCTCCTAGTCATTGTTGTGCTTCGTCGCTTTAAGACGATTTTTCGCTCATTTTGAGCATTTGTATCCAACACCGTAGAAACTAAAACCAAAGAGCGAGTGGGAGCCAAGCCATGCGGGTCACACCTATTAGGGAATATTCACATTTATCTAGTGGTGTTGATAGCATACATGTGTTTGGATGCCTATGAATTTAATGGGGTCCAGCTTGGAAGTTCCCAAGAGTGTTGTGTGTTTTTGGCGTGGGTTCTCAAGTGTATTTTATCTAGAGGTATACTTTCGATGTAGGGGTTCACCCTCCTAATTATGTTGGATAAATTCATTTTCCTTGTTTCTATCTCGAACCTTGGAATTATTCTTTTCATCTTTTGTGTTTCATCAATCTAAGACAATTAGATGCTCGTTTAAGCAATGATATCCTTTGTCGGAATGATTAAAACAAAAGAGCGAGTGGGGGCCAGGTTATGTGGGATTATTCCCATTAGGGTATCTTCACATCTACTCTAGATTGGATTTGGTTGTATGCTTCGGATATGTGAAATACTCGGATTCTCGGTAACTATTGGTGGGGTCCGGCTTGGAGGTTTCCGAGATTCATCGGAGTTCTCAAGTAATTTCTAGAGATGTACTTTTGATAAGGATCTTTGAATCGTTTTACTAATTTGCATCGAGAAGTGTCTGAAGCTCTCCTCGATGTTTAATTATTTTTGTTCATTTATAAATTTGGATTGTGATCTTGTCTGTGTATATCCTTTCTTGTTTGGATTGTTGTTCTGATTGTTTCCCATTTCTTCATATATGGATGTTGCACTTATAAGGCAAAAACCTGTTCCGCATTTAGCAGCGTGATCTCACAGAATTATTAATCGTTCACCTTATTACTTAAGTTTTCTTAGGCTGTTTTTTCAGACTGATTCTGGTATTATTTTATTATATTGCTCGTGTCAGACTGAGTATTTTCTAGGTTGTCGTTAGTGGGACATGGAGCTCATAGAGTGCAGTTGGATGTTCACCTGTCGTAGTATTTTATTTTCCACTGTATTATTTACGCCTATCAGCAATTGCAAGGTCAGGAATTTATGACTATCTAGCTAGTAAGGTTTTGTTTTTAACTCTAATGCATCTTAAATGTTGGAGTGATACTGTTTACTATCTTTGATATATTATATGTTATCGTTTCCTTTGTGAGATTCTATTTTCCTGTTCTATGTTCTTTTCTTTTTATTTTACCCTAACAATCTGCCTTTTCCGTGATTGGATGTTCGACATTTGAATAATGTGGATGTATTCGGTGTTGACTTTCAATGGTCGAAAAGGCGGGTCATTACAGAATCTATCAAAATTCCTTTCAAAGAATTTAAATATAAAAACCTTCCTTTATTGTGATTTAAAATCAAACCAAATCTGAATAGGAATACACTACTTTTATTCTTGGAATAACATTCTTCAAAATACTATACATGATGCTTTAAAATATTTCAAAAATAAACTTTGGTATTTCTAAACTTCCAAAACACATTCATTCTTTTGTTGCATCCAAAATCCAAAATATACATGATGCTTTGATGAATGATATCGGCCTCATATGTTGGTGACTGAACCTCATACTAGTCTTTTGATATTGACATATATTGGCCTTCTTTCGTAATAGACGTATATGATTATGTGATGAATATATTTGATGTATGAGTATATTTATACGGCATCGGTGTTCCTTTGTGGTCCCGATGGCATATTATATGAGATACGCCCATCGTTTTCTTTCGTGGAGAGGGTATGGGAATTTGCTAAAAAATCCATGATGTCCTAGAGGGGATGGTAACGATCATCTACTATGGGATCAAATGTCACAAAAGCTCATTATAGGGGTACCGTGTGATCCGTAAAGGTCCTAGGTATATAGAGTGGATCAAATATCCCCAAACCTCATTATAGAGGTATGGTGAGATCTACATGAGACCCATCTTTTAGGATGTGGCCCGAGTTCTATGGTACATTCAGGTACTGATTCTATTTATTATGGGAATAGGTTTTAAGTGTATAGACCAGATCATATATCACCAAAGCTCATTATAGGTGTACGGTGAGATCTAATTATCTTGAACTCTCGAAGGGAATCAATGGATCATAATGATTTGAATGATAAGTCGATGTCTAATATGGACGTAGTGTTCAAGTAAATATAGTAGGTCATATATCACCAAAGCTCATTATATAGGTACGGTGAGACTTACATGTGTTCGATCAAACTAGATGCGACTCGAGGTCTAGGTATACCGAGGTACTGACTTTATTTATCTTGGGCACCAGTCTACCGTGTCTTAATAATCCATCAGTAATGATGGGTATCGTTGTGTATACTTTGGTTGTTTCTCTTTGCTAGGTTATATTAGTTGGTTAAATTAATTATAGTGTGTCTTAAATAGATTTGCATTTCATTATCATTACTTTATTACCTCATTGATGACTGGAGAAGGGCAGATTATGGTATGACTTCCTATCACCCTGAGATAGGTTTACTTTACTTGTTCACGGGCACTCTGGCTTTCCCTTAAGTCGCGTTTGTAGAGAGGACTGGATGTACCTTAGTAGTTCCTATTCTATTTGTATATAGTTTTGATACAGCAGTATTTTGAGATAGTTCTCCTCACACCAAGCTTTATGTCTGACCCACGTTTTGTTTACGTCTATTTATGTCATAACAACTCTCGAGTACTTGATTGAGTCGTTTGCGAGTTAGGTGCTTTTGGTGATATATGCTATTAGTGTGGTGCAGTTGGAGCAATGTGATGCGGCTAGAGCAATGGAGACAAAGACGCACTACGCCATAGATGGCCTATTGCAACGAAATTACAAGGTGTTGCTAGCTACAATGTAACGATAGCTATACTGATTTTTGTCTATTGCAACATTCACTTCAATGTGTTAGCATAGATATCAGCAAAATGTTACAGTAGCTATAAATATATTCAAATTAAAAAAATTAAAAAAAAAATTACACCTCAGCGATCCACACCATCATTTAAAACAAAATCTCAACCATCAATCCACACTTTAGCAATTTCCATTTCCCGCTTTACTTTTCTTTCTCGTTCCTCTCTATGTGAAAATTAGGGCATGCGATTTTTCTTTCTCGTTCCTCTCTGTGAAAACTAGGGCACGCAATTCCAGTTGCTTTGATGCTCTGATTGATCGAATCTAGTGTGAGAAACGTTCCTGGTAGCTTGCTCCTTCGTTCTCCTTGATTGATTGCTAGAATTGCTTTGACTTCGTCGTCGGGTGCGATGTGATATTATTTGGTATGTTTTCCGCCTTCTGGTTTACTTGATTATTCTCGATTTTGGTTACACTCGCACGCTTTTGCTGATGATGAATTGGGATTTATTTATAGGCTTTATTTCCTATAATCTCGTGTTTAATCTTTCTGTTGGACTTTGAGAAATCTGGTATGTTGGATTGCGATGATGTATTGGTATGTTGGATTTTGGTTCACTGGCTTGATTTTGCTTTGCTGATGATGAATTGCGATGTGATATTATTTGGTATGTTGGATTCTGGTTCACTGGCTTGTTTTTGATTTCTGATCTGAGCTTGTTAGCTCCTTTCTGCTGCATTTGTTAAACCAGAACTTGAACCTTTGTTAAACTTTTTCACATACCTTTGTACCTTGCTGCATTTGTTAAAACAGAACTTGAAGTATTTGTATTCTGCTGTCCTCTTGAAAACTGCTTCACTTGAAAACTTCTGCATTTTTGAAAATCAGAACTTTGAAAGTGATCTTTGGTTTTCTAAAACTGTTGACTAATCTGAACATTGAGTTTTGATTTCCACGATATATACAAACATATGTGTGTTGAGCTTTGTTAGTTTTGCTTGGTCTGGACAGAACTGGTACCATGCTAACCTTGTTCTTTAACATGAACTGATGCTCCAAGTCCTCTGTATATCATATTACTGCCTATGTTTCTCTTGTACATGCCTGATGCATTCACTGTTTTTGCTTGATGGGCTGCCTATGTGTACTGCTGTGTTTCTTGCACTAACTTGTCTACATTTTGCTGAACCTGGTTCTTGTTTGTTTTGTTGGTCGCTTGGCCCTGAGTTGAATCCAGTCGATGACTCGGGTTTGACCTTGTGCCGTGTCCATTTTTTTGGCTTGTCTACATATCTGGCTGCACTTGAGTATGAACTTGCACTTGAGTAGTTGCACTTGAGTAGTTTCTTGTACCAAGCCTTATGATGCATGTATGTTCATCCATGTACATGCATTTCTTGGTCATGTTATGTTGCTTGCTGTGTTGAGTACTACTTTGTGCACTTGGCTTCTCCTTTGTGCATTTTTGCCTGAACTGTTGCTTGCTATCTTCCATACTGCCTTGTATCCATGTGTTGCATTCATGTTTGGCTTATGCACTTATGAAAAGAAACAACCCAAATACCTAAGGCAAATAATATAACAAAAATATTTTCATTTTCTGTTCGAGTTAAATATTATTTTCTAGATTACTGCTTTTGAATTATATGTGACAGGTATTGAAGACTGGACATCTGGATACAAGCTTGAAGACAGAGTCAAATCAGATGTGCATGAGTGTATGAGTGCATGAGCTTGAAGACGGGTTTCAAAGAACTCTCGATCTTCCGAAATTGGATGAATCGGGCGGTGCCCACTTGTTTGATCCCCGTCGGGACTGCGGGGCCCCGGACCCCCGCCGGCGCTGCGCCCAGACCCGCTACTCGGCTCGCCTTCGGCTCGGCACTCGGCTCGTCATATATTTGTCAGTGTCGGTGTCTGTATAAATTGAAACTGCATATATAATGAGTGAACTGAGTGATGTAGTGAGGAATATCTGTATATGTGAATATCAGTGTTATATATCATTGAATTGTAAAATAGTGGAGTCAGTAATTTGTACTATTTCAAATGTTGAAATAACATATTTATTTAAATAAATTACTGTTTGAATATCAAATTCTGTGCATTAGCATTTTATTAAATAAATATTTATTTCTATTAAAAAATCAAATATGCTCTACATTGTGGGCCCCACAAATTCAGAAAGTTAATATCTATAGCAACATTTTGGAATGTTGCTACAAACACCTATGGATGTTGCTATAGACCCAAATAGGGTTCTATTGCAACAATACTTCTTATGTTGCCTTAGATAGTCAAAATGTTGCCTTTGAGGTCTGCGACAACGCGTCAAAATGCATCACCGAGAAAGTGTTGCCTTTGCCCTTTTTTAGCCTACAACAACATTTTTTGGCACTTCCTGCATCACTTCTTGGGTGTTGCAGTATGCAATCTATGGCGTAGTGACGATACTTGGATATTTATCTACTTGATATTGTAGTAATACATGACAGATGTTATTTGTATATGAGACTTATTATATCAGATATTTTATTAACTCTTGGTATTGATATTTATTTATCAATTATTTAACAACCTACCTCAAAACGGATCTAAATTCTGAACCAAAAAGGCCTATCAAAACTTAGACTCATTCCAAAGCTAGTTGTTGGTTGGCATAAAGAACAATACAAAGCTATTTATCTACACATTCAGAACTCATAATGGAAGGATAAAATATAATAACAGAAACAGTATCCATTTCATTTAAAATCAAAATGTCATAAAATCCATAACACAAAAACCAATAATAACAGTTACATATCTGTGATACATCATATTCAAAATACAACAATTTCTAATAGGTACATCTAAAAATAACATAAATAGATAGACTGCCACAAGCTTTCCCCATGCCTTCGCCTTCAACATCATCATCTTTCCTAACCTATGTTGTAATGAGGAGGGAGTTAGAACAACATATGTCTGGTGAATAAAAGCTCAAGCCTTACTATATTAGTACTTGGGCAGTATAATTTAAAGTCTTACTTATTATATCTACATCATAAGTCTTTTCAAATATAATCCCAAAGGCTTTTTTGTAAAATAAAAAAGTCTTTCCAAAGATAAGCCCATAACCAACTGTTATCAACTCAATAACCCATATCTATTGTCTAATGTCCTATTAATGTAAGAGATAGTACTTAGGCCACTTAATACCTTTTAATGGGAATTAGCAGACTCTGACCATTTAATACCTTATTTAAGGCAGGTCCAGGTCCATATACTACCTATCCCAAGGTGGACTCCTCACTAGTAACTATCTAGCTAACATTGCACGGAATCTCTTCAGCCACTTAATATTTCTTATCAAATCAAACCCTTTCCCAAGATATCCTCTACCATGCCTAACCCATAACCATAACCCTGATTATTTACTACGTCCTACATAAAGAAGAGGCAGACCATCACACAACCACTTAATACTTTCAATCTCTGAAGCAGGTCCTTCTATTATGACCTGTATCCCACAATGACGTCTCACATTAGCCTGACTATTCATAGGTAATGGCATCCAGATTAGCTAGGTAGATTTCTCCTGCAGAATTTTAGACTAACCTTGTGTCATCGTAGTTACTAATTATAGGCGATGTCTCACTTTAGCCCCAAAGTCACATTGCTCGTAACCAGATTAGCTGGGCAGACTTCTGTGTGCTTTTGACTGATCTCACATCACTATAACTTAGTCATAACCTATATCACATTCTGCATTATTTTCACACATCTCACTGTTTCATAATCAAGGCCTTATAAGAAATCTTTCTTATTTCGCCTTTAACATTAATCACTTTCCTACAAGGGATGTAAATAATAATCATTAACCTAATTAACTATACCATTATACGTTAATTATGCTTATATATATATATATATAAATCTGTGTGTGTGCCTAGTAGGGAGAGGAACTCATACAACAATGGTTAAAGGTTGAAATAATTCTTTCGATTCAGTTCTTGATGTTCTAAATGAGCAAAGGCAGGGATTTTTCTTTCTATTATGGTTTCCAAAGATAAATTGAAACAATAAAGAAGTATTGCACGGTACAATATGCGGCTAGAATTAATTCACATGTACCCTCTTATTGTGCTTTCAGAAAACCAATCATAGAATATGAGTACTTTTAAATTTCAAGGCAATATATATTATATACTCGATGTCAAATTATGGAGAAACCAGGGCTCAAAGATAGATTTGGCGATTTTGGATCGTAATGAGTTGCGACGAACAGAATAATCATGTAGAGAGTGATATTGACATTGTGCTAGAAGACTATTGCTTCAGATCTGGGTTCGAAGATGTTTATAAGGTCTTCTACTTGTACAAAAATTGAAGGAAGACGACTAGTTGGGGTTTCAAATCACAAGAATTGTATTGGTGATTCACAACCCAAAAGCAACTATAGTCTGCTTTGTTTTGGGCAACTTAATTTGATATAAAGAAATGAAAACATGTTTTAATCACCTTGAAATGGTAGATTTGACGATGTTAAACACAAAGATTCGCAAAGTTGATGGTTCTGTCATGAATTTGTGTTGAAAATTCATCGTGAACGACTTTAGGGATAATGAGTTGTGAATGAGCAAATGAGAGTGGAACAATTTGGCTAGTGACCTTTGCTAATTTGGTGATGGATTAAGCGGTTATTGTAAACGACCTAGTGGAGGAAGACAAATTGGGTTTGACTGAAGTATGTCTTTCGGTCGGGTTATTTTCAAATGATGTTTGTTGTTTGGTGTATTTGATTTTTACTATGCATGTTTATGCATGTTGGGTCAGTGTGCATATTATGTTGTACTTTGTAGCCATTGCTTTATGGAATAAATGAACCAAATTTCAAAAAAAAATATGCACGTGTATTAATTTCTAAGTGTGCAGAAAATACACCCTAAACTAGCGTTTAAATATCAACTCTTTCAACAATTATACAAGTCTCATCCCATACTATCAACAATGCCGAAATTTCAATATTCATATCCAAAAATAGACTTGTATACAATAAAAATTTAAACACAACTTATTACATCAAAATAATGGAATATATTGATAATAGAACCTTACAATTCCAATTTTACGCCCTATTCAACTCTTTTTTCACATAAAAATAAACAACGGAATTTCTATTTAATTCATAGGAATAAGTGGTGCAAACTGCGAATAAAATTTATACCTTACACACTATGCCTTAAACAAAACCCTTAGACAAATTCAAAAAAAAGAATAAGAAGTGAAATAGAAGGTAAAATTATCAAAAACTGTAAACCAACACAATTCCCATTATTTTGATATATAAACCATTGGGATTTCAATCTAGAATTGACAGTTCACATGGGAGGAGTTTTAGGGGTTTATAATTTTATGTTTTAGCAAACCAAAACTCCACAGGGCATATTCAAACCCAAACTATGCTTATCAATTACTAAAATAGAAAAGCTAAGATTTCCACTCACAATATATCCTTAATTTTGCCTACTTTGGATTTGACATGCCTTTGACAATCTCTACCAAATCTCCTACTTTATATATATATATATAGCACTTGATTTTTAAATATATGTTCGATTCAAAAAATTGGGGAAGAATAGATTGGGAAAACAAATAGAAAAAAAATAGATATATAGGATTTCTTACCTAAAACCCAAATGGAGTTTTCTGAATCTATAAAGAGACGAACTGATAGAGTTTCGCTAGAGTACCAAAATATTTTGTGAATAAAAGTGAAGGGGCTAAGCTCCTATTTATAGTGGTTGAAGTGCACTAGAACTGTCAGATTTAAGTCGGTTTAATCTTATATAATCCGGTACGTTCATTGTGCGCAATACCCTAGCCACCATTGTTCACAACAAGTCGACCGTCGGCTCCCACCGATCAACCGCTAGTGGTATACCGACCCAAGGGAAGCGGTCGACCGGTACGTGCTATTTTGGGAAGAATTCCTTTGCCGTTGATTTTTTAATTATCTTATTCCTTGACTACTTTTTAACGTTAACATTGATTTTAACATTTATTTAACCCCAGTCTAATAATTGTTAACTTTTGAATTTCAAATTTTAAAGTTGATTATTCATTTGAATTTGAATTCTATTTAAATTATTTTAAATCCTAAAACTTCAAACGTCTACAACTTTTCCGTTTGAGCTCCGTTTTCAACATATTATATATGGAAATTGGTCAGAAGTCCGCCGCAAATACAAGACATAACTTTCATGATCAATTCTAACTTTTTCAAAATTTCCATTTTTAACCTTATCTAATTAATTTATTATAAATTTTTACGGGGTGTTACATTCTCCCTCTTTTAAAAAGGATTTTGTCTCTAAAATACTTTGAAGGGGCAAACAGCGTAACGCGCAATAAGCATCCATGTTATACAGCCAAGATATCTACACAACCATCTACTCAACCAAAAGTGCAATGTGATTATATGTGCAGACTTACTATAAGTGAGAACAATTCTAGCATGAGTGAATGATCGTGATACGTAAGTATGTATGAAAACATCCTAAACATGCAAAAGAATTCTACATGAGTGCAAAAGTGATGTTAAAGTGCAGCAACGATATCCTACCATCCAATCTAGCAACCATGATGCAATCAAAACCTAATTTTGGAGAGAAGAGTTTGCCCGTGAAAAGCTCAGGACGAGAAGTCCTCGTGCTTTCCGTCGGATTTTCCCATATTGTACTCGAACCACCCTAATTTCTATCCTGTAGAGCTTCCTAGTTTCATGCTCCGTAATGCTTGTGGTGGCATGGGATGCTATTGGCTACATCTCAATATCACCCAATTGATTAGCCTCTACCACAGTGGATGTGCGATGAAGGCATTTCCTCAAGTGTGAAACATGAAAAATTTCATGAGCTCCTGCTAATTTATCCGGTAGCTCCATGCGATAAGCAAGTCTTCCTATTCTTTTTAAAATTGGGAAAGGCCCAACAAACTTTTGGTGCTGACTTTCCCGACTTTCCTAAGTGGGGAAACTTTGATAAACACCAAGTCCCCTACTTCAAACTCTATCTTTTTTCTCCACTTGTTTGTATAGGATTTCTAGTGATCCTGTGCGGCCTTCATTGCTGCCTAGTCAATTCTACCTTTTCCTTTTTGATACATCAAACACCTAGTGGCAGATTCTACCACCATCTTCTTCTTCCCTATCCAATAGAAAATTCTCTTAATATCCCTATTGGTCTTATTTTCTTCGGGGTGAATGGTCATCCATGAATGGTGTCTCTCAGTAAGCTAAAATTTATTTTTCCGAAAATCCTAAAATTTTAAGTATTAAAGCATCCTTTATTCCTAGTTACTAACATAATTTCCTCATCAACTTCCATCTTAGCTTTAGTGTATCATTAATCAAGTGTTGACGGTCTAATCCTATCTATAAAATAAGTTTAATGGTAAAACAGAAACATATCTTATATTGTATAGTATGCTTTTCCAATAACCTAAGGGTGACAAGTAGCGACTACAACCCAAAAACTTTAAAAGATAATTTTACTGGAAGTTTCCATTTACCATTAAATAGTGTTAATAATGTTGGGGCCTTAATACTTCTTACTAAATTAAGATGAACATTCTTTGTATGTCATTCCACTTAATTCTCCTTCCTAGTTTCTATTAAATGCGGTCCACCATACTTCAGTTAATATTTTCGTAATAATTTATCATTAATGTTAAAGTTGGACTATCTCTAATCAATCCTTATCTTTTTACCAGTTTCAAAATCCATCTATTATATCGATTCAATATCTGCATAAATGCCATATTAAATTCCCTAATCAGTCCCCATTAATTCCTTTTATCTCTCTATTAATTAAGAATTTATTGCCCATTAGATCTGTAATTAATGTCCACAAATTCTAATCCATTAATTACTAACTAATATGTATGTAATCGTAAATTACGCTATACATATATTTCTATTTTTATACATTAAGCATGGTTATACATGTGTTTATATATTTCTTATTTCCAATCATTAATTACTACATTAGAATATTCTTTTTCACATTTTAATTTATCAAAGTTATTCCTCTAAAAAGGATTACCGTTATAATTTTCTATAAATTAATCAAAGTGAGACCTTTACTTCATTTGAAACTACAAGGAATTATTTCTTTTCTTTTTAATGAAATAGACAGTGTAAACTATGAAAAAGAATATCTATATCTTACGCATCTCTTTCCTTTTTGGTATATCCCTTGTTAATTCAAACGACACACTTTTATACATATTTTGGAGTTTGATCATTTATGGAATTTACATGGAACTTGTTCCAAATAGATCAAAGCATTGAAATTCATATTCCAAGTAAACTAGAGCAACCTAATCTACAACCCAATTATAAATCAGGAATATCTTTGCAACTTCACCAACATTCTATAATTAAGCATTTGGGACTAATTTCAAATTTCCAAATCAGGTTCTACATACTATTCTTATTTTATTCATATTTTAAAACCTTTTCCCTATCTTGCCTAGGTAGTGACCCTTATCTACTCCGTAAAAAAAATTTGGTCAGCCCTTACCATTCTTAAAACTAAAATTTCACAATTATAAAGTACCTTATCCGAAATCTTTATCTTTAAAAATATAAACTTAAAAATCCTTTTTGTCAATTTCAAAAATTGCTTATTTCCTATAAGGAACCATAAAACTTTTTCCTTTTTTTTTCTATTCGACTTTTCATTTTTAAGGAATCTTTACAATAGAGATTTCTTTCTTTAAAAGTTGGATTTTTATTTCAAAACATTTAAAACTTAATTAACTAAACCAAACTATTATTAAATCAAAAATCCAAAAATTGCTTAGTTCCAAAATGGAGAAAAATAATTTCTCTTCTCAAAAACTTTCTTCAACATAAAATAATTTCCAATAAATTGCTTTTATACAAAAAACTTATTACATTAAATTTGAAATCAGCATTTATTACTCCATGAAATTATGGCATATACTTATGAAAAGTTCATTGGCTACCATTTTAAGGATATATTGTTACTATTTCCCAAATTTAGCTCTTTTAAATCTTTTACAAAGATTATAACTTTAATAGCATTTCAAAATAACTGGTTTTCCTTTATTAAACATTTATTATTTCAAAGATATTTCTAATTACAAGACAATTATTTTTATAAACTTCAAACCACAATCTATTCATATGCATGTCAAATTTCTAATTTCAAGTTGTTATATTATCCCAAAGATACACATCAACATTTATTGCTTTATTACTCAAAATATATTGTCACCTAATTAAATATTTTTATAACTTTGTTTTAAGTCTTATTTAAAACTCCTATAATCTTTAACAATAATTTTCTTATCAATCCCAATTTATTTCTCTTCCATTACCATTTAAAAACCATAACATTTTATTCTTATTCAAACAAATTCTAAATAGAAAAACGAATAATGAAAATTCTCATCCTCACATAAATGTTTTTCCTTATAATCTTCACAAAATTATCCCAACTCATTTATTAGTTATCATCATTTAATTTCATCCAATTTTATTTTCAGAGACATCTTCTATAACTTTTAACAATAAAAAGTGGAGTAGACAAGGATAACTTCTATCCTATTTAACTAGATTACTTATCTTGTTTTATACAAATTCCTAATGCTATTTCTATCCAAATTTCTCAATATTGTCTCTATTTATATTTCTTCTAACTAATTGGCTTCTACTTCAGCTATTATTCTCTGTATTTTTCTTATACGGAAATGTTCCTACTATCCTAGTTATTCTTATCCTTCTATTCTCCATTCCTTAATTTGATTAAGTTACATTTCCATTTATTCACCCCTTTTAGAAACAATTTTATAAAAAAAAGAACTTCTAAATTTATGAAATAGAGAAAAATCATCAAGTCCAACCTTTGCCCTATTTCACATTTATTTTAAAAACAAAGAATCACTTTCTTCAAAAATTGAAATTTTTTTAACCCACCCAATTTTAAACTAGAATGAAAAATCATTTTTACCAAAAACCTTTTAATCGGAAACTTTTGACCCAACAAAATTTTAAATTATGAGTTTCCATATTTCCTTGCTTTTTCAAAACACCTTCCCAATAAATCCTTTGAAAAACTTATTCAAAACAGTTCAAGGAATTTTCCAAAAATCTTTTATTAAATTCTTTCCCATGGGGTTGGATTTAGAAATTGACTTTAATTGTCCTTTCTTTTGAATTTTCCTTCTCCCCAAATCAATCTTTATAAGAATCTAATTATCTCCTTGTGGTGATTGATGCACACCTTCTTGTGGGAACTTTCTCCACTCCTTCTTCACATCTTGCTTCATTCCTTACTTAAGGTTGCTTACAACACATAGATTCTAATCTCCCATTTATTTTTATGTATTGGGTTAGGCCCACTAATCTTTGCATGTATAATTAAGGTTGTATAATTTACCATAATAATGGTTATACTGCCTATAATATTTACTTACTACTTTACATGTTCATTTGCTATTTCTATAAATGTTAATTATCTGTAATAAATGATTATTATTCAATGGACAATATTTAAAGACATTTATTTATTAATTCAATTTTTACCTATTATTCCTTCCTTATCTTCCCTCAATTACTCTAATGGACTCCTTAATTAGTTCATTTATATCCTTATTAAGTTCTTTTAACTCCCTAATTATTGTACATTTATTGGCTTAATAACTTTGGAGTTACAATATTATCCAACTACACTTCCTAAGATAGTACTATATCCTGAAGTAAAGATTTGCCTAGTGTTTTAGCATATGGTTAAAATAAGAATATACATATACATAATAGGATTTTTGAAAGATAAGTACGCCACTTATACATATACTTATCCCCGTTCATTGGGTAACCTAAGCTCTAATACCAAATGCAACAACCAGCCCTAAAACAGATCTAAATTCCAACCCAAAAAAGACTCATCGAAACTTAGACTCATTCCAAAGCTGGTTGTTGGTTTGTTTAAGAACAATACAGAGATATTTATCTACACATTCAGAATTCATAGCGGAAGGATAAAATATAATAACAGAAATAGTAACCATTTAATTTAAAATCAAAATGTCATAAAATCCATAACACAAAAACCTATAATAACCGTTACATATTTGTAGTACATCATACTCAACAAAAATTTCCAATAGGTACATCTGAAAACAACATAAATTGATAAATAGATAGACTGCCATAGGCTTTCTCTATGCCTTCGCCTTCAACATCATCACCTTTCCTAACCTGTGTTGTAATAAGAAGGGAGTCGGGACAACATTTATCTGGTAAATAAAAATCTCGAGCCTTACTATATTAATACTTAGGTGGTATAATTTAAATAGGAATATGTCTTACATATTCTGTCTACATCATAAATCTTTTTAAATATAAGCCCAAAGGCTTTTCTCATAAATAAAAAGGCTTTCCAAATATAAGCCCATAGCCAACTTGCTATCAACCCAACAATCCATATCTATCGTCTAATGTCCTATCAATATAAGAGATAGTACTCAAGTCACTTAATACCTTTTCATGGGAATTAGGCAGACTCCGACCATTTAATACCTTATTTAAGGTAGGTCCACGTCATATACTACATATCCTAAGGCGGACTCCTCACTGGTACCTATCTAACTCACATTGCACGGAATCTCTTTAGCCACTTAATACTTCCTATTAAAGCGGGTCCTTTTTGGAATATCCTCTACCATGCCTAACCCATAATCATAACCGTAACCATTTACTACTTCCTACATAGAGAAGAGGCGGGCCCTCACACAACCACTTAATACCTTCAATATTTGAAGCAGGTCCTTCGTATTATGACCAGTATCCCACGGTGACGTCTCACATTAGTCCAATCATTCATAGGTACTGGTAGCCAGATTAGCTAAGCAGATTTTTCCTATAGAATTTGCGAGTAACCATGCGTCATTATAGTTACTTATTATAGGTGATGTCTCACATTAGGTATAAAGTCACACAGCTAGTAACCAGATTAGCTGGGCAGACTTCCATGTGCTTTTGTATGACCTTGCATTCTTATAACTTAGTCGTAATCTATATCATACTCTATATATATTATCAACAATCTCACTGTTTTAATAATCAAGACCTTATATGAAATCTTTCTTATTTCGCCTTTAATATTAATCACTTTCCTAAGGGGAATTTAAATGATAATTATTAACCTAATTAAATATGCCATTATACATTATAATTATACATCATTTACACTAATACACACACACACATGCTTGGTAATTTCTAAGCACGTAGAAAATATGGCCTAAACTAGTGTTTAAATGTCAACTCTTTCAACAATCATACTAGTCTTATCCATACTATCAACAATACCAAAATTCTAATATTCATATCTAAAAATTCCAATCAATAGATTTGTATACAATAAAAATTTAAACTCTACTTATTATATCAAAATAATGGAATATATTGATAATAGAAACTTACAATTTCAATTTTATGCCCTATTCAACTCTTTTTTCATATGAAAATAAATAAAGGAATTTTTATAATTCGTGGAAGTAAGTGGTGCAAACTACGAATAAAATTCCTACCTTACACACTATTCATTAATCAAAACCTTTAATCAAATCCAAAGAAAAAGAATAAGAAGTGGAATAGAAGGTAAAGTTATCAAAAACTATAAATCTATAAAATTCCCATTATTTTGACATAAACAATTAAGATTTTAATCTAGAATTGACATTTCACATGGGAGGAGTTTTGGGGGTTATAATATGATGTTTTCGCAAGCCAAAAATCCCCAAGGCATATTCAAACACAAACTATACTAATCAATTACTAAAATAGAAAAGCTAAGATTTCTACACACATTATATCCTTAACTTTGCCTCCTTTGGATTTGACACACCTTTGACAATCTCTTCCAGATCTCTTCCTTTTGACACACACACACACACTACAATGGATTTGTATATATACGTTAGATTCAGAAAAATAGAGAAGAATAGGTTGGGAAAACAAAATAGATATATAGGATTTCTAACCTGAAACCCTAATAGAATTTTCTGAATCTGTGAAGGGACGAACTGACACAGCTTCGCTAGAGTCCCAAAATATTTTGTGAATGAAAGTGAGGGGGTTAGCTCCTATTTATAGTGGTTGAAATGCACCAAAACCATCAGATTTTTTTGGCAAAGCCAGTGGGGTTGAATGGACCCCTACCATATATTGAATAACAGAGGCATACAAAGAAGGATGGGCATACCCATCAAAACGAGAAATAAAAATAAAATAACACAAAAAAGAACAAGAAGAGTTATCTACTCAATAACTTAGGAAACAGGCCTAAAATGTTCTTGCAAGCAAAAGAAATAGAGACTGCTCGGAGCAACGAATGCCATTAAATAGTCTAGAATTTCTTTCCATCCAAATCAAATATGCAAATCTTTTCAAAATTCTGATTAGGAGCATCCCCTTATTAATCTTCCACCTTGTAGCTTTAAATATGTTGAACCATTCAACATCCAAGATAGAACTTGGGTTATGTAGATGAAGATATCTCAATATTATCTTCCAAACAAAGAAAGTGTAAGAACAAGAAAATAATATATGATTTACATTTTCAGCTCCTTGACCAGAAAAGAGGCAAATTGAAGACTGCAGCAAACCTTTCGACAATAGATTATCTTGAGTGTGTAATCCATTTTTGATAATTTTCCATAAGAGAATATTTTCTTTAGGCATAGAAGAATTTATCCAAATGCGGGAATGTCATGGAAATGTAGGCATAGATGAGAACCCTGACAGAAAGTTGTATAGCAATTTAAATGTGTGACATTTAACTAACTATAAAGAATCAACCTTCTCTTTGTATCTTTTTCCTTCAATAGTTGACCATAAATTTCTAACAATCACGGAGCTGGAGTGTGGAAGAGTAATATGACCATCATAGTAAAAACTACCAACCTTAGCATTATTTGGAATTCCAGATAAGACCGTGAGATTGATGTGAATCAACTCAGAAAGTATAATACCAGGGCTTGACCATGGAACATGCCAAAATGAAAGCAGATTCCTATTCTTCATGTTATTTTGAAATATGGGGAGCAATATTGATCTAGACCTAAGCAACTGTCTCCATGCCCAGCTACTGTCAAGAGGAATATTCATATTCCAGAAATGAGCAGACTTGATCATGTTGTTTCTTATCCAGTTAGCCTAGAGATTTGCATCATACATCATAATTTTATTAATATTGTTTGCGCCAAAATTGGTCACAAACACCCAATAGCCGTTGAAAGCACCAGTTCGCAATCACAGATCACAAATATCAAATATGTAGAGAAATAAGTATGCAAATCTTTCAGGAAACTCAATAAAAACAGTAAATGACACAGAATTTATAGTGGTTCGGCAATCTTGCCTACATCCACTCTGAAGTTGATGACTTTATTGCTTGATACTTGAAGATCACAATTTCTTATAAGGTAGTACAACAGATTTTATGATCTAAGTCTGAATCTAAGGTAGTAGTGGTGATTTGGAGTAAATCTGGAAGAGTCTGGGCGCTCTTTAGCTCTTAAAATTGTCCGACCTCTTTTCTGAATGACCAAGGGCTCTATTTATAGGTGTAGGAGGCAGATATTTCGCCTAAAATTAGGGAGACTACTTCTGGCACGTGTGGGGGCCCATGCGCCCGCGTCCAGAAAATCTGGGCCCACTTCGGGATCGATTCGAACTCCATTCGAATCGATCAAAAAATCATCCGATCGAGCTGAAATTTGGTGTGGACATTCTTCTACATGTTTGCAAGCTTCTGTGAAAATTTCATAGCATTTGGACTTGTAGATCTCGAGATATGGTCGATTCGAAATTGCTTTCTTCGTTTGTTCCTCCTGTTCGAATCGATCTATTCGAATCGATTCCTTCGAATCGATCGCCTGCACGTGCTCTCACGGTGATGTGGCGCGCAACCTTCGAGTCGATCCGCCTTTCACTCCGAGTTGACTGGGTCGACTCCGTGATTCTAGCCGCCTTGATCTAATGGATTCGAAGACTTTCATTTGCTCATGGATTCGAAGGTGTGCTCGTTCGTGTCGATCATGTTACGCTATAGCCGATCGATACGAAGTCATTATAGCAAGATGGGTTCGAAACTAGGTCATTGGACGAATACGAAATGATTCGACTTCATGGATTCGAAGTGCTTCGTCCTGATGGATTCGAAGGTCTTCAATCTGAAGGTTACGAAGTGAAGTAGTTCCGTGGATTCGAAGTACTTTGTCTTGATGGATTCGAAGCAGATTGGCTTCGTGGATTCGAACCAGGGGAAACTTGATGGATTCGAATCAAAGGCTTGGCTTATGGATTCGAATTAGGGGGGATCTCCTTTACTTTGCATCGATCATATCTTGAGTATACGAACTCGGATTGACTTGAAACTTGAAACCTTAGCTTTCATGAATTTTGCTTGACGTGTCTTATCAATTGCAGCCCGATTCGGACTCGGACAAAATTCATCGATATCCATGGTGAAGCAGTGTATAACGAACTTTTACGACGAACTGTCTTTAGTTTTCCAGTCAACTTTTTGGTGTCACGGCCTTGCCAAAAGGCGGGATAACATTTGCCCCCCAAAACATGCCTTGCGATAGGAAGGTGTGTTTTGTAATGCCATATGCTGGATGTTCATATCCTGTTGATGACTTGCAAAGAAATTGATAGTTTTTATCTGACCATGAATGATGATTGTTCGGGATCGTATGCCATTAGAGGTGAAATTTGACCGTTCGCGGTCGAATGCCGTTCGTGGCAAATGGTGGAATGGGACCGTTCGCGGTCGGATGCCGTTCGCAGCAAATAACGAAATGGGACTGTTCGGGGTCGGATGTCATTCTAGACGAGTTGAGATGGATTGCGCCGTTCGTGGTCGTATGGTGCATGAGGTAAAATGTGATCGTTCGCGATCGGATGCCGTACGAGGCAGAATGTGATCGTTCGCGATCGAATGTTATACTAGATGAGGTGTGACTAT
Source organism: Allium fistulosum (assembly GCA_030737815.1). NCBI lineage: Eukaryota > Viridiplantae > Streptophyta > Magnoliopsida > Asparagales > Amaryllidaceae > Allium > Allium fistulosum. Next base: position 588,436,582 of record CM060907.1, on the reverse strand, counting down.
TCGCGGTCAGGTGCCGTACGAGGCAGATTGTGACCGTTCGAGGTCGGGTGCCGTTCGAGGCTAATTGTGATCGTTCGCGATCGGATATCATACTGAATGAATTGTGACCGTTCGCGGTCGGATGCCGCTCGATGCAGAATGTGATCGTTCGCGATCGAATATTATATTAGATGAAGTGTGACCGTTCGCGGTCGGGTGCCATATGAGGCAAACGGTAACCGTTCATGGTCGGGTGCCGTTCGAGGCAAATGAGTGTGCTCGGGGGGGACTTAGTATTATCGATGTCAGGTTCACGTTCGGGTGAATTTCTGAATCAGCGATCGTGGCGGTTCGTCGCCATACAAGGCGTGCTTGTGGACCGTTCGCGATACAAAGCATATGCGAGTAACTTCTTCTACAGAATTGCAGATATCAAATTAACGTTCACATGAATCCCATAACAGAAATGTCCAAACAAGCAAAGTCTAAATGTCTAAATCAACATGAAACAAAAGTAAAGCAAGGATGTCAAAGTGTAAATTCTTATTACGATATGGTCAATGGTCATTCAGATCATGTCTGTGGATCGTTCGCGATCTCCCACATGTGTAAATAATTTAACCATGTTAGTGAGAATTTTACGACTTGTTCATCGTTATTTCAATCAATTGATAATCATACGTTGCCCTGGCTCGGGGCCACCCCTAGCTGATGTAGACGGTGGTCGCTCTGGTTCCACCGTTGGAGCTCGCCTCCTCACATACTGAAGTATCCTATCGTTCCTTATATGCCCTTCTACCTCATCCTTCAGGTGTCTACAGTCATTTGTGCTATGTCCATTCAGCTCATGGAATAAGCAATATTTGTCTGATTTTCTCTCGTCGGTAGTTGGATCCCGTCGTATTGGTCTACGATAGGCAACTTGCTCTTGGTGTCTTGGTAGATTCGCTCCAAACCCTCGTTGAGTTCTGAATAGGTGGTAAATCGCGGCTCTCTCCGTACGAGCATCCTCTAATCGCAAAAACTTTTCGGCTTCATGATAAAACTCTCCCAGGTCCATAGGTGGATCCTTAGTTAGTGAATTCTTGAACTCCGTGCCATCAGATATTCCAGATACAGCTGCCATCATGACCATAGATGGATCTGGTCGATCCACTGATGCTGCTGCCGCATTAAATCGCGTTAGAAAACTCCTCAAAGACTCCCCAGCTTTCTGCTTTAAAGTTGCCAAACTCATCACATTCTTTGGTCTTGCGATATGAACCCTGGATTGTCTCATTAACCTTTCTGTCAAATCCGTCCAAGTCCCAATGGAGCCACTCTCCAGTTGTCTAAACCATAGCGCTGCAATGTCCGTCAAATACAATGGAAAGCACCGGGCCATGACTTCCTGTGATGCCCCCAGCACTTCCATGTGCCTCATGTACTTCGTCAGATGGACCGCTGGATCCGTCCGCCCATCGTACGTCTCTAATGTTGGTAGCTTGAATTCTGGTGGATTCCTAGCCTGCCTGATCGTAGGAGTAAAGGGACTCCTATGTACATCCTCCAGATCTCTATTGACTAGTCCGCCTCTCATGGCTAGTCTGACCATCTCTGCCAACCCGTCGTTGTCGTCAGGCTGTGATCTTTGAGTGTCACCTTCGTTCTGCCCCCTTGGCTGAGCGTTCATCCCTCTATTGCAACCAGGTTGCTCGGATGTCCTTGAATCTCTTCCCGGGACTGGACCAACATGCTCTAAGTGTATACCCCCCAGCTCCGGCGCTATGCCAGATGGTCCTGCTCCGTTCTGGATTCTGGTTGTTCCTTGATTTTGCGCTCCAAGTTATCCAATTTGTTGAAGCAAATTCTGGATCATTTCCTCATGTCTCTTCATCATCGTCTCCATCTCATACCTGGTGATGAAGATCGATGCTTGGTTTGCCCCTGAGGAAGCCTCTTGACTTCCTTCATGCTGACTTTGCTCTAGTCTCTGCCTTCTACTTGTTTGTCTAGTCATGATTCTTTGGATCTAAATCTCTTCACCTTCTGATTCAATTTTCAAATGATAGAACTCCTGAATTAGCCTTCTCAGTGAAAGCACCAAAATGTTTGCGCCAAAATTGGTCACAAACACCCAATAGCCGTTGAAAGCACCAGTTCGCAATCATAGATCACAAATATCAAATATGTAGAGAAATAAGTATGCAAATCATTCAGGAAACTCAATAAAAACAGTAAATGACATAGAATTTAAAGTGGTTCGGCGATCTTGCCTACATCCACTCTGAAGTTGATGACTTTATTGCTTGATACTTGAAGATCACAATTTCTTATAAGGTAGTACACCAGATTTTATGATCTAAGTCTGAATCTAAGGCAGTAGTGGTGATTTAGAGTAAATCTGGCAGAGTTTGGGCGCTCTTTAGCTCTTAAAATTGTCCGACCTCTTTTCTGAATGACCAGGGGCTCTATTTATAGGTGTAGGAGGCAGATATTTCGCCTAAAATTAGGGAGACTACTTCTGGCACGTGTGGGGGCCCATGCGCTTGCGTCCAGAAAATCTGGGCCCACTTCGGGATCGATTCGAACTCCATTCGAATCGATCAAAAAATAATCCGATCGAGCTAAAATTTGGTGTGGACATTCTTCTACATGTATGCAAGCTTCTGTGAAAATTTCATAACATTTGGACTTGTATATCTCGAGATATGGTCGATTTGAAATTGCTTTCTTCGTTTGTTCCTCCTGTTCGAATCGATCTATTCGAATCGATTCCTTCGAATCGATCGCCTGCACGTGCTCTAACGGTGATGTGGCGCGCAACCTTCGGGTCGATCCGCCTTTCACTCCGAGTTGACTGGGTCGACTCTGTGATTCTAGCCGCATTGATCTAATGGATTCGAAGACTTTCATTTGCTCATGTATTCGAAGGTGTGCTCGTTCGTGTCGATCATGTTACGCTATAGCCGATCGATTCGAAGTCATTATAGCAGGATGGGTTCGAAACTAGGTCACTGGACGAATATGAAATGATTCGACTTTATGGATTCGAAGTGCTTCGTCCTGATGGATTCGAAGGTCTTCAATCTGAAGGTTACGAAGTGAAGTAGTTCCGTGGATTCGAAGTACTTTGTCTTGATGAATTCGTAGCAGATTGGCTTCGTGGATTCGAACCAGGGGAAACTTGATGGATTCGAATCAAAGGCTTCGCTTATGGATTCGAATTAGGGGGGATCTCCTTTACTTTGCATCGATCATATCTTGAGTATACAAACTCGGATTGACTTGAAACTTGAAACCTTGGCTTTCATGAATTTGATTGACGTGTCTTATCAATTGCAGCCCGATTCGGACTCGGACAAAATTCATCGATATCCATGGTGAAACAGTGTATAACGAAATTTTACGACGAACTGTCTTTAGTTTTCCAGTCAACTTTTTGGTGTCACGGCCATGCCAAAAGGCGGGATAACAAATATGAGCAGAGATAGCTGCAGCATTTCAATGTCTAATATCCTTAACTCCCAGACCTCCATTAATTAGAGGACAACAAATGTATTTAAAAGATATAGGAATAAGTTTTCTAGAGAATGGGTTTCCATGCTGTAAAAAATGATTAAGGGCATAATTAATCATGGAAATCAGTTTGATAGGAAGAATGAAGATTCTTGCATAATATAGGCATATGGAAGTAGCAGTATGCTTAACTATAATAAGTCTTCCAGCAGTGGAGAATTTAGTAGCAGGCCAAGCAGAGATTTTGGATACTAATTTTTCAAATAAGGGGTGACATTGAGAAGATCTGAGTTTTGTAGTTGAAAGAGGAGCTCCAAGGTACATCTCATCAATGTCAAAATAAAATAGGGAAGACAAACTTATCAATGAATTCTTGTCAGATTTAGAGATGCCAGCAATGAGAATTTTTGACTTATTTTTATTAATGAATAAACTAGTTAGCATATTAAAAGAATGTAGCCCCAAAAGAGCACCATTGATGGATTTAACATTAGGTTTCATGAATAGCATAATATCATCAGCAAACATGAGATTAGAAATTCTAGGATTCTTACACAAAGGATGTATATCAATCTACCTCATATCCATATCCTTGTTGAACAGAAAGTTAAGCAATTCCATTACACATATAAAAATGTAAGGGGATATAGGATTACCCTGTCAAATTCCTTGTGTGCCAGAAAATATCCAAAAATGTTTCCATTAAGACTCAGAGAATAAGTAACTGATGATATACAAGTATATACCCAAGCCAAAAATGGAGGAGGAAATTTCATGGAATGTAGAATATAAATGATAAATTTCCATTGAATCGAGTCATAGGCCTTCTGAATGTCCAGCTTAATAGCACATCTAGGAGAGATGTTTCTTCTATGTACCCTCTTAGAAGCTCATTAAATAAGAATATATTATCAGTTATATCTCTTTTATGAAGAAAAGCACTTTAGTTTGGGGATATGATCTTTGATAGCACAGTCTTCGGTTTGGAAGCCATTGTCTTTGAAATACATTTATATATCATATTGCAAACGCAATAGGCCTAAATTGACTGACACTTGAAGGTTGTTGAATTTTGGGGACTTAGGCAAGCTTGGTAACATTTATACCATATAGCAGTTTATTATGTGTAAAAAAATTCTTAACTGCCTTAATAACATCAGGCCCTATAATACCCCATGCACACTTGAAAAAATGAGCATTAAATCCATCATGCCAGTAGAATTCATACTAAAAATGGTTTTTTTATTTCCTCATCAGTGACAATAGTGATCAAATATTGATTGGCCTCATCAGAAATAACAGGGAGATTAACATGAGAGAAACATGAATATGAAATAGTAGGAAGAGAGGGGTAGCTAGTAAGCATTGAAAATAATCCAAGAAAACTTTTTGAATAGATGTAGGAGATGAACATGAGTTTCCATCTTTATCAAGAATGCTAACAATATTATTTTGGGCCTGATTTATCTTCAAAGAGTCATGAAAACAGGCAGAATTTTTATCACCAAACTTCTGCCATTTAATCCTTGATTTTTGCATTTTCATCTTGTTTTCATCCAGGAGAGCTTTAGCCAAACAGTCAGAGTGCCTATGTTCCTCATTATATAAAGCATCATCTGAAGGGTTTAATAGAAGCATGGTTGGCACGTGAATAAGATTCTGTCTAGTAATAGAGGAGATACTTGCACCATTACCAAAGGTTGTAGCCGCCAAATTTTTTAGCATGCTCTTTAATTTTCTGAGTTTACCTTGTAAAACAAACATAGGGTTGCCATATATGTTGCATTTCCAGGAATCAGAAACAATGGATATAAAATCATTATGCTCAGTCCAAATATTGAAAAATGAAAAAGAGGAATGTCTACTCATAGAGTCCCTACCCCAATCCAGAATTAGAGGTGAATGATCAGATAAAGAGGGAGAAGGGATAGAGGTACGAAGATTAGGCCAATGAGTTAAGGAAGAGAGGTTGTGAAAAGATTTATCAAGTCTACAAAGGGTTCTGGTATGAGTTCTACTCTTATTGTTCCAAGTATAAAAGCATCCAGATGAATTAATGGGGATAAGGCTAGAAGAAAAAATAGCATTAGTCAACGGTCTTATGTGTTTATAAGAGTGGGGAGCACCATCACTTTTTTCATGGAAATATTACATGCAATTCCAGTCACCAAAATATATCCAAGGATTACTTGGTGGATGAAGAAATTGAAGGATGTCAAGGAGGACTTGTCTGTGAGCATTGTTGCTCTCAGCATACACAAAAGTCATATAGAAAGGATTATTGGTTGGTAGGTGAATGATTTTAGAATGTATGAACTGTCTATGAATAATGAGAGGAGTAATGGAGAAAACCATGGGGTTCCATATCAACATCAATCTACCAAAAGGACCTTGAGTTGGGTTGTGGATGAGATTCCAATTTGGTTTAATTGTAGGGGCAGCAGAATAGGTGGTAGAATGATATAACTTGGTTTCAGCTACAACCATGAGTTGAATGGATTGAGTAAGGATTAAGTTTTTGATTTCCAATTGTTTGGCAATGGAATTTTCACCTCCAATATTCCAATAACCAATTTTGTCTATCATTTATAAAAGTTGAGAGGAGGTAGCTCTGGTTTGCACACCAGAGGTTAAGACATTAAGTATATCAGATGAATGCATAGAGGTTTTAGTTTGGTCCATTGTGTATTACTTTCGACAATCTAGGTCAATATGGAAACAATTTTAGGAAGCATTTTCCCTTGGCATGCTCCTCTTTTTCTTAGAGGATGAAATTGATGGATGATGAGATGAAGCAGGTACATCAGGGAAAACGGTTATAGGAAGATCAATTGAAAGGTATGGGGAAATTGCTTGGGAGGTTAAAGGAATTTGATTAGATACTTTAAGAGGATGATGGAAGATGATTGGAGAATTATCTTTTGCAGTTGCATATGAGGAGTTGTGCATATTGTGCATGTCAGAATTTTGATTTGGGATATGAGAAGAATTCAAGATATTATGAGAAGAAATTGGGGGATTGCAGTTACCAGATTCCAAGATAGCATTAAAGATAGCATCATTTTCTTCATTTAAAATAGAAAATGAATTTGATGTTAAACAATCTGAAGGATTTCCTGTTGCCATAAAATTATCATGCATATCAGTCATAGAAGGATTAACACACACATTTACTTCATCCTGAAGTGGTTCAGCACAAAGAGTTGCACCAAAACAGATTGGGTGAATCAATACAGTAACTAGTTGAACCAAATCATTATGCATTGACTCCATACAGTGTTCGTCCACTCTTCCTTCTTCCTGGATATTCACTATCTTCCCAACATTTTGAGAAGAAATTTCACCATTTTCATCAGCAATACAATCTTATCCCAACACATCTGGATTTTTTCATTCTTCTCCAAGCTTTTTGAGGAAGTTTAACTTTCCTTTTAACATGAGAAAAAAAATTCTCCCTTCTCCTTTTCCCGGTTTGAATTCTCCACCTTTTTTCCTTCTACAAAATTTTCTTTTGAAAGATCATCACTATTCTGCTTTACATGACCCTCATCTGCTTCATTATCATCAATTATAACAACCTCGCAATGATTCGTAGAATGACCAAAAACCTTACATTTTGAACAAAGGCCTCCACGAATATTACACAATAACATTTGGACAAGAATCATCACCAACTGAGAAAAAGTATAAAAGTTCACTGTTAGGAGTTATCTCAATAAGATATTTCACGTATTCAAACCTTTTCAACTTTTAAGTGTTTTCATCATAACATACTAGCTTCCTCAAGTGATAGGCTAACCAGGTAATACCCAACAAAGTCAATGTCATTATTGGAATTCTATAGAGGTGCACCCAAATAGAAACACTTTTGATAGTAGATTGAGCTGTACCAAAGCTTGGATTCCATGACAACTATAAAATTTTCCCATGAATAAACATCGGGTCACGTTTAGGGATTATCTCCTTATCCTCTTGGCATGTGAATTAAAAGAAGTAGTTTTGTTTATCATATAGCATTTCATATGAATCTTTTAATTTTCATGATTTATCCAAATGAGCCTGCTCTGCCATGTAGTTAACATTGTCTGCAAGAAAAAAGCCAACAAGAGAGTCTGACCAAGATTTGATACCTTCATTAATAACTTCTGGAGGAGGCTCAAGAGATACACCGGAGTACTTAAGATTGAACTGAAAAGGAGTGTAACAACAAGTGTTTTTGGGTTTACCGGTGAATAAAGACGACCACTGATCAGGACATTTCTGATGAACAGGAGAAACAGAGATAGAAGAAGAAAATGATTGCAAGGAAGAAGAAAGAAGAGGTTGAAGAGGAGGGAAGGGATCAGGAAGAGGAGGAGGGGGAATTGGAGGAAAAGGCATTGGGATAGGGATGGTAATGGGAGAGATGATGGATGGGTCAGAGACAGGTAAGGAAGGAAGAGGTACAGATGGAGAGGGGAGAGACGTGGGAGGGATGGAGATGCAGATGCCATGAGAAGACATGAGAGAGACAACTTGAACAAAAACCATCAGATTTAAATCGGTTCAACGTTATATAATTCAATATGTCCATTGTGCGAAAAACCCTAGTTGCCATCATTCATAACCAGTCGACCGGCCCAAGTGAAGCTGTTGACCAGTACGTGCTATTTTGGGAAGAATTCTTTTGTCATTGTTTCTTAGCTATTTTATTCCTTAATTACTTTTTAATGTTAATATTAATTATAACGTTTACCTAACCCCCAAATCTAATTACTATAAACTTTTGAATTTCAAATTTTAAAATTGGTTATTCATTTTAATGTGAATTCTATTTAAATTATTTTAAATCCAAAAACTTCAAACATCCATAACTTTTCTGTTTGAGCTCCATTTTCAACATGTTATATATGGAAATTGAGCAGAATTTCGCCATGAACACAAGGACGTATTTTTCATGGTCAAATTATGAATTTTTCAAAATTTCCATTTTTAACCTTATCTTATTTGATAAATTTATCTAATATGTTTATTATAAATTTTTACAAAGTGTTACAAGTTACTTCTGCCAGTGTAGACTCTAATATAATGTTAATCATATTCTGTCCATGTATATTCAGTATATGATATGTTATCATTCTGATGTGAGATTGTGTCATTGTACCTTAGTATAGCATTTTGTTTCTTCTTCTTTCTTTTTCCCGACAAGTCGTCTTCTGTAGTATTTGGAAGTCGAGCATTAATATAAGGCACTATCTTTGGGTGTTACTAAGGGCAGATTGTTACAGGTTTCTTATAAAACCTTTATCTTGTATGGTTTTGTAAACTATTCTTTGGATGATACTAATTTTAACCTTGTGTCTTGCTCTTAAGTACATACCTTAGAGAGAATTTAACTCAAGTTCACTGATTATTAATCGTGCTTTGTCCAACAAAGTTTGATTACTCCTTACCAATACATCATTAAGTATTATACGGAGGAGTGACCTTTGACACTGAATCTTTATTCATATTAGGTACATACGGAACTCTTTCCAATATACTTATCCATCCGATCAAATTGAATCATTTCTGTCGCATGTTATATTATTTACTTCCATTATATATTCTATGTGCTTATCATAGACTCATACATGCATATCAAATACATAGGTCCATGTTTGTGATAACTCATCGGTGAATATGACGGAGTATGTTGAACTATTTTGGTATTAATAGACTTACGATTACATACATCTATATGTATCAATCCAAAGAGTTCATCGACTCTTATAACACTCCCATTAAATTATAACGATCCATAATTTAATCACTTTGAACTTGAATAGTAAGTATGTTTTTAAATGATTAAATAATGGATTTTATATGTAGAATAAAAATTTGGATAAAATGTCTCGAATGGATTTTTTTAAACTGATGTAAAATGTTAGTTCAAAGATGGTTTGAGTTATAAAGCGGTTAGGGGTACCAATTTATTTAAGAATAAGTTTGCCTAATAAAACAAAATAGTATAATTACTTGCCTAATAAAACAAGAAAGGATTATTAACTCTGCCTAATAAAACAGAATAGTATAATTATTTGCCTAATAAAACAAGAGAGAATTATTAATCTTGCCTAATAAAACATAATAGTATAATTACTTGCCTAATAAAATAGAATAGTATAATTAATTGCCTAATGAAACAAAATAGCATAATGATTATTTATTCCATGCGTATGGTTGCCATTGGACCAAAATCTGGTCAAATCAGGTTCTACCATGCAGATGATTGCCATTGGACCAAAATCTGGTCGAATCATGTTATGCCATAGTTGATAAGGAGGATTCCTATTGTACCAAAATATGGTCGAATCAAATTAAGCCATCAAGATGTGTTCTATTGGACCAAAATGTGGTTGAATCAAATTAGGACATCAAGATGTTTTCTATTGGACCAAAATGTGGTCGAATCAAATTAGGCCATAAGGCTGGTTTCTATTGGACCAAAATCTAGTCGAATTTGGTTAGGCTATAGGAAATGACTAATGTACCCTTCTCTTCACCTATAAATAGCCAAGTCCATATCTCATTTTAATTCATTCACAAACTAAAGAAAAGAACTAAAATTCATTATCAAAGGTGAAGTATTCCAAGTCTCCGTCAAAGCTAATAGGATGTGAGTATATTCCTTGTTTTCATAGTTTAGTGGGTATAACTTATTCTGTGAGTATAATTTAATTATTTTACAGTCAGTGTAATCTTAATCTCTTTTCTTTGACACATTCACATTTTAACAAATGTTGTGTTAACTATTGATTGTAAATTGTAAATAATAATGAGTCTGTTATTATTCTTGTTATTATTCTTGTTTGGTTGTTTGATTTATGCTCGACCAGTTTATGAGCAATAACATTGATGTTTAGTTAAAGGGAAATTACACCACCTTTAACTTAGGATTGACCTTTAGTGACTTTTTGGTTAAAAAGAAATAACACCCCTTTTAGCTATCTCATTTGATTAAGAGGGAGCTTCACCCCTCTTGCTCATATTCTCCTTTAAAGATGATGGGTTTAAGTTATGATTTGAATGGAAGTTTTAAATCTTTGTTTAAAGTATTTTAAAGGAGCTTCAAAATTTATATAATGATTTAAATGGGTTATTTATGGAAAGTAAGTAGTCCTATACTTGGCACTAAAAGCCGATGAGTAGATTGATCCTCTATCTGTGAGATCTGGAATCGAAGTGTCTAGGCAAGGCTAGGAGAAACCAGTGCCCTGACTTACCTGGCTTTGTTTCTGGGCGAGGAGTAGAATGAGTCAAGAATATCGAAAACGTGACAAGTGTAGGAGATTTTATTTCCATAAATGATCTTTATAATTATAATGGAAAACATTCGCATTTCTTGTAGACAATTGTTTTTGACCCATTTAAGTATGCTTTTGAAATATGAAATCCTCTTAATTGTTTTGTGAATATACTTATACCGATGAGATAAGTATATGGATATTTTCCAAGCATTGAAAGAGTATAAGATTTAATTTCCACATATGATCGTTTTGTTTTCCCCGATAGTTGATATCTTAACTATCGATTTCGATACCCTTCTTCCTTTTATTTTTGTTTCGTTAATCTAAAACGATTTGTTGCTCATTTAGAGCATTGATATCCTTTATCGGAAATGACTAAATAAAGAGGGAGTGGGGACCAAGCTATGTGGGGTTGCTCCCATTAGGGTATTGTCACATCTACTCTAGATTGGTTTCGGTTGTATGCGCACGGAGATGTGAAATACTCGGATACTCGGTAAGGTTGGCGGGGTCCGGTTTGGAGATTTCTGAGAGCCATCATAGTTCTTAAGTATATTTTCTAGAGGTATACTTTCGATAAGGAAGGCGCACCCTCCTAGTCATTGTTGGAAAAAAAATTCCCTTTCCTTATTTTGATTCAAATCTTTGGATTGATTCTTTCTTAATTATATCGGGAAGCATCTTACGCTCTTCGCGATGTTTAATTATTTGTGTCCATTCTTTTATACTTGGATGTTGTCCTTGTGAGTGAAAAACTTGTTCTTCATTTTTGTGACATGGTCTCACTAGTTATTTTGTGTGTTCTATTTTTTATAGTTTACTCATACCGGACTTATTGTCTGACCCGAATTGTTTGTTTTCCCTAAACTCTTGGGTACTCATTTATATTTGAGTATCCCGAAAATGACAGGTTTCTTTGGACTCTTTTGAAGATAGTGGAGGAGCAAGAGGCTCCTTATCTATCTAGCTATTTATTTCTGCTGTTATGAGATGCTGGCTTTATGTATGTATATTTAAAGGCAGGTTGTCATAACTACCTAGACTGATAGTAGTACTTTTGTTGTAACTCTGATAACTCTATGTTGGGAGTAACCTTATGTACTGTCTTATTTTATGTTATATATTTAACCGTTCCGTTGTGAGATTATTGTTCTGTTCTTATATTTTACCCCATGACAACTCGTCTTTCAGATACTTGGGCAACAACACATGAATACCATGGGTGTATTCAGTGTCATTATCAGGGGTCAGAAAGGTGGGTCATCACATTTAGTATCAGAACTTCGTTTAAGCGAACACCTTGGCCTAATTGGGGTACAAATCACTAGAGATAGGGTAAGTGATGCCCTAGAATGAGTTAACTTTGAGTGAGCGTTTTGTAATAATAATAATATTTATCCTCTAAAGTCTCATTTTAGATCCTTTTGTTTTATTTCCTTAAACCATTTTAATCCTATTTTTGTATTCTAAAGATACCTGTTATTTGTTCAGATAATAGAAAATGAATACAAAACGAGGATTTGGAACTAGCACGGCTATCAATGGCAGGGTACCTAGAAATGCTACTATGTTGGCTGTAGATCTGGTAGAGGAAATGGTAGTGCAAGTTCAGACCCAAATGATCTTTGCGGCTTTGTGTAAGAATTTTACCACTTTGGGCGAGAAACCATTCTATGGTACCGAAGATATTCTTGGAGTGCAGATGTGGCTTCGAATTTGTGAAAGAATATTTGGAGATCTTCGGTTGGAGGATGCAAAGAAATGGCTGTTGGCATCGCAACAACTTCAAAAGTCGGCGATGGATTGGTGGGATTCATAAACAACTAGTACTCTAGAGGAGGAGTTTTCTTGGACCCAGTTCAAGGAAGTTTTTGAAGCATAGTTTATTCTAGAAGCATGAAGAACTCAGTTATTTAGAAGTTTCATTAACTTAAAGCAGGGTGATATGACCGTGTCGCAGTATGAGCATAAGTTCATGCTTTGTCCCATTTTGGACTTGGATTGATAGACACACTGCTCAAGAAAGATGAAATGTTTGTGAATGGAATGCGACCAGAGTTCCATCGTGAAATGACCAGTCATCTTATGGGTACGTTCACCAACATTATTAGCATGGCTTTGAGGATTGAGGCTCTTGATATTAAGGAAGGAGTCCAGAAGGGTGTAGTACCAGCAGTAAGTGCCAAGCCTTTATCAGTTATACCAGTTGAAGGAAAGCCAAACTTCAAGCGTAAGTTTAAGGGAAAGAAGTAGGGTGCAGGGAAGAATCCCGAAGATGGCACTCCAACATAGAAGAAGCAGACCAACTTGGCCAACATTCTTTGTTTCAAGTGCAATAAGATGGGCCACTTTGCAAATCATTGCCCAATTTCCACATGTTTTAATTGCGGCCGGCCAGGACATATGAAGAATGAGTGCCTTTTTCCTAAAAAGGGATCTCAAGGACAGACTTTTACCATTAAAGATATACCATCCACTTCTTCAGATCAAAAAGGGAAGTAAGTGTTGCAAGGTACATTATCCATTTATGATATTCCTGCAAGGATGTTACTTGATACAGGAGCTTCCCATAGTTTTATTTCATATGATCTAATGGACAAACTAAACCTTAAATATGTTATCATAAGTAATCCTCTTTGTGTGTCAAACCCAATTGGAGGTTTGAAAACACTTGACACTGTGTGTCTAAATGCACCTATTTCTTGTCGAAATCATCTCTTTCCTTTTGACTTCTTTGTTCTTGGGTTTACGGGTTTTGGAGTGTTATTGGAAATGGATTGGTTATCTAAGTTTAAAGCTACCTTGGATTGTGGTAGAAGGCTCATCAGAGTTAGTGATGCTGGAGATGTTGGTGTTGATATTAGTTGTAAAGAGCCTAAGAAGTTAATGAGCAGTTTTCTCTATTCACTCGAAGTGGCTAAAGCGGAGCTAGGAGATGTGCCGGTTGTTCGAGATTTCATAGATATTTTTGATGAGGTGCAAGGTTTACCTCCTCACTGTGAAGTCGAGTTCCATATTGATTTGGTTTTGTGAACCGGACCTATTGTACAACCCTTACGAAGGATGGCTCCGAAAGAGAAGAGGGAGTTAGAAAGGAAGACTTATGATTTATTGTAGAAGGGCTTGATCCGACATAGTACCTCAAGTTGGGATCGCCAGTCGTCTTTGTTACAAAGGCGGACGGTTCTCTAAGGTTATGCGTAGACTATCGAGAGTTGAACAGAAGGACTATCAAGAATAAATATCCTTTGACAAAGATTGACGATATGTTTGACCAACTTCATAATGCTCGAATATTTTCTCAATTAGATCTTGCCAACGGTTTCCATCAATTAAGAGTGGCAGAGGAGAGTGTTCCCTTAACAGCTTTTTGGACTCCAAAAAATTTCTACGAGTGGTTAGTTATGCCGTTTGGATTGACTAACGCACCCGCTTATTTTGTGGACTTAATGAATCGAGTATTTTGAGATATTCTCAATAAATTTATTCTCATCTTTATTGATGACATTCTTATCTATTCAAAGACAGAAAAGGAAAACAAATATCATCTCCGTGTCGTACTCGATACCTTAAGGAGCCATGTGTTGAAGGCTAAGTTTTCTAAGTGCCATTTCTATAAATCTGAAGTTAGATTTCAAGGGCATGTTATTTCGGGAGAAGGCATATCGGTGGACCCAGCTAAAGTTTTTGCGGTTCAAGACTGGAAGAAGCCCGAAAGTGCGACAGAAGTTAGAAGTTTCTTGTGATTGCCTGGTTTTTACCATTGGTTTATCAAGGACTTCTCGAAGGTTGCTTCTCATCTGACGAAGTTAACAAAGAAAGATGTTAAGTTTGTTTGGACTTCTAAGTGTGATCAAGCATTCAATGAATTAAAAGAGAAGTTGACTAGCGCTCCTGTTTTAACCGTTCCAGATGGGTGCAAAGGTTTAACCATGTATACAGATGCTTAGGAAACCGGATTGGGAGCAGTTTTGATGCAGCATAGGAAAGTTATTGGCTATGCGAGTAGACAACTAAAGCCGCATAAGAAAAATTATGCTACACACGATTTGGAGCTTTTGGCTGGTGTCTTCGCACTAAAGATGTGGAGGCATTATCTTTTGGGTGAAAGATTCGAGTTATACACGGACCACACATCCTTAAAATACCATTTTACCCAGAAAGATTCGAATTTGAGGCAGCAAAGATGGCTAGAGTTTCTCGCTTCTTATGATCTAGAGGTTCTTTATACCTCTGGAAAAGCAAATGCCGTTGCTGATGCATTGAGTAGGAATGTAGCAATGGTTGCAAACCTAGAAGTTAAGCCAGTATTATTAGAGAGAATTACATCCAGTCAAGAGGCAGATCCTATTTTGGCTCGACTTAAGAAGGATGTTGAAGAAGGTGTTGTTTCTAGCTTTGAGATTGACCTCCGGGGCATATTGAAAATGAATGGGCATATCTGTGTTCCGGACTTTGATGGACTTGGGCAAGAAGTGTTAGCCGAATGCCACCATTCAAAGTTATCTTTTCATCCAGGAGTGACCAAGATGTTCAAAGATATAAAGAGGGTATTCTGGTGGAAGGGGATGAAGCGAGATATTTCAATCTTTGCGAGTCATTGTGCAAACTGCCAGCAGATTAAGAGTGACCAGCAGAAGACAGATGGATTGCTTCTGCCACTTGAGATCCAAAGTGGAAGTGGGAGCAGATCTCTATGGACTTTATTGATGGGCTTCCTAGGTCAAGAAGAGGTAACGATGGCATTTGGATTATAGTCGATCGACTGACCAAGAGTGCCCATTTCATTCCTGTTAAGCTGACTAGGAGTGCTATGAGTCTGGCGAGTTTGTATGTGAAGGAGATTGTGAGAATCCATGGGATTCCTCATAGTATTGTAAGTGACCGAGAGCCGATATTCACTAGTAGGTTCTGGGAGGGGCTGCAGACTGCTTTAGGGACTGAGCCAAGTCTAAGTACAACTTACCATCCCCAAATAGATGGGCAGACGGAGAGAGTGAACCAAATCTTGGAAGATTTATTTCTAGCATGCATTCTAAACTTTGGGGGTTCTTGGGAAGATCATTTACCCTTAGTCGAATTCACTTACAACAACAGCTATCAAGCAAGCATTGGTATGGCCCCTTTCGAAGCTCTTTATGGTCGTCCATGTCATTCTCTTTCGTGTTGGGTTGAATCTGGAGATAGACTTGTTCTTCGACCTAACATAATCTTAGAAGCCAATGAGAAGGTAGCTGATATTAGAAGAAAGATAAAGGAAGCGCAAGATCGGCAAAAGTGTTATGCAGATCAAAGGCGTAGGGATCTAGAGTTCTTAGTTGGGGACTTGGTATCTGTAAAAGTCTCTCGTCTAAGAAGTGTCGTGAGGTTTAGGAAGATAGGGAAGTTAGCCCCTCAATATATTAGCCCTTTTCCCATACTGAACCGGATTGGTAAACTTGCATATAAAGTGGATTTACCGGATCGACTATCAAATGTGCATAACGTATTTCACGTATCTCATTTACGTAAGTATGTACACGACCCTTCGATGATGGTAGAACCGGGACAACAAGTGGATTTGGAGGTTCAGCCTAACCTAACCATTCTTAGGCGACCTATTCGTATTGTCGCTCGTGATATAAAGCGATTAAGGAAGAAGGTTGTGAATCTTGTTAAGGTTCAGTGGAGTGGAGATGTTAGAGATTGTACTTGGGAAACTGAGGACTATATTAGGAATTCTTATCCCGAGTTGATGTAGTTGTTGTTTGTATTTAGTTATTTCTTTTTAGTGTACTCACCAATTGTGTTGTGATCAATTTACTTGTATCTTTGTGTGGTATATATGATATCATTTGGGTTTCTTTGATATCTTGAGTTTATGTGATTAATTTCGAGGGCGAAATTTCCTTTAAGGAGGGGAGGATGTAACGATCCATAATTTAAACACTTTGAACTTGAATAGTCAGTATGTTTCTAAATGATTAAATAACGGATTTTATATCTAGAATAAAAATTTGGATAAAACATCTCGAATGGATTTTTTTTTAAACCGATGTAAAATGTTAGTTTAAAGATGGTTCTAGTTATAAGGCAGTTAAGGGTGCCAATTTATTTAAGAATAAGTTTGCCTAATAAAACAGAACAGTATAATTACTTGCCTAATAAAACAACAAAGATATATTAACTCTGCCTAATAAAACAAAATAGTATAATTACTTGCCTAATAAAACAAGAGAGAATTATTAACCTTGCCTAATAAAACAGAATAGTATAATTACTTGCCTAATAAAACAGAACAATATAGTTACTTTCCTAATGAAACAAAATAGAATAATGATTATTGTATTCCATGCGGATGGTTTCTATTGGACTAAAATCTGGTCGAATCATGATATGCCATAGTTGATAAGGAGGATTCCAATTAGACCAAAATGTGGTCAAATTAAATTAAGCCATCAAGATGTTTTCTATTGGACCAAAATATGGTCGAATCAAATTAGGCCATGAAGATGTTTTCTATTGGACCAAAATGTGGTGGAATCAAATTAGGCCATAAGGCTGGTTTCTATTAGACCAAAATCTGGTCGAATCTGGTTAGGCTATAGGAAATGACTAAAGTACCCTTCTCTTCACCTATAAATAGCCAAGTCCATATCTCATTTTAATTCATTCACAAACTAAAGAAAAGAACTAAAATTCATTATCAAAGGTGAAGTATTCCAAGTTCCATCAAAGCAAATAGGATGTGAGTATATTCCTTGTTTTCATAGTTTAGTGGGTATAAATCATTCTGTGAGTATAATTTAATTATTTTATAGTCAGTGTAATCTTAATCTCTTTCCTTTGACTCATTCACATTTTAACAAATGTTGTGTTAACTATTGATTGTAATTTTTTAATAATAATGAGTCTGTTATTATTCTTGTTATTATTCTTGTTTGGTTGTTTGATTTGTGCTCGACCATTTTATGAGCAATAACTTTGATGTTTAGTTAAAAGAAACTTACACCACCTTTTAACTTAGGATTGACATTTAGTGACTTTTTAGTTAAAGGGAAATAACACCCCTTTTAGCTATCTCATTTGATTAAGAGGGAGCTTCACCCTTCTTGGTCATATTCTCCTTTAAAGATGATGGGTTTAAGTTATGATTTGAATAGAAGTTTTAAATCTTTGTTTAAAGTATTTTAAAGGAGCTTCAAAATTTATATAATGATTTAAATGGGTTATTTATGGAAAGTAAGTAGTCCCATACTTTACACTAAAAGCCGATGAGTAGATTGATCCTCTATCTATGAGATCTAGAACCGAAGTGTCTAGGCAAGGCTAGGAGCAACTAGTGCCCTGACGTATCTGGCTTTGTTTCTAGGCGAGGGGTAGAGTAAGTCCGAAATATCGGAAACGTGACAAGTGTAGGCGATTTGATTTCCAGAAATGATCTTTACAATTATAATGGAAACCATTCGAATTTCTTGTAGACAATTGTTTTTGACCCATTTAAGTATGCTTTTGAAATATGAAATCCTCTTAATTGTTTTGTGAATATACTTATACCAATGAGATAAGTATTTGGATATTTTCCAAGCACTGAAAGAGTATAAGATTTAATTTCCACATACGATTGTTTTGTTATCCTCGATAGTTGATATCTTAACTATCGATTTCGATACCCTTCTTCCTTTTGTTTTTGTTTCGTCAATCTAAGACGATTTGTTGCTCATTTAGAGCATTGATATTCTTTATCGGAAATGACTAAATAAAGAACAAGTGGTGGCCAAGCTCTGTGGGGTTGCCCCCATTAGGGTATTGTCACATCTACTCTAGATTGGTTTTGGTTGTATGCACATGAAGATGTGAAATACTCGGATACTCGGTAAGGTTGGCGGGGTCTGGCTTAGAGGTTTCCGAGACCCATCGTAGTTCTCTAGTATATTTTCTAGAGGTATACTTTCGATAAGGGGGGTGCACCCTCCTAGTTATTGTTGGAAAAAAAATTCCCTTTCCTTATTTTTAATTCAAATCTTTGGATTGATTCTTTCTTAATTGCATCGGGAAGCATCTTATGCTCTTTGCAATGTTTAATTATTTGTGTCCATTCTTTTATACTTGGATGTTGTCCTTGTGAGGGAAAAACCTATTCTGCGTTTTTGCGACGTGGTCTCACTATTTATTTTGTATGTTCTAATTTTTGGAGTTTACTCATACCGGACTTATTGTCTGACCCGAATTGTTTGTTTTCCCTAAACTCTCGGGTACTCATTTATATTTGAGTAGTCCGAAAATGACAGGTTTCTTTGGGCTCTTTTGAAGATGGTGGACGAGGAGGAGGCTCCTTATCTATCTAACTATTTATTCCTGCTATTATGAGATGTTAGCTCTATGTATGTATATTTAAAGGCAGGTTTTTATAAATACCTAGACTGATAGTAGTACTTTTGTTGTAACTCTGATAACTCCATGTTGGGAGTAACCTTATGTACAGTCTTATTTTATGTTATATATTTAATCGTTCTGTTGTGAGATTATTGTTCTGTTCTTATATTTTACCCCATGACAACTCGTCTTTCAGATACTTGGGCAATGCCACATTAATACCATGGATGTATTAAGTTTCGTTCTCAGGGGTCAAAAAGGTGGGTCGTCACATAAATGGTACATAGCTCTTAATTGTTTGAGATATAATTAACCAGTATCATATGATTCATAATCATATAATAAAAATTATTTCACAAAAATATGGCTTAATCTATAATTCCAAAATAATTGTAAATATTTTTAGAAACTTCAGTATTTTCCAATGCATCACTTTTGTTGTGAAAAAAATATCACATCATAGTGATACTTCATAACGAATATTTATAACATTCATATTGAAATATAACTATGTATATTTTTCAATCGACCTTGAAATAGTCATTGTTTCATAAATAATGTACGATATGTTTGCAAAAACAATTTTCGTAATTTGATGCAATCAATAAGTGATATATGGAATGCTCCTACTATTTCACCATCACTATAATAGCATACTGAATTTGGAGGTCCAACATTCACGTAATATAAATTATTTATTTCATATACTGCAACTAGTTCACAGTGGAGAGTTCTTTCATAAAATATCTTGAATTAAAAGAAATAAATCTCATAGAAAATAATTTTCTATATGAAAATGCATTTCTAAATAGAAATCATATTTTTCATTCCAATGTTAAGTATTAATTATTATTACAATAATTCTTATTTCTGATGTTTCTTTATGAAGTGGAAGTGACTATTCACTCTCTTCATCCCAATTGTACCTTAAATCACATCTAATCTTGTACACTTATTTTTCTTTCTAAATTGTCGAACCATTCAAAATAATACCATTATTACAACATCATAACAAACTCTTTAAAAAGCGCATCACTTCTTGAGCCATGGAACCATGCTCTCGAAGCACGAACTTCTCACGTTACCCGAAGATTGGCAACGTCGAGAAGTTCCAAACTATTCTGGATCGACAGGTCATATCGATCTCATAAGCTGCGCACTCCCATAAACCACGCATCACTTCTTGAGCCATGGAACCACACTCTCGAAGAACCAACTCCTTACGTTACCCGAAGATTGGCAACGTCGAGAAGTTCCAAACCATTCTAGTCCACAGGTCTTATCGATCTCATAAGCTGCACACTCCCATAAGCAGCGCATCACTTCTTAAGCCATGGAACCATGCACTTGAAGCATGAACTCCTCACGTTACCCGAAAATTGGCAAAGTTCCAAACCATTTCAGATTGACGGTTCGTATCGATCCCATAAGCCGCACACTCTCAAAAAGCCATGCATTTCGTAAGCCACACACACTCTTAAAAGCCATGCATTTCATAAGCCATACACTCTCAAAAAGCCGCGCACTCTCAAAAAGCCATGAATTTTGTAAGCTGTGCACTCTTAAAAAGCCATGCATTTTGTAAGTCGCGCACTCTTAAATGATGTGCATTCTGTGCAAGCACTACTTGATGTTGCTCTGGCATCGTCAGCAAACCATTAAGATCCTATAAGTACCAATATTGTCCTGACAACACCGGGAAACTTGTCTATTGCAGGACTAACAAGGATCCACCCCACTATTTAAGATAGTTGACGTGAGTCCAGCAATGTCACACAACTAGCGATTGGCAAAGAATTCTGATCGTTGACCGACATAATCTCTAGAGTCGAGGCACTTGAGTCACAAGTTATCCAAGATAGGAACCGCATAGTAGATTCGGCTACAGACATCCAAGGAATCACTTGGATCAACCGGTCATTTATCAAGTATTCGGAGAAAACAACCCTGTAATGTAGAGGGAATACACAAAGCAACATTTAGTTGAAAGGAAAACTACTCCATAGTCCCGTTTCGTCGAATACAGAATTTTGGTAATCACAACGGGCAAGCACAACAGTCCTATTTCGCCGAACAAAGAATTTTGGCAATCACAACGGAACTAGTTATAAGCTTAAAAAAATGCATACATAATGCGTGAAATCATGGAAATAAAGGCACTATATACCATAAAACATGGCACGACAATGTGAAGTATAGAAATTACAGAACAAGCAATCGTGTCATGTACACACATAGGTGGTATAAAAACAACCTAAGTACGTGATAAATAAGGAAGAACACAGAAGAGGTGACAGTAGAAACATTAATCTTTTCATTTCTTATAACATTTTCTGTACAAAGTCAAAATGTGGGGGCCATACCCACACAATATTGGCCAACAAAAAGAAAAGTACAAATGCTACAGCAATAAAAGTAATAAGTGCAGACTCTGCACTTGTACAAAATACATTCAAACAAATCAAAATGTTCCAATATCCGGCTCCAATGTCGCTCGAGTCTGTCAATGTTTCTTGCCACCACTTCCCTTCCCGCCTTTGGTCGGAAGTTCTTCTTCCTCTCAGCATCCCCACTAGGATTTGTATCGCTGCTAGAGATATCAATAATAGGCTCTATGCCTATGTCTCCTCCTTGTTCTTCAACCCCTTCGGAAGACTCCCCCTTGGTCTTGCACTTGCGGGACTTGCGAAAGCTCCTCGAAGACTTTCTCTCCTCAATCTTTTCCTTCGTCTTAGACACAAGTCCTGGTTGCGAGCCAAACACGGGTACGGTGATCAAAGCAGCTACAGAAATAAGCGTTGAAGCAGTCGAAATGGCAGTAGGCCCCGAGACTGGAGAAATTGGCAGTTTGATAGGCAAAGAAGACGAACCTATAAGATCAAAAAGGAAAGCATTCAATTCATCTTGTTCTTGCGGTGTGAGCTAAAAATCCTCAAACTTGAGAGAAACAAGGAAGTTACCTGCATTAGAACTGTGACCGTGAATCTCAACCTCATAGTCCCATTGTATCCTTCTCTGGATAGTTGCACGATCTTGAATGAAATTTCAGGACCACCCAAAGCTTTAGAGACACCAACTTAAGGGGCAGACAACAAAGCAGCACTGGTCGAAGCTAAAATGATTCCTATCTGATCATGAAGCTGCTTCGACGATTCGCCGACCCAGAACTGAAAGGCTCCGATAGTGCTTTAGCATCTGTAATTGTAGCAGCATCGGCGGCTTCTTTCTCCCTTTCCACCCAAATAATCTCTCCGCTCTCTACCAAAGCATTTTTTGATTATTTGTTAAGATAAGCATCATCCAACTCTTGTTCAGTGTACGCATCCCCGTCTTCTCGAAAATAGTCCGAACTTCTTCCCAAACCACGGTAAGAGTAGGTGGGAATTTGGGACCCAAATAATAGAGGCTGCCTTGATGCAACAGGTAATTGACGTAGAAGTTCACGATGGTGTCATCCATCTTCGCCATCTTCCTTTCAAAGGCATCTTGTAGCTCCAAGTAGTCCGTCGTCATAATAGCCTTCTCGACTTCGACTTTGGTCATTTCAATGTTGAGTTGCTCAAACTTTTCTCGAAGTGAAGCAATCACTTGAGCCCGGTTAGAGATGGTCTTATCTCAGAATTCTACCAGTCCCGCATAATCAGCAATTGTCTTCTTATAAGCTTCGACGATTTCATTGTGACCGACAATGGTTCTCTTTTGAGCTTCAATGATCTCATCTCGAGCTTTAAGCTTTTTTTCAGCTTGACTTCATCAGCGTGGGCTTTCTTGATTTCATTTATGAACGCGATCTCAATTTTCGCGTGAATCTCTTTCAATTCCTTTAGCAAACTTTTTTCTCCTTTGTCAATTGGTCAATTTCGACGTCACGTTCCATCAGCATCCTTTTGTAATCATCCTTTTCTGACTCGAAAGAAAGGATCTCTTAATAGTTGTTATGATTTTTGTCTGCTAGCTGCCTACATAATTTTTCCCATCCTTCAACTTGATCCAAATCTCTTGAATCGCCTAGAGATGGGGCATATAAGAATCCTTACGAATCGGACGTAGGTCACGGTCGAGTATAACTCCCTTTAGGAACCATTCACGGAACACAGTTTCAAACTTGGGTGGACCAGATGGAAGAATATAAGTAGGTCTCCTGCAAATGCGTGAAGAACCAGAAGCAGCCACAACATGAACAGTAGAAGTCGGGACCTTAATTCCGGTAGAAACTAGAGCCGGGGCAAATTTATGGTGCTCGAAAGGATGCGAATCATGATCTACTTTCGACATTTTTGATGGCTCTTCTCGACCATTGAGAGTCTTCATCTTCTCATATCCACCCCTGTAAACTCTGCCGCAGTCCCTGTCATCCCAGCGACAAGCTTCAACTTCCCAATCTTTTCTCCTTCTCCATTCTTCCTCGGTTTCTTGGGGCTGATGGTAGCTTAAAGTCCTTCTCGACCTTCGTTGTTCATTTGTAAATTGTTCAAGGTTTTCATAAAGTCCACAACCTCCTATAGTACCTAATAAAAAAATAAAGTAACTTTAGCGATCGAAAATGAGCTCAAATAATGCATATATAAGTGTACGTGACCCTAGTGGAGTGTGTGACGTGTCGTAGGCGGCCTAAAAGGACTTCGCAAACCGGGTCGTGAAGTGACTACAGTGATTCAGACTAGTTATAGAAACAGCATGATCGGAGTGAGAAGACAATCCCTCGAACTCAAAATCATCGCCCATGAGTTCTGCAATGTCTACATAAACGTTGCTCAAGTCCCTGAAGTTGATATCAGTTTCCTTAGGCGGAGAACCATGGAGTTGTTTGGCTGCTGGGGGAGAATCTTTAGCAATAATCTCTTAAGGAGACGAATCCGGGAGAATGGGACTCATTTCCAGAGTTTCATCACATGATTCAAAATTTCCTTCACTGGAACTTGCATCAAATTCCTCATCTCTAGAAGAGGAATCATAGCTACTCCAGCTCTCAATTTTACCTTCCTCCTTTTCTACGATCGCTACAACCTTGCCTTCTCATTGTTTGAACTCCTCTTCCCCCTCCTACAGGATCGAGAGCATCCTAATCGGGCTACTGGTTTTGGTCGTAATGCCTTTTCCTTCAAGGATTTCCTCAGTTGATCCACCGAATAGACCTTCTGGTAGACCACCCTCTTCAGAATCATGCAATGAAGATGTGGAGCGTGTTTGAATCCTAGAATGAGTAGGGGATGGAATTTAAACGACGACGAAAGATCTCCCACGATGCAACAATCTGTACCGATGCAAATTTTCATCCGTTAGGAAAGATTTGACCGATCTCACTCTAGCATCTATGGCCTTCAGAGTATGGAAGATGGGATTAAGTGATAGGTCTTTATTTGGCCTCAGAATAACTACAAGGAGTATTCAGTCTATTAAAACCCCGCACCATCATAATAAATCTCAACAAGTGAAGAGGAAACTCACCCTCTGTCGTCCAAAGATGATTAAATCCTTCAGGGCATTTAACGAAGAAATATTGAGCCTTGAACTGGGACAAGTTACTTTGGAGTTGCAGCATGATTTTGCGGTTTCTTTAAGCCTCAATAATCATAAGAGGCAGACATTCATCTCTCTTATTGAATAAGAGGAAATATCTTAGCTCATCAAAGCTTGGGGCACGATTGAATGTCCGCATAAACAAAACATGAATACAAGTCAAAATTGCGTATCCATTGGGATGAATCTGAAATGGAGTTATTCCCAAATTCAGAAGAATCTCTCTTAAGAAATGATTTACTGGGGGCACTGCACCATTCAAGCAAATGTACCAATGGCAGGCGGTGTACCCAGAAGGTGGCATGTGTGAAAACTCATTTTTCAGTGGAAGGTGCACATCATCATCCAGAATACCATGCTATAAACAAATATTGTGCATAACTTTAGCGGAAATTACAGTGGAAGCTCTCTCTGGAGGGTTGAGTAAAACTCTAAAGATCGTAGGGGTTCGATCAACAACCAGACCAACCAGAACCAATTGACCATATTTGACCGATGGTGCCGAAGAAGTAGGCACTGCTAGAATCATTTGCGAAGGCATAATTGACGATGATTATGCTTTCGAGAGTGTCGGGCTTCCTCCACTGGATTTATGTTGGGATGATGGATGCTTCATTCTATATAACAGAACTGGTATCCAACGTGGTCAGGTAATTCTATTTATAACTAGAAATCACCTTATGTTTAACACTTGAATTCCAAAAGGACGTTAACCTGTGCCAACTCATCGGATTCCAAGCGTTGACTGGGGCAAGTGCAGTGTGTTATCTATGTGCGATAGGCTCGGTGTCCTGAACACTACAAACGCTCTATCCTATGTAGATAGTTCACCCACAATAGAGAAAGAAAAAAATATTTCCATATCATTCATTGAAGTTATTCCTCCTACACTTACCCATTATCGGTCAATGAACGATAATGGATCCATTGTCCAAAGTGATAGGGAAAACATGTTCTATTTTCAGGTATGCTAAGCATGTGATAGTAAAATTAATCTAGGATGATCAAATCCATAGTAAACTGCCTCGATGGAGCCATTGAGGCCATGCGCTAAACGATTTTGATTAATTGAATGAAGATGGTAGAATACATCAAGTGCAAGGCACGCATCCACTATCTACTTCCAATAAATCGCAATCAACCCACTTCGTTCACCATTCTCATCGATCGCCCCTTGCAATCACCACCAATACGGTAGCCACATCATCACCAACCTTAGATCAAAAGCAAATACGTTCGACTTTGAGTTCATGATGATCCAAGCAATGGAAGGTCAGCAACGACCCTAGCAAGCAGCAATTCTGGCACTAGGGTTTGGCTCGAAGTAATGGCGGAGGTAGGTAAGGTCGACGGCATAAGACTTTGGCAGTGGAGATCAATGGAAGCGGCAGCAAAAGCAAATTTAGGGTTTGGTTATGGTTGGCTTGGGTTGCAAGAGGAAATACACGAACGAAGGATGATGAGTAGGGTCGGCTCGAGCAAAGCTAAATAGGGAATCGGTTAAAGAAATTTTGCTAAGTCTATGGATCGCTAGCGATCCATCAGGTTGCAGCTGATCTTCTCCAAACTTGTCAAGCATGATCTATATGTTTTTTCAAGAATTTAAAACATTATGGGATCGAAATTGATTTATTATTACAAGCAACAATGATTCACATCGAAACTCAACGGACGACTGAATAGCCAAAGCTGAATTTACATGGTAAACTCGACACAATCAACTAGGTTTCACCAATACGAAAACTCAAAAGCAATTACTTCCAAAGCACACCTTGTTTCCAACGAAGGCGTACTTTGGGGAGCAAATGTTAATCGGGTTTTTAACTCAGCAGAATTCAATAGGAGTTAGAACGTCTAGGCCAAGGCAAAGCAACTCAAGAATAAACCAAGAGGACCATAATAATAGGCCAAGAAGGACTCAAGCAAAAACACACAAAAATCAACTAAGGGGATGGATCGCTAACGTTCCATCACCTATGGATCGCTAGCGATCCATAAGGACTCCTTATCAATCGTTCAAACCTCTTGCATCATGAGTTAGTATCTTTTTTAGGGGTGTATGCTAGGTTTGAAAGTCTTCCAAGCAACCTAGTTAGAGAAGCAAAAACCTAAATGATTCCAGTCATAGTTCAATCCAACATGTACATCTACGAAATTACATGGAAAGCAACTACATAAGGCAAGGAATGCAACCCAAAGGTTACCTTAAGTACATGGATCGCTAGCAATCCATGCCCTATGGAAGTTAAGTTGGATCGTAATAAAATTCTTGGAGCATCTTCGTATCATTAAGTGTAGGCTTCTGTAAAAGAATCCTAGCCTAATAGCTCTTCAACCTCTATAAATACAGTCCTACTTGCAACATAAAGGGAATCGGTTGGACTGGCTGCTGGAACTCTGCAGAGATTATTCTTCACTCTTATCCTCCCACACAATAGTCATCTAGGGGTTCGCTCTGATTCTCCAGTGAACTCTTGTACTTGTGACTTGATCTAACTTAGAAGATTCAATCATATTTTAATTCGATTCAACTTATAACAACAGTCGGTTAATAGAAAGTTATAAAGTGGACGTAGCCTTCAGTAATAGCCAAACCACTATAAAAATCTTCTTGTCTTTTTACTATTTCTACCTTTTTACATTTATTTTCTACATTATTGCTCTATAAGAACAGGGCTGGTGCTTTCACACTCAATCTAGGGTGTTGATCCAATTTTTGGGCTAACAATATATATAATTTCATATTTTGTTTTAAAATTATTTTATTAATATATATATATATATATATGAAACTCATAAAAAAATATGTATATAAATAAATATATATATATATTAAAAAATTATATTAAAATCTATTTATTTGTTTCATTGGAAATTAGAAATCAAAAACATATATATTTTTATATTTAAAATATATATGTGTGTGTGTATTAATATCTTATAGAATTAATAATATATATACACATAAATAACATATATGCAAAAAATAATATATATATATATATATATATATAAATACATGCCTATTATATAGCTTATGGCAATGATGTCTTTTTTAATTTTTAAATAAATATATAGATATTTCGTATGGAAAAATTAATATAAATCAATAAAATTTATTTTACAAGCTATTTCGAAATTTAAATATTCTAGTAAAATCTCAGAGATATTATGAAATTTAAATAAATAAATAAATATTATTTAAATTAATTTTAGAAAAAATTTATTAATTTTGACTATTAATTAAATTATTTAAATTATGTAAAAGTTTAATGTTTTTACTGCCCAAAATACTATATGTAATTTTAATTTTATGAAATTTAAAACATATTTTATAACATAAATATGTATTAATATTATTTATTTAATTTAATGATTTAAATAATATATGTATATATATATATATATTATTTTAATTCTGTCGAAAATGTTTTACGTATATTATTAATTATATAAAATTTTAAAACCATATTTTATACAATATATGATTTAATATTTGAGTTATAAAGTTTATATAAATTAAACAATGAATATTAAATTAATTTTTTTATCGCAAGCAATATATATGCATGGCAATGAATTTCTTTTAAATATATAAACATACAACCAATCTTATTGCGACAATACATTGATATAATATAATCACCTAACTAACAAAACATTATACATGATATAAA
Source organism: Allium fistulosum (assembly GCA_030737815.1). Lineage (NCBI taxonomy): Eukaryota > Viridiplantae > Streptophyta > Magnoliopsida > Asparagales > Amaryllidaceae > Allium > Allium fistulosum. The sequence continues at coordinate 588,408,285 of CM060907.1, read as the reverse complement.
TATTATCCAAACATTAATAATCATTAGTAGACTAAGAAATTTACCTTATCACCAATGCTTATAAGTACACCTTGAAATGATATGATCTACTTATTGAACTTGTTTCCAATCCAACAGTGTGCAAGTCCCTGAATCAATGAACACCAACTATCAAATAATTTCTGTTTTACTTTGATTTGATATTGGAAATGGAGAGATCAGGAGGACTAGAGTTCGGCTAGGAGTGGGGGGTAAGGAGGATTCAAAAACCTTTCTAATATGCATGGTTTGAGATGTTTATATAGAGGAGAGATTTGAGACAAGTTAGGATCATGATCCTTTTTTTATCTCTTACAAATTCTCTATATCTTATACATCCAAACCTGAGCCATCCAACCATCATGCAACCGCCCCCTATGTTGCTCCATCTTCTCCGAACCAACTAGCCCCCTTATGGGCTTTAAACCCATTTAAAGCTCGAATAAAATATTTCACATTTAAATCCAATTTAAATGCATATCGATTTCGTACATCGATTAATATAATTATAACTATTATAAATACATTTAATAATATTTTTTCATCAAATAAATAAATTTTTATAACTAATATTTCATAAATATTAATTGATTTAATTAATTTATAACAATTACAAAAAAATTAAATCGTTTGGTCAAGGTGTATTCGACATTTCGGTTGTGTGACCCATTAGGTGTAAATTTGGTCAGTTAGTAATATCGACTGTTCGAATATTAACCTTCATATGTTACTTAACAAGTGGTGTGATATTTTGGCCAAATTTATTGCTTACTTGGTTTCGATGAAATCCAATTTTACTTTGTTAAGCCTTACCTGGCTGTGACTATTATTTACACTAATTCACTTCGCCCAAACTATATCACTTTGGACTTTTGGAATTTTTTAATGGTCAAAATTCCAGTATCATCCATATTCAACTCTATAGTCCAAATATAAAGTCCTTGGTTCAATAATAACAATTATTATTAACTGAAATGTTCTGGCCAGAGACTTTGACTTTGTGTCGACTTTAGTTAACCGTGATACTAATCTCGTATAACTGAGCAGACGGATCCTATCTTGAATGGTGTTTCACTTTCAGTGTTTCCACCCGACCCAACTATAGTCGTTCAATGGGCGTTATGCCAAGATTTAACAATAATTAAAGTGGGGTTTCTACATTGAAGATCAATAGTATTCTCAAGTCAAGAGAACTGTGTAATTTTTTCATGTCAATATTTTCTGTTTGACCTTAGTTATAATCGATAATTCAAGTATTATATACGACATTAGTCTGATCCTTTGTAGGAACTACCCGTAATAACAAACTTGCAAAATGGATCTATTTATCATAAATAGATTCGGTGTTCCTGACACTGCTTCATCTTAATCGTTATTTGAACAAAAAGATCATAAAAGACTTTTGGTAAAAGTTATGTCTTGGTCCGAGTAGGGATAGCATTTCTCTTCTGCATGTCTATGGAGTTTTTAAAAATCCAAACATCTTAGAGATAGATATAGAGGTAGGAATGTATTGACAAAACCGCACTCCTTCGTATACGTCAAGAGTCTATTGATGAAAAGGGGCTAACTAACAGAAAATTATCGAGCAAGTCATTCCATAGCTATCCAATAACTATAAGTACATAACCTCTTGGTGCCTCCAGTAGTTATGAGTAATGCACTACCCAACATTTGGAGAGCGTTACGTATTCTAGTCACAACTAATGTATCGATATCAAGTCTCGATACATCTTGACTAGGAATATTTAAAATGGTATATTTATATTCATCGTGACAAATTACTCATGGTCACAACATTTTGTAACTATTATCACGAAAACATACCATTTATGAATTTTCTATTAAATATAATTTTAATTAAATTAATTAATTAATAGAACACATTATATCAAGTATATAATAGAAAGAAATCACCTTTTATTTCGAAAAGATTGGTTATCGAGTTAGATATATGTAACAAATTACATAATTGCCCCTAGAGCATACCTTTAACACTATCACCAGATACTGATCAACACTAAGATAAATGAACTTTTTCATCCATGTACCCCTCGATCGGAATTGTGGGTGCCTCCACATGACCTATTTGCTGCACTAAATACTTCTTTAGTCCTCACTGCAATCCTCACAATCTATCAATCATATCATATTTGCATATCCTCACTTGTGCCCATACAACAGGTCATCAGACCTATTAGAAATGGGTCAGAATGTCACTCGATCCAAGCTAGGATGGATGAGCCTATTTAGCATCTCATCTTGTTTGATCAATTCATTATATTTTCTGTGATCTCGTTACAGTAGTAAACCCTCCTAACTATCGTTTAACCCGGCGTCACTAGGGGTTATTAACTCGATTCAATATTCAATATACTCAATATCAAACCATATCCTATATAATGAATCAAAAGAATAAGCAAAGAAATTTTACTGAATGTCCCATAGCACTGGTACTATAACTTTGTTTATTTGAAATTCTCATCATATAGAAGTTCACACATCTCAATATGATTCAACCATTTATTTATCTAGAAGGGGTTTATTGTATGATTCTCATTTTCAAAATATTCAATACAATTTCAAATATAATACTAAATTAAAGAGGATTAATTTGGAATTGCAGAACTTTATTATTTAAACCTCTTACATATTTTCCAATAATTTAACCTTTCGATCTTCATTTGGATTTCAAACCATCCAACTCCTTTTATAATAATTTCACGTTATCAAAAATTCCTCTTGGAGACTCTAAATACTAATAAAGGAGTTCGGTAATTTCAAGAATACCTTTTAAACATTGAATTAAAATTATATTATTTTCAATCCATAATATTTTCAAAAATCAATTTAACTCTCAAAAATCAAAGTTTATAAATGCATTGTTTACTTCCAATTTTTTTTAAATCACCTTTATAAAACAATTTATAGAACTAAAATTTCTCTTTTATAAAAGTCTTCTAAGCATTTACCGATGCAATGTTGATTTAAACAATTCACTTAGGAGGTTAAGTCTGAACTTCCCTTTTTTAACATAATTCAATTCATACACTTTTACAATATTTGCAAAGATATTCAAATCAATTTCCTTTTATTTATTTAAAGATAATCAAATATAGAATAAATTACTTCTAAATGTTATAATTAAAAATAATAATAAATTTTCTTTATAATTTTTTTCATAAAATAAATAAGTCGTTTACAAACTTTTTATTATTCCAAAATACCGTTTGATAAAAATTAGTAGCTTTTTTATTTCCAAAAATGATCTTATCTCTTTTGGAGTATTAATCTTAAATCCATTTATCAAAATCCATTTTTAATTTTTTATTATAATTGTAGATAAATAAAATATATACTCTTAAGTGGACTTACAAATCGAATACCATCATTTCAATTTCTAAAGCCAATTCTCTTACCAAAATTCTTAAAGATGTTCACTTTGAAATACACACCACACACATCTATTCTTTTATAAAATTGTTTTAGATATTCAAATTTCATAATCATACATTTTAAATATAATTCAATCAAAAAAATTCTTATATATACGCATGTATTTCCAAATTCATTTAAATCAAAAGTTCCCCTTCTAACCAATTTTAAACGTAATGCCTGACCATTGACAAATCAAGGCAAGGACGCGCAAGCATCATACATATAATCCAAACCAAATTATTTCATACAAATAAGGATTCACGACCAATATCGAAAGGGTATATTCATATATGGTTGAAGATACATTTTACATAGTTATTTCAATAAAATTCATCTAATGTTCAATCAAATTATATTAAAAAAAATCAAACACAAGCATGCAAATGAAAAACACGATATATATGCAAGTTAAGATAACTCACTAAAATGATGGAAGAAGAATAAACACTAAGCCATAACCTCACTGCCTTAGATCATGACCTTTTATAGCCTTAAAATCCAATGTTGCCGACCACCATCATCATGCATGCCTCACCCTAGATGGCCGCCAAAGACGCATCACTAAAGCCATCACCATTGGTTGTCAGGTCCCACTCACCAACCATTGTCCCTATTATGGTCACTTGCCACTGACCCGTCGCATGCCTAGCATGAGTCTCCACCTAAAATGTCACTACCCCATGTCTCTCATTCTTCCTTTTTGATGCGTGCCTCCAGGTCGAGCGCCTGATGCTCACTCATTTTCATCTTATTTTATTGTATGTGAGTTTTTCCATTTTGCCTTTGATTTTGATTTGCAAAATGATTTGGGGCTTTCTACGTTTAGAGAGAAGAGTTGGATTAAATTTAACGTTCTATAAAATTATTTTAAAACTAAAATCAACTTTTCAACCCCAATTTTGTTTACATATAAAAGTACTCTAACAAATATTTATAAATACATTATCAATTCAAATTAAGTTCATCTGTTATATATTTCACAAAAGATATCATGAAAATTTAATAATATAATTAAATTCAAGAATTACTTGTCTTCATTGATTTATTTATTTTATTAATATAAGATAATATTTCGTTTCATCTATTCAATCTTTTAACGATTATTAACCATATAAAAATAATTTATTTTCATTGTAAATATTTTATTCGAGTTCAATACATTTCAAAAAGTATTTAATTTATTAAAACAAAATCCTTTATCAAATAAGCTTTCATTCGATAAAATTATATTTCCAAAAATAAAATTTATCCAAAATTGAATTTGAATATTGTATTTTAATAAAATTTAATTTATTTTGATGGTGGAGATAGGCTTTTCCCTTATGAAAATTGTGTCTTTGCAATTTCTTGCAAGGAAGACGTCATATACAATTCATATCCTAACTTTCTTTGTACTCTCACAGTCTTCTACCAAGTTTAAATTTACTTAATCCTCTATGTGGATTCTCTCTACGTTGACTTATTGTGTGCTATAAATTTGAATAGACTCGTTTAATGACTTTCTATTTTTGCATACAATAATATAATATGAAAATTTTCAATGTTGGATTTTTTGAAATTTTTGGTAGAGTGTCCTTTATAGGGAGAGCATTCCAAAAAAACATAACATATCAAAACCACATTATACAAATATACATCCCAGTAATGGAGCATTCTGAAACACAGGGAAACAATATAAAATCACATATATGCTGATATAAACATAAAACATACCTTGAATTAGCATTTATGTTAGCTATTTAAGTTTTTATGCAAGCCAAAGAGAGTATATTCCACACTTGAATCCAAATAGTCTTCTTGTGTGCTTACTCTCAACTCAAATTAAACCATAAGTCTTAGAAATAAAGATTTAATAAGTATGGCATTCATTTGATAACAAACAACATGTTATTCTAATATGATAATTTTCCAAATAACTTTAAGATGTCAAAAGCACAAAACTAATAAATGTTTCAAAAGTTGAGTTGTTTCATAATTCGTAAACTTTCCAAAACACCTTTCGGATTATAAAATTCTGAAATACTATATGAGTTAGGAGATTTATACTAAACAATGCAAAATTTTGAAATGACAATAAATCCGCAGGCCCACTATATAAATCTGACAGTTTTCGCCTAGAAAACATCAAAATTTTACAAGACTCTTAAAGGAAAAGTTGTTCCTTATCTTCTTAGCTTTCCAACTTGTACAATATCATCAAAAAAGAACAAAGTGTTTGAAATTTATGGTCAAAAAAAATACTGTTTCAAATCAGATTTTTAAATTTTAAACAGAAATTTAATTCAATTTGAATCGGTTTTTAATATTAGTAAATCTCATAAATTTTCATTACACATAAAATATTCTCCATTGTCATACATTTCCAATGAATACAAAATCATAGAAAATGGATGAACAGTTTAAGAGTTATGATCATTGCAACCAAACGATATAGTTCTAAATAATTAATGATTTAAATTATCCAATTTAAATCATTATTTATTTTATTTAATCAACCCAAAAATCTAGGTTGTTATAGACTTCCCGCCTTAAAGAAATTGTGTCCTCGCAATTTCCAATTCAGAGAAAAGTCTATAATATATTTTCAAAAATTCACCTTTTGACATCCTCTTCATTCTTTAAATTTAAACAAGCATCACTAAATTAAAAATATTGTTTTATCTAAACCCCATTAATATAAAACAATAATTTAACTCAACATATTAGTTTATAAACTTCAACATCTTATTCATCTTTATTTTCAAGATTGAAAATAAGTTCACACTAATATTTCACATTTTTTAAAATATAACAACACCTTTTATAGTTTAAAATACTAAATAATTAAAGTGTAAAAAAGTTATGCATCTTATTTAAATCTCTTAAGACAAGAATGTGAAAACAATATAAAGCCTTCCTTTATTTTCATCAAATAATTCCACTATTTAATTTCATTTTATTGAAAAGAAATCAAAAGTTGAGTTTTAGTTGAAACATTGTAATTTTTAACATTATGGAAAATACGTGCCCAGGCCATACTTTATGATATCACTTTAAACATGATTTAACATGTAATGACCTAAAATTTTACCACTTTGATTTGCGAATATTTAATTAATTTTAAATATTCAAATAATAGATTTTATAATCAAAATAAAACTCTTTTAAATAATAAATAGTGATGTTGAAATGTTTTCAAAATTAGTTTATAAAAATAACTAGTTCGAAGAAATATCGAAAATGTGATTGGAAATCGTTTTCCGAATTTTCGACTTTTCATCATTTAAAAGTTGTTGGAAATGTTGTAAACATTTTAGTATTCATATACACATACATATACAAATAACATAATAATGGTTATTAATAATATAGGGTAAAGTATGTTTACCTAAGTTAATATATAAAGTTTAAAATAATAATTAAACATTGAAAAGATGTGAAAAAGTGAATATCACATCACCTAAAAATATGTCTAAACATAAGTACAACAAGTGAGTAATGCAATGTTGGCTCAAAATGGAGGGAGGGGGACAAGATGGTGGCGCAAGTACAAGGTGGAAGAGGAGGCAAGGTGATGTGGCAAAAGGGTGTGGAGGGTATAGTTCATAAGGGTATTTAGGTAATTTACTAATTACATTTTATATAAAAGCAAAAAAAATTCCCTACTCGCTTTATTCATTCCATTTTCATTTCTCTCCACTCCTCCTTGCTCTCATGTTGTTCATGGTTTCTTTGTGAACTTTTAAAAATAATAATTCCTTCTTTTCTACTCTTAAATCCCTTAAAAACTTGTTAAACCATTTTTCCTTCCATTTCTACAACCCCTCTTTGCCAAAGCTAGCCCAAAACACCAGTTACCTCCCATGGCTGAGCACTTCCCTAGCATGGTCGAACCCTTGCTCCTCATGGTCAAATTAATTTGCTACCCTAAGGCCTTCAAAATCTCATTTTTGTAAAGAAAAAGTAAAGTTCTTGGTTGTATGAAAAAGTTAGTAAAAGCTTGGATAGTTTGGATATTTTTTAGGTGAGAAAAGCTCAGCCATTTATTTAAAGTTTTAAACTTTAACTATTGTGTATCTTGGTTATAAATCATTTGCTTGTTTAGGTGTATAAGTTGTTGATTTGGATGTTCATATGTATGCTTGTAGTGTGATGTTAGATTAGACTTGAAAATTGAGTCTAAATGTTATGAATGATGGAAAGTTTCAACCTTGCTTATAGTTTGTTAGTATGGTTTGAAAATGGATGATATGAACTTGTGTTAGATAATGTATGCTAAAATAAAGTAGCACTAAAAGTTGTGTTATTTCGACATCGAGATCCTTGGTTTAAAAACTTGTTTCACTAAAGTATCATGTTTGAAATAGTTTACAAGTTTTAAACTTTGATTTATATTTCCAAAAACTTTTACTAAGTTTTAAGTAGTTAAAGTATAAAAAGGTAATGATTTTAACACTACTTGATATGTTAAACAGATTTTGAAATTTACGGGTCATATAGCGATAGTCGCTATGGATGTAGTTCGTGAAAACGAACTCTTTTTGCAAATTAAAATGTTTTCACTTAAGTATCCTTTGAAAAGCGTTTTCAAACCTTATGTTAGGTATAGATAAGCAATTATTACTATTAATTGATTAATTCATTACCGGTTATTTAATTAATTAAGTAAGTTAATTAGTACTTAATCATTAGTTAACAAGGTAATCAGTACTTAAGTATTAATCAAGTAAGTTAATTATAATTAGTTAACTAATTAAAGATTAATTATAGATTAATTATTAATTCGGGGTTAATTGTTATTTAATTATTTAATAAAGATAAATTTTTAATTAATTTTTTATTTATCAAAGGGTTTAATCAATAATTAATTAATAATTAATTAAGGTTTAATTAAGACTCAATTAAGGTTTAATTATCTTTAAATAAAGATTTTAAATGTTTATTGAATTATTAAATAAAAGTTTTAAAGTTTAAACTACTTTATTTCTAAAAGACCAGTTTTGTTTTTAAAACAACTCTCTTTTAAAGAATATTTTAAATCCAAGGGATTTCTTTGTTGATTACCTTTAAGTAACCTCAAATGAATAGGGACCCCAATGACATATTATCTAAACTTTAGAGAACTCATCGACTATTTATATATTATTGTAACCATTGTTTTGCAGGGGACATTTGTAGAGAGACCCTAAGGGATTTCTCGTTAATAATCATTTATTTAATTTATTTATTTCCTTATGTTACCATATTGATGTTTGGTTGAAAATAATTGTGACATTCTATTTGAATTGTTTAAGTGTCGTTATAGAAATTTTTCGCTATACGGCCACTTATCATCTCCTCAACTCCATTGTGTGTATTGAACTTAAGCTTGTACTTTCACAAAATAAATGTATAAAAATATTAATCATTTTAATTAATATTTGAATCAAATAAATCATTTTAAATAATGATTTTTGAATTAATTTAGCATTTTAATTAATGATATTTGAATTTAATTAATCAACTTCATTGATGATATTTGGACTTAATTAATCATTTTAATTAATAATATTTGAAGCTAATTAATAATTTCAATTAATGAGGTTTAAACATTAATTAATCATTTTAGTTAATGATGTTTTAAACTTAATTAGAAAATTAAATTAAAAAGTGTTTAAAAGTTAATTAACTGGTTTAATAGGAGTTTAAAGTAAATCAACTAATTTAATAAAAGTAATTTAAGATTAATTAACTAATAATAAAAGTGTTTAAAAGTTAATTAATTAATTTAACAAAGGTATTTAAGTTAATTAATTGATTTAATATCTTATGGGATAATAAATGTTGTAGAAATTTATAAATAATATTTTATAATTAAGAAGATCTTTTAAGAAGAATTGTTTAAATATAAATCCAAGTGATAAATTTTTTTGGGTTTATAGTAAACAATGTTTTAATGACATCTATTTTGACCTCTTAATTTGCCTTTCTAAAAAAAGAATATTTCAAAGGGTGTGTTTAGCAAATATTTGAAATGTGAAAATCGAGCTCAAGTGTGAATCAAATGTTTTAAAAGTTTGATTCATTTATTCGTGGTAAGGGTATGCGATTTAATTCCCATATGTGAACCACTTTGTTATTGTTGATAGTTGATTTAACGACTATCGTTTTCGATTCCACTATCTTAATTGTTTCCTCGGAGTAGTATTAGTTTATTTTTTGATAGTTGATTTTTCAACTATCGATTTTGATATTATTCATTGTGCTTCGTCACTCTAAGACGATTTGTCGCTCATTTTGAGCATTGGCATCCAACATCGTGGATAACTAAAACCAAGGAGAGAGTGGGAGCCAAGCGATGTGGGTCACACCTATTAGGGTATATTCACATTTATCTAGTGGTGTTGATAACATGCATGCATTGATGTGAGTGTATCCGGATGCTCGTGTGAAGTGGGGTCCGGCTTGAAAGTTCTCGAGAGTGTTGCATGTTTGGCATGGGCTCTCGAGTATATTTTATCTATAGGTATAGTTTAAGTATAGGGGGAGCACCCTCCTAGTTATGTTGGATGAATTCATTCTCCTTGTTTCTATTCAAAACTTGGAATTAATCTTCTCTTCTTTTGTGTTTCGTCAATTTAAGACGATGTGTTGCTCATTTGAGCTTTGATATCCTTTGTCAGAAATAACTAAAACCAAAGAGAGAGTAAGGGGTTGCACCCTCCTAGTCATTGTTTGAAAAACTTCTATTTTCTTGTTCAATTCAAATATTTGAATTATTTCATCAATTGCATTGAGAACCGCCTTGTGCTCTTCTCAATGTTTAAATATTTGTATCCATTCTCTCAAGTCTGGATTTTGATATTATTTATGCCCATTCATTAAGTATGAGATTTGTTCTTACTTGTACCTTTCCTTTATATTTGGAAATGTTTTCTGTTATTTTATTTCCACTCTTTCATGTCTAGACGTTGTTCTTGTATGGTGAAACCCCGTTCCACGTTTGTGGCGTGGTCCCACCAATTTTTTATGTTTATCCCATAACTTGAGTTTTCTCATACTGGTTTTCCAGACTAACCCGAGTGTTATTTTAATATAATGCTCGGGTCAGACCGAGTATTTTCCCAGGTTGGCTTTGGTGATACAGAATTCTTGGAGAAGAGCTGGATGTTTACCTTCCATGGTATTTTAATTCCACTATATTACATTGTAAACCTATCAAAAAATTGTAAGGACGTGATTTTATAACTGTCCAGCTGATAAGGTTCATTTTTTACTATGAAGTACTCTATATTTTGGAGTGACAATTTATACTGTCTTTGTTATATTATATATTGTCAAACCATGTGAGATTCAGTTTTCCATATTCTTTTCATTTTCTTTACCCTAATAATTTGTCTTTTCAGTGATTGGATGTTTGGTATTGGAATACCATGGATGTATTCGACGTCAACTTTCGATGGTCGAAAAGGTGGGTTGTTACACTTGGTATTAGAGCTGAAGTTTAAGCGAGAACCTTGGCTTTGGTAGCATATGACTCATTATAGATAGGGTTAGTAATACCCTAGAATAAGTTGAGAGTATTATATATATGAGAGCATATTTGTTATTGCTATAAAAAATGCAATCGTGTTAATTGGTGCGTGTAATGACCTGTAAATTAATCACTTTGTATTTGAATATTTAAATCATTTTTAAATATTGAAATAATGGATTTTAATAACCCAATAAACATCTATTAAATATTAATTAATGACGTTAAATCATTTTCAAAATATGTTTACTAAAATAGTTAGTTTAAATAAAAACAGAAAATGTGATAAGAAATCGTTTTTCGAAATTACGACTTTTCGGCATAAAAAATTCATCGGAAAATGTTGTGCACATTTGTGTACGTATGCACACATATACACACATGCCATGATAAGATAACTAATGTGTTATGCTAAACAATCATGCTTAGTTTAAATTAATAGTTAATGTGACCATTTATGCATTAATTTATAGGAATGTATGTGTATAAATCGTATCATATCCATGTCATACCTCAAAACCATACCTAAGTACACACATCATGGAGCTAGCATGTTTTAGGGGTATGGCGAGGGTGACCAACGTGTGCAAGGTGAGGGAGGAGGAGACATGTGGTGCATTTTGAGTGGATGTTAAGTCCATTGGGTTATTTTGGTAATTTTGCACTTTCTATGCCTATATATACTACAACCTCTTCATGTTTCGTACTTTACATTCTAACTTCTTCATTTCCACTTCTAAAATTCCTAACACTCTTTATATACTCATCCATGCTTCCATGGCCACTTAAAACAATTCCTAAGACAAAAACTAGTTTATACATTCCTAAAATCCAAGTTAAAACTACTCTACATCACTTTACTTCACTCTACATTCAAAAATAAAACTCCAACACCCCTAATAGCTCATGGACGAGCCTAATTAAAACCATGGTCATGCCCTACAGCCCTAGGTCGAACCTATTTTTGGTTCCAAGGTTCAAAAACTTGACTTGATCGAGCTAGGAGCGTGAGATTTTAGGCCAGTGCAAGAGGTTATAGTGATTCGGCTTCTTTCGGTAGCAACTTTGTGACGAACCACCTTTCTGACCCCTAGAAGCGAAACTTAATACATCCTCGGTATTCGTGTGCCATTTCCCAAGCATCCGAAAGATAAGTTGTCTTGGTGTGAAATAAAGAACAGAACAAGACAGAATAGATAAACCACACAGCAGAATGGTTACATATAATATAAAATGATATAGTACAAAAGGTTACTCCTTATAAAGAGTTATTAGAGTTATAAAAAAAAGTACTACATCTGACAAATTTGCAGCTATACATTCTAAATTTACATTTTTAAGATATAAAATACACCTACGTAATCATACAGCGGAAATAAATAACTGGATAACTAAGGAGCCACCTGCTCGATCACCGTCTTCAAAGAGCTCCAAAGAAAACCTGCTGTTCTCGGACTATCCAAATATAATTGAGTACCCGAGAGTTTAGGGAAAATAAACTACTTGGGTCAGACAAAATGTTTGGTATGAGTAAAACTATAAAACAAATGGGGTGTATTTAAATAATAATATATAGGACCACGCCGCTAATGCGGAACGGGTTTTCTCCCACATAAACAACAACTAAACATAATAAAAATGGAAATGAACAATAGGGAACAAATAAAAACATAGATGATGGGTACAATTAGTATAACATTCAGAGTTGAAAGACGGAAATAGTCTGAATAAAATTCCAAATTGGATAGAATGGTTAAAACAAGACAATAGTCCAAACTCGATAGAATGGACTAAACAAGATAACTATCCAAACTCAATAGAATGGACAAAACCAATAATTGAACACCACGAAGAGTGGTTGACTGTTCCCGTTGTAATTAAAGAAAACATATTCAAAGGTTCGAGTCAAATAAGAAAAGGAAATTTTCCAACAAATGACTAGGAGGGTGCTCCCCCTTACCAAAAGTATACCTCTAGAAATATACTTGAGAACTTCGATGGCTCTCGGACACATCCAAGCCGGATCCCACCAATTGTTATCGAGAATCCGAGTATTTCACATCTCAATGCGCAAAAACCGATTCCAGTCTAGAGTGGATGTGAAAATATCGTAATGGGAGCAACCCCACATAGCTTGGCTTCCACTCGCTCTTTGGGTTTAGTCATTTCCAACAAAGGAAAACAAAGCTCAGGTGAGCAACACATCGTCTTAGAATGATGAAATACAAAGAAGGCTGAGGTAACCGATAGTTGGGAAACCAACTATCGAAGATATAAAATGATTGTATATGGAAAAGAAGTCTTGTGTACTTATCACCAGTCATCATATTCCAATTTGTACTATTTCTTAGTTAACAATAATACCAGAAAAGTCAAGATAGTGTTAACTCAAAGTCACGTCTCACGATTATTCTTAACTTTCAAAATAGCGACGAGTCTACTTCTTCGACGTTTAGTGCTAAATGTACAAATAAATTGTTCCCATATAAGTGAATCGCTTCATGGAAATTAATTCATTTCCATAAACGAATCAAACTTTTTTCTTTTTAAAACCCAAATTCGTGCATGGCCTCACATTACAAGTATTAACTTTAAAACACTTTGTTAAAAGGGTTTACTAACTTCAAAACATCAATTTAAGAAGGATTTAATACTTAAAACATCCTTATTACATTGATTAATTAACTTTAAACTTCATTGCACAATTTTATTTTTAAACTTCAAATGTTATTAAATAATAAAAAGGGTAAACCACATTTAAACCTTATTAATTCAATTAATTAGTAAAATATAATTAATTAAATTAATAATTAAATTATTTAAATGAATAACAAAGTCAAAACATCCTTGTTACTTTAATAAACACACTTTGAAACTTCATAAATTAAGTTGATTAATTAACTCCATTGACCTTTAATTAAAAAGGATAAATCACCTTTAAAACATCATTAATTAAATTAATTGATAAATTTAAATATAATTAATTAAATTAAATAATTAATTCTCATTATTTAAAAATGTTTTATTAATTATAAACATCAATAAAGGAAATATTAATTAAGTTAAAACAAGTTGATAAATTTTAAAATCATTTATTAAAAAGATTTATTAATTTAAAAGCATCATTACCAAATTGGTTAATTAACTTTAATCCATCATTATTGAATGATTAATTATCCTTAAACATCATTAAGTAAAATGATTTATTAAATTTAAACATCATTAAATAAAATGATTAATTAATTTAAACAATCATTAACCAGCTAATTAGTTAAATTTAAAACACATCATTAACTTAGTAATTAGTTAACCTTAATCCTTATTAATTAATTAATTAATTAATATTAAAATGGTTAATTACTTTTGAAAACATCACTGATAAAAATATTTCTTAACCTGTAAAACAATTTCAAGCACGAAGATGAGACCAAACGGTTTCGATAAAAGGTGATTTTCCGAAAGTGTCGGTAGAGCAACTATTGCTATACGGGCAGTTCGGAAAACAAACTTATGACATTAGTGATACAATTAAACATCAAATAGTAATGGTTTAAGCATAACACAAGGAAAATGATGATGATACAACATGTAATAAGTATTTAGTAACAATTATATTAACTTTTAACTGCCAACTTTTCATATAGTTAACCACATGCTTACTAACTTTCAAATGCGACAACATTTCAAAGCATGAAACAAGAAAACAACCAAACCATCACTTCACATATACAACAAGCATTTGTAGGCTATTGACATGAACATTAACATAGTATAAACTTAGTTTAAGAAGGTGTAGTTTTACTCACCGAAAGCTATCCAAACCTTTGCTAACTTAGGGTATGACCTAGCAGTTCCATTCCTAAGCAAAAGATGGAGTCTTGGACCATTAATACACTAGGTAGGCTCGGCCTTGAAAGAAGAAGGAAGTGAAACTTGTTTTGGAAAGGTGGAGTGACTTTGGATAATCATCGAACCCTCAAAAATGAAACCGAAAATAGGTCATTTTCCAACTAGTTTTTCGACTATTTACACTTGAACAAGTGATAAAGATTAAAGTTTTATAGAACAAGAAAAGAGTCACAGGTCCCTATTTTTGATGTTATTATACAAAAAGTCCCTACAGAAATGAATATGTAAATTTGGTCCCTATTTTTCAAAAATAAAAAAACACAAAGTGTCTTGCACTTTTCTGACAAAAAATGCAAGATAACTTGCACTTTTCTAATTTTGAAATATTTTTCAAAATTTTCGAAAATTTTGAAAAGCGCAAGTTAACTTGCACTTTTTATCAGAAAAGCGCAAGCTAGTTTGCGCTTTCTAATTTTGTAATTTTTTGAAAATTTTAAAACTTTTAAAATTTTTGAAAAGCGCAAGGTAACTTGCGCTTTCTGATTTTGAAATTTTTGAAAATTTAAAAAGCGCATGCTAACTTGCGTTTTCTTATTTAAAAAAACAAAGACCTAATTTACATACTTATTTCTACAGGGACTTTTCTTGTAACACCATCAGAAATAGGGACCTTTCGTACAAAGCCCATTTATAGAATTCTTTTCTCTACAATTTCAAAAAGAATTACTCAATTTAGATTAGTTTTGAAGAAAATATGTCAAAAGAAGAAGGACCATTTTTTGACTTGAAATTCTAGGTCCGAAAATGCTTTGTAAAGAAATGAATTTTTCTCCCAATAACTCTCGGAAATTGAAGAAATGGTGTAAATAAAAATTTTAGCCGACTCGATTCTCTTGAATTTGAAAAAAAGAATTTCTTTAGTTGGAGTATTTTTGAGAGAGTTATGGCTGTGAGAATAGAAGGTAAAATTTGGGAAGAAAATGAAAATGAGAGCATGAAGTTGCTATTTATAATCTCATGCAAAGTGGCTAATTCCACTTATACCCTCCTATCCATGGCTGCCACATCACAATGCTTGTCTCCCCCTTACCAACATGCAATTAAAACTCTAGTAGCCGAAATATCAAATCATGTCTAAACATGTTTCATTTGATGTGACATTTGTTTTTTTGTTTTAATTTTAAACCAAGGAAATTATCACATCACCTTTTTTTATTTTATATATACTTAAATTATAAATAAATATGTATGATCATTTATAAATCCTAATTTGTTTTATAAATGTATTTTTTATGTATACTAAAATGATCACAGCGTTTCAGACAACTGTTAGAAGATGTAAAGTCGAAAATTCAAAAAAAAAAGTTTCCGGTCACATTTTCTATTTTTTTTCAAACTAAATATTTTTGTAAACTAATTTTGAAAACCACTTTATCTTCAATATTTATTATTTAAAAGAGCTTTTATTTTAATTATAAAACCTATTATTTAAATATTTAAAATTAATTAAATATCCTAAAATTATTATGATGAAATTCCAGGTCGTTACACTCTTCCCCCCTTAAAAGAATTTCGTCCCCGAAATTTACCACAATCCTATCCCAGAAAACAAACTATACTAGAAATACCTAACACATTAATCATATTTAACTTATCTAGAAAAAACTAGTATGATATAAATCTATATGTAACCAAATTCAAAGAATAGCCTAAAATAAAATACTAAGCATCCAATCATATCAAAAGGTAAATTTAGAACTAAATGCCCAGGCTATTATATTCAAAAAAAAATTTCAAATTTCTTCAAAAAGAAATGTATTAAAACCAAAACGAAAAAATAACAACTAGGATGGGTTCCTTTAGCAAAAACATGTAAAACTCTAGAATCAAAACAACATGGAGAATCCAGTGGTATTCTGGTTCCTCCAAATACAACAACTAGTGTGAAAAATTATAATCTCTTTCCCAAAAATTTTTTCCAAAATCACATTTTCAAAAGCATCGGGATTTAAGTCCTAATAAACAATAATTCAGAAACCGTGGTTTATAAAACTTTTTTTTTGACATTATAAACTATGGTATATAAAACCACACAATCAATCAATAAAATTCAATTAAGTCAAATCAATCAAATTCCCTAAAGGAATACACTAACACTATCAATCGTTCAACTTCCGTAAGGAAAAAAAAATAACACTCAACATTATTTAAAATGTTAAAAGATTAACAACAAACTCCTAACTTAGGTTCAAAACTTTCTTGATTGTCCCAAAATATAGATAATTATATAAGCGTACCATTCTTTGCTCATTAACCTTTGGTTATTGCTTAGAAGATTATCCAAACTTACTCGGACAAAATTGAAAGTTATACTCTAAAATTATTGATTTCTTGACTACTCCAATCTATCTAAATCACATAAATTTGCATTTAATATTTTATTCAATACCAAAATTGTTTATGAATTACTTCATAAATTTTCATCTAAGTTTAAAAATATTTTAAAGTCCTTTCTTTATAAAACACCAAATAATAACTTATTCCATTTTATTTACTTGTATAATACCCTTCTGAATCCTAAAAGTATATACAAAACAAAAAATTTATTTTTCTTTTTACAATTTAGGTGAAGATCAAATCAAAATTTGGGTCTTTTAAAACTGAGTCAACCTCTCAACCTTTTTAACTTAGAGTGTTAAGATGAACAATGATTATGGGTTGACTCAAAATAACAAATAGTTTATACTACTTACATTTTTAAACAAAAGCTACGGTTTCAATAAAACAATGTCTATTAAAATCTTTCTACCTTAAGGTGTTATAATGAATGATGCTTATGGGCTGATCCAATAACACCAATTAGTTTACACTGCTTGGATACTTAAATAATATCTATGGTTTTGATAAAACAACGTTATCAAAAAATTCATATCCAATCTAACCCATTTAAATCAGTGTTAAATTATCTTGTATTTAGTTAAGGGTAAAATTCATTTATGTAAACAATCTCTTATCAAAAATACTTTTATTTTAGAAATCAATTCCCTCTTTAAGGAACTTAAAGATTAAATACCCAGTTATAAATTTCAAAACTCGTCTTTGAAAGCATACTACATATATTATTTTATGAAATAACTTCAAACAATTTGTTTATTAAAACTCACTTTGGGTTCGTTTGGATTTGAATTCCTTTCAATAGCACAGTGATAAAGAGAATAATTTACTAAGTACTCAACAATATTCGCCTAAGCAACATTTGATCGTCACTTAGAAGATTATTCAGATTACCACAAAACTAACCGAAATGTTTTTCTCTAAATTATTCAAAGGAAAAGCATTCTACTTAAAATTTCTTTTCCAAAATATTTATACTTTAGAAATATTCCTAAATAATACCATTATTACTTTTCTCGAAATCTTTTGAAATCATTTTAAACAATTCTGGGATTTGAATTTTCCAAAAACTCTTTAAATGTTATTTGGAAAGACAAATTTATAATACTAATTGTATTAAAACAAGGGTCAAAACTAATGTCATTTTAAAAATCGTTTGCTAAAATCCCAAAACAATTTACACTTAGCTTTATTTATAAACAACTCCTTTTAAAGGATTTTCTCATTTATAAACATTATTTATAAATTTATAACAATGTTAATCATCTTGGAGGATGATTTATAAAATTCTTTTATTAAATTTAAAATAACATTAATTATCTTGAAAGATAATAAATCACATTTATAATATCTTTTATAAATCTAAAACAATATTAACTACCCTAAAAGATAATTAATCAAATTTACAATTTTCTTTAATAAACAAATCAATTATCTTTAATAAAATATTTAATTACTTCCAAAAAACTTTCATCAAATCAATTAATTTATTTTAAACTCATTTACTAAATCGATTAACCAACTTAAAATATTATTTATCAAATGATTTATTAAATTCAAATAATCATTAATTAAAATAAATAATTACTTTTAAATATCATTAATTAAAATGATTATTAATTTTCAAATATCATTAATTAAAATAATTAGTTAAATTCAAATATCATTACTTAAAATGATTAATTAAATCCAAATCTCATTAATCAAAAAGATTAATTAATTTTAAACATCATTAGTTAAAATGATTAATTAATTTAAAATATCATTAATCAAAATGATTAATGAATTTTAAACATCTACTTTAGGGAAAACACAAACTCAAGTTCAAACACACAAAAGGGTTTAGGGGATGATATTTAATAAATGATGATATAGCGAAAATTAGTATAACAACACTTAAACAGTTTAAATGGAATATCCAGATTATTTCAATTAATTAATCAAACAAATCTAACTATCATCCAAGAAATCAACAATAGTTTATAGCATCACATATATGATATAGTAAATATGGGTATGGGTTAATTCGTATTTAAATAATTCTTCTTTATTATAACTAAATTTTCTCATATATTTATCCTCTAAATGTATTGTCCTACAATTCAGATTATATTAAACAACTTTTTATTAAAAGTTTATTTTTAGCTTAACATTATTAAAAGATGACTTTTAACTTAACCCTTTCACCGAACACCTTATAATCAAACTGTGAAACTTAATTCACAAGGGGTTCATTCCAAGATTCCCTAATTCCCATCTACTCGACCTATATCTTACTAAGGAAAATTTCTTATGAACTATTCAATAATAGTTAATGCTCAAACTGGACGAGCATAACTAATCAAATACTAAATGATAACAATTAAATATTATCATTTCTAAATAATCAACTCAACTATACAACTATATTAATTTTGAAAATCATTCTTATATATATAATATATTCCTAGGTAAAATTATTTCATTTACCATTTTAAAACAATACTGTATTGGTAGATATGTTCAAGTGTTTAGAAATCCCTATCGATAACGTTGATCAGACGCATTGACCAGAATTCATATACCACCCAACAGATCAAACAACACAATATAGAACATTTTTATAGCACTAACAAATACGCACTTAATATATATTTATACTCTCAAACTTATCCTAGGATTTTACTAATCCTATCCTTAGAGAGTTTACCCCACCAGGGCATAGGGGTTCGCTAAACCTAAGCTCTGATACCATCTATGACGACCCACCTTTCTAATCCCTGGAAACGACACTTAATACATCCTCGGTATTCGTTTGTCGTTGCCCAATCATCCGAATGATAAGTTGTCTTGCGATAAAATAAATAACAGTACAAGACAGAATAGATAAACCTCACAGCACAATGGTTATATATAATATAAAATGAAATAGTACAAAAGGTTACTCGTTATGAGGAGTTATCAAAGTGATAAAAAAAAGTACTACATCTAACAAATTTGCAGCTATACATTCTAACTTTACATTTTTAAGATACAAAATACACCTACGTAATCATACATCGGAAATAAATAACTAGATAACTAAGGAGCCGCCTGCTCGACCACCGTCCTCAAAGAGCTCCAAAGAAAACCTGCTATTCTCAGACTACCCAAATATAATTGAGTACCCGAGAGTTTAGGAAAAATAAACAACTCAGGTCAGACAAAATGTCTGGTATGAGTAAAACTATGAAACAAATTAGGTGTATTTAAACAATAATATGTGGGACCACGCCGCTAACGCGGAACGGGTTTTCTCCCACTTAAACAACAACCAAACATAACAAAAATGGAAATGAACAATAGAGAACAAATCCAAACATAGATGATGGGTACAATTAGTATAACATTCAGACTTGAAAGAATGGAAATAGTCTGAATAAAATTACAAACTGGATAGAATGAATAAAACAAGACAACAGTCCAAACTCGATAGAATGGACTAAACAAGATAACTATCCAAACTCGATAGAATGGACAAAACCAATAATTGAACACCACCAAGAGTGGTCGACTCTTCCCGTTGTAATTAAAGAAAACAGATTCAAAGGTTCGAGTCAAATAAGAAAAGGAAATTTTCAAACAAATGAATAGAAGGGTGCTCCCCCCTACCGAAAGTATACCTATAGAAATATACTTGAGAACTCCAATGGCTCTCGGACACGTCCAAGCCGGACCTCGCCAACGGTTACCGAGAATCTGAGTTTCACATCTCAATGCGTAAAAACCGATTCCAGTCTAGAGTGGATGTGAATTTTGAAACAACATTTTAGGATTATTAAATAGCAGTTGGAGATGGTACGAAAGTAGTTTTAACGCTAACCTTAAATTTTAAAATAAATTAAATATTTGAGTTCCTGATTGTGCGCTGAGAAAGAAGTTGTTTTTAGATTTGAGTTCGGAGTCCCGAGCTATCTTTATTTGTGTGTAGCGGCAGTCTCCATGACGTTAATTGGTGTGTTCAAATTTTATTTGTTGTGTGTTAATAAAAATTTAAATGGGAGCAAGTTGAGTATTGTAGAGGTTAGTGAATTAATTGAGTGGAGAATACGTTTTAGAACTAGATCCCAAAAGTTGGTAGCAGTGTATGGCCGGTCCTCTTTATTTACTTTATATTACCTCATTTATGTTGTTATATTTTTAATGTTGTATATTCTCTTAATTAAATACACAAATTTATGTGCAAAATTTATTTTCATTTATTGTGTGTTAATTAAATCTTTAATGGATGTCAATTTTAGTATATTTGGAGTTAACAAAATTAATTGAATGAACAAATATTTTTGAAATTTGAATTCCAAAAGTTTGTTTACAGTGTAGAGTTTGTCTGTTCATTCCCTTTCTATTTAATAATTGTCACACTCTTTTCTTTCCTCATTTGTTCCATTACTCCTTTGCATTTACGTTGTCTGATGCTTCTCCATTTCGCAAACGTGAACTACTTTTCATGTTTTTAATTCTTTCCTTCACATCTTTCTAATACCTACCACTTTTAAAAAAAAGCTATTCATATTTACCTTATTTCAATACCTAGTTTGTGCATATTAACTTTATTACTTTTTCTTCATTTTCCAACTTTATTTACTGAAACCTCATTTCATTTTTTTTCTAATTTATAGCAGCCTCTCTTTTCAAATTTCATTGGCCCTAAATCTAACTCTAACCTTAAATAAGATATGATGCAAATGAAACCCTAGCCTCTATTCTAATCTTCTTCTTCTTTTTCTTTTTCTTCTTCAAATCTTCTTATTCTCTCTCGTTTTATTTTTTTCCCTTTGTAAGGACCCGATTCTTCGACTTCCGAAAATCGACATCAATACGTTCACTGTATTGACTGCCAAGCCATCGAATGCCGAAAAACCGAATTCTTAGGGTTTTAAGAAGGAAGAGGTAGAAGAAAAGATAGAAGAAAAAGAAAGAAGAACAATAGAACAACATCAAAAATAGAAACAATATCAGAATCTCACATTCACAGCGGAACAACATATAATAGATAAATGAATAATCTTTAAATCAAAGAACTATATCATTTTATACATTACATCAACATTAGAGTTTTACAACAACAATACAACACTGGACAGTTATATAAACTTGTCCTCATACAGAATACACAGCGGAATAAATAATATCATATACAAGTGGTACGTCTCGCCATCCAGCTCGCCAATAAGCTCCACAGCATCCCGAATCCAGAATGACCTGATAACCTGACTCTAGACTGCCCGTGTGGAAATTGGTGGGCACCCAGAGTTTAGGAAGGAAACAATAAACTCCAGGTCAGTCATGGTGACTGGTGTGAGAACTTAAAACAGTTTATCTTTAAAACAGACAACAGGGAGATTTTAAAGTCAATTTCGCAATGCTTTTGGAAAATGAAACTACCATAAGACCTCCCGCCACACACACAATGCAAACGCAGAATTGGAGGAGATTTCTTCTTATGATAGTCAAAGATGCTTACTACGCAAAATCAAATCCTTTTTGATATTATTATTAGTGCATAGTGTAGAAAACATTTCGAAAATAGAATATAAATCTTAGCCAACATACGACCATTAACGTATGCCTACTATAGCTACCATGTTCAATAGCAGGTTACTGCCACATTCCAAGGCAGGTAATACAACTAAAACCATACAAGTCTTGTATTGTTTTTTTGGATTTCCAACAAATGGTCAGGTTAAGGAACTTCCTATGCCACGAAGGAACGCCTTTGGAATGACGTCCCGAGAAATAACCTAACATTACGGTTAGATCTCTGCCAACACAAGGCCGGGTTACCTCTGCAAAAATAGGTAACTACTGACACGCGTATTCCATCCCCCGATCGTAACCGATCTTCCCGAGGATCCTCGATTTCCAACAACCACAAAGTAATAAACTCGCAGCATCAACATAGGTTAAGTATCTAGGCTCCATACCATGATACCACCTCTATCCAGAAGGAATGACATACACTAAGGGGCGCTACTCCCTAGAACCTTGCTGCATCCTTCTTGTTTTGACCATTTCCGGGGTGTGAGGTCCGACGAAGTCTCACCCACAAAGCCACACTTTATACAAAGTCATGCTTTGGGTCAACAAATGATCAAAGTAATGATCACAAAGATAAATGATCAAACAAATGATCCTATCACAAATGATCAAACAATGATCATCACACAGCAACACTCAGCATGTCACATTACCAAATTAGGAGTATATCGCTGATAAATTTCAACTACATAACCTCTGAGCTCGTACGTCTCAGAGAAGGGTGTTAAGCTAAGAGAATAAATTCTCCGCCACCAACAGAAATGTATTTGAAAGAAACCAGCTTTATATCTCAATTTGTAATGTCAGACATACAATCCATGCAAGTCTGTTCTAGGATCGAACAGAACTGAAGGCACTTCTCACGAAGCCCTTGCAAATCCGGATAATTTTCCAATCACGTCCGGACTTCCCGTCACTAAGGGTGATAAAACCTGTATATCGGAGATCAGCCAATGTAGAGTAACTCGACGGTAATCCTTCCATTTTCAAAAATATCCGGTCTTCAACACCGGTCATCAAATGCAATTCATAACGACGTATCACATATTCGGAATGGGTTATACGACCCCATGGTCCTTTCCCGGCTAACCCGAATAGTGAGCGCTTATTCAAAAATAAGTGTAGCATTCAAATTCAAGCAAATCACAACAAATACCCATTCAAGGGTAAATATTGATAGTTGGTTATTTAACTATCAATAAAGATGCGCAACATCATCAGATTCCAAATTATTTTCCAAATTATTTAATTTCCAAAAATATCTTTACAAGATATAAAATTTCCACACTTCAACCATTTGAAAACAAATTTCAAATATTCACTTTTAATTTATCTTTAAAAGATAAATTCTCAAACCGTTCATTTCATATTGGAAAAAAATTTCCATACTTATTTAATGATAAGTAATTCACAAATCATTTATTTTCAACACTTGGAAAATATTCAATATACTTAAATCAAAATTAAGTATATATTTCATTCTTTAAGGAAATCATTCTTTTTCACAAATTTTATTTGAGTCAAAACGAATGTTACGTAAAACATCGTTACGACAACTCAAAATCACTAGTATAGGGATTCGAAATTTAGATAGATATATAAACCCCAATACTAAATAAAACATTTCCTTTCGGAAATCATTTACTATAACAACAGTGTTATAGTCCACTATTTCCTTATTTCTCGAAATGTCTATTTCAACAATGAATGTTGAAATCTATGTATTCGATACTAAACACGTTTTAAAACATCTTTTAAAACAATTACTTCATTTCGTAATATCACTTCTCCAAAACATATCCATTTTATTTAATAATATATTCACTGTCCAAAATCGTGAATATACTTCGTTATCCAATTTCAACATTTCTACACATTTTATTTAATAGATTGTCCACTGTCCAAAATCGTGGATATAATTCCTTTAATTAACTTCTACAATTCACTTATCAAAATAAGTCAAATTTCGGATTTATAAAACAATGTTTATAAATCACATTTATACTTTATAACAATTTCAACTTATAAAATCCTTTTATTAGCAAATTCTATTTATATCCCATCTAAGTGCCAAAATCTAATTTATAAGTAAATTACTTATAAATCTTTTATTTCACAACATCTATTCATTTTATAACTTCACATTTTAAATCCATTTATTTCATTCACTTATGAAATCCATTTATATTTCCTTTTAACACTTATAAAAACTCGTTTTATAATTCCAATATTCTTACTTTATAAAATATCAATTTTGTACATCTTTTATATAAATCGTTCATAATAATTCAAAAATCTCAATTTAAACCATTTTATAAATCAATCAACTATTTATTTCAAAAATCACTTTAAAATTCCTTTAATTAAAAATCGTTATTTTCAAACTTCAAAAATGGATCCGATGATGCAACAGCACCCAATGATCAATCACGGCAATCAAACATCATATATCATCATATGATAATCAACAAATATCACAATATCTGTAATCAAATAAATACTGGTGAGGAATCCGGTTGGATCCCTCCAACCTATTTCCCTGCATCCACAGATGTTAGCACAATACCAATTGCGCTCCAGTACGGAATTATCGCGGTATATGAGTTTAATAAATATTATCTGCTATTATGCGGCGCAATAGGGTCTCATCCGCTATACAATGCGGGAAATCAACAACTCCAATATATATATATTCCAATATATATATATATATTGCTATATACATATATAATACCAATTTCACTTCAATGTGAAATTATCGTGGTATATGTTTTTAATAATTAACCTCCGCTTAATAACGGCGTATAATGTCTATTTTAACAATCAATAGATAGCAATCATCATTCAAACATACATTCAGGCAATTTTAAATCTAACTATTTAAAATATAAATCGAAATAATTTCGATTGAGTGAGAAGTTCTCACCTTGTTTTCAATAACAGTTTCAGCGTTTATTTCGAATAAAATTAAACGGACGTTTAATTTTACCCGAAATTTTCACTATCTCCAAACGATTCCAATCCATGTCCATCGCGTAGTGCTCGACAAAATGAAGCCAACGCTTTTCGTTTCGTAATTTTCCGACCTCGTATGAAAGAGTTATAGCATTTTAAACATTTGCGGATTTAAATATATAGATAAATTACAATTTCTTTTAATATTTTCAAACCCACTTCATCACAGCCGAAGATTCCAGCATCAACAAATCTAGGCCGCACCTTATACTTTCTCCCCCATCTCCAGGTAAACATCACGAACCAAGATAACCCATGAACGTTTACTTTCCTTGATTCTCACGGCCTCTACGAACATTGAAAAGTTAATCAGCAACCTCCAACCTAAAGCCCATCACACAAGCTACCCTCGCCCAGAGCCATGGTACACTCGGCCTTACCCTTGTCTCTAAAAACGTGCCCGACCTGATGGATAACGTGGCTGCTTCCTGCCTTCAAACGGTGATGATTTCTCGAATCCACCGTTGGATGGATAGATCACGTTGAGCTTGACATTTTCCTAGTTGGAGATTTTTGCAAAAACTTAATGGATTTGAAGATAAGAGGGAGAGAAGATCGAGAGTTCCTAGCCATTAATTTCAAAACTGGCGGCTACTAAAGTGGACTAGGGTTCTGCTGAAGAAAACTTGCATTTATAAACAATTTTAATTATTATTTTAATATTAAATCCACTTATAAACCATTTCCTCAAACGATCTCCAAACGAAGCATGCCGGCTGACGTTTCTAAGGTTTACCCCGCGTTCCGAACACAATGGAATAGGTTTCGGAGGCTAATTCGATCATCTATGTGAGATAAGGCTATAAACGATCAATTTAAATTAAATTGATTTAAATCGATTCCGAGGTGTTTCGGCTTGCCCCAGACAAACAGTACATCCGATTGACACGAAATTTGAAACCATACAATAATATCACATTACGAATCCGATGAAACTGGTTTCGTCGAAATCTGAGACTTTTTGAAAAATGACTATTTTAACTCGCTTAATTAATATTAAAACAATTTCGATGCGTTTTGAGCTGCCACGGTCAAACGACAACTCCGATTGCTACGAAAATTGAAATCCGATAATAACAAACTATTACAGATCAAATGGAACTAGTTTCGTCCAATTCTGAGACTGTTCGAAAAATGGCTAATTTCACTAGTCGATTAAATATTAAAAATATTCATTTTCACAGATTAACTTAAAATTCAATTTTAAAAGTTCTGTAACATCTCTATAACTCCAACATAATTTAATATAACTTCATAAATCATTTTCAATCACATTTAATCCAGATTTCAATTATTTTTGGAATTTCACTATTAAATTATTAATTTAATTATCCAATTAAATCCAATTATTCGAATTTTAAATCATTCGACTTATTAATTCCACTTATTAATATTTAAAATCAATTAAATATTCAAGTTTTAAATTAATATAAATTCTGGGTCGTTACAGACTTCCCCCTTAAAAGAATTTCGTCCTCGAAATTACCAAGTAAGAAGAAGATACAAAATCCATTAACTTTTCAAAACAACTATTCAAATTTGATTTACAAATCTCTTAAGTGTTTAACTTTTCCAAAAATCCAATAGTTAAACTTCTTACAAAAACTTTACTAAGTCTCCAAAATTTTCCAATTTTCTTAAAAATAGTCTAACGCCTTAAATTTTTGAAAAAATTCGCCATAGCCTCCTTTGCGCGGCTCGATCCGAAAAAAAATGACAGTGTATATATATCACAAATATACATCTCATCAAGTGATGAGGCATCCCGTAGGGAAAAAGTGTAAAAGTACGATATTTAATCCGAGATATGTACCTTATATATTATTAGCGAGAGTATATGACTAATATAGCACGAAAGCGAGCTCAAAATGCGAAGCAAACGCCATCCGCACCTACTAAACACTCAATCAAACAAATGAGAACATGTATATAGAAAATAATATCGATATACAACATATAGGAACATAATAACTACATGTGCCAACATAGCAATGCGTCAAAACAACAAATGCAACCATCAAACAAATATCATCCAACAAATCAATGTCTATCCAATCAATTCATAACCAAATCAATATAGATTCACTTTTCAATTTATATTCATTGAATTGGTTTTCAATTTAATCACAGTTGATTCATTTACATTGGATTTTATCAACACTTTTAATTTAATTAGTTTACATTCACTAATTTACATCACTTTTGTTCACTTTCAAACAAAATTTCATTCTATTCAAATTTACATATTATCAATTTGAATTCAATCACTTTAGCTTTCAATTTCACTAATTTACTTTCATTAACAGTTAATGAATTTATATACAATCAACTAACATTCATATAACAACCAATGTACATCCATTACAACCAAATAAATTTACTTTACTTCAATTTGGTTCAACACTTTTAATTCAATTGGTTGATATTAAATTGACTTACATTCAATTTATTCAATGTCTCAACTTCATTAGCTTTTAATGAATTAACACTTATATTCATTGTTTCATAACAATTATTTACATTCAATTGATTAATCATTCCATCCATTCACATTAGATTGATTGATATTCAATCCATTTATTCAATTCAATTGCTACTTCATTTTACAAATAAAATTGAATTTCATTTATATAACTCAAGTTCACATTCATCACCTCATTTCATTAATAAATTTTGATACCCAAAATCAAATTCATTCACCATTACTTAAGTTATATTCCATTTCAAACATCATTTGTTCCACATACATTTTCTCATTTTATAAGTTATACAACTTATATTCAACCTTTCAAAATCATTTTTTGACATCAATTCAAATTATCCTTTGAATTTCCAAAACCAAATCCAAATTTTCCAAACAACTTTCATTCAAAATAATTTGGCAGCAATTTCTCTTTCGGAAACCCGAAAATGAACACCAATGATGCCGCGGTCATCATCGGAATGATTTTCCGGCGACCAAAAAGAGTTTAGAGCTTTTCATCTCTCCAAAACAATTTTTCTTTCCAAAATATCAAATCCTTTCAAAACACTTCTCTGGAATTTCATTTTTAGATTATAAATCACATTTACAAATCTTTTACTTATATATTCACTTCTTATATATATATTTATTTTTTTAACAACCAAACAATCAATTCATATACATTTTAATAATTTCTGAAAAATTATTTCTTTATATATACAAAATATAATCGAGGTAAAATTATTTCATTTACCCAATTTTAAAACAATATCATGCCGAATTGTTCTATACAAGTGTTTAGAGATCCCTATCGATAGAGTTGTACGGACAATACCGACCAGAATCCATATACCACTCAACAAACCAATCATCACAATATAAAATAATTTTATATTCACTAACAAATACGCGCTCATATCTATTATTACACTCAACTCATTCTAGAGTACTACTGACTCTATCTCTAATGAGTAACACCCAACAGAGCAGGGTTGTCGCTTAACCATATGCTCTGATACCACGTTGTAAGGACACGATTCTTCGACTTCTGAAAATCGACATCAATACGTCCACTGTATCGACTGCCAAGCCATCGAATGCCGAAAAACCGAATTCTTAGGGTTTTAAGAAAGAAGAGGTAGAATAAAAGACAGAAGAAAAAGAAAGAAGAACAACAGAAGAAACAGAAACAATATCAGAATCTCACATTCGCAGCGGAACAACATATAATAGATAAATGAATAATCTTTAAATCAAAGAACTATATCATTTTATACATTACATCAACATCAGAGTTTTACAACAACAATACAACACTGGACAGTTATATAAACTTGTCCTCATACAGAATACACAGCGGAATAAATAATATCATATACAAGTGGTACGTCTCGCCATCCAGCTCGCCAATAAGCTCCACAGCATCCCGAATCCAGAATGACCTGATAACCTGACTCTAGACTGCCCGTGTGGAAATAGATGGGCACCCAGAGTTTAGGAAGGAAACAATAAACTCCAGGTCACTCATGGTGACTGGTGTGAGAACTTAAAACAGTTTATCTTTAAAACAGACAACAGGGAGATTTTAAAGTCAATTTCGCAATGCTTTTGGAAAATGAAACTACCATAAGACCTCCCGCCACACACACAATGCAAACGCAGAATTGGAGGAGATTTCTTCTTATGATAGTCAAAGATGCTTACTACGCAAAATCAAATCCTTTTTGATATTATTATTAGTGCATAGTGTAAAAAACATTTCGAAAATAGAATATAAATCTTAGCCAACATACGACCATTATCGTATGCCTACTATAGCTACCATGTTCAATAGCAGGTTACCGCCACATTCCATGGCAGGTAATACAACTAAAACCGTACAAGTCTCATATTGTTTCTTTGGATTTCCAACAAATGGTCAGGCTAAGGAACTTCCTATGCCACGAAGGAACGCCTCTGGAATGACGTCCCGAGAAATAACCTAACATTACGGTTAGATCTCTGCCAACACAAGGCCGGGTTACCTCTACAAAAATAGGTAACTACTGACATGCGTATGCCATCCCCCGATCGTAACCAATCTTCCTGAGGATCCTCGATTTCCAACAACCACAAAGTAATAAACTCGTAGCATCAACATAGGTTAAGTATCTAGGCTCCATACCATGATACCACCTCTATCCAGAAGGAATGACATACACTAAGGGGTGCTACTCCCTAGAACCTTGCTGCATCCTTCTTGTTTTGACCATTTCCGGGGTGTGAGGTCCGACGAAGTCTCACCCACAAAGCCACGCTTTATACAAAGTCATGCTTTGGGTCAACAAATGATCAAAGTAATGATCACAAAGATAAATGATCAAACAAATGATCCTATCACAAATGATCAAACAATGATCATCACACAGCAACACTCATAATGTCACATTACCAAATTGGGAGTATATCGCTGATAAATTTCAACTACATAACCTCTAAGCTCGTACGTCTTAGAGAAGGGTGTTAAGCTAAGAGAATAAATTCTCCGCCACCAACAGAAATGTATTTGAAAGAAACCAGCTTTATATCTCAATTTGTAATGTCAGACATACAATCCATGCAAGTCTGTTCCGGGATCGAACAGAACCGAAGGCACTTCTCACGAAGCACTTGCAAATTCGGATAATTTTCAAATCACGTCCGGACTTCCCGTCACTAAGGGTGATAAAACCTCTATATCGGAGATCAGCCGATGTAGAGTAACTCGACGGTAATCCTTCCCTTTTTCAAAAATATCCGGTCTTCAGCACCCGTCATCAAATGCAATTCGTAACGACGTATCACATATTCGTAATGGGTTATACGACCCCGTGGTCCTTTCCCGGCTAACCCGAATAGTGAGCGCTTATTCAAAAATAAGTGTGGCATTCAATTTCAAGCAAATCACAACAAATACCCATTCAAGGGTAAATATTGATAGTCGGTTATTTAACTATCAATAAAGATGCGCAACATCATCAGATTCCAAATTATTTTCCAAATTATTTAATTTCCAAAAATATCTTTACCAGATATAAAATTTCCACACTTCAACCATTTGAAAACAAATTTCAAATATTCACTTTTAATTTATCTTTAAAAGATAAAATCTCAAACCGTTCATTTCATATTGGAAAAGCATTTCCATACTTATTTAATGATAAGTAATTCACAAATCATTTATTTTCAACACTTGGAAAATATTCAATATACTTAAATCAAAATTAAGTATATATTTCATTCTTTAAGGAAATCATTCTTTTTCACAAATTTTATTTGAGTCAAAACGAATGTTACGTAAAACATCGTTACGACAACTCAAAATCACTAGTATAGGGATTCGAAATTTAGATAGATATATAAACCCCAATACTATATAAAACATTTCCTTTCGGAAATCATTTACTATAACAACAGTATTATAGTCCACTATTTCCTTATTTCTCGAAACGTCTATTTCAACAATGAATGTTGAAATCTATGTATTCGATACTAAACACGTTTTAAAACATCTTTTAAAACAATTACTTCATTTCGTAATATCACTTCTCCAAAACATATCCATTTTATTTAATAATATATTCACTGTCCAAAATCGTGAATATACTTCGTTATCCAATTTCAACATTTCTACACATTTTATTTAATAGATTGTCCACTGTCCAAAATCGTGGATATAATTCCTTTAATTAACTTCTACAATTCACTTATCAAAATAAGTCAAATTTCGGATTTATAAAACAATGTTTATAAATCACATTTATACTTTATAACAATTTCAACTTATAAAATCCTTTTATTAGCAAATTCTATTTATATCCCATCTAAGTGCCAAAATCTAATTTATAAGTAAATTACTTATAAATCTTTTATTTCACAACATCTATTCATTTTATAACTTCACATTTTAAATCCATTTATTTCATTCACTTATGAAATCCATTTATATTTCCTTTTAACACTTATAAAAACTCGTTTTATAATTCCAATATTCTTACTTTATAAAATATCAATTTTGTACATCTTTTATATAAATCGTTCATAATAATTCAAAAATCTCAATTTAAACCATTTTATAAATCAATCAACTATTTATTTCAAAAATCACTTTAAAATTCCTTTGATTAAAAATCGTTATTTTCAAACTTCAAAAATGGATCCGATGATGCAACAGCACCCAATGATCAATCACAGCAATCAAACATCATATATCATCATATGATAATCAACAAATATCACAATATCTGTAATCAAATAAATACTGGTGAGGAATCTGGTTGGATCCCTCCAACCTGTTTCCCTGCATCCACAGATGTTAGCACAATACCAATTCCGCTCCAGTACGGAATTATCGCGGTATATGGGTTAAATAAATATTATCCGCTATTATGCGGCGCAATAGGGTTTCATCCGCTATACAATGCGGGAAATCAACAACTCCAATATATATATATATTCCAATATATATATATTGCTATATACATATATAATACCAATTTCACTTCAATGTGAAATTATCGCGGTATATGTTTTTAATAATTAACCTCCGCTTAATAACGGCGTATAATGTCTATTTTAACAATCAATAGATAGCAATCATCATTCAAACATACATTCAGGCAATTTTAAATCTAACTATTTAAAATATAAATCGAAATAATTTCGATTGAGTGAGAAGTTCTCACCTTGTTTTCAATAACAGTTTCAGCGTTTATTTCGAATAAAATTAAACGGACGTTTAATTTTACCCAAAATTTTCACTATCTCCAAACGATTCCAATCCAGTTCCATCGCGTAGTGCTCGACAAAACGAAGCCAACGCTTTTCGTTTCGTAATTTTCCGACCTCGTATGAAAGAGTTATAGCATTTTAAACATTTGCGGATTTAAATATATAGATAAATTACAATTTCTTTTAATATTTTCAAACACACTTCATCACAGCCGAAGATTCCAGCATCAACAAATCTAGGCCGCACCTTATACTTTCTCCCCCATCTCCAGGTAAACATCACGAACCAAGATAACCCATGAACGTTTACTTTCCTTGATTCTCACGGCCTCTACGAACATTGAAAAGTTAATCAGCAACCTCCAACCTGAAGCCCATCACACAAGCTACCCTCGCCCAGAGCTATGGTACACTCGGCCCTGCCCTTGTCTCCAAAAACATGCCCGACCTGATGGATAATGCGGCTGCTTCCTACCTTCAAACGGTGATGATTTCTCGAATCCACCGTTGGATGGATAGATCACGTTGAGCTTGACATTTTTCTAGTTAGAGATTTTTGCAAAAACTTAATGGATTTGAAGATAAGAGGGAGAGAAGATCAAGAGTTCCCAGCCATTAATTTCAAAACTGGCGGCTACTAAAGTGGACTAGGGTTCCGCTGAAGAAAACTTGCATTTATAAACAATTTTAATTATTATTTTAATATTAAATCCACTTATAAACCATTTCCTCAAACGATCTCCAAACGAAGCGTGCCAGCTGACGTTTCTAAGGTTTACCCCGCGTTCCGAACAAAATGGAATAGGTTTCGGAGGCTAATTCGATCATCTGTGCGAGATACGGCTATAAACGACCAATTTAAATTAAACTGATTTAAATCGATTCCGAGGCGTTTCGGCTTGCCCCGGACAAACAGTACATCCGATTGACACGAAATTTGAAACCATACAATAATATCACATTACGGATCAGATGAAACTGGTTTCGTCGAAATCCGAGACTTTTTGAAAAATGACTATTTTAACTCGCCTAATTAATATTAAAACAATTTCGATGCGTTTTGAGCTGCCACGGTCAAACGACAACTCCGATTGCTACGAAAATTGAAATCCGATAATAACAAACTATTACAGATCAAATGGAACTAGTTTCGTCCAATTCTGAGACTGTTCGAAAAATGGCTAATTTCACTAGTCGATTAAATATTAAAAATATTCAATTTTCACAGATTAACTTAAAATTAAATTTTAAAAGTTCTGTAACATCTCTATAACTCCAACATAATTTAATATAACTTCATAAATCATTTTCAATCACATTTAATCCAGATTTCAATTATTTTTGGAATTTCACTATTAAATTATTAATTTAATTATCCAATTAAATCCAATTATTCGAATTTTAAATCATTCGACTTATTAATTCCACTTATTAATATTTAAAATCTATTAAATATTCAAGTTTTAAATTAATATAAATTCTGGATCGTTACACCCTTCCTCTTCAAATATTCTACTTCTTCAAATCTTCTTCTATTTCAAACTTTCTTCTTCCTTTTCAAATCTTGATCCTCTCTTTTATTTTTAGTTCTTCTTATTTTAATCCTTTTCTTTTTCAATTTTTTTTCTTCAAATCTTCTTCTATTTTTCGAACCTTCTAAACACACACACACACACACACACACACACACACACATATATATATATATATATAACAAGGAGAAAAATTAAAGTAAATCAAACCAAAAGCAAAATTAAGGAACAAAGCTGGTAATCAAGAAGGAGACTAAGGAAACCTAGAGAGGAGTTATTGATTAGAAGGCTATTATTTTCAGATTCGTATAAAGGTGAGTGATTAAACTCGCTTACGCAATACTAAATGTTCGGATGTTAGTTAAATTGAAATTATGAAGTGATAAAATTTTATTGATTATCGTTTGGTAGTTTAAATTAACATTTAAATTAATTTTAATTTTATATTGTATTAAATTGACATTTGAATTAATATTGAATTTAATCGCTAGTTAAACACCGACAATTGATAATTAGTAACTGTTGTAATATATTGGTTGATTTGGATGTTGATTGTAATTGGATGCCTATTGATTAATATGTTGTACGTATGGTTGTTATTTATTTTGATATATCCCTATTATTACCCCATTTATTAGTTAACATCCTATAAATTGTCATTTGAATTATTTCAAATAAACTAAGAAATAGGTTGAAATGATATATACCTATATCATTTAATTTTGGATTAAAATGATATATATCCATCCATGTAATTAAAATTGAATTAACTGATCACTTGGCCATAGGGTAGAAAATTTTATACGGACACCAGATTAGTTAAATTAAATGGTTACAAATTTTAAATTTGAATTGGTTTAAATGATATTTTTTAAAGAAAATAAAATTTAACTTTATATGAATTGAATCATTTTCTAAATCAAGATTTAAAATGTTATAATTGAAACTGTGTAAATGAAATTGTTTAAAGATTTAATCTTAAAGTTGAAATTGAGATATGATTCGAATTTATTGAATGTGAATTAATTTAAAGGTTTAAATTTTAATTTAAGCTTTGAATTTACTTAAATTAAAGTGGATTAAATTGGTATTTCCAAGTTTTGAATGTGAAATGGATTTAAACTGAATTATTTAAAAATGAGAAATTGAATTGAAACTTTTAACCATTTCAATAGAACCGTTTAAATTGAATTTAAGGTAAAGTTTGAAATCATTTTGAATTGAGGCTGGTTTAAATTGAATTTTGAATACGAAGTTGACTTGAATTGGAAGTCGAAAATTTTAATTGGTTGTGATTTGGAATTGGAACATGAGTTCAAATTGTTGTAAAAGAAGAAACAGTTTTAATATAAACTATTTTAATATATAAACTCTTTTAATAATCAAATTGTTTTAATATATAAACTATTTTAATTCACAAACCTATTTTCAATATATAAACTATTTTAATTATCAAAACTATTTTTCAATATTCAAACTATTTTAATTATTCCAATTTATTTTTCAATATTAAAACTATTTTAACTGTCCAACTATTTTCAATATTCAAGCAATTTTAATTATTCAAAACCATTTTCAATATTCAAACCATTTTAAAGGGGAATTATTTATATTCAAATCATTGATTTAAATACGAATGTTTTAAAGGTATGATCTATTTTGATTTTGAAATGATTTTGAAGCAAATTTTATATTTTGATATGAAGTATGACTTATTCTTGAAATTTAAAAGAGCCAATTGATGTGTAAAATGGACGATTGGTTATTAAAGAGACCGGGGCCGGATGCACGACATACTCTCTGTTATTATACCAGAACCACTTTAATAATGGTATACGCGGTGGATGTTATCCAAAATGTAGAGGTTGAATTGGCAGCGTTTACTGGAATGAAGAAAGAGAACAATGATGGATGACCCCGACACTTATGTCAATTTGAAATGACTAAAACAGGAGCCTATGTCTGGCCAAGGGGTTGGATACCTTTAGGGGCCATCACCCCTTCGTATTATTATATTGATTTTGACTTGATCGGTGCACCTTGATTTGATTTTGTGGGTAGTGAACTCGGTCGGCAGTCATTGCGGCGATGTGTTACGACCAGCCAAAAAGGGTAAACTAGTAGAATCCTACCTTAGGCATTGCCTCACGTGCCTTGTCATACTTTTTTCCTTATACGCAACCACTACGATTTTGTTTTAGTGTTGTCTTATCACGGTGCCTCCCTGACTACCGACTTTACTGGTTGTGTCACAAGGAAGACAATGCTTAAAAATGTATTAAGGGGGATTAATGTAAAGCCTTAATGCTAAGAAAAATATTTATTTTACCGATTAGACATTATATATATGGTATTCTACTATATATAGATATTTTAACGGGTCCTTAAGAGGTGTAAAATCCCGTAACATCTCTTAAGTTATTGCACGCACGTTATACACTAGATAGGAGATGTAAAATCCCGTAAACATCTCTGAAGCTATTACACTCATATTGACTTGTTATTGATTTAATTTACATAAGAAATTTTAGTTCTGACTCGAGTGTTTTGTCTTTTCATTACGCTCGGGTCAGCCTGAGTATTTCACTGTTTGAAGACACCAACCCTTGAAGATGAAGATGGAGTTTTCTAGACCATATTTACTATTATTATTCCGTTGCATTATTTTGGTATGTTTGTTGATTGTACTCTGATTATGTTGTAAAAATTGAAATCAAATGTATATTGTAAAACAGCTTCATGAACTGTTTATTTGATTATTATATTTTGTCATTCCGCTGCGAGATTCTGTGTATTGCTTTCCTTTTTTTCTCTTTTTTTCTTCTTAAACCCCATTGACAATTCTCCCTTTTGAATGGTTTGAGTTAGACATGTGTGGTTTATTGTCGACTTTAACCGTCCAAAAAGGTGGGTCGTCATAAGACATGACTTTGAGTTAACACTACCATGACTTGTCCGGTACTATTGTTAACCAAGAAATAGTACATGTTTGAATTCGATGGGTGGTGGTAAGTATACAAGACTTAATTTTCATATATGATCGTTTTATATCCTCGATAGTTGGTTTCTCAACTATTGGTCATTTCAGCTTCTTTGTTATCATCATTCTAAGATGATGCGTTGCTCTGTAGAGCATTATTATCCTTTATAGGAAATGACTAAATTAAAGCGTGTGTTTTTGGGGATCAAGTTATATGGGGTTGCTCGCATTAGGGTATTTTCACATGTCATATAGATTGTATCCGGTTTTGCGCATTTAGATGTGAAATGCTCGGATTCTCAATAAGGATTGGCACGGTCCGGCTTGGAGTTCCTGGGGTTTTCAAGTATATTTTTGGAGGTATACTTCTTTTAAGGGGGATGCACCCTCCAAGTCATTTATTGAAAAAAATTTCCTTTCCTTATCTGATTTGAACCTTCGAATTGTTTTTCTGTAATTGCAACGGGAAGAGTCAACCACTCTTCAAGATGTTTAATTATAGGTTTTTGTCCATTCTATCAAGCTTGGACCGTTATCCTATTTTATCCATTTTGTCCGGTTTGGATTTTGTTCAGACAATTTCCAATCTTTCGAGTCTGGATCTTTATACTATTTTTGCCCATCATCTATGTTTGGATTTGTTTCCTATTGTTCTTTTCCATTCTTATGTTTGGTTGTTGTTTATGTGGCAGAAACCCATTCATTGTTAGCGGTGTGATCCTACATATTATTGTTAAATACATTCCCTTTTGTTTCCGAGATTTACTCATACCAGACATATTGTCTGACCCGAGTTGTTTATTTTCCCTAAACTCTCGGATACTCAATTATTGTAACGGCCCGTAAATTTTAACTGTTAAATAACGTAATTAGTTATATTTTGTGAAATTTTAAACGATAAAATTTTGAAATATAAATTTGATATTTGGAATGCGTCTAATTAAACATAGCAACAGGTAAATTTTCATCCGGAAATATGAAAATTTATTTCGCGCGTAAATTTACTTCAATTTAATCAGTTAAAATTGATGATAATAAAATGTTTTCCAAACCTAAATATTTTTACATAGAAAATTTGTAAATCATCTTCTGAGTGAGACGTCATCTTTCGTTTCGTCAAATTTGGACATCTATTGCTCAGTTCATCTTATTTTTGACAAAATAGCAGCATTTATGGTACCGATTATCGACTTTTGATCGGATGATCGCACCACCAATATTTGTATACCGTTTTGATCGTCTCGTCGTGCTGATCTCAGCGGTATATTTATTTCTTTATTTTGAGGTCCGGTGCGTGACGGAAATAATAAAACATTCCATTGTAACGGTACAAAAGTTGCGACTCTCCACTTTCTTACCTTTTCAAATTCAAACGTGCTATCCATATCCTTTTATTTTAGTCTCTGACCATTTCTATTCCCATTCTCCTTTATTTTAGGATCCGTTCATATTTTGTACTTGGTCCACTTGTTTGTTCGTTTACATATGATACTCAAGGGTGACAGCTCATTTGCCTAAAGCCAATTCACTTTCTCCTTTCCCACTTGGTTCTGTTCTCCTCGTATATTTCCTCCAGATCTGAGCTTCTTCCCGTTCTCTCCAATGGCTAACTCTACATCATCCAAGTCACCCATCAGGCTTCCCAATTCAAAACCCAAGACCACCATCGCCCTTCCTCCAGCTGCAACCAACGTGAGCAGTAGCCGCCTTCTCCCTATTCGACCACAAAACTTCGCCTCCACTCATCTACCACTACCTACCCTCCCGAAGCACCTCCGTCCTCTGCATCTCACGCACCCAGCTCCTACCCACCTCCTCTCTTTTCCCCTGCAAACTACCTCCTCTTCTCCCCATCGGCCAACCTCTCCACCCTAGCCGAGAGAACCTTGTCACTAGCAGCACCCAAGCTGAGCCTCGTCACAACCCTCGTCTCCTCGCTCTGCCCATTAGCCTTCGCTTTGTTCCTCCCGGATCCGAGCCTCATCTCTTATATACGAAGGTATATATATATATATATTCATGTTTGTTTATATATACGTGTGTGTGTATATATACGTATATATTTGTGATATTTTGTGATATACGTATATACTAATGCTCAACTTATAAATAAATAAGCCTGTTGTTTATTTTGTGATATATACGTAGCTATATATATAATGTCAGAAAATATTATGGTTATGTAAGTTTCGTGTATATAGTTTGGTATACATATATATAATATTTATTTTATCTGTTAATGTACATATAGGTTTATGAAAGTATATGTATAAATGAGTTCTGTTTACATATATAGTATATAGGTGATGTTGCAGTATATAACCTGTTTATATAATCAGATTTGGTCATAGTATATGATCGGTTTTGGGTTTATGTATAAGCTTATATATATTTATCTAAAAACTTATCAGCCAAGTTTTTTTTTTTTTTATAATATGTCTGGGTAAGTATATTACATGGTAAAGTAACTATTTGAATGTATGTTAATACCTTAAAATAGAGTTTAAAATAACTTTACATATTCACATACAGTGATAAGAATTTTGTTATATATATATGGAGAGTATATTATAATAGGTTCAAAGTGTTATAATGTACAATGTTGTATATACATTAGTATATATATATATATCTATATATTTTTCTGTTGGGTTTTAACGTATTTGTTTATAATAGTTTTATATATTACAGCATTTACATAATAAGTTTTAATAAGGTTACTGTATATACTATATAAATTAGTAAAATATATGGTATTAGTTTTATAATATTAGTAAAGTGTATGCATAGTTTATATGCTGTAAGCGGCTGCTTTCCAATTCTATTCAACTAAATTTTATAATAATATCTTTAACATTTTTGCTTTTCATATTATTGAGTTAAAAATGTGAATTAGTGTACAAGCATACTTAAGTAACTATAATGGCAAAATTTGCTACTTTTTATATAGTGTAAAGTATTATATATGCGTGTTTAATAAATTTGACTTTAGCGGTATACATATATAGATTTTGATATATATGTAATTGATATTTACAAGCTTAAATGATATATTGTATACATAAAAGTTTATATATTCTATTATATATATATATATATTTCAGTTTATATCAAAAACTGATTTGATTTGTTTTCATCGACTCCTTTTCAGCTTTGTCCGTCCAACTTCGTGCCAATCTAGCTTTGATTTGGGGTTTGTGTTTGGATTCGTAACTCATCTCATCCTGTTCGTCTCTAACCACGGAAGGTGAGCAATCACTCACGATTAATGTTCTTATATTTATTAAATTTGATTTCAATTGAAATGTCAATTGAAATATGCTGATGTTAGTTATTTACATTGTTATATATATGTCATTATCTGTATCTGTTAACCTGTGACATCTGACGCCATTATCTGTTATTTATACTGATGATAT
The DNA here is from genome assembly GCA_030737815.1 of Allium fistulosum. NCBI lineage: Eukaryota > Viridiplantae > Streptophyta > Magnoliopsida > Asparagales > Amaryllidaceae > Allium > Allium fistulosum. Next base: position 588,367,379 of record CM060907.1, on the reverse strand, counting down.
ATGCCTGTTATTGTTGTTATTTTATTTTCATATCTGTTATCACTCTGCAAGTTCCCTGTTAGTATAGAATCACTATGGGTTGAAATGATACATACCCGAACGATCTGTAGAATAGGAGAAAATCGTTATGGGTTGAAATGATAAACCCAAGCGATTTTCATTGAATTGAATTTGGGATTTCGGGTTGAAAAGATATATACCCGAATATGTTTTAAATTGCGGATTGAAATGATAAATATCCGTATCACTTGACCATAGGATAGAAAATTATATACAGGCACCGTTGGTCTATATATAAACGTTTTGAAAATGATATCTATGGTTTTGAAAAGGAAATATTTGATTTCGATTAATATTGATTTTAAAGATTTATTAAAGTTAATTTAATAAAGTTGATAAATAATATGTTTAAGTATTTAATATCTATATTTTTGAAATATAGAATTGATAATGATTTGAAATTGATTGAAATTATATTTTTATTTAAGAATTATACTTAAATAAGTTTGATTTAAAATGTATTGAATTTGAAATTTAAAGAAGTGATTTACAACTTGAAATTTGAAAAGGTGACTTAAATGGATATTTCAAACGTATAAATATTTAAAAAGATATTTTGTTTATTTAAAATTGTAAATTGAAATTGTATTCAAATGTTATGGAAATGTTAAGTTATTATTTCAAACTAAATAATTGTAAAGTGAATTTGATATGTATATAAATTTGTCGAATTTAGTCTTGAAATGTTGAATAATAAAAGCTTTGAAATATATTAAAATTGAAATGGCTTATTTTATGGTTCAGATATGTATTTGAAATCGAAATTTGAAATGGTTTATTTAGAAGCTGAATCGAGTTGAAACTGATAATTTGAGATTTGAGTAAATAAAATTTTTGGAATTCGAGTTAATTTGAATCGATTTGTGAAATTTGGGGAGATTAATTTATTTTATAACGAAATTTTAATATCTAAACTGTTTAAAAGAAAAGTGATATGATTTCCAAAATACTATGATTTCCAGACTATGATTTTGAAAGCATTATAACTTTGGAAAGTAATATGATTTTTTAAAATGGATATATTTGAAGTGAAAAGATATCGTATTAAATTTGGGTTTTGAAATGATATATTTTGGTTTTGAAGTATAAACTATTGTGAAATGACCACGGTGTTATAATAACGATTGGTTGGCAAAGAGACCGGGATCGGATATGGACATACTCTCTGTCGATACCGAAAACCACTTTGACAACCGTGTACGCGGTGGAGATTCCAGAATGAAGTAGGATGGTGGCGACGTTCTTAAGGTATGTTACGTGGACCCAACTCCCGTGAGTTGGCATAAGGTGGCTAAAACAGGAGCGATCTCGGACCAGTGAGGTAGCACCTCTTCTCGGACGCATTTCTTCGATATTATACTCTTACTGTTTTGACTAGATGGCCATCCTCCGATTTGGGAATGTTGTTCGAGGTGGAACGGTAGTGGCTGCTATGCGTATCCATCAGTCCGTGTGCGTAATTGGTATATCTACCCTGGCATTGCCTAGTTGTGCCGTGTCACCTACCATACCGAGCCTTTACTACGATTATGATTTTAAGATCCGACCGCGTTAAGGTTCTCCATCCCCTTAACGCTATTTTCCGATATGATTATACTTTACTTATTTAGACACTATTATAATAGCGAATATTACTACATAGTAAATAGTTTAACGGATCCTTAGGGGATGGTTATCCCAAACATCCTTTAAGTTACTTGTATTTCAGTTGATATTTCACTTGAGTTGGATTTATTAATATAAGAATGTTAATCCTGACTCGAGTGTTCTGTGTTTTGCTTTATGCTCGGGTCAGACTGAGTGATACAGCATTTGGGACTCACCTTTGGAGTTGGAGCTTCGCTTGGAGATCCAGCTATCTATCGATCCTGCTTTCAGTTATTCCGTTGATTCCAGTGATGTATTCAGATCTGGTATTTGATTATTGTATTGAGACATCTATTGTATTCGAGACCTCTGTTGTATCTTGTTTAACTCTGTTATATACATATAGTAGCTTCATGAACTACTATCCTTTTGTTTCCGCTGCATTATTGTTATATTACTCTGTGTCTGTGATCTGTAATTATTTTATTTACTGTATATACTGAGTTTTGCAAAATTTTAATTACAACGCGGTATTTTGAGCAATTCAACTCCGGCATGAGTGTCTACCTATACACTTATAATGGATGCGAATGGTTGAAAATACTGGGTCGTTACAGTTGGTATCAGAGCTCTGGTTTTAGGCAAAACTCAGCATATGTAGTAGATTCAATTACAGAATCACTTTCGTTCGAGCTTGAATTCCTTCTTCTTTGACTCGGTTCCTTTGAATTTTGGGACGTTCACTTCGGTTCCAAAGTCCATTCGTGTCTTCGGATTCTGGAGTATCCAATAACTTCACTTCGAATGATCTCTATAATAAATCGGCGGTCTCGCCAATCTTCGAATAAATTTGTACTGGGGTGAAACTCCTTTACAATCGGTATTGATTCACCAGAGATTTCTGTATCCTCGGTTTACGATGCTGCTATCTTATGCTATACCCGAATTCTACCTCTGGTAATCGAATGTCGATTTGCTTCAGAATTCTACATCGATCTTATCTATGAAGTCACGGTTGACCCGGTTAAGGTTGCCCGCGATTTATACAACTTTATCCATCTTCCTGTTTGAAATGCAATCATCTAACCTTCGTTTCGAGCCAATCTATTTTAGATTAGAATTCTCTTTGATAAGAGCCCTTCTATATTTGGATCTCTATCCTTGTGTTGGAATCCAATTCTGGAATCATCGTGTGAGGGAGTGTATTTGAAATTAATATAAAATTGTTGATGTTTATAGTGTGTTGTTTGAGTTGTTGATGTTGATTTGGATTTTCGATCGATTCGTCTGATCAACGCTATCGATAGAATTTCCAAAACACTTGAACAGAGCAAACTGACACAATATAAATTTTCAAATTTGATAGATGAAATAAATTTGTATGATTATATTAAATATATAAGAAAATTTTCTGGAATTAAAAGTTAAATAATTTGGTTGTTGAAAATGATAATATTTGATTATCATTTCATTGTTTGTAAGTCATTGACTATGGCAAAATAACTATTGTTTATAAATTTATTTGGAATTGAAATGGATTTAAATTGAGAATTTAAGAATTAAATTTCTGGTGATTTCAAACTTTGATTTAAAGTCTTAAAATGTATATTATTTAAAGTATTTTCGAATAAATGGTTTTCAAAGAATTTAAATGTTTAAATCAGTGCTCTTCTCGTTGTCGCTGGAAAATAATTTCGGTGATGACGGCCGCATCATCGACATTCATTTTCGAGTTTCGAAGAGGAGAAACCATTCTGTAGCTTTGCTACGGTTTTGTTTTGAAAAAAAAAACATATTCGATTTGAATTTCTTCAATATAATTTGATTTATATATATATATAGGTATCTTATCTTAAAATTTAATTTGATTTGATATAAAAATATTATATATATCTCTAAATTGTTTGAAGTAAATCGGAGATTTAAATTCTTAAATTTTTGATTAAAAATGATTTCAATTATAAACTAAAGTCAAATTCTTGGATAAATAGTTAACTGGGAATAACTGAATTGTAAAATCTTATTTGTATAATACCCAATTACATCTCAACATAACTTACCTAAAATTTTCAGAAGTTAAAAATGTAATCGGATAATATACAATATAAAATGACCTTTATAAGGAAAGATTTGAGTGGTTATAATAAATGTTATACACTTAAAATTTAGTTATAAATATTAGTTGAAAGAAATAGAATAATAAGTTAATTGAATATTAGGTGAGACAAATAAAATCTGTTTTGAAAGAATTAATAAAATTGAAATTTGATTAAAGTATGGAAATACCTTGAATTTAAAATCAATTATTAAATATAAATTAATTTAAATTGTAATTTATATGGTTTAAATTAATTTGTATGGTTTAAATATATGTGATAAGATATATTAATTGGAATAAGGTTAATAATAATTTGGAATAAAAGAATTTAATTTGTTGAATAAACATGTGTATAATAAATGATTATACAAATTTGATGATTTAGAAATTGTTAACTTAGGATGACTAGATAATAAGACAATGAATTCAGAAATAGATGAAATAATTTAACTTAAGTGAACTCAGTGGATTAAATCAAATTGTTAAATATTAATTAGTTTAATTTGAAATTATATGGTTTAAATTAATTGTCTTATCTAGTCTTTTAATCTATTTTCTTTCTAGTTGTCTCTACTCTCCTACCTCCTTCCTTTTCGGGGACGAAAAGTTTTGAGTGGGGGAGAGTGTAACGGCCCGTAAATTTTAACTGTTAAATAACGTAATTAGTTATATTTTGTGAAATTTTAAACGATAAAATTTTGAAATATAAATTTGATATTTGGAATGCGTCTAATTAAACATAGCAACAGGTAAATTTTCATCCGGAAATATGAAAATTTATTTCGCGCATAAATTTACTTCAATTTAATCAGTTAAAATTGATGATAATAAAATGTTTTCCAAACCTAAATATTTTTACATAGAAAATTTGTAAATCATCTTCTGAGTGAGACGTCATCTTTCGTTTCGTCAAATTTGGACATCTATTGCTCAGTTCATCTTATTTTTGACAAAATAGCAGCATTTATGGTACCGATTATCGACTTTTGATCGGATGATCGCACCACCAATATTTGTATACCGTTTTGATCGTCTCGTCGTGCTGATCTCAGCGGTATATTTATTTCTTTATTTTGAGGTCCGGTGCGCGACGGAAATAATAAAACATTCCATTGTAACGGTACAAAAGTTGCGACTCTCCACTTTCTTACCTTTTCAAATTCAAACGTGCTATCCATATCCTTTTATTTTAGTCTCTGACCATTTCTATTCCCATTCTCCTTTATTTTAGGATCCGTTCATATTTTGTACTTGGTCCACTTGTTTGTTCGTTTACATATGATATTCAAGGGTGACAGCTCATTTGCCTAAAGCCAATTCACTTTCTCCTTTCCCACTTGGTTCTGTTCTCCTCGTATATTTCCTCCAGATCTGAGCTTCTTCCCGTTCTCTCCAATGGCTAACTCTACATCATCCAAGTCACCCATCAGGCTTCCCAATTCAAAACCCGAGACCACCATCGCCCTTCCTCCAGCTGCAACCAACGTGAGCAGTAGCCGCCTTCTCCCTATTCGACCACAAAACTTCGCCTCCACTCATCTACCACCACCTACCCTCCCGAAGCACCTCCGTCCTCTGCATCTCACGCACCCAGCTCCTACCCACCTCCTCTCTTTTCCCCTGCAAACTACCTCCTCTTCTCCCCATCGGCCAACCTCTCCACCCTAGCCGAGAGAACCTTGTCACTAGCAGCACCCAAGCTGAGCCTCGTCACAACCCTCGTCTCCTCGCTCTGCCCATTAGCCTTCGCTTTGTTCCTCCCAGATCCGAGCCTCATCTCTTATATACGAAGGTATATATATATATTCATGTTTGTTTATATATACGTGTGTGTGTATATATACGTATATATTTGTGATATTTTGTGATATACGTATATACTAATGCTCAACTTATAAATAAATAAGCCTGTTGTTTATTTTGTGATATATACGTAGCTATATATATAATGTCAGAAAATATTATGGTTATGTAAGTTTCGTGTATATAGTTTGGTATACATATATATAATATTTATTTTATCTGTTAATGTACATATAGGTTTATGAAAGTATATGTATAAATGAGTTCTGTTTACATATATAGTATATAGGTGATGTTGCAGTATATAACCTGTTTATATAATCAGATTTGGTCATAGTATATGATCGGTTTTGGGTTTATGTATAAGCTTATATATATTTATCTAAAAACTTATCAGCCAAGTTTTTTTTTTTATAATATGTCTGGGTAAGTATATTACATGGTAAAGTAACTATTTGAATGTATGTTAATACCTTAAAATAGAGTTTAAAATAACTTTACATATTCACATACAGTGATAAGAATTTTGTTATATATATATGGAGAGTATATTATAATAGGTTCAAAGTGTTATAATGTACAATGTTGTATATACATTAGTATATATATATATATCTATATATTTTTCTGTTGGGTTTTAACGTATTTGTTTATAATAGTTTTATATATTACAGCATTTACATAATAAGTTTTAATAAGGTTACTGTATATACTATATAAATTAGTAAAATATATGGTATTAGTTTTATAATATTAGTAAAGTGTATGCATAGTTTATATGCTGTAAGCGGCTGCTTTCCAATTCTATTCAACTAAATTTTATAATAATATCTTTAACATTTTTGCTTTTCATATTATTGAGTTAAAAATGTGAATTAGTGTACAAGCATACTTAAGTAACTATAATGGCAAAATTTGCTACTTTTTATATAGTGTAAAGTATTATATATGCGTGTTTAATAAATTTGACTTTAGCGGTATACATATATAGATTTTGATATATATGTAATTGATATTTACAAGCTTAAATGATATATTGTATACATAAAAGTTTATATATTCTATTATATATATATATATATATATTTCAGTTTATATCAAAAACTGATTTGATTTGTTTTCATCGACTCCTTTTCAGCTTTGTCCGTCCAACTTCGTGCCAATCTAGCTTTGATTTGGGGTTTGTGTTTGGATTCGTAACTCATCTCATCCTGTTCGTCTCTAACCACGGAAGGTGAGCAATCACTCACGATTAATGTTCTTATATTTATTAAATTTGATTTCAATTGAAATGTCAATTGAAATATGCTGATGTTAGTTATTTACATTGTTATATATATGTCATTATCTGTATCTGTTAACCTGTGACATCTGACGCCATTATCTGTTATTTATACTGATGATATATGCCTGTTATTGTTGTTATTTTATTTTCATATCTGTTATCACTCTGCAAGTTCCCTGTTAGTATAGAATCACTATGGGTTGAAATGATACATACCCGAACGATCTGTAGAATAGGAGAAAATCGTTATGGGTTGAAATGATAAACCCAAGCGATTTTCATTGAATTGAATTTGGGATTTCGGGTTGAAAAGATATATACCCGAATATGTTTTAAATTGCGGATTGAAATGATAAATATCCGTATCACTTGACCATAGGATAGAAAATTATATACAGGCACCGTTGGTCTATATATAAACGTTTTGAAAATGATATCTATGGTTTTGAAAAGGAAATATATGATTTCGATTAATATTGATTTTAAAGATTTATTAAAGTTAATTTAATAAAGTTGATAAATAATATGTTTAAGTATTTAATATCTATATTTTTGAAATATAGAATTGATAATGATTTGAAATTGATTGAAATTATATTTTTATTTAAGAATTATACTTAAATAAGTTTGATTTAAAATGTATTGAATTTGAAATTTAAAGAAGTGATTTACAACTTGAAATTTGAAAAGGTGACTTAAATGGATATTTCAAACGTATAAATATTTAAAAAGATATTTTGTTTATTTAAAATTGTAAATTGAAATTGTATTCAAATGTTATGGAAATGTTAAGTTATTATTTCAAACTAAATAATTGTAAAGTGAATTTGATATGTATATAAATTTGTCGAATTTAGTCTTGAAATGTTGAATAATAAAAGCTTTGAAATATATTAAAATTGAAATGGCTTATTTTATGGTTCAGATATGTATTTGAAATCGAAATTTGAAATGGTTTATTTAGAAGCTGAATCGAGTTGAAACTGATAATTTGAGATTTGAGTAAATAAAATTTTTGGAATTCGAGTTAATTTGAATCGATTTGTGAAATTTGGGGAGATTAATTTATTTTATAACGAAATTTTAATATCTAAACTGTTTAAAAGAAAAGTGATATGATTTCCAAAATACTATGATTTCCAGACTATGATTTTGAAAGCATTATAACTTTGGAAAGTAATATGATTTTTTAAAATGGATATATTTGAAGTGAAATGATATCGTATTAAATTTGGGTTTTGAAATGATATATTTTGGTTTTGAAGTATAAACTATTGTGAAATGACCACGGTGTTATAATAACGATTGGTTGGCAAAGAGACCGGGATCGGATATGGACATACTCTCTGTCGATACCGAAAACCACTTTGACAACCGTGTACGCGGTGGAGATTCCAGAATGAAGTAGGATGGTGGCGACGTTCTTAAGGTATGTTACGTGGACCCAACTCCCGTGAGTTGGCATAAGGTGGCTAAAACAGGAGCGATCTCGGACCAGTGAGGTAGCACCTCTTCTCGGACGCATTTCTTCGATATTATACTCTTACTGTTTTGACTAGATGGCCATCCTCCGATTTGGGAATGTTGTTCGAGGTGGAACGGTAGTGGCTGCTATGCGTATCCATCAGTCCGTGTGCGTAATTGGTATATCTACCCTGGCATTGCCTAGTTGTGCCGTGTCACCTACCATACCGAGCCTTTACTACGATTATGATTTTAAGATCCGACCGCGTTAAGGTTCTCCATCCCCTTAACGCTATTTTCCGATATGATTATACTTTACTTATTTAGACACTATTATAATAGCGAATATTACTACATAGTAAATAGTTTAACGGATCCTTAGGGGATGGTTATCCCAAACGTCCTTTAAGTTACTTGTATTTCAGTTGATATTTCACTTGAGTTGGATTTATTAATATAAGAATGTTAATCCTGACTCGAGTGTTCTGTGTTTTGCTTTATGCTCGGGTCAGACTGAGTGATACAGCATTTGGGACTCACCTTTGGAGTTGGAGCTTCGCTTGGAGATCCAGCTATCTATCGATCCTGCTTTCAGTTATTCCGTTGATTCCAGTGATGTATTCAGATCTGGTATTTGATTATTGTATTGAGACATCTATTGTATTCGAGACCTCTGTTGTATCTTGTTTAACTCTGTTATATACATATAGTAGCTTCATGAACTACTATCCTTTTGTTTCCGCTGCATTATTGTTATATTACTCTGTGTCTGTGATCTGTAATTATTTTATTTACTGTATATACTGAGTTTTGCAAAATTTTAATTACAACGCGGTATTTTGAGCAATTCAACTCCGGCATGAGTGTCTACCTATACACTTATAATGGATGCGAATGGTTGAAAATATCGGGTCGTTACAATTATATTTGAGTAGTCTGAGAATAGCAGGTTTTTCTTTGGAGCTCTTTGAAGACGGTGATCAAGTAAGTAGCTCCTTAGTTATCTAGTTATTTATTTCCGCTGCATGATTAAGTTGGTATATTTGGTATCTGAAAAATGTAAAGTCAGAATGTATAACTACCAATCTGTTAGGCGTAATACTTTTGTACAACTCTGATAACTCCATGTAAGGAGTAACCTTTTGTACTATATCATTTTGTATTATATGTAACCATTCCATTGTGAGGTTTTTCTATTCTGTCTTGTTATGTTCTTTATTTTACCCTACACAATTCATCTTTCCGATACTTGAAGAATGGCACACGAACATCGAGGATGTGTTAAGTGTCGTTCCTAGGGGTCAGAAAGATGGGTCGTCATAGATGGTATCAGAGCTTAGGTTAAGCGAACTCGTAAGCCCTGATGAGGTAAACTCTCTAAAGATAGGATTAGTAATATCCTAGGATAAGTCTAAGAGTACAATATACATATTGAGTGCGTATATGTTAGTATTATAAAATTGTTTTATATTGTGCTGTTTGATCCGTTGAGTGGTATATGAATTCTAGTCGATGCGTCTGATCAACATTATCGATAGGGATTCCTAAAAACTTGAAAAAACCTATCATTACAGTATTGTTTTAAAATAATAAAAAAAAATTAACTAGGAATATTATATATATATAAGAATGGTCTTCAAAATTAATATTGTTGTATTGATGAGTTAATTATTAGGAGATTATAATATTTTATTATTATCATTTAGGATTTGTTTAGTTTTGCTCATCCAGTTTGAGCATTAACTGTTGTTGAATAAGTTCATAAGAAAATTTCCTTAGTAAGGTATAGGTTAAGTAAATAGGAATTAGGGAACCTTGAGAATGAACCCCTTGTGAATTCAGTTTCACAGTTTGACTATGAGGTGTTTAGTGAAAGGGTTAAGTTAAATGTTATTTTTTAACAATGTTAAGCTGAAAGTAAACTTTTAGTAAAAATTGGTTTAATATAATCTAAATGGTAGGATAATACATTTAGAGGATAAATATACGAGAAATTTTAGTTATAATAAAGGAAAATTATTTAAATATGAGTTTAACTCACATTCAATTTTGTTATATCATTTCTATGATGTTATAAACTATTATTGATTGTTTGGATGTTATTTAAATTGTTTGACAGATTGTTTGGTTGAATTTCCATTTAAAAAATGGATGTAAAATAGAAATTAATCTTGATACTCCGTTTAAACTATTTAAGTGTCATTATAGCAGTTTCCGCTATACCATCATTTATTGAATATCATCCCCTAACCCTTGTATGTGTGTCTGAGCTTGAGCTTGTGTTTTCACAAAAGTAGATGTTTAAAATTCATTAATCATTTTGATTAATGATATTTTAAATTAGTTAATATGATGTTTAAAATTAATTAGTCTTTTTGATTAGTGAGATTTGAATTTAATTAAATCAATTTAATTATTGATATTGAACTTTAGTTAATCATTTTAATTAATGATTGGTTAAATTTAATTAATTGTTTTAAATAATAGTGTTGTGAAATTTAATTAATCATCTTAATTAATGATGTGTGAATTTAACTAAATCATTTTAATCAATGGATATTTGAAAGGTAATTAATCATTTTAATTGATGATCATTTTGAATCTAATTAATTGTTTTGATTAATTAATGATAGCTTTTAAATGAGAACTTTTGAATAAAATTAATTATAAATAAAGCTAGGCGTAAATTGTTTTGGGATTTTAGTATTCGAGGTTTAAAATAACATTTGTTTTTTACCATTGTTTTAATACACTTAGTATTATACATTTGTCTTTCAAAATAACATGTTAAAGAGTTTTTGGAAAATTTAAATCCCGGAATTGTTTGAAATGATATCAAAGGATTTTGATAAAAGTAATAGTGGTATTATTTGGAAATATTTCTAAACTATAAATATTTTGGAAATTTTTTTTAAATGGAATACATTTTCTTTGGGATAATTCGAGGAAAAACATTTCGGCTAGTTTTGTGGTAATCTGAACAATCTTCTAAGTGACGATCGGATGTTTGCTTAGGTGAACGCTATGGAGTACTTAGTAAATTATTCTCTTTATCATTGTGCAATCAAAATGAGTCCAAATCCGAACGAACCCAAAGTGAGTTCTAGTAAATAAAATTATTTGAAGTTATTTCATAAAAGAAATATATGTAGTATGTTTAATTAGTTTTTAAGTTCTCTTAAAGGAAATTGATTTCTAAATAAATAGTATTTTTGATAAAAGATTGTTTTGGATAAATGAATTTTTACCCATAGAGAAGATAAGGGATAATTTAACACTAACTTAATTGGGTTAGATTGGATAGGAAGGTTTTGATAACATTGTTTTATCAAAACCATTTTAACTCCAATCAAATTATAGTGAAAGATTTTTGTTTTTGCTTTTTTTTTTAAAAATCCTTGACTCCCAATTTTATTTTTTACAAAAACCAGTATGTTTAAAAATCATAAAATTCTCTGCTAATTTTAACAACCGTTTCCTTTTGATAAAATCCATGACACTTTCTTTTTTTCAATTTAAATTTTTGTCCAAATCGATTCAACTTAGCTTAGAAAAGTGACATGTAATCATATCTTCCTAATTTTTCTTTTATAAATAAGCAATCTTCCCAAAGGCGAATTTTAAAAGAAAACGTGATATTTTACCTATCTCTTTCAAAGTACGATAGAAATATTTTAAAATGGTGGGTTATACATATTTTTTCAATTTATCCTTCAAAAGTTTCACTGCCCGAAAGCAAAGTACACATTGAAAGATAAGTGCAACAATGCACCTTATACTAACTTTTTACAAAAATTAAAGCTTTAAAATAGTTATGGAAAATTACATTTTATTAATCTTTCCTATGTCTGAAGCTTATAATAAGGGGTTATAGGTTCAAACTTCAAATTCTATACTTTTCCAAAGATTTCAAACACCGATGTTTCTAACTTATTTTGAAAATTCTTTTCAATTCTAACTTTTTTCTTTTAAATTTCTATAAAGTTTGTCCGAACATTTCATAGGAAATCATTAACCCATTTATTTTCTTTAAATATCAAACATCTAATGCTTTTAACTCTTTAGAAAGCATTTCCAATAGTTTAACACTTAAATTAGAGTACATGAAAGCAACCTAATTACCTAAGCCTAACTAAATGTAATAATATTTTTAATGCATAGAATTTTTTCCACTCTACTTCAAAAAATGGTTAACCTAATGTTGGTTAGAAGGTTATTTATCGGGACCATATACTAGGAATTGACCTTGAGTTATTAGTTGATGGTTAGGAAGTTCTTTCGATTTTGATTCTTTCACTTCTTTGAATTAGATTTATTTTATTTATGATATGGATTTTTTTTATAGAGAATGGAAGTATTATTTAGATTTGAGAAGTTCCCAAGGAAGAAGAAGAAGAATTGTACATACGGAATAAAGAGGCGGGGACCTTGGTTTAGGGCAATCCACACAAATTCAATTAATTACTTAATAAATAAAGTTTGGTTCGATTTGATAAATGAAAGTAATCGAATAACCCTTTATCTGACTTTGAATTGATTATATAACTTGGAATATACATACATACACATATACATACATACATAGATATATATATATTGATCTTTTTTGAAGGTATATGGGTAGTTTATTTGAAATATATATATAATCATCGAAATTAACTAGCGAATTCGTGCAAACAACGATAAAGACTATCATTATGATTCGTTAAAAATGAACAATAAATCCATACTCGAATCAAAGAAGAAGACACATGAAATAAAAAAACAAACAATATAAAATCTAGAAAACACCAAACCAGATGTCTAAATAATAAATCGAACATCTTATTTAAGATTCAAACGTCTAGATTCAGACAATCTAATCCCAAGAGCAATTATTTAAATTTGACTTGATTCAGACATTTGGATCCTTTTTCAGATGACTGGAATCAAAGTTAAACATTTCAGAAAGGAAGTCAGATGTCAGAATGCTTAGAAAACTATCTTTTTTAAAGAGGGTCAGACGTGTGAAGTAAATTTTAGACGTCTGAATTATTTCAGCAAGCCTAGGCTAAAGCAAGACATGATGCAGGCCAGGTAGGGAAAATATGAGGACTTATCCCCACTTTCTCGACTTTAGGGAGTTCATATAACTATATAGAGATGGTGTAATGGGCAGTATTTGTTCTACACTTGATAACGTACTAAGGTTCACATTTCGTGGTGGGGCGTAACGTGGAACTCGACAAGGCATGCGATAGTAGTTCAACTCATAGTTCTTATTATTACTTGGGCATGCCCGGTCACATGTCAAATATGTAGGAACATGAGAAAGGGATACAGAGAGAACCATAGTAGCAGAGCTACATGGCTGGACAATGGGTGGACCTATGGTGGAATCATTATAGTGATTTCTTTAGCTTTAGGTTGAATGATAAAGAGCATAGGACCCGTTTACCATTGAAAAGGTGATATAAATGCTTTGGTAAGCCATAAATTGTTGAGACAGGATACTCTACCTGAGCCCAGGAATTATGATGTTCACTCAATGGGTAAGTGCAATATATGCGATTCATCAGTGAGAATGTTAACTTAATGTTGATTAGGAGGTTATTTGTCGAATCCAGATACTAAGAATCGACTTAGAGTTATTAGTTGTCGGTTTTTCAACCCTCGGTTAGAAACCTTCATAAGTTGTTTGTTTATGTAGATATAATAAGAATTATACCCCATGATTTGTAAAGTAACCAATCCTTTGTATGTGATGCACAAAGACAAATAAACACCCTAGGATGTGTAGATTATAGATGTGGTTAATTGCTTGTGAACACTATAAACTATTGATACAATTCATTCATCGGACTTTGTCTAATCCATTCCTTTTCTTCCCCTTTTATACCCACCATGGAAGGAAGAATAGCAGGTGATTTATCCCAAACATACTACGTGAAGGAGTGTAGGAGGTTATTTGTTAGGCGCATATAGTAATAATCGACCTAGAGTTATTAGTTGTTGGTTGTACAACCCTCGGTTGGAAACCTTCATAAGTTGTTTGTTTATGTAGATATAATAAGAACTATGTTAGCACCAAAATTGGTCACTAACCTCGTTGAGAAAGATTGTGTAGAGATATAAGTGATGAAGTTAAATTAAACAGAGAAGACAATGCTAATTTAAATGCAGAAAGTAAGAACACCGGATTTATAGTGGTTCAGCGTAACTGCCTACATCCACTTTGAGTTTTGATCTTTATTTCTTTCATAAGTAGTTGAATACAGATACAATCCATATATTAACGACTTGAATACAAGTTTGAGTTAAAAAGAGGAGAGTATAAAAAATGGCAGAGTCTCCCCATTGTTCTCCCAAAAAAGGTCCCTTTTCACTGTGACCCTGCCCCTCTATTTATAGACAAATATGGACTGGACTTCCCAGGTGGGCTTGGTGGCCAAACACTCTAGCCCAAGCATAGTGGTCGCTGCATGCCGAACCAGATATGCCGAACACCATAATGCCGAACGATCCTTTCTATGCCGAACGGTATGTTTGGTGTGCGGGAAGTGCAGAATGGTTGTCAGTCGAGGTCGAACGTGCCTCTGGATGCCGAGTACTACTATCGCCGAGTTCTACTTGATGTTGAGCACTACGCCGAGTACTCCTGTTGCCGAGTTCTACTGGATGTCGAGTACTACGCCGAGTACTCCTGTTGCCGAGTTCTACTGGATGCCGAGTACTACGCCGAGTACTCATGTCGCCGAGTTCTACTGGGCGCCGAGTACTACCTGATGCCGAGTGCTACTGGATGTCGAGTACTACGCCGAGTACTCCTGTTGCCGAGTTCTACTGGATGTCGAGTACTACGCCGAGTACTCATGTCGCCGAGTTCTACTGGGCGCCGAGTACTACGCCGAGTACTCATGTCGCCGAGTTCTACTGGGCGCCGAGTACTACCTGATGCCGAGTGCTACCCGATGCCGAGCACTACCTGATGCCGAGCACTAGTTGATGCCGAGTGCTACCTAATGCCGAGCACTACCTGATGCCGAGCACTAGTTGACTGGTCAAATCTCCAGGAAACACTTGCCCCCCAAAGTGTATTACGTGACTGCACGTAATACGCTTTGAACTATGTATCCTCCATGTCTCGTTTCAAATCCTTGAATAAATTCTAATGGAGATGCCTTCTTGAGAATATCAGTGGTCATCCGTGTCTGATTCTGCAGAGCTATTAGGCTTCGGCTATCTGATCTAGTCTTCTCTTTAATAACCCTTAGTGAGAATTCAATTTCTGTTGATTTCAAGAAGTCGTACTTTTTCGGACGTACACATGCACGTTCGGGTACATGTTCTTGCCATTGGCTCTCGGATGCGTATAAGTCGTCGCCAACTCCATCTAGTTTAATTGCAACTCAATCGCGATTCCTTGTTTGTATTTTCTGTGAAATAAGGGTTGCAATCAGCCACTTGAGGAGTTTTCCAAACCTCTCTTCAGTACAAACTCTATGATTTTGTTCACAGCTTCGACCTGTCCATTTGCAGTTATAATGGATCATGGAAGGTCATAAGGACAGATGACGTTACGGATAAAGGAGTTGATTATTTTCTTCATCATCGTCGTGGTTAAGAGTTCTTCATCTGCCCATTTGGTGACGTAATCAACTGCTATGATGGTGTATTTTGCACCACCTTTAGGATCGACAAGAAGATGATTTTAGTGCCCCCAAGTGGCAAACGGCTATGAACTAGCCATTTGACTAATTTCCATCGGCGGGGTTCCCGGACTTTTTGCAAACATCTTGCACTCGTCACATTGTCTAGCATGATCAACCGCTTCTGGGTTGATAGTTGGCCAGTAATACCTGTAGCAGAGTATCTTCTTTATCATGGTTTTCCCTCTGATGTTATTACCGCATTCTTCTTCATAGAATTTTCTCAAGATATCATCATGGGCGATATGCCGAGCGTGGGGATGGATAAACTCCTTTTGACACACGACTTATTCTTAGATGATTTGGCGTGAAGCTTTGAGGAGGATCTGTCGTTTTTCATTCCTCCATTCAATAAGAATTCTTTATTGTAGATAGTCTTTGATAGGAGTCAACCATGACACCTTTTCATTTTGTTCACTGAGTTCGTGTGTAATGATGTAATACGTGAAGTCGGTTAGTAGCTCTTGGACTTGGCCGAGATAAGGAGCAAGACAATGCCCCCTAGCAAGATCAACTTCCTTAAATTTGTATACTACCAATCAAGAACCACAAAAGATGTGTAAAGTTTTCACTTCAAATCCTCTAGCAGATTTGAGGCTGGCAGTCAAGGCTTCATACTAAGCATCGTTGCTTGTTACAGGTAAATCGAGTTTTAGGACGTAGTAGATTGATCGTTCCTCAGGAGTCATTATCATGATTCCTATTCCATAACACTGATCATTGGGTGCTCCATCCGAGTACATTTTCCATCTTATGGTTGGTTCTCTGCTACTCTTTGAATAGTCATCTGAGGTAGTCAATTTGGGTGTGAGGTCTGCTAATTTCCGTCCTTGGATATCCCTTCGTGGAAAATAAGTGATATCGAATTAGCTTAGTTCGATATTCTATTTAAATAGTCTTTCAGACGTCTCAGGCCATCGTATGCCCTGTCGCAATGGCTGGTGGGCATAGGCGTTGATGGGGTGAGCCTAAAAGTAAGAGTGGAGCTTTCATGAAGAAATCAATAGAGATTGTGCTAGCTTTTGTAGCTTCGAGTTGATATCCAATGCATGGCTCGCGATAGTTAATGAAATCACATATGCATGTCAGAATGGGTCCAAGGGAAGATATCATCATTTATTCAGAAAAATTCAACTAATTCTTTTATCATCACTGCACTGAGCTGTGATCCGATATTCAGTGCCCGGAAAGGGTCGCCATGGCTGGTTGTAATGTCGACCGTCAGATCAGCAGGTGCCATCCCAGATTCTTTGAGTAAAGATGTAACTATCATAACATTCAATGTGAAATATGGTTGGGACGGCCAAAGTTGATGGTTACTCTAGTCGAATCCTAGAGTCTTGTCATGAGTTATTGAGCCTAATAGCGAAGGGTTCTGAATGCTCTAATTGATTATCTGCAAATGGCCAAAGATCAGGCTTAAAAGCACGTTGAAGGAAATGTCGAGTAGGGGCCAGCCTCGAGTTGCGTGCAACTGCATAGCTGGATCTTGCTATGAGTTTGAATTTGCTTGTATATTCGAGTAACGCATTTTCTATTCAATGCATTCATGATCCTTCACTCGCCCTTCGGGTTGGAGTGACAGTCAGTTGCCCCCAAGCTTTGGCATCGATTTAACGATTCTATCTCTAGGCATCCTTTCGGTCGTTGCCTTGAGTAGCTGTAAGCACTATACACAAGTTTTAATACTGAGCTATCGTAGCCAATCTTTGGATGACCATGCGTCTTCTCCCAGTCTCGGGTTGATAAATGTACTACATGGACGGTTGAGTCTCGTCCTAGCTATGTATATGTTTTCACCTAAACTCCAAAGACATAGAGGTGATTGGTGAAAAGTCGGTTCACATTCATCTTGCTTCTTGCTCGTGCCCCCAGATCTGGGGCATATACTGATAAGTAGGAAGGCTAACCATGCCCACTTTAGCTTTACTCTCTTTCCCGTTGAATCGTGGGATCATGTCAGTCGATGGGAGATTAGGTCTCGCCTATCTTGGATTTTATCGTGGTTCATTCCAAGAGGAATACTTCGATGCCACGTAAGTTTCAGGGCGTAATTTGGACAGTGGATGGTCATCCACGTCCACTTTGGTTCATGCTCTGTAATCAGATCTCGGGGTAAAGTTGGCTACAAATGTAGTCGGGTTATGCTCATCCAGTTTCATACTCCTCCTGACGAATCGAACGAGGGTGCTGGAGAATTTTTGACCAAGTATTCGTGGTTTACCCTCCTTTCCACACTCTGGGGGTCATAGTTTTTCAAAAAACAAACATCCGAGTCACATTCATATGTGCTTGGCGTGGATCGGCATTGACCCTTGGTCTGAGGTATGATATAGTAGGTTGCTCGTAGCTTTGGATTCCGTTTCGATTGGTTCTGTATTGAGGCCTCTCTGCAGTCGCTGCCTCAAGTTATAAAAAACGCCATGCTAGAGCTATAGTAAGCTGTCGTATTCGGCTTTTTAGTGTTTTGTACCCCTGCCCCCAGCATTGATTTGGCCAGGTCACTAGTTGGATGGTCGAACTCCATCCTCAGCGTGTTAATAATCCTCCTGTCGATTCCAGGCCGAAGTTTACGGAATAGAAAATGTTCGGAATCCACTCGTCTATTTATCGATGATCATACACCACTCTGCACTCTGGTGACTTAGTGTTATTCTCCCCCCGGTTGACTCGCGCCCAATTTGTGTTCATGCTTCGGTCCACGCTCCGGGGACTTAGAGATTTGTCGAACGGTTTATGCTTTAGTCCACAGTTCGAGACGCAGAGATTTTCGTCAACTCGTTTATACTCTAGTTCGCACTCTGGGAACTTAGAGTAATCTGGTCCGCTTCTGGGATTTAGGGATTTTCTGAAGTCGTCTATAACCTAGTCCATGCTCTGGGGACTGAGAGTACTGTAGTCCGCACTCTGGGGGCGTAGAGGTTTTTGAGTCATTTATACTCTAGTCCGCGCTCAGGGACTTAGAGTACTTTAGTCCGCATTCTGTCTCCCATTCCAAAGGGTGAGACCCCCTGGATGGCTGAGAGTCTGCCTAGACCTGGTAGATAATCCTTCTCTTTAAGATTCTCTTTAAGATTTCGAAGGTCGTTATTCTTTATGTAGGACTATTGCATTCTAATGCTTGTTTTCCATGATTTTGTGCAGGCCGTTCTGACCCCGAGCCCACTCCGAGGAGCGATGTCGCCAAGGAAGTGGGGGAGAGAACAAGTGAAGCCACTCACGCAGGGGAGGCTCCTGGTCCAGACGCTCAGGTGATCGGAGCGCTTGATGAAGACAAGTCTGAGACCTTCTCTCCTACCGACGGGGGTTATAAAGTAGAAATTACAGGCGCCTCTGGGCACACATCTGAATTGAGCATGGAGGAGCGGCTCGAGATAGAGAAGGGGGAGACGGTCAAGGTCATAGTAGAGCCCCGAGCTGTGGACTTGGACGATCCTTTGAACAAGCCGTTGAAGGTCATCCTTCCTGGCGGATCCAAGCCCATGGAAGGCCCCCGTACTCCTTCAGTTGCTACCCCTCTATCAAAGAAGAGTACCAAGGGTAAATGCTTTGGAGAGGAGCCATCTGGAAAGAAGTTGAAGAAGCACAAGAAGTGATTACTATCCTCGTTCAACGAGAGTTAGTTTAAGTCATGTAATTATTTTCATCTATTTCCTAGTCCTTGTAAATAGAATGTCGACTCCGAACTTTGGAGGGGTTGTAATAGAAACTCATTTCTGAATAAGGTTTAGTTCTTTTTCTGTCTTACAAAAGACTCTTATTGTTCAGTTTTCTTTGTGATTGTGACTTTAATCCAAGCAGTTGTGAGTAACATAAACTTCTCAGTCCATCTTCATATAACTCGGAAACTCTTCGGGAGTCGTTGAACTTCCATTCTGTGCTTCGAGCACTTAGAAAACTTTCTAGCCCGTATGTTAGGGATTTGACAAATTCAAGTCATCTGTGTCATAGTTCATATTCAGGGAACTTGGAGATCCAATTCGCTTATATTCGAGTCCGCACTCTGGGGAGTTAGAGTACTCCAGTCCGCACTCTGGGGACTTGGAGGTTTAAGTCATTTATACTCTAGTCCACGCTCTGGGGACTTAGAGTACTCCAGTCCGCACTCTGGGGACTTGGAGGTTTATGTCATTTATACTCTTGTCCGCGCTCTGGGGACTTAGAGGTTTAAGTCATTTATACTCTATTCCATGCTCCGGGGACTTAGAGTATTCCAGTCCGCACTCTGGGGACTTGGAGGTTTAAATCGTTTATACTCTAGTCCGCGCTCTGGGGACTCAGAGTACTCCAGTCCTCACTCTGGGGACTTGGAGGTTTAAGTCGTTTATACTCTAGTCCACGCTCCGGGGACTTAGAGTACTCCAGTCCGCACTCTGGGGACTTGGAGGTTTATGTCATTTATACTCTTGTCCGCGCTCTGGGGACTTAGAGGTTTAAGTCATTTATACTCTATTCCATGCTCCGGGGACTTAGAGTATTCCAGTCCGCACTCTGGGGACTTGGAGGTTTAAGTCGTTTATACTCTAGTCCGCGCTCTGGGGACTTAGAGTACTCCAGTCCGCACTCTGGGGACTTGGAGGTTTAAATCATTTATACTCTAGTCCGCGCTCTGGGGACTCAGAGTACTCCAGTCCGCACTCTGGGGACTTGGAGGTTTAAGTCGTTTATACTCTAGTCCGCGCTCTGGAGACTTAGAGTACTCCAGTCCGCACTCTGGGGACTTGGAGGTTTAAATCGTTTATACTCTAGTCCGTGCTCTGGGGACTTAGAGTACTCCAGTCCACACTCTGGGGACTTGGAGGTTTCAGTCGTTTATACTCTAGTCCGCGCTCTGGGGACTTAGAGTACTCCAGTCCTCACTCTGGGGACTTGGAGGTTTAAGTCGTTTATACTCTAGTCCACGCTCCGGGGACTTAGAGTACTCCAGTCCGCACTCTGGGGACTTGGAGGTTTAAATCATTTATACTCTAGTCCGCGCTCTGGGGACTCAGAGTACTCCAGTCCGCACTCTGGGGACTTGGAGGTTTAAGTCGTTTATACTCTAGTCCGCGCTCTGGAGACTTAGAGTACTCCAGTCCGCACTCTGGGGACTTGGAGGTTTAAATCGTTTATACTCTAGTCCGTGCTCTGGGGACTTAGAGTACTCCAGTCCACACTCTGGGGACTTGGAGGTTTCAGTCGTTTATACTCTAGTCCGCGCTCTGGGGACTTAGAGTACTCCAGTCCGCACTCTGGGGACTTGGAGGTTTAAATCGTTTATACTCTAGTCCGTGCTCTGGGGACTTAGAGTACTCCAGTCCACACTCTGGGGACTTGGAGGTTTCAGTCGTTTATACTCTAGTCCGCGCTCTGGGGACTTAGAGTACTCCAGTCCGCACTCTGGGGACTTGGAGGTTTTAGTCATTTATACTCTAGTCCGCGCTCTGGGGACTTAGAGTATTCCAGTCCGCACTCTGGGGACTTGGAGGTTTTAAATTGTTTATACTCTAGTCCGCGCTCTGGGGACTTAGAGTACTCCAGTCCGCACTCTGGGGACTTGGAGGTTTTAGTCGAGAGCAGTCGTATTTCCATTTTTTAATTTGTATTCATCTATTGTATCGAGGCTAATGTCGTTGAATGAACAATCGAAACACGTTTGCTCACAGAATTGGATTCTGCCCCCTAGGATGAGGGACGAAATTAGAAAAATGGACGATCGATTCTCGTCCGCTTTGTGATTATAGCTCTTCCAATCAAGTCAAGGAAGGAGGTATATGACAGATGGTTGAATCACATCCATGTTGGGTTAGATGGCCAAATCTCTTACAATTTGCTCTGTATCTCCTTCTAGAAAATAAGGATAATAGATTGTTGAGTAGACAAAGTAAGTTGCATATGTTCCAAGGTGCAGTCGTGTCCGTATTTTGACAGCGATGGTTAGTGAGTACGCAGTCTACCATAGCTACTTCAAGTTGGGCTTTCGAACAACCTTTCGTGTTCAGGGTAGGATTTGATGTGTAGATGATCAAATCACGTCCACTTTAGACGGATCCCGGTGTCACTGAGCTTCATGAGGTGTACCTGTATTTTGTCGAACTTTGTTCTATCACTCGATTGGAGTGGATGATCGGGCCATGTTCATTCCAAGCAGTTTAGGTCTCCAAGTCAAATGTGGAGGTTGATGGATGGATGGTTGGTTGTTCGAATCGATCATAAGTTGAGCATACGAACTCGGATCGTCTTGAGACTTGGAACATTGGCTTCCCTGGCTTTGATTGTTATGTCTTGTTAATCGTGGCTCGATCCAGACTCGGACAAAATCCATCGATATCCATAGTGAGCCTTTGTGTAACCGATCTCCAAGACGAACTGTCACTGGTTTCTAATCAAGTTCTTGGTGTCACGGCCTTGCCAAAAGGCGGGATAACATTTGCCCCCTAAAGGACGTCTTGTGTAAACATGACGTGCTTTGAAAAAACCGCAGTCTTTCATGCTGAATATTTCCGTTCAGTTGATTGCTTGACAGTCGTCTCTTAATCGTTTCGTTGCAATCTTCTTTTAGACAAATGTTCAACTAGCATGCTTTGCTTTGGTTCTGCCCCCAGTTTTGGGGATGAGTATGGAGTTGATGTATGTTTATACTCCGTCTCGCACTCTGAAAATACGGAGTTGATTAATGTTTATACTCCGTCTCGCACTCTGGGAGTACGGAGTTAAGCGAATGTTTAAACTCCGTCTCACACTTTGGCAGTACAGAGTTGATTAATGTTTATACTCCGTCTCGCACTCTGGGAGTACGGAGTTGATTAATGTTTATACTCCGTCTCACACTCTGGGAGTACGGAGTTAAGTAGATGTTTATACTCCGTCTCGCACTCTGGGAGTACGGAGTTGTGCAAAGGATCGTCGTGTATCAACCCATTTTTAGCCTTGATGTGATGGCTTGCCCCCGAGCTCGAGTTTCACTTAGTGAGTGGTTGGTCGTATCGCAGCCGCTCTCTACTTGAATAAATTCCACTTGCAGGATGGAATTCAGCTCTCCGTTCATCGTGATGTTGTACATTGTATTTAATCCATAGCCCCAAATCAAAGGCATATGGTTGATGATGAGCAATAGAATTATTCTCGTCCAGATGTAACTCCACACGTCCGATCATGGTCTGCGTAGATTGGTCGGCAACCAAATCTGAGTACCTGGACACCTGCATCGTTTTGAAAGTAGTTTAGTTCAAGCTAGTCGTAGTTCATAGAACAATTGAAATAGAGATGGAAATGGAAATAATTCAAAGAAGATTATGGTAAGTCTCATTGATATGTGAAGCAGCATCGTGTGCTCGCTAATCGACTCCGCCCCTGGCTTCTTTCAAAGGGATGTTGGCCGTCAACCGTCCAATTGATAATCATAGCCCTTTATTAATAAGCATCAGATATTCGCTGCCCGCCATTCTGCTGGACTTGTACATACTATTGAAGCTTTCCTTTCCAGGTCATCTTTTCGATCACACCTCGGAGGTGTTTGTAATCGCTCGTGTTAGGATTAGTGAGCATCTGGGAATATACAACATTCCCCTGATTTTCTTTAGACTTTGGTGTACTCTCTCGAGGTTGGTTTCCAGTACCACTTTGAGTCGTGAGTCTTCAAGTAGAGGTTGTCAATTGAATCTTTCAAAGAGCATATGAGCTGAATTCTGAAGTCTTGTTTCGGCTACTGGGATCTACATCCTTAGCCAACGGGCCTTCATTGTTATTTTTCTTAGTCTACTCCACTCCTCCTCACTTTAGTTCTGATTCATTTTGTAGAAGAAACGATCCATAGTCGTAGGAGGCTCTTTAGCTAACTAGCTGCCAAAATATATCTGGAGGTCGACTTTCCTCAAACGCGATCAATATGATACCCTTGTTAAATTCGAAGTGCTGGGTCAGCGAAGAATGGTGCTTGGAGTCATCTTGGCGTTTGCTAGAGTCATATCATCTATGTTCTCCAACCTTTGGGAGTACCGTTTGAATAGCGGTTGCTTGTCTGTTCCCTTGATGTCGTTCATAAGCTGCCGCTAGATCCTCTATGCCCTAGTCGATCATGGGATGTCAGGGAAGTGGATAGAATGTTCCTTTACTAAGTTGAGTTTTGAACTCATTATCGGGAGGCACTGCGCTGCGGCTAGGGTTCGGGGGGCTCGGTTATGGGCTCGGTTATGGGCTCGGTTTAAATGGTTTTTAGCCTCTTTTTTGGAAATTTGGGTCGTACCCGAAAATATTTTTTTTTAGAAATAGGGGTTGTATAGGTGACCGGTGTAACTTAATTCTAGAGGTGCTCGGCATACAATACCGTTCGGCATTGATGATCGTTCGGCATTACAGAGGTGTGGATCGGCCTGGAAGAACGTTCGGCCTAGAGGTATGGTCGGCCTGGAATGGTTCGGCCAAAGTTATTCGGCCAAATTGGGTCGGTAGAGGCTGTTCGGCCAAAGTGGATCGGCCTGGAGTGGTTCGGCCAAAGCTGTTCGGCCAAGACTGTTCGGCCAGAGTGGTTCGGCCAAAGTTGTTCGGCCAAAACTGTTCGGCCAAAGTGGATCGTCCAGAAGTGGTTCGGCCAAAGCTGTTCGGCATCCACACTGTTCGGCACAACCGAGTCGTTCGGCATACAATACCGTTCGGCGTTAGGACGTTCGGTGTAGAGGTATGCTCGGCCTAGAAGAGTGTTCGGCCTAGAGGTATGTTCGGCCTGGAAGAGCGTTCGGCCTAGAGGTACGTTCGGCCTGGAAGAGCGTTCGGCCTAGAGGTATGTTCGGCCTGGAAGAGCGTTCGGCCTAGAGGTACGTTCGGCCTGGAAGAGCGTTCCGATGGTCTGGGCCTCTAGCCTCCATTTGTACTCCTGTCCTGAAGTTTCCAGCTCTTGCTTGGTCACGGTCTCCAGCTGTTTGAACAGCAGCTTCAGTCTTGCGGCGTCTGCGCCTGGGAGGTTCATCAGAGGAAGTAGAGCTGTCAGATGAGGAATAAGGAGCGGGATTGCCCCCAGCATTCTGTTGCTGCTGTTGAGTGAGTTGTGTCATCAGGTTGGCGTTAGCTTGCATCTGCTCTCCTAGTTGTCTCCTGCTTTCCCTGAGCTCTCTCATCAAGTCATTGAACTCTATTCTGGCGACAACTGGAGTTTGATCATGGGCGGCAATTCCTTCACCCGGAATTGCTGGTTGATTGTTAGGTCCTGCTTGTTGCACGCTAGCTGTCTCGCGGGCATCCGCATTATGAGAAGCTGACCTGGTATGTGGTCCTGCCATCGTAGAGTTATCGGTATGAACTCTGAGTAGAATCAACGGATGTCCTATCAGTGAGTCGGATCTTCTTTGGGGGATTTATTCAATCCAGTAGCTTCAAAGCAGATCCTTGAGGTCTGAGAATTCAATTCTCGGTGAAAGCACCAAAGTGTTAGCACCAAAATTGGTCACTAACCTCGTTGAGAAAGATTGTGTAGAGATATAAGTGATGAAGTTAAATTAAACAGAGAAGACAATGCTAATTTAAATGCAGAAAGTAAGAACACCGGATTTATAGTGGTTCAGCGTAACTGCCTACATCCACTTTGAGTTTTGATCTTTATTTCTTTCATAAGTAGTTGAATACAGATACAATCCATATATTAACGACTTGAATACAAGTTTGAGTTAAAAAGAGGAGAGTATAAAAAATGGCAGAGTCTCCCCATTGTTCTCCCAAAAAAGGTCCCTTTTCACTGTGACCCTGCCCCTCTATTTATAGACAAATATGGACTGGACTTCCCAGGTGGGCTTGGTGGCCAAACACTCTAGCCCAAGCATAGTGGTCGCTGCATGCCGAACCAGATATGCCGAACACCATAATGCCGAACGATCCTTTCTATGCCGAACGGTATGTTTGGTGTGCGGGAAGTGCAGAATGGTTGTCAGTCGAGGTCGAACGTGCCTCTGGATGCCGAGTACTACTATCGCCGAGTTCTACTTGATGTTGAGCACTACGCCGAGTACTCCTGTTGCCGAGTTCTACTGGATGTCGAGTACTACGCCGAGTACTCCTGTTGCCGAGTTCTACTGGATGCCGAGTACTACGCCGAGTACTCATGTCGCCGAGTTCTACTGGGCGCCGAGTACTACCTGATGCCGAGTGCTACTGGATGTCGAGTACTACGCCGAGTACTCCTGTTGCCGAGTTCTACTGGATGTCGAGTACTACGCCGAGTACTCATGTCGCCGAGTTCTACTGGGCGCCGAGTACTACGCCGAGTACTCATGTCGCCGAGTTCTACTGGGCGCCGAGTACTACCTGATGCCGAGTGCTACCCGATGCCGAGCACTACCTGATGCCGAGCACTAGTTGATGCCGAGTGCTACCTAATGCCGAGCACTACCTGATGCCGAGCACTAGTTGACTGGTCAAATCTCCAGGAAACAAACTATACCCCGTGATTTGTAAAGTAACCAATCCTTTGTATGTGATGCATGAAAACAGATAGACACCCTAGGATGTGTAGATTATAGATGAGGTTAATTGCTTGTGAACACCATAAACTATTGATACAATTCATTCATCGGACTTTGTTCGATCCACTCCTTTTCTTCCTCTTTTATCCCTACCACAGGAGGAAGACCATCAAGTGATTTAGCCCGGACATACTGCATGAAGGAGGAGACTAGGCACCTCGAGTGACATTGCATATAGTTATTCGACATGTATTTTATACTAAATTATTCTATCAATCCAACTTTATGTTGTTATTTAGAGACATCTTTGTATGGACTGTGTTATGCTGAGACTATTATCTGATTTGCTTATTTTTGGCATTTATATTTTATTTCCTTTCATTGTGAAATCTGAAAGTATAGAATACTTTAAATTTGATATTAGTCGTTACATCATGTATTGCTCAAAAAACCGAATGGGTCGTACTTCTTGGCACGACATCAGTTTAACAGCCACTTTACGCTTTGAATAGATGTGTCTGGAGGTGCGGGTTGTTACATATATTTTGCTTATGTTGTAGGTGGAGACAAAATTTTGCTTTTTGCTAAACCAAGATACAAGTGAATGTCCTAAAAAGTAACAAGTTCCACTTGTATTTTTCTATCTAATTTAGATCCAATATAATCTGCATCATTATATGATACCATAGAAATTGAGACTTCCTTAGGGTAGAAAAGCCAATAATCCAAAATATTAACATATCTTATTATACATTTTATTGATTTACGATGTTTTTCCCTTGTATTTGACTAATATCTTTTGCATAGAGACATAGACTATGCATTATATCTGGTCTGCCAGCAGTTATATAAAGTAATGATCCAATCATACAATGATATAATTTTTATATACGTCTTTAGCATTTTCTTCTTTGTTTAAAATTGCTCTAGATGCCATAGAATTGGTTTACCACACATGTTGTACATACCAAATCTTTTTACCTTGATAAAAATTCCATTACTTGGTTGCTTAATTTGAATTCCTAAGAAAAATGTTAATTATCCCATATGACTCATTTCTAATTCATTTGTCGTTATTTTTGACAATTCAAGATTTAATTGTTCATTCATGGAACCGAAAATAATATCATCTATATATATTTCAATAAGTTGAATACCTTTACTATTTCTTTTTATAAATAACATAGTATCAATGTTATACCCAAAAAAATTTAATCTAAATAGTGGATCGCATAGAAGAAGCTATTGCATGCCTAAAGTTAAAGAGCTATCGCAAGTCTAAGTAGAAGAGTTATCGCATGTTTAATGATAAGGGGAGTTACCGCAAGTCAAAGTTAAAGAGCTATCGCAAGTCTAAGTTGGAGATCCATCACAAGTCTAAGTTAAAGAGCTATCGCAAGTCTAACTTGGAGGTCCATCACAAGTCTAAAGAGGATCTATCACATGTCTAAAGTTAAAGAGTCATCGCAAGTCTAAGTTGGAAATCCATTACATGTTTAAAGGAGTGTTATTGCATGTCCAAAGTTAAGAATTATCGCAAATCTAAGTTGGAGAGCTATTACATGTCCAAAGGAGTTATCAGTTGTCTAAAAAGGACCTATCGCATCTCTAAAAAGGAGCTATCATATGTCTAAAGTTAAAGAGCTATTGCAAGTGTAAGTTGGAGAGCTATCGCATGTCTAAAGAGGAGCTATTACATGTCTAAAGAAGTGTCATTGCATATCTAAAGTTAAAGCTATCGCAATTTTAATTTGGAGAGCTATAGCATGTCCAAAAGGGAGCTATCGCATTTCTAAAGAAGTTCTATTACATGTCTAAAATTAAAGAGCTATCGCAAGTTTAATATGAAGAGCTATTGTATGTCTAAAGAGAAGCTATCACATGTCTAAAGACAAGCTATCATAATTCTAAAGTTGAAGTGCTATTGCATGTGTAAGAGGACGTGTTATTGCATACCCAAAGATAAAGTGCCATTGCATGTCTAAAAAGTGCTATCAAACCTCTAAAATACCATAGAAACCATCCATGTATCATATTTCAATTAGTCTGCCTATTCCATGTCAGCATGGAAAGAAGAAAAATGAAACTCATACCACATGGCATTGACAACCTGTCTTGTCATCAATTGAATAAGGAGATATCAACCCTCCAAGGATGGTATCCACAACGTGTAAAGAATCCAATGATGTAATTTTCCTATAAATTACCATGAACTCTCTACTTAGGAAGGGGTGAATTCCTAAATTCTCTTCTTCTTAATATTTTACTGGTAATTAACCATAAATAAAAGCTTAAATTTAAAATTCAATGGCTAACTAGGCCAAGTCATAATTAACGTATTATGACAGCTGTGACAACCTGCAAATCTGTACCCTTTGAATCAACAATAAATCACACATGTCCGGCCCAAAAAGCACAGAATGACAGAAAGTCAAAAGAAAGAAGAGAGAGGGTGGGAAGAAAAAAAGAAGAGAGAAAAAGAGAAGATAAGAAGAAGAGAGAAACAGAACCATAACAATACAGAATCTCACATCGCAGTGGAATAACATATAATATAGATGAATAAACTTTACAAAAAAGAAACTGTAATATATATACATCAATCAAAGTACATAAATAAATAATTTTCAACCTAGACAGTTATAGCAACTTGTCCCCACAAATGTTGACAATTTACAACAACAATGCAGCGGAAAATAAACAGATATGTGTATATGGCATAAAGACTCCAGCTCGTCTGTTGAAGCTCCAAAAGCACCAAATCTAAACCTGTAAATATACTCGGTTTGACTCGAGCATTGAAAGGGAAGAACGCCCGGATCAGTCTGGTAAACCAGCGTGAGAAAAACACATCTCAACTGAATTTATTTTAAAGTTACAAAGACGTTCTTTTATCCAAAAAAAGGTATCTCGTAAGACACGCCCACACATAAACACGGACGGGTTTTTCCCTTATGATAACCAAAACATTTCATATCAAATCATGTTATATTATAATAGTGTCTATTATAAAAATAATAATCAACATAGCTGAAATTGTTACCATTATTAAATTCCAGCAATACTAGGCTCTAAAAACAAAATGGCAGGCATGTAGTGGATATTGGATTCCATACAAATGACTAGGTAAGGGACTACCTTCCGTACAGCACAGCTCTAGAGGGATGCACCAAGGGAGCAGATACTGCCCGCCTAAACCAATATAAGACCGGCATACCCCTTCGTTGGATATTACCGAATATGTCATCACCCCGGTCGTTACCAACATTTAACGGGTACCCAGGTCATACATTCACCATATAATTAGACATGTATAGAGTAAATCTAGAAAAATGATGACATCTCCTAATGGGAGCGACCCACTTACCCTTGCTGCTTCTACCCTGTTTTAGTCATTTTCTGGGTGTTAGGCAAAAAGAGGTATCGAATACCGAAGGTACTTTCCTATCACATCCTATCGGGAATCACCCCTAGGATTAGTAGCGAATAGTCCTTGCATTGGATATTTCATAACAAAGAGACTACTGCTACTATATGTATATTGGGATTTTAACCCCAAATGATCAACAATCAGTCCTTCACTATGAAAATCCTTGATATCAATATCATTAACAAACCTGCACAATCATCGCATATAGGTTGGTCCGAAGTGGTTTTTGGATAAACCGATCCCGGTCTCTTCGCACCAACAACGCAAAAGCATTACTTAACCTCATACAGAAACCAAGTCTCGTAGACTTATCACTTTTCCAACTTTCAACTTGCTATCCTTCGGTCAAGAAGGAAGCTCGGTAGATTGGAGTAATCACTCCGCACTACTCGAATCAACATCCTTTACACCAAACGATAATCAAGCCTACATAGACGGCTACATACTAAGTGTACAACTAAATAGTTTCCACATCAATTCGGGAAACTAAAATGGCCAAAAATATAATTTATCACTTAAACAGTCACTAGTCTAGATTTATTAATCTTTTATTAATTAAATCACTTTTCCAAATTTATTACTTCAAATTATCTTTAAAAATATATATTCTCAAAACAATTTCAATATTTGAAAAACAATTCATAAACTTATTTTAATAATAAGTGAATTCATAACTTATTTTATTTTCAAACCATTTAAACTCCATTTTAAAATACCACTTTCCAAAACATTCATTTAAAGGATTTTTCACTTTAAAAACGTGCATATATTTCCTTTTATAAAAATCCATATTTAGCTTATCAAATTAAATTGATTTCACATTTATAAACAGAGTTTATAATTCACATTTCTATTTTACAAAAACTTCCATTTATAAAATTCCTTTATTAACCAATCTCCTATTTATCTCATTTATGTGACAAAATCCCATTACAAGCTTATTTACTTATAAATTTCTTTATTTGCACATTCATTCTTTTGTAATCTCATTATTTATAAAGTCCATTATAAATTCATTTCTAAATTTCAATTGCAAATCCATTTACAAATTTGATTATAAATCCATTTCTAATATTTATAAAACACCGTTTATAAAAATCCATTTCATTAAATCTTTTTATTAATAGCATTCCTTTATAAACTTTCATTTTACCACTTATAAAACTTGTTTATAATTCCATTACTTTTATTTATAAAACATCAATTTTATAAATTTTATATATAAACCATTTATAATAAGTTCAAAATTATCAATTTAACTTATTTTACAAAATAGTTAACTCCATATTTCAAAAATCATATTTAAGTATATTTCACAAAACCATAATTTTTCTAACATAAAAGTTATAACTTTTTATTTATGTAAAATAAATCCATTTCTTTAACAATTCAAAAATTATTAAAACATATATATTTTCAAAATCCCTTTGAAATCCATTTTAAATTGAAATCATCATTTTAATATTTAAAATTTTCAAAAATATGGCCTAATGCTGCAAAAGTACTAAATAAGGGAATTCACATCAATAATAGCAAACATGACATCCATCACATCAAACATCACATAATACAGTATATATAACAATATGTGTAAATAAAAATCAACAATGGTGAGGAATCCAGTTGGATCCCTCCAACCTGTAACCTGCAATAAATATACATATGAGAAAAATATGTACGATGTCTGCTTTGAGGAAAACACACGTACAAAGGGTCATCCACTCATACATGGGAACGTATAGGGTCCCATCTGCTCCAATAGGCAGGAATATATCCAACTACTGATAATATAGCATAACTTCCAAACAATCATCACATAGCATAAAATAAATTTATTCCCACTTATATAAAAATATAAGCGGACCAGAGAGAGTGAGTTCTACTCACTTTGCTTGCAATCGTCATAGCAGCGTTTTATTTCAATTAAAATTAAACGAGCGTTTAATTTTAACTAAAATTTCTTGCGAGCTCCAAATCAATCCAATCCAATTCCTATGCATAGTATTTTCAATAATGAGTGGAACACAACTCGTTTCGTCTGAATCGGACCTCGTATGAAAAAGTTATCGCATTTAGAAGATTACACGGATTTTAAATATAAGATTATTTACAATTTTAATTTACATTTAATCCCTCAATAATCCTGGCCGTTGATTTCTTTCCCTACCCAAATCTGGACTGTCCCTCATTATCCTTCTTCTTCATTCATCAGGCAACCAAGAAACCCACTACGTCGACGTTTGACCAACGATTGCTCCGCCCATACGTCACCGTGACTCGATCCAACTCCACCGCTACGTGCGCCACACCACCCTGCACCCACGGCCCACGACCGCACCTTCCTCCTCCTGCCAGTACTGTGCGATTTTCCATAGAAACTAGCATGAACGCGGCCATTTTTTGGCTTCCACGGTGAACTAAAGACGATCACTACCATTGGTATCGTAGAGCTCGCTAAGATTTTCATCTTTCCAGTTGATGTCGTCGCTTAAAAGTGCGTGGATGAGTAGATATCGAGGAGAGAAGAGGAGGAGTTTCTAGCTGTGATGCCCCACCTCTATACTCACACTAACCAAGGACACTACTGGGTAATGCCATAAATTAGTACGAAGAATAAGGCTGTTGAGGAGCGACCATCTTTGTAATTGCTTTGTGCGAGTATCGATATGTCAGATAGTATGTCATGCATTTCATTTCAAGAGGAAATCTGACATATCAAATACAAACTCAAAGCTACTACACAGTGGCTATGTGGCCTTCGGAAACAAATATAAAATAAACATAACATAAATCAGTCGCAGATATTCATATCACTAAGGTGGAAATAGATATGAATATAACACATAGAAGTGTAAGATGAGATAGGATAAGAGATATAACAAATATACATGATAACAACAAAAACCGTACAATATCTCAAATCTCCTCAAACACCAAAAGAATGTCATATTCTTTATTTTTATTCACCAAACCACAAATATTGATAGGGCTTATCAATAAAAATCACAAAAATTGGTGAAACACAAATTCTAGAAGTCAATAATTAGAAATCCAGAAAACATAAAAGGGGGAGGCTTATCATAAACGGGAGCATGAAAACTCACCAAACACGTGTATCACAAACGGGATGCTATCCCATGGGTCGCTAACCCATAGAGCCGGTGCAACGACGTAGTACAACGGTATGCCCGAGGAACCTGAAACTCAAATAAGCTGGAACAACGACGTAGTACAATGGGACACCCGATGAACCGAACTTCATAAAACCTATAGGTCGCTAGCCTATAAAAATGAGACGAAGCTCAACAGAATGGGGTACAGTTCCCCACGCGGACTTAGAGACATCGCATATCACTAGTATAAACCACAAAATGATCATCATAGATCAATAAAAGTGTAAATTACATCAAGCTAGTAAATAGATGAGTTTAGCTTCATGTCCCTTAATCACTGGTTTAACTTAAATATTTACGATCAAATTATAGATTTCCACTCGAATATTGTCACAAGATTTCAACCGAACAAGTCTAAGAATTAACCGACGAAGTAAACGCAAGCATTTCATACCACTTGTTTTGCTAAGTCGTTTAATTGGATTTCTCATACGAATGAGGTAAAAGGTTTGTATATACTGATAGATTGGAAAACGGTTTTAAAAACGAGCTTTGTATTTAAAAGTAGTGTTGAAATCATTTTTGTGAAAGAGTTTGAGTATTTACTACTAGTATAGAAACCTTTGTATTTTAAAGTGAAAAATCATAGAAACGATTGTAAAAACAATCTATCACCAAAAATTCACATTCGACGACGTGAATTAAAACCATAAAAATCAATATCAAATCCATTAAATGGATATTCCCAAAAATCCAAAAAAGAAGTCATCAAAGTCGAAAATAAATGACAACAACCAACCGGATCAACAAAAATCGATTAAAATGGAAATCCACTGAAAATTAGGCAAATTGGCTGAATTAAACAGCACGAGACGTTTGAGCTGAGAATTTGGAAATTTTCTTCGAGATCGCCCAGACGTTTGGGAATAACCTCAGACGTCTGAGATGTACATATGCAATTTTTATTCCGATGGCCCAGACATCTAAGTGTTTTCCTAGACGTCTAAGCTGAAGCTCAGGGCAAAAATCAGCCTAGGCCATTAATGAACAAATCGGTTCGGAAGCGATCGGATGAGCGATGGTGACTAGGGATTTATGCCAAGCGACAACCCAGCCCTATAGGCTTCCCAATACACTCCAAACAACATGTCCAAACATCCATAGTAGGATTTTCATAGATTTTGACTTCAAAATACCAAAATTGAAAAATTCACCAAAACCAATTCAATCCCAAAGCAATTGAACATGAAATGGATGTTAGGAATTCATACCTAACAATAATGAAGGCTATAGACATAGATGTGAGTTCAAGAACTCACCTTTAAACTCAAAAACAAGGAATGAGAAGCTCTAAAACAAAGCAAGATCAAACTCTCTTCAACTTCACTTCAAGAACCTTCAATCTATGATCAAATGCAAAGTTTTTCCTAAGTTAGGTTATAGGAAAAATTCAAGAATTGAAGAGGAATTGAGGTGGAGAAGATGAAGAGCATGCTTACCTAAGCTCCTCTTTGATTTTGGAACATGGATTTGAATTTCCTAATAATCTAGGGTTTAGGAATTTTAATTTCCTATCTTTTCCCCCATATTTCCTTTAGGGCTTGAGTTTTAGGAATAGTGAAATGAATAAATGAAGATGAGTCGAGTGGGAGGTGTTTGGTAGAAGGTTTGGGTTCTCTTATTGGGTTAGTGGGTTAGAACACAGCCCAAATCCCAAACAAAATACCAAAATCCTAATCAACTCCAAACATATCAATGTTTATACTTAAAAAAGTTGTAAACGTCATTTTCAACTCAATGGAAGTGGTCTCGAGTCCAGATTCGGCTGTTTGCAAAAAGTCAAATTTCGGACTTTAAATTCAACAAACGATGTTATATTTAAATAAATCATTTAAATACATAATCATAAAATATGTGGGTTGTTACAGACTCCCCTCCTTAAAGAAATTGCGTCCTCGCAATACTTAAGAAGAAAATAAAGAGTAACAACCACTCTAAGGCATAACAACACAAAAGAAAATTTTGAAGCGAGAAGTTCACCTTATAGAGCACGAGAGAGTAAGTCCGGATGTGTTCGCTCGATGAATTATCTGGATTCCCAAGAACAATCTTTAGGATTTGCGGACCATTAAACTTTCACAAGCAGAACATCTTTATTACGAAGGCGTTTAACCTCCATAGCAATGATACAAATAGGATGTTGCTCATAAGTCAAATTAGGTGAATCTTTAATTTCTTCAATAACACCGGGCTCAAGAATAGAATCGGAATCTCTAAGGTATTTCCGTAGTTGACAAACGTGGAATACGTCATAAATAGCAGAAAATTGAGCTGGTAATAAAAGGCGATAAGCTATGGAACCAATGCGTTCGGTGATGGGAAATGGACCAATATATCGAGGTGCTAATTTTCCCGAACGACTAAAACGCACAACACCCTTCATAGGTGAAACACGAATAAATATCAGATCTCCCACAGAAAATTCTAATTTCCTTCTTTGGTTATCTGCATAGGGTTTTTTGTCTACTTTGAGCTTCTCTCATCCTATGACGAATAAGGTCAATCTTTTTTGTGGCATCTCGAATAAAATTTGGACCTAAAACCAGTTTCTCACCGGCTTCAAGCCAACAAAAAGGAGATCGGCATGGCCTTCCGTAGAGTGCCTCGAAAGGTGTCATACTAATACTAGATTGGAAGCTATTATTATAAGAAAACTCAACAAGAGAAATATGATCTTCCCAACTTCCACCAAAATCAAGAACACATGCACGAAGAAGATCTTCAAGAGTTTAATTCACATGCTCGATTTGTCCATCGGACTGAGGATGGTAAGCGGTGCTAAAATTAAGCTTTGTTCCCAAAGCTTTTTGAATACCCTTCCAAAATCCACTAGTAAATAATGGATCACAATCGCTAACAATAGAAGTAGGAACTCCATGCAATTTAACAATTTCTTTAACATAGAGTTTGGCCAAAAGAGGTACGGTCCGATTGGACCGAACGGGAATAAAATGGGCAGATTTTGTAAGTCTATCTACAATCACCCACAAACTGTCATGACCCGAACGAGAATGGGAAAGACCGTCAATAAAGTCCATGGAAACTTGATCCCACTTCCAAACTGGAATGTCCAAAGGTTGCAATAACCCACCGGGCCTTTGATGCTCGGCCTTAACAAGTTGGCAAGTCATGCAACGCTTAATGAAGTTAGCAATATCAGATTTCATTCCATCCCTATAATAAAGTTGTTTTATGTCCGCATACATTTTACTACTACCGGGATGAATGGTAAAATTAGAACGATGAGAATCTTCTAAAATGTCTTTATGAAGGTCATTAATATTTGGCACAATAAGTCTACCAAATTTTCGAATGCGGCAACGAGCATCGATTTCAAAGTCTTTCGGACCACCAATATCATTTTTATCCCTACAACTTTGGCTAAGATGAGCCAATTCGGGATCATGATTTTGAGCTTCAAGAATGCGGTTTAAAAGATATGGATGAGCCTCAAGGCTACATAAAACAAGAGATGTACACGAATCGGATTCACAATCTTGAATCTCACAAGTGGAAAAAGTCTCGAGATCATTCCATTCAGATATCATCATGGAAACAACTGCTTGTTGCTTTCGGCTAAGGGCATCGGCAACACGATTTCCCTTTTCGGGAGTATAGAGAATATCAAAATCATAAGATGCAAGGAATTCAAGCCAACGTTGTTGGCGCAAATTAAGTTCCTTTTGAGAGAAAAAATACTTCAAAGATTTATGATCTGTGTAGAGTACAAATTTCTCTCCCAAAAGATAATGACGCCAAATTCTAAGGGAGAAAACAATGGTCACGAGCTCTAAATCATGAGTGGCATATCTAGTCTCGGCAGGCTTTAATTGCCTAGAATCATAAGCGATAACACGTTCCCTTTGCATAAGAACGGCTCCCAAACAAACATGACTAGCATCGGTATAAACAATCAAGTCTTGGTTCCCTTCGGAAATCACAAGAATAAGAGCATCGGAAAGGAGTTCTTTTAATTTTTGAAAAGCAGCTTCGCATTTGTCTGAGCAAACATACTTAACTCCCTTCTTTGTCAAACTAGTAAGAGGCATGGAAATTTTAGAACAGTTTCTTATGAACCGACGGTAATAGCCCGCCAATTCAAGAAAACTATGGATTTCCATCACACTCTCCGGTCTCTTCCAATTTTGAATCGCTCCAATCTTTGAAGGATCCATGGAAATTCTGAATTCAGTAATAATATGCCCTAAAAATTTCACATGAGATTGCCAAAAGTGGCACTTAGAAAATTTTGCTTTTAATTGATTGCTCCTAAGAGTTTCCAACACAATCCGAAGATGTTTTTCATGCTCTTCCTCGGTTTTAGAATAAACAAGAATATCATCTATGAAGATGAGAACAAATCGATCGAGGAAGTCTTTGAAAACTCGATTCATAAGGTCAACGAAATAAGCTGGAGCATTCGTTAAACAAAATGGCATAACAAGCCATTCATAAGATCCATAACAAGTACGAAATGATGTCAAAGGAATGCTATCCTCTGCAATAAGAAGCTGATGAAAACCGGTTGCTAAGTCTAACTGTGAAAAGACCCTAACACCGCTAAGTTGATCGAATAAATCATCAACCCGAGGTAAGGGATATTTATTCTTGATGGTGAGATCATTAAGCTTGCGGTAGTCAACGCAAAGCCTAAGTGTATCATCAGATTTCTTCACAAAGATAGTTGAAGCTCCCCAAGGAAAGGAACTAGAACGAATAAACTATTTTTCTTCCAATTCAGATAATTGTTTACGCATCTCCTCATTTTCCTTATTGGACATACGATAAGGAGGACAAGTGATAGGTAGAACTCTAGGGATTAGGTTAATTCTGAACTCAATTGCTCTCTTAGTTGGTAATCCTAAAACGGGATCAAAGATGTCGGGAAATTTATAAACAACGTGAATGAGGGAAATGGAATCCTCCTCATCATCATTATCGTCATCATGCGGATTTAGAGAATATAAGGATGCTACCGAATTGGAATCTGAATCTTTAAGAATAATAGAAAACTACTTAACAGTTTGAGGATGTCGAAGATGAATAGTCCTCTCAGGACATAGGATGTGGGATTCATAACAACTAAGCCAATCCATTCTCAAAATCATTTCGAAACCTAAGTAACGCATAACATGCAAATCGACTCGGAAAGCATAATCACATAGAATAATCTTGACATCTTTACAAAACAAACTAAGAGTTGTGGATCAACCAACCAGATTTGCAATTCTCAATGAAGTCATCAAGCCCATAACATTTAAAGACAAAGTATCAATAAGTTCTTTTGATATAAAAGAGTGAGATGCACCCGTATCAAAAAGAACTCGAATAGGATGATCACGAAACATAACAATGCCATCAAGGACAGAATAAGAAATACCTTGACCAAGAGAAGTGTTACTAGGGGCTTGCACAACATTCAACTTTCCCTCTTTCTTGATTTGAATTTTGGTACATGAAGATATAAGATGACCCAAACTTTTGCAATAGCGACAATAAAGGGGTTTCAGACACCTATTTGAATAATGGTCCTTAGAACCACAATTGTAGCATTCTCCATGACTAGAGGTAAGAGTCTTTGCTACCGAAGTTACTTGCTTCCCTTTCTTATTGGGATTAGGTTTGAACTTAATAGGCCTCTTCTTGGTTATGTTGAAGTTCTGTTTGGCACCCATAACTTCAACATCACTCTCTTTATCGGCCTCTTCCAGTCGAAGAGCGATATCTACAAACTGATCGAAAGAAACTTCTAGTTTCAGAAGTAAAGGCTTTTTGAGGTTCTTATTCAACCCATAGATAAACCTCTAATTTTTCTTCAATGAGGTATTAATATACTCGACCCCATATTTAGAGAGGGATTCAAAAGATGCGACATAGTCAGTCATAAAAGATTCACCTTGAACAAGGTCAATAAAGCGCCGAGCTAAAGTTACTTTTTCAGCTTTCGGCACAAACTTTAACTCGAACCTTTCTCGGAATTGCTCCCAAGTAAGATCCGCTTCAACAATTACCAAAATTAAAAGCTCATACCAATCTAATGCCCTCTCCTGAAGCATGCTAGAAGCCACTTGGACACGATGTAGGTCCATAAGATTCATGCGAGAAAAGGTGTGGTCGCATGTTCTAAGCCAAGCTTGGACTTCTATGACGCTTTCGGAACCCTTGAATGGGCTTCCACTCAAATTGGTGTAATCACTGCCAAGGTTTTAAATCTCGGATTTCGGTCACATCTCGTCTCGAAGAATTTGGATAGCTTATCTCGTATCGGGTGAGATCTCAAACGAGATGAGTGCATCTCGGTCGTCCATCTCGGATTTACATCTCGGTTTCTAAAATTCATTTCGGAGTTATCTCGGAGTATATGTTATGTCGAAAATTAGTTTTCATACACCTAAATTTATAATACTAGTCACTACCTTAAGGAAAACACTATGCACTTACCTTGAATATATCACACGCTTATCATTAGTAATTTAGTATGGAAAAATATCACTTGTATCATGCAAAATAAACAAATAACTAGATTTCATGAATAATGTTCAATATAATATCATATGAGATAAAGTAGACAAGAAACAAACCATAACATATGCAACTTTACTTTGTTTGATCATTCACTTAACTTTCCTACATAATATAATGTCTTATTTCTACCTTTTATGATTTATAGTGCTGCAAGGGAAATCTTAATTTTATAACTTCAAATACAAAAGTCTACAAGTAGAATTAAGATATTCTATGTCTGGTTATAGTATTTAATTATTAGCAAACAAAATCTCATTAAGCAACTAATAGCATAGATATTTCAAACAAACGTAGAAAATAGCATACATAGTACAAACAATTTCAAACATTTAGTAATATTATAAGAAAAGCAAAAAAATGATGTACGAATGAACATGTAATCATCAAATGAAATTAATAGATGAAAGAGAATTCCTTTATTGCTTAAAAATATGCCTTGAGGAAAAATATTATAGCAGCAAAGACTAAATGAAATCAAATTGGGAATCCATTTAGAACATAAAGTTAAATAAGTGAAGCCCAAAATTTATAGCCGCAAAAAAAATCGGGTTAGGAAAAAAACTCAAGAAAGTGTCGAAAAAAGAAAAAAGAAATCGGATGTAAATTAATTTGGATCAGAAACCTAAATGAAAATCATAAAGTGAAATACTTACCATAATCGATGTAGATTTTATCATCTTCTTACACTCATCACTGCCGTAAAATAAGAGACGAAGATTAAATGAGATTTATATAAGAAATAAGGGTTAAAAAAAGTACAATTAAGAAGGCTTAAATTAAGGTAAAGGATGAGCTAGCCCAATACGGAAAAAGAGTTGATTTTTTCCAAAATTCAAAAATTCGGCCGATATCTCGCTGCTAAATCTCGTCCGAGATACCGGACGAGATACTGAAATCTCGTCCGAGATTTAGGTCAGACGAGATTCAAACGAAATTAGTTGTTTCGAATCGCCCAGTCTTGAAAATGAGATCTCAGCCGAGATCTTGGCCGAGATGAGCGAGATTTAAAACCTTGATCACTGCATAAGCATGCAAAACCGGATCGAGGATGAGTAGGCTCTGGAATGGGTCCGGCAGCTTGAGCATTCTTTACAAGATCCAAAAGCTGTTGGGCAGACATGAATACACCATCTTGAAGAGTAGCACTGGATTGACCAGCACTGGGATGGCCAGGTCTTACCATTTCTCTTCTTTAAGAAAGGAAGAAAGAAGAGGAAAAATGTTATTCTCAGAATGAATATCAAACAAACTTGATTGATAAAACAAGGAATCATAAAAGAAAATAGGATAGAATGGGTCATATTCCTAAGAGGGACTTAGGACAATGATCCTTGCTAGATTATTCTATATTGTTCCAAAGTTTGGCTCTGATACCAAGCTGTAATGCCCCACCTCTATACTCACACTAACCAAGGACACTACTGGGTAATGCCGTCAATTAGTACAAAGAATAAGGCTGTTGAGGAGCGATCATCTGTGTAATTTCTTTGTGCAGTACCGATATGTCAGATAGTATGTCATGCATTTCATTTCAAGAGGAAATCTAACATATCAAATACAAACTCAAAGCTACTACACAGTGGCTATGTGGCCTTTGGAAACAAATATAAAATAAGCATAACATAAATCAGTCACTGATATTCATATCACTAAGGTGGAAATAGATATGAATATAACACATAGAAGTGTACATCAAAGTAGTAGTCATACAAGATCCACTATATCACAAAAGAATAGGTACAAGTGCTAGACAAAAGAATATGTATACATCAAGGAGCCTCTATCTCGAATGTATAAAAACAAAACCTACTAAGCTAAAGTAGTTAGCCAAAAGTCAGAAGCTAGTCCCTGTTAAGCAGTCAAGTGGAAGCACCTGAAAAACCTCGGTCTGACCCCAGTATTATTTAAGAAGAAAAATAATGAACGGATCATTCTAGCTATAATTATCATGTAAGATGAGATAGGATAAGAGATATAACAAATATACATGATAACAACAAAAACCGTACAATATCTCAAATCTCCTCAAACACCAAAAGAATGTCATATTCTTTATTTTTATTCACCAAACCACAAATATTGATAGGGCTTATCAATAAAAATCACAAAAATTAGTGAAACACAAATTCTAGAAGTCAATAATTAAAAATCCAGAAAACATAAAAGGGGGAGGCTTATCATAAACGGGAGCATGAAAACTCACCAAACACGTGTATCACAAACGGGATGCTATCCCATGGGTCGCTAACCTATAGAGCCGGTGCAACGACGTAGTACAACGGTACGCCCGAGGAACCTGAAACTCAAATAAGCTGGAACAACGACGTAGTACAATGGGACACCCGATGAACCGAACTTCATAAAACCTATAGGTCGCTAGCCTATAAAAATAAGACGAAGCTCAACAGAATGGGGTACAGCCCCCCACGCGGACTTAGAGACATCGCATATCGCTAGTATAAACCACAAAATGATCATCATAGATCAATAAAAGTGTAAATTACATCAAGCTAGTAAATAGATGAGTTTAGCTTCATGTCCCATAACCATTGGCTTAACTTAAATATTTATGATCAAATTGTAGATTTCCACTTGAAAATTGTCACAAGATTTCAATCGAACAAGTCTAAGAATTAACCGACAAAGTAAACGCAAGCGTTTTATACCACTTGTTTTGCTAAGTCATTTAATTGGATTTCTCGTACGAATGAGGTAAAGGTTTGTATATACTAATAGATTGGAAAACGGTTTTAAAAATGAGCTTTGTATTTAAAAGTAGTGTTGAAATCGTTTTTGTGAAAGAGTTTGAGTATTTACTACTAGTATAGAAACCTTTGTATTTTAAAGTGACAAATCATAGAAACGGTTGTAAAAACAATCTATCACCAAAAATTCACATTCGACGACGTGAATTAAAACCATAAAAATCAATATCAAATCCATCAAATGAATATTCCCAAAAATCCAGAAAATAAGTCATCAAAGTCGAAAATAAATGACAACAACCAACCAGATCAACAAAAATCAATTAAAACGAAAATCCACTGAAAATTAGGCAAATTGGCTGAATTAAACAGCACCAAACGTCTGGTGGTTTTCCAAGACGTCTAAGCTGAGAATTTGGAAATTTTCTTCCAGATCACCTAGACGTCTGGGAATAACCTCAGACGTCTGAGATGTACATCTGGAATTTTTATTCCAATGGCCCAAACGCCTGAGTGTTTTCCCAGACGTGTGAGCTGAAGCTCAGGGCAAAAGTCAGCCTAGGCCATTAATGGCCAAATCAGTTCGGAAGCGATCGGATGAGCGATGGTGGCTAGAGATTTATGCCAAGCGAATACTCAGCCCTATAGGCTCCCCAATACACTCCAAACAACATGTCCAAACATCCATAGTAGGATTTCATAGATTTTGACTTTAAAATACCAAAATTGGAAAATTCACCAAAACCAATTCAATCCAAAAGCAATTGAACATGAAATGGATGTTAGGAATTCATACCTAACAACAATGAAGGCTATAGACATAGATGTGAGTTCAAGAATTCACCTTTAAACTCAATAACAAGGAATGAGAAGCTCTAAAACAAAGCAAGATCAATCTCTCTTCAACTTCACTTCAAGAACCTTCAATCTATGATCAGATGCAAAGTTTTTCCTAAGTTAGGTTATAGGAAAAATTCAAGAATTGAAGAGAAATTGAGATGGAGAAGGTGAAAAGCATGCTTACCTAAGCTCCTCCTTGATTTTGGAACTTGGATTTGAATTTCCTAATAATCTAGGGTTTAGGAATTCTAATTTCCTATCCTTTCCCCCATTTTTCCTTTATGACTTGAGTGTTAAGAGTAATGAAATGAATAAATGAAGATGAGTGGAGTGGGAGGTGTTTGGTAGAAGGTTTGGGTTCTCTTATTGGGTTAGTGGGCTAAAACACAACCCAAAGTCCAAACAAAATACCAAAATCCTAATCAACTCCAAACATATCAATGTTTATACTCAAAAAAGTTGTAAACGCCATTTTGAACTCAATGGAAGTGGTCTCGAGTCCGGATTTGGCTGTTTGCAAAAAGTCACATTTCGAACTTTAAATTCAACAAACGATGCTATATTTAAATAAAACATTTAAATATATAATCGTAAAATATGCTGGTTGTTACACTAGCCGTTCATGAATAAGAGGAAGCTAGGGCTTGAAACCCTAGGTTTTTTTGCAAATTAGAAAATCTTGTGGCCTTATATAGGAACTTTTCGCGCACTATTCATCCGAAAATATTTTGAACTCCAAATGTAGCGTACCGCCTGGCGTTTA
Organism: Allium fistulosum; assembly: GCA_030737815.1. NCBI lineage: Eukaryota > Viridiplantae > Streptophyta > Magnoliopsida > Asparagales > Amaryllidaceae > Allium > Allium fistulosum. The sequence goes on along the minus strand of CM060907.1, from coordinate 588,323,528 downwards.
TAATGTTTTACCCATATTCCGAACACAATGGAATATATATCGTAGGCCAATTCCATCATATATAGAAGATAGGTTTTCAAATCGAATTATTTTAATTAAAATCTTTTAATAAATTTCTAGGCTTTTTTAATTCGCCCGACCAAACCCTAAGTCCAATTGACATGAAATTTGGAATCCTATTATAATATACTATTACGGATCCAATAAAACTAGTTTCGTCGTAATCCGAGACAGTGTCAAAAATGCCTATTTTTACATGTTAAGTAAAACTAGAAATTTCCAATTTCTTTTTGTTCACTTTTAATCAAAATTAAAAGTTTACGAACATCATTCTAATTTAACTAGAATTTAAATTAACTTTATAAATCATTTTCATTCAAATTAAATTCAACATTCAATTATTTCCATAATTTCAAATATTAAACTAAATAATTTAATTACCAAATAAATCAGTATATTTGAAATATGAGTTATTTAACTTACATAATTAACTTCTGAATATTTAAAATCAATTAAATATTCTAAATTCAGATGACTGAAAAACCGGGTTGTTACATACTTCCCCCTTAAAAAGAATTTCGTTCCCGAAATTACTATGTAAGAAAAATGCTACAACTTTATTAACTTTCAAAACAAATTAGTTAAAATAGATTACCAAATTCTTTTAAGTGTTTAACTTTCCCAAAATCAATTAGTTACAACTTTTATAAAAGCTTTTCTTAAGTTTCTAAATTCATACTTAGTTATTTACTAATACCATTCCATAAATCAATTAAGATAATTACACATTATAACTCACAATTCAAAATTTAAGTTATCAAACTTTTCTAAAATTCTCAAAAAATTCCTAACGCCTTAAATTTTCAGAAAAATTCGCTAGAGTCTCCTTTGCGCGGTCGATCTTAGTAAAATCACAATACATACATACATACATATATATATATATATATCACAAATATACATCTCATCTTCGAGGATGAGGCATCCCGTAGGGAAAACATATAAAAGTATGATATGTAATCTGAGATATGTACCTTATATATTATTTAGCGAGCATATACGGCTAATATAGCGCGAAAGCGAGCTCCAAATGCGAAGCATACGCCATCCGCACCTACAAACACTCAACAAACCAATGAGAACATTTATTTAGAAAATAATATCAATATATAACATAACTATACAATAATCATATGCAAATGAAACACATGCAACAAAAGAAACATGCAACAACTAACATCCATTAAATTCATTCATTTACCATTTAGTTTTCATCTAATTAGTTTACATTCAACTAATTTATATTCTATAACTTCCAATATGTTAACATGCATTTATTAATATTCATTTCATTAATTATTCAATTGGTTAACAATCATTCTATTCACATTAATTTTTATTCCAATTAAATCTAATGAACTTACATTCAATTATAATTATATTCATTTACATTCACATTCATATTCACTATCCACTTTTATTTAATTCATGTTCATTTACATGTACATTCATTCTTTACTTACATTCATTTCAACATTTTTATGTTTACTATCAACTCACAACTTAAGTTATATTCAATTTTAACAAATAACATGCCAAATCATATTCAATTAACTCATTTATTTTCATTAGTTCAATTCAATTCATTTCATTAATTCAATTATTAATTCATTTTACAACTAAAGCTAAATTTCATTTTATAACTCATTATTCATTTCATTACTTCATTTCATTGATTCATTTTGAATATCAAAATCAACTTCATTTAATTTTACTTAAGTTAAATTCCTTAACAACATTTCATTCTATTTGACTTAAATTAAAATTTAACTTATAATTCAAATTCAGATTTTATTTTGCTTAACAAAATTGTTTAGCCATTTTAATATTTGGTTCTACTTTATATTTTCTTATTTTATAAGTTATACAACTTATTTATTTACAATTTCATAAATATTTACTTAAGTTTATTCACAGTCTCATATTTTATAATTTCAATTGATGGTTATACAATCACTTTACCACTCAAGTTTATATTTAATTTTATTTGATTCATTCCAAATATCTATCTAGTTCATTTCAAATTCCATTAGATTTATTTAACTCTTCTTTGGTTAAACTTTAATTTCATATAGTTCATTTTACTAACTCAATATATTTAACTTCACTTAAGTTAAAATTTTAATTTCATATCTCAATTTCACATTTTCTTTTCTTAACTATACCATTTTCAATTTATAAATTCAAAATACATTTTCTATATATTTGTCAAATCATAATTTGGATTTTAAAATCAAACATTATTTTATCAAAACTAAACTTCATTGGTAATTATTAAGGTAGCAAATTCATTACTTAGAAACTCAAAAATGAATACTATTGATGCTGCAGTCACCACCCTTATTATTTCCCAGCGACTGTAGTGAATTCAGTGCTTTTAATTTCTTTTAAATCCTTTTATTTATAAAATACATTCATAAATTTATACTTATATAAATTCACTTTATTTCACTTTGCTTATATAAGTTCATTTCAATTTTGTTTATCTTTGTTTAGATTGATAATGATAACACCTTTTATTTAAACACAACAAATAATAAATGACAATAATTAAATATTACCATTCGTTAACAACCAACAAATCATCTAACTATAATATTTTCTGAAAAACTATTCTTTATATAGAAAATATAATCAAAGTAAAATTATTTCATTTACCCAATTTAAAAACAATATCGTGTTAGTTTGCTTGCTCAAGTGTTTTGGAATCCCAACCGATGACGTTAGCCAGATGCATCGACCAGAACCCAAAATTCAAACTTAACAAAACAAACAACCCAATATAAAACATTTTTATATCACTAACAAATACGCACTCATATATATATGTACACTCAGACTCAGTCTATGGTATTACTAACCATATTTTTAATGAGTACCCATCAAAGCCTAGGTTTATCGCTAAACCCAAAGCTCTAATACCACGCTGTGACGACCCGCAAATCCGTACTTTTTGAATCGGCAATAAACCACACATGTCCGACCCAAAAAGCACAGAATGACGAAAAGTCATGAGAAAGAAGAGAGAGGGTGAGAAGAAAGAAAGAAGAGTAAAGAAGAGAAGAGAAGAAGAGAGAAACAGAACCATAACAATATAGAATCTTACATCGCAGCGAAAAAACATATAATATAGATGAATAATCTTTACAAAAGAGAAACTGTAATATACATACATCAATTAGAGTACACAAATAAATAATTATCAACCTAGACAGTTATAACAACCTGTCCCCACAAATGCTGATAATTTACAACAACAATGCAGCGGAAAATAATCAGATACGTCTATACGACATGAAGATCTCCAGCTCATCTGCTGAAGCTCCAAAAGCACCAAATCTGAACTTGTAAATATACTCGGTCTAACCCGAGCATTGAAAGGGAAGATCGCCCGGATCAGTCTGGTAAACCAACGTGAGAAAAACACATCTCAACTGATTTTATTTTAAAGTTACAAAGACGTTCTTTTTCAAAAGAAAGGTATCTCGTAAGACATGCCCACACATAAACACGGACGAATTTTCCCTTATGATAACCAAAACATTTCATATCAAATCATGTTATATTATAATAGTGTCTATTATACAAATAATAATCAACATAGCTGAAATTGTTACCATTATTAAATTCTAGCAATACTAGGCTCTACAAACAAAATGGAAGGCACGTAGTGGATATTGGATTCCATATAAATAAGTAGGTAAGGGACTACCTTCCGTACAGTACACTTCTAGAGGGATGCACCTAGGGAGCAGATATTGGCCACCTAAACCAACACAAGACCGGCCTACCCCTTCCCTGGATAGTACCAATTATGTCATCACCCCGGTCGTTACCGACCTTTAACGGGTACCCAGGTCATACATTCACCACATACTTAGACATGTGTAGAGTAAATCTAGAAGGATGATGACATCTCCTAATGAGAGCGACCCACTTAGCCTTGCTGCTTCTACCCTATTTTAGTCATTTCCTAGGTGTGAGGTCAAAAGAGGTATCTAATACCTTTCATATATCACATCATCTTAGAATGCCACATTGCCATTTTCGTTGACTACTAATTGCCTTCCACAAAAATACAACCCTTGAGCTCAAACGTCTCAAGGAGAGTGTTAAGCTAAGATAAGTTTCCTTCTCTGCAATAACAGATGTATGTTTGTAAAAATAATGTACGTAATCTCAAAAAATGCACTGTCAAACATCCATCCATACAAGTTGTCTAGGAAAAGGACAAACCGAAGGTACTTTCCTACCACATCCTATCGGGAATCACCCCTAGGATTAGTAGCGAATAGTCCTTGCATTGGATATTTCATAATGAAGAGACCACTGCAACTATATGTATACTGGGATTCTAACCCCAAATGATCAACAAGAAGTCAATCACTACGAAATCCTAAATATCAATATCATCAACAAACCTGCACAATTGTTGCATATAGGTTGGTCCGAAGTGGTTTTTGGATAAATCGATCCCGGTCTCTTCGCACCAACAACGCAAAAGCGTTACTTAACCTCATACAAAAACCAAGTCTTTTAGACTTATCACGTTTCCAACTTTCAACTTGCTATCCTTAGGTCAGGAAAAAAGCTCGGTAGATTGGAGTAATCACTCCGCACAACTCGAATCAACATCCTTTACACCAAACGATAATCAAGCCTAGACAGATGGCTATATGCTAATTGTACGACTAAATAGTATCCACATCAAGTCGAGAAAATAAAATAACCAAAAATATAATTTAGCACTTAAACAGTCATTAGGCCTGATTTATTAATCTTTTATTAATTAGATCACTTTTCCAAATCTGTTACTTCAAAATATCTTTAAAAAGATATATTCTCAAAACCATTTCAATATTTGGAAAACATTTCATAAACTTATTTTAATAATAAGTGAATTCACGACTTATTTTATTTTCAAACCATTTAAACTCCATTTTAAAATATCACTTTCAAAAACGTTCATTTTAAAGATTTTTCACTTTAAAAACGTGCATATATTTCCTTTTATAAAAATCCATATTTAGCTTATCAAATTAAATTGATTTCACATTTACAAACCAGTGTTTATAATCCACATTTCTATTTTATAGAAACTTCTATTTATAAAATTCTTTTATTAACCAATTTCCTATTTATCTCATTTATATGACAAAATCCCATTGTAAGCTTATTTACTTATAAATTTCTTTATTTACACATTCATTCTTTTGTAATCTCATTATTTATAAAGTCCATTATAAATTCATTTCTAAATTTCTGTTGCAAATCCATTTACAAATTTGATTATAAATCCAGTTCTAATATTTATAAAACACCGTTTATAAAATTCCATTTCATTAAATCTCTTTATTAATAGCATTCCTTTATAAACTTTCATTTTAACACTTATAAAACTCGTTTATAATTACATTACTTTTATTTATAAAATATCAATTTTATAAATCTTATATATAAACCATTTATAATAAGTTCAAAATTCTCAATTTAACTTATTTTACAAAATAGTTAACTTCATATTTCAAAAATCATATTTAAGTATATTTCACAAAACCATAATTTTTATAACATAAAAGTTATAACTTTTTATTTATTTAACATAAATCCATTTCTTTAACAATTCAAAAATTATTAAAACATATATATTTTCAAAATCCCTTTGAAATCCCTTTTAAATTGAAATCATCATTTTAATATTTAAAATTTTCAAAAATATGGCCCAATGCTGCAAAAGTACTAAGTAAGGGAATTCACATCAATAAGAGCAAACATGACATCCATCACATCAAACATCACATAATACAACATAAATCAACAATGGTGAGGAATCTAGTTGGATCCCTCCAACCTATAACCTGCAACAAATATACATATGAGAAAAATATGTACGATATCTGCTTTGAGGCAGACGTGCGTACAAAGGTTCATTCGCTCATAAACGGAAACGTTAGGGTCTCATCTGCTCCAATAGGCAGGAATATATCCAACTACTAATAATATAGCATAACATCCAAACAATCATTATATAGCATAAAATAAATTTATTCCCACTTATATAAAATATAAGTGGGCCAGAGAGAGTGAGTTTTACTCACTTTGCTTGCAGTCGTCGTTGAAGCGTTTTATTTCGATTAAAATTAAACGAGCATTTAATTTCAACAAAAATTTCTTGCGAGCTCCAAATCGATCCAATCCAATTTATATGCCTATTTTAGTAACGAGTGTAATGCAACTCATTTCGTCTGAATCGGACCTTGTATGAAAAGGTTATCGTATTTAGAAGATTACACGGATTTTAAATATAAAATTATTTACAATTTTAATTTACATTTTAATCCCTCAATAATCCTTGCCGTTGATTTCTTTCCCTACCCAGATCTGGAACATCCCTCCTAATCCTTCTTCTTCATTCATCAAGCTACCAAGAAACCCACTACGTCAACGTTTGACGAACGATTGCTCCATCCATACGTCGCCATGGCTCGATCCAACTCCACCGCTACATGCGCAACACCACCCCGCACCCACGACCGCACCTCCTCCTCCTTCCAGTACCGTACGATTTTCCCTAGAAGCCAGCATGAACGTGGCCATTTTCTGGCTTCCACAGTGAACTAAAGACGATCACTACCGTTGATACGTAGAGCTTGCTAAGATCTTCATCTTTCCAGTTGACGTCGTCGCCTAAAAGTACGTGGATGATTAGATATCGAGGAGAGAAGAGGAGGAGTTTCTGGCCGTTTGTGAATATGAGGCAGCTAGGGCTTGAAACCTTAGGTTTTTTTGCAAATTAGAAAATCTTGTTGCCTTATATAGAAACTTTTCGCGCACTATTCATCCAAAAATATTTTGAACTCCAAACGAAGCATGTTTCTTGGCATTCATAATGTTTTACCCATATTCCGAACACAATGGAATATATATCGAAGGTAATTCCATTATATACGGAAGATAGGTTTTCAAATCGAATTATTTTAATTAAAATCTTTTAATAAATTTCTAGGCGTTTTTAATTCGCATGACCAAACCGTAAGTCCAATCGACATAAAATTTGGAATCTTATAATAATATACTATTACAGATCCAATGAAACTAGTTTCGTCGAAATCCGAGACAATGTAAAAAATGACTTTTTTTACACGTTAATTAAAACTAGAAATTTTAAATTTCTATTTATTCACTTTTAATCAAAATTAAAAGTTTACTAACATCATTCTTATTCAACTAGAATTTAAATTAACTTTATAAATAATTTTCATTCAAATTAAATTCAAAAATCAATTATTTCCACAATTTCAAATATTAAATTAAACAATTTAATTATCAAATAAATCAATATATTTGAAATATGAGTTATTTAACTTACAAATTTAACTTCTGAATATTTAAAACCAATTAAATATTCTAAATTCAGATGACTGAAAAACTGGGTCGTTACAACAAAGGACTCCCTTATTTTGAATTAGCACATTTTACAAGTAGAAATTCTTTTGCATAAGTAACACTGGTGCTTTCACTAGGAATTGAACTCAAGAAATAAGATACTTTACCATAGATTCCATGACTTTTCCTGAACTCCAAAACATTCCTCAGGAAATAAGATACTTTACCCTGGATTCCACGTCTTTTCTTGAACACCGTAACATTTCTTGGACTCAACAAAGGTCTTTGAAACTAGAAGCCTTTTATTCCCAAATACCTACTCATATTACAAGCTTGTAAATAGTGGAAAATATGCAAAAAATGATGAGGAGCAAATAATGATCCTTAGGAATTTCGCCCAAATGAGAATGATAATTCAAACTCAAGCGAAGGCGACGATCTTCAAAGGAGACCCATGTACTAGATTAGATCAATGCCATTAAAGTAGGAGAGATAAAATAACGTCTTAAAAAGAAAGTGAGGATCAGAGAAGGAAAGAAGTTTTTTACCAATTTAACAACACCATTTAAAAAGACTAAAGGCTCCCAAAATACTATTCCTTCAAGGAATCCAGATCAATGTTATATACTCCCCTCCAAGTGTTATAGGAAGTAGTCTACCTTTATACAAAAGCCAAGCTGGAATACTGACCCTCGAACAAGTGAACTCAGGGAAAAAAGAAGGATAAGGGAGGAGAATATTACAAATATCATAAGGTAAACGGACATGAGACCAGAATTACCAAGCCTTATCGAGAACGATTGGAAAACAATTAAGGCATGGAGAGTTGGATGTGTTCATTAAATAAGATAATAAGGAAAGCTTGGGAATCAAAAGAGTAATAGGGAAGTAGTTAATTTTAAAGAAACTCAAATTTTCACAGACAAAGGTAATGTGTTCATATGAATCTAGTTTTAAAAGAAATTTTCAAGTATTATCAAATCAAATTTAAATGCTTTTTAAAATTTTCAAAAATCCTTACCACGATAATAACTCAAAACCGACAAAAGGAGGAATTTTATTTATAAACCAATTTTTATGAAAACCTTCTTAACATTCGATAAGAGTGGTAAAAAAAGTACATTTCCTCAAAGAAATTTACACATCCCCTCAATGAGTATAAATATTGAGGCGACTTGTAACACCCCATAAATTAATAAATGACAAATTAAGAGATTAATAATGAGAATTAAGATTTAAGTGGTTAATAAAACTAAGTAATAAAATGGAATAACTATTTGGGTGTTCATTTATTTTTCTAGATTATTGTTTAATAAAGGTTAAATAAAAAGAAATAAATGAATATGAGGGGAAAGGGTCAACAATCTAGCTATTGATTGGAATAAGGATAACCACTTTCCTCTTTTCATTTCATTATACGCTCAAAATAAAATAAAAAGCTTAAAGAACTTTAATGGTGGTTACGATCTAATAAAGAAAAAGAGGAGAAGAAGAAGATCAATGATAAGAAAACAAGAAATGTCAATCAACCAAGGAATATATGTAAGTAATATATTCCATAAACCTTTTCTTCCATTAATCACTTGCGGTTGAGTTAATGTTGAATATTACTTGTGTTTTGATCTAAAAAATTTATATGGTGCTAGGAACACATTATTAGAGTTGGGTTTTGATTTATATAACTACCCTATAAGTAAATAAATTGATATGAAGTATGTGAGAGCGATATATTATAGAAAATGACTAGAAATAATGAGCTTGGGGAATTTTATCAAAGAAAATACATGTAATGTATTCTATGATTTTCTGGATAAAAAACAAGTGATTTCCAAAAGAAAATATGCTTATCTGAAAGTATATTTTGGGTGCTAAAAGGTAAGTAATTGGGGGTCGAAAGGTAATTTAATTAAATCAATTTTTTGATAATTGATCAATAGACTAGATCTACAAATTATGTTGATCATGTCAGGAAAGTGCATAATAATGGTAACCTAGGACTAAGTCTAATGAATCGGGAAATGACATTCAAAAAGTTATTGTCATATGTGTAGAAAACGGTTCCCATCATGTAATGAGGGGCAGTGGAGCTGAACTAAGAGTCATGAACCTGAACCTAAGTATCGTGACTTAAGTAAGAAAGCCACAAAATGTTAAGTATAATGTTAGGCTCGCTAAACCGAAAGGGTTACTCAAGGGTCGAAGTCGGATTGAGGGAACGATGGCGGTAAAATAAGTCTTGCATGGAGGAGGTGATTTTAGAACCTTAAAGATTAAGTCATCACTAAATAAGAAAGTTAAACTAAGGCAAGCTTTCCTAAATAAGACAACGGGCAGTGATTGTCGAGAGTAGTAAACTCTTAGTAAAATCTTGAAACCGAAACTAGTAACTTCCGAAAGTAGAAACGTATGTTAAGGCTTAAGATAGTTGAAACTAATCTTAGACCATTGATGATAATGTAAAAACTTAGCTTTATGAATTGCTAAGAGAAAAGCCTAATTTATGATTGGTTAGGTAAGTAAGTTTTGTTTGGTAGATGACGTATAGTTTGATTGGCAGTCAAGAAACCGAAGGCATAGGAGTAAGGCCTTATTGGCATTTGGAAATGAAAGTGTAGGTGTAAGGTCTTGGTGGCAACCGAAATGTAGACATAGGTGTAAGGCCTAATGTGGCAACCGTAACCAAATTTTTTTGTGTAAGGCCTAAAATGGAAATCATAATCGAAAGTGTGGAGTACGGCCTAAGAAGACATCTGAGACATGAAATCAATTGGTGTAAGGCCTGTTGTGGCGACCAAAGATTTGGTAAAAGACATAAGGCCTGACGTGGTAGTTATGTACTGAAAGCACGGTTTGTGTAAGGCCTAAAGTGGCAACCAAAATATGAAAGCACAGGTATAACGCCATGTGTAGAAACCGAACACGTAAGATAAACAGACATAAGGCCTAGAGTGGCAGCCGAAATTGATAGTAAATTTACTAGAATTAATTAAAGGCATAAGGCATTAGTGGTAGCCGAATAGTAAGACTTAAACCTATCGTCTATTGTATAAGCCTTAAGGCCTCAGTGGTAGCCTAGGATAGAGTGGTTCAGATATTGGTTGGTAAAGAGAATGATCGCTAATGGCAGGTTGCATGAAATGGCTATTTAGCCCAATTTAGACAACATTGGCCTTATTTATGTACTAAGTTGTTTAGAATGAATATTATGTTATAGTGAGAGAAAAATCTATTCCATGGTTTAATGGTGCGGTCAGTAAGTTCTTTTAAGGGTGATATATTGCTTATATCAGATTTTATGTTTTGGTTTTGTTTTATTATTGTTTGTCTTCTTATGACTTCAAGACGTACGCTTGTAGAATACAAACACCTTGGGGAAGGTACACTTATGATGTATTTGTGTTTGATATATACATATGTAGGTGGGTATGTCTATCCTTTTATTATTTTTTCACTTTCTTCCTTTTCATTTCTAATGAAGACCTTTTTAGCAGAAATGGATTTGAGAAGCGGAAGAATCATAGTAGGAGGAACCAATGTTAGGAGTTAGAATGACAACACACAAACTGTTGAAGTGAATGGAAGGGAGGTGCCTCGAGCAGCCAAGAATTAGGTATTCCTACCTGTTGTGGGAATGGATATGAATGTTTTCTTCCAACAGTTCATGATGCAAATGATGAGAGAGAACATATCAAAAGTAGAAGAGCCGAGAGTGTTTGTATAAGAGGATTTTTCAAAGTTGAATCAGGACTACCTGAACCTAGGAGGTAAGATGTTTACTGTGAGAGTGCCGACGGTGTTTAAATTAGCTAAAAGTTAGTGAGGTTATCTTCAAGGAGTTAGGTTTGAATGATGCATATAAGAGAAGGATAGATTTGAGACAACTACATGAAGACGCTTTGGATAAGTGGGAGACTATGACTGCATAGACTCCATAAGAGGAGTATATTTTGCAGCGGTTTAGGGAATTTCGAGTCTCAGAGAAGTGTGTTGTTGAGAGAATCCATCAATCTCAAGCAATGAGATATTTCTATGAAAGAGTAAGTAATAACCCGCATATTTTACAATTTTATATTTAAATATTTTATTTAAATATAACGTCGTTAATCGGATTAAGGTCCGAAAAGCTACTTTTTGCAAACGGTCAAATCAGGACTCGGGACCACTTCCATTGAGTCCAAAATGGCTTTTGCGACTTTTTTGAGTATAAGCTTCGATATGTTTGGAGTAAGTTGAATTTTCCTATTTTCTGTTGGGCTTTTGGGTTTGGGTTTGACCCAACTCATCATATACTCTAACTCAGCCCCTCTCTTCATCCATTCTTCCTCATTTCATTTCTTTTACTCTAGCTAAACTAAAAATGGTGGAAGAGAAGAGGAATTAGAAATTCCATGCCCTAGATTGAATAGCAAACTCCAAATTCTTGCTCCAAACTCTTGGAAAAGCTTAGGTAAGCTCCATCTTCATCTTCTCCATCTCTTCTCCTCTTTAATTTCTGAAATTTCCTAAACCCTAACTTAGGAAATGTTTCATTTTGAGCTTTAGATTGAAGCTCCTTGGGTTGAAATTGAAGAGTGATTGTTCTAGCTTTGCTTGTAGCTTCTCTCTTGTGTTTTTGGGCTTAAAGGTGAGATTTTTGAACTCACATCTAAGCCTATAGCTTTTGTTGTTGTTGGGTATGAATTCCTAACATCAATTCATTTGTGTTCGGTTTGGATCGATTCGGTGAATTGTCAAATTTTTGGTTTTGAAATCCAATCTTTGATGTTGAACACGTTATCGGAGTGTTTCGGAGGGCTAGACGAGGCTGGGTTGTTGTTTGACGTAAGTCCTTGGCCGTGGTCGCTCGCTCGTTTCCCCGTTCCGTGTTTTCGGATTTGCCCCAAAAGGGGCTAGGCTGATTCTACTCTGGTAGCAGGTTTAGTCGACTGAACCAGTAGGTCAGTCGACTGAACCAGACCTAGGATTTTGCCTGGGTCTGTACCAGTCGACTGACCCTCTGTGTCAGTCGACTGACTCTGGGGCAGGAATCTGCGTACCCCTGTGTCAATCGATTGACATCCTGGGTCAGTCGACTGACCTGGAAACAAAATGTTTCTAGGCTCTGGGCCAGTCGACTGACCTGCTTGTCTTAGCTTATTTGTTGTTTTGCTTTGATTTCCAATTTTGATCGATTTGTGCCATTCCAATCTGTTATTATCGCATTTTGACATTGATGATTCCTTTTTGACTTCACACACGGGTTTTTATAAAATGATCTTTTCAAATTTTCTCGTTTCTCCAAATTTATAATTTCTATTCCAAACACAAACACAACTTTGCACTTCGAGCGAAGAGGGAGGAGAATTAAATGATTAGATAAAACGCGTTCTATGAACACGTGTGTTCATCTTTCCAGTTAATTCCTAATTTATTCGTTTGACCGTTTTGACCTTCGGGTCTGGTTTACCGATGATATGAGGTGAACTTTGTATTGCTTTGAGTGTGAAATTGGCTAACGGTTAGTAAACCGTTTAGTGCGAACGTGTGGTATGGGACTCACGTTAACTTTTTTCGGATTCCTTTCTGAGAGTTATGACACATTTCGCCAGTTAGTGATGTCCAGTACTGGGCCTTCGGACCTTCACCACTACGGTTTGTTGCCTTCGGGGTTTGTTGCCTTCGGGCTTGAGTCTTCGGGGTTTGTTGCCTTCGGGTATGTTGCCTTCGGGTATGATGCCTTTAGGTTTGTGCCTTCGGGTTTGTTGCCCTATAGTATCGCTTTTGGAGTTGGTCCATCGTCGCCGCTCGAGTGATATTGGGTTTGTTGCCTTCGAGTTTGTGGATCCTTGTTATACAGTACTGAGCTCGAGCATCTTTTGTTTCTTTGACAATTATATTTCCCTAGTGTATCGCCTTTCGGGGTAGGTTCTTTGAACCACATGATATATATAGCGATTACCTTGTGGAAACTTGTGTTACCTATATTGTTATTTGTTATTTGCCTTTTGGCTTGATTTGGGATATGATATCCTTGGTTTATTCAAGTTGCCTATGATATGAGGCTTGTTATGAATCATCTTATGTTAGATGACTTGGTTATCTCTTTTGGAGATATTTGTTGTACTTTATGACTATGTATGTTCTTTATCATTTAGTTTATCTAACTGATTTGTTTAGCTAGACTGACCCGTGTATCTTATACTCGGGTCAGACCGAGATGTTTCAGGTTAGGTACATTAGACACAGCCTATTTTGCTTCCGCATGGACTATTCCGCTAGCTCCTTTTTGTCATAGCTTTTGTGTAGTCCTTTTTGTTTGTAACTCTGATATATACTCTATTGAATCGTCTGTATATTTTGGTTTTCTTACCACTTGACTTGTATCATTTTGTAAACTCTGTAATGTATCTGTATATGTGTAAATGTATGTGATGATCTACTGTTCTGTGATGTGTATTACATTTAAGTTGTCATATTTGTTCTGATTGATCCTTCAACCACCTATGGCTTTATGTTAAGTATTTATTGGATATGTCGATTCACTTGAGAGAAATATAGATATATGCTACCTTGTCGACGTATTCAGTAGATAATTAAGGCAAGGCTATAGATGGTCGCTCCTAACCAGCTCTATTCTCCACATTAGCAGTCAGTGTTACCTTGTAATACTCTTTGCTAATGTGGGTCTCGGAGTGGGGCGTCACAGCTTGGTATCAGAGCTGAGTTCAGAACAAAATATGATAAACATAGAACAGAGACACATATTACGGTACATCAAAGTGTATTACTTATGTTACAAATCTTTGAATCGTCGTGCCTTATTTCTTTCCGTGCCTTGGGGGTAGATAGAATTTTGGGAATACCTCTAGGAATGCATTTTTATTCCATAGTATTCCATATTTGAATAAATGATATCTACCTTGTGAATAATCTTTTCTTTTCTTAACTTTCAGCTAATGGCCGGAAGAGGCAGAGGACGATGCACGGATGCTGGGCAATCCAGTGGCTCGCATCCGGACGGCGTTTATATGTCTGCCGATCAGTTCTTGGAGTTATTGCATCTCCTCCACGCAAGTCTGCCTTTGCACGCTTGTGCAGTGATTTTTCTCATCTGGGTGAAAAGCCATTCAAAGGCTCCAAGTCCGTTCTTGAGGTTCAAGCTTGGATTCGCACATGCGAGCGTATCTTTTTTTGCATGGATCTTTCTGACCATGATCGAGTTCTTGTAACTTCTAGCTTATTGCAAGAGCGTGCCCTCGATTGGTTCGAGCTTCTTATATCCAAACTTGATGAGTCTGTTCTTTCTTGGACTCAGTTTCGGGAACGATTCGAACTCAAATTTGTTCCTGAATCTGAGAAAGTTTTATTAGCCCGTCGCTTCCTTGAGTTGAAGCAAGGGAAGTCCTCCGTTTCTGATTATGTTGCATCTTTCGAGGCCTTATCTAAGTATGGTCTTGAATTCATTAGCACTTCTCATAAGAAGAATATGAAGTTTGTCTTTGGTTTTAAGAAATATCTTAAGAAGTCTCTAATGCTCCAGCTTAAGCTTTCTTTTGAGGAGTTGGTTGATTCCGCACTTCATCTCGAGGCCATCGAGAAGGAGTGTGATAGTGGTGATGATGTTGAGGTTCGCAAGAACCCCAATAAGAAGAAGTTTCCATTTCATAAGAAGGGATCTTTCCCTTCCAAGAAGAAAAAGCCTATTGAATCTGGTTCTAACTCTCAATCTGCTGGAACACCTTCCGTTCGAAAGTGTTTCAATTGTGGTTCTTCTGATCATATGATCTGAGCTTGTCCTAAGCCTCTCTTCTGCCGTTATTGCAAGAAGGAAGGTCATCATATTTCTTCCTGCCCTACTGTTCCTAATGCCAAGTCTGGCAAGCTTTATGTTGCTAAGGCTTCTGGGGGTTCTTCTCAGCCCGGAGGTATATCTCCATCTATTTTGGAAGGTTCTATTTTATTTCATGACCGTAGTATTCGAGTTCTTTTTGATACGGGTGCATCGCATTCATTCGTATCGAAAAAGCTCGTCGATGATTTGTCTTTGGATGTTTCTTGTTTGGTTACTTCGTTAAGGATAGCAAATCCTATTGGGGGATTCGCAACCCTTAGCATGCTTTGTGATGATGTTGAGATTGTTTTATGTGGCTTTTCTTTTCGTGTGAATCTGCACATTATTTCTTATTTGGGATTTGATATGATTTTGGGTATGGACTGGCTAGTGAGATACGATGCCAGGATTATTTGTTCTAAAAGAATTTTAATCTTCGACATTCAGATTCGTCTACTCAGCTATCACTTGTTCTCCGGAATGTGGATAATTCCGAAATGGCTTTATGTTCTCTTGACTCACGAGATGATGATGATATATCTCGTATTCCTATTGTTTGTGACTTCTTTGATGTTTTTGAGCCAGTTTCGGGTTTGCCACCCAAGCGGGCGATCGAGTTCCGCATTGATCTCATTCCAGGTGCAAAGCCAGTTGGGCGTCCTCCCACGAGGATGTCTACAAAATAAAATGAGGAACTCAAGAAGCAGCTTTTAGAGCTTGAGTCCAAGCAGTTGATTCAGTCCAGTTTTTCACCGTGGGGTACCGCGGTCGTCTTCGTGAAGAAGTCCGATGGAACTCTTAGGCTTTGCATCGACTATCGCAAGCTTAACGAGTTGACCATCAGGAATAGGTATCCCTTGCCGAGGATCGATGATGTGTTCGATCTATTAAGTGGCGCTAAGGTCTTCTCTCAGCTCGACCTTGCCACTGGTTTTCATCAGCTTCGAGTCGCGGAAGATAGCATACCTTTTATAGCTTTCCGCACTCGATATGGTTCTTTCGAGTGGCTCGTTATGCCGTTCGGTTTGACGAACGCTCCAGCTTTCTTTGTTGACCTTATGAATCGGGTATTCCGGGAATATCTCGATAAGTTCGTTCTTGTGTTCATTGACGACATTCTTGTTTATTCTAAATCTGAAGCCGAGCATGCTAATCACTTGAGAATTGTCTTGAGTACTCTTCGTCACCATCAGCTAAAAGCCAAATTCTCCAAGTTCCATTTTTGGGAGAATAAGGTTAAGTTCTTAGGCCACGTTGTATCTTCTGACGGCATCTCTGTCGATCCCTCAAAGATCGAAGCCATTCAAAATTGGAAGAGGCCTGAGAATGTTCATGAGATTCGCAATTTCCTTGGATTAGCGGGTTATTACCATCGGTTCATTAAGGATTTTTCTCGTGTTGTTCTTCCTCTCACCAGCCTTACTCGGAAAGGCATTCGTTATATTTGGTCCGATAAGTGTGAAGCTTCCTTTCAGACATTAAAGGAACTTCTCACTAATGCTCCTATTCTTGTGGTTCCCGAGAGGAACCATGATCTTGTTGTCTACACCGATGCTTGTGGTAGTGGTCTCGGTGCTGTGCTTATGCAGAAGGATCGGGTAGTTGCTTATACTTCAAGGCAACTGCGTCCGAATGAAGTTCGCTATGCCACTCATGATCTTGAGTTAGCTGCCATTGTCTTCGCCTTGAAGATTTGGCGACACTATTTATTAGGCGAGCGCTTCATTCTCTATATCGATCATAAGTCCTTGAAATATCTCTTCACTCAAAAGGAACTCAATATGAGGCAACAACGTTGGCTCGAGTTTCTTTCCTCCTATGACTTTGATATCCAATATACCCCTAGTAAGGGAAATCGTGTTGCTGATGCGCTCAGTCGCAGACATTTGGTTGTCGTTTCTATGATGCTTGCCGAATGGGATATTCTTGAGACTATCTTTTTGTGATATTCGAGATCGAGCTCCATCCTCTGATTCTCCGATAGTATTATTCAGTTTGGAAGCTCGACCCTCTCTATTGGATCGTATTGCCGAAGCTCAGTGGCATGATCATGATCTTGTGCATCTTATTCATCTTGTTGAGACTGGATCCAGTGATGAGACGTCATTGGATTACAGTATTGATTCTCATCAGTGCCTTCGCAAGAAGAACCGGGTTATTGTGCCTTCTAATTCTGCACTTAGGCGTGACATTCTTGACGATTGTCATCGTTCTAAGTATACCATTCATCCTGGTTCTAGCAAGATGTATGCCGACATGTGTTGCTTATATTATTGGGAAGGCATGAAGCGCGAGGTAGCAAGTTATGTGAGCAATTGCACGACTTGTCAACGTATTAAAGTCGAACATCAGCGCCCTTCTGGTCTCCTTCAGCCTCTAGAGATTCCATTATGGAAGTGGGATCAGGTTTCGATGGATTTCATTGATGGCCTACCTCGTACGAGATCGGGCCATTCTAGCATTTGGGTTATTGTTGATCGCCTCACCAAGTCAGCTCATTTTATTCCTATTAAATCTAATAGGATTGCTTCTCTTTTGGCTAAGTTATTTATCAAGGAAATCGTGAGACTTCACGGTATTCCTAGTTCGATTGTGAGTGACCATGATCCTGTATTCACCACTCATTTCTGGCAGAGTCTTCAGCAAACTTTGGGAACAAAGCTTAATTTCAGCACTGCTTATCATCCTTAGACCGATGGTCAGACTGAGAGAGTGAATAGTGTCTTGGAAGGTCTCCTTCGCTGTTGTATTCTTGATTTCGGAGGTAGTTGGGAGGATCATCTACCCCTTGTAGAGTTCTCCTACAACAATAGTTTTTAGTCAAGTATCGGTATGGCTCCTTTCGAAGCCTTATACGGAAGGCCATGTCGATCACCTTCTTGTTGGTTGGAATCTGGGGAGAAGCTTATTCTTGGCCTTGATTTTGTTCATGATTCTTCTGAGAAGATTGTTCTTATTCGGCAGAGAATGAAAGAGGCACAAAGCTGCCAGAAATCCTACACGGATAACCGTAGGAAGCCTCTCGAGTTCTCGGTCGGTGATCTCGTCTTTATTCGTGTTTCTCCTTTGAAAGGGGTTATGCGCTTCAGTGTGACAGGGAAATTGGCTCCTCGCTATGTAGGACCATTTCCTATTACTGAACGTATTGGCCCTGTGGCTTATAGAGTTTCACTTCCAGCTCATCTATCCAGAGTTCACAACGTGTTTCACGTCTCTCAGATCCGGAAGTGTATTCGAGAATCGGATTCTGTTATCGACTCTCCTGATTTGCAAGGGCTTGAGATCTCACCAGACTTATCTATTGTACAGCAGCCTATTCGCGTACTTGCCACGGAGGTGAGACACCTTCGAAACAAGGACGTGCCGCTCATTAAAGTTCAATGGTCCGCTAATCCCAATGACTGTACTTGGGAAACCAGAGAGTTTATCGAGCGATCCTATCCGGGTTTTCTATCTTAGCTTTGCAATGGTGAGAATGTCTTTTTATCTCAAGCTTATTTTCTTTTCTTTTGGGAGTAGTAAGTATGTAGTTGTTGCTAATTCTTCTCTAGGAATTGCGTGGACGTAATTTTGTTAAGGAGGGGAGACCAGTAACAACCCGCATATTTTACGATTTTATATTTAAATATTTTATTTAAATATAACGTCGTTAATCGAATTAAGGTCCGAAAAGCTACTTTTTGCAAACGGTCAAATCAGGACTCGGGACCACTTCCATTGAGTCCAAAATGGCTTTTGCGACTTTTTTGAGTATAAGCTTCGATATGTTTGGAGTAAGTTGAATTTTGCTATTTTCTGTTGGGCTTTTGGGTTTGGGTTTGACCTAACTCATCATATACTCTAACTCAACCCCTCTCTTCATCCATTCTTCCTCATTTCATTTCTTTTACTCTAGCTAAACTAAAAATGGTGGAAGAGAAGAGGAATTAGAAATTCCAAGCCCTAGATTGAATAGCAAACTCCAAATTCTTGCTCCAAACTCTTGGAAAAGCTTAGTAAGCTCCATCTTCATCTTCTCCATCTCTTCTCCTCTTTAATTTCTGAAATTTCCTAAACCCTAACTTAGGAAATGTTTCATTTTGAGCTTTAGATTGAAGCTCCTTGGGTTGAAATTGAAGAGTGATTGTTCTAGCTTTGCTTGTAGCTTCTCTCTTGTGTTTTTGGGATTAAAGGTGAGATTTTTGAACTCACATCTAAGCCTATAGCTTTTGTTGTTGTTGGGTATAAATTCCTAACATCAATTCATTTGTGTTTGGTTTGGATCGATTCGGTGAATTGTCAAATTTTTGGTTTTGAAATCCAATCTTTGATGTTGAACACGTTAGCGGAGTGTTTCGGAGGGCTAGACGAGGCTGGGTTGTCGTTTGACGTAAGTCCTTGGCCGTGGTCGCTCGCTCGTTGCCCCGTTCCATGTTTTCGGATTTTTCCCAAAAGGGGCTATGCTAATTCTGCTCTAGTAGCAGGTTCTGTCGACTGAACCAGTAGGTCAGTCGACTGAACCAGACCCAGGATTTTTCCTAGGTCTGTATCAGTCGACTGACCCTCTGTGTCAGTTGAGTGACTCTGGGGCAGGAATCTGCGTACCCCTGTATCAGTCGACTGACACCCTGGGTCAGTCGACTGACCTGGAAACAAAATGTTTCCAGGCTCTGGGCCAGTCGATTGACCCACTGGTCCAATCGACTGACCTGCTTGTCTCAGCTTATTTGTTGTTTTGCTTTGATTTCCAATTTTGGTCGATTTGTGCCGTTCCAATCTGTTGTTATCGCAATTTGACATTGATGATTCCTTTTTGACTTCGTACATGGGTTTTTATAAAATGATCTTTACAAATTGTCTCGTTTCTCCAAATTTACAATTTCTATTCCAAACACAAACACAACTTTGCACTTCGAGCGAAGAGGGATGAGAATTAAATGATTAGATAAAACGCGTGCTATGAACACGTGTGTTCATCTTTCCAGTTAATTCCTAATCTATTCGTTTGACCGTTTTGACCTTCGGGTCTGGTTTACCGATGATATGAGGTGAACTTTGTATTTGCTTTGAGTGTGAAATTGGCTAACGGTTAGTAAAATGTTTAGTGCGAACGTGTGGTATGGGACTCACGTTAACATTTTTCGGGTTCCTTTCTGAGAGTTGTGACACATTCTGCCTGTTTGTGGTGTCCAGTACTGGGCCTTCGGACCTTCACCACTATGGTTTGTTGCCTTTGGGGTTTGTTGCCTTTGGGCTTGAGCCTTCGGGGTTTGTTGCCTTCGGGTGGCCTTCGGGTATGATGCCTTCGGGTTTGTACCTTCGGGTTTGTACCTTCGGGTTTGTGCCTTCGGGTTTGTTTCCCTATAGTATCGCTTTTGGAGTTGGTCCATCGTCACCGCTCGAGTGATATTGGGTTTGTTGCCTTCGGGTTTGTGGATCCTTGTTATACAGTACTGAGCTCGAGCATCTTTTGTTTCTTTGACAATTATATTTCCCTAGTGTATCGCCTTTCGGGGTAGGTTCTTTGAACCACACGATATATATAGCGATTACCTTGTGGAAACTTGTGTTACCTTTATTGGTATTTGTTATTTTCCTTTTGTCTTGATTTGGGATATGATATCCTTGGTTTATTCAAGTTGCCTATGATATGAGGCTTGTTATGAATCATCTTATGTTAGATGACTTGGTTATCTCTTCTGGAGATATTTGTGGTACTTTATGACTATGTATGTTCTTTATCATTTAGTTTATCTAACTAATTTTTGTTTAGCTAGACTGACCCGTGTATCTTATACTCGGGTCAGACCGAGATGTTTCAGGTTAGGTACATTGGACTTAGCCTATTTTGCTTCCACATGGACTATTCCGCTAGATCCTTTTTGTCATAGCTTTTGTGTAGTCCTTTTTGTCTGTAACTCTAATATATACTCTATTGAATCATCTGTATATTGTGGTTTGCTTACCACTTGACTTGTATCATTTTGTAAACTCTGTAATGTATCTGTATATTTGTAAATGTATGTGATGATCTACTGTTCTATGATGTGTATTACATTTAAGTTGTCATATTTGTTCTGATAGATCCTTCAGCCACCTATGGCTTTGTGTTAAGTATTTATTGGATATGTCGATTCACTTGAGAGAAATATAGATATATGCTACCTTGTCGACGTATTCAGTAGATAATTAAGGCAAGGCTATAGATGATCGCTCCTAACCAGCTCTATTCTCCACATTAACAGACGGTGTTACCTTGTAATACTCTTTGCTAATGTGGGTCTCAGAGTGGGGCATCACAGAGTATTATTATAAGCTTAATGTCTTGGCGAAGTACAACCGAGAATTGATTAACACCCCACTGAAGAAGAACGAGAAGTTTACTTGAGGGTTGAAGACAGACTTAAATCATAAGGTGATGGCGCACTTGGCATTTCTGTATGAGTTTAACGTGGATATGACCCGAAGAGATGATAGGATGTATCGAGAGGGAAGAAGGGTGAAGGTGAAGCTGAAAGTAGAACTAAATAAGAGGTTTGCTCCTTACCAAAGAAGGAAAATGGGCAGCAACCAAAGGGAAAGACTCAAGAAGCAGGGGGCCGAAAGGATGATTTGGAAGTTACTTATTATGATTGTAGGTAGAAGGCGCACTATGCATCAAGGTCTACGCAATTGGAAGGGATAGTAGAGGTCAAATGCTATAACTGTGATAAGTCAGGTAAAAAGAAGAAAGATTGTCTAGAGCTGAAGCGAGAAAAGGTATTTGCTCTAGAGGGGTCGAAAGGAGGACCTTCTACCGAGGAGAAAGGCAAAGTGTTGTGTTTTAAGGTATGATTTCCAGTTTTATTTTTTATGTTAGAGTTCTGTTTGGTACTGGGGATACCCAGTCATTCATTTCAAAGGATGTGGTTGACAGATTAGGGTTAGATGTTACCTATCTAGTTAATTCTCTACCTGTAGTTAATCGAATTCGTAGGTATGCCACTCTGAGGTTGAGGTGTACTAGCTTAGAGTTTGTTCTACATAACCAATTGTTTGTTTACAACCCATTTGTGTTTGCTTCGAGGGATACAGAGTGATTTTGTGTATGGATTAGTTAATGATGTCAGAATCTATTGTGCAGTTGGAATTATCACCTTATGGAATCCAAGAGGAGGAGAAATGATCTTCGCATCTCTATAGAAGATAAAGAGAAGGTTCGAGGTTTCGTTGTGTTCAATGGGAAACATAGAAGAGGAGGTACATAGAGTTTTTTGGTTTGGGAGTTTACGGATGTCTTTGAACAGATGATGGGATTACCTCTGAGAAGAATGATTGTGTTTTACAAACTTGGTACTAGGGGAATAACCTATTAGTAGACAACCTAGCAAAATGTCGCCTAAAGAAATGGAGGAGTTGAAGAAGCGGTTAGTGGAACTTGAATATAGGAGTTTCATTAGACCGAGTAGTTCAACATGGGGAGCTTCTATGGTGTTTTTGAAGAAGTCAGATGGATCACTTCGAATGTGCATTAACTATAGGAAGTTGAATGAGTTGACAGTAAAGAATCATTATCCCTTGCCAGGAACGGATGATTTGCTTGACCAGTTGAGTGGAGCTAGAGTGTTTTCGTGGTTATACTTGGCTATGAGATTACATTAGTTAAGAGTTGTCGAATAGAGTATTCATTTGACGGCGTTTAGGACAATGTATGGCTCATATGAGTAGTTGGTCATGCTCTTTGGGATAACTAATGCTCCAACATACTTTGTAGATCTTATGTACCGGGTCTTTTGCGAACAGTTAGATAACTTTGTGGTTGTCTTTATAGATGATATCTTAGTGTATTCTAAGGATGAGCAAGATCATGAAGCTCATCTTAAATTGGTATTAGAGACCTTAAGACAACACGGGTTGAAGGCAAAGTTTTCCAACTGCCATTTTTGGAAGCACAAATTTAAGTTTCTAGGCCATGAAGTTTCAAAGGAAGGAATGGTTGTAGATCATTTGAAGGTTGAAGCCATGAACAGTTTGAAGAAATCCAATATTGTTACCGAGATAAGGAGTTTCTTGGGATCGAAAGGGTACTATTGAAGATTCGTTAAGGACTTCTCTAGGATAGCAATGACATTGATAAGGCTTACCCAATAAAATGAGAGGTGTTACTGGATGAAGGAATGTGAGCTGACATTCAATAGTTAAAGCTTCGGCTAAAAATAGCTCCAGTTTGAGTCATGCTGAAAGAGAATTGAGATATGGTAGCGTACACTGAATCTTCAGGCTCAAGGTTAGGAGCAGTGTTGATGTAGAGGGACAAATTGATAGCATATGTGTTTAGACGGTCGAGACCTTATGAGGTTCGGTGTCTAATATCTGACTCGGAGTTGGCAGCGGTTATCTTCGTATAAATGATTTGGAGATATTAACTTCTAAGGGAAGGATTTGGATTATTTACTAACAGCAAGTCCTTGAGATATTTGTTCTCTTAGAAGGAGTTGAACATGAGGCAAAAGTGGTGCTCAGTATTTTTAACATCTTATGATTTCGAGGTAGAGTATATGCCAAGGAAGGTAAACAAGGTTATCGATGCTTTGAGCCGAAAGAAACAGATTTTTGTTTTATCTATATTTGTAGAATGGAATGTGAAACACCCCACACCCCTTAATATACCCAAAAAGGGGACACTAAAGGATGTGGTGCATTATAAGTATAGCTAAAGCATCACAGAGACTAAGATTCACAAGACAAATAAGTAAAAACAACGGAAAACATTTAAATAATAACTTATTATTCAGAATTAAGCTTCATCTCAAAATAAGTCATAAAAACGTAACATGTCTCAAAAAATCAAAATATCTTATATTCATGTCTCATGAAAAATACACCTTAGTCTCACATAATCAGAGTTCAAAAGTAACAATAATAATGGTCCTCTCACAAGTGCCAATCCATAAATGAAAAAAAAGATGAAAAGTAGAAGAATACATCTGAAATGAGATAACTCTAGGAATGAATCTTCGAGCAACCTGAATCAACTATCCTCAACCCTGCTGGTAGGGCTGTCAATTTCCTATATGACCCGAAACACGAAACCCGCACGAAAATTAGCAGGTTAACGTGACCCATTAATTTGGCGGGTCATTTTCGGGTCAACCCGAATTTGACCCGTTTATAAACGGGTGGGTTTCGGGTTGACCCGCTAACCCGAAATTGACCCGTTAACAACCCGTTTATATTTATATAGGTTGACCAACCCGTTTATGACCCGACCCAACCCGTTTATGACCCTTTTGTACCTTATACGGGTTATACGGGTTGACCCGACCCGTTTACGACCCGTTCCGACCCGTTTACGACCCAATTATACCTTATACGGGTTGACCCGACCCGTTTATGACCCGTTTATGACCCGTTTACACCTTATACGGGTTGACCCGACCCGTTTACGACCCGACCTGACCCATTTATAATCGGGTTACATGGGTCGAGTCGGGTCAATCCATTTATAAACGGGTCGGGTTCGAGTTGAGCTTTTCTGACCCGTTTAATAAATGGGTTGACCCGACCCATTTAAAATCAACCCGAACCCGACTTGACCCGACCCGATCCATTGACAGCCCTACCTGCTGGCATATTGGGGGAAAAAGAAAGATAGAGGAGTGGGTCAGACAATAAGTCTGGTGAGTGAATGTAATTACTAGCATTTCTAAGCAAGATAAAGATAATAGACTAAGCAATAGTTCTAGCTTGAAAGGAAAATACAGAAAAGATAAAACTTGGATAAAATACTATTTTTGATTATGTTTGACTGTTTTCTTTGACTGTTTGACTGTTTGCACTTATCTTAAACTGCTGTGATTAGACTGAAATCGTAATCCTATCTCAACTGCTAACTTGATTAGGCTGAAATCCTAATTCTACCATTTGATCGGCCTTTCCTGTCTTTGTTGTGCCATTGTGAACCAATCATGTTGGTCACAGCAAAAGATACATCTTTAGCGCGTAGGACGCAGTAGCAAATTATTTACCCTAATCGATGTCGCACGCTCGGTCATCGCCAGTACACACTAACTATCGCCCTCTATTTGACCATTTATTTACCCTAGTCAGCATAAGCGTGCCCAGCCTCACCTAACTGTTGTCAGACCATCAGTCCTAGACCTGAAAGGGAATGCTACCCAGCCTCACCTAACTGTTGTGAGACCGTCAGTCCTAGACCTGAAAGGGAATGCTGCCGGTACCGGTTCTAACAAACAATCTTCTAGTTTTGCGCCCCTTGCCCAAATCCCTAGATTTGAGCCTCTATCTATTGGCCACTTATTTACCCTAATCAGCATAAGCGTGTCCCAGCCTCACCTACTATTGCGAGAACATCAATCCTAGATCTGAAAGGAAATGCTACCGGTATGAGACCTACTTCTATATTTGCTTATTAACTTAATCTAAGTTTTAAAATAAGTCTCTTATGTTATTTCTGCTATATTTGCTTATTAACTTAATCCAAGATCTAAGTTTTAAAATAAGACTCTCCTATTATTTCTTTTTTTAGTTATAACCACTAGTTATAATCATGCTTGCAAATATCTTAAATTTGCCTATTTCAGTCTATCTCTATTTTATTACAGTTTTTATCATTTTACATCTGATTTCTGTAAATTTAATGTTTTTCTATTTTAATCCATATTAGCAAATTTTTCTCTTTTTAATATTCTATTCGCATAAAAAGGGATTAAATCTCGATAAAAAGAAATTAACATTTACAAGCTAAATTCTAACTTAAAACAGATGTAAATAACTGCAAATAACTGTAAATACTAAATAAAATAGCTAAATAAAATAGCTGAATAAAATAGACTAAAAAGAACTTCTAAAATTTACATAAAAATAGACTGTAAATAAACTTACATAAAAACTATTTTAAAATTTTAGAAAAACTACAACTATTGAGAACCCTATTATTTTAAATTACTTAAAAATCTAAAATAATTGCAAAACAGTCACATGTGGTCCTCAGCTCTAATCTTGGGCCTTCCTGAATCTGCTACTAGGGTTTAGAATATTTTTATTAAAAAGATCTTCTCCCCGGAAAAAAAATTTATTTAGAGTTCAGCCTCAGGCAATGAACCCAATTAGGAGAAAATCTGAATGAGAAAAATAGTTAGGTCTAGGGTCTTATTTATAGCGTGACTTAGGGATCTTAGGCCATCGGATTTGAAGATTAAATCTGGTGCAACCACATCATAGGCTCACTAGGAACCGTCGGATGCAGCTAAGAATGCACGAAATTTGACAAAAATTGCAAAATAAGTTGTTTGGCTCGTACCTGGACAAAATAAAATCCAGGTGTTTTGGCGGATCGACCTAGCTTCATTGGGGGTCGACCTATAGGTCGACCTGACCGGAGCATGGGTCAACCCCTATAGGGTCTTGTACTTTTTTTCCGTTTTATTTTGATTTTGTATTTCTCTCGTAACTTCTCCATACTGACTCGGATTTCGACAAGTTATATATGGAAATTGATCGAAAAATCGCCACGGACCCAATGGAGCAACTCCCGTAGCTCGATTCTGACAATTTCACAAACTTATTTTATTGTCGAATTAATTCGTTAATTAATGGTTATAGCTCAAATTTTGGGTTGTTATATTCTCCCCTCCTTAAAGGATTTCGTCCCCGAAATTTCCAAGGACGAAAGAATGAAATAAATATTTTCATCTAAATTCTACAACAACATATTCAATCATCTTCCATTGTCCTTAATCTTTCTAATGCAATTTATGTCATATGCAATAGTGTAGTGTCAATGTCCCTAACTAATGCAAAAGATTAGGCGGTCTACTGATTCAGTCGACCTCCTTTTTATGCAATCATGTTCGTGCCATGTATCCAAATGAATGCACGTTTCCTAATGATAACTTATAGTTCTATATACGTGCTACAATCATCATCCAAATGCAACAATCATATGATAATCACTTATTCATAGCAATCATGAAATAAAAATGCAAGTGCACACATATCCATATGCATATGTTTTAGTGACCTAGTTAGGTCGATCCCTAAGAGATAATAGTGCCTAGTGTGTGTGTATGCGTCCATCAGCATCCACTAGCAACCACTGCAACCACGAGCGTCCATCATACATAACATGTTATAGTAACATGTTTACATTCAGTCCTCCCATCCATAGGTTAAATCCTAAGATCTACCCTCCCAAAGGATACTAAAGGAAAGAACCTATTCAAAACTAAGAAGGAAATAGGAAATTCAAAACGTACCATCGAAAAGATGTGGATAAGAGGTACGTATTTTCTACTCAGCCTCCCACGTAGCGTCCTCAATACTATCTCCAAACTGCACCTTAACCAATGGGACTTCCTTATTCCTAAGCTTCTTGATATCATGTCCAACGATCTTGGTAGGAATACGATGGACCGATGCTTCTCTCTCCACTTCAACTTCCTCATGTAGGCTAGGTTCCATTACCTCTGCTGAATCATGTAAGCACTTCCTCAAGTGTGAAACATGAAAAACATCATGAACTCCAGCGAGCCTCTCCGGTAGCATTATCTGATACGCCATCTTCCCTACCTTTTCCATAATAGGGAACAGTCCTACGAATTTGGGTCCCACTTGATCCAAACCTCACTACCTTTCTTACCGGAGACACCTAATGAAAACCAAATCTCCTACCTCAAACTCAATATCCCTTCTCTGCTTATCTGCATAGGAATTCTGTCTACCTTGGGCCATCTTCATTCTTCTTCTAATCAAATCAATCTTTTCTAAAGTCTCTCTAACCATGTTGGGACCAAGTAGCAACTTCTCTATAGACTCCAACCAACATGAAGGCGACTTGCAAGGTCTTCCATAAAGAGCTTCAAAAGGTGTCATTCCAATGCTAGCCTGAAAACTATTATTATATGCGAATTCCACTAAAGGAAGTTGCTCCTCCCAAGTTCCTCCAAAATCAAGAATGCACATCCTCAACAAATCCTCAAGAACCCTATTAACTCTCTCTGTTTGGCCATCCGTTTGAGGGTGATAGGCCGTACTCAATCTAAGCTATGTCCCTAAAGCCTCTTGCAAGCTCCTCCAAAACTCGCTAGTAAAGATAGGGTCTCTATCACTCACTATGCTAGAGGAAACTCCATGAAGTCGGACTATCTCATGAACGTATATAGATGCCAAATAAGGTGCTGTCCTCTTACTCTTGACCGGCATGAAGTGGGCGCTTTTAATCAAACGATCTACAATCATCCAAATACTGGTATTCCCCTTCCTAGATCGGGGTAATCCATATATGAAGTCCATCGAAACACTATCCCACTTCCATTCGGGTACATCCAATGGTTGAACCAATCTGCCAGACCTCTGCTGCTCCGCCTTAACACTTTGGCACACAAGACACTTAGCCACAAACTCTGTTACATCCTTCTTCATGCCACTCCTATAAAACACTCTCTTCATGTCCCTATTCATCTTAACACCACCCAGATGAATAGTCATCCGAGAATGGTATGCTTCTGCTAGAACTGCACCCATCAAATCACTAGTGCGGGGTACACAAAGTCTTCCATATCTCCTCAGCCACCCTTTACTATCAATGGAATAGCGTTGGAGATGTTTAGAGACCTCTCCTCTGCTAATCTTATCCAGAATATCCACAAGCTCTGAATCCTCTCACTGCCTTGATCCAATCTGATATATGAAGGTAAGCTTAACCTCAAGTGCTGCCAATAATCCAGAAGTAATGTCCGTAGAGGGATTAAAATCAAAGGTGGAAAAAAAACTCTAGGCTTTTACACTCCACGAACATTGGACTAAGGCTTGCTCTCTTCCTACTTAATGCATCCGCAACCATGTTTCCTTTACCAGGGGTGTAAGCTATCTCAAAGTCATATGATGCTAGAAACTCCATCCAACGCTGCTACCTCAAGTTTAAATCCTTTTGCGAGAGCAGGTACTTATATGGTCAGTGAAAAGCTCGAACCTCTCTCCTAGCAAGTAATGTCTCCAAGACTTGAGCGCGAAAATAATAGCCGCCAGCTCCAAATCATGGGTGGGGTAGTTCTTCCCATGCATTCTTGACTGTCTACTCCCACAGCATACTACCCTCCCTTCCTACATCAATACTGCCACAAGGCCAGTCCCACATGCATCAGTGTATGCTGTAATAGGCTTAGCTCCATCGGGTAAAACTAACACTGGTGCACTAGTAAGGGCTATCTTTAGCATCGTGAAGGAAACCTCACAATCTACGTCCCACACGAATGCCGCATTCTTCTTAGTGAGGCGAGTAAGCAGCGCTGAAATCTGAGCAAAATATCTGATAAACTTCCTATAATAACCAGCTAAACCTAGGAAGCTTCTAACTTCGGTAGCATTCTTGGGGGCCTTCCAATCCTGTACTGCTACTATCTTAGCGGGTTCCACAGCTAAACCCTCTCTTGAGACTACATGCCCCAAGAAACGCACCTCCTTACGCCAAAAGTGACACTTCGAGAACTTTGCTTTCAACTGATGAACACAAAGTGTACGAAGAACCTCCTCAAGATGAATAGCATGCTCTTCCATACTCTTGAAAAACACCAGAATTTCATCCACAAATACTACAATGAACTTATTTAGGACATCTCAAAAAACACGGCTCATCAAATCTACAAAATAGGCCGGGGCGTTGGTCAGCCCAAATGGCATAACCAACCACTCAAAGAGTCCATCAGGTGTCCTAAATGTTGTCTTATCGATGCTATCGTCAGTGACCCTAAGATAATGAAATCCAATGGCTAAGTCAAGCTGAGAAAATATTGAAGAGCCAACTAACTGATCGAAAAGATCGTATATCCTAGGAAGTGGGTAACGGTTCTTCTTCGTGAGATTATTCAACTCTCTAAAGTCTACGCAAAATCAAAGGGAACCATCTGCCTTTGTAGTGAAGACGAATGGCGCTCCCCACTCAGATATGCTCTGTCTGATGAAGCCTTTCTCTAATAGCTCACCTATCTGCTTACTTAACTCCTTCCTCTCCCTAGGAGCCATATGTCTCATTGGCAATGCCACTGGCTTAGCATTGTCATTCAGATAGATCCTAAAGTCGATCTCTCTCTCTTAGGGGGTAGTCCCCTAACCTCCTCAAAAACATCTAGGAAATCTCTAACAACTATAACTGAATCTAACTCTCCTAGTGATAAATCAAGGGAATAAAGGAAGCTCAACATGACTGACCCTTGTGGGTCGCAAGAAACCTTGAGAGTCCGTCCGCTACATGTCTCTAGTCTAACGACTCTCCTCTTGCAGTCCAATATCGCACCCTAAGTGGATAACCAGTCCATCCCCAAAATCATCCCATATCCTAAAAATCCAAGTACATAGGCATCACAATCAAACTCTATGCCTAGTATAAAAAATTTCAAACCGCTACAAATCATGGATAAATGTGTTGATCCTCCTATGAGGTTTGAAACAACTATAGGGTCTATAACTAGAGAAATATCTAAGTGCAAACAGTCAACCAAGGAACTAGAAATGAAAGAATGCAATGCTCCAGAGTTAAAAAGAGTTAGAATAGGATAATCTAAAATAGAGATCAAAACTTCTATAGAGACTTTCCTACCTCGATACGGTCCACTACTAGAAGGTGTTGCATCCAAAGCCTGTACTTGCGCCGTAGGTGCGCCTACTCTCTACCCCATCCTCTGAGGACAAGCTCTACTAAGGTGTCCAGGTTGCCCACAGTTGTAACACCTCCCTATCATTGTGTCCTTCTTACAGTCCTTTGTGAAATGCCCAACCAATCCACAACTATGACATTTCTCGCCTTTCTTGATCTGTCCCTTTTGAGGTCCTCCTCCTTTCTTCTTGTCCTTATTCTTCTTATTCTTCCACCACTACTTCTTAGAGTTTTCTGATTTAAGAACCTCCTTAACCTCTTCTTTCTTAGCTACATCTGATATGAGAGCCATCTCCACAAGTGATTCATACGTTGCTCCAATTGGTACATGTGTCAATTCCAACCCTTGGAGGGGCTAGTTCAAACTCTTAGCAAACTTGCTGGCCTTCTTATGCGGTGTATTAACAAGCTCCATTCCGAACCACGATAACTCATTAAATTGATTTATATACTCTTTCACCGAAAGACTCCCTTGCTTCA
The DNA here is from genome assembly GCA_030737815.1 of Allium fistulosum. Taxonomy (NCBI): domain Eukaryota; kingdom Viridiplantae; phylum Streptophyta; class Magnoliopsida; order Asparagales; family Amaryllidaceae; genus Allium; species Allium fistulosum. The sequence goes on along the minus strand of CM060907.1, from coordinate 588,292,161 downwards.
GACTAATGAACTTCTCCAACTGCATGCTTTCTTCGGCTTGCGACAAGAACTTTCTTTCAAACCTTTCCCGAAATCCAAACCAACCAATGTCTCTACCCACCATCTCTAAAATCTCCCACTAGTAAGAAGCCTCTCCCTTCAGCTGCCAAGATGCAAGATGAACTCTCTTCCGGTCTCCCAATCCTAACAACCCAAATATCTGTTCTGTATTCCTCAACCAAGTTCGTGCCTCTACGAAATCCTCCATGCAAGAAAACATCTTGCCTCCTAGATTAGCAAAGTCCTTGCATAGTTTAGAAAAATTGGCTGCTGCAGGTGGATTAACGGGATCTCCACTTTCCGGTGCTGCATTGAGCGCTTGCCCATGCACCTCTGGTGCCATAGCTTAGAGGAATCTACGAAACTAGCCAGGGACTGGGACACCCTCTGAAAGATTTGGGACGTCCGCCATTCTATGCAAAGAAAAGAAAATTTAGGCTTGAAAGAATCGAAAGGTAGTTGAACTGGAATTTGAGGGGATTTTTATAAAAACTCTTTTATACTTGAAAACTACTTCTATAATAAGAGTTTATTTTTGAAAAATATTTTAGTTTGAAGATATGTTATCTTTGAAAATACTTTACTTTTAAAACAAGTTTTTAGGAATCATGTAACCTTAGGCTCTGATACTAAATGAATAAGATGAAAAGCGGAAAAATACATATGAAACGAGAGAACTCCGGGAATGAATCTCCAAGCAACCTGAATTAACTATCCTCAACTCTGCTGGCCTATTAGGAGAAAGGAAAGATAGAGGAGTGGGCAAGATAATAAGTCTGGTGAGTGAAAGTAATTACTAGCATTTCTAAGAAAAATAAAGATAATAGACTAAGCAATAGTTCTAGCTTGAAAGGAAAATACAAAAAAGATTAAACTCAGATAAAATATTGTTTCTGATTCTGTTTGACTGTTCACTTTGATTGTTTGATTATTTACACTTATCTTAAACTACTGTGATTATGATGAAACCCTAATCATATCTCAACTGCTAACTTGATTAAGCTGAAATCCTAATTCTACCCTTTGATCGGCCTTTCCTATCTATGTTGTGCCATTGTGAAACAATCCTGTTGGTCACAGCAAAAGACACTTCTTTAGCGCATAGGACGCGGCAGTGAATTATTTACCCTAATCGATGTTGCATGCTCGGTCATCGCCGGTACACACTAACTGTCGCCCCCTATTTGACCCTTTATTTACCCTAATCAGCATAAGCGTGCCCAGCCTCACCTAACTATTATGAGACCATCAGTCCTAGACCTAACAAGGAATGTTGTCTAGCCTCACCTAACTGTTGTGAGACCATCGGTCCTAGACCTGAAAGGGAATGTTGCCGATACTGGTCCTAACAAACAATCTTCTAGTTTTGCGCCCCTTGTCCAAATCCCTAGATTTGAGCCTCTATCTATTGGCCGCCTATTTACCCTAATCAGCATAAGGGTGTCCCAGCCTCACCTACTATTGTGAGACATCAGTCCTAGATCTGAAAGGAAATGTTGCCGGTATGGGCCCTACTTCTGTATTTGCTATATTTGCTTATTAACTTAATCCAAGATCTAAGTTTTAAAATAAGCCTCTCCTATTATTTCTTTTTTTAGTTATAACCACTTGTTATAATCATGCTTGCAAATATCTTAAATTTGCCTATTTAGTTCTATCTCTATTTTATTACAATTTTTCTCATTTTACATCTGATTTTTGTAAATTTAGTGTTTTTCTATTTTAATCCATATTAGCGAATTCTTCTCTTTTTAATATTCTGTTTGCGTAAAAAGGGATTAAATCTCTATAAAAAGAAATTAACATTTATAGGCTAAATTCTAACTTAAAACAGATATAAATAACTGCAAATAACTGTAAATAACCGTGAATAACTGAATAAAATAGACTGAAAAGAACTTCTAAAATTTACTTAAAAATAGACTGTAAATAAACTTACATCAAAACTATCTTAGAATTTTAGAAAAACTACAACTATTGAGAACCCTATTATTTAAATTACCTAAAAATCTAAAATAATTACAAAACAGTCACCTGTGGTCCTTAGCTCTAATCCTGGGCCTTTCTGGATCTACTACTAGGGTGTAGAATATTTTTATTAAAAAGTTCTTCTCCCTAGAAATTTTTTCTATTTAGGGTTCAGCCTCAGGCAATGAACCCAATTGAGAGAAAATCTGAATGAGAAAAATAGCTAGGTTTAGGGTCTTATTTATAGTGTGACTTAGGGAACTCAGGCCGGCGGATTTGAAGATTAAATCTGGTACAACCACGTCATATGCTCACTAGGAACTGTCGGATGCAGTTAAGAATGCATGAGATTTGACAAAATGGAAAAATAGGTTGTTCGGCTCGTACCTGGACGAAATAACGTCCAAGTGTTTTGGCGGGTTGTCCTAGCTTCATTGGGGGTCGACCTATAGGTCGACCCGACTAGAGCATGGGTTGACCCCTATGGGGTCTTGTATATTTTTTTTCGTTTTATTCCGATTTCGTATTTCTCCCATAACTTCTCCATACTGACTCGGATTTTGACAAGTTATATATGGAATAGATCTGAAAATCGCCACGACCCAATGGTGCAACTCCCGTAGCTCGATTCTGACAATTTCAGAAACTTATTTTATTATATAATTAATTCGTTAATTAATTATTATAGCTCAAATTTTGGGTTCTGTATTACATAATGTTTTATAGAATCGGTCCACTTATAATGTGCATTTTCAATCTAGTGCGGATCCAAGTAGAACTTTAGGGGCATTGTAATAGTTGGAAGTTCATCCAGCTCTCATGAAGAGAATTGCTTAAAGAAAAATAAAAGACCCACTATATGTTGTAATGATAAATAACTTAAGAAATTGTGTCGAGATTGAAGGGCTAAAGGACTTTGGTCTTGGTAAGAAGGGTTGGGTTTGGAAGAAGGGAACGTTGTATTTAACAGATATGGAAGAACTTTAGAATTTAGTTTTGAACGAATGACATCTTTCGAAGTTTTCTATTCATCTAGGGGCACAAAGATGTATTGAGATATGAAACAGAGCATCTTCTAGGAAGCAATAAAGTGAGATGTTGGAGAATGTGTGAAGAAATGTTTCATATGCTAACATGTTAAGGCAAAACATCAAAAGCCTAGTAGACTTTTGTAGCCTTTGGAATTCCCGGTATGGAAGTGAGATTTGGTTTCAATGGACTTTGTTGATGGATTGCCGAGGATAAGGGAAGGGAACATGGGTATATTGGTTATAATTGATATACTAATTAAGAGTGCCCATTTAAATCTAGTAAAGTCCATGAGAATGACAACCAAATTAGCCGAGATATATGTTAAGATTATAGTGAGACTTCATAGAATTCTAGGTAATACAGTTAGTGACCGAGACTCTATGTTTGCCAGTGAATTTTGGTATAGCAAGGTCAAATTGAGAGAGTCAGCCGAGTACTTGAGGATTTTCTACGAGCTTATGTGTTAGACTTCGATATGCTTTGGGAAGGTCACTTACATTTCGTAGAGTTTTCCTATAATAATAGTTACCAGACTTGTATTGAGATGACACCTTTTGAGGTTATTGTATGGGAGACCGTGTAAGTCGCCAGTAAGTTGGTGCAAGACATGAAATAGACTTGTTTTAGGGGTGGATCTTGTAAGAGAAGCTCTGGAGAAAATTGAATTGATTTAACAAAGAATGAAAGATGCTCAATCAAGGCAAAAGTGTTATGATAATACGAGGTAGAAGGACTTGAAATTTGATCTAGGAGATCAAATGTTTGTTAAATTGTCATCGATGAGGTTTGGTGTAATGACCCGGAAATTTTAACGGTTTTTGTAACGTAATTAACTGATTTTTTTTCTTAACAATAAAAAAATTAAATTTAACAATGAAAATCTGATATTTGGAATACATCTAGTTAAACATAGCAAGTGTCTGATTTTCATCAGAAAATTTATAAGTTATTTCTGCTGTGTAATTTCCAATTTCAATTTAAAATCGGTTAATTTGATGAAAATAAAATATTTTTAAAATTTGATCATTTTTATACAAGAAAAATGTAAATCATTTTCTGAGTGAGAAGTCATATTTCGTTTCGCCAAATTTGGACTGCTATAGCCACATTTATCTTATTTCCGGCGTTTTAGCAGCATTTTGGCAGCGAATATCGACTTTTGATAGGATGATCATATCATTGATATCTGTGTACCATTTGTTTGTCTCGTCGTGCCGATCTACGCAGTATATTCATTTGTAGATTTTGGTGTCCGGTATGCGGCAGAATCCGTGAAACGGTTACCTGTATCGGTACACCATTTTTAACCTTTTTGTTTCCTGTGTTCATTCGTCTGTCCTGTAAGAAAACCTATGGTCACTAGCCTTTATTATTGTTCATAATTCAACACTCTATCTCTCACTATTCCATTGAATTGAATATTATATGCTGGTTGCCTTTTTGGTTCGTACTCCATCTCTTCTCTTTCCATTTTGTTTTGGCTTCTTCAGAGAAAGGAAAAAATAATAATATCAAAATATCTAATGCCTGTCTATTTTTGGTTCTGAAGCAAAACTGTTTATTTTAGATCTGAGAAAAAATATATATAATATAAAACTAGTTTTCGCATATATATCTAAAGCTTGTTCCCTGTTCGCCCTTCCCTTGTCAAACCCACTTCATTTTCACCGACCACCCTCCATAACGGCCTCATCAGTCTGCCTCTCCACATCTCAGCATCACCGAACTTCCATGTACCCCAAGCTCCACCCCGTGTATTGATAACACCACAGCTCCGCCCTCCCTCTCCCCTCGCTGATCCGCCATTCCACCACACTCCGCCACTCCACGTTCACTAACCCGCCAGTGTCACCCTCCCTTCCTCCAGATTAGCCGAAAGCAACTCCAACCCTTCTACTAGTCTCGGCCATCCCCTCACAAACCATGCCTCCCCTGGAAGTTTGCCACTCGGCCAAGACAGCACCCAACCTGCCATACTCCCCTTGCAACTATTTTTCCGACCATACTTGTGCCATCACAGCCACCTAGCCTTCTCGACCTGCAGCTTCTCTTGTTATATATATAGTATATATAATATATGTTATATATATAAGTTGTTGATATTATGGGTTCTCTTGTTTTATATTTTTCTCTTATTTACAGTTTTATATATATATAGTTATACATAGTAATCTTGCTTTTTGCTGTGAAAAACAATAATATATATACAAAGTTATATTTTGCATGAAGCTTATTTATAAAGAGAAAAGAAAAAAAGAAGGATTTTGAAAAGATATAGGTATTTTAAGAAATAATGATATATATATATATATACTATTTTAATATATGTATTAAATTAAATATTGATTTTAAATCACATATATATATATATAGATTTTATCGAATTCTGTGCTTTGCTTGCCACTGTCGAACTTGTGGCAGCGGTCTCTAAGTGTTGTTGTGGAGTGTCTGTATCCGTGTGCGTGTCTGTGTCACCTTCTTCGCCATCATTGTTCTCTAACCTCAAAAGTTGAGCAATCACTCACGATTGACATTCTTATATTTAGTAAATTGATTTCACATGAAATGACAATTGAAATATGTTGTTAAATTTGAATTGTTAGTTATTTAACTGTTAAGTATGACATGTTATTATTTGCAATGGTTTACCTATATTAATTGACATATGACACCATAACATGTTATATATATTATATTTAAATTGTTAACTATAATATATGTTTGTTATTGATATGTATGTTGTTTTATTATTATATATTGTTTTCACGCTGCAAGTTCCCTGTTAGTTTAGAAATTCCCTATGGGTTGAAATGATACATACGCAAACGGTATTATAGATTAGGGGAAATCGTTATGGGTTGAAATGAAAAACCCAAGCGATTTTTATTGATTTAAATTTTAGGATTGCTGGTTGAAATGATATATACCCGTAAATATTAAATTATTACGAATTGAAATGATAAATATCTGAATCACTTGACCATAGGATAGAAAATTATATACGGACAATGTTGGTCTATTTTTGAAAAATGATGTCCAATGTTTTAAAAGGAAATATATGGGTTTTAATAAATTTTGATTTTTAAATATAATATAAAGTTTTTTTTTGTAAAATTTAGATTTTTAAAAGTATATGTTTTGAAATTTTAAATTTATAAGTTAAGTTTTGAAAAATGTAAATTTCAAGATTTTACTTATAATTTTTTTTAAATATATAAAATAAGATTTAAAATAGATTTAATAATAATTAATATAATAATATTTAATAAGAATTTAATTTAACTAATATATGTATGTAAAATATGTTTTAAGTATTTATTCAAAAATTAATATTAATATTTTGAAAATAGATTTTCTAATAACTTTAATAAAATTAAGGTTGGAAAGATAAATTAAGTTGAAATTGATTTGTAATTTAAATTGTTTGAGAATTGAATTTAAATAAGAATTAATTTGAACTTATTGATTATTTTTGAGATTTTAAAAAGATGAATTTATAACTTGATTTTTGGTTAAAGGTGATTAAGTGAATATTTTCAGAATTAAGTATAACCGAGGTTAAATATTTAATTTTGATTTTTGATTTAAAATTTGAGATTTTATGTAAATGTTAAATAAAAAGGTGATTAAATGGATATTTTTAAAATTTAAATAAAAATTGAAATTGAATATTTAATATTGATTCAAACTTGTAATTTGAGATTTTATTTAAATGTTATTAAAAATGATTCAGTGAATATTTTCATATTTAAATAAGATTTAAGTTGAATGTTGAAATATAAATGAAATTTATCAAATTGAGTTATTGTAAAATTGTTTGAATATTTAAACCTTGGAACCTATTAAATTGGAAGTGGTTTAAACTTGTGATTCAAACTTGGATTTGATATCGATATAAATTAAGAATGATTTTTTTATAAGAATTTGTATTTAACATCTAACCTTTTAATTGAAATGGTTGAACTAAAATTGATCTAAATTGAATTGTGGAATTAAAGTTGATTTGAATTGATTTGTGAAATTGAAAGAAACAATTCTAATTTGAAACTATTTTCGATATAAACTCATTTAATATATAAACTATTTTTAATGTATATAAACTATTTTAACCTATAACCTATTTTTAAATATAAACTATTTTTAATTTATAACTATTTCAATATATATAAAAACTATTTTCAATATTTAAACTGTTTAAGTTGAAACTGTTATGATTTAGATTTAATGGATTTAAATGCGAATATATTGATATGATGGTTTAAACTATTTCGTGGTTATGATTTTGGAAGTGAATATGATTTCGTAAGTGATACAATTTCGAAAGTGAATATGATTTCGAAAGTGATATGATTTTGAAATAAATATGATATTTTGATATGAAGTATGAACTATTTGAAATGATTATAAAAGTGATTTTATAAAATGACCACGGTGTGAAATAAGCGTTTGGTTGTTAAAGAGACCGGGATCGGATATTGTCATACTCTCTGCCAATACCAAAAACCACTTTAAAAACTATGCATGTGGTGGAGATTCTAGAATGAAGTAGGATGGTTTGGCGATGATTCTGTGTAAGGTGTTAACACAGCCCTGACTCCCATGAGTCAGCTTGATGTGGCTAAAACAGGAACCATGCCGAGCGAAGTGAGGTCGCTCCTCCGATCGAACATACTTCTTCGATACCATTCTATTACTTTGTGATTTGATTGGGTGCACATTTGATTTTAGGAGTGTGTCTCGAGGTGGGCGGTAGCAGCTGCTATGCGTTACCACCAGTTCGGATCCGCAAAACGGTAGTATCCTACCATGGGCATTGCCTCGCATGCCTTATCACATGCCTTATCGCACCCTCTACGACTTTGGTTTGTACCATACCTATGGAGTGCTCTCTGAGTATCCCACTGGTTTGATGGAGCTTACAATATCTGTATAGACTACAAGAATATATAAAATGTGTTAAGGGGGATATGGGTAACGCCCTAACGCTATTTTAATAGTTTACTTTACTTCAAACATTATCTATGTAGCGTATTGTACTATGTATGTAGATAGTTTAACGGATCCTTAAGGGATGGAATCCCAACATCCTTTAAGTTATTTGCATTTCACTTGGACATTTCACTTGAGTTGATGTACTTGCATAAGAATGTTAATCCTGACTCGAGTGTTTTGTGTTTTGCTTTATGCTCGGGTTAGACTGAGTGCCACAGCATTTGAGACTCACCTTTGGAGATTGGAGCTTCGCTTGGAGATCCATCTATATTTATTCAGCTTTATGTTATTTTAGTTGTTTCTAGTTGTTTATGTTCAGACTTGTCAGTTGCTTTTGATTTGAGACTATTTGGTATTTGAGATTTCTAGTGTATCTTGTTTTAGACTCTGATGTTTTGTAGTAGCTTCATGAACTTCTATTTATCTATTTCCGTTTCTTATTGTTGTATTATGCTGTGTCTATGATTTTGTGATTTATTTATTTACTGTATATGCTAAGTTTTGCAAAATATAAATTAACAATCTGTTGTTTTGAGCAATTCAAATCTGACATGTGTGGATGATTGTCGATTTGAATGGTTTGAAATAGCAGGTCGTTGCATTTGGATAGGAGAAAATGTTGGAGTTGAGGTATGTTGGCCCATTTTTTAAACTAGAGAGAATCGACAAAGTAGCTTATAGAGTTGAATTGCCTAGAGCTTTTTCTAGGGCCGATAATGTGTTTCATGTATCATATCTAAGGAGGTGTGTTCGAGACCCTAAGGATATTGTGGTTTCGATAACTATGGAAGATTTGGTTATTGAACCAAATACGACCTATGTACAGAAACTGTAGCATCCCTCATTTTGAGGCCCAAAATTAACCGCTACGGATTCTATAGTTATCCATATTATAAATTTCTGACGACAAAATGCGACTGTTAATCATATCAATAATCAAAAGAACTTGAATATGAAAAGTTTTCAAACACAATTCAGAAATAAATTTCCATTCCATTTCAAAATATGATTTCATATTCATTACATAATCCCATTCATAATTCCACATTTAGAGAAATTATAATTATTACAAACTACTTTAAGAGCAACATATGAAGATGCCCCCTTGGTTGACCAGAGTCTAACATTGGCAATTATATAACTTTCCATTACATCCATACAGGTAAAACCAAACAACACAGTGGATTAGATAGGTACTCCTAAATAGCTAGATTGCCTCCTACATGTCTTCAGAAACTTATTCGTCAAACTGGAAACCCAAAAATCCTTACTCCCGACCTACTCAAATGAGTACTTTAAAGTTTAAGGGAAAAAACAAAAATTTTGGGTCAGGCAATAGTCTAGTGAATAATAACCTACCATCTCGAACATGCAATATACGCTAGATTACCCATCCCAAGTTATTAGACTACCCATCTAAATTTTTATGGACTATCAATCTTATACTTATATGGACTACCATCTCACAATATTAATTCTATGGATTTACCTGTCCCCTACCATGTTGATTACCCATCACTCATGGTTTCATTGACAAAATTATGTGGACTATCCATCTCACATGTACCTATTACTTGGATTACCCATCCCTTACCATATGGACTATCCATCACGGATGGTTCAGCTATTTAAATTATGTGAACTATACATCACACATATCTCATTCATTTGAAATTGATATGAGCTATCCATCACACATCCCATAGTTTTTCTAGGTTAACTATGAACCTTTATTCACCTTATAAAGACTATCCATCTCTGGCATGATGTGGACTATCCATCTCACATCCCATTGTTTTCCTAGGATAAGTATAAACCCATCATTTAACAATTTAATTCATGTTACCCACATGTTTAACTTATGTGTATTGGTGTCCGCAATTAGGTTATCTCCTCTTAAAGTTATAACATCTCAAAGTGACATACATTGGTATCCCCAAATGATCTATGTCAAATTTATTAAAACATACATTGGTATCCCCAATGTTGGTGTCAAGCTTATTCTACCATGGTACCCCCAATAAATAATGTCAAACACATAGCAATATAAACATTGGTATTCCTAATTAGGTTTTAAAGTCGAAATCATAAAAACATAAGGCTTGCAGCCTTTAAATAGGTCAGTTCAGATCAATGTCGACGTCCATAACAACGTCGACAAAGAGGCTTAAGGCTCTCCACCATTAATAAGATAACATACAACACACACTATGTTAAGACATTGTCGACCTCTATCCAAGGTCGAAGAAAAAACTTAAATCCTTTTAAGTATAAAAATTTCATGTCGAAAATGATGTTGTCGACTTACATATCCTATAGGCTATCCACCTATTTCAAACAAAATTTCAATAAGGCATTCTGACGTCGAAACCATGAGTCACGGCGATAATGATGCATGGTGTCGTCACCCATAACAATGCAAAAGATCCCTTGTTGATCTTGATGGATAGCGATCTCAAGACTGTCGGCGTCGTTATAAAACATTTCCCTTGACATACTTTGGCTACTATGCTGCTAACTTTATAAGGTCGAAGTCATTATAGGCGGCACCACCACCTCTTGTATAGTGATGTCGAGAATAATCAAAATAGTGATTTATCAAAAGATGGTATGCGGCACCATTTTAAAATAAGGTGAAGACAGGCGACGCCAATGACCTCGACGTCCTACTTCAAACACTTAAATAAGTTACGAGAATGAGTCGCGGTCGGTGATATGTTGCCGCCAATGTCCACTTAGACATAGTTGGAATCGCTCCACAACTACCCAAGTAGTTATCATGCGCTTCCTTCCTCATCGTCATCAAAACTAATGACTGTAGCGCTATTTTAACCTTAGGGTGGAGAGAGGCAGCTTGGCATTATTGCAAATGTTGAGAAAACTGATTTATTACCAATAAAAGCATATATTTTCACCAAATCCAATTTCTTGTCCAATTTCTATTGGATAAAACAATACTTTAAACTTTTCTTTACTGAAATTTATTGCATACATTTTTTAATTTTAATTGATTAATATCCTTAATTAATTTATTAATTTAAATGTTAATCTAGCATAATAAATCATATTCACTTAGGAAAAATTCCAAACATTCACAGAAATTCTAAGTTACCATACTCTTCATTATCATATAAAAATTTTGAAGTCAAAAACCATACTTAATTATTTTTAATAATTAAAACATGAAATTAACCTAATTCCTCCTTAGGAAATTCATAAAATATTAATATAACTTGGAAAATTGTGAAATTTAAAACCCATCTTAAAAATAATGTTTTACACCACATATCAGAAAATCAAAGCATTTGGTGATTAAAAATTTAGGTTTTACCCATAAAACCCACTTAAATAATTATACAAAAACCCATAAATCATTATTCTATCCAAACAATGATTAAACAACCATGTCTTGGTAAATCAAACAACAATAATTTAGTTATTATCCACAACTGAATCTAAACATAAGCAAAAGAGATGGATCATGTATTATTCACCTTAAAATGGATGTTAGAGTTGAGATTTTCTTTATGCTTTAGTTTCTTTAAACTTTGCTCTTGAATTCTCTTTGATTCTATGCTTCTTTTTCCTTAGGTTATGGCTAGCCTCCTTAAGTTCATTTTAGATTGTTTTTATGAATGAGGAAAAGTGAGAATGAAATGAGGGAAGAGGTTTTAAGAAGTGAAAGTTGGATCTACCTACTTTTCCCTTCTCATATATTCTCTTATATGATAAATTTTTAAACAATCTTACTTAGTTCATTAGTGATAACCTTATAAATTTTCAAATCTCATTCTCCTTAACCTCCTACATTATTCTATTTAATTTATCCAATTAAATATCTTGAATAACACTAAACTAAGTTTAGGGGTGTTACAGAAACTTATTTGTATTATAAAACAAGGCATACAGAAAATTCAGAATAAGGAAGTGAAGCTTTTGCAGGTCCAATGGGATGAGGAACATGAGGTTGTACTTGGAAAACGGAGGATAAAGTCATAAGGACTTATCTCTGAGTTGTTTGCTTAGACTAACATGTATATTTGCGATGTTTTATTGTAAAATAATATATGTGTTAATGTTTATGGTTGATTTTGCTATATATTAATAGATGCATCTAATTATTTTTCCTACAACATATGGATAGAGAACTTATGTGTTTATGCTAGAGTCTGAATGGGAATGATTATGAATCACTACCGCACCTTATTTGAATTTCAAGGACGAAACACCATTCAGGGGGAAGCCTGCAACTCCCCATAAATTAATAAATGATTAATTAATGAACTATTTATGAGAATAAAAATTTAGTGGTTAAATAATGAATTAAGTAATGAAATGAGATAACTATTTGGGTATACATTTAAACTTATTTAGATTATCATTCAATAAAGATTAATTAAAAGGAATTAAATAAGGAAGAGGGGAATGGTTCGACCACTTGAGTATTCACTGAGATAACCGCTTTCCTCTTCTCATTTCATTCTACCCTCAAAACTAAAATGAGAAGCTTGAAGCACTTTAATGGTAGTTGCGGCCTAATTAAGAAAAGGAGGAAAAGAAGAAAATCAAAGCTAAGGGAATTAGAAACATTAATCAACTCAGAAATATAGGTGAGTAATATATTCTCTAAACCTTTTTTCCCCATTAATCACTAACGACCGAAATATTGAATTTTTTTGTGTTTTGATCTTCAAATTTGAAATGGTGCTAAAAAAACATTATTAGAGATGGATTTTGGTTTGTAGAACTATCCCATAAGTAAATAAATTGATATGAAGTACGTAAAGGATGTATAGTACAGAAAATGATTAGAAATAAAGAGTTTGAGGAATTTTGTGAAAGTAAATACATGTAAATATTTTGTATGATTTTCCAGAAATAAAAAAGTGATTTTCGAGAAAAAAAATATGCGTGGCCAAAAGTATATTTGGGGTGTTAGATAATTTAATCAAATCATTTTTTTTATAATTGATCAATAGAGCAGATCCACAAATTGTGCTAATCATGTCAAGAAAGTACACAATAATGGTAACCTAGGACTAAGACAAATGAACCAAGAGACATACATGCAACATTCGTGAAAATCAGTCATTTATATTAGCAAAAATCTTTCATTTAGATCATTCATGTTACAACCATTAGAATTTATCATAAACATTGCATGTAATGCTATACGACATCACTAAACTCAAATAAAGGTAATCCTATAATTTGTACATGAAAGTGTCAAAAGTTACAAAGCTTGAAGGTGTGGAATTGGAAGGTGTTGATATATAAGTTCCTTTCCTTTTCCAGACAAGTCTAAATGAAAAAAATATGAAAATTCTTTGATAAATATAAATAGTATATGATTAATGTAATATAAGACGACCAATACAACCGATTAAGAAAATACATTTGACAAATTAAAAAGATACAATGATAATCAATACGTTAACCTTCGGTCTCGACTGCTTTATTTGAAATTGATGGTGCAAGGTGTTGTGTTCCATTCATGCTATCTCAACCATCATCCAATTGCAAGTTGTATCAACGTTCAGGACATTGAATAAATTTTATTATTAAGCATCATAATCATTGTTAATGCTTCATTGATGTCAATTCCTTTAATTTTATTCAAATGAGTAACATAAGTGGACATTGAAGATGATCAAGTGGAGTCGACAATTATTGTATTATTTATTGGATTGGACTCAGAGTTGGCTTTCCATTTCAAAATGAAATTTTTTTGTTGTCTTTGCTCGAATATCATATCAAGAAGCTTTATCGGCTCCTCTTTAATATCGTCACAACATCTTCTACCACCACTACGGCCTTTAACCTTGGATGATGAACCATGTATCATATACATTGGCAGCACATTTCAAGAAAATGGAGGTAGCTCGGGTAAACCATAATTTTTTACTTTGCATGGTGATTTTTGCCACATTTTTTAGGGTAAATAAAGGTAAGAGGAGAAAAACGTGGTAGTAGCGAAGATGAAGAAAGAAGAGGAGCATAAATATTTACATTAGAAATATCATAGACGGTAGTTTTTTATTATAAAAAATAGTCATCTACATCCGATTTATCTGATCCTCTTACCATATTTTTTGTGTGTAACACATCAGATGCGTAAATAGGTTTTTATATGAATGCACTCTAAAAATCCTAACATGAGAGAAAACAAGGAATTCACATAGGCGTAATAAAAGAGATGTTGGCATATCAAATACTATAAAAAATGGTGAATATTTTATTTCTATCAACACAATTATACCATCGTATCCATAGTTGGATATTATTAGATATTATTATATTTGTAAAAATATTTTATGTTTCAAAAATATGGATGAGTTTATGTGTTGATTAATTTTTTTTCTATAACATGAACTTAGTTACTAGTAACTATTAAACAAATTAGTATTGATATAGTTATATTTTTTGTATTAAGTTAGGCAAACATAATACCTTAATGACATCCTTTTCACTTTTTTAGTTTAGTTTAAATAGCCCTTTTGAATTCTTCGCTTCCTCGTAGTAGGTGCAAAATGTGGAGCTAGTCCATGATATTAGGTGAGGTGATGCTTTCATTAATCTAAAAGTTAGAGTTTGAGATTAGTAAAAATAAGAAAGTTGATGTTTGAGCATGATAAAGATAAGAAAGCTGGAGCAACTAAATATATTACTAAACGCTTTTTGGAAAATCAATCGTCATTAAATGTTTTTTAGTAAGATGTTTAAAGTAATAAATTAGTGAATAGGTAATTATAAAACTATAAATGAAAGTACAAACCAATCAAAAGCGGGTGGAACATATAGATTTCAAAAAGATTTCCTACTTTGGAACTACTAGGCCTATGAAATCTAAATGGATTTTAGATCGAATCTAATAAATTTTTAAATAAATCCTATTTTATTTAGTTTGCTTGAAAGGAAGTTTAAATTTAATTTAAATTAAAATATATAGTAATGAATTTATCAAATACATTTATATGTGTAAAGTGAGTGCGACATATAAATAATATATATAGTTAATGTGTAAGTATATAGATGTTGGGATTTACACCGCAACTGACACATTCTCCCTTTATATATGTCTTTGTTGTTCATACTTTTATTTTGAAAAACAAGTAAATAATAATAACATGTGTATATACAAAGTTCACGTATACATGATATGTTAAAATATTTTAGTAATAAACAATAACTTATATTTATAATAAGACAATTAATGAACAAAATAAGCATTTATGACGAAAAAAGATGGAGGACGTTCCTCCTTCCTATACTCATTAATTCAATGTCATTTCAAAACAACAATTGAACTCTTAAACCACACATGCATATTAAAATTAATTTTGACCATATTTAATATTTTGAAATCTATAATTAATAAATTTGAATCAAGTTTCAACTTAGAAAGGATTATTAATTTAAATTTGTGATTTTACATAAAAGTATATTTTCAAAACTTTGAATTAAAATAACATACACACACATGCATACATACAAACATTCATACATACATACATATAACTAATTGCAAATTATGTTTTAAAATTAAAATAACATACGTATATATAAAGTTTGTAATTTAATATATGAGTTAAGATTTAAAGTTAACAAATTAAAAGGCTAACATTAAATTAGGAAGGATTTAAAAGTTTATGATATTTTACAAAAAGTCCACTTATGGTTTTTTTAAACAAGTTTCAAACAAAAGTATAAAATTACCAAAAAGGATTATATTCAAAATGTAACAACCCACTATTTTGGACCATTCAAATCGACAATAATCCACAAATGTCTGGCTTGAATAATTCAAAATAACAGATTGTAAATAAATTTAGAGCAAATGAAATCAAATACACAGAATCACAGACACAGAACATCAGAATAACTCACAGCGGAATATAAAAACCATAGTAGTTCATGAAGCTACTATAACAAACTCTCAAAAACATAATACATAATATCTGCTTGAAAACATATACAATAGAAATCTCAAATAAATACAAGTTTATGAATACCAAAACTAAAATAGAATAACTGAACTGAAAGGAACAGATAACTAGACAAGCAGAATCTCCAGCGATTCCTAGCTCCAGAAAAGAAATCCAAAGCTAAGTTGTAAATACTCAGGCTGACCCGAGCGTAAAGTAAAACACAAAACACTCGAGTCAGGACAATATATACTTATATAATGTAAACCAACTCAAGTGAACTGTAGTAGAAATGCACAATAACTCAAAGGATGCTTGGGATCGCCCATCCTTTAAGGATCAGTTAAACTATAAATTAAATACATCCCGTGGTTAAAATTTCAAAATGGTATTTTATACTTCGAAATCAAATATCATTTCAAAATTCAATATCATTCAAAAATCCATTTCAAAATATCAAAATATCATATTTCAAAATAGTTTATATTTCGAAACAAATTACTTCATTTTAAATCATAAAAATGAAGTTATTATATTTAATAATTAAATTATTAAATTTCCAAAATTTAAATCTTTCAAAGTTCATTCGTTCACTTAAATTAATTAAAACAATGAAAATTCAACTTTCGCAGCATTTAGAAAATGCTACGGAAAGTCACATTTAAAACAGTTCAATTTAACAAAAGACAGCATTTAAAATGGGTAATAGGGTTACATTAGTTTCAAATAAACTTAGTTAAATTCAACCATTATAACATTTACAAAAATGCTATAATAGCCTTTAATTAAATTTAGCCATTTGGTTCATTATTATCAACTACAGCATTTACAAATGTTGTATTATCATTTACATTAGAATTTAATAGCATTTCAGAAATGCAGTTAACTAACTTCAAATATTCAGTATAATTTCACAAACAATTATATTTTTATATAAATCATTTTTAACTTATAAAATCATATAATTTCACTTTTAAAACAATCATTCAAATACCCTTATATTCATGATTTTATAAAGTTAAATTTCCATTCAAAAATCAAAATTTAATAATAATTCACTTATTAAATTCCAACATTAAATTTTAAATTCATTAAATTAAATTTAACTTAACACTTAATTTTAAATTTTCAAATATAACTTAATTTCACTTTTATTTACTTAACTTAAAATTCACTTTTAAGCCAAATTCATAAATTTCCAATTTTAGTTATATGTCAAATTTTCAACTTAAATATTCATTCATTTCACATTTTTAACTTTATTCAAAAATCATTAATATATTATAAAATCATTTAAATTCACTTTAATCCAAATTATCATGAATTTATCATATTTCATATTTAATTTAAATTCCAAATATCACCAAATTAAAATTTCCCAAAATAACTTACATTTCAGATTTTCTAACTTTACCATTAATTTATTTCGCTTATAAACTTTCAGAAAATCAATAATGCTTTACAGAAATCATTTTTAATCAAATTTAAATCAAAATATTATAATATTTACATTTCTAAAATATTTTAAATTTTTTTTGAAAAACATATTTTAACTACGGGTCTGTATTTCATTTTCAGCCTAGGTAAAGTGATACGGGTAATATATCATTTCAACCCGTAATTTACAAAGAAAACCGGGGTTTGATCATTTCAAACCCGCAATCCCAAGTAAATTAAAATAATTGAAAATCATTCAGGCCTATCATTTCAGCCCATAACGATTTTCTCCTATTCTAAAGTCCGTTCGGGTATGTATCATTTCAACCCATAGTGATTCTAATCTAAAGGGAACTTGTAGTGTGATAAACTGATAAAAATAAAAGAACAACATAATATAACAGTAACATATGATATAACAGGTGTTTAAGCATGGGTGAACATCATATAATCATAACATAGCAGTTATAACAGGATGCAATACATTTACAGATTCAAGTGGTGTCGGTTTATCAGTTATATAGGTACAGATTGTCTGGTGAGAATAACTCACCTCTAATTGCTGGAGATAACAAAACCAATGACCCAATGAAAACAAAAGCACGATGACAAGGCTACGGACTTGAGTGGCAAGCAAGATCCAATGCTACAAGTCTTGTGTTTACAACTCAAAACAAACACAATTTCAATACACTTGAAGTGGAATAACTTTTAAATGAAAAGAGATATGAATGCCAAATCTTTTGCCTTGCTTTCTCATAGGCTATGCACGGCCTAGGGGTACATTTGGCTCAGGTTTGGACAGTACATGGCTTGGGTTTGGTCATGCAAATGCACGGCATAAAGGCTAGAATGATGGAGAGGAGTTACAACATGGAATATGAAGAGTTTTAGGCAATATAGTGGTTTTTGATCATCAAAGTGGTTCGGCCATGGGGAGTGGGCTCGGCCTGTGGGTGCACCATGACTGGACAGTGGCTGGAGGGGTGTGTGGTGGTCAGGTCAGAGGAGTGGTGGCGGCCTATGGTGGTGGTTAGGGTGGTGGTTGAAGTGAATGAGCAAGTAGTGGTCAATTTTGCATAGTTTTAGGGTATTAGTCATTGTTTTTGAGGGGTTGTTCATCATGGGGGGTTCGGCCTTGGTCAAGACCAGAGGAGTAGCTGGTGATGATGGTAGGGAAGAGGTATAGAGAGTGGTGGCTGTGCCTATGGAGAGGAGGCCATGCAAATAGAAGAGGAGACAAGGCAAAATTTGCATAGAAATAGGAAGAAAAGTAGAAAAAATGGTGGAGGCCATTACCAATCCTTAGATGAAGCCATGAGAAATGAAGAGCTGAAGTATTTTACATGTGAAAAGTAAAGGAATACACGGCTAAGAAATAGTAATGTACAGCCAAAATGCAAATAAAGGAGGAGTTGTGAAGATGAAGAGTTTTGAAGGTGAAAAGGCTTCGGTTTCAAAAGCAATTCTAAACTCTTCATATTTCTTTTTCTTTTCAATTATATATAAACAAATAAATTCAGAAAATACTTTTAAAAACCGAAACCAAGTGAAATAATATGAAAATAAATAATAAAATTTTAAAGAAATTAGAAAAAAATAAAAGAAATTGCTTCAAAAATACAAAACGGTGTCCAAAAATTACAAATAAATCACTACTAGTCTTGGAAAATTATTAACTTCATTTTAAAAATATTCTAAAACAAAATTTGAAATAAAAATGACTTTTAAAACATTTTCAAAGTGAATAAATAATTAAATTTTAATTAAATAGAATTTAAAATAAGAAAATAGCTTTAAAATGCAAACTGGGCTTTAAAAATTGGAAATAAATTCAAATGAACTTTAGAAAAATTATATTATCACTTTAAAAATATTAAAAGACAAAAATATACATAAAATAACATATTAATACATATTAAAATAAAATATGACAAAGAAAATATAATTTATACAATTTAAAATAACAAAATTGCAGAATGAAACAAATTGCACTCAATATTGAAATATACATAACTTTTACAGTTTAACTCCATTTTCAACGAAACAAAAAGCAGTGTTCAAGTTATTACATCTAATTTCATAATAAAAGATAAAATTTAAGATTTTAAATATTTAAATTTAAGGTTTTAAAAATCAAAGTTTGACCAAAAATCCCTTTTTACAGGAACATAAACAATTTATACCAGTTTGAAATTAAAATCCACATAATCATCAACATTTATTTTTAAAAATGAAATGTTTGAAATAAAACAAGTTTAAAAATAGTTTTCAAAATATAATAAAGTCAAATAAAATATATACAAAAATCTAGGGCTGTTACACAAAACAACAACCATGTAAAAAAATTATATTCAATTTCCAAACAATTTCCAAATGTTGTAAAACTTCCAATCCAAACTATATGAACGACATGAATAACTAATTAAATAAGATGTATCATGTGATAGATTTAATGTTAGCAATATGAACATAAGCTCAAAAGAGGGTATAGGACAAAATGGATCTAAATCAAATTAACATTATGAACATATATTCTCAAAGGAGATATGACAAAATGGATTTAATCCATGTTAAATAGATAAGCTTATATTCAGATGTGGTATGTAGAACAGTAGAAGATCTAAATCATATGAATAAGATGATATATAAATAAATAAAACTATAATTTTATTTGTAGCCAAAAGAACGCACCTAGAATGATAAATTAAGCTCAAGATCCAAATGAACAACCTCTTGATCTTGCAAAAATCAAGAGATAAAAATCACCATTTTTTTAATTTTGTTTTCAGGAATTTTATCCACAGTTTCCATGAAAATTTTGGCCGCTGGAGGATGATGATGAGAGAGCAAAAACTATTTGAATGAAAATAAAGAAGGTAACCAATTTCAAATTAAAAGAGGAGCACTTTCCTTCCTTTTAATTACCGTTCCCTTTTCAAATCTATTTGAAAACTTTTCCACTTCCCCCCACCCCCGGTCATGGATGGCCAAACAAGTGGCTATTTGGGCCTCAAAATTTTTCCAAATCCATTTACCACTTATTCCATTTGAATCCAACTTAAATATTCTATCGATATCGTAAATCAATACGCATACAGCTTTTATATGTACACATTTTATTAAATAGTAATGGTGTTCAAACATTAAACAAAATCTAATAATTAATATTTCATAAATATTAATTAATTTACAATGGTTATAAATTGATTAAATTGTGTGTTTATTTGGAGTATTTATCATTACGTTTGTACAACTCAAAGGTGTAAATTCAGTCAGCGATTATTATCGAACAATTCGAATGTTAACGTTAAAATGTCACCTTAACTAGTGATGTGACATTTGGCCTGAATTATCATATACACATCTTTCCATTTAAATCTAATTTTACTTATTAAAAGCAGTACTAGGTAGTAACAATTACTAATTTACACCAATCCTCTTCGTCAACACTATATCACATTTGGACTTATGGAATTTGGTTTTGATCAAAATTCCAATATCGTTCGCATTCACCTTTATAGGTCCAGACATAAAATCTTTTGTTTAATAATAAAAATTATTATTAACTGTATTGTTTTGGCCACGGAATTTGACTTTGAGTTTGCTACCATCGACTATGGTACTAAACTCATATAACCTAGGAAACGGATTCTCTATTGAATAGTGTTTCACTTCCAATGTTTCAACTCAGACCCAACTATAGTCATTCGATTAAAGTTGTCCCATGTTAACTATAATCAAGGTAGAGTGTCCACATTGAAGTTTAACAGTATTCTCAAGTCGAGAGAACTGAGTAACACCGTCACTTCGAGATTCTTTGTTTGACCTTAGTTATATTAACTAATAGAAAACTCTCGACTCAGTCATTCCATAGTTATCCAACATCAATCAATGTATAACCCTTTAGTGCCCCCAACAACCATGATTAATACATTGCCCAACGCTTGGAGAGTGTTACACAATCTAATCTCAATGAAATCCCTTCTCGAAACATCTTGACTACGAATATTTAAAATAATATGTCATATTAATGTGATAAATTTCTCATGATTGTAGCATATTGTAGTTATTATCACATAATGTATCATTCAAGGATTTTATTTAATATACTTTAAATTAATAAGTTAATTAATTATATCACAATATAACAAGTATATAATAGAAAGAAAACACTTTTTACTTTGAACAAGATTCATTATCGAGTTAGATATATGTAACTAATTACATAATTGCACCTAACTCTATCATTCTCCTCTTGCACTTTGGGTCAATTATGGAATATTATCCTAATGTTTTGATTAGTTTTCTCGATAACTAATCGTGTCAGTCTCTTAGTAAAGGGGTTAGTCTATTTTAATAATCTACTTTGTCAATTAACTCTCTCCAATGTTAATATACAACCTTTATCATGTGGAACCCTTCGAAGTTTGTTTTTCGACTTCTAATGAGCTTTAGGTTCTTCTACGAAATGTATTTCAACATTTGTTATCGTATATTAATGTAATAGGATTCTCAACATTTGGAATCATCCTCAGCTAAGTTATAAATTAGTGCATTTATTTATACTTTTTTTTATTGTAGTACTATTCAAGACAATGTACTAAGCCTTTGATTGAACCGACAACTACTTATTGTTTGGAACATTTTCAACTTTATGTTCTTAACTTAATATAGAACATGGATTTAAGACTGACAAAACGGTCATTTTACAAACAATTGAATTTGGTAATGAAACCTACGCCAATGCGACTGGCTAGTTTTTTTTTGTTAGAACGATATATTGGTTTGTCCGAGTCAGAGGTCATACAATAAAGTTAGGGGCTTAGGTTTGTGTCGGGCTAAGTGGACTTGGACCAACAATTTGAAATTTGAATTCAAAACTTTGAATGGATACTTCCCTCCAACTATAGAAAGACCCAAAACTAGAATATGTACTATCACGACCCATTTTTTCCATACCCTTTGAATCGACAATAAACCACACATGTCTAACTCAAATTAAACGAAAAGACGGAACATGAAGGGTAATAAAGAAAAATAGACAGAACGGAATCTCACAAGAATAGAATAATATATAATATTGAACAATATCTTTACAGCGGAAAACTTTTAAATACAATATGTCAGAGTCTAACCTAAATTCAGCCTGGATAGTTATAACACCTGCCCTTACAAATGCTGACAAACAACAAAACAAATGCAGTAGATGTAGCGGATAATAGAATACGTCCATACGATGATGAAGATCTCCAACTCTCCTCTGGAAACTCCAACCGTCTTCAACTAAACCTGAAACTACTCGGATCTGATCCGAGTATTAAAAATACCCGGATCAGGCTTGATAAACCAGCATGAGATACTCGAAATTTAAAATGACTATGTTATCAAAACCTTTGAAAAGAAGAGTATCTCATAAGACCAAGCCCACACAAAAATACGACGGTTTTTTACCTTATGATAACCAAAACACTTTTATATCAAAACATTTGATATTATTTTTAATGACATTCTTTTGAAAACACTTTTCAAATAAACTTATTCAAATAAGGTATCAATATCTAGACTAAGTCTAAGGGAATATATCCGGACTGGGTCAACGGAATATACCGAACGGAATATATGATACCAGAAGGGGGTAGCTGAAATGTTTGCAAGTCATTACAACTATTTTGGGATTACAATCAAAACCGTAAATCTCGTATTGGGATTGTATTTCCAACATGATAGGGAACTAGTGGAAAGATCAATCTGTATCCATGGCTTACGTCCAAGACTCAGACGCCGTTATACAACAACACAAATGGCTAAAAGGGGATACAATCTGCGAATAACATCCAAGGATTTGGACTTCGCGCATCCTAGCCATGAGGCCCAGACGTATCTGGTACCTAGGGCTCAGAACATCTGATAACCCAAATCACTGCTATCCAAAATGCGAGCATACATCTGACTACATAGAATCCCATCATAATCGGGGTGTGAGGCTAGTGAGGCTATAATTAATTTCTTCAAAGCCACGCTTTTCATACAAAACCACGCTTTGATTATAACAGGTTCCACTTTGAATGCCACACCGCCATTCATTTGATCACTATTTGACTCCCATAAGCATACAACCTCTGAGCTCGTATGTCTCAAATAAGGGTGTTAAGCTAAGAGAAGTTGCCTTCTCTACCACGAAGCAGATGTACATTTGTAAAAGTCAAACGTTGTGTCTCAGAAATGCAATGTCAGAGATTCGTCTATACAAGTTCGTTCTGGGACAGAACGAAACCGAAGGCACTATCCTCGGCGATTGCTTGGCGAGAAGCGCTTGCAATCCGAAAAAAATCTCCACAATGAGGAGACCACTACTATAAATAACTCTATAATGGGAGCGACCCAGAGCATGTCAACAAGCAGTCCTCATGCTATGAAGATCCTCGGTCTTCAATAATTATTGTCTTCAACATGTCTTCACTTTCGAACGTATACATTGGTTCAAAGTGGTTTTCGGATAGGGATCACCCAAATCCGACCCTGGTTCCTTCGAAGCCAATTATCGCTTTAGATGTTAAGTTCATATGTGGATATCAATCATCAATCAATTACTTCATCTTTTATTTAATCAAATATCTTTCTTAGATAT
The DNA here is from genome assembly GCA_030737815.1 of Allium fistulosum. Lineage (NCBI taxonomy): Eukaryota > Viridiplantae > Streptophyta > Magnoliopsida > Asparagales > Amaryllidaceae > Allium > Allium fistulosum. The sequence goes on along the minus strand of CM060907.1, from coordinate 588,268,137 downwards.
ATTCTTTTCAATTTATTCCATTTTCTTTTCAAGTGTACATGGAATTATTAAGCCTCGTTTATCAAATCATTTGGTTTATTTAAACCTTTCTTAAATCTTGGAATATTCCAAATCATTTTCTCTTTTACTTAGGAAAACCTTTCCAAATCATTCATTAAATCTTAATCAAAGATTTCTTATATTCAAGCTACAATTTTTAACTTAGGGAAAATATTCCCAAATCATTTATTAAATCTTAATCAAAGATTTCTTTCTTAACTTCAAATCATATTCTTGCAAATCGAAGATTTTCATAATAGAGCACTACTTCCACTTTAGATATGGTAAATTTCACCTTCAGGGACTAATGGCAAGTAATCCTACATCATGAATATCTTTCTCTTCAATATATTTTATTTTGAAAATTAGTTTGAAGGGGTTTTTCGGATAGGAATCACCCAAATCCGATCCTGGTTCCTTCGTACCAATCATCGAATAAAAAGATGTAAAGTGGTTAACTAATATTCAAAGAATTTGTTTCTTTTCTTTTATCTTGGAAAAACTTAAATATGATCTTTTAGAGCATTCGGGCTTTCCTTTCGATCTATTCCACCCCTCGCCTAAAAAGAGAAAATATAGGCTATGTAAGTTCAGGGCAATGGTTGCTCCATCCCTACCTTAGTTAAACACCTTGTTTTATCTTCCCAGATTTCACAAGCGGGATAAATGTACTAGTCGTTTCCGCATTCTAAGTTATTAGCTTTATTTTGGAATTGATTATAAAGATTCCAAATTATCTTTTAAACTCTTAATTTTCCTTTTAAAAATATTCATAATTGATTCTAGGAAATATCATTACGTTTAAACTCATATTCAAAAGGATATAGAATTCGTAGCATAAAACTGCCGCGGAAAGTGCTATATAAGCTTATTTGATTTAAACAACTTTTTCATATTTGAAAATTCATATTTTCCATTCCAAATCTCTTTTAAACCATTTTAAAAGATTTATCTAATTTATTTCAAATTTTTAATCATTGAAAAATATCATTTTTAAAGAAATCCCTTTTTGGATTCCGAATTGCAAAACCGCGATGATTTCAGAAAATTGTTTTGGACATATTTCAAGCTCTACTTAATAAAACCTTGATTTTCTTTCTTCATTTGAAAATTATTATCATTGTGAACCAATTTTTATTTCGAAGGAATCTGACTTATAAATCATTCTCTACGTTAATTAGAAGTTACGTGTCGAAATTTATGAACTACCGCTATGCGACGAGCTCGATTTTGACCAATTTTGTGAATTGCTTCGGAACTTGTTCGAAACACTTCAAATTTGTTTTAAACCATATTTTTAACCATTTTAGATTATTTAAAATCATTAAGAGGCTAAATAATTTACATATACATATTTTTATGGATTTCATTCTCATTTAATTAACTATGGTTACTAACCATTTCTCTTATCATTTATCAAACAAGTTATCAACCACATAAAGAATCATATAATCATCCAATTTCACATCCAAGTTATCAAACATTCAAACAATTTATTCAAGGGTTTTAATGGACATATTAAAATAGTTATAAGGATTATTTAACTTTAAATAAACATTGAGTACTCACCTTTTACCAAACATTAACTTCCTACCAACATTCATATCATCCAACACTTCAATAAATCATCTTATCTTCACCAAACCATCACCTAAACAACTTCACCTCACTTTCTAACGCTCGACCATCACTTTACTTCCACTTGCTCTTCACCACAAGTCTTTCCCTCTTCCATAGGTTTGGCCACACCTTGATCCTCCTCTTCCTCCATCATTTCTTCACTTCTTAGATGCTAAACCATGTTTTGATGGTATTCTAAGGTCTTTGGAAAAGTTTGGTGGTGTTTGAAGTTGATTTGATATGATTTTAAGAAAAGTTAGTAAGGAAAGAGAGAAGAAGAAGCCATTAGAGATTGGAAGAAAAGCTTGAAAAAGGAAGAAGAAGAAGTGAAAAAAAGTGAGAAAGTTGATGCTTATTTATAGAAAATGTTTTGGATTAAAATAATATTTTGTAAAAAGACCAAAATACCCTTACTTACTTTTTAAGAAAAGTAACACTTACCATCACCATTTAAAATCATGCATTATGTCATTTTCACTTAAGTATTAAGTAAATAATATAATAATTATGTTTGGTTTGATTTGATGTTTACTTTTTGCTTTGAAATGACATGTTTGTCTTTTTGTGCTTACTTTTTCTTAATTGTTTTCTAGAAGTTTCTAACCTTGTTTAGTAAAAGTAAATTTGATTAGCGAATTAATTAATACTTATACTATTTGAATATATGTTCCCATATAAGAAAACAAAGGAGCGACAACGTTGCGACCACTTTTAATCGACAAAACGTTGATTTTCGACAAAATGTTTTACGGTCACATTTTGACGTTTTAGTTAAACTATTTATTTATGTAAACCAAATTTAAAAATAAATTTTAATATTTCTATTTAAAAATATAAACACTCATAAATAAATTAAAATAATTTAATTAACATTTGAAACTTACTTTTCTAAAATCAGCATTTTGTCACTTTTGTCGATATAGGCAAATGTTATTATTTTTGTGTATACTTCTCTTTCCAAATCCTATCTAATTTTATTTGAATCATATAACCCTACCTATTTTACATTTAAAATCGCTTTAAATAGTATATTTTAAAGTGGTCAAATTCTGGATTGTTACATTCTCCCCTACTTAAAATAATTTCGTGCTCGAAATTACCCAAAACAAAAGTTTGCCCATAATATTTATCTTCAAACTTAATTAAATATAATATACACAGATCATCCGCATGAAATACCTTATTCGATCTCCTATTCGAATACACAACTTTACTTCCGAACTAGTATCGATCACCCGATCCTCTAGTGCGGACTCTGATCAGGCTCTTTGCTCAGAAACCTTTGCTTTCCTTGTATAGCTCTCAACTATGATAAGAAACTCAAGTACCTAACCACAAACCCTCATCAATGTTCGTCGTCAAGGATCGAGTGATAAATCCTTTTTCGGATCAGTGTAAACACCTCAAAGTTCCGAACTCGAATCTTAGATCAAAATTTCTGTGAGGAAATGATCTACGTATAATATATGTATTTATTAACTTTCAAAAACTTTTCATAAACTTTTATCTTAAGTTCAAACATTTGATAAAGGTGCTTTTTCATATAATCCCTTTAGTTATTTATTTCCAAATATTTTTATTAAAGGAAAATATTCTAAAGAAACCATTTTTCTTTATTCAAAAGATAATTTATCTTTATAAAAAAAATTTCCCATAATCTTTTAACTCGGTATATTTTCATTAACACTAATATTATTTATGAATCATTTCGTAAAACTATTACTTAAGTTTATTACATCTTATAACTTATGCAAATCAATCACATTTTAAAGACTTAAGTCCAAATTCTTAATTAATGCTAAAATTCATTAATAAAACATTTTCCAAGTTATAATTATCTTTTTTGAGGAGTCATTATTTTACTTAATAGTTCATGACTTAAATCTATCTTTGTATGATATACCTTTACATCCTAAGAGTATATACAAATCCCAAATTTCAAATTGGTTTTACTTAAATCCATCTGTCTAACAAATTTAAACTTTGCTGTAATTTACTATGATCTCAAATTCATAAATTATAAAACTTATTTCTTATTTAATACTATTATTAATTTTCTAGGTTTGAAAAACAAATTTTAAAACCACCCGTATTTAAATCCTCAAACTCTTAACTCTTAAATCTCTCTCTTTTTTTTCTTTATAAATCAGATTTATAAATTATCCTTATCTTGTTTCATTTACTCAAAGTATTTCATAATTCTTTACCAAAATTTTTCATAAATTTCTTAGCTCGGAGTTGGATATGATTCCGAAATTTTCGACTGTCCAAAATTGTCGAGAATTTTGTTTTATCTTATCAATTAGCTATCCCAATTTATCTTTAGTTTAAACACTTTTATAAAGATTACTAATCAACGATTCACATTATCTTTTTAACTTAAGAAAATTATATAGATCGAGTAACTCCAAAACTATCCAAGGAATAGGGTACTACCAATAGTATCATATATCCTCTTAACAAGAAGAGTAATACTTAAGAGAAGTGCTTACCATCCGAACACATCTCTTGCCCATTTTTAGTCTATTTTCGAACCAATCGAATTAGTTATCATAAAATACCTCTTTTTATTTGAAATAATACCATTTTCAAAATCCTTTAGAGATTACGTTTGTTTATAAAACCTATTTTATAAATTCTTTTTATCTTATATTAATTAACTTCATTTAAATTTCCACAATTCTTTTACTCGAATTTAAATTCTCATTCCTTTTATATTTATCATTTTACACAATCATTTAGAAACATTTTTATCTTTTGTGTTCATTCCTTAAACAAATCTTATTATCAAACACCTTATAGTCAAATCGTGAAACTTAATTCACAAGGTATTTGTACTTAAACTTTTAAATCAAACAATAGATCAATTTATGATAGTAACTTAACATTATCATTTCTTAATTTATTATTTTGGAATAAGTATTAAAGATCTTAATTACCTTATCAGATTTCTTACTTATCGATTATCTTTATGAAACATCTTATAGTCAAACTGTGAAATTCTAATCACAAGATGTTCATATTTAAATTTCACTAATCCTGATTTCTAACTATACAATTTTTCAAGATATATACTTTATATTCAAAATATAATCCTAGGTAAAATTATTTCATTTACCAATTTTTTATCAAAATCAATGTGTCGGTTCACCTTGTTTGAATGTTTAGAAACCCTCATCGATAACGGTGATCAGGCGCATCGATCAAAATCCATAAATCACTCAACAGATAAATCAACACAAAACAATTTATTAGTTACTAACAAATACGCACTCATATATAATACACTATAACTCATTCTAGGGGGTTACTAACCCAATCTCTAATGAGTCACTCATCCTAAGGTATTACTAACCATATCTCTGATGAGTCTTTACCCTACCAAAGCTAAGGTTCTCGCTTAACCTTCAGCTCTGATACCAAATGTCACGACCCGTTTTTCCATACTCTTTGAATCTACAATAAAACACACATGTCTAACTCAAATTGAACGAAAAGACGGAACGTAAAGGGTAATAAAGAAAAATAGACAGAACAGAATCTCACACGAATGAAATAATATATAATATTGAACAATATCTTTACAGCGGAAAAATTTTAAATACAATATATCAGAGTTTAACCTAAATTTAGCCTAGATAGTTATAACACCTGCCCTTACAAATGCTAACAAACAACAAAACAAATGCAGTAGATGTAGCGGATAATAGAATACGTCCATACGATGATGAAGATCTTCAGCTCTCCTCTGGAAACTCTAACCGTCTTCAACTAAACCTGAAACTACTCGGATCTGACCCAAGTATTAAAAATACCCGGATCAGGCTTGATAAACCAACGTGAGATACTCGAAATTTAAAATGACTATGTTATCCAAACCTTTGAAAAGAAGGGTATCTCATAAGACCACACCCACACATAAATACGGATGGGTTTTACCTTATGATAGCCAAAACACTTTTATATCAAAACATTTGATATTATTTTTAATGACATTCTTTTGAAAACACTTTTCAAATAAGGTATCAATATTGTGACGACTGCCCATGACCCCTGCACCGAATCTAGAGATAGTGCGCTGTAAAGTGTGCCAAGCGACCATGGACGATTGTCAGGGTAGATTAAAACAACAGAATCTATCGTATTACTCACAGCGCATGGACAAAATACAATAGAACATATATATAGTGAAGCTTTACAGAATAAAATGCCATCATATAAAACTTCATAATAGTTGAATACAAGCATCCAAATAGCCAATACATCAAGCCTCACTACATAACACTCAGAGAATACAAAACAGCGGAACATCCAGTACATATAATAAGAAGATAATATGCAACCCTCCAGCTCGTCTTCGATATCAGCATCGTGAGAAGAGAACTGCACCTGTCACCTGCTACCTAGTCTGCCCGTCCCAAAAATGGACGAACAGCCCAAGGCAATAAGAATTAAAACATAAAGCCTTGAGTCAGACAACAGTCATAGTGAGCAGTAAATTAACTAACAACATACCAAAAGAGCATAAAGGAAAAGGAATAGGAATACAACCCTCCCACTCCAACCTCATTCTACAGTGATAGCCCCCAGACACACACTAAGCAGAAGCAAACATAGCAGAGCATACAATTTAAAGTTAAGCTACTATCACTCGAGTCAAGGGCGATGTTTTCCAAGTACCAAGGCCTAAATCAGATAAGCACCCAGAAAATACCGCTCTTGAGTCCGAATGACGATACAACCAAACATCCATGACTCTGGCTATCACTGTTATCATTGCTTCGATATCACCGTTAATTGAATGACCGGCACATTCTTTCAGCCGTTCGTCAAGGGCTAATGGAAACCCCGGTTCTAGACATAACTCCCGCACGTCGTCGCAGCCCGTGCCTAGGACTATCGAATCTGCCCAGAGTACTCGACCATCAACAGTTGGCCGTTGGGACTATCGAATCTGCCCAAACGTACTCTTGCTTAGAGCATGCTAGAACCTTCAACAACGATGCTATCCAAGCCTCCTAGTCATCCTCCTCGATGACTATTCTCATATCCATTCATTATCCTCAACTCGAATCATATCACCGAGTTATCAACATGCTTGGAATGATTCCGTCTGGATTAGACCAAGTCTTCATCACATGATGCCTCGCTTCATTACATCCTCGCAAAGCCTCATCTCAACATCACATCATCAAATCTATGCATAAGAGCTTCATCATCCCGCTACATATGCCACGAGCAGCTTTCCCAATTCAAGAGCCTTTCCCTTAGCTTTTGAATCACCTTCGACCACCTTGTCTAAAACCAATCAACAATCATCTAATTCACAGCAATCAATCATGTCAAACATCAATCCAATTAACCAAGCATTCAAATATAAGCAAAATGGACAATTGTAACAATAATGGCAATTTCGTAATTAAGGAGTTGAAAGTCTAACAAGCATGAAAACATGAACAATATCTCTACAAACTTGATGAATGAACTTGCATAGGTTAACATATGATAAAATGGATGTAACATCATCATGAACAATGGATCTATATGGATCTACACTTAGGATGAAGAAAATGCATGGAAATCACTATTTTAACACCAAAACGAGCCAACAATCCGATATACTCCTTTGGATCCGTGTGAGAGATAATCACCACTCACCAAATCACCTAAACAACCTCAAATCAACACGCTTCAGATCTGGACAGCGAAGGATCAAGCTTGATCTATCACGAATCCGCTTCAAACGAAGAAATCTAACTTCAATGGATGAAGATCTTAAATCTAAGCTCTTGAATCTTCAATCTTGATCTTCGATTTGGATGAAAGGAAGCACTAGATTAGAGTGGAGAAAAGAAGTGAAGAAGTGTAGAAGTCGAGCTCTCAAAATGGCAGCGCTTCGTCGCTTCAAAATCCGGATCCCAAAAAGTGAGAACAACCCCTCCTATTTATAGCCAGAAATTCCTTAAGTCATAACCCGGAGTTAGGTCGTTTCCGACCTACGACCTAAGACCTTGCCGACCTAAAACCCATACGACCTAACAGCTCTTCGACCTAACAGATATGCACGCGCGCCCCAACTCCTAGGTCGCTCACGACCTAACGGCTTAGCAGTCCTACGACTTACGACTCAACTGGGTTTCCGACTTAACACATGGCCAAACCCAGCGACTTATCGCACGCGCGACCTAACAACTTACACGCTTAGCGACCTAACAGAGCTCTCCATCCTACGACCTAACGAGGTTACGACCTAACACTTAACAAAACCCCAACGACCTAACAACCCAGGGACTTACCAGTGTTACGACCTAACACTTAGACCCACGCGACCTAACACTTAAACTATCCTAGCGACCTAACAACTCACGCGACCTACCAACCCATGCGACCTAACAACTTATGCGACCTAACTCCTTAGGTCGCCTAACGACCTAACTATGCTAACAAGCTATCCACTAGGTCGCAACATACTGGGTTGTTAACTCGCTAACCCTTAGGTCGCGTACTACTATAGGTCGCTCCTTGCTTATCCCCCAGCTTCCTTAGGTCGCTGCCCCTATAAGTCGTCTACGACTTACCACTTAACTTCCCTAAGTCGTATACTCCTTAAGTCGCTAACCTATAGGTCATACCAAGATACTAGGTCGCAACACAGCTCTCCAAACTTCTTAGGTCGTTGCCGACCTAACAATGCTAACTCGGAACCACTTAATCTGGCTACGACCTAACTCTTAACTCGCCTATCCCCTTAGGTCGCAGACCTTCTCTAAGTCGCTCACGACTTATCTCCTAAGTCGCCAACAACATTTAACTAACCTCTAGGTCGCGTACGACCTAGGACTTAGGCAAATTTCAACCAAAATCTGAAACAACTAGAAAATGTTGAAAATCCCAGATTTTGACAAACTTTTCGATCCGTAAAATACGGGTCGTTACAAATATCTGGACTAAGTCTAAGGGAATATATCCGGACTGGGTCAATGTAATATACCAAACGGAATATATGATACTAGAAGGGGGTAGCTGAAATGTTTGCAAGTCATTACAGCTATTTTGGGACTACAATCCAAACCGTAAATCTTGTATTGGGATTGGATTTCCAACTGGATAGGGAACTAGTGGAAAGATCAATATGTATCCATAGCTTACGTCCAAGACTCAGATGCCGTTATACAACAACACAAATTGCTAAAAGGGGATACAATCTGCAAATAACATCCAAGGACTCGGACTTCGCGCATCCCTGCCATGAGGCCCAGACGTATCTAGTACCTAGGGATCAGAACATCTGATAACCCAAATCATTACTATCTGAAATGCGAGCAAACATCTGACTACATAGAATCCCATCATAATCGGGGTGTGAGGCACGCGAGGCTACGATCAATTTCTTCAAAGCCACACTTTTCATACAAAACCACGCTTTGACCATAACAGGTTCCACTTTGAATGCCACACTGCCATTCATTTGATTACTATTTGACTCCCAAAAGCATACAACCTCTGAGCTCGTATGTCTAAGAGAAGGGTGTTAAGCTAAGAGAATTTACCTTCTCTGCCACCAAGCAGATGTACAGTTGTAAAAGTCAAACGTTGTGTCTCAGAAATGCAATGTCAGACATTAGTCCATACAAGTTCGTTTTAGGACTGAACCAAACCGAAGGCACTTTCCTTGGCCATTACTAAGCGAGAAGCCCTTGCAATCCAAAAAAAATCTCCACAACGAGGATACCACTACTATAAATAACTCTATAATGGGAGCGACCCAGAGCATGTCAACAAGCAGTCCTCACGCTATGAAGATCATCAATCTTCAATAATCATCGTCTTCAACATGTCTTCACTTTCGAACGTATACATTGGTTCAAAGTTGTTTTCGGATAGGGATCACCCAAATCCGACCCTGGTTCCTTTGAAGCCAATTATCACTTTAAAAGATGTTAAGTTCATATGTGGATATCAATCGTCAATCAATTACTTCATCTTTTATTTAACCAAATATCTTTCTTAGATATATTCTTTTCAATTTATTCCATTTTCTTTTCAAGTGTACATGGAATTATTAAGCCTCATTTATCAAATCATTTGGTTTATTTAAACCTTTCTTAAATCATGGAATAATTCCAAATAATTTTCTCTTTTACTTAGGAAAACCTTTCCAAATCATTCATTAAATCTTAATCAAAGATTTCTTATATTCAAGCTACAATTTTTAACTTAGGGAAAATATTCCCAAATCATTTATTAAATCTTAATCAAATATTTCTTTCTTAATTTCAAATCATATTCTTGCAAATCGAAGATTTTCGTAATAGAGCACTACTGCCACTTTAGATATGGTAAATTTCACCTTCAGGGACTAATGGCAAGTAATCCTACATCATGAATATCTTTCTCTTCAATATATTTTATTTCGAAAATTAGTTTGAAGGGGTTTTCGGATAGGAATCACCCAAATCTGATCCCGGTTCCTTCGTACCAATTATCGAATAAAAAGATGTAAAGTGGTTAACTAATATTCAAAGAATTTGTTTCTTTTCTTTTATCTTGGAAAAACTTAAATATGATCTTTTAGAGCATCCGGGCTTTCCTTTCGATCTATTCCACCCCTCGCTTAAAAAGAAAAAATATAGGCCAGGTAAGTTCAAGGCACTGGTTGCTCCATCCCTAACCTTAGTTAAACACCTTGTTTTATCTTCCCAGATCTCACAGACGGGACAAATGTACTAGTCGTTTTCGTATACTCATTTATTAGCTTTATTTTGGAATTGATTATAAAGATTCCAAATTATCTTTTAAACTCTAAATTTTCCTTTTAAAAATGTTCATAATTGATTCTAGAAACTATCGTTACGTTTAAACTCATATTCAAAAGGTTATAGAATTCGCAGCATAAAAGTGTTGCAAAAAGTGCTATATAAGCTTATTTGATTTAAACAACTTTTTAATGTTTGAAAATTCATATTTTCCATTCCAAATCTCTTTTAAACCATTTTAAAAGATTTATCTAATTTATTTCATATTTTTAATCTTTTATAAATATCATTTTTAAAGAAATCTCCTTTTGGATTCCGAACTGCAAAACCGCGATGTTTTTAGAAAATTGTTTTGGACATAATTCAAGCTTTACTTAATGAAACCTTGATTTTCTTTCTTCGTTTGAAAACTATTATCATTGTGAACCAAAGAATTTTTATTTTGAATGAATCCGACTTATAAATCATTCTCTTTGTTAATTTGAAGTTACTGATCGAAATTTACGAACTACCGTTACGACGAGCTCGATTTTGACCAATTTTGTGAATTGCTTCGGAACTTGTCCGAAACACTTCAAATTTGTTTTAAACCATATTTTTAACCATTTTAGATTATTTAAAATCATTAAGAGGCTAAATAATTTACATATACATAATTTTATAGATTTCATTCTCATTTAATTAACTATGGTTACTAACCATTTCTCTTATCATTTATCAAATAAGTTATCGACCACATAAACAATCATATAATCATCCAATTTAACATCCAAGCTATCAAACATTCTAACAATTTATTCAAGGGTTTTAATGGACATATTAAAATAGTTATAAGGATGATCCAAGCTATCAAACATTCATAGCATCCAACACTTCAATAAATTATCTTATCTTCACCAAACCATCACCTAAACAACTTCACCTCACTTTCTAGCGCTCGGCCATCACTTTACTTCCACTTGCTCTTAACCACAAGTCTTTCCCTCTTCCATAGGTTCGGCCACACCTTGATCCTCCCCTTCCTCCATCATTTCTTCTCTTCTTAGATGCTAAACCATGTTTTGATTGTATTATAAGGTCTTTGGCAAAGTTTGGTGGTGTTTGAAGTTGATTTGATATGATTTGAAGAAAATTTAGTAAGGAAAGAGAGAAGAACAAGCCATTAGAGAGTGGAAGAAAAGCTTGAAAAATGAAGAAGAAGAAGTGAAAAAGTGAGAAAGTGGATGCTAATTTATAGAAAAAGTTTTGAATTAAATAAATATTTTGTAAAAAGACCAAAATACCCTTACTTACTTTTTAAGCAAAGTAACACTTACCATCATCATTTCAAATCATGCTTTATGTCATTTTCACTTAAGTATTAAGTAAAGAATATAATAATTATATTTGGTTTGACTTGATGTTTACCTTTTGCTTTGAAATGACATGTTTATCTTTTTGTGCTTACTTTTTCTTAATTATTTTCTGGAAGTTTTTAACCTTGTTTAGTTAAAGTAAACTTGATTAGTGAATTAATTAATACTTATACTATTTGAATATATGTTCCTATATAATAAAATAAAAGAGCGACAACGTTGCGACAACTTTTAATCGACAAAACGTTGATTTTCAACAAAATGTTTTACGGACACATTTTGACGTTTTAGTTAAACTATTTATTTATGTAAACTAAATTTTAAAACAAATTTTAATATTGCTATTTAAAAATATAAATACTCATAAATAAATTAAAATAATTTATTTAACCATTGAAACTTACTTTTCTAAAATCAGCATTCTGTCACTTTTGTCGATATAGGCAAATGTTACTATTTTTGTGTATACTTCTCTTTCCAAATCCTTTCTAATTTTATTTGAATCATATAACCTTACCTATTTATATTTAAAATCATTTTAAATAGTATATTTTAAAGTCGTCAAATTCTGGGTCGTTACACGTACATTCATTTTCTTCCTCCTCCTCTTCTTCTTCCCGTTTCTCCAGAAACTGCCTTATATATACAAGGCATAACTCTCTCATTTCTTAATGAAATTGGATGGAACCAGCGAAAATTTGAAGGAGACAATAAAGGATACGATATAAAAAACAATTTAGTAGGAAATTTGGAAGTTGTGGTGCACTGTGGTCTAGACAACACAGGATTTCAAGATTTATATCTTCCATTTGTGAGTGGGCTTGTCTCTTTCATCTATAATTCAAATATAATTCGATAATATAATTTTAATTTATAATTAGGATTCAACTTTAGGATTAATTGTGTTAATTACTTATTTGGACAATAATTGAGAATGAATAAAATCTAGGATTAAGTTATACTTTGATTAGTATATGTAATGAAATTGGAACTATGTTGATGATGGGCCAAACAATGGAATATTGAATTGAAGGTTGATAAGCTATGACTTGAGTTCATACCGGAATGAACGAATTGATAAAATATGAAAAATGTGCTGACTAATTTTATAAATCAGGGAATATATTTCGAAATTTATTAAATATACACACATATTATATTTATATATGTGCGTGTGTATGCATATGAATGAAGTCGAAAGATAAATGCAAGTTTATGAAGAGATATATATATATATATATATATATATATAATACCATATAAAATTAAGTAAAAAGTTTACAAATGATTCCTGAGATGGAAAGATGTCTTTTAGAAAATAATATAAATTTAAATGTATTTAAAATGGTTTAAATGCATTATTTGGAAATATGTTGAAATGTGGTATTTTCATGTGTACAAATGTATTAATATCAAAATATTCATTATCTATATTTATGTATGTATGTATGTATAATTAAGTAAAAATTGTTAAAATGTCTCTTTTAGTATTTCAGGTTCTATTATATTTTTGTTTTGAATTTATAGTGATTTTAAGTATATTTTAAAGTATATATGCGAGGAAGTGTATTTATAAAATTCTGGAAACTAGTTTTATAAAACCAACTCTTGAGACAATTTAGATCAAATCTAATAAATTTTATATAAAATCTTATTTTATCTAGTTTGCTTAAAGGAAGTTTAAATTTAATTTAAATTCAAATATATAGTAATGAATGTATCAAATACATTATATGTGTAAAGTGCAAGTGTGACATATAAATAGTATAGGAAAATAGGCTCAAGGAAAAACATAACTGGGTTTTTAGAATGAAGGAAACGGCTATTGTTTTTATGTCTAAAGGACGCGGAGTTTATTATTTGGGCTAAAGGAAAATCATTACAAAAAAAATTAAATTGTGCCGTCTTCTCCAATCTCGTTCTCAAACCACAAGAACGGACGGCGGCATCATAAGAACAGGTAGCGGCGACGCAAGCACAGGTTACGGCAGCACAAGTGAAGGTCGAGCTCGTTCAGGCGAAGGCGATGGAATGAGGTGGTGACGACAACTTTGAAGGCGTCCGGTGACTTGGTCGACGACTTCAACATCGACTGTAACTTCGACGACAACATCGATGGCCAACTTCAGATGAGCGGCGGTGGAGTGGAGGTGAAGGTTGTTGGTGGTGCTAAAGGTAACGATGATGATTACCTGTTGAAATGAACTAAGTAAAAGAATGCTATATGAACTTATCATTATAATTCTCTACGTGTAATGCACAACTGAATGTAATATTCTTTGTATATTATGCAATTTAGTCTTTTATTGTTTTATTATTTTGTATTTGATGTTGAATGTTACTCTTGTTAGTTTCAGATGGTGTATTTGATGTTGATTGTATTTCTGGTAAGCTTCAAGCTGTTGTTAAATTTGTTGGACTTCATAACTCAAATGCTATGTTGGACTATCATTTTGTATGCCTTAAATATGCTAGTGGACTTTGTGATTAAAATGCTACATTAAATATCTTTTTGTATATTGTAACTTTTATATTGGACTTCATAAGTAAAATGCTATATCAAACTATCATTTTGCATATTTTAAACGTGATAGTGGACTTCATAACTTAAATGCTACATTAAACTATCATTTTGCATATCATAAACATGGTAGTGGACTTTGTGATTAAAATGTTACATTAAATCCCATTTTGCATATTATAATCATAATATTGAACTTCATAATTAAAATGCTACATTAAATTATCATTTTTCCTATTTTAAACATGATAGTGGACTGCATAACTCAAATGCTACATTAAACTATCATTTTTGTATATCATAAATATGGTAGTGAACTCTGTGATTAAAATGTTACATTAAAAAATACAAATGCTATATGTAGTTATCATTTTGCATATTATATCCATGGTAGTTCTCTTTAGGAATACTTATTTAATTTTGTATATTATATTCATGTTAGTTCACTTTAAATATACTTATGCTAAATTCAAGTATCATTTTGCATGTTTTTTCATCATTGTTCAATTGAAATATGCTTATGCTATATCCAACTATAATTTTGCATAGTAAGATAATGGTACTATATTTAAAAGTACAAATGCTATATTAGTCTATCATTTAGCATATAAACACAATCTACTATGTTTCAAATATGGAAATGCTATATCTAAATATCATTCGAAATAAATGGTACTTTTTAGACTTTTTTCTTCTTCTTCTAGATTCTGCTTTTCCATTCATTTCTTAGATTTTGAATTTGCAGCTCTTGATTTCAAAGGTCGAGTAATTTCTGACATAGGTTTGGGTTGAGGCGTCAAGTTAAGCTTTCTCGATTTTGGAGAAATCGACATCGACAATGAAAGATTCAATTCGATTCGAACATCGACAAGAAAGAGGCTTGGACGACGGTGGCTTGGACGACAACGACTTAAGACGACGATTGCTTGGACGGTGGCGGCTAGAGCAAGTAGTAGCTGAAGGTAGACGGCGGCTAAGGCAAGCTTGGACGAAAGCGGAGGAAATGGTCGAAGTCGGGAAATTGAAAAAAAGAAGCTATTGTCCTTCTGCCTAAATTCTAAATGTTGCGTCTTTGGTTTAAAAATTAGTTTAAAGTTTTTCCTTTAAACTAATTTCCTCTAAATAGTAAATATAGTTAATGTGTATGTATATAGGTGTTGGGATTTATATGATTTGAATCTATGATTATGATTCAACTTTACGATGTGTATAAATGCAAGTTTGTGAAGACACACACACGCGCACACACACACACACACATATATATATATGTATATGTATAATATATGTAAATTACTATATAAAATCAATTAAAAATTTATAAAATGATTCCAAAGATGGAAGGATGTATTCTAGAAAATAGTATAAATTTAAATGTATTTAAAATGATTAAAATGCATTATTTGGTAATATGTTGAAAAGTAGGTATTTTTATGTGTACAAACATATTAATATCAAAATATACATCATATATGTATATAAATTAAATAAAAATGGTTAAAATGTCTCTTATAGTATTTGAGGTCCTATTATATTTTTATTTTGAATTTATAGTGATTTCTAAGTATATTTTAAAGTATATATATGAGGAAGTGTATTTACAAAATTATAAAATCTAGTTTTATAAATACCAACTTTTGAGGCAATTTCGAAATGATATCGACACAAACTTTTGGTAAAAAGTAAGTAGATTGATAGATATTTAAATTTGAATTTAGAAGAAAACGGTTTCAAAATCCAGTGAAAAACGAAGAATTTATAATCGTTTCAAAAACTAGAAATAAATTTATAAGTTTGGAAATTGTCGGGATTTCAAAATTTTCATGTACATCGGCGCACAAAGAAAAACTGCACAATAAACCTATGCCAATAAGGCCAAGTTTAACTTAAATCAATTCGGGGCTTTTCCTTATAGGTTTTGGATATCAATTAGTGATGTTTTGAAGTGGCCTTTTGACCTTATTAAATTGGAATTCTTTGGACGTAGATATGGATGAATGTGTATATAGTAGTGTTTGTGTGTATGCGCGCGCGTGTGTGATTGTTGAATATATATGTAACAACCCATACCTTGATGGGCCTAAATTTTGATAAAAATTAAAACCCAAGTCCATCAAAGCACAGATCGTTGGATTTGGTATCTGCAAATAAGCATGAGCGTTATCAATTTTGATAGAAATCTAAACCCGTAGTGGAAACAATAATAGGATAAGAATACTGATTATGACTACTAATTTGGAATTAATGGTATTCCTTGGATAGTAGATTGTCACATCAACATCGAGCATGAGAGAAAATGAGACTTCTCTAATAACTAAACACATCTAGCTCCAATGACCTGTTCCTCTAAATTATCATGTGGGCTGTAATGAAGAGGTGGTCAGAACAACGTCCTAGTGACTGAAAAATCTGTAAACTACCCATAATATAAATTTATACCAATTGGTTTCCATTTACTTTTATATCCATTAAGGTTAGCAATTTTAATCTAACCTTGCATTGCACGCACGATTGCTTACCTACTCATTTCCAAGGTACAAAATACTGACGAAGCCTTATCAACCACCCAATACTTCCATACCCATTTGCCACTTAATACTTCTAAATATGAAGCATGCTTCTATTATGACAACATAATACTTTTAAAAGAGAAATAGGCAGACTCTGCTATTTAAGACCTCAATCGAGGTGGACTCTGTCATTTAAGACCTACTCCCAACGTGGACTTCTAGCATCGTCATTACTGGTCTATAAGTCCTAGCTATAGATACCTTTAATAGCTATCTATTACCTACAATTTATAATAGCCATACTACTAGCGCGTCTATCGTTATTAAAGTTTTAGCAATATGAGAGACTATACCCAAGCCACTTAATACCTCATTAACAAAGACTAGACAGGCTTCTGACCATTTAACAGTTATTTATAGGTAGGCCTTTGCCAACCTAATCCCTAGGCGGACTCCTCACTGGTACTATCTATCTGACATTGCTTGGTAACCTCATTGAGCTACTTAATACTTCTTTTATAGAAGAGAAGTGAACCCTAGATCAACCAATTAGTACCTCAAACCCGAAGCGAACTCTTCCCAAGATATCCATCATCACTCTTAGTTATAAATATGGAATCTCATTAGGTTACTTCTTTCGGTAGGGAGGCGGGCCCTAAAATAGACACTTAATACCTCAACACTGGAGTGAACCTTTTTGGAGATATCCATATTTATTTGGAATCTCATTATATTACTTAATACTTCTTTTTAGGATAGATCCGGCCCTACAGCCACTTAATACCTCAAACCAGAAAGAACCCCTATAAAGATATCCCTCATCGCTCCTAATTCCAAATATGGACCATTTAATATTTTTCAATTAAAAAGGCAGGTCCAATCTCTCACGCATCACGGTCCTAGGATTAGTGATATCTCACATTAGTAGTAAGTGCACCCAACTGTTGGTAGCCTCAAAGTGAAGGGCAATCTTCCATCGAGTGACTATGCTGACCTCGCATCACTAACCTACTAAGTTCAATTAATCATTATAGGTCTTTGCTTATATTATCTATGGTAGACATTGGCCCATTAATTGAGGTTACAATCTTTATCTCCTATTAATTATTTGCAATTCCTAATTTATTGCCCATTAATACGAATTACTACATTCCTAATTCTACCTATTCGCTTCCCTAAATAAAATAAAAACTAACGAATGTTATGCATAAATAACACATGAATAAACGCTTTTCTTATTTATTAATGCAATATGTATATATATATATAAACTACATAATAAAACAATATGATCCTATCCAAATATACCTTAGTCATAAATACTTAACCCGAATATGCTTCCATATTTAATTTGCTGGAATTAGATTCCTTAGGATGATTTTCCGCTATGATTTCCATAAATTAGTTTAACGCAAAGACAAAAGATTGACTCTGTTTGAAATTACAAAGAATGGGTAATTTGGATATTCCTTGTTAAACCAAAAGTTGCCTTTTGAATGAAAACTGGAAAAAGTAAACAAATTTATAAAAATTAAACGAATGTTCTTCGCAAAAATTAAACTATGGAAAATCTATAACCTAGCATAAATTGGGCAATAATCTAAAAATCCTATTTTACACCCAAGTACAGATCTGAAATAAAAATATACATCATTCAAATTCTAAAACCTTTGGGACTGATTTTCAGATCTAGGTGTAAAACTATTTCAAATTAGATCTAAAACAATAATATGTAGACAATAGTTTTCTACACTAATTTAAGCCTACAATTCACAAATAAAATTGATTTAGGCATAAAAATCAAACGTATGCCAACAAATAGATTTAAAATCATAAACAGTATATAAAATTTCCCACTCATCTTTTAAAAGCGATCTAAATCTCTAGATCTACAAATTCATCTCCAATCCTTTTTAATCCAAGAAATATGTATAAAAAGAGTATATACATACATTAGAATTATAAATCTGAGAAAAGATTTAGGATTGTGAAAGAAAATAGATACAAATATACAAATATATATAAATTACCTCAAATACGCGTATAGTTGATTCCCTTCTCTTCTCCTTTTTATTAGATTTTTATTATTTCTTCAATTTATATAAATATAGATACAAATACCTTATTTTTTATAATTTAGAAAGAAAATGGAGAAAAAGAAATGGCAGAGTTTCGCTACTGCCTTCAGAAAGCATGAGAAGAGAAGGGAGGGTTAGGCCTGAATTTAAAGGCGCATGAATCAACCTCGACCATTAGATCGAAATATATTAAATCTGGACTGTTGGCCCTAGGCTAACCCTAGCCACTACACAGTGAGCGGTCGACCGCCCCTAATCAACCGGTCATAGTGGTGGGTTGACCTAAGAGACGGATTGATTACTGTAAAACGTCAATTAATTTTAATCGAACTATTTCCGTTCCAAATTCGTTTTTCGTCTGTAACTTCTTCATTTGGCCTCCAATCGCAAAACTTCAAATATGAAAGTTGCTCAGAATTTCACCACGAATGCAATGGTGCAAGTTTCAAGGTTAAATTCAATCATTTACACAAATTCTATGTTTCGAGCCTAATTAACTAACTAACTAACTAATTAAATAACTAACGCCAAATTACGGGGTGTTACATTCTTCCCCCCTTAAAAAGAATTTCGTCCCCGAAATTTCACCAATGACTCAGTCATGGTTTTGGCTCCTAATTATCCTAAACTATACAACCAATGAGTGTACAACCAATTTTGCCACCAACGTGCACAAGTGCATAGTGTATTACCGTATCACCACATAGAAAATATGTATGCAGAATAATTCTAAATTGGATCCTCCTATATGAATTCATTTCTTCGAAAACATTTTTGAAAAAATATGATGCAAACAACCTGTATATATACTAGTAGTTCTATATGGATCCAACTTGTGAAAAATCTTTTCAACCAAAACCCTCATACTCCTAGGAATAAAAGTATGAAGCAGCCAATTTTATATCCAATTTCTACCATCCAAAGCATCTAAAAATCGCTTCCTAAACTTTACTCCTATGCCAGAAAAAGGAATTTAGGGGAGAATTTAACATTCTTACCACTCTATAATCTTCATATTCCCATAGTATGGTAGAAATTTCCTCGCTGCCCTAGATTTACTCCAAATTTTCCAAGCACAAAACGCATAAGAAGGCTTATTTTCAGGCTCTAAAATGGAATTGATTCTAAAAATAGACTCTTGATCATCATCGAACAAGGTATGGAAATAGAAAATCCAAGGCTAAAACAGCTTTTCCCTTGTTACCGCTTGCATTTATCACATCGTCGATCCTAATGCATCGCTAAATCTACAAATTCTAATTCTATTTGTCTTTCCTACACTAAACATGGCCTTTAAAATCAAATATTCCACAAAAATCTTTCTCACTTTTCAAATTTGTAGGTCATGTGAAAGATAAAATCCCAAAATATTTAGGCGTACATTTTCCTTTGAAATCAAATCTCTGGACAAAAATTATAAAAATAATTTAAGAGCCAAAAATAACTAAAATATAATATTTTTCTTCAAAAGGGAAGCTTTTAAAAGTATTTCCTTTTAAAAAGTTTTGATAAATCAAGCCACAACTCAGCGTAGTCGGAAGTTGGTTATGCGCTAAACACATAAACCAAATTTTAAAATTCAACACTAACCTTTACCCCATAAAACTTGACGTTTTATTTAAAAATGTCATCATGTCCAATTATAAAAAAAAATTAGCTTTTAAGGAACATGAGTAATGACCTGTGATACCAAAACAACTTTATCACATCGTTCGCTAAAATTTTCCAACTATTCTAAACTTGCAGTCTTATATTGCATTTACTGTTAGTTAAGTGTTTTTATAAGATTTCCGTATTTATGCTGCTTCTTCACTATTCATATATAGGAGTGATTTGCATGTCCAGAAATAATAACACAGTAAATAAATCGAAACTTATAATATCGTGCGTGCCTTTTCAAGAGACAACGAACAGTTATACAACCCAAACAAACCTAAAGAAAAAGGACAAATGCTGGAAGGGAAAAGACAACAACACCATAATTCCTAAAATAATACCTACAGACTACGAGATGCCTTGCTCCGTGGCTGGAGCTCGATTCATCACTGTTACCCTTGAATGGTCGTAGCATGGCAGTTATACATCCAATCTCTGGGCGACGGCTTCAGAATTGCCATCTTCCTAAGGAAGAATCTAATGATGGCAGAAGGAACCTTCTACTAAACTGCCTCACTACGGAGGTTCATATGTATTACCAAAAGAAGAGAGTGGATAGGTGAAAATACGGAAATGATTCTGTGGAGTGCTAATCCTTGATCAACAAATTGCATCATAAGGGTGCAGATAATGGTGATGCCGTCAATACTAGCATAGATGGTCTTCCACACCAAGGGATAAATCTGGTCATAACTTCCCATCTTCGGGATGACGTTATGCTAAATAATGTGCACAACCTGACTGGCAGTTAGACATAGATTACCCGTCTACCAAACACCAACACCCTAGGAAAAGATCTGTTACAAAATCCTTTAGTCAATCACTTCCAAATCATCCAAGTCCACGTCCTTCGTGGAGGCCTCTAAAATCTTTAGCGAGATCATTATTAGTCAGCTCAATCTAGACACCCTTCACCTCCGAATGAATAAAACTGTTGCCTCCATCGAAATTCTACGCCAACAGGACATCGTAAAGGCAGATACAGCATGGGTAATATTCCCGCTCAAAGGTCTTGAAGCAGAGGATCGGCGTAAATCCTACCGTGATGAATTGCTCTTCCAACCCAAAAGCGGCGAAACCTTCTGCTCATTCTAGTCCAGCCAAGTGGCCTCTTGAGGGTTGAAACCATAATGGTGCGAGAAAAAACCGACAGTGCAGAAAGGTGTCTTAGGCTAAAAAGTGGTCGGAGGAAGGAAATGTTGGAACCTGCCTTCTTCGATTTTAATGCGACAACTATATATTTCAACCTATATACTATAATGTCAAATATTCTTGCAGGAATCTACAAGAGAAGCTTTTACCATATCATCAACAAGATTAAGTTCTCAAATTTTATTATTTCTTAGTTAGATATTTTTGTACAATCTCTGATATGATGATAAAACACACACACACACAAATATACTTTTGAAAATCATGCTTTAAAATAAATAAATATCTTTAATTATTTAAAGATATAAAAAGGTATTTTCAAAATTATATAATATCTCAAGTTCAAAAGTGCTAAAACAAAGGAAGGAACAAAACAATACAGATTTAGACGTCTATATCTTTATTCAAACATCTGACATCAATATCATACGTCTAAAGATAAAATAACAGACGTCTAAACCCTCTGTATATAATGCTTCTATTTCTATACGAAATAGACGTCTGTCAATTTAATAACAGACGTCTGTCATCCTAGACAGACGTCTGAATTAAAAGACAAACGTCTGAAATGACTGTTTTTTGTTTCTTCTATTTTTTGAATTTCAAACTTTATTCAGACATCTGTCACTTTTCTCTCAGACATCTGAACTTGACGAACTGAAGCATCTCTTTATGAAATATCAAATTCTGAAGAGTTGTCTTCTTCACCAAGAGTTGCACTTCTTCTAATAGTTGCAACTATTAAATTAAATCTTTTCAATACTATAAATAGAGATGAAAATTCGCTATTTCATTCACCAATTCTTTCTATCTATTCTGATCTTATATTGTTATAATATCAAGTAATTTTCAATCTCTACTTCCTACAAATTGCACGTTCAAATCATCATATTAAGAAGATTATAGGAAGGGTGTACTACATTGACTATATTCGTGTTATTCAAAGAACACACAAGTCAAGAAACAATTTACCAAATTGTATTTGAAGTCCTATTCGGTTGCTTAGGCGGAAAAGTCCTGTTCGGTTGCTCAGGCAGTGTAATACCTGTTCCTCCGGGTTAAGTGAGGGTTATTCGAGAAATTCCAGAAGGAGTCTGGGACTGGACGTAGAACGGGAAGTTCGAACCAGTATAAAAATCCATGGTGTCATTTTCATTACTGCTATTTACTATTATTTATAATTCCGCACTTGCTAGACTAGTCTTACTGTATATTATCGATCCATATATACTTACATTTGGTATCAGAGCTTGGTCATCTCATAACTATAACACAGTTATCTGATATTTAAATAATATGGACAATAACACTAGCAACAGTTTTACTGAGGGACAAGCCACTACTCGACCACCATTGTTTAATGGATTAAATTATAGTTATTGGTCAACTAGAATGAGAATTTTTATGCAAGAAAGTGGATTTTAAACTTGGAATATCATTCAAACTGAATATCATATTCCTACTACAGAGTATGCTGCATGGTCTAATACACAAAAACTAGATGCTACTGCAAACGCAAAAGCAATGAACATGTTATTTTGCGCATTAGACAAAAATGAATTCAATCGAGTCAGTATTTGTAAAACTGGATTTGAAATTTGGAATACACTTAAGGTTACACACGAAGGAACGAATAAAGTAAAACAAAGCAAGATTTCTATGCTTAAAAACCAATTTCAAAATTTTAGAATGAAGCAAGGAGAAAGTATTAGTGAAATGTACTCTAGATTCCAGGATATTTATCACTCACTATTAGCTTTAGAAGTTACTTTTACTAAATCTGATGTCGTATCAAAAATCCTTAACTCTTTAACTAATGAATGGGAACGAAAAGTCTTAGCTATCGAGGAAGCTAATGATATTTCAACCATAAAAATAGAAGAGTTAATAGGAAATCCAATGTCCTATGAAGTAAATTTACAGGCAAGACGAGCACAAGCACAGGACAAGAAAACTATCGCTTTTCAAGCAGAAAAAGAAGACTCTGAATCAGAAGATGATATGGCATTTATAGCTAAGAATTTCAAGAAATTTTTAAAATTCAAAAAGGGAAATAAATTTGGAAATAACAAGGGTGTCAATAAGCCATCAAGCTCATCTCTTGAATGCTACGAATGTCACAAGAAGGGCCACATAAAGAAAGATTGTCCTGATCGGAAGAAAGAAAATAATCTCAAAAAGGACAAATATAAAAAGAAACAAGCCTTCTCAGTTACATGGGATGATACGGAATCTTCTTCGTCAGACAGTGATAATGACAGTGATTCAGAACAAGCCAACGTTTGTTTTATGGCAACAAATGATGATGTAAGTGATCTAACTTTTGACGATTTAATAGAAATAAACTCTGAATTGTTAGATAAACTTAGAATCCTAAAGAATAAATATAAAGATGCTTTAGGAAAATTAAATAGAACTGAAATAGAAACTGACATGTTAAAAGATGAAACGAAAATATTAGAGGAAGAGTTAGTAAAGTCTCAAGAATCTTATGTTAATATAACATCTCAATTCATTGATTTAAGTAGTGAAATAGAAAGACAGAAATATAAGAATGTTAAATTAGCAAAAGAGAATTCTGATTTAAACTCTAATATTAAAACACTTGATATAGAAGTATCACATCTTAAAACAAAATTGGAAAATATTTCTAAAAACGTTTCTAAATTTAACAGTGGAAGAGAAAGTCTCTCTAAAATAATTGAGAATTCTCAAACCTGTTCAAATAAAAAGGGATTAGGATATAAAAAACCAATACAAGAGCTTTCTAAAAATAATGGTTCTTTATATACTAATTTTAAGAAAAAGGAATTTATATCTGCTCAAAAATCTTCCTCGAAAGTTATTTATCCAAAATCAATTATGATTTGGGTTCCAAAAACTAATAATAATTTGGTTAGGAATAACTACATTAAATCTGTTCATAAGAATGAAAATTTTATTTTTAAAGGGAACTCTAAACCCAACTGGGTTTGGCTTCCTAAGATTTAACCCTTAGGACCCTAACAGAGGAAGTGGGTACCAATAGAATTTCAATATTTTTTGCAGGTACCGATTAAGAAAAGAGGAAAATGGATTCTAGACAGTGGTTGCTCAAAACCCATGACAGGCGACAAAAATATGTTAACTAACATCATCTACTCAGATGGAGGATCTGTCACTTTTGGAGATAATTCCAAAGGTTACATCATCGGCAAAGGCGATGTGAGTAATGACGGTACATCTAATTTACCTCTTATTAAAAATGTCTTATTAGTTAAAAATTTAAAACATAACTTACTTAGTATTAGTCAATTATGTGATAAAGGTTTTAACATAGTATTTTCTGAAAATAAATGCAATATTTTTGATCTTAACAAAAATCTTATTTTCGAAGGAGTGAGAGATCGTAATATTTATATTTTGAATATGAAAATAAATCATAATACAAATATGTGCTTATTAGTCAAAGAAAATGATCCTTGGCTATGGCATAAAAGATTTTGTCATATAAATTTCAAAGCTATTAATAAATTATCCAAAAACAATTTAGTAAAAGGTTTACCTAAAATGAATTTTAAGGTAAATAGCATTTGTGATGCTTGTCAACTAGGAAAGCTAACTAAATCTTCTTTTAAATCTAAGAAGATCATCTCAACATTACAACCTCTTGAGTTGTTACATCTAGACTTATTTGGACCAACTCAGACTCAATCTATTAATCACAATAGATATGTTTTTGTAATAGTTGATGACTTCTCTAGATATACTTGGACTTTATTTATGAAAAACAAAAGTGATACCTTTGAAAGTTTCAAAATCTTTGCTAAACGTATTCAAAATTTTAAAAATCTAAAAATTAAAAACATTAGAAGTGATCATGGAGGTGAATTTGAAAATGAAATGTTTGAGAAATTTTGTAATAAGAAAGGAATATTTCATAACTTTTCATTTCCAAGAACGCCTCAACAAAATGGAGTTGTTGAACGTAAAAATAGAACACTTCAAGAATGTGCTAGGGCTTTATTGAATGGAACCATTCTTCCAAAAAAAAATTGGGCAGAAGCCGTTGCTACTGCTTGTTATGTCCTAAATCGTGTCTCTATTCGACCTTTAAGTAAACATACTCCATATGAACTCTTCAACGGTAGAAAACCTAATATATCTTACTTTAAAGTTTTTGGTTCGAAATGTTTTGCCTTGAATACAAAAGATCAATTAGGTAAATTTGATCCAAAATCGGATGAATGTATATTCATCGGATATTCAGAACGAAGCAAAGCATATAGAATCTTTAATAAAAGAACTAAATCTATTGAAGAAACACTTCATGTATCATTTGATGAAAATTTCAAAATTAAAACAAATGATGATGAAGACTTTATAATAAATTCAAATTCCAATTATGTCAACAATACACCTGACAATACTTCTTCTTTACATCAAATTGAAACTGATTTAAAATCCCCACCAAGAATTTTAAAAGATCATCCAATTCAAAATATAATAGGAGAAATTGATGAAAGAGTTAAAACTAGGAATCAACTAAATCAAATGGGTCATGTAGCTTTCCTTTCTACTATAGAACCTAAAAATATTAAGGAAGCCTCAACTGATGATTATTGGATTATTGCGATGCAAGAAGAACTAAACCAATTCGAAAGAAATAATGTTTGGGATTTAGTTCCACGACCGAATGATCAATCAGTTATTGGGACTAAATGGGTTTTTAAAAACAAAGCTGATGAAAATGGTAATATCACTAGAAATAAAGCTAGATTAGTTGCACAAGGATATAATCAGGAAGAAGGAATTGACTATGAAGAAACGTTTGCTCCTGTCGCAAGATTAGAAGCAATACGAATCTTATTAGCCTATGCTTGCTTTCATGATTTCAAATTATATCAAATGGATGTTAAAAGTGCATTTTTAAATGGGTTTATTAAAGAAAATGTTTATGTTGAACAACCTCCCTTGTTTATACACGAAAAATTTCCAGACCATGTTTATAAACTTAAAAAAGCTTTATACGGTTTAAAGCAAGCACCTCGTGCTTGGTATGATCATTTAAAAAGTTATTTAATTGACTCTGGTTTTGAAATTGGAAAGGTTGATCAAACTCTTTTTATTAAGAAAAAGAAACATGATATTTTAATTGTTCAAATTTATGTAGATGATATTATTTTTGGATCAACTAATGATAAATTATGTCAAGAATTTTCTAAAATAATGACAAATGAATTTGAAATGTCTCACATGGGAGAATTAACATATTTTCTTGGACTTCAAATTAAACAAGTTAAAAATGGCATTTTTATAAATCAAGAAAAATATTGTAATAATTTAATCAAACGCTTTGGTATGGAAAATACTTCTGCCAAACCAACTCCTATGAGTACAACTATACATCTTGAAAAAGATGAAAATGGCAAGAGTATAGACCAAAAATTATATCGAAGTATGATTGGATCATTATTAAATTTAACCGCTAGTAGACCCGATATAATGATGAGTGTTTGTTTGTGTGCACGATTTCAAGCCGATCCGAAAGAATCACACATTAGAGCAGTGAAACGTATTTTATGTTATCTCAACAAAACCAAAGATTTTGGACTATTTTATCCAAAAGAATGTCCTTTTGAATTAGTGTCATATAGTGATGCTGATTTTGGAGGAAGTCGGACGGATAGAAAAAGTACAAGTGGGACTTGTCACTTCATTGGACGGTCTCTAGTATCTTGGTTCAGTAAGAAACAAAATTGCGTATCACTTTCTACTTGTGAAGCAGAATACATATCTGCAGCTTTGGCATGTGCTCAAGTAATCTATATGCAACAAACTCTTCAAGATTTTGGTTTTAATTTATCTAAATCTACAATCTTCTGTGATAATTCTAGTGCTATTAATTTATCTAAAAATCCAATAAATCATTCACGGACAAAACATATTGATATTCGTCATCATTTTCTTCGTGATAATATTGAAAAGGATATAATCAATCTGGAATTCGTATCTTCGGAAAATCAATTAGCAGATATTTTTACCAAACCATTAAATGAAAACACTTTTGTAAAATTGAGACGAGAACTTGGAATCATCTCATTCAAAAATTTATGAAGTTTACTTCAACTCATTTTTGTTTTTATTTAAAGGTTAATATAAACTTGTTTTTTTGTCCACATTTTTTCTTCTGGTTAAAATTAAATTATTCTTCTTTTAATCTTAACCATTCATTATTTAGCCTTCAGTTTTATATATAGATTCTTTCATTCAGAAGAAAACTTTCATTCAGCTTATTTCAAATAGAAAGGTGAAAGCAGAAAATAAATTATGTTTTTTAACTTTGCATTGTTCATATATACCATGGCCGGTTCATCTTCAGATGAGCCTTCCTATTCATTTGGATATTCGTCAATAGACTTTGAAACACCTAGTTCTGGGTCTTCTGAACTTCCAACTCCAACTCCAGCTTATATTCCGATATGTCCACCACAAAGTCATCATACGGGATATACGCCAGAAAATAAACGCACGCGAAGAAATTTATTTCCATCTCCAACTACTAAGGAAAAGATAGATGACTTACATCACTATCAGAGGGAAACACTTAATCTTCAGCGTGAAATGTATTTTGAGCAAAAGAGTCATGGTAGACGACTCAGCTTTCTTGAACGTTGTGCTGCAAAAATATGTGGTTCATCTCCTATCAACACAAATGCACATATTCATTCACCTCAACGTCCTCATGTTTCCCCAAATTCATGGGATCGTCAGCCTCAATGGTCTCCCATTAAACAGTCTGATGAACACAATCAACACGAATCATCCAAAGGGAAGTCTCCAAAAACTCCAAAGACTCCTAAGTAGATAATATATATATATATATGATTGTAAGTTGATTTTGTTATTCATTTTTGCTTTGTATTTTCAAAAATAAATATTTCAATGTTTTTTCATTTGGTATATATATTAAAACTAAGCAAAAACATTCAACATCAGACATACAGACGTTTATTTTTTACAACAAACGTCTGTAAAACACCTCCTTTTACTGTTTTCAGCCACACAGACGTCTGAAGTATTTATCACAGACGTCTAAACTAAGTATAAAATGTTTCAAATTTTTTGTCATAAAATTAGCCGTCTGTACGAAAATAATAAACGTCTGTTCTTCAATATAGACGTCTAAAATAAAATATTCAGACGTCTGATTTTAGTTCAAAATGTTTTTTACTCTCTGTTTCAATTTTATCCATCTGAGCCGTCTGTCCTTATTTTTTAGACATCTGTCCTTCGTTTTAGCCATCTGTCCTTATTTTTTAGCCGTCTGTCCTTCTTTTTAGCCGTCTGCTAAAAAATTATAGATGTCTAATCTCCTCATAACTGTTATTTATCTATAGGACTTCAGACGTCTGTATATTTTTAGACGTCTGAAACCCTGTTAGATAGAAAACAATATAAATCAAACTAACGACTACCCGTCTTCACCACGTCTATTTCCTCACAATCAAATTCAAAACCCTAGCCTTCTTCAAAATAAACAATGGCGCCCAAATCTCAACACAAGAAACAAAAAGGGGATTCTTCTCAACAAACTCCTCATATTCTCCCTTCAGAAGATCAAATTGCCGCTTGGCTCTACCATGAACCCCGAAGTATGGCTCGTTACAAACATCTATCTTCTCTGCCATCATTTCATGGTATTTTTCATGATCTTGATCATTTCC
This sequence comes from Allium fistulosum, assembly GCA_030737815.1. NCBI lineage: Eukaryota > Viridiplantae > Streptophyta > Magnoliopsida > Asparagales > Amaryllidaceae > Allium > Allium fistulosum. The sequence goes on along the minus strand of CM060907.1, from coordinate 588,238,744 downwards.
CTTCGTACAAAATTAGACTCTATACTGATAGATCTCAAATCACTAGTCTTATTGATTTCAAAGACAATCAAGTCAACATTTGTAGACTTAGTGTCTTATTATTTCTTGCAAATGTCAACAATCCAAAGATTAGGCTTCATAGAGATAAGGGAACGCTTTGGACAAGCGTATTTGGAAACATTCTACAAATAACTACTGCTGACATTGGACGAATTTTAAAATGTAGCTCGGATGGGGTCGATTTAGATGATTTTAAGTTAGAAGGCGAGGATCTTAAACACATAGAATATCATCTCTTTGAACCAGAAAAATCTACAGATAGATCAAATCATCTTCGTCCCCGACCTCGATTATTGCTTAGAATGCTAATAAAAACAATATTTCCCCGGCAAGGAAGCCATGAAGTCATTTATGATGATGAAGATAAGGCACTTCAAGCAATACTATCAAATACTCAAATCAATTGGGCACAATATTTTTACGATTCATTTCGTACTTATCACGACTCAAACAAACGATCAATTATCTATGCACCTTATATTACTCGAATTCTAACTGACCTGTCTATTCAAAGTCCGGCAATTGAGTTTGAAAAGATTAAGGTATCCAACATTCGCTTCTTTAGTTTGATGGGATTACCGGATTCCCCTCCGACATTTCCAACATATAATGATTATAAAGCGGAACAACTAGCATTACAAAAAGAATAAGGAAAAACAAAAGTCGGTAGTTCCGGACACGATGGAGATGAAGGAGATACTGAAAAAGAAGGGGATAATGAAGATGAAGGGGAAGATGAAGAAGGAGAAGACGAAACTTTTGAGCAAGCTTTTATCCAAAGTTCAATCCCGGAAAATTACGAGATTGAACTAATTTCTGGAACTTCACGCTCATATACAAAAAATGAAAAGCTCAAATCTGACATCATCATCTCTAAAAATCAAAAGAAAATCTCTCAACAAATTGCACAAGGTTTTTCTTCCATCAATTCTAGATTCGATCATTTAGATACCAAAGTCGAAGAGAATGCACGGGAATTGAAAAATGTCAAGACAATTCTTCGTCAATTATGGAAACATTCCCATGGATCTTCTCCTTCTTCTTCTCCAACTTGGGGAGAATGGTGAAAGAAGATGTTTTCTTTTGGTTTATCTTTTGGTCCAAAAACTTCAGATTCATAATATTCTGTATCTTTTTGTGATGTTTAAAAACTTATTAGTTGTTATTTGTATATTTTTCTATGTCTCTCTTAGTTCATTATGTTGGTTAAACAAATGCTCTGTCTTAAAAATTGATTTGTTATCATCATCTTAGTACATGCTTGGTTTGTCTACACTTCTTATCTATTTTATTATCATCATCTCTTTATATCTAACACCTCCTACAACTCTTTTTGTTAATGACAAAGGGGGAGAAATAATAACATTTCTGCTATATAAATTGGTCATATTGACAGGGGGAGCAAAAGGTATGGTTATACTAACCATTGAACTATATAGTTGTCATCATCAAAAAGGGGGAGAATATTGGAACCTGCCTTCTTCGATTTTAATGCGACAACTATATATTTCAACCTATATACTATAATGTCAAATATTCTTGCAGGAATCTACAAGAGAAGCTTTTACCATATCATCAACAAGATTAAGTTCTCAAATTTTATTATTTCTTAGTTAGATATTTTTGTACAATCTCTGATATGATGATAAAACACACACACACAAATATACTTTTGAAAATCATGCTTTAAAATAAATAAATATCTTTAATTATTTAAAGATATAAAAAGGTATTTTCAAAATTATATAATATCTCAAGTTCAAAAGTGCTAAAACAAAGGAAGGAACAAAACAATACAGATTTAGACGTCTGTATCTTTATTCAGACGTCTGACATCAATATCAGACGTCTAAAGATAAAATAACAGACGTCTGAACCCTCTGTATATAATGCTTCTATTTCTATATGAAATAGACGTCTGTCAATTTAATAACAGACATCTGTCATCCTAGACAGACGTCTGAATTAAAAGACAGACGTCTGAAATAACTGTTTTTTGTTTCTTCTATTTTTTGAATTTCAAACTTTATTCAGACATCTGTCACTTTTCTCTCAGACATCTGAACTTGATGAACTGAAGCACTCTTCATAAAATATCAAATTCTGAAGAGTTGTCTTCTTCACCAAGAGTGCACTTCTTCTAATAGTTGCAACTATTAAATTAAATCTTTTCAATACTATAAATAGAGATGAAAATTCACTATTTCATTCACCAATTCTTTCTATCTATTCTGATCTTATATTGTTATAATATCAAGTAATTTTCAATCTCTACTTCCTACAAATTGCACGTTCAAATCATCATATCAAGAAGATTATAGGAAGGGTGTACTACATTGACTATATTCGTGTTATTCAAAGAACACACAAGTCAAGAAACAATTTACCAAATTGTATTTGAAGTCCTATTCGGTTGCTTAGGCAGAAAAGTCCTGTTCGGTTGCTCAGGCAGTGTAATACCTGTTCCTTCGGGTTAAGTGAGGGTTATTCGAGAAATTCCAGAAGGAGTCTGGGACTGGACGTAGAACGGGAAGTTCGAACCAGTATAAAAATCCCTGGTGCCATTTTCATTACTGCTATTTACTATTATTTATAATTCCGCACTTGCTAGACTAGTCTTACTGTATATTATCGATCCATATATACTTACAGGAAATAGGGTTTAGATTTTGAGTGGTGGTAGGGCGAGATCTAACATCCAAAACCAGCATGAGGGGGAGGCTCCTAGGGAAAAATGGCGTCGCCTAGGGGAGGAACGGAAGAGAGAGGCTGATACTTGGAGGAGGAGGATGTAGATTGGGTTCGACTTGTTGAGGAAGGAGTAATGAAAGAAGACAACTGGGGGAATCTGGACGCAACTTTTATAGTCCCGTTCTAGGTTCAAGTTGTGCCGAAACTCGTTAACTGGTAGACCACTCTAGGTATACAGCTAGACGATCAATCGCTAGACGGGCTTTGGAAGTTAATTGAACCTAGACACAATTAGGGTCGGATTAAATAATAATAATCATTTCGCGTCATCTCCTTCGATTCAACATAATCTGAAAAATTCCCGTCCTCATCATGGCGGTGTCAAAGCCTACTGCCTAGTCCCGAACCATGCTCCATCAATTCACAGTAGTCCCAACAAAACTACTACGACCAACAACGATTCCAAAAACACGAAAATATTCTAGTTACTATTTCCTGCCTACTTCGCACGAAAATATTTATTCCAATAGCTGGTGGTACAATAATACTTCAAACTACATACCCTAATAAAATTGAAAGTCACTCCTATTTTGCTTGTATCTTAAAGAGAGAAGATTTTAAAAGCCTCAATTTTATAAACCGAAAAATCGCCAAGCTAAATATATTTATATACTTCTTTCTAAATAGTAGATACTATTTCATACCAAAAATTTCCTTAAAAATCAAACTTATATATATTTCAGGGTTTCAAAATAAACCTTTTTGAAACACAAATTTCCCAAATTGGAAAATTATTTCCTTGCCAAAAATCAAAATCAAGCCTTTACCGATATATACATATAAATAGTTAAGGATTTTAAGAATTAATCCTTTATAAAATAAAATTTTCTTAACACGACCAACTTAGTGGTATATGTGTTTCTTTGAAAGATAAAATCTCAAAACTTCCCAAAACAAAATTTTTGAAATAAATCCTTGGAAAAAGAAATCCTTTGAAAACCCTTGTTTCAAAATCTAAGGCATTTCCAAAATATACTTTATAAAACTCTCTTACAGGTTTAAAATCAAGGAATTGACATTAATTCTCCAAATAAAAATCTGGTTTCCCATCAAAGATGTGATCGATGGACAATCTCTTGCCAAAACTGGTTCCCCGATGTTTGCGACATATAGGCTCCAATTTCTCGCCTATTTGGAGTAAATATGTGTCTCCTGTTGGAACTCATCATCAAACTCCAAAATACAAGGTAGCTAGATCTTAACCATCAAATAGAACATCTCCAGTCTCTGGGATTCTACCATATGTCGTACTTATGCTCTTTATCAACAACGCCTTACGCATTGTCGACACTCCGCAGGGTACTTCGAAGTCGACGTGAAAATCTTAACTCTAAGATATTTCCAACCCATAGTTGCTTTGTCCATTCCTTCGGAGTGGAACTACAACTACTTCTATAGTCGAAATTCTTAGAATATAACATAAAAATATAATAATACTAGATAGGAAAGTATGAATGCATTCTATTAATTTATCTTAATTTCTCTGATCTACTAACCTAGGCTCTGATACCAAATGCAACAACCCATACCTTAATGGACCTAAATTTCGATAAAAATCGAAACCCAAGTCCATCAAAGCACAGATCGTTGGATTTGGTACCTACAAATAAGCATGAGCGTTATCAGGATTGATAGAAATCTAAATTCACAGCGGAAACAATAACAGGATAAGAATACTGATTATGACTACTATCTTGGAATTAATGGTATTCCTTGGTAGTGGATTGTCACATCAGCATCGAGCATGGGAGAAAACGAGACTTCTCCAAAACTAAATACATCCATCTCCAGTGACCTGTTCCTCTAAATCTATCCTATGGGTTGTAATGAAGAGGGGGTCAGAACAATGTTTTGTTGATTGGAAAATCTATAAATTGTTCACAACATAAATTTATATCGATTGGTTTCCATTTAATTGTTATGTCTATTATGGTTAGCAATTCTAATCTAATCTTGCATTGCATACACGATTGCTTACTACCCGTTCCCAAAGTACAAAATACTAATGAAGCCTTATTAACTACCCAATACTTCCATACCAATTTGCCACTTAATACTTCTAAATATGAAGCGGGCTTCTACTATCACCACATAATAATTTTAAACATAATAATTTTAAAAGAGAAATAGGCAGACTCTTCCATTTAAGACCTCAATCGAGGTAGGCTCCGTCATTTAAGACCTATTCCCAAGGTGGACTTCTAGCATCGTCATTACTGGTCTATTTGTCCTAGCTACAAAGACCTTTAAACACTATCTATGGTTTTATAATTTATAATAGCCATTCTACTAGCGCATCTATCGTTATTAAAGTCTTAGCAATGTGAGAGACTATACCCAAGCCACTTAATACCTCACTAGCAAGGACTAGGCAGGCCTTTGACTACTCAACGCCTATTTATAGGTAGGCCTTTACCATTTAATACTTAAACCCAAGGCGAACTCTTCACCGGTACTATCTAGCTGACATTGCTTGGAAATCTCATTAGGTTACTTAATACTTCTTTTATAGGAGAGAGGCGAACCCTAGACCAGTCACTTAGTACCTCAAACCCGAAGCAAACCCTTCCCGAGATATCCATCATCATTCTTAATTATAAATATGGAATCTCATTAGGTTACTTCTTTCGGTAGGGAGGGGCCCTACAATAGCCACTTAATACCTCAACACTGAAGTGAACCTTTTTCGAGATATCCATATTTATTTGGAATCTCACTAGATTACTTAATACTTCTGTTTAGGAGAGAGGCGGCCCTACATCCACTTAATACCTCAAAGTAGAAGTGAACCCCTATGAAAATATCCCTCACCGCTCCTAATTCCAAATTTGGACCATTTAATACTTTTCAGTTAAAAAGGCAGGTCCAATCTCTCACGTCATCACGGGTCCTAGGATTAGTGATATCTCACATCAGTAGTAAGTGCACCCAACTGCTGGTAGCCTCAAAGCGAAGGGCAATCTTCCTTCGAGCGACTCTACTGACCTCACGTCACTAACCTTATAAGTCCAATTAACCATCCTAAGTCTTTACTTATATTATCTTAGGTAGACATTGGACTTAGCTTACCAATTCCCTTTTTATTTACGGCAATAAGATTTACGTTAAATAATTATTTACCCATAAATCCCCTTTTAATGCTCATAAATGTCAACTTGTCTATAAAATCCTATTGGATGTTTCCTAAGACATTTATGTATGTAACGTTTTTATATCTATTTTATTTTTATCAGTCTCATCAATCCACTTGTCCCAATTAATTGTAACCATTGATTCATTTCCAATGATTGCCCATTAATTGGAGTTACAATCTTTAATTCTCATACTAACCAACTATAACCCCTAATCTAATCCAATCATAATTTCCCATTAATTACACATTAATTGGGGTTACAATCTTTTATTTCCTATTAATCAATGGCAATTCCTAATCTATTATCCATTAATAGGAATTACTATATTTCCTAATTCTACATAATCGCTTCCCTAAATATAATAATAACCAACGAACGTTATGCATAAATAACGCACGAATAAACACTGTTCTTATTACTAACGCAATAAATAGGTATAAGCTATTTAATAAAACTATTCATTCTTATCCAAATATATCCTAGTTATAAATATTTGACTAGAATATGCTTTCCATATTTAATTTGCTAGAATTAGATTCCTTGGGAAGATTTTTCGCTATGATTTCCAGAAATTAGTTTAACACAAAGAGGAAAGATTGACTTGGTTTGAAATTACAAGAAATGAATAATTTGGATATTCCTTGTAAAATCAAACGTCGCATTTTGAATGAAAAGTGGAAAATGTAACAAATATATAAAAATCAAACGGATGTTCTTTCCATAAATCAAACTAAGAAAAATCTATAACCTAGCACAAATTGGGCAATAATCCAAAAATCCCATTTTACACCAAGTACAAATCTGGAATTAAAATATACATCATTCAAATTCTAAAACCTTTGGGACTGATTTCCAGATCTAGGTGTATACATATTTCAAATTAGATCTAAATAATAATATGTAGGCAATATTTTTCTACACTAATTTAAGCCTACAAGTCACGGGCATAAAAGTCAAACATATGCCAACGGAATAGATTTAAAATCATAAACAGTATATAAAGTTTCTCACTCACCATTTAAAAGCAATTCAAGCCTCCAGATCTGAAGTAGAATCTTGAATTCATCTCCAATCCTTTTTAATCTGAGAAATATGTATAAAAAGGGTATATACATACATCAGAATTACATATCTGAGAAGAGAATTGGGATTGGGGGAGAAAATAGATACAAATATACAAATATATATATAACCTCAAATATGCGTATAGTTGATTCTCTCCTCTTCTCCTTTTTATTAGATTTCTATTCTTCTCCAATTTGTATGAATATATATATATATATATATATATCTTAGTTTTATAATCTAAAAAGAAAGTGGAGAAGAAGAAATGGCAGAGCTTCACTATTGCCTCCAAAAAATATGATAAGATAGCGAGGGGTAGGACTGAATTTATAGGAACAAGAATCAACCTTAACCGTCAGATCGCAATATATTAAATCTGGGTCGTTGGGCCTAGGCTAACCCTAGCCGCCACACAGGGAGTAGTCAACCGCCCCCTACCTATAGGTCGACTGCCCCTGGTCAACCTCTCAAAGTGGTGGGTCGACCTGTGGGTCCAGGTTAATTAATATAAAACGTTAATTAATTTTAATCGAATTATTTCCGTTCTGAGTTCGTTTTTCATCCGTAACTTCTTCATTTGGACTCCGATCGCAAAACTCCAAATACGAAAATTGGTTAGAGTTTCATCACAAACACAATGGTGCAAGTTTCTTGATCAAATTCCATCATTTGCACAAATTCCATTTTTGGAGCCTAATTAATTAACTAACTAATTAAATAACCAATGCCAAATTATGGGGTGTTACAATATGTATGTTAATGTTCGATGTTCTTATCGATCTCGTAATTACGTTAGTGGTTCATATTGACTTATCATGGCATCACGAATCACACATTTCCAGTATATGGATCGTAAGAGAATGGAGACGTCCATATACAGGTTTATACGACCTTCGACGGACTGTGCCCGCTACTATGTCCATCAGTCAAAGTATAGTGAGCATAAGAGATGCTATATCATGCCATTGATAAATGTATGACATTTAGATGAATACATTAGCGAATAGGTGTAACATTGACCTTAATTAAGTATTCAACTCTTGGATGTTGATGTTATTACTCTTGTATGCATATCGACATGTCAAGGTTTGTTAACACAAGTTAAATAGATTAAAATAATGTTATCACGGTATGTTTGAAGTATATGTAGAATAGATTAGTTTCACTCACTCAGACATAAGCCTGGCTTGTCTTCACATTACTTTTATATGATATTGATATATTGATGGATTTTGGTGTCAAGATGTCTTAAGTGGTGTCGATGGTGCAGAGGATGGTACATCACGTATGTATATATTATATATGTTCATCTGACATTATACTGTAACATGTTAAATTTGAATTGACAAGTACATATTATATGGATTTATGACCTTGAATATGTTATAAAGATTTGTTTGGATATAAGTTGTTTTTTATATTATATGTTGTACCTTCTGCCATGAGTTCAGAAAGATATAGTTAGAATTATCAATTTTTTCCTTTTATCATAACTTAACGATCTATCATTTCAATTTTGAGATTTGAACGTCAGTTCGATCATTAAATCCAGGGGTCGAAGAAGGCAGGTTGTTACACATACTATACTCGATATCCCTATTGAGGTTCAAGTCTATGTGCTCCTTCATAAGGAGTTCATTGTTTCTATAACAATACTTTAGTATTTCGTAAATAGCGCAAAACATTCTAAACTATCATTCAATGATTTTACTTCGGATTTGATACTTGCTTTATTCATCAAATATATAAGCGAAGTGTGATATTGTAAATAATATAGTATGTATGATAATTTTTAATGCCAATGCATAAAGAACCCATCTCACATGCTCTATATTAAATAATATAATATAGTGCATGTGTAAATTGTTTAGGGATATTCCCAACATCATTTTATACCGATTATAAAAGATGTCTTTTCAAATCCTATACCGAGAATTAAACGACCAAACTGAAATGATTTTAACACGAATGCATCATTACCAATCATAAGTTTGTCATTTACTTACAGTTTTATAAATATTCTAGTACCTACTAATATTCTTTCTTACAGACACATGCTTCCTCTACATTTTGACTGAAATTTAAACTATTTGATTTCTTTGTCAAAATAGTTACTTAAGTGTGATGGTTATCGAATAATACTTTCGTATCATTTCTTAGGTCATGTCTAATACTCACAAACTCGGTTACCACTCTCACTTACTTCGAGACATTTTGGTGGTTGTGTACAAACAATCTATTCTAAATCATTATTTAGAATTTCTATTTCAACTTATTATACCAAAACTCAAAATCATACTAGATGATAAATTTTATGGGGAAAATCCGAATTAACTTAAGTACGTGGAATGACGAATTTGTTATGTTAATTTCAACGATTGAAATTTACAATGTTATTCTAACATTGTGGCTTATATTCCAACTGCATTGGTTTCTTCTTGAAGACACATTTACGGTTGATGGATCGTATCCCTTTGGGTACAATCATCAAAATCATATTTTGCTAATGTACTTGGAATCCATTCCAGATTTGCACATCATGCTAGGCGGTAGAGTCAATGCACTTAATGGCTTATTTACAACTGAGGAAATTCTTTTCTTAACATTAACAAAATTCATAAGTTCTCTTTGATATGTGGGAATTATTATTAGACATTCTAATGTGTCTTGACTGTTTTAGTTTATTTAATTTTGTTTCAATTTCCTTAATCATTCGAATCCATTTTACTACCAATAATTTCTAAAATAAATTCCTTCATCATGAAGTCAATGTTTCTTGAAACAATAATTGTCTCTCGATGCAACAGAATAGGTATTCATAAACATTTTATGAACTGCCAATATATATATATATATATATAATCGATTTGGTTTTTAAGTCTATGGAACTTATGTTCATAACATAAATTGGTCAATCAATATTGATCGGTTGCAAACTCATTTGGGATGGTTATTACAAGATCCCTTACGAATTTTACGTGTAGTCTCTCGACCTACACAACCTGTTAACTCCATGACTATGAAATGTAGGGGTTTCTCATAAATTATTATCTTATATGATCTCATAAACTGTTCTTCGGATGAAATTAAATTTTAAATTTACGTACAAACTCTTAAGTACACGACCTTACAAAAAGAAGTTAACCCAACTTCTGTTATCATCATTCATGCTTTGTCCAACAAAGTCCGGTTACTCATTATTGATGCATCATTCTGTATCATAAGGAGGAATGACTGTTAAGATTGAATGTTATTCATTTTTAGGTACTTTTGGAACCCTTTCCAATATATTCTCATATTCAATCAAATCAAATCCCTTTGTTTTCTTTTGCACATTATGTTACTTACTTTCGTTTGATATTCTATGAGCCTTTCATAGACATACTATATGTGTATCAAATACACATTTTCATGTTTTTGATAACTCATTGGTGAATTTAGTGAAGTATGTCGAACCATTTAGTATCATTAGACTAACGATTGCATATATCTATATGTATCAATCCTAAGAGTTCATCAACTCTTGTGCCACCCCCGCTAAATGGGTGCTTTGCTCTTAATCATTTAAGATATAATTCACCATTATATTATGATAATTAATCTTATGAATAAATAATTGTTTCTCAAAATTATGGCTTAGTCTCAACTCACCATTCTATTCTTCTGTGTAACCTAGCTAATACAACAAATACTATTATTTAAAAAAAATTAATAATGATTATTCATAATATTCATAACAAAATAAACTATTTATATTATCAGTCAATACTGAAAACATTTGTTATTTCATAAATAATGTTTGGCATATATATAAAAATAATTTTTTGTATCTTGATATATCCATTTACAAGTGTCATATAGTATACTACCATTATTTCGCTATTACTATAATAGTGCACGAAATACAAAGCTCTATCTAACTACTCATTATGGATTTTATTTCATTCATTATAACTAGTTTACAGTCTATAATTTTCAAATATTTTAAACTCATAGAAATAAATATTGTTGAAAACAATTTTCTAAAAACATAATTGAAATAAAAATCTCATTCCTCATTCTATACTAAGTAGAATTTTGTATTTTATAAAATTCTCATTTCCGATGTGTGACGACCGCCCTACACCGCCAATACCCATTATATTTTTATATAACGTGCTTTGGAAGTACCCGACCGATGTAAGACGATAGCTAATGGTGTAAAGTAATGAAAATCTAAACACATAACATGTAGAATATCTCACAGCGCACAAACAAAATATAATATAATAACATAGATGTAAAACAGGCGATATGGTAATATAATCAAATAGATTATAAATAAGAACATCGGAGTGCAACAGTTTCATAGATTATACAAAACCGAAATAGAAAAGTTTTTACATCCCAAATCTTCAAACTAAACTCTATAACTTTCTATAAAGTAATACATGTACTGGTATAGCTCCATGGGACTACACAACGGAATAAGCGATAGTAAGCTCTAAAGTATAAATATATGAAAGCATAGCCTCCTACTTGTACTCCATAAAGCTCCATGTACTATCAACATCTGTTATTCCTACTCTACTCATTTAAAAGTACCCGAGATAATAAGAAGCAAAGCATAAAACCTTAGTCAGACAACAGTCTGGTGTGAGCGATACATCATCTCAAAAATACTATAAAAATCATATAAAGTAAATAGTGGCACAAGGTATGAAGAACCATACCTAACCTATCCCTGCATCCAAAGAGTTAGCACATCATAGCCGATATATGCCAATCTATTATCATTGCCATATAAGTGTACTACAATCGAAAAACAATATCCAGTATCTAGGTATTTGGTTGAAAACACCTACATCATGTGACATATTAAAGTGATAAACAACCATGGAAAACATATATCCATCAAAAAATCCCCACCATCACACTTATGCGTTGGATATATGATAACTCGTATGGCACAATCGCAAACCATAGACTCAATCAAATCCTAGTTTCATTGGTGCTTGAATCCATACCACTTCGAAAAGATATGAATTAGACTTGTTTTATGAACTAGACTTGTTCCATGCATAAGAAAACGACGACTAGTTGTGGAGCTCGTTGTGTGTTGCTGAGATCAAACTGCATGCAATGCAAGGTTCGAGAACTCGGTTTTGGTCTCGGTTTCGGTCATTTGAAATTTTGTTGGTTTCGGTCAATTTCGGAAATTTCGCTTGTTTCGGTCAATTTCAGAAATTTCGCTTGTTTCGGTTTTTGTTTCGGTTTCGATCTTGATATTGGATTTTTGCATTTGTAATGAAAAAGTAACGATAAACGATTCAAATTCATATAGAAATATAGCATACAATAAAATAATAATGCTACATACAACACTACTACATCCAGAAACTATTTCTCGAAGCTACATTTGGATTGTTTTCATAATTTTCTTCATCGTCTTATGTTGTATAATATGATGGATAACCATATTGCATTTGTCCTGAGCCCATATATGTCGCCATCATATTATCAAAAGATGATGGTTCATCATTTTGTATTGTATATGTAGCTTGACTATTTTGATCACTCGAGATATCACTATATGTTTCGTTTGTTCCATAATATGAGTTACCACCTGTATAGTTAGAAGTAGAATACCTATAGGTTGTGGATCAGTTGAAGTATATGGATTGTGGTGCTCGTAATCATGTTGATGTCCGCATTCAACATTTACATTACTATCTCTTCGGTTAGGATTCCCGCTCGCACCCGTTCTTCTTGAATATGTTTGAGTTGGTCTATATAATTCACCACCATCACTAGAACCAATACCATAATTACTTTTTAAACCAACGCCACTTCCACTTGCATTACTATGATCATCATTTGACGAGCTGCTACTATTTTCATTGCTTTGACTCTTTGTTGCTCGTGCAGTTATACCATCAACAGCAGCGACTGCATCATTCAGTGTATTGGTCATCCAAGGATCGTTGTCCAACAAGGGTGGTTCAATTTCAATAGTCCATTCTGCTAATGGATCCTCTTCATCGAATATATAGTCCAGATCAATCAACTGATTTTCAGTATCGCGACGTATTGAATTTTTTGCTCTTAGTCTCATGTTGTAATGCACATATACCAATTTTTCTAGATTTTTCATTTTTATTCTATTTCGTAATTTTGTATGAATCATTAAAAATGTAGTCCAGTTTCTTTTGCAGTTTGAAGATGAAACTGTTTGGATTAAAATATGCATTGCTAAATGTGTTAAATTTGGAGCATCTTCTCTTTCAATTATTGACCACCATTGAGCGGGGAAACATGTCTTTACGGTTGCGTATGCTTTTGCAAAACCAAATGCACCAATTTTCATTCTATATCTTTCTACCTGTTGATGTATAGGTTAAATATTTTGTATGTCTTAAATGTTAAATGTTTATCATAATTATTATATATATTAGTTTTACCTCTTTTCCAATTTCAATTTGTGTTACAATATCCAGCACCATTCTTTCAACGACATTATTAAATCCATTTAATACTTCTCCATCGTTTGTTGCATCCCCATATTGAATGATGGGATTAAGAAAATAACCTACATGGGAAAAGTGTAACATATTATTGAAATGTTATGTATTTAACTGTTTGTATGATGATAAGATAAAACAAATTACCTATCGCGTGAAGAGGTCGATGTAATTGTCTTTTCCATCTTTTGTCTATTATATCCCACCATTTTTGGCATTGCCTTCCATCAATATTTTTCTTATCGATTCTTTTGCTCGATCCATCGCCTCATAAAGATATCCCATATCTGCTTTGTCATCACTATCTATCATTCGTAAAACCTTCACAAGTGGCTCAAAAGTAAGAATGATGGAAGCATCACCAGTCCAAAAAGCGTTGTTGTAAATTAGTGTAGAGACAATATTTGTTGTTCTATTATCTTTAGTATTGAGTTTAGGAACTTTTGATGTCCATTCTCTCGAAGCAATCATCCTTCTCAGATCATCTTTATGTTTATGAATAGAGTCTAGTGCGATGAAATGTGTTGCAAACCGTGTTACTGTCGGTCTAATTAATTCTTTATTATTGGTCTCTTTTCTCATGATGGAAAGTAACCAACCATGATTGTATATAAATCGTTATTAATTGACAATTTGTGATAATAGTTGTTACCTCTGGCTCTTTGGAAATACCTTCCAAAATCAAATCAATGCAGTATGTTGTACATGGTGTCCAGTATAAATGCCTTCTTTTCTGCATTAATAATTGACCAGCAGCTTCGTAGTTTGCTCTGTTATCTGTAATAATTTGCACTATCCTATTTTCACTGATTGTTTCGACGACATCATCCATTAATCCATAAATATATTCTCCACTTTAGAATTCATTTGTGGCATCCATAGATTTGATAAATACCGTTCTATGGGTAGAGTACATGAGAAAATTTATTATTTTTCGTCGATTTTGTATACTCCAACCATCACACATTAGTGTGCAACCATATTCATCCTAGAAATTGTGCAGTGTTTTAATATATTGTTCAATTTCTTCTATTTCCATTTCAAGGTACGAGTGTGATATTTCATATGCAGTTGGTGGATCAATTCCACGACCGCATTCTACAATCGCGTCAACCATTGTTGTATAATATGAACTATTAGCAACGTTATGCAGAATATGGTTGAAAAAAAAAGAACTTAGAAATTGCTTGACCTATATGCTTTTTGGCATCTTTAATACCTTTCATTGCAGATTTAATAGAAGGTTGAGTTCTACCTCCTCGTTTTTGCATGTATGAGTCGATTCGTCCAGCAGCATTGGTGTCAAAATCGTTATCTACTTCGGTAGATTTTCCAACAGTATGAGATCTGCGCAATGTTTGACTTGAACCACCACCCGATCGTCGAACAGTATGAGATCTACGCAGCTCTTCATCTCTAAATGCATCTCCGCTTTGCCGCATGACATGTTAAAGTTCTTCATCATCTTCATTTTCATTGTCCGATAGTTGGTGCGGTCTGCTCATTAATTCCTCTTGTAAGCGTTGTTTGTCTAGTTTTTCTTTGCTTTGTTCATTTCTCTTTTGAATGATATGTGATCGTACAAGTTGTTTAACTTCTTTGGGGACAATTAGACATGCTGATACATGGCCGCCCACTCCTGCCAAATGTTCTTTTAAACGTGTCCAAGGTTTTAAATCTCGCTCATCTCGGCCGAGATCTCATTTTCAAGACTGGGCGATTCGAAACAACTAATTTTGTTTGAATCTCGTCTGACCCAAATCTCGGACGAGATTTCAGTATCTCGTCCGGTATCTCGGATGAGATTTAGCAGCGAGATATCGGCCGAATTTTTGAATTTTGGAAAAAATCAACTCTTTTTCCGTATTGGGCTAGCTTATCCTTTACCTTAATTTAAGCCTTCTTAATTGTACTTTTTTTAACCCTTATTTCTTATATAAATCTCATTTAATCTTCGTCATTTATTTTACGGCAGTGACGAGTGTAAGAAGATGATAAAATCTACATCGATTATGGTAAGTATTTCACTTTATGATTTTCATTTAGGTTTCTGATCCAAATTAATTTACATCCGATTTCTTTTTTCTTTTTTCGACACTTTCTTGAGTTTTTTTCCTAACCCGATTTTTTTTGCGGCTATAAATTTTGGGCTTCACTTATTTAACTTTATGTTCTAAATGGATTCCCAATTTGATTTCATTTAGTCTTTGCTGCTATAATTTTTTTCCTCAAGGCATATTTTTAAGCAATAAAGGAATTCTCTTTCATCTATTAATTTCATTTGATGATTACATGTTCATTCGTACATCATTTTTTTGCTTTTCTTATAATATTACTAAATGATTGAAATTGTTTGTACTATGTATGCTATTTTCTACGTTTGTTTGAAATATCGATGCTATTAGTTGCTTAATGAGATTTTGTTTGCTAATAATTAAATACTATAACCAGACATAGAATATCTTAATTCTACTTGTAGACTTTTGTATTTGAAGTTATAAAATTAAGATTTCTCTTGCAGCACTATAAATCATAAAAGGTAGAAATGAGACATTATATTATGTAGGAAAGTTAAGTGAATGATCAAACAAAGTAAAGGTGCATATGTTATGGTTTGTTTCTTGTCTACTTTATCTCATATGATATTATATTGAACATTATTCATGAAATCTAGTTATTTGTTTATTTTACATGATACAAGTGATATTTTTCCATACTAAATTACTAATGATAAGCGTGTGATATATTCAAGGTAAGTGCATAGTGTTTTCCTTAAGGTAGTGACTAGTATTATAAATTTTGGTGTATGAAAACTAATTTTCGACATAACATATACTCCGAGATAACTCCGAAATGAATTTTAGAAACCGAGATGTAAATCCGAGATGGACGACCGAGATGCACTCATCTCGTTCGAGATCTCACCCGATACGAGATAAGCTATCCAAATTCTTCAAGACGAGACGTGACCGAAATCCGAGATTTAAAACCTTGAACGTGTCACACCACCGCCATTAATTAGTTTATTACAAAAGTTACATTTTGTTTTTCGAGGATTGCCATCGATCGTAGTACCATAATTCTAACCAATTTCATTTGAATTTGCCATAACGTACCTGAGATTATAAATAAATGATACAATATACACATTTATAATTAAACAAAAGTCAATGCTAAGCAATTTAATATTCCAAATCAAATCAAAAATAAAACACAAATGCATAAATAACATTCATCGAAGTCGTCAGAATTCATTGTTCAAGTTCAATATTTCGAGTCAAGTTCTAAATCCATGTCCAATATTCAAGTTCATATTCCAGTCCAACATATTCAAGTTCAACATTCAAGTCCATATTCAAATCAGCATAATCAAGTCCAATATTCAGGTCAGTACAGCATATTTAGGTCAGTTGACTTATTTAAGTCGGTTCAACATATTCAAGGCCGTTTACAGATGCAATATCAAACAATGTCCATGTTCAATATATAATAGGAAAATGCCAAGGCTTTAAAAAAAGAACAATGTCTATGTCCAAAGCCAAGGAAAAAAAAAACAAAGGCCATTTACATATACATATTCTTTCCTCCTCCTCCCACTTCACAACCAAACACAGACGCACTCAGAAAAAAAATATTCGAACGAAAGCTAGGGCTGAAGGCGGAAAACAAAAATTAGCAAAAAAAATCACCTTCCTTCGCGAATTGAAGTTCGGTTCTCCTCCCTGCTTACTCGAAGAACAACGCCAGGGCGCGACGTCGAAGCTTTCTCATATTTGGACGAACCCGCGATTCTTCTTGCTCGAATTGGGAAGATTGTTGAAGACAAATTGTGGTAATTTATGTTCGCAGTCGTTTATTTATAAAGCAAAAAAATTATGCTTTAGCTGTGCAAGCACAGGATGATTCTCTGTTTGTTTTGCTTTTTCTAATTTGGATTTTACGTGCAATTTATTGTCGGTTGTTGCTCTTTTATCAATTTCGCAAATTGCTAGTTTTTTTTTACCACAGATTGAACGGGACGGGATTTTGCCCTAATCTCACCCTGGTGATGGCCGGAACCGATACGAGGTGGTCAAAATCTCGTGGTTCCGGCCGGATCCTCAATCAATGATGCAATGTAGAATTGCAATGGCAGCTTAGTTGACGATGAACTGCAATTACGATGCACTGCAGAGACAATGAAGTAGGAGCTTGCTGCTGTGCGGCAGCTGTAGAATGACTGAGTGGCCGATGGTCGAGAGAGTGGAGTAGTAAGCAATTCCTCAAGTCTGGTCGGAGAGATCAAATTAGTGTAAGATTTTGACCGGAAAGAAGAAGCTTTAGCATGGTTGCATTGGGGCTTGTTTTGTTTTTTTAGTTTAAGAAAGAAAAATAAATGTAAAAGGAAAAATATGTAATTTAGAAAGGAAGTAAATGTTGAATATAAAAAATGTGTTTTATAATAATATTATTGAGGATTAAAATTGTATTCCACATAATTTATTATGTGATTTAGAAATGAATCATTAAATTATTCTGTAATATTATCGGGTGTTTTATAATAATATGTTTTTCAATCATTAAATTATTAAAAAATTTTACAGATGTATTATAATATATAAGCTATAGCAAAATTTTATAGACTTGCAACTGGCATTTACAGTTGTAAAAAGAACCTATTGCAACTGTTCTAACCGTTGTAAAAAAACCTTTATCGCAACTCTTTCTTGCAACTGTCAGAAACAGTTGTAAAATGCAATCATCCTAGTACAATTTCTTATGTAAGGACTGACGGCTGTCAGTTGCAATATGTCTATTGCAACTCACATTGCCAGTTGCGAAATGAGTATTTTGTTGTAGTGAATTGAGCCTCAAAAACTTCCCAAACTTATTTAGTATTTATTTCATTTAAATCCAATTTAAATATTATATCAATATCATATATCGATATGCCTACACTTAACTTTTATATATACACATTTTATTAAATACCAATGGTGTTCAAACCAAGGTTTAAAATTCTGGTTTTCGATCCCGTTTTGGTCATTTGAAAATTCTATAATTACGATTTCGTTTTGAAATTTCGTTGCGATTCCGGTTCTGAGTTTCTTTACTTTTTAATACATATTTTATAAAAATATATTCCTTTTAGCTCAAAACAAAATATTTTTTACTAAAATTCAGCCTCCTTAAGGCTAGGTAAGCAACGGAATATGTTCAGAAACAGGGTAAAGTATTCTCCAGTGTACAAATGTACAGTTTAGCTTAAAAATAAACCAAAATCCTAAAAATAAACCAAAAGGAAATTAAAAAAAATAGAAATTGAAGGCCCATAAAACGATCCAGTATTGAGATAAGCTACATATCAAATATCGCCTGCCTCATTCATTTTGATTCTACAACCTCCTTCTTCAAACTAACCCCTAACAATTTCACCAATAAAAGAAGAGAATAAGCTAAGTTCCATTTGTAGATCAAGTGGTTGCTGGCTGCTTGATCAAAATGAAGCCCTAAATTCGACTTCAAGATCTAGAAGCCCTACATATACTTGCTAAAAATTTCCAATATGAAGCCCTAAAAGCTTTTTAGTCTCTCTTGCTTCTTTGAATCAGGTACTTCTTACGCATTTTCTTCATTTAAATGTGTTTTTACTTCTTCTTTTTTCACACAATGAAACAATTTTTTTGCTGTTTAAACTGGAACAAGTTTGGGAGCGAATTTCGGCCCGGTCAATGACGAAACCGGGACGGGATGACTGGAATTCCGGAGTGCCGATCGGAATTTCGAACCATGGTTCAAACATCAAACGAAATCTAATAATTAATATTTCATAAATTAATTAAATCGTGTGGTTTAATAGGAACATTCATCAGTACGGTTTTGTGACTCATTGGTGTAAATTCAGTTAGCGATTAATATTAAACAATTCAAATATTAACGTTCACACGTCATCTTATCCAGTGGTGTGACATTTTGGCTGAATTTATGGCTTACACATCTTTTTGGTAAAATTCAATTTTACTTATTATATGCGATACCTGTTAGTAACGATTATTTACACTAGTTCTCTTCGTCAACACTATATCACATTAGAACTTACGAAATTTTGTTTTGATCAAAATTCCAACATCGTTCATATTCCACTTTGTAAGTCCAAATACAAAATCTTTGGTTCAATAATAATAATAATTAACCGTACTGCTGTGGCTAAATACTTTTTGACTTTGAATTGAAGATGCCCCAGCCGCCGTGAGAGAAGAATTGCTTGAATTATTATCTTTTGTTATATTGAATATAGTAAACTTCATTCCATCATTTTTGTGATAAAATTAAATATGGATAAGCTGATGGTCTTATATTTTTCATTATTGAGAGATCATATTTCTTATATTGTGGTAATTCACATTATCTTACTGGTTCTTACTAGCCTTACATTATATTTTGTGAGCCTGAAAGGAAAGGTGGAAGATTCAGATGATGGAATTAAGAGTGCATATTTTCAGTTGGCGTTAAGGAGTCTTCGATCATTACATCGTATGTTGAATATACTATGAGCACATATATAGGAGAAAATTGATTCAATATTCTTTTCTGCTAATTCTTAACTTATCAAGCTATTTATTCTGTGCTTCTCATATGTTCAACGGATTGAATTATTTAAGTAAAGTGAGAAGAGAAATTCATCTCATATGATTCTAAGTATATGGAGTGGTGTCTTTCTTAAGACGGCAAAATTAAGGGGCCGTTTGGTTTATTTTGTATTTTATGTTTTGAGTTTTCAACATTAATTGCAAATATGAGAAGAATGAAGAGAGGTCGGAAGGGACGAACGGAAGATTGGAGGGGACCACGAAGTGGATGGAGGAACGACGGAAGAATGAATCGTGCTCGTGCTTCCGTTATTTTCTATTTTGTGTGTTAAATTCATTTTCTAAAATAGTCTTTTTTTACAATATACATGCGTCGTGCTTATTTTTGTATGGACAAAAACTAAAAACTAAAAACGGTAAACAAACATAGCCTAACATTTTTAGTTTTCATAACTCCATCTCTTTTTATGATAATTACAACTGATGTCTGAGATTTCAATATTCCAACAAGTTATCTGCACTCCACTCATTATTTGCATAGTACATATACAATGTATAGCTGGTTTTAGACACAAAATTAATTGCCGAATTTTGAAATAAATCCATAACTATAATAAAATTTTACATGTAAACCAAAGTAAGTACCAATAATTGAAATTATTCGAATTTCGTATATGTAGTTATATTGTTTGTTGTTACTGCATATAATCTTATTTTAATATAAAATTGAGTAAACTTAATTTACATGAAACGCAATAAGTGGCATGCATATACATTGTGTGTGTTGGTATAACAGTTAATATTACTGATCAAACTGAATATTATTATCAAGGAAGACCATTCTAGTCTGTAAATTAAATATGATTGTTAAGCACAGACCAAAAACCTCTTCCGTAAATAGGTGAATGCTGACACAGTTATCTGATTGACCAGTGTGCAACTACTTTGTCAGTTAGGCCATAAGAGACTTGCAGCAATTGCAACCTTTTACCACTTAGTATTACTTTAAAAAAATGGATTTCTTAGTACTCAATACATCTTAGACTAATAAAAAAGTGTTCTTTTTTTAACAGAAACAAATTATATTCTCCTAGATAAATGATTATCTCACATGTAAGTATGGAAAAGTTCACTTGAAGGTTGCAAAAAGCACCATAGACAAAGGTTCTGGCTGTTATCCCACCTTTTGGTCAAGGCTGGAATATCAACAAATTGGCAAGGAACGATGGATGTCAGGATCGGGAATCGATTAGAAACAAGGCTGCAATGGATGTCGTCAAAATTTTTTCGGGTTCCGATCGGGATGGAATCGATTGGAGATGATGATCAATGCTAGAAGAGGCTATGTTTCAATTTTCAGAACAATCGGAGTTCGTATGCACAAGATATGAATGGTTTAAAATGCGTAAGGAATGGCTAGTATCGATGCATTTCGTATCGATGGATATTGATTCGAATCGATGTCGTTCGCAACGATCAAGGTTTGTCGCACTTCGTATCGATAAAATTCGTATCGATGCAGATGGACTTAGTCGCTTGCTTTGGGACAACATGATTCGTTTCGGTCAGGATGGATTCAGGCTACAGGTTTTGTATCGATACATTTCGTATCGATAAGAAGGCAAGGGTTGATGATACATTTCGTATCGATCGTAGCTGGAATTGATATGAAGGAAGGACAGATGCGTAGGGATACGAAGGACTTAGGGACAACGTTCGTATCGATCGTATTCGAGCCGATCGATACGAAGGAAATAGTCAGAGCGACACGAATAGATGGATACGAACGAGTCTCAGTTCGAATCCATGATATGGTTGAAGCCTTCGAATCCATCAAGTCAAAGCAGCGAGATACTCGTAACGACTCGATCAAACCAGAGTAAAAGGTGGAACGACCCGAAGATTGTGCGCCACATCACCACGAAAAGCACGTGCAGGTGATCGATTCGAAGGAATCGATTCGAAGGAGATCGAGTCAAAGCAAACAGCCACCGAAGAACATGACTTCGTATCGACGATATCTCGAGATCTACAAGTCCAAATGATATGAAATTTTCACAGAAGCTTACATACATGTTGAAGAATGTTCTCACCAAATTTCAGCTCGATTGGATGAGTTTTTGATCGATTCGAATGGAGTTCGAATCGATCCCAAAGCGGGCCCAGATTTCTTGGACACGAGCGCATGGGCCCCCATACGTGCCAGAAGTGGTCTCCCTAAATTTAGGCAAAATATCAGCCTCCTACACCTATAAATAGACCCCCAGGTCATTCAGAAAAGGGGATCGGGATTCAGAAGCGCCCAGACTCCACCGGATTCAATTCTACACTTCATCATCGCTGTTACACTTGAATTTCTTCATTGTAATCGCTGTAATCAACTGTAATCAGGAAGGATAATCAATAAAAGATAAAACTTTGGAGTGGACGTAGACCGGAGATAGCCGAACCACTATAAATTTCGTGTTTCTGTTCATTATTTCTGAATTGTGATATTCTGTTTGCTTAAGATCTGAGGTTTGTGTTTGAATACTTGTTGATTTGTATTCATACACTAGTGCTTTCACGATACTTGGGGTTTGTGACCAATTTTGGTGCAAACACTTTGGTGCTTTCACCGAGAAGGACTAGCACCCGCTACATCGGATTGAAATTCAGATTTGGAAAGCGTGAAGAGTTGAGATTTGAAAGACATTGACTCGACAAACAAGACAGAGAGCTGAGCGAAGCCAACAGGGAGGAAGTCAAGAGGCATCCTCCGGAGCTGGAGAAGGACAAGCTTCAATTTACATCACTAGAGACGAAATGGAAGCTATGGCAAATTCGTTGCATGAGAGGTTGCTGAAAAGTCAACAGGATATGATGCAAACCTTCTTCGAACAGATGAGAGCTGCAGGGATGCAAAACTTAGGACCAGCCACAGTGGCTGTTAATGTGGAACAAGGAGCTAGGTTATGGAACCCAATGCAGGACAGAATACAGGGCCGGAAGGCAACCAACAAGGGCTCGGGGGCAGGCCCGTAGGATCCAACACAGGAGGACCTTTGGAAGGAGTTCAACAGGCTAGGGCCAGCGTTGCTACTAATGAACCACATGAGGAATATGTGCCGGAGTTCCCTCGGGAGCATGGCGGGCAACCCCCGGCAGACAACGCTGGATTAGCAGAGATCATTAGGAAGACTATGCGTGGAGGCTTGACGAATAGAGATTTGGAAGGAGTGAATAGGAGTCCGTTCGCTCGGGAAATCAGGATAGCTCAGAATCCACCTAAGTTCAAGTTTCCTAGCGTGGAAGTATATAATGGCAAGGCTGACCCAACTGATCACTTGATGAGATACACTAGACACATGGAAGTACTGGGGGCATCGGAGGAAGTGATGGCCAGATGTTTCCCGTTGTATTTGACAGATCTAGCTGCAATGTGGTTTAGGCAGCTGGAAGAAGGATCTATCAGGACTTGGAGGGAACTGGTGGATAGGTTTTTGGGACAGTTTCCGGTTCATATCAAAAGACCTAAGAACGTGATGACGTTAACATCGGTAAAGCAAAGGACGGATGAATCGCTTAGAGCATTTCTAACTCGATTCAATGCGGCAGTTGCTTCGATGGATCGGCCGGATCCATCGATGGTTTTAATGGCGGTAGTGTCAGGAGTCAGGGAGGATTCGGATTTCAAGGTATCTTTAATACGAGACCCACCACTGGATCTCGGAGAATTCTTTCATGAGGCTGAGAGGTTCCTCCGACAAGAGGATGCATGTGCAGATTTAAAGTTGAAGGAAGTGAATGTAACCGAGGGTGGAGGACCATCCAATGGAGGTTCGGATAAAGATAAAGAAAAAAGGAAGTTGGATAATGACTCTAAAAATCTAGGAAGCGATGGAAGGATCCAAAGTTTTCCGCATACACAGAGTTAAACGAGACACTAGAGCGGATATACATGGAAACCCGGAATCGCCTTCCTTACCGGAGGCCGGCTAAGAGAGAACCATCCGAACGGGAAAGGGCATCAGGAAGGCATTGTCTCTTCCACGATTTGGACGGGCATGATACCAACAGCTGCAGGCACTTAAAGGACATAGTCGAGGAGCATGTGAGAAATGGACAATTGAGGCAATATGTTGGGGCTCGGAATGCAGCGGCGGAGCAGGAGCAACCACCGCCTACCTCAAGCCATGATGGCGTGAGGCCCAGGAATGATGGTCGATTGATTATCAATTGACCAGGATAATATGAAATAAGTAACAAACCATTTGCAAGCAACCAAGTCATTTACACATGTATGGGGTCGGAGATAGCCCCTAGGCATGCTCTGAATGATGATAAACCGCGAAGCCATGGTTTGCGAAATCTGTCTTTTTTTTTGGATTGGACACTCGTTCTTCTGCTTTGGTCTTGGAGTTTGGATTGAACTCCTGATTTTGCTTATTTTCTGGTTTTGGCTTTCATTCGGATGATTGTTCTCCGTTTTGGATGATGATTTTGATTTTTGATATGGATTTTTAGTTTTTCGATTTAATTTGGAATTTGGATTGGATTTTGATTGGATTTTTTCTGGTTTTTGATAAAACGGTCGTCGGGTACGGATTGTGCCTGACAAGGAGTGAGTCGTTTTGCCCGAACGCGGTAAAGTGACTCATTTAGGTCATCGAGTATGGACTGTGCTCGATAAGGGTCCGAAGAGACCAGGATTCGGCCTAAGACTTAGGCCCCTTATTATCGATTATTGTTTCAGGTCATTGAGTATGGACTATGCTCAACAAGGGTCCGGAGTGACCGAGATTCGGCTTAGGACATAAGCCATGGCATTACTTACGTCCAGGGACACTGGACCAAGGTCGTCAAGTGTGGATTGCACTTGGCAAGAGCCCGGAGAGGTTAGTTCAACGTCCAGGGACACTGGACCAAGGTCGTCAGGTGTGGTTTGCGCTTGGCAAGAGCCCGGAGAGGTTATGGATTCGGATATTGACCCGGAGAGGTCATGGATTCGGTTATTGGCTGATGGATAAGGATGGATTAAAGGCTCGGTCATCGAGTTCGGATGGGCATGGAATTGGTTATGGACTTCGGATATCGGGACCGGAACTATTCAAAACACGCCTTATTATCATAAGGCATGTTTTGGGGGGCAAACGTTATCCCACCTTTTGGTTAAGGCTGGAATATCAACAAATTGGCAAGGAACGATGGATGTCAGGATCGGGAATCGATTAGAAACAAGGCTGCAATGGATGTCGTCAAAAATTTTTCGGGTTCCGATCAGGATGGAATCGATTGGAGATGATGATCAATGCTAGAAGAGGCTATGTTTCAATTTTCAGAACAATCGAAGTTCGTATGCACAAGATATGAATGGTTTAAAATGCGTAAGGAATGGCAAAATGCGTAAGGAATGGCTAGTATCGATGCATTTCGTATCGATGGATATTGGTTCGAATCGATGTCGTTCACATCGATCAAGGTTTGCCGCACTTCGTATCGATACAATTCGTATCGATGCAGATGGACTTAGTCGCTTGCTTTGGGACAACATGATTCGTTTCGGTCAAGATGGATTCAGGCTACAGGTTTTGTATTGATACATTTCGTATCGATAAGAAGGCAAGGGTTGATGATACATTTCGTATCGATCGTAGCTGGAATTGATACGAAGGAAGGACAGATGCGTATGGATACGAAGGACTTAGGGACAACGTTCGTATCGATCGTATTCGAGCCGATCGATACGAAGGAAATAGTCAGAGCGACACGAATAGATGGATACGAACGAGTCTCAGTTCGAATCCATGATATGGTTGAAGCCTTCGAATCCATCAAGTCAAAGCGGCGAGATACTCGGAACGACTCGATCAAACCGAAGTAAAAGGTGGAACGACCCGAAGATTGTGCGCCACATCACCACGAAAAGCACGTGCAGGTGATCGATTCGAAGGAATCGATTCGAAGGAGATCGAGTCGAAGCAAACAGCCACCGAAGAACACGACTTCGTATCGACGATATCTCGAGATCTACAAGTCCAAATGATACGAAATTTTCACAGAAGCTTACATACATGTTGAAGAATGTTCTCACCAAATTTCAGCTCGATTGGATGAGTTTTTGATCGATTCGAATGGAGTTCGAATCGATCCCAAAGCGGGCCCAGATTTCTTGGAAACGGGCGCATGGGCCCCCATACGTGCCAGAAGTGGTCTCCCTAAATTTAGGTGAAATATCAGCCTCCTACACCTATAAATAGACCCCCAGGTCATTCAGAAAAGGAGATCGGGATTCAGAAGCGCCCAGACTCCACCGGATTCAATTCTACACTTCATCATCGCTGTTACACTTGAATTTCTTCATTGTAATCGCTGTAATCAACTGTAATCAGGAAGGATAATCAATAAAAGATAAAACTTTGGAGTGGACGTAGGCCGGAGATAGCCGAACCACTATAAATTTCGTGTTTCTGTTCATTATTTCTGAATTGTGATATTCTGTTTGCTTAAGATCTGAGGTTTGTGTTTGAATACTTGTTGATTTGTATTCATACACTGGTGCTTTCACGATACTTGGGGTTTGTGACCAATTTTGGCGCAAACACTGGCTATGTTAAAAAAGAAACTGAACGTTTAGAACGCATGCTACAAAAGGTAAGCCTTTTTATATTTTATTTTCCATAAAACTATGCTAAACTAGTAATTCAGAATGTAATGTTCCTTTCTATTTGCTTTTTTCTTCTTTAATCAATCAGCCCTACAAAACTGGTTGTTGAGAATCAGAAGAAGAAATCCAGTAGTATACCATGTTTGATGGTGAAACAACCCAGACTTACTAGTCCAGACCAAAGCCAAACTTCATGTTATTGTTTATCCATTCTATGATACCAATAACAATTGATTTAGCCAAATCTCAGTCTTGTTCCTTGAAGAAGAAATGTTGTACTTGTTCCTTGAAGAAGAAATGTTGCACTTCATGTTATCAACTAACAAAAAATCCCGTTAAAACCTTTGTTTTGGTAAACCTGTAAACTATCTAGTAGCATTCGTCAGATATTATTTTGCAGTTCTAAAGCTGTATGGGCTGTTCAAAAGCAAAGCAAGAAATTAAAGTAAGTTTTATTCCATTATTATCTGATTAGTTACTTGATTTTTAATCATGATATTTCTGCTACAGCAGAACATATAACAATGCACATTTGAATATTAGCTTTTATGGGTTGCCTTGGCATTGTTTTAAAAGCTCACAGCATATCTATTTCCATTGTAACTCATCGCTTGCCTAAATTTTTTTTCCCATACACCAGTTTTGTTTAGATTTATTATTTTATCTTATTGTTTGTAGAATCGCTTCCAAATTATTTATCTACCGTGGATCAGGGTGAGTTTTTAAATATCACCTTTCATAGTAAATTTTATTTTAGCAATAATATGATGTTTTTACTTTCAGTATGAGTTTCTCTTGGCCACTTGGGTAACCTCGGTTATAATATTCCTTGATTAGGAATTATAAATATATCTGCATATTTAATTGTTTTGTGCATCCAAATATTATTTACTGGTTTGTGCATGCTTGGAATTCAAGTTTTGTATACTTACATCACACTTCCTCTTGATGCACTTGTATCTCAAGTAAGTATTTCTTCTTTATGATCTTTCGTCTCAAGTATATTTTCACCTTATTCTCCTAGTAGGAAATTGATATCATGCACAAAATCACGACACAATCAGCTGATACTATTTGGATTTTGATCAGGTTCTAACTCATTGATTTGGGTCACTCAAAGATTTGGCTTAGGTTCTCACTCATTGATCAATTTCTCGGTATAACTTATATGCTTGAGTCATGCCTGTGGATCTAATTAATCATGTCTTATGGAAGATAATATACACCTGTTGGGAGGTATACCTTGAATTCTTTTTTTTTTTTATCACAACTTTTTGAACGATTTTCAGGCTACATGCATTATGCTATCTTTTATAAAGTTTGTTAAATAATCATTTCAAGACGATACGGCTAACCTTTGTCAGTGCATGTTATCAAATAATTTGCTTTTCTACGTAGTTAGGAGTATCATCATAAAAAGTGATACTGAAGGACAAATCAAAAACAGACATCAACTCAAACCTTAATGTTCATGAATGTTATTTTGTTCTCTCTTTTTCTTTTTTTTCCTTTCTTTCTTTCTTTTGCATTTTACCAAGGTTCATACTGTTTTGTCTTGTAGGTACGTGCATCGGTCTCTTGGAAGGAAAACAAGATTTTACATCTTCATATTTTTCTTCTATATCAATGGTTGTCGGGTAGCTTTTTTGTTCAAGAATAAACATAAATGCAGGGTCTCTTTGAAGTATTTACCCTTTGGGGGCTTGTAATAAAGATTTTCTTTTGTCATAATTCTGAAGTAAACTATAGGTTTAATTTTTTCTTCATATTTCAGGGTTGTTATATGTGGTGTGTGTATATTGTTGAAATCATGTTGATGTGTTATTGGTATTTTTCTTGCTCATATATTTATTTACTATTTTATTTCGGTATTGCAGATTATCTATTTGAAATACCTTACAAGTGTCGTGGATTGTAATTTTCAAACTCCCACTTAGTGTTGTAGGTTGTCAGTATGAAACACTTCATAAGTGTTTCAACGTGTAAATATGAAACGCTTGGTAAGTGTTTCAAACCAGCAAATCTGAAGCAATCACAAAGCGTGTAAGTTTGTAAAATTGAAACACTAACTAATTGTTTCAAATTGTGTATTTGAAACGCAAAATAAATGTTTCAAATATCTACAACATACTAATCCGCAACACTTGTAAGGTGTTTTAAAAAAAAATTGCAACGTTATACTACCATATCAAATTGCTCTTTCTCATGTAGTGTTTCATAGTTATCCAATATCAGTATGCATCTTCTTGGTGTTCTTAACAACCATGAGTAATACATCGTTCAACATTTGAAGAACGTTACGTACTTTAGTCTTAATGGATGTATCGATAACTCGTCTTGAAACACCTTGACAATGAATATATAAAATAATATGTCGTTTTAATGTGATAAATTGTTTATGATTACAATATATTGTAATTATCATCACATAACATATCATTTAAGGTTTTTATAGTAAGAGTGATACTCATTTAAGGATTTTCTATTTAATATACTAAATTAATAACTTAATTAATTACACAACACAACAAGTATATAATAGAAAGAAAACACTTTTTTACTTTGAACAATATCGGTTATCGAGTTAGATATATATAACAAATTACATAGTTGTCACTAAGACATGCCCTAACTTTGTCAATAAACATGTTTCAAGAACTAGTTTATAATTATAAATAGTTTTCTAAACCAACTTATTCTTGTAAATGGGTTTTAGAAAACCATTTACAGTTATAAAAGGGGTTTTGAAACCTGTTTATCACTCTAATTTTTGAAAACTCAAATCGGATTTTAAGTGGATTAGAATTCTCTAATTTTCGAAATATTTTTATTATGGTGAAAATGTCCTTTTGAGTTTACCCGAGAGAATACTTTTATGTAATTTGAAGTAGAACAACTTAAAAAAGCAAAATGACAATCTTACAGGAAAAGCATAGATTGATTTTACTTATAAGAGATAAAATAACTTATATGGTCTGCACAGGGATGATAGTTAGAATTGAGACCCACAAAACAAAACCGAACCGAATTTGATGGATCTCAGATCGGGTCTAAGGGATGAAAAACATCATAAAGACCCAAAAAGTCCAACTTGAACTGACTCATTCTGAATCGACACAGCTCGAAAGATTCGACAAAAACCAATAAAAAGATATGCATTTTTAATGATACCGCCCGATCCGACTTAGATTAGGTCTAAGTTTCGGAATGTACAATTTAAAACTGACAAAGTCCGATCATTGAAAATTAAGATCCATTCGACGTGACCCGAGCCGCCGAAGTGTTATTGGATTTATGTATTGAACTTTTTACGAAAAATTGCAAAATAGCTAGCGTGGGACCAAACTTCCCTCCCCTTGATGCAACAAGATCCTCACTTAGAACACCGCATCTTATTTTCCACTAATGTAGTTTTCTTTGTTAGGGGATGTAACAATAATTGTTAGAACTCAGAAGATGGCCGCAGAGTTTACGTTTAGGTCATCCAGTCGAACACACTTCATCGGTCTTCACCGATCGACCATTTAGGTCATCCAGTCAATTGTTATGGTGTTTGCATTTGCCTGTGTGTTTGTGTTTGTGTGCGTGACTGTGTTTGTGTGTGTTTGTTTGTGCACAAGCCTTAACCATATTTGTACTTGAATTGAAATACACAATTATATATATGTATATATTAAAATATAAAATAAATATACAAAATAAATATATGCATAAACTTTAATATATATGTATATACTTATATGTTATATATGAATGAAAATATAATTTAAGGACAAGCACCATTGTCCAAGTGGTTAAGTGATTCGTCTTTGGTGCGAGATGTCACAAGTTCGAAACTTGCGTAGCGTGATTCGTACGTTTATTGACATATGATATGTTGTCCCAATGACATGTTGTATATAAAGTACCATTTCAATATATATATATATATAATTTAAGGACTTATTAATTAATAAAGTGAATCTAATAGTATATTTAAATGGAAAAATATGAATGCGTCCGTAATTAATCTTTTATAGTTTTCAAAGTGTATGCACACACACATTCTACAAACTTTAAAATGTAAATTAAGTTTTGAAACTATATTTAATTGATTATGGATAGATAAAATTGATTTGGATAATATAAATTTATTTAGAAAAATAGTATTTACGTATAGAAAACTATGGAATGGAGGTTATGAGCAATATTCTATTTTCTAAACTATTTTTGGAGTTTCAAAAGAAGGAACTGAGTTTTCTAAAATTAACGGTGATTAGTAAATAATATTCAAATTTGTAAAAGTTTCTAAAATAAATAATTTAATGAAAAGTAAATTGTATATTTGATTTTAATTAATTATTTAAAGATTATAAAATTACAAAAAATATGGAATATTCTCTGGTTAGTATCTTTGATATTTTAAAGTGTATTTCCATCATAATATAATTACTCATAAATTATTAACATGTGTTATAAATATATTTATGCATGATTTCTAAGTCTTCTGATTTCTCATCTTCTTTATACTGATTTCAATATTATGAATGATTTGCCATTGATATGAATTTGATTGATGATTTAAAATGATACGGTGACGACATCCTTGATATGGTTTTGTGATAATTCTGTGTGACGAGAAATATGAATAATGAAGTTATAATACCGTTTGGGATGAGGCATTTGGTAATATTTATCCGGTTATTTATTGGACTCTTTATATTGAATATTATGATGATTGAGTGTAATTTATAAGAAGAGAACAAATGCACACAGTGGTACAAGACGCTGTTGTGATATTTATTCAATTATTCATTGTAAGTAAATGACACTCACATGACGGGAATAATGTTATGTGTGTGAGGTGATACACGTAGTGATGAGTATGGCTATGTGCCTATATTCAGCGAGTATGGCTAAGTGTCTAACGATGAGCAAGACTCCGTGTCCTCATGTATTAGTTCTATATGCCACTATTATGATGTACTCTTTTTATTTGCATTGGAGAGGACCAGATGGCTAGAATCCACCAAAGCGGCCTAATCGTGAGGTCGCACCCAAGATCTATGACACACTATATTTATATAGCTAAATGCTATCTCTATGTGCACATTTGCTCATGTGTCGCATATGTTAGCAGTCTGTTACCTATAGAAGCTAGAGTCGGGTCATGACTATTGAGTCCTCGCATTGACGAGCACATTGGTGGAGACGTGTCACGATACCCTGATGGTAACTAAGACCGTAGAGACTTTGTGACTCTAGAGCTAGCTTAGTGCTATCAGTCTCCCTTCTGGTACTAACGGAGTAGTAGTATGGCATATACTATTAATACACCTCACTTGAGTATAAATATGGATTATATGACCCACATATTGTTATAAATATGGCTCTACTTGGGACTTCTTGCTGTCATACAGTCATTCCCTATCAAGATGTATTTGATAGTTTCTACATGAGAAGATGAGATTGTACCTATGATAGGTGTCCAAAGTATAGTGAATTCTCAATATATTGATAGACAACCTACCTTATCCTATACACATGTATTGATGATGTTTTATCGAGATTGAGAGAAATATTTAGGCAATGTTACATGCTAGCCTGATATACTTAGTGATATCTCACTTATCCATGGTTTTTGGATTTAGATGATGAATTCTGGATATGTATGATTCAACCATTTGTGTTGATTGTATGATTCCGATTTGATGTGTCCATATGGATGATGATACTTTTGATATCAGAGCTAGTTGCTTTGTATGGTTTTGAGTTATTCGTATGATATGATGCTTTGATGGTTATCTATGATATTATAACTGTATTTCATGCACATGTTTCCATACTTATATAAATATGTATATTGACATGTCGTCTGATGATTTGACTATCTCTGGTAGTGTTATCATATTTTATTCCTTGTTTATACTATGTTACTCATATTATGGATTCTTGATTAAACATAGTCTAATCTGTGTGTTATTTATGTAATACTTGGATCAGTCTGAGATATTTTAGGTACATTGACGATATGACCTGCATGAGTTTCATTGGGCTTAGTGGAGACTTATATTAGGATTGTTACATGACATTTAGGTGACTTTGATCCATTATATACATATGATGTTGTATTGTATATTGATGACGTTCTATTTATTGAGGTACTTGACATTTAAGATATTTGTATCCACACAACATCACATATATTGTTTTATATTATATGTTATCACTGCGATTGACTCTGTATTCTCTGCTATTTACCGTATATTATGTACCGTTCTGCCTTGAAGGCACACATGTTTATTGTTTTGTACCAATAGTGTGTACGTATAGATGGATTATTTATTTGATGCTTTAATATGTACCAGTGTTAGTCCAAGAGAATATTAACGTGTGTTTCATTTATAGCCTCATTCTTCGTATTATCTGACAGTATTATTCTATAATACTTTTGCATAATGGATATGTAGGTGGGGTGTTTCAACAATACAACTCGCAAAGAAAACAAAAGACGAGACCCGCCAAAAGATGGAAATGGCCAAAGACAACAATGATAGTGCATCCATCAACTAATTGTCACGTTCGGAAATAATCAAAGGTTAAGAGGTAACCACTTATGGATGAATATATTATTAACCAAGCGTACATGCATCATTCATGAAAATCATATATTTACATTAGCAAAAATCTTTCATTAAGATCATTCATGTTACAAATATTATAATTTATCACAAGCATTACATATAATACTATAAAATACAACATTACTGAACCCAATTAAGAAAAGGAATGTTATAATTTATACATAAATGTTTCAAAAATTACAGAGTTGAAGGGTGCGGAATTGAAAGGTTTTGATATAAGTTCCTTTCCTTTAGTCTCGCCATGATGTCTTCTACCACCATTACGCCTTTTAAGATAGGATGATGAACCATGTGTCATATACGTTGGTCGTTGTAAAAGAAAGATGATATATTGTTTATTGAATGAATAATGTTTGTACAGGCTTATCTTTCTATTTATAGGGATAAACTGATATATTGGGCTTTGCGGGTTAGCCCATATATCTAATATTATACAACCGTATCCCTTTACTTTATTATACACAGCAATATACATTTCTTCATTATCTATTACGCCCCCTCAAACCTAACACGAGAGGTTAGGGTTTGCGATTTTGGGAGATTTTGGGAGCCGCCAGTGATAAAATGATTTCTTCAGTTTCTCTGATTCTATTTCTTTTTTTCTTGAATTGATTGAGCCGAAAGTTGAGAGTTTGATGTTGCTAGACTTCGTTCTCGAAGGCTTGAGAGATGTAGATCTGACAAAATTGACTTCACTTTTGGTCAAGTTGTAAGATAGGATTCTGATGATCTTTGTCTTCGTTCTCGAACGCTTCAGGAATGTAGATCTGTTCCTTGGATCTGAGGTTGATGTCAGCTTCATCCACGTTGAGTTCTCGGCTAAACCTAGCAAAGTTTAGTCGAGACAGTGGCTTGGTTAGGATGTCTGCCTTCTGGTAAGTTGAAGGTACGTATCTGACTTCGATGTTTTTCTTTATTACTTGCTCTCTCACAAAGTACAAGTCGAGTTCGATATGCTTTGTGCGAGAGTGAAGTACTGGATTTGCTGAGATTGAGATTGCACTTTGATTGTCACACCAGATAGTTGGTTTGCTGCATGTTTTGATTTGTAGCTCACTTAGTAGTGATGTTAGCCACATAATTTCTGCTGTAATACTGGCAATACTTTTGTACTCGGCCTCTGTGTTGGATCTAGATACAGTAGCTTGTTTCTTTGCACACCAGGATACTGGATTTTTGCCCAAATAGACACAGTAACCAGTGGTAGATTTTCTATCATCCTGATCAGTAGCCCAATCTGAGTCAGTGAAGCCATTAATACTTAGAGCAGCACTTGTTTATAGAATTAGTCCTTGATTGATTGTGCCTTTTAAGTATCTTAAAATTCTTTTTACTGCTTTCCAATGTTCATCAAGAGGTCTTTGCATAAACTGACGTACTTTGTTTACACTGAAAGAGATATTTGGTCTGGTGATAGTAGCATATTGTAGTGCCCCCGCAATACTTCTATATTCCTTGTCATTTAGAATTGGTCCACCTTTGTCTTTTGAGAGATGACTGTTGCTTACCATTGGAGTGGGTAGAGGATTAGCTTTGTCCATTTTGGCTTTAACTAGTATTTCATTGATGTACTTTCTTTGATTTAGATGCATCTCTGATTTTGATGTTCTTTTAACTTCTATGCCAAGAAAGTAGTTTAAATACCCCAGGTCTTTGATTGAGAATTCCTCTTTCAAACATTGTGTGATGTTCATGATTTCTGATTTGTTGTTTCCTATAATAACAAAGTCATCAACATAAATTAGTAAATAGACTATTATGTCATTAACAAATTTAGTGAACAGTGAGTTATCAGATTTAGTGGAGTTGTAGCCATGTTTTGCAAGAGTTGTCTTCAGCTTGTCAAACCAAACTCTTGGTGCTTGCTTGAGTCTATAGAGTGCTTTGTTGAGTTTGCATACTAGCTGTTTTTTGTTTTCCTTTGTGAACCCTTGTGGCTGCTCCATATATACTTCCTCCTGCAATTCACCATTAAGAAAGGCATTATTGACATCTAATTGTTTGATAGGTCATAGGCCAATTCTTATGCAAGGCAATTGTTAATATAACTCTGATGGTAGTGGGTTTCACAACAGGAGAAAAAGTTTCATTTAAATCGAATCCACTTTGTTGTTAATACCCTTTTGCCACCAATCTTGCCTTGTATTTAAGAATTGAGCCATCTGGATTTTTCTTTAATCTAAAGGTCCATTTGCAACCAACTATGTTTTTATTCACTGGTAGGGGTACAAGATCCCATGTCTTGTTTTTTATTAGTGCATTGTATTCCTCTTCCATAGCCTTTTTCCAGTTATCATTTAAGATTGCTTGTTGATATGTGGTAGGCTCAGTGATTTCTGCTTCAATACTGTATGTCTTTGGTTTGAATACACCAGACTTTGCTCTTGTCATCATGTGGTGTCTAGTGTTTGCAGGTGTGGATGGTTGTCTGTCTTCATCAGTAGCTTCTGGTTGAGTACTGTATGGTTGGGTGTCATGCAGTACTTGACAAGGGTCTGCTTGATGACTTGTATCTGATGTTGTACTGTCAGATCTTACTGGTGCATCTCCTTGACCTGGTTCATTTGTGGACTCTGTGTGTTGAGGACTGATGCCACCTTCTTCATGCTGACCATTGCAACTTATTGGTATGACAATTTCTGGTGAGGTTGGCACTTGAGGTATTGAGATCTTTAGATTGGATATTTTTTTAGTTGTTTTGATTGCTGCATTTCTAAAAGGAAACTCATGCTCATTAAATACAACATGTTTGGATATAAATATTTTGCCATTTTCATCAAGGCATTTATATCCTTTCTGACTGGTAGTATATCCCAAGAAAGTGCATGGCTTAGATCTATAATCTAGTTTATGTGCATTGTATGGTCTTAGGTAAGGAAAACATAGGCATCCAAAAGTCTTTAGACTTTTGATAGTCTGGCTTGACACTGAATAGCACTTCTATTGGACTTTTAAATTTTAAGACCTTTGTAGGCAGTCTATTAATCAAGTAGACTGCAGTAGAAAAGGCATCTGGCTAGAATTTTAAAGATAGAGATGCTTGTGCTAACAGTGTCAGGCCAGTTTCAACTATATGCATGTGTTTTCTTTCTATGAGACCATTTTGCTTAGAAGTGTATGGACATGTGACTCTCTGTGTGATCCCCTTCATTTGAAAGTAACTCTTTAGGGGCAGAAATTCTTTACCACCATCTGTTTGTATGACTTTTAATTGACAGTTTGTCTGTCTTTCTACATTAGAGATAAACTGTAACACAGCATCTTTAGTTTCAGACTTTGACTTTAGAAAGTAAATCCACACATGTCTAGAGTAGGCATCAATAAATGAAATATAGTACTTATAACCATAATCAGCATATATAGGGGCTAGTCCCCATAAGTCTGTAGAAACAAGATCAAGAGGTTTGTTGTATACAGTCTTTGAATGTGGAAATACAAGTTTATGGCTTTTGCCCATTTGACAAAATGTACAAGTATAACAGTCAGGAATTTTACTAATATGAGTATTGTCACAACAGCTCAAGACATGTTTTACTACATTTAAACTGGGATGGCCTAATTTACAATGCCATACATCAAAGCTTTCAGTATTTTTAATCTCAGGAATATTGCACCATTTTTTACTGTTTTCAACATTTCTTGAATTTGGTGCATCAAATTTGTATAGTCCTTTATGTTCTTTACACTACAAGAAAACTATATTTTCATTGCATGTGAGTACAGCGTTTTTGACCGACTTGCTGTAAGAAAAGATAATTTGTCCGTAAATTACTTTAACACGACGTTTTGCACGCTGTTAGAAATTAAAGGCGCTAAATTTTTTCCTTTCCCTCCATTTCAACGAAATCTCATTAAGAAACAATTTCCCCAAAATATCAATTCACCAATCCAAATTAATATGCAAAATTTCATCCTCGTCCCGTTGTAGGCAACGCTCTTCCCGTTTGCGGTCGTTCCTTCTCCGTCGCAGTCGTCACCAGTGCAGGCTTGTCTTCGTTTGTCTTCATCTCCGTCTTCGTAGTCATCATCAGTGTAGGCTCTTCCCCACTTGTCCTTGTCACCGTCCCCGTTACAGGCACATCAGTGGAAGCGACCTACCCTAGTCCCCGCTGCACAGCTCCAAGAGGTGAACAAAAATATTTCCTAACCTACCTTTTATAAATAATAATGGTGAAGGGGATTTCTGATTGATTTGATCCCACAACGCTGTTGTAATAATCATTGGTGCCTCTATCCTTTTCAGGCTCATCTTCCGTAATCAAACCAGCTTTAAAACCCTAACTTCGATTTCTTCACCTTGGTTAGTTCTCTTTTTCTATAAGTATTGCTTAACCCTAATTGATTAGTGTATATGTTCTACTGGCAACAAATATCTATTCTTAATATTCTACTGGCAACTTTGGAGCTTTTCTCGATTCGTTTATTCGTTTAATTTTTCACAAATTTCAGTGTTTTTCATTACAGTTCGAGTTAGACAAATTAGAATTATGTCGAGAAAGATGTCGATTGATGGAGAGGTGGAGGAGCAACAGTATGATTATGATTTGTTTGCGATTGGAGCTGGTAGTGGTGGAGTTCGAGCTTCTAGAACATCTGCTGCTTTTGAAGCTAAGGTGTGTGCTACATGGCTGTGTTCCCAAGAAGATTCTAGTATATGGAGCAACATTTGGAGGTGAATTTAAGGATTGAAGAAATTTTGGATGGGAGTTGAATGAAAAGATAAATTTGAACTGGAAGAAACTCTTGCATAAAAAGACAGAAGAAATTACTAGATTAAACGGAAATACAAAAAAATGCTAGGCAATGCTGGAGTAGTTATGCTTGAAGGAGAAGGAAGAGTCATCAATGCTCATAAGGTGGAGTTGATTCAATTGGATGGTTTAAAGCAACAATATTCTGCAAAACATATCTTGATTGCAACCGGTGGCCGAGCTCAGCGCCCAAATATTCCAGGGCAGGAGTTGGGTATAACCTCAGATGAAGCATTGAGCTTGGAAGAGTTACCTAAACGGGCAGTAGTGCTAGGTGGAGGGTATATTGCCGTTGAATTTGCTTCAATATGGCGTGGAATAGGTGCTCTAGTTGACTTATTTTATAGAAGAGAACTTCCGTTAAGGGGTTTTGATGATGAGATGCGGGCAGTTATGGCCAGAAATCTTGAAGGAAGAGGCATTAAATTAGATCTAGCATTAACTCTGACTGAGTTGCATAAAACCGAAGATGGCATTAGAGTTATTTTTGATCATGGGGAAGAACTTATGTTGATGTTGTTTTATTTGCCACAGGAAGGATTCCAAACACAAAAAGGCTCAATTTAGAAGGTGTTGGTGTTGAACTTGACAGTACTGGTGCAGTTAAGGTAAAATTTCTTTTCCGAAATGTAAATTTATGGTTTAACATTATTTTACATAACTTACATTGATCTATTTGAGGCGTACTGAAGAATATAAGGTTTGTTTTTATTTTTTTTATTACTAATTCAGTTAAAAATTTAATCAAAAAAGTTATCAGTAAAATAGCCTCCTTGTTTCATGTTTTACCCAATTCAAACC
This sequence comes from Allium fistulosum, assembly GCA_030737815.1. Classification (NCBI taxonomy): domain Eukaryota; kingdom Viridiplantae; phylum Streptophyta; class Magnoliopsida; order Asparagales; family Amaryllidaceae; genus Allium; species Allium fistulosum. Next base: position 588,199,844 of record CM060907.1, on the reverse strand, counting down.
CTTGCACTCAGATACATCAATAATATTGAACTTATACTATAGTTAAAAACTTGACTACATTTTGGGGTCGCATTGTGCCACCTTAAATGTTTTTTTAAGTTATGCATACAAGTAGTTTAAAAGCTTGTACATGCTGCAAACTGGGAGGGTACTAAATTAAATATTTTCAGGTTATAAGTTATTTAATTTTAAACTTATCTATCTAATGATAAAACATGCTAGCATACAAAAATTTCAAGATTAATTTTTAGCATAACATATTGCAGAAATAAAATAATAAAATTAGTTCCTTGCTTTGTTTTAGCAAATATTGATTGATAGTAAATCATCAATTTTTTAGGTTGATGAGTACTCCAGAACGAATATCCCCAGCATATGGGCAGTTGGTGACGTTACAAACAGAATGAACTTGACTCCCGTGGCTTTGATGGAGGGAACACGTTTTCGGTATAGTTTTCTTTTATTTTTTTTAGGTGTGCTGTGACTGCTGTTCTTTTAGGTTATACTGTGTTGGTTGTTAGTTGAAGCTTAGTGTTGCTTCTAAGACTCAGGCGCATTAGTAAGCTGTCATCTATGACATGTTCCTCGCTTGACTGGTTGATTTCCTTATGTTTAACTAGCCAAATATATTAAGCATCTTATTTCAGTTCTCCTAGTCAATCTAACTATCCCACAACCTATCTGTATTAGTTGATTATTGCATCTCTAATGTACTTCGGTTATCAGCCTTTTTAAATGCTAATTTATATTTAGACAACTCATAATGTGATTCGACCCTAAATGAATGCACATACCAGGTTTGATCAGATAGCTTGAGAGCTTCAAATTCACATCATATATATGCATTAGACTAATGAAATGTCACATATTCGTAGTCATATGGCTTTGTTCTATTTCAATAGCTGCTGTCTGTTTTTTTAGCTTATAGGTTTCCATATACGGTCAGTTGTTGCTAATCCTGTAACATATAATAATTAATAACTTTTAAGTTTTATTTTGTTTTTGTTTATAGTTAAATATGTTCAAACATTCAAAATATCCTAACATAATTATAGTCTGATGATTAATTAATAACATATGTGTATACACATACATGTATACAATAAATTTGTAATCAATTAGTATACAATTAAATTTATAATAAAGGATTATATATTAATATAATTAGATCTACAGTTAGGGATTAATAGATCTATAACATAAGGGATTCAAACAAATTAAATAATGGAACAAATTAAATATTTATAGATGCCTGTGTGTGACTAATTACAATCTGAAAAAAATCTTTATAGTTAATTTGTTTAGATCCCTTATTGTAGATTCACCGACAACATATTGTATATCTATCCTTTCGATTATACTTTTTTTTTATTGAAATTTTAATATGAGAAGATGTAATCTTAACTACTAATATTGTTAAAAAACAATAAAAAAATGACCCTGTAGAATTTGAAATTTTCCTTTAAATGGTGTAACAACATGTTACTGGTTTTTTTTTTTTTTTTAGCTGGCAAACTAGAACTTCTATAGAAACCTTCCTACCTGAATTAGACAAATGCATAATTTATTTCCACACTATACATAAACCACAAGCCACAAAAATTACATGAAAACAGGAGGCGGAAAGGATAGTGAAATTTACACAAGTATTACTTAGCATGGGGGACACTATAAGCACCCCCAAAAGAATGTCATTTTTTGCCAAATCAAACCATGTACTCCGTTTTTTTTACCCATATGTTTCCCACGAATGCTGTGAAATTGAACCCAAAAACAATGTATTGTGTTGTTTTCTAGAGAAGACCAGCAAGCATTGCACCAGGATCATTATATACGGGCGGGGACTGCGGCTGTGGAGGCGGTGGGGAAACTGCTGCAGGTGTCGCTCGTACAGGTATATCAATCAAATGCTCTTTTATTAACTCCTTCAACTCAAATGTCAATGTCGGATCCTTGGATGCTATTGTTAATCTCAGTTGTGTTCGATCTGCTGGGTCAGTTTCAACTCTTATCAAACAAAGAACAGCATGAGTTGTCTCCGAATGAAATGTAGTGCTTCCAACAAGATTGTTAGGATTTGTGTCCAACCCTGGAGTAATTCCCACACGAAGGCTGGTGAACAAGTTGGCCATTTCTGGAAGGGACAATGGTTTTACACCTCTAACCACTTCTTGTAGCTTCAAAGGTGGTCCAGGTATAGATTTCCATTGAGGAAAAAACTCTTCAGCAGAGACTGTTAGAGGTTGCAAAAACTTGTTTAACACAGCTGGCAACCGTAATTTGGCAGAAACTGCTGCTGTTCCAAATTTATAGGAGAAGTCAAGAATCGCAACATCTCTGCTTGCTCGAAGATTAACTACTTCTAGTGGGCATTGCACTTGAGCTCTTGGTGGGATGGTATCTGGCATCAAAGCAAGCTCCCACCTCAAATGTGCAGGAGGTAATATAACAGCATGTTACTGATATGTTTCAGTTCAATTGCTAATATATATATACACACACATACACACACACACATAAATTAGATATCCTTATATCATCAAAAAAGCTAGGGACCTCATAAAGATTTTATCTCAGTGTTTCTGCCCCAGGTAAGATTGTAGTGTATTTATTCTAATTTTTTACTTTAAGATATGCTCTTAGTTTGTTAATGCTATTCACTCTCATTTTATTGTTTGCGCTTTGTTTTTACTCGGATTACTTTGCTGTAAGCTCCATTATTGGTTGAGATATAGTCGTTTTTGTGAGATCTTAATCTATTCTTGGGTATAAATTTAAGATGCACCCTTGGTTCATTGTTGCACTACAAGAAAAACCCATATTAATGGGAAAAATGGACAGCGGTTGATAGGTTGTTGCTGTCTTCATTTATTTTGGGATAAGAATAGCATGTTAATGACGTTGTATATGCTTAACTTCATTTACTCAATGAAATTTAACGAGGCCGCTCTTTCCCTCTTTTATTTTTCGTTCTACAAATGTTTTCTCTGCCTTTCCCACCAAAAGCAAACACCAAACCCTAATTTCCCCTTAATCCCAGAAATTCCAAAATCATGGCTTGCATTACTCTAGTTTCCGTATGATTAAGATGTTATCTCCATATACATGTGCATCCTTTTATGCTTTATTTTCCCTTGAAGGTTCTACCATAGGAGGCTAACTGTACTCCTTGGTTTATAACCAAACTCTTATATGATTGAGCATAAAGCATGGTAAATTTGATGGATTGACATGGTCAATTGCTTACGTTGTACATTATTTCTTTCTTGTTAGGTGAGCTTCTAGTATTCTAAAAATATCATATGCCTTTTCCTGAGATAAATTTAGTTCAATCTACTAGCAACATATTACCTTTTATCCACATACCCTCCATAAATCTTTATTTTGGTAAGTAAAATCTAATTTTATTACTGTCCCTCCCTATCGTACTATGTTTGTTCCAATTTGTGCTAGTTTCATGAAATTTGCATCTGTAAGTTGCTAGATATTCCAAGTCATTTGATCGATATGATACTTTTGATTTAGTACCAAATTACATAGGAAATTAATAATCCAAATACATGTTTCAAGTCCGCCCTTAACCAAATCCTTAACCAACACCATAACTAGTATTGATTCTTTATTTTCGTATATCATGTGTATACTTTACTTAGCTGCTTAGACTCCGCCCTTGCTTATAAGTTGTTACGAAATAGGTCTTCCCTTATGTTGAACATTACTATCGTAGAACATAAGCTTATGTCTTCAAATGCATCTACTGCTTTAACTAGTTTTAGGGTGTTCTTTTGAAAAGTAAAACTATATTTGAAAGTAAAATGAAAGCAAAACTAATATTGTGAGCTTGTTCACAAAAATATAACTAATTTCTCACTTATTTAATATCCAAGAAAGAACTGCAAACACAATTCAGTATAACTCAAAGCAACTATTACAAAAGAATCACATCACTGTATTTTTTTCTCAAGATGCAGCAAGAAAATAGTCTCGAACTGTTTTCCTTTTTAGAGGTAAAGGCAACCTCATACCATTAAATATATTGCAAACCATCTTTTGATTTAGAATAAGCATGATCTGTATCCTCCTCTCCTTTTCAATCAAGAACTCCAGCATGATCTTCAAGCTAGCTCAGTTTTTTACTGTTGCAACACTTAGCACTGACCACTTAGTTGTCCAACTGAACACCGCAACGCTTAGTTACAAAATAGAGCACTAACCATGTGGTTGTCTAATTGGGCGCAGCAACATTCAGTTTCAAATCTGAGTGGCACTGAAAGCGGCTCAGTAGTAGCACTCAGTTGTGAAGCCGAATGGTTTCAGCGCTCATTTTAGCACAGAAAGTGGCTTAATTAGTTCTGCAACTGAATGCAACAAACTGACAACTGTTGTTCTTTTTTAAATTATGCTCAAATTAATACCTGACATAAAGGCATCTTGTATTGGTTAATCTCTGTAGCTGTATGGTGTCTAAAATATTTTTATTATATTGTCAATGCAAAAAAATGAAGTTGCATAGAAGATTTTGGCACAAACCCACATGAGTCTATCGATTTTGCTATCTGGGATCAACACAATATTTTGATTCAAAATCTGCCATGGGACAATTATGTGGCTTCTTATTCCTCTTTTTCTAAAAACCCATTCAAACAATAATATTGCTCAAATATATCAGGTCTTTTCTGCAACTTCTACATAATATTGAATTAGTTACCAGTAGTTATATAGTTAGCATATGAAATGACTATAGTTTGAAATGAATAGTTAATGAACATGCTTATGAAATGAATTAGAGGTAGCATCCACCTGTATGATATTTGTATAGTTAATGAACATGCTTATGAAACCCATTCAAACAACTCAGAACAGTTAATGAGTCTTAAACGATTGTCTGGGACCGATCAAGTATCTTGATTTAATCAAATATGGCCATGTGATGTTTGCGATCTAAAGAGGTAGTATTTATTTTCATTTTTCTTATATCAGATCTTTTAATCATTCAGAAATGCATTGTTATTCTCTTCCATATATATATTTTGTTATAATAACATTAATTATAACTCAATTGGCAGCTGTTTTGAATCTTCTATTCTGGCTGTTTCTTTTGCCTTCTACCTTTCTATTTACTTTAGTTTAATCTTTCTCAAAATGCTTTTTTACAATACATTTAATTAGCTATTTTAAAGTTGCAAAGTTTTAATTACCAACTACCATTATGGCAGTTGTTTACAGATGGAAAATAAAAGTGCAGGCACATGGAAATTTATTGCTTCTGTCATGACTCTTGTGATTATGTGATATCTTTTGAAGCCGTGGAGTCAAATACCGAAGCCTAGTTTTACTTTATAGGAACTTCACCAACCAAATTTCAAATATATTGGAATTTCAGGTATGTTTCAGTGTCAGTTGAAATAGTCATCTTATGGTTAGAATCTTTAGATATTCTCCAAATAATATTTTCATATAATAATTCTTATATAATCAACTTACTGATTGGTTTCAGTGGGAAGTTAATCAACTTACATCGGAGAGAGATTAAACTTATTGATTTCAGTGGGAAGTTGTATCTTGCACCGTTGACCACTGTTGGTAATCTTCCTTTTAGAAGAATCTGTAAAAGCCTAGGTGCTGATATAACTTGTGGTGAAATGGCAATGGGTACAAATCTTCTGCAGGTTTGTTTTATGACCATTTCCTTCTGCAATCCATCGGTTTACATGGCTTGGTTGTTATTTGGTAATGTTTTATTCATCTGCTTATTTAAAGTTTCAACTGAGACTCAATTGATTGATAAAAATAAAAAACCGATCTTTAGTAAGCAAGCAGACTTAGTACTGCAAATCCCAAGTTCATCCTCCGTCTTGTGCCATGTTAAAAATAGAAGAGTTGTTGCCGTATTGGGTGGTAATGCTCTATTCACTGTCCTACTGTATTGCAGAAATAATGCATTAAAGTAGAAGTATAATCGGATGATATAGTATTAAACAAAGCAAGCTAGATGTAATGTAATTCGTAAGCCTCCATAGTAGATAACATATATCTGGAAACGGCTAAATTCAGAAATAAGAAATGTTGGTCGGTGGGTAAATGAAACTGAAAGGACCACTTTTTTTTGGTAACTAATTTAACGAACCAAATCGTATGCAGTAAGATTTCTTCTTTGTAAATAGCGCAGTCGTACGTGTTATGTTTAGGTTGACGGGTATAAATTTTAATGAAATAAAATATGTAGTAAGCGGGACATTAGTTTTTTTATAAACAAAGACAGTATATAACAAAGGTAATAAGAAGCACAATAAAATAAAAGCGGAATAAAGTTGAATAGAATTGTTCTGATTAAAAAATAAAAGCACGGTAGAAATTTAACACTTTAAACTACAAAAAAGAAAATTAAATATTCATAGCATGAACTATTCCAACAAAGCTTATTTATCTGCAAAAAGGGCATGTACACTCTAACTTGTTTAGCTCCGCATTGGTTTTAAGTTTCTCTAATTTATCGATTTTAGTGCGTTTGTATAACGAAGTTATATTATGGAATGTTGTACTTTGTATTAGTCAATCACCTAATGAAATAGTGTGATGAATATTTAGTGTTTGCATTATGAATCCGATTTAACTTTGTGTACACTTTTTTGATGAATTGATTCTCAAGCATTACTTTTGCTTTACAGGTAGATAGATGACTGTGATGCAAAAAAAGGTTGCAACGAGTTATGGATCAAAGTTATTTTTGCTGTTAGAACTACTTTTTGGTTTTAATGTATGTACTACTTGATTTTGTTTTGCTATTGCTACTTGTTCTATATTTTGTTTTTGAACTATTGATGACAAACTATTTATGTTTGGTGTAAGAATATTGTGTATTTTAATTATGAAATTTCATACGTTGGTTATCAAATATGTGTCCAAAATGTGGTATCGATATAATATGTTGATTTTGAAATGTGATATTGATATAATATGCTAATTTAGAAATGTGGTATATATATGCACATTATGGTGGGTGTTTGCAGAAATGCAATTAAAACATTCCACAGCGTTTTTAAAACGCTGTTAAAACATTCCATAGTGTTTTTTAAATGCAGTTAAAACATTCAACAACTTTTTAAAAGCAGTCAAAACATTCAAAAGCATTTTTAAAATGCTATTGAAAGTTTTAACAGCGTTTTTAAAACGCTGTTGAAAGTTTTAACAGCGTTTTTAAAACGCTGTTGAAAGTTTTAACAGCGTTTTAAAAATGTCGTTAAATTGTATCTAAAAACAGAAAGCATGATCTATTGCAACAATGAAACGCTGTAAATAAATATCACAGCATTGAAAAAACGCTATAAAATCTTATCTTAGCACGAAACAAACGCTAAGAAAGATCTATAACTGCACCCAACTAAACGCTGTTAAAAGATTTCATAGCACCAGGGAAACGCTGTTAAAAAGGACATTTAACAGCGTTTATTTCTTGTCATTGTATATCCCTGACATATAACTGCATGTCGATATACAGCATACGCAAAAACGCTGTTAAAAGCTTTTACAGCGTTTTTAAAACGCTGTTAAAAGTCCTGTTTGTTGTAGTGTTACCTTGCAAGAGAACTTTATCAGTTAGATTATCTTTAACCAGACAATATGTAGAGTGAAACTCAAAGTGTACATTGTTGTCTTTGGCAAATTGTGACACGCTCATTAGGTTTTTTTTTATTAATGGAACCATTAACAGATTATTAAGATATAACTGCCTGGCTCCATTAATGCTTGCATTTCCAATATGAGAGATTTTAATAGGATTACCATTCCCCATATGTAGAGACTCTGTACCTTTGTATTCTCTGTTGCTAAGGTTTAAGTTGCTCATGTTGTTTGTTATATGATTGGTTGCACCAGAGTCTGAGTACCAGCTATCATCGTGTATATCTTCTGCCTTTGCTGTAATTGTGTTTGTGTTGTCTGATGTTGATTCATGTTGTGCACTGACCATATTGGCATTGGGATTTTGAGGTCTTGAGTTATTGTTGCCTTGTTGTGCTGGTGTAAAGTTGACATCAAATCTGAAATAGCATTTGTTGGCAGTATGTCCATATCTTTCACAGATTTGGCATCTTGGTTTGTTGTTGTTATTGGGATTCCATCTGCCACCTCTTCCTCTGAATCTGCCTGATTGACCACCTCTGTGGTTATTTGACTGGTTTCTGTTGCCTTGATTTCTTTCCTGGTTCTTGTTTTTGCTTATTGATACATAGTTAGCATTGTGTTCCTAATTTGCTGGTTTCTTTTGCTCTAGTCTTCCCTCATGTGCAATGAGAATGGATTGAACACTTTGCAGTGAAGGTAGCTTTTCATTAGATGATATTACAGCAACTACTGCTTCATAGTCTTCATCCAGACCACTTAAGATGCACAGTATTTGTTCTGTGTCGGTTACCTTATGTCCAGCTGAGGCTAACTGATCACAAATTGTCTTGGCCTTAGAGAGATATTCTCTCATGCTGACATTGTCTTTTCTTAAATTTTGCAATTGTCTTTTGTATTGCATTATTCTGGCAGCAGATTGAGAACTGAATGTCTGCTCAATGGTGTGTCATATTTCATGTGTGGTTTTACACCCCAACTAATTGTGGTAATAAACTGGCACTAATTGATGATGATAGCCAAGAACTAATTAGACTATCTTGTCTTTCATGAATTATATATTCAGAATTGCTTACTAGTTTTCCTTCGTGATCTGTAGTAAATCTTGGAGGAGTGATTAGAGTACCAAGAACATACTCTTGCAGTCCATATCCTTTGATAACAGTTTCAATCTGGAACTTCCAGAGCAGATAGTTGGATTCATCAAGTTGAATGGTGATGATCTGACTTTATGGTTTGATTATGGATTTGATGAGTTCTTGAGTAGTGCTGGATTGCTGCTGAGTAGTTCTTGATTGTTCGTGAGGCATGTTGTCACTGCCTCCTTCAGACATGATGATGATGAGAATTTATCAAGAAGATGATCAGTGTTGGATGAAGCAGGGATGAAGTGCAGCCAGAATTTGGCCTGAGTGATGATTACAATCTGACAGGAGTTCTAGGCACGGCACTTCAGGTGAGTTGATCGGAATCTTGATTAATCTGATGGTTTAGTTGCAGCCAGAGGGGTGATATGTGATGAGTTTTCTTTGATATCTCCCTTTCTTGGCAGGGTAACCTCTCCAAATGATGGTAGATTTCAAGATTGTTACACAGTTGTTAAACTGTATGACCAGAATCTCAGATGATGAGATTGCTCTGATGAGATTCAAGTTTTCTTTTTCTCTTTTTGAGGATTTAGATCAAATTTGCCGTTAAGCAATTTATTGATGCTCTGATACCATGTAAAAGAAAGATGATATATTGTTTATTGAATGAATAATGTTTGTACAGGCTTATCTTTCTATTTATAGGGATAAACTAATATATTGGGCTTTGCGGTTAGCCCGTATATCTAATATTATACAACCGTATCCCTTTACTTTATTATACACAGCAATATACATTTCTTCATTATCTATTAGCGCATCTTAAGAAAATGGAGGTAGCTTGGGTAAACCATAAATTTTGACTTTGCACGGTGATTTTTGTCATATTTTTCTAGGTAGATGATGGTAACAGGAGAAGAAGGTTATATATAGTAGCGAAGATGAATACAAGTGTTTACAGTAAAATAATGCTAGAATCTAATACTATAAAACTGACAAGTATTTTATTTCTACCAACGTAATTGTATCATTGTATCTGTAGTTAAATATTCTTAGATATAATTGTTTTCGCAACAATATTTCTATATTTTAAAAACATGAATGAATTTATGTGTTGATTAAATTTTTTATATAACATTAACCTAGTTACTAATAACAATTAATAGAATTAGTATTGATATATTTAAATTCTTTCGCATTGATTAAGGTAGGCGAACACAATACCTTACTGCCATCCTTAAATGGCATGCTTGCACTCCACTCTTGCTCTGGTATTAAATGCGTAGTGATGGAGCTAGTCCGTGGTTTTAGGTGAGGCGACGCTTTCATTAACCTAAGAGAACACAAAATAAGAAAGTTGGTGTTTGAGCATGACAAAGATAACAAAATTGGAGCGACTAAATATATAACTAAACGATTTTTAGCAAATCATTCAACGTTAAATGATTTTCAGAGATGTTTAAAGTAATAAATTAGTGGATAAGTGACTTTAAAGTTATAAACATGTTTGAAAAACCCGTTTACTATAAACATTTTTCTGAACCTGCTTATACCTAGAAACAGGTTTTAGGATACCATTTACAGCTATAAAGTGGTTTTCGAAACCCATTTGCCGCTTGTAAGTTTTGTAGTAGCGGTTATGAGAGCTTTGAGAGTACCTGTTTTAATCATCAATGATTATAGCGGTTTTGATTGGTTTACATAAAGTGTCGTTATAGCTGATAAATACATATTTAAGAGTTTAACATACACCGATTGTAAGAATTTTCTACTAAAATAATATTACACATATATCCATATGTTTATTTTCTAGTTCCGTGAAGATTAATTTTTCAATATGATTAATAGGGGTATAATTGAAAAAAAAAGTTATAACATCTCAAAAGACTTCAATTTGATAGTTTAGAATTGCAATTAAAATTACACTACATCGGTTTTCACCAGCTTTATAATCAACAATAACTGGTGTGGAAAAAATTTATAAGTAAAAGTTATCACAACACATGAAATACAAACCGTCCAAAACCAACCAAAACCGATTGAAAAAACCTCCCAAGCAGGGCCTAAATTTACAAGAAAAAACTCAAATGATGTCATATGGATTAGAATTCTCTAATTTTCTAAATCTTTTTCCGGGAGAACAATTTAAAAAGTCAAAATGGCACTTTTACTACAAAAAATAAGTAGGTTCATTTTATTAGTATGAGATAAAATAACTTATATGATCTGCATAGATCAATTAGAATTGAGACTCATAAACAGAACCAAACTAAATATAATGAATTTCAGATCGGACTCAGGGGATGAAATCTGAAAAATCCAACTCGAACCGACTCATCTCGAACCGACACGGTTGAAAAAATTCGACAAAAAACCATAAAATTATACGCATTTTTAATGATATTGCCCAAACCCGATTTGATTCGGATCCGACTTAGGTTACGTCTAATTTTTAAAATGTAAAACTTAAAACTGATAAAGTCCGACCCATCTAAAATTGTGATCCGCCCGACCCTACCTGGCGAAGTGTTCTTGATGCAACCAGATCCTTGATTAGAACACCGCATCTTTTTTCCACTGATGTAGTTTTCTTTGTTATGTAGTTTTCATTGTTAGGGGACATAACATTACCTATGCTAAATTGTTAGAACTCGGAAGACGGCCGTAGTGGAAATTCAGAAGGTAAATATAAAACAAAAGTTCAGTCAAACCACGATGAAATTAAACCATAAAAATTGCCAAATAGGTGTGTGGAATGCAATCCGGATATGGGTCCCGCGCATCACAGATAAATTCCATCTTCTCCACCCGATCGTGGCGGCGCTCTCTTTTCTTCCTCTCTCCTCATTTTTATTGACATTATATACATTATAATAATAATAAAAATGGGCGCTTTGGAAGAGAGAGGGATCGTGGACGACGTCCTCTTTGACTGCGGATCCGATTCTGGATCTGGATCCGAACCCGAATCCAATCATGTGATCGAGGATGCGGTCAGAACACTTCTTCTCGGATTGGGTGAGGATTGTGAGAGAGAAGGGATCAAGAAAACGCCGCTTCGTGTCGCCAAAGCCTTTAAATTCGGAACTAAAGGTGAAACTTTTTCGAATCTTCTAGTTAAAGTTTGTTTCTTTCCAAAAGATTGAGATGTGATAGAAGTCGATTGTTAATATTTGTACTAGTATTAATGTCCCTAATTATTGTTTGCGTTCTTAGATCTTGTTCTATTTTTAATTGGCAACTTGGTTTTATGTACAATGACGATTAGATTATTGCTAGTATTTATTTGTTTATACATGAACCTGCTGGCTGCGCTCTATTATAAATGATATAACAAAGTTTAATAAAGTATAAAAAGGTTTCATTTGGTCTGAATTCATTTATTTGAAGTCAGTTTGTGCAACCATTTATTGGTTGGTTAGTACTTGTTGCTATATCTGTGTGATTATGAGGATACAAATGTATAACTAGCTTATCAGTAATACAATTTCTACCTTGAGAGTTACTAGGTAACTAAAGTTCTTAGTTGAAAACTACAGATTATAGCATTCTTTTGTGTTGTATTGTTATGATTATAGTCTCACTGATCGTACTTTCAGTATGTTGCTTTGGTGAGTAATATACTCTTAAAAGGCTAGGCATAATTTCAGTATGTTATTTTAACTGGTCATTTTAACAACATATACCCAAACTTCTAGACTCACTGAAGCGTCCACCGATGTCTACTGTTCTGTAATGGTCATCCAATTGATGACATAGACAATTCTAAAGAATCTCATGATAGAAGGAAAATACACGACAAGTTAAAAATGTAAAATGAAATTTGACCATATATTTCGATAAACTGATAAATCAATTTTGGGACTTTTTTTATATTAATGATTTTAGATGTAGATTTTCTCTATGAATTCGAATGCCCGACCAGGGTGGAACCATATGGGACCTGGAGTTATATGATATGACCATGCTTGATTCATCAAAAAAAAAAAACCTTTTTTTCTCCATTCCTTGTTTCATTCAAAAATGGATAAGATCCTCTTCCCGCTATGCTAGCTCGGAGGAATTCGCCGTTTTGGATTCTAAAAGTCATCCGAATTCGAATGATTTTTTTTTCATGTTCGGAACCGTACGAGTTCGTTAACCGATTTTGTTCAAGTATGGATGAATATCGTGTTTATAACTGGAATTTCTTGCTTTTATTCGCTGATTGGAATTTTTGTTTGGTTTTTGAATTTTTCCAATAGTTGACCTCACCAAATCAAAATCCTAACCATGCCACTGTGCGTGACCATGGTGAGATTCAATACTTGATATGACAAGGATGCATTTACATCTTTTGTTAAAAGCTAATTTTGGAAGTAAATTGCTTGAGAAAAGGTTCCCCATTGAGCATCTTTTCTTTTAATAAACCATAGTACAGGAGAGGAATATACGGTGGGATATGTTACCTTGTTTTGTGTGGAGAACTGGTTGGTGAATTAGGAAACTATATATGAATTGAGTTCATTCCATTTATAATAGGGCATTCACTAAGGTATGAATAGAATAAATCCTTATTCCATTTGCTCAGAAACTTTAGCGTCAACTCCATTTTTTGGCTTCGATAATGCTTACTTATGTCAGCTTACATGGAGTCAGTGACGGACCTAGCTTGTCTAGTGGGGGCTGCCACCCCCACTCAATTTATCGTTCATTTATACAAAAAAATATATGATAAACTCTGCCACTTCTTGCTTCCTACTCAAAATAGAAGTAAAATATTAATTAAAAGAGACAATAAAATTATTATTCTGGTTAAGTGATTCGACTTTGGTGCGAGAGGTCACAAGTTCGAAACTTGCGTAGCGTTTTATTGACACATGATTTATGGTTTGTTGTACCAGTGACATGTTGTATCTAAGTACCATTGAGTTCTCTTTCTACATGAATCTATGTAGTTGTTTGGACCATATATTATGATATGTCATACCTGAAGTAATTCTATCCTTTTAGTTGTTTACTGTATTACAGTATTATATTTAGGTATTTATTATTTAATTTGGTTTTTTTATTGGTTTTAATTATAAATATATAGAAGGTTAAACTTTTTATACATGATAAAGTTAAATAGAGTGGATGAGTTCAACTTTTTTTTACTACGTAGTTTTTCATACTAATTGATCTTTGTCAAAATATAACCAACATAGAATGATAGAAAACAATAATTAAGTTTAATACACTGTTTTAAGAGATAAATTATATATATTTTCCCCAGAGTTGTTTTATTGATTGTTTGAGTTCAATTTATCTATAGAAAAGTTAAATCATATTATCATAGAACGTTGTAATAATTGAGTTATTTTATAAAACTGGAAAATTGACATGTGTTTCCTCTGTTAACATAACTCAAACTTCATTGCATAACCGATTAGGAGACCAAATCATGAATGTTGTTTTATGGTTCTCAAACATTTTTCTCATTGAGAATCATGTTAAGTGTAGTAGTCAACAAAAGTCATGTCAATCATTGATATTTTGAAAAAGATATGTTATGTGATTATTTTATATATGCTTTTATCAAATATTAATATGTATCTCTTTAATAGATTTTCTACTATTACCATAAAATATGTGCTTGAAAATCTAAATTTGATCTTGTGCCCCCACTGTATTAAATTTCTGCTACTTCCCTGCATGAGTAGGTCCAAGACAAGGCTTAATCTTTTGGGAGGTATCAATAATATTCTCTCACTATCAACCAATCATCCACTGTTGATTTATAACATGTCAAAGTGGGTACGCTCCATACAGAATCCGTCAAAGGAAAATATCCCTTTTTTGTCTATCAAACATCATGCTACCTTTTGTTCATTTATGGTTTCTGTTTCATTTTGATTGCTATAGTATATAGTAAAACATTACTCCATTTTTTCCTAAAGAAAAAAGTTTTATACACTCAAGTTTCTAGAGGTTATTTTTTCTTTTTCTCTCTCTTCTTCTTCTTCTTCCTTGTCTTCTTTTCTGGTTTGTTCAGATAGATACTGATCTTAGTCGATCATCAACTCTTTCCATCCCAGATTAAGTTTGTAGTGCCACAATGGGAGATATTAAAATTGCATGAAGTTTAGGATGGAAAAAAACTGACCGGTAAAAACCTAAGTAAACCAAGATTCGTTGGCATACAATATCCGTGTTCCTCTTGTAACATATTTCTTGAAAAAACACATGCAATGCAGCTCATAATAAGAACCTTTAACATAGTAAAAACTGTATTAACCCACAATCCTATTTCAATACAGGTTACAAACAGAATGTAGAAGACATAGTAGAAGGTGCATTGTTTCCTGAATCAGGGGTGGTAAATGCTACAGGCTACGCTGGTGGGGTAGGCGGTCTGGTTGTAGTCCGTGACATCAACCTATTTTCCTACTGTGAGTCATGCCTGCTGCCTTTTAGCATTCAATGCCATGTAGGGTACGTCCCATCAGCTCAAAGAGTAGTCGGTTTAAGCAAACTCTCTCGAGTAGCAGATGTCTTTTCCAGACGCCTTCAAGAACCAAAAAGACTAGCCAATGAAATATGCTCAGCACTCGACATTAGTATCAAACCATCTGGTGTTGCCGTTGCCCTCAACTGTTACCACATTCAGTTACCTGAATCCCTCAAATGCAGTAATTCGCACCCTTCAAAGGACAACATGCAAGGATGGGTTCGAACTTTTGTAAGTGCAGCTTGCGGTGTTCTTCGTGAAGATGCAAAGAACTCCTTTTGGGATGAGTTTGTTGCACTACTAAACTTTAGTGGTGTAAATATGGATAAAGGAGCACATATTCAACCTTGGTGCCCATCTAGTGATATAGAACCTCCTACATCTAATGGTCATAGTAAAACATGTTCAAAATCGGGTGTTAGTCAAAAAGACATGATTTCTTCGGTTTCTTCTATCATTCAATCACTTGGCGAAGACCCTCTAAGAGAAGAGCTTGTACACACACCTTATCGATACACGCAATGGCTAATGAACTTCAAAAGGTCGATTTTGGAACCTAGGAAAAACGGCTCCACTTTTGGTAGCATTAGCTTGACCAAAAAAAAGAGTGCATTCCATTATGAGTTGAACTTGCCTATTTGTTCTCAATGCGAGCATCATCTACTTCCATTTTATGGTGTCGTGCATGTCGCATACTTTGGTGAGAATGAAAGGGAAGTGATCGAGAGGTCTTTTATTCAATCCGTGGTTCATTTTTATGGGTGTAAGCTTCAAGTTCAAGAGAGGCTTACAAAGCAAATAGCAGAAAGTATTTACAGTGTTATTGGTATAGGAGTGATGGTTGTTGTTGAGGCGAATCATATATGTATGATATCGAGAGGGATTGAGAAGGTAGGGAGTAGTACTGCTACCATTGCTGCAATGGGTCGGTTTTCGACTGACCGTAGTGCAAAAGCTTTATTTCTTCAGAATATTTCAGTGAGCACCGCTTCAGGAATATGAGGTAGCTCTTTATGATATCTATTCATGGAGGTCGAATTTGTCTTCATGGCTGGAGTTGATGATCTTCGAAATTTTATGGGGCTTCAGGTGTCACTCTACATATATTATTTTCTTGTTATGTAGGAATACTACGTGACTCTTACATATGTAAGCTTTAATGGTACAATACAGAAAATTTGTTATCCGTCATTGTTGTAGCATGCGCTATTCTTTGTATTGATAAATATTTACAGATGTGATCGACCGATGGTATGCAATTTTGGTTGAGTTTATTGTTTTTCGAAAAGGAATGAAGTAATGTGTGTTGCTTTTGTATTTTTTTTTATAGTTGTCGTTTTCTCTGTAGTTGTAATTTTTGCTTGATTTTATGAAATAGTTGTGTTGCATTTGCATTCTATACATTCTTTTTCTTGTATTGCTTATAAAACATTATTTAATTCTTGATATTGGAAGGGAATAAAGACGTTAAAGTATTTCATATAATCAAGGAGCTATAAATATTATGTTTTTTTGACTTTGAGTAATCAACTTATTTTTAGCACAAAGACTAAGATAGTGTTTGGTTTGTTATTTTTAGTTTTGGGTTTTTGACCATACAGAAATGCACACGACGCATGTATACTGTCGAAAACGACCAATTTAGAAAACGAAATTAACATAGAAAATAGAAAATAATTTTTTTTACTTTTCCGTGTTTTGATAAATAACACAAGCACGTGAAACAATTCATTCTTTCGTCGTCCCTCCGTCCCCTTCGTCCTCCAATTCATCTTTCGTTTATTCCCTCCGTCGTCCTTCCATTTTTCTCTTATTTGACATACTTATTGCAAACCGAAAACACAAAATTTATTTTTAAACCAAACACCACCTAATTATCTCACAAAATTCACTATAAATTTAGAAAAATTCAATATTATCAGTAGAGGGATGACTAGACCCGTCAAAACTAAGCCTAACCCATTTACCCAACCCACCAACCATAATATTAAAAGGGTTGGGTCATACCTTTTTTTTTTAACCCAACCCGCTTAAGGCAAACAAAGAAAATATTTCTGACCGAGCCAACCCGCTTACCCATTTCCATTCTTCTCTTCGTATCCACAAAACACCAATCGATAATCCTAGATTTAATTTTTTTTCTCAAATCACGATAGAGAAAAGAGGCATTTTCTCCAATCTTCGATAAAGGCGGAGCCTCTTCTGTTGTTGTTTGGAAACCAGCGAATTCGCCAAAAGATAAAACCTTGTTTGAGGCGATTCCTCTACCTTCGTCCCCCACTGCTATCACGGTCATAGTTGTTTTTCTTCGACCTATTTCAGATGCAAAGAGAATTTACTAAACAGGTTCCATGGATTTTACATTCGTTTCTACATAAAATATACCTACTTTGGTTTGTCTGTCAACTATTTATTTTGATCCAGTCTTACACTAAATTTCAGCACGATGGAACGATTCATTGTCATTATACAAGTTGTTTTTGTAAATTATAGTTGTTTTTTCTAATAAGAAAGACGTTTGATTGGATCTGAGTTATCTAAACCCTATGTTTATATTAGGAAGGTTAATCGGACGGTTGGATTTGTTTATTTATTTTTCGAATGTTAATTTTCATAGTAAATGAGAAACAAAATAACCTGTCATGTGATTACCATATATATATATATATATATATATATGACAGAAAATTTTATGCTGGATTGAAGATGCAGTTATGTAATTTCCTGCATTTATCGATCTTAAACTGCAATAGTCTTTTACACTTGTAACATTTGTACAAGTAATTGCTTTGTTGGAGAGGAAATATAGAAGTTAAATTTTGGTGTTGATAACGGCTTGGAAAGGTTGGTCAGGGCTTTGGAGATGAATTTAACCATGGTGGTTTTGAAGTTGGAGAGCAATGGTGGTAGCGATGACTTGGAAGAGGTTGGTTAAGGCTTTGGAGATGAGTGTGGCTATGATGGTTGTGGAGGAATAACTCAATTTGGGCGAAGAAGTCGGTAATACTATCTAGCAATTAATATTTTTAAACTTATTATTATTACTACGAGCGTTACGGCATGCTCTTCATGCGTGATGATAGCATGCGCTTTGCACGTGAATTGTTTTTCTGCGAACTGAATATGTTTAGCACATTCAACTGAAAATAATTTGTAGAAATATTGAATCATAATTTTGCGTTGAAATCTTTTTTTTTTGGCAAGGCAGTTGAAACCATTTGTTGTTAATTTAAATTTTATTTCTAAGTTGCAGCATCTATTTTTTAAGGTTTGAATTTTTTTTATTAATCATTGATAATTTATTTGTTAGATCTTATTTTAAATGATATAAAGATTTGATAGTATTTGTAGATGTAAGTTTCGAATTTTTAAAAGAATTTTATTCATTAGATCCTATTTTTAAGTGACGTTAAGATTTGATAATTTTTGTAGACAGATATTTTGAATTTGTAAAAAAAATTAATTGTTAAATCCTATTTTCAAGTGACATTAAGATTTGGTATTAAGTGCATTTTTGGTAGTCCGCAATGACAAAAAAATCGTGATACCAAAGGTATTACAACTATCATTAAAAGAGCGTTACGGTCTGCATTTCGTGCGTGATGATGGCACATGCTTCGCGGGTGAATTGTTCTTCTACAATTTATATATGACTAACACATTCAAGATAAAATGATTTGCAAAAATATTTAGCCATGTTTTTACGTTGAAATCATGTGTAGTTAATTTAAAATTTTATTTCTAAGTTGCAATATTTAATTTTTTGTTGGTTTGAATTTTATTTATATTATTAATTAATAAACAACAAATTTGTAAATGATGTTTATTTGTTAAATCATATGTTTAAGTGTAGAGGGACATTTTGAATTTGTAAAGAAATTTAACTGTTATATACTATTTTTAAAGGATATTAAGATTTGTTAATATCTGTAGAGAGATATTTTTGGTAGTTCACGCTGACATCAAAAAAGCGTGACACCAAAGGTATTACAACTATTATTAAAGGTGTGTTGAATTATCTAGAAGACTCTTTTATCATCTGATGCAATAGTAGTATTTGACTTACTCTCATTTTAATAAACATGCAAGTCTAGAAATATATTCATTGAAACATTCATGTTTTAACTTAGTTTGAATAATTCCAGTCTAGTCTAAAAATAATAGGCTAAAAGTAATAGGAATAACATCTGCATTTGATTAGAATTTTACCGATTCTTTTTTAGGTAGTTGTACTTGGAATAATCTTTAATAATAGTTGTAATAGTTTTGGTGTCACGCTTTTTTGGTATCAACGTGAACTATCAAAAACGCCCCTCTATATATTATTAAATCGTAATTACTTAAAAATAGGATCTAATATTAAATTTCTTTTACAAAATCAAACGCCCCTAAAAGTAGGATCTAACAATTAAACATGTTTTACAAATTCAAAACGCTTCTAAAAAAAGATCTAAAATTAAACTTTCTTTAAAAATTCAAAATACTTCTTCACAAATATACAAATCTCGGTATCATTTGAAAATAAAAAAAAATCATTTTTTGACTGATTTAAACATATGCAATTTATAAGAAAAACAATTCACGCACAAAGCGCGTGTTATATCACTCGTTGATAATAATTAAATTATACATGAGCAAAGGGTATTTTAGAAAGTTCATGGTCGGACCAAAAGAACGCGCTTCTATTCCAACTATTAATAAAGATTATTATTGTTATTATTATTATTATGTATTTAACATCTTATAATGCTATCATTTAGTATCATTCTAGTTGAAATTTTGTTATTGTATGAATTTTATTATTCTTTTATATGTAAATTTGAACTTGAATATTTAGTTTTATCGATCACACATTTATGATGGCATTATTGTAGTTGATTAGTACGATGAATTTATCATTGAATATTATGTACCCTTTTTGGAAAGGATACAAGTATTACATTCATAATGCTGATTTTAAGTAACATTTCAACATTTAATTTTAGGGGGAATTAGGGAGATTGGGAGAATGCCAAACTTTGAAAAATAACTAGCCTAAAGAACATCAAGTTTCATTTTTAGGGTGAAGAACGGAATGCTAGTTAGTTATAACTAGTATCATGTTCAATTTTTATACTATACAGAATGATAGTTATAACTAACATTATTCAATTTTACACTATACAGAATATTAGTTATAATTACCATCGTCCTTCAGCAAAATAATGATAAAAATTTAATGTGCTTCGGGCTAATTTTTTTTGTTCCAAAACTTATCCTTGTGCCTATTTTTCTATTAGTTCTGTGTAGCATTGTGATTTTCTATTTGTAAGATTTCATGTTTTTATATCATGTATAATATCATTACGCAAATCGAAATACAAAATACAACATTTCAATTTTTTAGTGCTATAATTTTGTACTATTTCAACATTTATAATATTTTTTTACAATGTTTTTATGTTGGATGTCAACATTTAGTTTTAAATAGTATTGTGCTTTATTATTATGTAACTTTTCATATTTTTATGCTAGTCGTAATAGCATTATGTGAATTGAAATATAGAATATGGCATTTCATGTTTTAAATATTGTAGTATATTATCATTTTAGTATTTGTATTACTTTTTACAATGTTTTCATAATTGTGGTGTCAACCTTCAGTTTTAATTAACATTTTGTTGTTTTATTATGTAACATTTCACGTTTCATGTTACCCACAATAGCATAATTTGCATTGAAAGTTCCAATATGGCAATTCATATTTTTGTGGGACCATGCAGTATCATTTTATTCTTTATTATTTGGTTATTTATTTCCATGTGGTATTTTGTCCTTGTAAATACTTGCTCCTCTATGATGCTACTATATAGCAACATTTTGTATATGTTGTTGTCTTTTTTAGACATAATTGTTTTCTTCAATAATCGCACTTTTCAGTATCATTTGCAGCTATTACTATTTTTGTTGTCATTAATGGTTAGTAAGGAATCAGGGAAAGCAGAAGCAAAGAGTAGAGTCATGGTGAGTTGGAGGTGGTGCGTTTAGTAGTGACATTGAGTAGCGTTGAGGAGATGGAAAATATACTTCCAGGATTTTGGACGATGTGGGTGACAATGATGATGGTAGCACAGGGATAGTGGTGGGTGGGATAGCGTTGCGGATGATTACGACATACAGAGTGACGATGTTGGGTGTGGTGGCGAGCTGTGGATTTATGATAATGGGCAAAATTGTCGTGATGCATATTGCAGCTAAAGAAGATAAATACGTGATTTTGTCCTTCAGACTAACTATAAAACCTTATGGCTTAGAAACCAACGTGTGTTTTAAAGTTTAATCAATCAAGGTAAATTCTAGTTTAGAATTTGACAAAGGGTGTAAACTTCTACCAATGATTACTAATTTTAAACAGATGGACATCTAAAACATATTTATTTCCCCTTGATTTTCAGTCTAGCTGGATTAACGACTTGAAATGAATCAGGAAGTTAAATTTGTTTCAAAAACTCAAATTTATAAAGTACGTAAATTTTGGAAAAAAGAAAGCATGAAACAGTAAATTTTGCATAAAAATGTAGAAAAAAAATAAATTCAACAATTTAATAAAGATAATAACAACAACAATAATCTTTGTTAATAATGTGAATAGTTTATAACATTCTCGTTCGACACCTAAATTATCAAAATGCCCATATATATATATATATAAACGACGTCGAAAATTGGATTTTAATTGTTAGTCTAAAAATTAGCCCCACATCCCGTAGAGTTCAAAGAGAGCCATAATTTGAAATGTAATCGCTTTTAGGTTTGTTTCTGATTGTTAACCTCTGATTCTACCTATTTAAACTTAGTAAAATATTTACGAATAGCAAATAAAGTGCAAAAAAAGAGAAGAGTAAAAAGTTTATATTGGTTTAGCTATGCTTACGTCCACTTATAAGATTCTTATTGCTGTTTCACTAATTTTCAAGAGATTGCAAGTGTAAACTTAAAATTATAGATTAATCCGAGTTAAAAAATCGAGAGTGCATCCCTTGTGAAATAGAATCAATCACCTTTCCAATGTGTAAAGCTTGTATTTGTAAGTGTAGTTGAGGCTACTTGGATCCTAAATAGTACAAATTATCTCTGGCATATGGAGAGGAAGAACATGTTCAGATCCACGATTCCAAACCGAAGAATATGTAAAAGTTGACTTAGATCGTATGGTTGAGTTCTTATCAGTCGGTAGAATTCATGCCCATTGATGGGTATCGATCAGTTAACTCTAATGTTATACTTTTGTAGCTATTTCCGATTGATCTTCTTTGAAAAGTAGAAGTGTTCTCCAGCCTAAAATACTACTATCTTATGGATCAGTTTTGATCCATTGATACCGATTGATGACTCTGCTTCATATTCTGTCTTTGATAAGCCAATGTATTATGGCCTTGGATCAATGCCTATAGATCAATATCGATCGATGAGACCTCCAAACTTAGTCATATTTTCTCTTGTTCTTTCGTCGTCTCGTATTTGCTATCTCTTTTACTTGACCATCAACGAGTTCCACACTCATTTTTTTGTCTTTCTGAAGTTCAATATCATAGAATCATCAAATGTGAAAAATTACAGATAACACTTGTTCCCCAAATTACACTTATATGAATACATTGTGTGCTAAAATCACTTGAGCCTTGAATAGATGGGATAGACAATCGAAAGAAAAATGATCTATTATAGGATTAATCGGTACCGATTTATAGCGTATCAATCTATACCAATCCACATGGTACCGATCAGTACCGATATTACCTCCTATATGTATATTAAAAATTTAGAATTTTTCTACACTTGTCATTCTAGCTATTACCAATCTTCGTGAATAACCTATCCAACCTCGATCCAAATTGCTTTAAATCGACTTCAATCTTTCAATATCTTCACAAAATCAATTAGATAGTACTTCTCCATTGATTTCCGCATCAATCCATGCAAGAATTCACTAATTAGATATTGATTCCAACAAACTTTAGCTATAGCTGATAGATATGAAGCTTTCCTTTCCTTGAAATCTACGTCATTTTTTGATATATTCGTATTGTATGGGATAGAGTTAAGGGTACACCATATAAAAAATTATGTAGTTTGAATATAAATTAACTATTGTAATAATTATTTCTCAAAATGAAAGTATGCGTTTTGGTTTTATTTCTTTGTGTATCGTAGCTAATGTTAAGAGCAGATCATTACATATAAAATAGAACTACCTTGGATAAACTGCTTAAAAATTGCATTTACGAAACAATTAGTAGCCATGAGTATAAAATTAAAATAATGAATACTTGTACATAAATGTACTTGACAATACTAGTTTACGTAATGATATCCTTACGCTAAACAATGACTGGCTCATGGTTATTGGGAACACTAGTACGCTATGTACTTTTAATTGTTTGGAACAATAAAAAATGACTAACCAAGAGTATTCTATTGGTTAATGTATTTAAGTAAAAACAATAAGATCTCATATGATGGTGTGTAGTAGCCTTTCGACTTGATGATACTTTTGTAATGACCCTAATTTTTAGTAATATTATTTAGGATATTTAATTAGTAAATTAAATAAAATAATACTATGATTAGGGGATTGAGATTTGATATTAAATTAAGGATAGCCATGCCATATAAATGAATGAACTAAGATGAAATGAGTTAGGGAAATAGGTAAGGGCAAAATAGGAAAATGAACATTTTAATACCATAAACCCTTAAGCCGTGTATTCTCACATTCATTCTCATTTGCAAAAACTAAATCAAAGAATAAAGGCCGGCCACCATTTTAAAGAGCAAGAGGAAGAAAGCTAAAGGAAGAAGCTAAATCAAAATCAAATTCACTCAAATCTCAAACTCTTTAATCTCAAAAGCTAAGGTGAATAATTACATTTCATTTGCTTATGGTTTTGGTTTTAAGGTTAATCCAAACTTGTTTTTCATGATTATGCCATGTTTTTGAACGATTAAAGGTTTATATATGCTTGTTGATGATTTATGTTTGTTCATATAGATTCTATGATATGTTTTAATGTAAGAACCATTTTAAATGACATCCAAATGCCTTGCGATTTTAGATATATATCAAGAATGATATTTTAGAGATCGGTTTCAATTTTCATAATTTTCTGAATTAATGTGGATTTTATATTAATTTTCTAGTGTAGAAAATGATTATTTGGGTTTTAAATTATTTACGGCCAAATAATTAATTATTTGGGTATAAAATTAATATATATTAGAAAACATATTGGAAATGATTTTTTGGAATTTTTATAGAATTTTCCTATGTGTTTTAATGGATATATAAAATTATTTAAGGTATGGGACTTAAATGTTTTATATATTTATAAAAGGGGAAGGGGTATTTTGTAAATTAAATAAATTGTTTACTTCCAAAATTTTGGCAGCACTTTTAGAAAATAAAATTTGCAACCAATAAGAATTTGACAAACATAGCAGGTTAGTTGAAAAGTATTTCTCTTTTAAGTTAAAAACAAAATTTTCATACTTTTAGCATATTCTGGCACTTTCGGCACAGGGGTTCCGACCTAGGTGTTCCACCGCCACTATCGAAACCAATGCGCATGGTATCAATACACTTGGTACGTAGCAAATTGGACAAAGGTGGAAGGTACTGGGTTGAAACACTGGGTTCCGATGAGGTTGAAGCATGACTTTGTTTTTGAATTAGCGCCTGCTTTGCTTTTGAAGGATGGCTTTCGATCGGGTTGGCTTCCAACCTAGTCAAATTGTTTTAAAGGAATGGTTTCGAATGGGTTGCGCCTTTTATTTTAAGTAATGCTTTCGAAGGGATCGAAACCCCTAGCTGCTGCTTTTCTTACCTTTTGAAGTTAATGGTTTCGGAAAGTATACTTTGTTTTAAGAACTTGGTCACTTCTCAATGCTTTCGGAAGGGTGGTTTCGAGACCATCACTTCTTCGCTTAGGAATTGCTTTCGAAAGAAAAGCTTTCGACTTAAATGGTTTTAAGGACCCTTTTGCTTTGTTGAAGCATAACCCAAATGGTTTAGAAAGAGATGGTTTAAATGGTTTCGAAAGGTGTTTTCCACATATTTTAAACTGAACCCAAGTGTTTTCGAATGGTTGTGTTTATAAAGGTTTTGATGCTTTCAAAAGGTTTTAAAGAAAAGATTCCAAAGGGTGGTTCCCCAATGGTTTCGACAGATTTGAAAGGGGAGGTTTTCTAATTGATTCGAAAGGTTTATAAGAATGGTTTCGAAAGGAATGTTTTGACCTTTCGGCCTAAATTAGAGAAATAATTTTACTTGGTTTAGAAAGATGTACTTTCAATGGTTTCAAAAGGGATACTTTCAGTGGATTCGGAAGGGGTACTTTCAAAGTTTAAATGTTTTCATCAACAAAGATTTGTGTAAAGTATATATATAACATGGCAAGATGATTTTGAGCAAAGCATAGAGATTATATTTTCCTTATTTAAGTTTGATTTAAAGGTTTTAAATCAATTTGAAAAGAAAAGGTTTTCAAGGAAAATTTAAAGGGTAGTTAACCCTAAGTAAAATGACTCAGATATTAGAGTACCAGATGGGACAGGTATAGTGCCGAGTCCTATACATTAGCTATTAGCCCCAGCTAATTTAGTCCAAAATTTCAGTATGTAGGGCTTTGTCACAAGTAAGACTAAAATTATGATTACACATAGAAGGGAATATATGTTTGTATACAGATAGGTTATTGGTTAGCCCGCAAAGCCATTAGGATCAGGTGAACCTAGGAAATGTTAAGTTAGGGTCAGAGTGTCCTGAAGAGGAGTATTTAACAGATAGTTAAGGATAGACCATCCAGAAGAGAAGTGTCGAACAGATGTTAGATTATTTTGATTAAATTGTCTGGTAGGCTCGAGTCAGCCAAAGGTTAGTAATAAGCCAAACAAAACTGTAGTGTTCGAACAGATAGTTCATTTATTACTTAATGTGTATGTTTGCATAATAATGCTTTACAGATTTAACCAGTTTTGTTTGCAGGAAAAGATTTGCAATATGTTTTAAAAGGATGTTAGTGAGGGGAAACTTGTTCCGCTAAGCGGTGTGGTCTCACTTAATGTCAAATAACCGAGATGTATAGTATTATTCACACCAGGCTTTATGTCTGACTCGAAGTTTATGTTTTCCCCTTAAACTCTCAGATGCTCAAAAATGATTTGAGTAGGCTGAGGGTTGAGGTTCATAGGTTTTAGTAGGATGACGAATAAAGCTAACGAAGACGAGCAGGAGGATGACGGTTATCTATTTAGGAGTTGTAGATCTTTTTTTTGTTTTATTTCCGCTGTGTTGTATTAGGCCGGTTATGGCAATATAGTACTCTGGTCAACCAAGGGGGCATCATCATATGTCGCTCTTGGCATATTTATGTAATAATTATATTTGATCTTTACCTGGGAAACGTTATGGGATTGTGTAAATTGAATATGGAACATGTGTTTTGAAATGTAATGAAAAATGCTATTTTGAAATCTGTGATTTGTTTCATATTCAAGTGCTTCTGATATTATAGATACCATTAACATAGCCGTATTTAGTCGTCGGAAGTTAATACTATAGATGACTGTAGCATTTGCAGCGCTTAGCTTTGGGCCTCTAGATAAAGGATGTTACAACTTGATATCATATCATAGGTTTATGAAAAACTTTAACTAAAAATGATTTTGAAAAAATAATCCTTAGGAATTAGACTTAAGATCGGGGTATGGGATAATGCTAGTTACGTAATTATATTTGTTATATATAAGTATATGCTATATCTCTATTCTTCTATCTCTCTTAGGCTATTCTTCTGCATCTCACGAGGCTTGAATACAGATATGGACGCTAGAAGAGGAAGAGTTAACCTAGAAGGGGACAACACCGCCACAAATGGAAATGCCCGACCAAATACGAGAAGGAACCTAGGTCAGGCTCAAGCTGGGAATGTTGGTGCTGGAGTCCCACAAGTGGATGTGGGAGCTATGTATTAGTTTTTCGTGAATATGATGCAAGCTGGAATTGCTACTGGAGTTGTTGAAGGAAATGCTGGAGAAGGAGTTCAGGAAGCTCCGGTGGTTAACCATTATGCTAACGTGAGCAGAGATTATGCTAGGCTTGGAGGAAAGCCGTTTATTGGAACTGAAGATGCTATAGAAGTGGAAACTAGTTGTTAAACTGTGAAATGATATTTGCTAATTTGGGGCTCAATTATGTACAGAAGAGAAGGCTTGCTTCGAGATAGCTTCAGGGAGCAGCTTTATTTTGGTGGAATAGTGTGACAGCTGGTATGGATGAAGAGACGATGACATGAGCAGAGTTTAAAAGGAGCTTCCAGGAGAGGTTCATGTCGATGATGGCGCAGTCTGTTTTGATCAGAAAGTTTGCGGAGTTAGAGCAAGGAGAGATGTCTGTTTTGGAGTATGCTATTAGGTTTGAGGAGTTGGCAAGGTATGGGTATGCTACTATGGGTACTGTGATGAAGAGAAATGAGAAGTTCATCAGGGGGTTGAAACCTGAGTTGGCCAAGGCCAACTTACAGTATATCAAGGATCCTTTGTTAGTTCCTGAGATGATGGTTTTGATGACAACAACCTTAGGACTTGTTATAAAATATGAATACTAATATCTTTGTCTAGATATATATGTATATGCAGGATATATATATACAAGTACTGAGAATGAAGACTGTACAGTATAGAGATTCAAGACTGACGAATTCAAGATTGTAGAAATCAAGACTGAAGACTCATGAGTATCAAGATTATCAAGAGTTCAAGTGTTCAAGATATCAATATAAGTAATAGAGTCTAAATTTATGTTAAAACTTCATAATAGCACTAAAATCTTTATTCGAATTTTAATTGTGAAATGAAATCCACCTTCTCGCTTTAATAGTGGGATGGAACCCATGACCTCTTTAGTGGGATGGAACCCACGACCTTCTCTAGTGGAATGGAATCCACGAAATTTTCAAAATGACTTATTTTTAGATTTTTTTCAAAACTATCTTTTTAAAAAGACATCTCTCTCTTGGTTTAAATATTTTACCTTAATTCAAAAACTATTTTTAATCGTATTAATTTCAAAATCATTTCTTGTTTTTAAACTATCTCATGGTTTTAATGTTTTAGCTTTAATCTCAAAATATTTATATATTTAGTTTTTATTACCTTTATATTTCGTAAGATCACTTTCCAAAGGTTTTTATAATCATAAAGTATAATCAAAATGTTTTACAAAGTTCAAAGATTGTTTCGACAGACTTTAGAAAGAAAATCTCTTTTAAAACAAAAATCAATTTTCAAAAAATATTAGGGGATGTCGACATGCCTATACTCCCCCATGTCAACATGGTAGCTGTAGATTTTAAAATTTAAAATTTCAAAAGAAGTGTCTATTCGTCATAACCTTTCACGAATGAACATGACCGTTATTCTCCTATATATACCAGTAGTTTTCAATGAATTTTCACTTAAGATTTCTTTGTTTTCTCTCCTCTTTCTCTTCCATTCTTATTTTCAACATTCTTAACAAAACTCTGCCGAAATCCTAAGTGAATCAAACTCGATCGTCTCTAATTTGATTCTCTGCCACTCTCTCTCAAAGATCTCAGTGCTATTCAGAGTTATAGGATCATTTGTAATCAAAGATCGAAAGATCGAAGTGTATCGAGTCTCTCTCTATCAAAGTGTGATTGGAAACGATCTGATTATGGCCCGTAAATCAATTGGGTGTGATTGTAGCCCGTAAATCAGTTAGGTGGTCTTGTAGCCTGGTTAAATCAAGAGAGTTTGCCCTAGACTCGGAGATAGGAGGGTGTATCTCGTGGCCTTGAAATCGAGGTTGTAATATCGACATTATATTTGAAAAGAAATCTACACAAGAAATTGTGTGGGATTGGATGTAGGGTAACTCTGAACCAGTATAAAATTCCGGTGTGTTCTTTCCTTTACTGCTTTTATTTACTATTTTCATCTGTGTCTGGTTCTATGATTGTCTCTGTGTTTGTGAATTGCATCTGTTTGGGTTTAATTTGAAAAGGTTTCAAAAAGATTCATAAAGTTAATTAAACACTATTCACCCCCTCTAGTGTTAACTCTGCCTTAAGATCTGTAATCCACATTTTCTACATTTGGTATCAGAGCATTGGTTTTCAAAATTATCATAATCTGAATTTTAAAAAAGTTTAAAATGAAAATTTTTGGAGATTCTGTTAACACTAGTTCAAAACTGTCCAAATCATCATTGTCTCATAAGTTTGCATATTGTTATTATAAAAAATCAAGTTATCTACCGAATTGGTATGTTGTGCAGGAACAGATGTGTTATATGGCTTTTGAAGAATCAACGCTCGATGGACAAATGGTGCAAATCAAGAAAAATAAATGGATACTTAATAGTGGATGTTCAAGACACATGACTTGTAATCTGAAGATACTGAATGACATAATTTATGAAAATGGAGGACTGGTCAACTTTGGAGACAATTCAAAAGGATATGTGATTGGCATCGGCAATGTCGGTAACTCTATAACTCCTACTATTTCTAATGTTCTGTTAGTTAGGAATCTAAAACACAACTTACTTAGCATAAGTCAACTATGTGACAAGGGCAACAAAATTAAATTTGAAAAGGATAAGTGTCACATCGAAGATAATAAATCAAATATTATATTTGAAGGAATTAGGAAGAAAAATATTTATATATTCTTAGTATGAAAATCTCAAATGATAACCTATGTCTTTTGGCTAATACAAGTGACCCTTGGATTTGGCATAAAAGATTTGTGCATTTGAATTTCAAACTCTTATCTTGACTTTCAAAACTTGATCTAGTAAGAGGTCTTCCTAAAATGGATTTTAAAGTAGATAGTATATGTGATGCTTGTCAATTAGGAAAACTTAGGAAGAGTTCATTCAAATTGAAAGATATGATTTCAACTTAAAAACCTCTTGAGTTACTTATTTAGATCTGTTTGGTCCATCTCAAATTCAGTCAATAAATCACAGTAAATATGTTTTTGTATTTATAGATAATTATTCTAGATTTACATGGACAATTTATCTGAAACATAAAAGTAATGCTTTTGATTTATTTAAAACTTTTGCAAAAAGAATTCAAAATCAACTTTCTTTAAAAATCAAAACTATTCGTAGTGATCACGGTGGAGAATTTGAAAATGAAATTTTTTAAGAATTTCTGTAATCAAAAAGGAATAACTCATAATATTTCTTTTCCAAGAACTCCACAACAAAACGGAGTGGTAGAGCGTAAAAATAGGATGATTCAAGAGTGTGCAAGAACTATGCTTTTAGATAGTAAATTACCAAGAAATTTTTGGGCTGAAGCAGTCGCTACAGCTTGTTACATTTTGGATAGGATTTTAATTAGACCTCTAACCAATAAAACACTATATGAACTTCTTTTCAATAAGAAACCAAATATATCTTATTTTAAAAATTTTGGAAGTAAATGTTTTATTCTAAATACAAAGGACAATAAAATTGATCCTAAATCCGACAAAGGAATCTTTATCGGATATTCTAATAGAAGTAAAGCATACAGAGTTTTCAATTTAAAAACTAACACCATTGAAGAAACAATGCATGTATCTTTTGATGAAAATTTCAAAGATTTTGTTCAAATAAATGATGAAGATGATTTTGTTACTTTAAATAATGAATCAAATGAAACAAATTGTGAAACTGTTCATCCTAATAAAAGGATCAGGCTTTTAAAAGATCATCCTGTAGAAAATATACTAGGAAATATTGGGTCTGTTGTTAGAACTAGAAATCAACTAAACAAAATGAGTAGCTTTTATACCAACTATTGAACCCAAAAATCCAAAGGAAGCATCATCTGATGATTCATGGATTCTTGCTATGCAAGAAGAACTGAATCAATTCACCAAAAATGATGTATGGGAACTTGTTCATAGACCTGAGGACAAAACTATAATAGAAACTAAATGGGTTTATAAAAATAAAATGAATGAACAAGGCGAGGTCCTTAGAAATAAAGCTCGGTTAGTCGCACAAGGTTATTGTCAAGAAGGAGTAGACTT
The DNA here is from genome assembly GCA_030737815.1 of Allium fistulosum. Lineage (NCBI taxonomy): Eukaryota > Viridiplantae > Streptophyta > Magnoliopsida > Asparagales > Amaryllidaceae > Allium > Allium fistulosum. The sequence continues at coordinate 588,168,578 of CM060907.1, read as the reverse complement.
TGATGAAACCTTTGCACCCGTAGAAAGATTAGGAGCCATTAGAATTCTACTTGCTTTCGCAAACCACAACAATTTCAAATTATTTCAAATGGATGTCAAAAGTACCTTTTTAAATGGTTTTGTTAAAGAGGATGTTTATGTTGAACAACCTCCACTTTTTGAAGAAGAAAATTTTCCAAATGATGTTTACAAATTAAAGAAAGCTTTATATGGTCTGAAACAAGCTCCTAGAGCCTGGTATGATAGACTAAGATCTTACCTATTACAATCAAATTTTGAAATTGGTAGAGTAGATAATACTCTTTTTATTAAAAGAAACAAAAATGGTATCCAATTAGTACAGATTTATGTAGATGATATCATTTTTGGATCAACAAACAATGAAATGAATAAAGAGTTTCTGAAATAATGACATAAGAGTTTGAGATGAGTCATATGGGTGAACTTACTTTCTTTTTAGGATTGCAAATAAAACAATTAGATTGTGGTATTTTCATTAGTCAAGAAAAGTATGCTAGGGATCTAGTTAGTAAGTTTTGTATGACCACTGCGAGTGGAAAATCTACTCCTATGGCAACCAATGAAGCCTTGAATAAAGAAGACATGTCAAAAGATGTTGATCAAAAACTATACAGGGGAATGATTGGATCGCTGCTCTATCTAACTGCGAGTGGGCCTAATATCATGCATAGGTACTGTCTCTATGCAAGATATCAATCTCAACCCAAAGAAGCCCATTTAAAAGCTGTTAAATGTATCCTAAGATATGTTAAACACAGTTTAGACTATGGCCTATTTTACCCTAAAAATGATTCATTTGATTTGACCTTATATTGTGATGCCGACTATGCTGGTTGTAAATCAGACTGAAAAAGTAAAAGTGGAACTTGTCACTTTTTAGGACACTCTCTGGTTTCCTGGTTTAGTAAAAAGCAAAATAATGTCTCACTATCAACAGCTGAAGCAGAATATATTTCTACTGCTTTGGCTTGTTCTCAAGTTATCTATATGCAATAATAGACCCTAAAGGATTTTGGATTAAATATTTCAAAGTCACCAATTTATTGTGACAATACAAGTGCAATAAATTTACCCAAAAATCCTACTCATCGTGCCAGAACCAAACATATTGATATCAGACATCATTTTCTCAGAGATAATATAAGTAAAGAGATTATTTCTCTTAAATTTATCAACATTGAGAATCAAATAGCTGATATTCTGATCAAACCCTTGAATCAATCTGTAACAACCCAATATTTTTGAAATTATTTTTAATTTGAATTTATTTCATTTTAAAATATTTTATAGTGAAGTAGGATTTTTCTAGAATTAATGGTATTTTGTTGTAATTTTCATGTTCTGTTTCCTATTTTTAAACAATTTCTTCAGTTCTTTTTCTATTTTCTCTAATTTAAATTATTTCTTTTATGTTATAAATGATAAATAAACTATTTTATTTCAAATTTTTGTTTTAGAATATTTTTAAAATAAAGTAAATAATTTTCCAAAGTCAATGGTGATTTATTTGTAATTTCTGGACACTGTTTGGATTTTTAAGCAATTTCTTATTTTCTTTTTCCATTTTCTTTAAAATAAATTATTTATTTTTATTTTATAATATGTTGTTTCAGTTGTTAAAGCTTATTTCTGAGTTTATTTTGTTTATATAAAATTTAAAAAGAAAAAGAAATATGAAGAGTTTAAAATGCTTTAGAAACTGAAGTCCTTTCACCTCCTTAAGTCTTTTCACTTGCCATAACCTTCCCATTATGCTTTGGCCGTGATTTTATTCTTTTTTCACTTGAAACATCTCATTTTTCATTTCTCAATTCGACCATTTCAGATCTGAGCAAAAAATTTGGGTAATGGCTCCTTTGTTTCTATACTTTTTCTTCTTCTTTTCTTCTTATTTTCATGTCATTTTGCCTTGTTCTCTCTATAGTTTTGCTTGGCCTCCTCCTTGTTCGCCACAGCCATGACCACCACCACCCCCTACATCTCTTCCCTGCCATCACCACCAGCTACTCCTCTGGTCTTGACCAAGGCCGAGCCCACCATGGTGACAAAACTCTACAAAAATTGTAACACAAGCCATAAAAACATGTTGTTTGACCACTATTTGCTTCACCATTCCACTTTCCACCACCACCACCTTAGGCCGCCTCCACCACCTCTGGCCAGACCACCACGCACCTTTCCTCCCACTAACCTGACCCATACCCCTCTTACCTGACCCAATTGACCATGGCCGAGCCTTGTTTTGCCAAAAGAATCGCACTATTTTGCCTTAAACTCTTCATATTCCTTTGTATAAACTTCCTCCCCATATTCCACTACCTAGGCCGTGCATACACATGACCAAACCTGAGCCAAACTTGTTTAAACCAGAGCCAAAACCATCCCTAAGCCATGAAAAAAAATAGAGAAAGCAAGGCAAAAGATTTGGATTCGTATCTCTTTTTATTTAAAAGTTATTCCATTTCGAGTGCATTGAAATTTATGGTTTGTTTTGATTTTTTGTTTGGGTTGTAACACAAGATCTATAACATTGGATTTTCTCTCCACTCAAGTTTGTAATCTTGTCATCGTGCTTTGATTTCCTTTGTGTCATTAGTTTTGTTATCTCCAGCATTTAGAGGTGAGTAAATCTCACACGACTATTCATACTTATGCAATTGTGAAACGACAACAACTGAATGTGTAGAATTAAAAATGATGGTATAATTGCCTGTGATTTATTTATATGATGTTAAACCTGTTTAAATACTTGTCATATCATATGTTACTATTATATATTGTATACTATTCATTTCTATCTGTTTATCACACTGCAAGTTCCCTGTAGAATAGAATCACTGGGTTGAAATGATACATACCCGAACGGACTTTAGAATAGGGAAAGATCGTTATGGGCTGAAATGATAAGCCTGAGCGACTTTTAATTAATTTTATTTACTTGGGATTGTGGGTTTGAAATGATAAAACCTGGATTTTCTTGGTAAACTACGGATTGAAATGATATATTATCCGTATCACTTGACTTAGGCTAGAAAATATTATACAAACCCGTGGTTATTTTATATATTTTCTGGAAATTTTTAAATATTTTAAAATTTAAAAAAATATGATAAATTGATTTAAATTGAATTTTTAAATGATTTATTAAAGTGGAAATGTTTTTTCTATGTTTTAAATGTAAAATAAATGGATAGAAATTGTGATTTTAAAGTGTAACTTAATTTGGAAATTTTGATTTGATTTTTAAATGGAAATTTAAGTTAATTAAATTAAAAATGAAAATTAAGTTTTAAATGGTGAAAAATGGAGATTTAAATTTAAGTGTTGAAATAAATTGGTAAAAATGAAAAATGGAAATTGTCACACTTGAATTTAATAAGTGAACTTTGGAAATTTTGATTTTTTTATTTGTAAAATTTTTCTTTATAAAAATCATAAGTTATAGGATTTAAATAAACATTTTTAATGTGGAAAAATATGATTTTCATAAGTTTAAATGATTTAAATTGAAGTTTATTTTGGTTGGAATTGTATTTAAAACCTGGAAATTCAATTTATAGCACTACAGAAATGCTATCATATCTGAAAATGAACTAATTCTGAACTAAGTAGAATCTGCAGCACTTGGTAAGTGCTGTGGTTGCATAAATGAACTAAAAGACTAAAATGAACTAAGGCTATGATAGCACTTGGTAAGTGCTGTTGTGGTAGGAACTAAAATTGAACCTGAAACTAATGAAGGGGCTACTGGAGCACTTGTTAAGTGCTGCAGTAGGCTGAAATATGATTTTTGTATATAACTGAACTTTTACAACAGTTTTAAAACGCTGTCTTTGATGAATTGAAATAAAACCTTTAATTTGAACTCTGAACTATTACAGCAGTTCTGTAAATGCTGTCTTTTCTGAATTGAACTATTTTTCCTTTAAAACTGAACTGTTACAGCAGTTTATAAATGTTGTCTTTGCTGAATTGAGTTGTTTTCAAATATAACTTACCGCAGCACTTTTTAAATGCTGTGAAAGCTGGATTTTTAATGTTTTAATGTTTTAAGTGAATAAATGAACTCAGAAAAGGCTAAAATTTTGGGAATTGAATATTTGATTTAAAAGAATAATGACTTTGTTTTTAAATGGTTTAATTGAAGTATTTTGATTTGAAATATAAACTGTTTTTAAATTTATAACCACGGGTTATAATAACGATTGGTTGTTAAAGAGACCGGGATCAGATATGGACATACTCTCTGTCGATACCGAAAACCACTTTGACAACTGTGTACGCGGTGGAGTTTCCAGAATGAAGTAGGATGGAGGCGACGATCCTAAGGTATATACATGGACCCAACTCTCGTGAGTTAGCATAAGGTGGCTAAAACAGGAGCGATTGACGGACCAATGAGGTAGCACCTTTGATCGGACACACTTCTTCGATACCATTCTATTACTTGTGATTGATTTGGTGCGCACCCTTGATTTGGGAGTGTTGTTCGAGGTGGGCGGTAGTGGATGTTATGCGTCACCACCAGTCCGGATGCGTAATTGGTATATCTACCCTGGCATTGCCTAGTTGTGCCGTGTCACCTACCATAGCGAGCTTTACTACAAGTTTCTATTCGTGTCGTACCTATGGAGTATCTTCTCATAGCCTTTCGAGGTATGCAGGTACTGTATAGACTATTGGCACTATTACGTGTTAGGGTGAGTTCAGATTAAATGTAAAGCCCTGATGCTATTTTAAAGTATGTTTATTTTATATTAGACATTATTATAATAGCGAATATTACTACATAGTAGATAGTTTAACGGATCCTTAAAGAATGGGCGATCCCAAGCATTCTTTAAGTTACTTGTACCTTTATTACAGTTCACTTGAGTTGGTTTACATTGTATAAGTATGTATGTCCCGACTCGAGTGTTTGTGTTTTATTTACGCTCGGGTCAGCCTGAGTATTCACAGCTTTGGATTTCACTTTTCTGGAGCTAGGAATCGCTGGAGATTCTGCTTATCTAGTTATCTATCTATTTCAGTTTCAGTTGTTCTATTTCAGCTTTTGTATTAGAGACTTATGTATTTGGATTTTTATTGTACTTGTTTCAGAATTGTATTGGTTTTCAGACTATGTATTTTGTATCTGTTTTGAGACTCTTTATTTTAGTGGCTTCATGAACCACTATATATTTTATTTTCCGCTGCGAGTTATTCTGATATTTCTATGTCTGTGATTCTGTGAATGATTTTATTTGCTCCAAATTTATTACAATATGTTATTTTGTATTATTCAAGTCCGACATGTATGGATTATTGTCGATTTGAATGGTCCAAAATAGGGGGTCGTTACACAATCAACCTTTACTAAGTTAAGAAGAGAACTAGGTATTTGTTTTATAACTGAGATATAGAGTATGGATATAGTAACATATATATTTGTGTCTATGTTTCATATATATGTGTAATGTAACATCATATATAATAAAATTAGATTTATGTTTCGCTTATTATACTTCGTTATTAGCATTTAGTTTCATAGTATTAGTTTAAAGGGGATTTATGTAGTTTAAGCTTAGTTTCTGTTGATGACAAAGGGGGAGAATTATAAAATAGGTTAGTTAGGCTTAGACTAAGGGGGAGTTAGTAGATTAAGGGGGAGTTGTTGGAATAAGGGGGAGTCAGAGTAGAATCAGAGTTTGGTGGAGTATATTTTATAAACATAGGTTGTCATCATCTAAAAGGGGGAGATTGTTAGTCCTGAGATGATGGCTTTGATGACTACAACCTTAGGACTTGTTATAAAATATAAATGCTAATATCTTTGTGTAGATATATATATATATGTATGTATGTATGTATGTATGTATGTATGTATGTATGTATATGCAGGATATATATATATGCAGGCACTGAGAATGAAGACTGTACAGTATAGAGATTCAAGATGAATTCAAGATTGTAGAAATCAAGAATGAAGACTCATGAGTATCAAGATTATCAAGAGTTCAAGATAAGTAATAGAGTCTAGATTTATATTAAAACTTCATAATATCACTAAAATCTTTATTCGAATTTTAATTATGGAATGGAATCCACCTTCTCGCTTTAATAGTGGGATGGAACCCACAACCTCTTTAGTGGGATGGAACCCACGACCTTCTCTAGTGGAATGGAATCCATGAAATTTTCGAAATGACTTATTTATAGATTTTTTTCAAAACTATCTTTTTAAAAAGACATCTCTCTTGGTTTAAATATTTTAGCCTTAATTCAAAAACTATTTTTAATCATATTAATTTCAAAATCATTTCTTGTTTTTAAACTATCTCCTGATTTTAATGTTTTAGCTTTAATCTCAAAATATTTATATATTTAGTTTTTTTACCTTTATATTTCGTAAGATCACTTTCCAAAGGTTTTTATAATCATAAAGTATAATCAAAATGGTTTACAAAGTTCTAAGATTGTTTCAACAAACTTTAGAAAGAAAATCTCTTTTAAAACAAAAATTAATTTTCAAAAAATACTAGGGGATGTCGACATGCCTATACCCCCCCCATGTCGACATGATAGCGGTAGATTTTAACATTTAAATTTTCAAAAGAAGTGTTTATTCGTCATAACCTTTCGCGAATGGACATGACCATTATTCTCCTATATATACAAGTAGTTTTCAACAAATTTCCACTTAAGATTTCTTTGTTTTCTCTCCTCTTTCTCTTCCATTCTTATTTTCAAACATTCTTAATAAAACTTTACCGAAATCCTAAGTGAATCAAACTTGATCGTCTCTAGTTTGATTCTCTGCCACTCTCTCTCTCAAAGATCTCAGTGCAATTTAGAGTTGTAGGATCATTTGTAATCAGAGATCGAAAGATCGAAGTGTATCGAGGCTCTCTCTATCAAAGTGTGATTGGAAACGGTGTGATTGTGATTCGTAAATCAATTGGGTGTGATTGTCGCCCATAAATCAATTAGGTGATCTTGTAGCCTGATTAAATCAAGAGAGTTTGCCCTAGACTCAGAGACAGGAGGGTGTATCTCGTGGCCTTGAAATCGAGGTTGTAATATCGACATTATATTTGAAAATAAATCTACACAAGAAATTGTGTGGGACTGGATGTAGGGTAACTCCGAACCAGTATAAAATTACGGTGTGTTCTTTCCTTTACTGCTTCTATTTACTATTTGCATCTGTGTCTGGTTCTGTGATTGTCTTTGTGTTTGTGAATTGCATCTATTTGGGTTTAATTTGAAAAGATTTCAAAAGGATTCATAAAATTAATTAAACACTATTCACCACCTCCATCTAGTGTTAATTCTGCCTTAAGATCTGTAATCCACATTTCCTACATCCTTGTAATGCGGTTGTAGAGATGGCTTTAAGACAAGAGGAGATGCTTTCTCTTATAGAAATGAAAAAGGAGGAGGAGGTCCAGGTGGGGCAGAGTCAGAAAAGAAAGTTCTTACATAAGAAAGGGGCTCAAAAGGGTGGAGCCGCAAAGAAGGGAAAGATAGAAGTGGTTTGTTATAAGTGGGACAAGAAGGGACATTATGCCCATGAGTGCCGGACAGGCAAAGAAAAGAAGGCCGCTGAGAAGAAAGAGGTGAGGTGCTTCAACTGCGATGCAAAGAGCCTACTAAGGAGGGGAGAGGTAAAGTATTTTTATTGGAGCCTACTACTTCGAAGCCAATAGTTCAGGAGAATGAAAGGCAGTTTTAGGAGGTACGCTTCAGATCCATAGTATGTCTGTTAACGTTCTGTTTGATACTGGAGCACTGCATTCTTTTATATCTCGATGTTTGGTAGATAAGCTTAACCTAAAACCCTCATATTTAGTTACTTCCTTAAGGATTGCAAATCTGATAGGAGGGTATGCGACACTTGGGTTGAAGTGTGACCACTTAGAGTTTGATTTGTTAGGTCATACCTTTGTTTGCAGTTTGCATATGTTTGACTTTGTAGAGTTCAGAATTATATTATGTATGGATTGGTTAAGTGAGTATGATGCTAGGATATTTTACATGGTAAGAAAATATCACTTAGACACCCTGACTATTGTGATCGGGTAGTTTATACTGTAAAAAGCCCTAGTTGTGAGGTGAATGCTTTTTTGGGTGTTGTGGAGTTGGAAGATGAGTTGAATCGAGTTTTCGTGATTAGGGAATTCGCAGATGTGTTTGAGCTGGTAGTAGGATTGCCACCGAAACAAGCCATTGAGTTTCTGACAGATTTGGTGCCTAGAGTAGTACTAGTGAGAAGGCCGCCAAGCAGGATGACACCTACAGAGATGAGGGAGTTGAAGGTGCAGTTGGTGGAGGCAAGAGTTCTATCAGACCGAGTAGTTCACCTTGGGGAGCAACAGCGGTGTTTGCTAAGAAGCCAGAAGGATCATTAAGGCTATGTATCAATTATCGTAAGTTGAATGAGAGGACGATAAAGAATCGATATCCATTGCCGAGAATTGACAATTTGTTCGATCAGTTGAGCGGAGCTAAGGTATTTTATCACTTGGATTTGGCGATAGGTTTTCATCAGCTTAGAGTAGCAGAGGATAGTATACCTTTGACGGCGTTTAGGACTCGATATGGATCGTATGAATGGTTAGTGATGACGTTCAGACTAACTAATGCGATGGCATTCTTTGTGGATTTGATGAACCGAGTTTTCCAAGAGCGCTTGGATAGGTTTGTATTGGTTTTGATAGATGATATCTTGATATACTCTAAGGATGAGAAGGAGCATGACGTTCATCTTAGAGGTGTGCTTGAGACGCTGAGGCAGCATCAGTTGAAGGCGAAGTTTTCGAAGTGTCATTTCTGGAAGAAGGAAGTGAAGTTTCTTGGTCATGTAGTCTCAGAGAAAGAGTTGTATGTAGATCTGACTAAGATTGAAGCGGTGAATAATTGGAAGAGACCCAAGACAGTGACTGAGATAAAGAGTTTTCTTGGATTGGCTGGATATTATCGAAAGTTTATAAAGGATTTTTCGTGGATAGCAGCACCGATGACTAAGCTAATGCAGAAGGATGTGAAGTTTATGTGGACCAATAAGTGTGAGGAAGCATTCCAGAGCTTGAAACACTTATTGACCCATGCACCTGTATTGGTTGTTCCGGAGGGGAATCAGGATTTGGTAGTTTATACAAATACGTGTGGAACTGGATTAGGAGCTGTGTTGATGCAAAGAGGTAAAGTGATTGCCTATGCTTCTAGACAGCTTAGACCACATGAGGTTAGATATCCAACGCATGATTTGGAATTAGCCGCAGTGATATTTGCATTGAAGGTGTGGAGACATTACCTTTTGGGAGAGAGGTTTGAGATATATACGGATCATAAGTCACTGAAGTATTTGTTCTCTCAGAGGGAGATGAACATGAGACGACAGAGATGGTTAGAGCTTATTGTTGTTTATGATTTTGGAATTGAGTACACAGAAGGAAAAGGAAATAAGTTAGCAGATGCGCTTAGCAGGAAACAACAGAATGTAGTATTGGCTATGATTGCTGAGTGGAAGGATTTGGAAGCGTTGACAGCTTGTAGAGTGTAGTGGAGATCTGTGGGTGTATCCAGTGAAGAATCAGTTCTGTTGTCTTGTTTGGAAGTTCGACCGGTAATGATCGAAAAGATTGCTTCTAAACAGGAGGAGGATCCATGTTTAGTTGAATGGGTCAGGAAGTTAAGGGATGGAATGGAGAGCGATGACTTAAAGGATTTCAGTCTTGACCAGAATGGGTGGTTGAGAAAGAAAGGGAGGCTATGTTTTTCGAATGTGGGAGACATTAGGAAAGAAGTTTTGGAGGAATGCCATCATTCGAAGTTCACTATTAATCTAGGAGGAACTAAGATGTACCAGGATATGAAAAGGAGTTTCTTCTACACAGTAATGAAGAGGGATGTTAGCGTGTGGGTAAAGCAGTGTTTGAACTGCCAACAGGTAAAGGTTGAACATCAGAAGCCAAGTGGGTTGCATCAGCCATTGGATATTCCGGTATGGAAATGAGATTCTATTTCTATGAACTTTATAGACGGGTTGCCAAGATCTAGAATAGGAAATGAAAGTATATGGGTCATAGTGGATAGACTGACCAAGAGTGCCCATTTCATTCCAATTAAGTCGACTAGGACGGCACCTATTTTGGCAAAGTTATTTATGAAGAATGTGGTTAGACTACATGGAATTCCTAGTAGTATCGTGAGTGATAGAGATTCCTTGTTCACTAATGAGTTTTGGAAAAGTCTACATGAGATTTTAGGAACCAAGCTCAAGATGAGTACCGCTTACCATCCGCAGACTGATGGGCAAAGGGAAAGAGTTAACAAAGTCTTGGAGGATTTGTTAAGAGCTTGTATATTGGACTTTGAGGGATCATGGGAAGACCATCTACACTTAGTCGAGTTTTCATATAACAAAAGTTATCAGACTAGTATTGGGATAGCACCGTTTGAAGCTTTGTATGGAAGGCCATGCAAATCTCACGTTTGTTGGTTGGAGACCGGGGATAGGTTGGTTCTTGGTCCAAATTTAGCAAGAGAAGCTACAGAGAAGATTGATTTGATTCGAGCTAGAATGAAGGAGGCTCGGTCTAGGCAGAAGAGTTAAGCTAGATAAAAGAAGGAAAGACTTGGAGTTCTCGGTTGGAGACCATGTTTTTATTAAGGTGTCACCGATGAAGGGTGTGATCAGATTTGGAAAATTAGGGAAGTTGGCATCGAGATTTGTTGGACCTTTTCTTATTATAGAAAGGATCGGAAAACTCGCATATAGAGTAGAGTTACCAAGCAGTTTGGCAGGTATCCATGATGTTTTCCATGTTTCTCATCTTAGAAAGTGTGTTAAAGACCCGGAGACTACTATAGCACCGAGAGTGTTAGAAGATTTAGTAGTAGAACCGAACCTGTCTATAGTTAGAAGTCGATTCATATAGTTGCGAGAGATGAGTAGAGGCTAAGAAACAAGACAGTCAGACTAGTGAAAGTCCAGTGAAGCAACGATGAGAGAGACTGTACTTGGGAGACTGAGAGCGGGATTAGAGACACTTATCCTGATTTGTTTGATGGTATGTTTTACCTTTTTGATTGATTTGTTGTGTACCTTATCGTAATTTCGAAGATGAAATTCTTTAAGGAGGGGAGTCTGTAATGACCCTAATTTTAGTAATGTTATTTAGGATATTTAATTAGTTAAATAAAATAAAATAATGTAATGATTAGGGGATTGAGATTTGATATTAAATTAACGGTAGCCATGCCATATAAATGAATGAAATAAGATAAAATGAGTTAGGGAAATAAGTAAGGGCAAAATAGGAAAATGAACATTTTAATACCCTAAACCCTTAAGCCATGTATTCTCACGTTCATTCTCATTTGCAAAAACTAAATCAAAGAATAGAGGTCGGCCACCATTTTAAAGAGCAAGAGGAAGAAAGCTAAAGAAGAAGCTAAATCAAAATCAAATTCACTCAAATCTCAAACTCTTTACTCTTAAAAGCTAAGGTGAATAATGACTATATCTCATTTTCTTATGGTTTTCGATTTTAAGGTTAATCCGAATTTGTTTTGCATGATTATGCCATATTTCGAATGATTAAATGTGTATATATGCTTGTTGATTATTTTTTTGTTCATATGGATTTTATGATATGTTTTAATGTAAAAACCTTATTAAATGGCATCCAAATGCCTTACGATTTTAGATATAGATCAGAAATGATATTTTAGAGATGGGTTTCAATTTTCATAATTTTCTTAATTAATGTGGATTTTATATTAATTTTCTAGCGTAGAAAATGATTATTTGGGTTTTAAATTATTTACGGCTAAATAATCAATTATTTGGTTCTGAAATTAATATATGTTAGAAAACATATTGAAAATGATTTTCTGGAATTTTTATACAATTTTTCTAAGTGTTTTTTAATGGATATACAAAATTATTTAAGGTATGGGATTTAAATGTTTTATATATATTTATAAAAGGAGAAGGGGTATTTTGTAAATTAAATAAATTGTTTACTTTTGAAATTTTGGTAGAACTTTCAGAAAAGAAAATTTGCAACCAATAAGAATTTGACAAACATAGTAGGTTAGTTGAAAAGTATTTCTCTTTTAAGTTAAAAACAAAATTTTCATACTTTTAGCATGTTCCGCCACTTTTGGCACAGAGGTTTCGACCAAGGTGTTCTGCCACCACTATCGAAACCAATGCGCATGATATCAATACACTTGGTACGTTGCGAATTGGATAAAGGCGGAAGGCACTGGGTCGAAACGCTGGATTCCGATGGGGTCGAAGCATGTCTTTGTTTTTGAATTAGCGCCTGCTTTGCTTTCGAAGGAAGAGCTTTCGACTCGGTTGGCTTTCAACCTAGTCAAATTGGTTTAAAGGAATGATTTCGAATGGGTTGTGCCTTTTGTTTTAAGTAATGCTTTCAAAGGGGTCGAAACCCCTAGCTGCCGCTTTTCTTACATTTCGAAGTCAATTTCGAAAAGTATACTTTGTTTTAAAAACTTGGCCACTTCTCCAATGCTTTCAAAAGGGTGGTTTCGACACCATCACTTCTTTACTTAGGAATTGCTTTCGAAAGATAGGCTTTTGACTTAAATGGTTTTAAGGACCCTTTTGCTCTATTGAAGTATAACCTAAATGGTTTCAAAAGAGATGGTTTAAATGGTTTCGAAAGGTGTTTTCCACATGTTTTAAATTGAACCCAAGTGCTTTTGAAAGGTTGTGTTTACAAAAGTTTTGATGCTTTCGAAAGGTTTTAAGGAAAAAATTCTAAGGGGTGGTTCCCCAATGGTTTCAAAAGGTTTGAAAGGGGAGGTTTTCTAACTGATTCGAAAGGTTTATAAGAATGGTTTCAAATGGAATGTATTGGCCTTTCGGCCTAAGTTAGAGAAAGGGTTTTACTTGGTTTAGAAAGAGGTACTTTCAATGGTTTCTAAAGGGATACTTTCAATGGATTCGAAAGGGGTACTTTCAAATGTTTAAATGTTTTCATCGACAAAGATTTGTATAAAGTATATATATAACATGGCAAGATGATTTTGAGGAAAGTATAGAGATTATATTTTCCTTGTTTAAGTTTGATTTAAAGGTTTTAAATCAATTTGAAAAGAAAAGGTTTTCTAGGAAAATTTAAAGGGCAATCAACCCTAAGTAAAATGACTCGGATATTAGAATACTTGATAGGACTGGTATAGGATTATGCCCTATATATTGGCTATTAACCCCAGCTAATTTAGTCCAAAATTCCAATGTGTAAGGCTTTGTCACAGGTAAGACTAAAATTATGATTACACACGAAAGGGAATATATGTTTGTATACGGATAGTTTATTTGTGAACCCGCAAAACCATTAGGATCAGGTGACCCTGGGAGATGTTAAGTTAGGGACAAGCCGTCCAGAGAGGAGTATTTAACAGATAGTTAAGGACAGGTCGTCTACAAGAGAAGTGTCTAGCAGATGTTAGATTATTTTAATTATATTGTCTAGTAGGCCCAAGTCAACCAAAGGTTAGTAGTAAGCCAAACAAAACTACAGTGTTCGAACATATAGTTCATTTATTACCTGATTTGTATGTTTACATAATAATGCTTTTCGATTTTACCAGTTTTGGCTACAGGAAAAGATTTGCAAAAGATATGTTTTAAAAGGATGTTAGTGAGGGGAAACTTGTTCCGCTAAGCGGTGTGGTCTCACTTAATGTCAAATAACCGAGATGTATAGTATTATTCACACCAGGCTTTATGTCTGACTCGAAGTTTATGTTTTCCCCTTAAACTCTCAGGTGCTCAAAAATGATTTGAGTTGGCTGAGGGTTGAGGTTTATAGGTTTTAGTAGGATGACGAATAAAGCTAACGAAGACGAGCAGGAGGATGACGGTTATCTATTTAGGAGTTGCAGATCTTTTTTTTGTTTTATTTCCGCTGTGTTGTATTAGGCCGGTTATGGCAATATAGTACTCTGGTCAACCAAGGGGGCATCATCATATGTCGTTCTTGGCATATTTATGTAATAATTATATTTGATCTTTACCTGGGAAACGTTATGGGACTGTGTAAATTTAATATGGAACATGTGTTTTGAAATGTAATGAAAAATGCTATTTTGAAATCTGTGATTTGTTTCATATTCAAGTGCTTCTGATATTATAGATACCATTAACATAGCCGTATTTAGTCGTCGGAAGTTAATACGAATGACTGCAGCATCTGTAGCGCTTAGCCTTGGGCCTCTAGATAGGGGATGTTACAACTTTGATCTTATGTGTAGAAGCCTTACTTTGACCATGGTCAATCACGTTAAATTAGTTCATGTTATGGTTATGGCTATAATTGGTTATGTATAGAAACATATTAAATGAAATACTACTCAAGAAAGGATTTGACTTCTTCGATACAGAACATTAGTCTCATCGTATTTGAAAATCAACTCAAAGTTAAAATCTCTAGCTAGACCAATCTAGTCAATCAATAAATGTTATTGATTGAACTAAGTGATTTTGTAGGTTTAACTTCATAGTTAAGTACTGATGTTTATTACAGTTTTGATCTTGGATCAAACTGACATTGTGAACACAACATGCATAGCATATTATTGCACAAAAGGGCCACTTTAAATATGATCAGAAGAAGGACTTCACCTTGATCATCTATAAGTGATTAAACTAATATTCTCTACTATACTTTAGCAAAGTTCATATAAGGTTTAAAAATTAAATTGTTTAGATATCACTAAAGGCTAAATTTACACTTATGAGTCACACAACCGTGGTTCTCAGAAGTTGTCAAAAAATTGATTTAATTTTTTAATTGTTATTATAAATTAAAAATGGAAGCAGACACATGTAATGGTTATGTGTCAATTCATTTAATTGATTATATATTTAAAAGTTAATTAACTACAAAAAGTTTTATATAAAAATAATCAATTTAAATAAACATGTCATTAATTGAATATCAAACCCATATTTTAGCACTTAATGGCATGTAAATGTTCATGTCATGGTCGACCATAAAAATATAAAGAGTATGAATTTGTAGAGAATGAGGGGTATGAATTAATAGTTAATTTATGCACAAGTTAATAGGTTTTAAAAGAGAACTTACAAAATGAAGAGACTTGCTCTCTTTTATTAATAACTCTCAAATGAAAACCCCATAGAGACGTCGAACAAAGAAAAATAGATATACACATCTCTAATCCATCTTCTCCATTTTAAACGTTAAATCGTTCTCTTAAAATTGTCTTGCAACAAAGTTTGATGGTTGGAAAGGAATTTTTGAAAGGCAATTTTAACAATCCAAGGTGTAACGAGTAGGATCATGACTAGTAATATTATTCTATCTTTACAAATATTATAATCGAAAAATATATGTATGCATGTAGGTAAATACTATATACCGTGTATACCATATATTCAATCATATTAATAAAAGGAGCAATTTTGATTATTGTGAAATGAATATAAAATTGTTTTACATCACATACAAATCGATACATATACATGCTTTTTACTTGCATAAGATTATAACTGTTCATATGAAAATAAAGATGTGTGTTCATATGCATGACTAGATGTGTACATATTTGTATGTCATATTCGCAAGTGTGATTTGGAATTAAATAAAAGTTTGAAACTCGGTCAGCATACAAAGGGTTAAATGAGTGAATTTCAATTTTTTTAACCATTTTAGATCTTATTAGGCCTTTCAAGTCTAAACTAAGGTAGATCCAATCAAATTAAATTTTAAATAAAACCATTATTTTATTTAATCGATTAATATAAAGATTTGATTTGTTAATATATGTGATATATAATGTGTACATGTGTATCAAATACACATATACGTGCATGTGCACGTGCAACATATAATGTATACATGGTTTAATATGCCCATATATAAGTGTTGGAATTTACACCGCAACGGATACATTAGCCCTTTTATATATGCATTTACTATCTAATATTATTTTAAAATTAATATAATTTAAAGTATACTTATATATACACACATATATACACATATGTACAAATACATACATACATATATACATATATATACACACACATACACTTAAACAATTATGTATTTTAAAACTGGAAGGGAACTAACCAACCCCGCTAGCTTTGCTAAAAAACAATTATTTATAAATAAATTTTAATTATAAACCAATTCAAAATTCAATATTTAAAATAACTTAAGAAATATTCAAATTTGAAAACAGATCCAGATTCAAAGTAATACCTTGTTTGAAATTCAAATTCAAATATTATATATTTAATACACACACATACATAAATATAGTGTATATATATATATATGAATTAAAATATAAATTTTTTATTTGAAAATATATATAACATATTCATATATATATATATATATTAAATTTTATAAAATTCTAATTTATAAAGATAAAATACATATTTTTAAATGTAAAATAAAATGCAGTTTTTTACTTTCGGCAAAAATAGATTTTAATAAAATCATTTTTTAAATCCATAAGTTTAAAACAAAATGTCTTTTTTTAATTTATATATGGATTTCTTACTAATTTTTTTACATTATAATTTTCAAATGTAGTTTATATTATATATATATATATATGTATGTATGTGTGTGTGTGTGTGGGTGTGTGTGTGTGTGAGTGTGTGTGAATATATTATAGCTAAAACTTAGAAATAAACAAACATATGGGTATATATATAAATTAATATTTTGACTTTGGTTATATATATATTTCGAAAATATATGTACATGAAATTTATCAAATAAACTATATATGTATGTATGTATGTATATTGAATGAATATAATTTCAATTTAAAATTAAGATGAAATTTAGAATTATTTTAAAATCATTGTTACTTTCAATTTTAATTTTAATTTTATTCTGTATGGCTAAATATAAAAAAGGTATGGATATGTAATTTTTTTAAGAAAACACACACACACGTGTGTGTGTGTGTGTGTATTTGACGGTAAACAAATATATAAATTCATGATATTATAAATTTTAATCTGCAAACATATAATGGTATAGATAAATAAATACAATTTAAGATGTTACCAAACTGTGGCCTTGATAAAACACCTTGAATGTTGAATTAGATACACTCATTGAATCTGATCCAATCCCTTCCAGAAAAGCCATTAACTTAAGAGACCACTACGCCTTACATTTCATTCGATTCAATTTGATTTTTGTTTGAAAATAAGGAGGGGAGAGTGGAAAAAGCTTGTGGCCAAAGGAAGGATGGATGGAGGCTAAAGTCTAACTTAGAAAACGAGGAGGGTAAGGTGCGGTGTTGAGTTTATATAGGAAAAGAAAAGAAGAGAAAAGTGGAGATATAGATCTCGCTTTTACTTCATCTTTTTAAACTAATTCAAACCCATATTTAAAAATAAAATATCACACTACCCTCCCCTTCCATCATCACTAGTCATACTTGTAGGTGAATGGGCCTATACACATTTCCAAACTCGATCAGTTTTTGCATATTTTAAATCCAATTTAAATGTACATTGATATCATATATCGATACATGCATATATAACTTTTACATACATACTATATTAAATACCGATTCAAATAAATCAAATAAAATTTTATAAATATTTTTTAATCAATTTTGTTAATTTATAATCTTAAATAATAGTTGTAATAGCTTTGGTGTTACACTTTTTTGGTATCAATGTGGATTACCAAAAATGCTCATCTATATATTATCAAATCTTAATCGCTTAAAAATAGGATCTAGTATTAAACTTCTTTTACAAATTCAAACGTCCCTAAATGTAAGATCTAACAATTAAATATGCTTTACAAATTTAAAACGCTTCTAAAAATATGATCAAAAATTAAACTTCCTTAAAAATTCAAAATACTTCTTTACAAATATACAAATCTTAATATCACTTGAAAATAAAAAATCATTTTTTAGACTGATTCTAACATATATAACTTATAAGGAAAAAAATTCATGCACGAAGCGCGTGTCGTAACGCTTGTAATTATAATTTAATTAAATCAAGTGGTATGCGAAGTATTCAACATTGCGGTTGTGTGATTCATATGCATAAATTCAGTCAGCAATTAATATCAAACAATATGAATATTAAGATTCACATGTCGCCTTAACTATTTGTGTGATGGTCTGACTGAACTATCGCTTATAAAAATTTGGCAAAATCTAATTTTACTATTTTAAGAGGTCCCTAGTAGTGATAATTATTACACCAATTCTCTTCATCAAAACTAAATTGCATTAAGTCTTATGAAATTTGGTATCGATCAAAATTCTAATATTGTCCACATTCAACTTGTATTATCTAAACATAAAGTCTTTGGTTCAATAATAAAAATTATTATTAACCGAACCGCTCTGGCTAGAGACTTGGACTTTGAGTTAACTATAATTGACCCTGATACTAACCTTATATAATGAGAAGATGAATTCTCTATTGAATAGTGTTTCACTTCTAATGCTTCAAATCAGACCCAACTATAGTTATTCGATGGTTTCCATGCCATGATTTACTATAATTAAAGTGTAGTGTCCACATTGAAGTGCAAGTGCATTCTCAAGTCGAGAGAACCGTGTAATGTTGTTTGATACTCTCCGTTTGACCTTAGTTATATTAACCAACATAAAACTATCTAGTGAGTCATTCCATAGTTATCCAATAAATACTGGTACATAAATCCTTCGTGCCCCCATAGCCGTGAGTTATGCACTGTCCAATATTTAATGAGCATTACGCATTATAGTCTCAACAGATGTATCGATATCCAGTCTCAATACATCTTAACTAGGGATATTTAAAACGATATGTTTATTTTCATTATAATAAATTTCTCATATTATAACACACTATAGTTACGATCATAAAACATACCATTTATAAATTTTCTATTAAATGTATTTAAATAAAACAAATAATTTATATAGACATTATAACAAGTATATAATACAAAGAAAAACATCTTTTATTTCGAATGAGATTTTATTACAGAGACAATAATTTACAGTAAATTACAATATTGCCCCTAGGGATACCCTCTAACTCTATCAATTTTCACTTACACTTACGGCCAGTTGTGGAATCTCAGTCTCGTCCTTTTAATTAATTGATGAGAACTGACCAAGCTAGTCATTTTGTGAATGGATCTGCTATGTTGTCCTTATATCTACTCTTTGAATCACGACTTCTTTCTTCTCGACAAATTTCTAATTAGGTGGAAATTTGAAGAATGTGTCTTGATTTCTTGTGTGCTCTAGGCTTATTTTTGATCTGCATCACCACACTATTGTCACAAAATAATGTCATCAGATTTTATGTGTCGGGAATTACCCATAGCTCACTCATAATTTTGCACATCCAGACCGTTTCTTTAGTTGCTTCGTTGGCCTCCATCGTGGAATTAGTTACCATTTCCTATTTGGAACTTTTCCAACTAATGACCCACTATTTAAAGTAAAGATGTAACTGACATCGATTTACTATCATCGATATTACATTGAAAGCTAGAGTCTGTATACCCCTTCATCAAGAGGTCTCCATTCCCTATATAAGGAATAAGTCCCTTAGTATTTCTTAAATACTCAAGTATACATATTACGGTAGTCTGATCCTTTTCTCTAGGATTAGACTGGTATCGGCGTATGTATCCTAATATGTAGGCCACATTTGATCTAGTATATAACATAGTGCACATTATGGAACCCATTGCCGATGCATATGGTATCCTCTTCATATGCTCTTTCTCCTCATTAGTCTGAGGCGCATCTTTCTAAGAAAGGATAATTCTTGATTGTGTCGGAATATTTCCGCATTTGGAATTCTCCATACTGAACTTTTTCTGTATTGTATTTTTGTACAAAGACTAAGACAATCCCAACAGCCTCTGTAATAACCCGCTTTTCCGTACCCCTTGAATAGACACTAATCTCCATCTATTTACTCAAGGTGAACGAAAAACCGAATCATTAGGGTTTTAAAAGAAGAGGTAGAAGAAAAGATAGAAGAAAAGAGAAAGAAGAAACAAAAGAACAACATCAGAAACAGAAACAATATCAGAATCTCACATATCGCAGCGGAACAAAATATAATAGATAATCACTAGTCTTTTAAAACAAAGAACTACATCAGTTTATACATACATCAATCAGAGTCAATATACAACAATGGACAGTTATATAACTTGTCCTCATACAGAATACACAGCGGAATAAATATATCAGATACAAATACTACGTCTCGTCATCCAGCTTATCTCCAAAGCTCCAGAATATCCAGAATATCCTGATAATATAACTCTAGGCTGCCCGTGTGGAAATTGGTGGGCACCCAGAGTTTAGAAGGGAACAATAAACTCCGAGTCAGTCATGGTGACTGGTGTGAGATCGTAAAACAGTTATTCTTTAAAATAAACAACAGGATAATTTTAAAGTCAATTCGAAATGCTTTTGGAAAATGAAACTACCATAAGACCTCCCGCCACACACACAATGCAAACGCAGAATTGGAGGAGATTTCTTCTTATGATAGTCAAAGATGCTTACTACGCAAAATCAAATCATTTTTGATATTATTATTAGTGCATAGTGTAGAAAACATTTCGAAAGTATAGTATTAATCTTAGCCAGCATAGGTACCATGATACTATGCCTACTATAGCTGCTATATTAGATAGCAGGTTCTACAACTAAAACCGTACAAATTTCGTATTTGGGAAATGGATTTCCAACAAATGGTCAGGCTAAGGAACTTCCTTTCCTCCTGCCGATTGGGATCGCCTCTGGCTGGACGTCCCGAGAGACAAACTGCTCTCTGCCAAACAAGGCCGGGTTACCCCTGTAACAGGTAACTCACGAATATGTCATCACCCGGTCCTTTGGGACCTTTATCCGAGCGCTCGATATCAAACATCACACATCATAAAGAAAGTGTATCCACATGAGTAAGTATCTGGGCTCCATACCATGATACCACCCCTTTCCAGAAGGAAATGACATACCCTAAAGGGCGCGACCCTCATAACCTTGCCGCAACATTCCTGTTTCGACCATTTCCGGGGTGTGAGGCTCGACGAAGTCTCGTCCACAAAGCTACGCTTTCTCAAAAAGCCCTGCTTCGGGTCCAACAAAATGATCAACCTATGATCACAAAGATATAAGATCAAACAAATGATCATATCACAAATGATCAAACACTGATCATTTTACCGCAACACTCAGTATGCCACGTTACCAAATTGGGATATATCGCTGATAAATTTCAACTACATAACCTCTGAGCTCGTACGTCTCAGAGAAGGGTGTTAAGCTAAGAGAATAAATTCTCCGCCACCAACAGATATGTATTTGAAAGAAATCAGCTTTATATCTCAAATTGTAACGTCAGACACACAATCCATACAAGTCTGTTCCGGGATCGAACAGAACCGAAGGCACTTCTCACGAAGCCCTTGCACATCCGGATAATTTTCAATCACGTCGGGACTTCCCGTCACTAAGGATGATAAAACCTCTAAACCGGAGATCAGCCGATGTAGAGTAACTCGACGGTAATCCTTCCGTTTTCAAAAATATCCGGTCTTCAACACCGGTCTTCGAATGCAATTCATAACGACGTATCACATATTCGGAATGGGTTATACGACCCCATGGTCCTTTCCCGGTTAACCCGAATAGTGAGCGTTTATTTAAAAAAAAGTGTGGCATTCAAATTCATCCAATTCACAACAAATACCTATTCAAGGTAATTATTGATAGTCGGTTATTTAACTATCAATAAAGATGCGCAACATCATCAGATTCCAAATAATTTTCCCAAATTATTTATCTTCAAAAATATCTTTACTAGATATATAATTTCCACACTTAACCGTTTGAAAACAAATTTTCAAATATTCACTTTTCAATTTATCTTTAAAAGATAAAATCTCTAAACAGTTCACTTCATATTGGAAAAGCATTTCCATACTTATTTAAAAATAAGTAATTCACAAAATCATTTATTTTCAACACTTAGAAAATATTCGATATACTTAAAATCAAAATTAAGTATATATTCATTCTTTAAGGAAATCATTCTCTTTAAACACATTTATTTGAGTCAAAACGAATGTTACGTAAAACATCGTTACGACGACTCAAAATCACTAGTATAGGGATTCGAATTTAGATAGATATATAAATCCCAATACTACATTAAAACATTTCCTTTCGGAAATCATTTACTATAACAACAGTGTTATAGTCCATCATTTCCTTAAATTTCTCGAAAACGTCTATTTCAACAAGAACTGCGGAAATCTCTGCTTTCGATTTATAATACATTTTAAAACATCTTTAAAATGTTTAACTTCATTTTTAATATCACTTCTTTAAAAACGTATCCATTTTACTTAACAATATATTCACTGTCCAAAATCGTGAATATATCTTCTTTAATAACCTTCTATAATTCACTTATCAAATTTAATCGATTCCGAATTTATAAACACGGTTAAAAATTATATTTCCATTTTAATAACAACTTCGACTTATAAATCTTCTTTTATTAACTTCTATATTCAACTCATCAAAATAAGTGATTCCGAATTTATAAACAACTTTTATAAATTTCAATTCTATTCTTCTAACAACTTCGATTTATAAATTCCTTTTATTAACAAATTCAATTTATAACTCGATATAAATATCACAAATCCATATTATAAGTTAATAACTTATCATTCATTTTCAACTTCACAATTTATAAGTCTATAAATTTCATTCACTTACGGATTCCATAATATTTCATTTTTAACACTTATAAAAACTCATTTTATAATTTCACCATTCTTAATTTTGTGGATATCAATTTCATAAATCTTTTATATAAACCGTTTACAGAAATTCAAAAATCTCAATTTAAACCATTTCATAAATCAGTCAACTATTTATTCCAAAAATCACTTTTCGGTTATATTTCACAAATCTATAAATTTTTGTAACTTTAAAATTTTACGTTTATAAATCGATTCAAAAATTCCATAAAACGTATATTTTCAAAAATCACTTTAAAAATCCTTTTAAAGTAAAAGTCGTTATTTTTACATTTCAAAACTGAATCCGATGATGCCACAACACCAATCAGTCCATCACAACAGTCAAATATCATATATCATCATATGATAACAGAATATATCAAAATATCTGGAAATAATCAATACGGTGAGGAATCCAGTCGGATCCCTCCAACCTGTTTCCCTGCATCCACAGATGTTAGCACAATACCAATTCCGCTCCAGTACAGAATTATCGCGGTATATGGGTTTTTATAAATCCGCTTACTAACGGCGCAATAGGGTCTCATCCGCTATACGAGGCGGGAAATCAATCAATCCAATATATACATATGCCAATATGTATATATTGCTATATATATAGATATATCCTATCATATCTAATAGCACATTCAAACAGTCAATCATCAATCAATAACTGTAAATAATTCCACATTCAATTGAGTGAGAAGATCTCACCGTGATTTTTCAGATAGAAATTTGTAGCGTTTATTTCGAATGAAATTAAACGGACGTTTAATTTCACTCAAAATTTTCACTGACCCCGATCGCTTCCAATCCAGTTGCATCGCGTAGTATTCGCAAATACGATTCCAACGCACTTTGTTTCATCGAAATCTGATAACGTATGAAGAAGTTATCGCATTACAAAGATTATACGATTTAAATAAAATTAAATTTACAACTTTTATTTTAAATTTAAACCTAAAACTAATCCTGGCCGCACGATCTGGAACTGAGACATCTGGCCACCCATCTTTTTCTTCCCTCCCATTCACGAACACGCTCCAGGTCACGAAACCCACGTCGCCGCCACTTTGCCCTAACCAACGCAACACCATTTCTCGACTTCACGTTGATCAGCCCTCGCCGTTCGACTCGCCGTACGAAGCTCCACTATCAGCCTCAACCCCAAGAAGTGCGGTCGCCTCCTCCGCCCTGAAATCGCCTACGAACGGCGCGCGTCCCAACACGAATTGCCGCCAATCCTACACTTATTTCTTGATCATAGCCGTCCATATCGAAGCTCTCGGGATGCTTAACGTTTTTGTAGTTGATAATCTTTGCTAATAATGTGTGGATTAAGGGAAAATCGAGGAAGAAGATGATTGCTCTTCGGCCATTCATTTCGTTGGTGGCGGCTGAACGTGATGAAACCCTAGCCTCTTTTGTTTTCTATTTTTGTGAATTAAATCGTCTATTTATAGAAATAAAACGAACACTATTCATTCCGGTTTCCCGAACTCCGATTTACGTGCCGAAACTGACGTTTCTGGGGTTCACCCCGTGTTCCGGACACAATGGAACAGGTTTCGAAAGCTAATTCAATCGTATGTGTGAGATATGGATTTAAACGATCAAATTAAATTAAACCGACTTAAATCGATTTCAAGGCGTTTTGGCTTGCCCCGGACAAACGGCACATCCAAAAATTACGGAATTTGAAATCTTACAATAATATCACATTACGGATCCGATGAAACTGGTTTCGTCGAAATCCGAGACTTTTTGAAAAATGACTATTTTAACTTGACGATTTAAAATTAAAACGATATCGATGCATTTCGAGTTGCCAGGGTCAATCGACAACTCCGATTGATACGAAAATTGAAATCCAATAATAACTAATTATTACGGATCCAATGGAACTGGTCTCGTTCAATTCTGAGACTGTTCGAAAATTGGCTATTTTTACAGTCGATAATTAAATATTAAAATAATCGATTTTCACAGATCAACTTTAAATTCAGTTCTGAAAGTCCTATAACCTTTCTATAACTCCAGTATGATTAAATAAAATTTTACAAATCATTTTCAATCATATTAAACTCGATTTTTATTTATCTCTGGAATTTCACTATTTAAATTATCGATTTAATTGACCAAATTAAATCCAATATTCGAAAAATAAATTATTCGACTTCTTAAATTCATTTATTAATATTAAAAATCAATTAAATATTCGAATTTTAATTATCAAAAATTCTGGGTCGTTACAGCCTCTTAGATTTATCTCTGTGGATCTTTATACCTAGTATATAGGCTGCTTCTCCCAAATCCTTCCTGAAGAAGTTCTTGGAAAGTCAAGCTTTCACAGATGCAATAATGAAACATCATTTTCAATTAATAATAAGTCATCGACGCATAATACTAAGAACATGATAGCAATTACTTATTACTTTTGGTCTATGCATGCTTCCTCTGTGTTTTGATAGAAACTAAACTGTTTGATCAACTGATTAAAACATTTATTCCAACTCCTTAAAGCTTGTTTAAGTCCATAAATGGATCTTAACAACTTACAAGCATTGCTATAGCTAGCATTATCTAAATGGACTTAAATATTGCTATAGGAGAAAATGTTTTGTCATAGTCAACACCTTGAATTTGATGAAATACTTTCACAAATAGCCTTGATTTGTAAGTCTCCACTTGTCCATTTGCATTTAGTTTTTTCTTCAAAATCCATTTACAACCGATGGGTTTTATCCCTTTGGGTATGTTAGCCAAAGTCCATATTTTGTTTTCATGCATGAAATCCATTTTAGGTTTCATAGCTCCAAGCCAAAGTGTAGAGTCTTTGCTCTGCATTGCTTATTGGAATAAGAGAGGAGTGTCGTTATCTAAGAGGTGTTCCTATTTCTTGCCATCCACAAGAAAACCATCGTACCACTCCAGTGGTGAAGATTTCCTATTAGATCTTCTAACAGGTTGCGTATTTTCGTACACTGGTGAATTTGATTCTTCTACTGGTTCATCTTCTGTGTTAATTTTTTGAATCTCATCCTAGTCTATGACTTCACTGTTAGTTTCTTTTGACATCTATTAATACTCCCTTAGGCCCTCCAAAATTCATTTGTTATGTATAATCCAAAATAAGTAAGTCTTCCTCATCCTCTCCTCTCTTCGTTCTATCTTTTTCAAATCAAATCTAATAAAGCCCAAATCTTCCCAAGCTCAAGCAAGGGTCCTAATGCAACATTAAATAAAGGAAAAGCATCGTAAATCATGAAGAAAAGGATCAAAAACCCTAACCCCAACTCTAGCCATAGGCAATGTAAGGGAGAGGGGCATGGCCGTGATCTTTTTTAGGCTACAAGTTGGATCATTGTCTTGTTGATGGTAGGAAGTGGTCTTGTTTTCATAAGGCTTGTTCTTGGTTGTATGCTTGGTTTTGGATGAGTTAACTCACCATTAAAAAGTTAATAATGTATATATATATATATATGTTGTGTGCAAATATAAAGCTCATTAACTAAGTAAAGTTATAACTTTAGACCCTTATTACTTTTGAAAGCAAATGACAACTTTATATTATGTATAATCACTTCCATTACCATTTACAACATGTAACATGGCCTTAACTTTGTGTTTACATGTTTTGTTTGGTCCTGTGTGGCCTTGAAGTGCGTTTGAAAGTGTTTGAAGCGAGAAAGGTTGCTATAAGTGCACTTCGATAATCTCTTATGTTTAACTTAGGAAATGGTTATATGTGAATATATTATGAAAGTATATATCTTGGTTGTGCTCTACACTTACAATAGTGTATGGGATAGCAAAGAATTGGTTTGGAAAATTATAGAAATGATAAAACAAAGTTAGCAAAAGTTAGAAGTGAAAAAGTCGCTATAAAAGCACTTTAAAAATAGCATATTTTTGAGGATTTTTAATATGATTTGAAAGACATCCTTAGGGGTTTCTTTGTATGGTTTTAAGTACTCTAATCAAAATACTGACTATTCCAAATTAAAGTAAAGGGTTTTAAATATAAAACATGCTTTTTATGATTTTTATTAAATTCCAAATTAGATATTTTAAGTAATATTTTATATAGATATTTAAAACCTATTTATAATTATTTTAAAGTGTGTGCGTGTGTGTGTGTGTATATATAAGTCTGAAAAGGTAAGTTATGTATTTTATAAAAGGATAAAGTGGCTTTGTTATAACATTAATTTAAATGAATGGTATTGAGAAGTTAACTAAAATTATATTACTTTGTTAAATAAGTGTAGATATACTTAGATCTTTAAATAAAATATTTTAAAGATAACTAAATGTTTTTGGTTTATAGTAAACGATGTTTAAGTAAAATTAGTTTTTAACCCATTTGAATATACTTTTGAATATAAGCAGATCTTTAAATAGAATCTTTTGAAGATAATGACAAGTATAAAGTGTTTTGGGTTTATATTAAATAATGTTTTAATAACGTTTGTTTTTAATCCTTCAAAAGTATAAAATCTTGTTAAGAAATTTATGAATATTCTTATACCTTTGAGATAAGTATATGAATATATTTTGAAGTATTGGAAAGAGTAGAAATGAATAGTGAAATATTAGTATACATGTATATATCTTTCGTAAAAGTATTTTAAACTTATATACAAGTATTTACAAAGAAGTGTTATTTTAAAATACGGGGATTAGAAGTCACTTGTATAACTTAATCATGCTTTATGTGTTTACTCATTTAAGGGAAGTATTTACTCCTAAAATTAGCAATAAAAGCCGACAAAGTAGACTTGTTCTATCTACGAGAGTAAAGAATGAAGTGTCAAGGTTGGGCTTGGATGCAACTAACGATCTAACCTATACGGCTTCACTCTTGAACGAGGGATAACGTATGTTGAAAAGGTCAGAGCCGATGATAAGCATATGAGACATGATTTCCATATGCGGTTGTTTTTATTCTTATTGAATTGGACCAAAATTAATTTTGAAAGTATATAAAAGCTTCGCAGCTTCATACAGTTTGAGATCCCTCGAGAAGGACTCATTAATATGAAACACCTCTCGCTTTAAGGATAAATATATACGAGATCCCCTAAGGAGGACACCTTTATATCATTCACTTACTTCTAAAAGAATAGGTAGTTAACCGAAAATTCAACGATTTAGTTTTGAAGAGTCTGGGATCAGATAAGTATACTTATGTATTACTTACCGAAAACCACTTCAAAATTAATATACAAGTTCTATGTTTTGGAAGCGGTTGTTGAGCAGAATGTTATAGAGTTCAACCGTTAATCCTAAGATTAAGTCCAAAGGAGAGGTTTGCTAACCCAAAAAATGGATCAACACCCTGGTTTGAGTGTGAAAGCACCAGCCCTGTTCTCACGGAGTAATAATATAAATAGTTAATGCAGAAAAGAGAAGAAAAAGAAAGAAGACAAGAGATTTTTATAGTGGTTCAGCTGTTAATGAAGCATACGTCCACTTTATAGTTTTATTATAGACTGATCGCGGTTACAAGAAGTGTTTGATTACAAGATTCTTGATTGTCCTTAGCTAGATTGAATCTCCAAGGTTGGAATCCACTGGAGAATCACAGTGAACCCCTTTGGAGATTGTTGTGAGGGAGGTAGAGAGTAAAGAAAGTATCCAACAGAGCTTCAATGACCAGTCCAATGAAGATCTTGTTTATGTTGCATGTAGGATGGTATTTATAGAGATTGGCGAGTTTCTGTGCTAGGCATGTTCACTGACTGCTTGCAAATCGACTCAGGAAGATGTAACGAAGCTCAGCTCATGACCCGAGCCAAAACCATGGATCGCTAGCGATCCATAGATTTAGCTCGCGTGCGAGCCAATCACTTAGCTCCTCCTTTCCCTTCTTCGCCCAGTTAACTTTCCAAGAATCAATGAACAAGTATGGATCGCTGGTGATCCATGGTGTATGGACCGCTAGAGATCCATACACTTAGCATATTTTCGCTTTCTTCACTTCCCATGAGCCTTAGCGACTCAGTGATGAAGTATGGATCGTTGGCGGTCCATAGTGTATGGATCATTAGCGATCCATGCACTTAGACCTTTTCCGAACTTTGATGTCTAACATGCTTTTGTTGCTTTGTATCGACATTGTTTGTGTATTCTCGTTGCATGTCGCTTTGTTTTGATGATGATCTTTTTGTTAGTTTCATTTGGCTCCTTGTTCTAGTCCCTTTGATTGGCTTTTGAGCTATTCTGACTCGATGGAGTTCTCTCGACTTCCTCTGGATTCTGCTGGGTTAAAAACTTGGATAACATTTGCCCCCTATAGTATACCTTCATTGAAAACAAGGCATGCTATGGAAGTAACTTCTTTTGAGTTTTCATTTTGTGAAATCTAGTTGATCGTGTCGAGGTTACCATGAAAATTTAGCTTTGACTGTTGAATTTTCGATGTGAATCGTCAGAGTCCACCTTAAGATGTTGTTCTCAA
Source organism: Allium fistulosum (assembly GCA_030737815.1). Taxonomy (NCBI): domain Eukaryota; kingdom Viridiplantae; phylum Streptophyta; class Magnoliopsida; order Asparagales; family Amaryllidaceae; genus Allium; species Allium fistulosum. The sequence goes on along the minus strand of CM060907.1, from coordinate 588,139,268 downwards.
TTGACCGACTTCTGATAGCCGTTCGTTTTTTTGATTTCGATCTGAATTTCAGTTCCTGGTATTGACGATGCAATCTTTGCTCCGTAGTTTATGCAAGGTTTTAGGTCGGTAAATGGGTGCATGATGTAGGTTTGTAGTTGTCCTATACAGTTTTAATTCGACCGGCGGTGAAGCTAAGTTTTGTCTTGAACGATTGTACGCCATTCTGGAGCAAAGTCTTGCTCTTCGTCTTTAGCTTTTTCTTCTTGAGAATTTGGTTAAGTTCCCATCGATGTTTTTGAATTCCAGTGCGACAATTTATTGCAAAATCTGATATAGTTGATGATTCAATCGTATCATTCCTCCCGTTTTTGTACTCCAGTGATCCTGAAAAGAAAAGTTTTCCATGTCGCTTTGGACAACGGCCACGTTATCGATCGTTGATCGATAACGGGTAATGTGGAAGAGATAATTCCAAAGGACGGTATGGATTGTTTTTCAAATGTAAGCAAGCTTTCTACACTAGACTATTTGTCTGCAGTATTCGGGATACTAGACTCTTCTCGTGTAGATAACACACTGCATCTACTTCGACCAACACTCGGAACCCGACTGGTCAACATACGCCGACTTCCCTTGGACATTGGTTATATGAGGATATTATTTAAAGTAAAACATACCTAACTGGGTTGAATGCCAAGTTTTGTTTTTGAAAATGACTTTTCGATTGTCCAATCTTTAGTCTGGCGGAGGGACTTCCACTCCTCCAGAAGTTGGGTCCTTCTCAACTTAGGCTTCGCTTATTATTCCTGTCATATTAGGATGATTGATTACAATTAAATTACAAGGCACAACTGCCCTTATAGAGTTGTAGTTGAAGTTCGATCAGGCACGGCTTCAATCTTCGAAAACTAGTGCATGAGCTATTCGATCGCGAATATCCTTCGTTTGTGGTGTCTGGAATTCGATCTGTACACTAGCTTCTATCTCAGGGGACTTTAGCTTAATTCCTCGGCTTCAAGAATTGCTTTTTATACAACTATGAGGTAGCTTGGTCTAGCCAGTTTTGTGACTGTTCTTGTTTATGTTCAATCGAGTCCATGCTCAGCTGAGCTCGTTTGACAAAGCATTGGTGTAAATGCCTTAACTTGTAGGGCTGATTACTTTGACTACTGAACCAACACGTTTTGGGAGGTTAGGTCTCCTAAGAAATAAGTTCGATTGCCCTAGTTCGATTGACACGATAGCTTCTATCTTCGGGAACTAGGGACTTTGTTGCTTGATCCCAAGGTCTGAGTTTTTGTAATGATGTTAGTAGGTATTAGAAAGATGTGTTTCTGGCATCTTTAGCTAAAGTAAATTCTTCTGAGTCCGGCATTGAGATCCTACTCATGTGTTGGTTTCTATCTTCGTAGACTCATATACGGATGACTCAAAGCTGTGGATTTTTCCTTGATGTTGTGGATCTTCGGATAATGTAAGATTCCAGAAGGTAAGATTAAAGAGTCAATCAAGCTTTTGCTTCTATTTCCAAAAGCCGGTGTATCGATAGTTTCATTCTGGGAGTTTCTTCTTAGCATCACAAACTTCGGGTAATGGCATATTCCTACAAGTTGGAACCAAATGATCTAGTTAGACCTTGAGTATGTCATCATCTTTCTCGTCATTGCCAGACTATGAGCGATAGTTGATTTTTGAATGTTAAACCCTCCATTTCCTTTGTTGGCGATTTTGTTGCTAGAATGCTTTGTTTTGCGTTACAGAACCATTATCTAACCAACCTCGCGGTTGTTCATGTTTGAACTTTGCAACACTTCTTTCGATCAAGTATTTTTGCGTCTATCCCTACTCAAGGGACTAGCTATTTCAAATGCCTGTATTTGGGTGGTTGTGAGAGATGGAAAGGTTTGGGACACATGGTTCGATTTCCTCTGGTCTGCTCTCGATCCCATTCTAAGATTGCGGAAGTCCAGTGGTTTTACTTCCGACCTTCCATGATTGTCCCTACATGTCCTTAGTTATGCATGCTTTGCTTGATTGTTGTCATCACGGAAGCCCTGTTCATACACCAATTCCTGTCTTCGGGAATTGATAACCTAGCTGCTTGGTTCTAAACAACATTTCCTCGAGCCTACCTTTTTTTAGCTGTATTTAAATTCTTTCTAAGTTGAATTTTGGAAATTCGATTGTCCACCATCTTTCATCCTTAGAAATTAGCACATGGGCAATTTAATCCTGGGATTTCCTTTCTACGCAGCTCTATTCCTAGCGGTTGATTCCTACGATGTTAGGTTGAACCATCCGGCTGAACTATGAAAGGATATGTCTTTCGGTCGTTGCCTATCATTGGCCAACAGTAGTTTTCTGAAGATAAGAGTAGAAACTCAATTGAGGTCCAACATCTATCTCCGGAAGCAAGTACATCGATGGGTCACTACGATGAGTGTTTCTCACCATCTCTATAGATTAATGTTTTCCTGGCATTGCCAGGGAAATACCAGTACTTAGCGAGTAGAACGTTTCCTGGAGTTGCCGGGGCAACATCGGTACTTATGAAATAGAAAGTTTCCTAGCGTCCCCAGGGCAACATCGGTACTTAGGAAATGGAAAATTTTCCCGGCGTTGCCAGTGCAACACCAGTACTTGAAAGATAAAAGAAGGCCTTGGTGTTGCCGAGGCAACACCGACAGTCAGGAGTTTGGGATTGATTTTCCCCGTCGATTCGATGGTACTTTTAGTCCAATTGGGTACTAATTTCGATCTTCGTAAACTAGCACTTCGATGATTGGATTATAGAAGTATTTTCTTAGTGCTTCCTATCTTCGAGCAGTGTTAAACTCAGGTTGGTGAGGGTTGAATCATTCATCCAGTCCTATAGAGTTGAGTAGATTCCTTTTAACCCAATGTGGTTGTTTTCTCAAAGTTGCTTAAATCTGGGATACGCCATGTTCTGGAAGGGTGAGAGTCCCAAGCATTTCCATTGCCTAGCTTTGTTTATAACCATCAAGTATTACCCTTGAAGATGCAAGGCTATTGCTCAACCAATTCCATAATTATCCTTATTCATGAAAAATCGAACTTTCTTCAACTGATTTTTGTTATGATCTGACGACTATTAGAGGAACCCTTCATTTCTAGGTGTCAAACTCCAGGTTCTTATAGAAAATTTGAAATTGAGGAGCAAGTCATCACATTGCCCCTGGTACGACCACGTTCATTCCTATACTGATCATGGACTGGTGGAGTTTGGTAGTGTTTGTCTTGAATCCATGACACCTAACCTTGCTTGTTTCAGTCCATATGCATTATGTTGGACTAATAGCATTGTTGCGGATATCAAACTTATTCGTTGGTTCCAATCTTCGAGAATCAATGGTTTAGCTACTCGATTTTGAGCGTTCTCGCCTTGTCGTTGTCTATCTTTGGATAACAGCTGGTTTTTTGCAAGTTAGGGTTTGAGACCTCATTCAAGCACCTGCTTCTGTCTTTGGAAGCTAGTGCATTGATGATTTGATTGACGGAAATGCCTTCTGTCGTCGTCTATCTCTGTACGATGGTAAGTTCCTCCTTTTATTGCAAGTTGGAGCGATCTTTTATCCTGACCAAGTGTTAATGTGTTATGTGCCTTAAGTCCACAGGGTTGGTTATTCTGAACAATTAATGTGAGACTTAATGTTTTGGGCGGCTCCCTGGATGCCCCCAGTCAAAGGTACGTCGCAACTCCTATCTTTCGGAACTAGTGACTTGGGTGTCTTGAATTTTTACATTTTGTACATTAACTTTGGTCAAAGATCAGAATTCTTTGCCGACTTCTTAGTTTGTGAGCTTTGCGGCACTACCGAAGTGATGTCAGTTCTTTTGGGTAGTGGGAGTTGATCCCTATTAATCCTGCAATAAACAAGTTTCCTAGTGTTATCGGGACAACACCGGTACTTAGAAAAATTTAATGGTTTGTCGATGATGCCAGAGCAACATCAAGCAGTATATATGCGACTTATCAGATGCACGGCTTACCAGATGCGTGGCTTATGAAAATGCACGGCTTACGAAATGCACCACTTTTGAGAGTGCATGGCTTACGAAATGCACGGCTTTTGAGAGGTGGAAATTGGCCACAAGGGCCTCTTTAGCAAGTGCAATTAGGTTTTAGGACACACAACTGAAATAATTACTTTTAAGGACAAAATGCAAAATAATTAGTTTCTAAGGCCTAAAAACCTATGAAATTATGTCCTTGAAAGTAATTGGACTACTGACTTTGTCCTTAAAAGTAATTATTCTGCCAACTTTGGCTTTGAAATTAATTTATGTGGATGTGTGTCCTATAAACTAATTGGACTGCAAAGTTTGTCCTTTTAGTGAAATGCCCCTTTTGAGAGTGTGCGGCTCATGGGATCGATACGACCCGTTGACCCGGAACAATTTGGAACTTTTTGACGTTGCCAATCTTCAAGAAATGATGCGCGGCTTATGGGTGAGCATGCAATGGTGTGGGCCTTTCCGGTGCTGGAGGAGCGATACCAGTTCTTAGAAGGTGAGGATCGAGTTTTCCCATCAATTTGGCGATTTGACTTCATTGGAACACGATTTCGTCGATTCTAAGAGATAATTGGTTTTTAGATCAAATAACCATGGCTTGGGTGATCCTATCGTATTTCAGGAAGATGTGCATGACCAAACAGATAAGGTTTCCATGGTGGAGAGATCTACATCTGATCGCATGGATATGGTTACGAAGAAAGAGCTTATAGGAGTTAGGGGTAAGACTCTCAGTTTTTGGTCCAAACTACATTTAGAAAGTTGGTATTTAACTGGCATACAGTCTAAGAGGAAAAGGAATCGGTCACCAAGGGTGGTAAATGAGGAGTTGGGAAGAAGTAAGCAAGTATTATGCTTTTATTTCATTTGTTGCGCTAGCTAGATCATTTAGTCTGTAGTTGTCAGAATGCCTGAATTTTTGATCGGGCACAACAGAACTGTGGTATGATTAGTCTCGGCCTTCCTTCTGGCTATTTAGGTGTGTGCAGTGCCCCTTCCCAAGCCACAGGGCTGTTGGCGCACTTGGACTGTACCCAGGGTCTCTCCATAAATCGTTTGGTTGACCCCAGTCCATTGGTTGTGGTTCTCCCGAGTTCTAAGTCTTGGCTTGGTTCGAGTCAGCCTCTGATTAACCACAAGGCCGGTTCAGTTTTGGCCTAGTTCCTTTGAGCGACTTTAAAGCTTTGGAGTTCAGCACTTTTTGTTTCATCGGTCGTTGGAAGTGATTCTATTAATTTTGCGGAGTAACTGATATGATTGTAGATTTGTGGCCCTGAAGTGTGACCTCGTTGACTTCAGGGTGCTTTGGATCAGATGACTGCTGAACTTCTAGTTCACCTTCACGGATATCAGTCGTACTTAAATTTCATTGATCTTCTGATTTGCCTTCACGATGCTTTAGCTCATGAAAGACCTTCCCTCTCTCGAAGGATTTTCTGGATCAGATGACCAATGATCTACCGGTTTACCTTCACGACGCTTTAGTTCATGAAAGATCTTCATGTTCAAGAAGGGTTTCTAGGATCCGATGACTGCTGATCTACCGGTTCACCTTCATGATGGTTTAGTTTGTGAAAGACCTTCACGTTCGCCAAGGGTTTTTTGAATCAGATGCCCGCTGATCTACCGGTTCACCTTCACGATGCTTTAGTTCATGAAAGACCTTTATGTTCGCGAAGGGTTTTTTGGATCAGCTGACCGTTGATCTACTAGTTTACCTTATCGATGCTTTAGTTCGTGAAAGACCTTCACGTTCGCGAAGTGTTTTTCGGATTAGATGACCGCTGATCTACCGGTTCACCTTCATGATGCTTTAGTTTGTGAAAGACCTTCACATTCACGAAGGGTTTTTAGGATCGGATGACCGTTGATCTACCGGTTTACCTTCACAATGCTTTAATTCGTGAAAGACCTTCACGTTCACGAAAGGTTTTTTGAATCAGATGACCGCTGACCTACCGGTTCACCTTCATGATGATTTAGTTCGTGAAAGACCTTAACGTTCGCGAAAGGTTTTTTGGATCGATGACCGCTGATCTACTGGTTCGCCTTCACGACGCTTTAGTTCATGAAAGACCTTCACGTTCGTGAAAGGATTTTTAGATCAGATGACCGTCGATCTACTAGTTCACCTTTATGATGGTTTAGTTCATGAAAGACCTTCACATTCGCGAAGGGTTTTTTGGATCAAATGACCGATGATCTACCGGTTCGCCTTCATGATGCTTTAGTTCATGAAAGACCTTCACGTTCGCGAAGGATTTTTTTTGGTCGGATGTCTGGCGACCAGACGGCCTTGGAACTATAATTTATCGATTCTGAGAGGGATTTTCGGATTTGGCTCATGGGAACATGGTTTTGTTGGTTCCTGGAGACTAAGGGATTGGATCTGTTTGTTTGACAATCCTTTGGATAAGACTTCTCAACGCTACCAGAGCAACGCCGGTTCTCAAAAGGGGGATCAACATGACTTATCGAGGGCATAGAAGCATTTCTCTTGCCATTCTCTCTGCAATGCCCCCAGTGCCGATTCTCAGAAGGCATCGATTTAGGTTGTTGCCTCATTTGTTAGTTGCTAGCTAGCTTAAGTGTTATTTGATAATCATCCTTTCGTTTGATTTCATCAGATAGTTGGGGTGCTTTTCTGCTGGATCTTAGTAGCCTTGCTTGGGTAGAAGGTCCCTAAGGTCCTGTAGCTCCTTCACCATTTGGTATATTCTTTGGCAAATTGATGGGTTTTCCTTCTTTCCAGCTGCACTACTTCTAGTCTTTAGAACTAGTTTATCTTCCCATAGAATTCTTCCTGGATAGTAGGTTATTTTATCCTTTAATGATTTCTGAGAGCCTTGCAGTAGACTACATCTGTCGCCCTCGCTTCATCCATATCCTAGTCATACCTATAACAAAGAAATTTTGAATCAGTTGTACAGCTGTACAAAAGGTGTAGTTGGTATGATAAACTTATTTGGATATTTGCATGTTGAACGGCTTTGGGGAATGCGTTTCGATTGGAGAAGATGCTCTAAACGTTGTCAGACCAGTTCGTTTTCAAGTTACGGCTGTTTATAATGCTTGAGAATGATATATGCATGATTTTCTATGCTTGAATGATTGAAAATGCCGATTGAATGGAGAATCACTTATAATGGGGTCATGGATCAGTGACGATCCCCAAAATTTTACAAACTAGGTGAGATCGGTCGGGTGTGACAAAGAAGGCCCTATAAGGTCGCATTCCAAATTTCAAGGTATTTGGAGTTTGCATGTTCGAGTTATGGGCAAAAGAAGATGGATCGGAATTAATGGATCGGTGGTATTTTACTTGTAGTCCGACCCGAGAAAATTTGTCATTTGCTTAGAGTCACGGACTTTGAAGTGCTGGGTTATTGATAAGCGTTGCTTAGAGCCATTTGCATGTTTGCTTGAAGAAAATTTTGTTTTTACCCGAGTCTGATTTTGGGCCAGAATTTCCATGGTTTACTTCGAGTCAAATGGGCGATTACTTGAGTTCGACTTCGAGTCAGGACTTCAAGAATCTGCTTCAGGTCAAATGGCGATTACTCAAGTTCAGCTTTGAGTCAACCCTAAAGCGAGTTTTTCAACAACCATTTTGATGATTTTCGACAACGACCATTCGTGATTCGACGATATGAGCACCATGATGGGATTTGAAGCTTGGCAGTTGGAAGTGGTCACAATACATCACGGGAGCTTGGCATTGTAATTGATCTCGGTTTGTATCATATCTTCTTGTTCCTCCTGCCTCTAGGAATACCGTTTGAGTAGCAGTTCCTCGTACATCGCTTGGCACTGTGCTATGACATGGGTTTTAGAGATTCTTCTAACGTTTTGCACATTGGCATTTTCATCCAATTTGTCTTCCTCAAATTGTTTGTCACCTTAAGAGCCAGAGAGAGCCATCGTTATATCCTTCCGTGGGGTTTTCACCCCTAAGTTCGGGTTTGTAGCCGGTGCTTTTGCAGTAGGTAAAGTGTTAACGTTTTCTTCCGTCATGATTCTTGGAGCTCCGTCACGATTTCAGTACTATCTCTGGGATGCCTATTGGATCATGATGCGAGAGAGTTGATTGACCCATGAGCGAACATCATGGATCGCTAGCGATCCATAGGAGATGGGGTTTGAGGGAAATGCCCCCGATGTTTATGGTATATGTTATGACCATGTCTGATCCAAAGTAGATAGCTAGATCTTTCGAATAGAGATTAAGGATCTAACTTCTAAACCAATCTGATCCAAAGTAGATAGCTAGATCTTTGCCTGAGTTCAATTCTCGATGAAAGCACCAAAATGTTAACCCAAAAAATGGATCAACACCCTGGTTTGAGTGTGAAAGCACCAGCCCTATTCTCACAGAACAATAATATAAATAGTAAATGCAGAAAAGAGCAGAAAAAGAAAGAAGACAAGAGATTTTTATAGTGGTTCGGCTGGTAATGAATCCTACGTCTACTTTATAGTTTTATTGTAGACTGATCGCGGTTACAAGAAGTGTTTGATTACAAGATTCTTGATTGTCCTTAACTGGATTGAATCTCCAAGGTTGGAATCCACTGGAGAATCACAGTGAATCCTTTTGAGATCGTTGTGAGGGAGGTAGAGAGTGAAGAAAGTATCCAGTAGAGCTTCAGCGACCAGTCCAGAGAAGATCCCGTTTGTGTTACAGGTAGGATGGTATTTATAGAGATTGAAGAGTTTCTGGGCCAGGCCTGTTCACTAACTGCTTGCAGATGGACTAAGGAAGATGTGAAGCTCAGCTCACGACCCGAGCCAAAACCATGGATCGCTAGTGATCCATAGATTTAGCTCGCGTGCGAGCCAATCACTTAGCTCCTCCTTTCCCTTCTTCGCCTAGTTAGCTTCTCCAAGGTTAGCTTTAACATTTTAGACAAATGCTATATAGCTGAATTGTTTATCCTAAGGTTAAGTCAAACGGATATGTCAGCATTAGCATTTATCGGACAACTTATGTTGGAATCCATGTAGAGATTCAAGATCTGTTCGAGTGATGAAGACTCATGTGTTGTGATGCTAAATGTGACTTCACCATTAGAAATGATAGAAAATTGGGTCGGAGCATAACCAATGGGTTTAGCTAACCCAAGGGTACATCAACTCCAAATATCTAAAGACGCTTTCAATTTAGGCGCACAAGAGTTGATGCTATTCGTTATTATGTGTTTAGGCTTCTAACAGATATGTTTACTTTTGTGGTATATTTTATCTAGAGATATATGTGGTTTAAGAAGGTAGATCCTGACCCTTGTCAGGAGGCCGGCTTCGATGTACTAAGGAGACCTACAATGGAAATATATATGCGAACGTACTTTAGTGGTTTTAGTTGTGCTTATAATATTGTTGTGTTGTGAGATGCAAGCAGCACAACTATTTTCTATTTTATATTCTACGCCTTAGACACTATCTATTATATCACCATATGTACTTATTAGATGATTTGGTTCTTTCAATGGGAAAACCATTCTGGTGATTCGAGTGGTGTTGAAAGATACTGTTATATGAAGTCTCATATTTCTTGAGTTTCTCATATTGGACTTATGTTTGACTCATGGTATATATTTCCCTTAATTCCTCAAGTGCTCTTTCAAGTATTTTGAGAAAGGAAGGTTTTCGTTGCATATTCTTGAAGCTCAAAGAGATAAGCTAGATGCTTTCATCTACCGTAGTATTCTTATTTTTGTTGCATTACTATTATGTATATATCACAATTTGTGAGGATAGGCTATTATGACTGTCCAGACCTATGATAGTACTTAGGATTGTAACTTTAAAATGCTAAGTATCTTAGAATAGCACTTGGCACTATCATTTGATATTATTTATTATTATTTCATTGTGAGATTCGGATGTTTTGTTCTTCTCTTTCTTGTTCGTTTTATTTTTGTTTTGTTTTGTTTTTGTTTTTTTAGCAAAGCTAGTGGGGTTGAATGGACCCCCTCCCTTTTAGTAATCACCAAAAAAAGCATACATAAGAACATAGGAAGGAAAAAAATTACAAGAAAAGAAAAAAACAATAGCAATTTGCAACATCAGAAAAGGATGATAAAGAACTGATTATCAACCAATCCCATAGCCACAGCCATAGTCCTACCAGATATAGATAGAATTAAGCTAGAAATCCTCTTCTTAATATTCCTTTAAATTACTACAATACATCCATGCAGAACATAGTCTATTTTTATTTGCTTCCCCATGAAAACCCTAGCATTTCTTTCTCTCCAAACCTCATATTCCACATGTTTTGGAGCAATTAAGATACAACTAGTAATAAAACATTTCTATCTGGTGGCTTTGAAAATTAAATACCACATCATCAGAGTTTTGAAATACCTGGCTTTTGTGAAAACGATATAAAACCCTAGACCAAATGAAATTTACAAACTATTAACTAAAATTAAACCATATACATGCCTTATAGATAGATATATAATTCCCACCCTATAACAGTAGATTCTTATCAGCAGATTTAAGAGTAAGATTATGAATAATGTTCCAAGAGACACTAATTTCAGAGCTGCTAGTATGAGGTAGAATAACCTTACCTTTGCATATATATCTGCCAATATTAGTAGATAGAAGAATTCCAGTTTGATGAATAAGACTAAGAGATAGAACATGAGATAGAATTAATCCTTGTTTAACCCAAGGATCATGCCAAAAACTTGATATGGAATTATTAGCTAGAATAATTTGAGCATAAGGAACAAGCATATTTCTGCAGTTGAAAATTGACCTGAATATCCAACTACAATTATTAGGAAGATTCATCGTCTAGAAGTTACTATCTTTAATATAGTGTTTTATAATCCATTGAGCCTATATGCTAGAACCCCTCTGAATAATGCTATTAGTGAAAGAAGACATAACAATCTTATTCCAAGTGTAGATATTTATAATTCCTAATCCTCCCTTCTTGGTTGGTTGTTGTAACTTCTTAAAGGATATAAGGATCAGTTTTCTAGATTCATAGTCACTTGTCCATAAAAAATGGTTCATAGCTTTAGAAAGCATATGCAACAGCTTTATTGGCAGCCAAAATGTTCTAGCCCAATGTGCGCGCGCATTGAGAAGATCACAACTTTAAAATAGTAAGCCTACTGGCTTGGCTCAGGGTTTTATTGATCCACAAATTAAATTTAGTACAGACCTTTTTAAACATAGGAAAGCATTGAGCATAACTTAGCCTAGAAGATATTAATGGAATGCCCAAATAAAACATAACCACATCAAGTTTGATCATACTAGATTCATGTATCAGAGCTTTTGAAGCTTTAGTTGATATTCCGACTACCACAAAATGTGATTCAGAAGAATTAATACTAGCCCCGTCAATTCATGAAATATAATAAAATCAGATTGAATGCAAGCTATTGATGATCTAATAGGTTTAGAAAAAACAATTAGGTCATTTGCAAATAGAAGTGATGTCAAAATTGGATTCTTACAGGAAGGATGCAATGTGAATCTTTTTTCCTTCACTGATTTAGAAAATAATTTGGTCAATACTTCCATATCTATAACAAAGAAGGAAGGAGAGATTGGGTCTCCTTGCCTAAGAACTCTTTTAGCTGCAAGTCATAATCTTCTTTTCGCTTTTTCTTTTACCCTAACAATCTATCTTTCTGGCACTTAGAAGTTCCGCATGTGAATACTGTGGATGTATTAATGTTAACATTTGGGGTCAAAAAGCGAGTCGTTACACTTGGTATCAAAACTGAAGGTTAAGCGAGAACCTTTTGGTTGGGTTCTCATTAGAGGTAGGGTAAGCGATGCCCTAGAATGAGTTGAGTATATTATATATATATATATATATATATATATGAGAGCGTATCTGTATTTGTTATAAACATATGTCTATACGTAGTTTATGCAAGTTTGATTTGTAAGTATAGTTTAACTAATGTAGGGAATGATGATGTTCATTTATAATCCCTCATAAATTAGTTAGTCATGCTCGACCAGTTTATGAGCATTGTTATCATTTGTAGATTGATTAGTTATACTCGACCATTTTATGAGCATTGTTATCATTTATAGATTGATTTTTCTTGCTCGACCATTTTATGAGCATTAATTATTATTTAGTGATTATTGATTTGTGCTCGACCAGTTTACGAGCAATTTACCTTTTTACTGCATGGCTTGGCTAAACAGTATTTATGGGTGCATTTAAACAAACACTTTATGAATTGAATTTCACAGTTTAACAATAAGGCATTAGGTGATATTATTAGGTTAGAATTTTAGTATAAATTTTATATAAAAACGTTTAGATTTAAGTATAGTTTATAAAATATGGTTTATCAATGAACAGGATTTAAATTGATATTTTGAAAACTTAAATCCTGATGTCTTTGAAATTGATCGCCATGATTTTGGAGAAAATAATAACAGTATTATTTGAAAGTATCTATAAAGAATAATATTTTGAAAGTAGTTTAAGATTTATTCGAGTACGAGGTTGCATTGCTCTCAGAATGCTGAGTTAATTCGAGAACAAAATATTTTTATGTTATTTAGTTTGAATGGCTCGAAAATGACTAAAAATGGGTGAGAGATGTGTTCGATTGGTAAGAACTTCTCATGAGTATTACCCTTCTTAGTAAATGGATGTATTATACGACTTGGTAGGACCTATTTCCCTGATATCATTTACATGTTACTCGATCTATTTTTTTCTATGGATTTTAAAGTAAATATTTGGGAAATTGGTTTATAAATTGAGATCATGATACTTAGTAATATTATATATTTGATGCGGCTTTGAAAATGATTTTGATTTTTAATACCAAAAGTAAGATTTGATATACAAAAGGTATATTTATATATTATTATTTCAAATGGTTTGAAATAAAACCCAGAGTTTAGTTATAAAGTTTTATATAAAGAAATTTGTTATGAAATATGTAGTAGTGTTGGTAATACATATTTTGATATGAGCTTTTTGCGTAGAAAAGATTTATATGCACGCTACATAGGGTGCCCAAGTGGTCGTGGCATAGCCCAAATAATTGTGAGATCTTTTCCCATTTCCTTTTTTAGTAAAGTGCACCTGATAAATAAATGTAACTTTGATAAGTTGTTCTATTGGCGCACTATCATATGCATTGGGACAGTGTGGAATGATCATCTTGTTATGATATGATTATTTGATGGTTTTCATTTGTTAGAATGAAATGGATATTTTGATGATTTTGGATAGCTTGAAACTTCCGAATCATTATAGAACTTGGACCTAAGCATTTTTGAAAATATAAAAGTTGAGTTTTTTTAACTCTTGAATTGCAAAGGTAGTAAAGTTAAAACAAGTTCTAAATTTGTTGAACATTCATGTTAAGCAGAACATTCGATGTTATTGGGCCAGTTAATAAGCGTCTTTACCTTAGGGGTGTTTAAGGAAAGTAGAATCTAGACCCGAGTTTGGATACCAGCATCCTGGTCCCTCATTAGAAACAAAAGTCCTTTCATTCCGCAGCTAAAATAACTACAAGTGTTATTAGCAAAAAGCAAAAGTGGATGTCAATTCCGCATAACACTGGCCGAAAAGAAAAAAGAAGCAAAAGTGCCTAATTACTACAACAAAAACATAAAGGAGGCAAATAATTATTTTTTTCTATGTTTCTTTCCTTTTTTCTTTCCTTCACTAGAAGACTACCCTCCTCCTTTTCCTTTAAGGTTTCACTTGTTACCTCGATCTCCACTTCCTTGGCCTTTAACCAGAGTATTCTATGATGAGGAAATGAATACACTCTGAGTATTACCACTCGCAGGAATGGGGCCAGAAGGCGAAGTAATGGATAGCGGAATTGGAGGTGGGCCGATTGGGTCCTACTTGATCTTGACAGCTTCTAGTACTTGTTTGTCATAAATTTCCTACATGGTGGGCTTTTGTAGAGACTTCGAAGCCACCATCATACACACGTCTTCATCAATCTGGAACTCTTGTAGATCACCGGTCCCTTCTTCTTCCAAGGCTTGGATTTTATATGCACCAAGACCACGGGCATCACTGACCGGGATGCTTGGAATCTTCCTAGAAATAGACACGACCGTTGAATTTGTCATTATCGCATGTGATCTCGGTTGAGAGTCCTCCTTTAGAAAATCCAAAATGGTAGGCTGACCTGTAATTTCAAAAAGATAAAATGAGAGATTAACAATGTCGATGGCGACATGTGTGCCTTCTCAAACAGCGGTGAAGTTAACGATATACCTCCACCAGAGTGCGATTTTGAGCATGTAGGTGTTCCATCTGAATTACCTTCTTTAATATGAGTTAACATCCTAGACTTGTGATTGTGTGGATCATCCGGATCATATCCAAGATCTGATGAAATAGCAGAAATAGTTGGTGGCTCGGAGATAGGATCAGTGTCAACATCACGAGGAGTGGTGCCGAAGCCTTCAACCTGATCCTTCTGGGTGACTGCGGCTCGTTCGGGGTGTAGGATAAGCTCACCAGCTTTGAGTACCTCAATTTCTTCTTCACTCAGAAGTTCTTTCTCCAATTCCTCTGTGTCCATCACTCTTTCCTTAGAATGCTTTCTTTCATCATCTACTAACTTCTCCCATGCCATCGCTAGAGTGTGAGGATAAGCCTTACCAAGTCTGGCCAAATCTCTAAACTTGAGAACATTACCGTTGTATTTTGTGATAAGTGGATCAAAGTTATCTTTGATCCATCTCTCTATAGAGACCACCAATTCGTCGACTCTCTTTGATTTATCCAATGCTTCATCTCTTCCTTTATGCATGTCATCTCTTTCCTTTTCCAAATCTAGTTTGTCATTGTAGTAATTATGGGCCGTCATAAGCGCCTCATCTTTCTCCTTCTTTTCCCTCTCCAGCTGAGTTTTTAGCATCTTAACTTCCTCAGCTAGATCATGTTTCCTGTGGTGAATGGACTCCTCCTCGATCATATGAGTTTTCTGCTCCTTATCAAGAGTTGCTTGCAATCCCTTAATTTCTCACCATCCTCTTCTTTTGCCTTCTTCGGTTCAACAACTTCCCTATCAAGATGAGTGATGGTCGCATTATTTTGATCTTTAATAAGCTCCATTCTTTACAATCTCGACTTCCAATTGCTCAGAATATTTCGATATCCTTTCAGCAAATATCCTCCAAGTGAAATAATGCTCATAGACGGCATTGACATAAGCTATCGTCTTGGTCTAGTATTGCTTAGGAATATCCTTTACATTTGGAACAGATTTGCAAGCTTTGAATTGATTTTGGGAAAGTGACGCTGTAAGTCAGCTACTAGAGGATTCGAAGAGATCAATCACTCAGCTTGTACAACGGGCTGCTTGTCAAGTTGTTCGAGTGTTTCTCTATAGGTGATTTGTCATGTTTGCATCGAGAATAATCAAACATAGTGGACTTTGTATGATATAGAGATTGCTAAGAAGTATGGGACAATGTTGGCTGCTTGGCAGGAGGAGAAACATTAGATGTGTCGTCACGTAAACGATCATCCCAGTGACTAGAGTTCCTCTCTATACTCTTAGACAGGGGAGATCTGGATCTAGAGCGATGCATAGATGATGAATCATATGGCTTAAGGTCCTTCTCTTTGCTTCCATGATCTTGGCTCAAGGGCCGACTGGACTTAGATCCATGACTAGACTTGTAGGACCGAGAGGTTGGTTTGTGTCTTGAAAGATATCCTGCACGCTCCGAGAAATCATCATATAACCCACGTCGATCCATCGAATATATAGATAAAACAATAACAAATTAGTCTTGACTGAATCCGAACACTATACAAATAGATTGGTGTGTGTGTGTGTATGCATGTGTCCTAGTGTCCCCTGACGTACCATGGGTTCCAATTTTGCTAACAGAGGTAATCTCTCATGCCTTTGTCAAAGGAAGTCTTCATGGAGGCGAATAGAGGATGCAACATCCCTGAGACTCATGTTGTCCAGAGGATACGATTCAGCCACATCTGGAATGTCCCTGAAGCGACATAAAGGTCTTCAGAAGTCTATACATGAGTCTCGAATACAGATGCAGCTGGAGGAGACGGAATCAAAGTCTTCTTTTTAGGAAGCTTAATCTTAAGGCTTTTCCTCTGAAGAGGTTTCTCATCGTCTTCATCATCTTGCCCTCCTACTCCTCCATCTCTGCCTCTAATTTTGCCCTCTTCTGTAGGCTCCCAAACATCACCAGTCTCAACTGTTGGACTTCGAACTGGATCAACGATGATTCATCTCCATTATTCCCAATTGCTGGCTCATCCTCTTCATTGTCCATGACGATTAAAGTAAGACCAACACTACATTCAAGATCCAATAAATGGTGATCCATGAGATTCTCATCAGTAAGCACCAATTTGGCTCTCCTCTCTATTACTAGGAGTGCCTGAAGCTAATGTACATTCACATTCAAGGTAGCATTGCTGGCCCTATGAGGAACGTATGTAGAGGAAAAAGTCAATTAGTATCCATAGGGTTAAAAATGTGAATTCATAATTAAAAATGATCATGTTTTACATCTAGCTATCCACCGTTGTGCGATTTTGGGAGGATGACGAATGAAAAAGAACTCCTCCTTGAAATAACCTAGCTTATTCCAGGTTCCGACCACGACTTTGCACATCCAGAATGACTTTAAAAACATACGAGAAGGACTTCCTTTATGACACTTGAAACTGTATAAGTATCGGATCTCTTGAAAAGACAAGACCTATTGGAAGTGATGAGCGAAGATAATATACAAGCAGTTGAGAAAGGCATAGCTGTTTGGATGGAGTTGTGTGGGAGCCTGCCTCATTTGGTGCAAAATCTGTCTTATGAATGAGTTAAATGGCGGAACTCCTCCTAACATGCACATATACTTGTTGCAAGCCATATATCCTTCAGGAGGGTGATGTGCCCTTTGGTGTGAGTTAGGACCATCACGTCATCCTAAAAAATGTTGTGCTTCTCATAGATGCTCCTAAGCGATGCCTCGTCAAGTTTAAAGACAACAGAATCAATGTGATCTTTTAGAATACTACATCTTGAAGTGTATCAGGAGCAGGTTCTACTTGTGGTTCATGTGCAAGCTCTTCTTGATCTCCCAAAACAGGCTGTTCTTCTTGAGAGATGTCAGGTTGAATAGCAGGCTGCACTAGAGTTTGTTGCCTTGAAGATGCTCTTGTTGAGCTGGATTATGTATCAGATTCATTATAATGTATCATCAGTTGATCGGCAACCATAACGGAGAGACGTTGTGAATCTCTGACGTCCATGGCTATAAAAGAAAACTCAACATGATAACTAACATTAGATGAATTAAAAGTCAACATCCTTATGCCATAGTGAATCTAGTGCAACATAGTGCAATGCCATGAAGTGCAAATGTTTGATATAATGCAATAGTCCATTTCAAAGATCGAAGATTATCCGGAGTGACCATCATTGCTGACCATCCCAGTGAGCCGTGTATCGTGGAACATGTGTTAAGAAGCTCTTAAAGCTTGAAGCGTCAAGCTAAGGAGGATAAAGAACCAAATTTCCATTAAGGGAGTGGTTTGGTACCGAACCATATCCATAGTGAAAATTGTCCGGTTTTTCTTTCTTTCCCCCTTTCTTGGTTCGATTTCCATTGGTCTGACCACAATTCAAAAATGTGCATCGATCTATGCCTCCCCCAATCGATGTTCCAACCATGTCACCTGCCTATGTGAGCCTGGATTTGAAGTTGAAGGATTTGTTGGGTTTAAGGTTTCAATTTTGAAAATCTGGGGTTAGCGTTCGTGTGACGTAGGTAATTTGAAATGAGATGTACTTTGGGGGCACATGATATCTGTCCTTTTAACCTAGAAAAAGTCAGTGAGATTGGACAAGTTGCACTTGGAAAATATCAAAGCAGATAATCCAAGAGAATAGCCAGAAGACTCAAGGGTGTGGTTAAACCAAGTCTAGAAACTAAAAAAAGTACACCGCTCACAAAACAAAGGGAATTTTCCCTTTGTCTCTGAACCATCTATGGTTCGTAACCGACCTATAATATCTTAGGGGATGGTCCCATCTTCTCACCGCATGCTAGCCAAGGTCCTAAAAACCCGTTCCCAAGCTCCAATTATCATTCGCATGTTGTGTTCCATCATTCTCCACGAGCTATTCAGATGAGCTACTTTAGCCTTTCACCGATCCATAAAGCGGACTTAGAAACAAGCAAATTATGGCTCAAACAACTTAGTAACCACTAAGCTAACAGTAAGGCAACAATATTCAAACATCCAATATCCATTTTGGTGAAGTTGTATGAGTCGCTACCGACCCATAGAGATTGTTGAGCTGGCCATGTCTTCTTCTTCAGCAACTGCTGACAGATCATGGAGAATGTGGGTTTGGACATGCTTGAAGCTTTCTTGCTGACCTACACCTATAAATAGACCGTGGGAGGCTTCATTTAGAGGATCCTTTTGGAGTTTCTTGCAATTGTATTAATTTCTTGTAATAGCTTACTGCTCGATGATGAACCATGAGAACATCAGTTATACTTTCAGCAACAAAATGGGAAGGATTGTTAAGTGGACGTAGGCACACTTGGCTGAACCACTATAAATCGTTTGTTTATTGTTTATTGCTCATTTTTCATTTATAATTCATCATTTTATTTTTCTACATATCCTATTGGGTATTTGTGCCAATTTTGAAGCAAACAGCTACATCTTATAGCCAGAGACCACATCCTAATCTTGGTTTCCCTCATGCTCGAATCTATGCCACTCCATAAGGCCAGGATACCATACTCATTTCCTACGAGTCTAGAGTAGATCACCATCCTAATATCTAGAGTCATGTCTTATGGCTCAAGTGAACATTCTCATAACCTCTTCTTTATGAGCACACATCAAAATCTCTGAGTTACCAATGATCCCTTCTGCACACGTTTAGTAGAACACATCCTACGTCCTACTCTACTAGTTCCCCTCATTGAACTTACGTCCTCGGACCATCATCAAAACTCTAACCTTGAGTTGTCTTCAACCAGAACTTCTCTAGAATATTTTTGAAAGTCATAAAAGTCCACAGTCTTACTCCAGAAATTATCTTTCTACTTCCTCGTGTAGTTCTGAAGTAGAACACCTATCATTCCATGAAGAATCAACATCTTTCTTCAATGTCATCATATCGATCGATCACAGCCATATCTCCCAAATACAGCATTAAATCAGTGCAAGGTCAGTTGGGCATTCTTCCCCATGCACCCCTCTACCACGTCACCAAAAATAAGATTATCAATACCAACCCATCTAGTTTAGTATTTAGCCAAAATTTGGCTAATTACTAAACCAGTTCAATTCCAAGTCGCCCACATGTCCATAATCCAAATCCCTAAATAGCTCCCTCGAAGTCACCAAGTCTAAATGGATCGATCGTGGGATGGTACGATAGTGAATCCACATCGAATCTCCCTTGCTCCAGCTCGAAGCCTCCATCGCCCAAGCCCGAATTTTCCACCATGCAGCCCCAAAATCAATTTAGTTCCTTCCTTCTTCTCTACACAAGTGCATATTTTCACTTTACACCCCAAAACATGGATAGATTGTGACCCATATGGATCACTACTAATCCATATAACCTAGGCAAATTTTTGCCTAGGTTACATCCTCGACGTTGCCTTCCTATTTTAGTTAGTTTCACTACATCGTATTGCATGAAGTCTTCGTTGAAACTCCTCAAGTAACTCTAAATCGACTCTATCCATTTTGTTCCATCGATCAGAGTCTTTATCGCTTATGCAATCTTATTTGGATGATCATCTTTATGGCCATTCCATATACACATGACTCCGCTCCTATGGATCGTCCCTAACACTAATCGCCTTCGACCGGCATTTTCAACCTAGTAATCTCCTAAACATACATACATTTAAGCAATACTTACATACATCACAAAAAAGCATTCATATCAACCAATTTAGCTTTAACATCAAATTATCCTAGATTTAGCCTATTTTATAAAATGGAGTATCCATAAGCACATATGCATAGAATCCATCAAGGCATCATTTTTATATATTTGATTTCCATTTCAAAAGTGAGCTAAACCTAGATCTATCAAAAATCACATTTTTTATCTTTAAAAATCATCTTAAAAACACTATTTATTACTAAATCAATAAGTTGGGTAGAGTGAGGAATAGAGATCACTCACGTAGATGAAGAATTAACCCAAAATCACCAAATAACTATCATATGATTCAGGCATTATATGCATGGATAATAAGGCTCTAATTCCTAAGATCTTATAGATCCCCTTTGATAATCTCACTTTTATCACTTAACCAAGCTGATTAAATTGAAGAAATGATGGTGTCTAGGTCTATTTTGGATTAGTGGAGGTTAGGAGGTAACTGAAAGCGAAGAGAAATGATTACTAGCTGCTAATGGAGGCTGATATTGGCCCTAATCCTGAGTTGGGTTAATGGGCCACACTAATAACCCTTTAGTTACTTGCTAATCTACATAAAATCGGTCCAAACTTCAAACAGCCATATGTCCAAAATCGTAAGTCCTAAGACCACTCTACAAAATAGGAAACTATCATATCTTTCATTTGGAAGTGGCTTCAGATGCTAGTTCGGCTCTTGTCAAAAGTTATACGCCTTACAAGAATTTCCATGTTAAAACCGTCCAATAAAAATTCTTAGGGTGTAAGATGTCACTATCTATCATTATTCGAAGTTATAGCCTCATACGATCCAATTTGGATTTTAAAAATAATATTTTATGACCCTTTGATACATAAAATAAGACTCATTGCAATATATATGTATAGTGTGTGTGTGTATATGCATACTTACTCTTTAAATGTTCCTAGTCATGATTTATCGAGAAAAATATACTGATATGTCCATTGAGACTAGGGTATGGAACGCTCTTCATAGGATTGACAGTACATTACTCACGACCATTAGGGGAATCAATGGGTTTACGTACTTGAAACAATCAAAAAACGACTCGACGAGAGTTTTCTATAGGTTAATACAACTATGTCAAAATATAAGATCTTTTGGTAGCAACGTACTGTAATCTTCAGGCTTAGGTGTACTGTCAATCTTAAGTAGGTAGGCTATACTTTGATTGTAGTTAAACACATGGCATAACAACCATGCTATAATAATAATTGGGTATATGTTGAACTGCTTGAAGTGAAACACTACCCAAGAGAGGATTTGTCTCCTTTGTGATAGAGATTAGTACCACCGTAATTGGTAGTCAATCTAAGGTCAAAATCGCTAGCCATAATAAATCATTTAATCGATAAATGCTATCAAATTGAACCATGGACTTCAAAGTGGTCTACGCAATTAAATAAATAAATATATATATATATATATATCAATAGAGTTTGACTTTGGACCTAACTCTATATATCTAAGTGATATAAAGATGATTAAAAGAATACCTGTACAAAATGTCATTACTAGGTAAGCCTATTATGAATTAGAAATTGGATTTTGCCTAATTGATATATAAGTGTTGAACTTACTAAATACTATACTTCGGAAAAATTTGTACAAGCTTCGGTGTCTATATTATTTAAATATTAATTATGGATCAAGTTCATACCAGAGAGTCAAGAAGACCGTGTTGTTATTAATCCTAAATTTAACAATGTAGAGTTATATTATAAATGTTATAAATTAATAATAAAGTTAATTAAAATATTGTATTAAATTTTTATATCAATTTTAATTATTTGTTTAATCTTAAAAATCAATCAAAACGATGTATAAAGGTTGCATGTCAGTTCAATCAAAAAATGAGCTTAAATAAATTTATTTATTTGTTTATTAAAGGAGTTAATTAGGCATTTTGACCAGGTAAAGGAACCAACATGAGGTCGCCATAACAAGAGAGCGGAGAAGGGGACATAGTTTTCCAGGGTTTGAGAGAAAAGAGGGAGATATTTGATATATGGTATTGTATAAATAGTTGGCCTCCATTCTTATTCTCTGTACACTCAGAAAAACAAAATCTTTGCTCCTAGGTAACATTGATGAAGCCAAGTGATGGCATTGTAGCCTATAGCCAAGGAGACAGAGGTGAGAACTAAATAAGCGACGTGTTCAATAATTGATAAGATCGTCAGGAGGAGGTAATTCCTTATTTTAATATATTTAATTATAAATATATATTCACATGTCTATAGTTCCCTATACATATTTCAGCTATATTTAATTTTAAAAAACTAATTTTTATAACAAATTGATAAAGTAAAATGTTTATAATATATTACATATATAAAATTTAGTTTCAACTTTTTTTAATTTTTGTAATTTTATAATCTAGAATATATATGTATATACTAATATAAATATTTTAATACATCTAAAAGTTTTCATATATTTAAAACCGTTAAACTATTTTTGATTTTAATGTTTGTTAAAAGAAAATTATTCATGTTTGCACTTGGCCTAAAATAAAAAAATTAATTTTTATACATATGTACATACATAACGTAATTTTAATATGGAAATTCTTAATAAAAAAGTCAAAATTTTCTTAAAGCATTCAGTTTCCAATAAAAAACCAATATTTTATTTTATTTTGTCAAACAAGTTTAAAATTTGAAAGCTTTGCGATTTTCAAAAATTAAGTCCAATCGAATTTTAGATAGACAGCTATATTTTTTTCTCATTGCTAAAATGAAAAATTAATTTATATATTATTAGATTTTATTTTGACATGGTTAAACCTATTTAAATTTGGATTCTAAAATTATTATACATATATATATATATATATATATTCAAATATTTGTAAATGAATATATATATATATATATATTAAATATAAATATGTATAAATCAAAGAATATATGTTTCAATAAAAATGTATATGTATTTATTTATAACATTATACTATGTATATATATGTATAATATATATATATGATTGATAATTAAATATAAATAGCCGAATAAAAAACAAAAATAATAATTTATATTAGTGCAAATATAATTATAGTTATTTGATGTATGTGTGTATCCCTTTGACATCCTTATAGACACACGATTATTACCTATACATTTTTTAACTGTAAGTCACAATAGTTAATTATACACATGTCCCCATATTATCCCTAGGTTAGAGTATACATTTTAATATTTTTATGACATTAGTATTATGAATATGAACATATTAGAATATAAGAGCTAGATTAACAGTAAAACATTATTATTAAAAATAAATAATAAATAAATATCTTAAATAAAATTAAATAAATTAAAATACCCAAAATGATATAGTATAAAATATATTATTCACATAAACACAAAATATGACCTTGTACAAATTAATAAAAGGATTCTTTTTTTGAAATTCACCAATTTTATTTGTTGGCAATGCTTCCGATCCAACAGTGATATCAAAGCTAGGTTGTGTTTATGTGAATAATTAATTTACATGTAGGTTAGTCCTTTTAGAAATACAATTAGATAGGTATGCAGGAGAAATGTGCTTGAACTAATGAGAATGTTACACTAATTAATTAATATTCTCATGAGTAAACATCTCAATCCTTGGTCTTTACCTAGCTCGTTAAAGTGGTCTATTCCAAGGGTGTGCCTTTGTGAAAAGCTTAGAAATATTTTAAGTGTAACGACCTGCCATTTCGAACCATTCAAATCGACAATCATCCACACATGTCATACTTGAATTGCTCAAAACAACAGATTGTTAATTTATATTTGGCAAAACTTAGCATATACAGTAAATAAATCAATCATAGAATCACAGACACAGAGTACTATAACAACAAGCAGCGGAATAGATAAATAGTAGTTCATGAAGCTACTACAGAACATCAGAGTCTGAAACAAATACAACAGAAAATCCCAAGTACAAAGAAGTCGCTAATACAATAGAAACCGACAAGTCTGACATAAATAACAAGAAATAACTGAAAGCTGAATAGATATAAGACAGATCTTCAAGTAAAGCTCCAAACTCCAAAGGCGAGTCTCAAATGCTGTAACACTTAGTTTGACCCGAGCATAAAGCAAAACACAAAACACTCGAGTCAGGATTAATATTCTTATGCCAGTAAATCAACTCAAATGAAATGTCCAAATGAAATGCAAATAACTTAAAGGATGTCTAGGATTCCCATCCTTCAAGGATCCGTTAAACCATCTACATACATAGTACAATACACTACATAAATAATGTCTACAGTAAAGTAAAATATTAAAATAGTGTTAAGGCGTTACTCATATCCTCCTTAACACATTTTATGTATTCTCGTAGTCTATATAGATACTATAAGCTCCACCAAACTAGTGGGATACTCAGAGAGCACTCCATAGGTACAGTACAAACCAAACTCGTAGAGGGCGCGATAAGGCATGTGACAAGGCATGCGAGGCAATGCCAGGGTAGGATTCTACCGTTTTCACTCCCGGACTGGTGGTAACGTATAACAGCTACTACCGCCCACCTCGAGACACACCCCCAAATAAAAGATTCACCCAATCAAATCACAAAGTAATAGAAAGGTATCAAAGAAATGTGCCCGATAGGAGGAGTGACTCCACTTGGCCCGGTATAGATCCTATTTTAGCCACATCAAGCAGACTCGAGGGAGTCAGAGCTGCGTTTATACCTCATATAAACATTGCCAAACCATCCTACTTCGTTCTGGAATCTCCACCACGTGCACAGTTGTTAAAGTGGTTTTCGGTATTGGCAAAAAGTATGACAATATCTGATCCCGGTCTCATTAATAACCAAACGCTTATTTCACACCGTGGTCAATTTGATTTCAAACAGTTCTTACTTCATATCAAAATATCGTATACATTTCAAAATAATATCACTTTCGAAATTACATTCACTTTAAATCATATTCACTTTAAATCATATTCATTTCCAAAATCATAACCACAAAATAGGTTAAACCATCATATCAAAGTATTCACATTTAAATCCATTGAATCTAAATCATAATAGTTCCAACTTAAACAGTTTAAATATGGAAAATAGTCTATATATATATATTGAAATAGTTATAAATTACAAATAGTTTATATATTTAAAAATAGGTTATAGAATAAAATAGTTTATATATATTAAAAATAGTTTATATATTACAAATATATATCAAAGATAGTTTCAAGTTAGAATTGTTTCTTCCAATTTCACAAATCACTTCACATCAACTTTAGTTCCAAAATTCAATTAAAATCCATCTCAGTTCAACAATTTCAATTAAAAAGGTTAAAGGTTCAATTCAAATTCTCATTAAACCATTTTAACATATATCGATTTCAAATCCAGGTTTGAACTACAAATTTAAAATCACTTCCAATTAAATAGATTTCAAAGTTTAAATATTCAAACATTGACAATAACTCAATTTGATAAATTTCATTTATATTTAAAAATTCAACTTTTATTTTATTTAAATTCGAAAAATATTCACTTAATCATTTTTAATAGCATTTAAATAAAATCTCAAATTACAAATTTAAATCAATATTACATATCCAATTTTAATTTTATTTAAATTTGAAATTATTCCCTTAATCACCTTTTTATAAATATTTAAATAAAATCTCAAATTTCAAATTAAATCAAAATTAAATATTCGATTTTATTTAAATTTGAAAATATTCATTTAATCACCTTTAATTTAATCAAGTTATAAAATCATACCTTCAAAATCTCAAAATCAATAAGTTTCCAACCAATTCTTATTTGTATTCAATTCTTAAACAAATTAAATTTCAAATTAACTTAATTTATCTTCCCAACCTTTATTTTATTAAAGTTATTACAAAATCAATTTTCAAAATTTTAATATAAATTGTAAATAAATATTTAAACATATTTTATATGTTAATTAAATTAAATTTTATTCAATTATTATTATATTAAGTTTTATTAAATTAAAACTTATTATTAAATCTACTTTAAATCTTAATTATTTATTTTAAAAATAATAAAGTTATAAGTAAAATTTTATAATTTAAAATTTCAAACTTAACTTATAATTTTAAAATTTCCAAAACATATAATTTTTAAAAAAAAAATCTAAACAAAATATCTTTATATTATATTTTTAAAATCAATATTTATTAAAAACCATATATTTCCTTTTAAAACTTTGGGAATCATTTTTTCAAAATAGACCAACGGTGTATGTATACAATTTTCTATCTTATGGTCAAGTGATACGGATATTTATCATTTCAATCCACAATTTAAATTTTTACGGGTATATACCATTTCAACCCGCAATCCCAAAATTCAAATTAATAAAATCACTTGGGTTTATCATTTCAACCCATAATGATTTTACCTTAATCTATAATATCGTTCGGGTATGTATCATTTCAACCCATAGGGAATTCCTAACTAACAGGGAACTTGCAGAGTGAGAACAATAAAATAACATAACATATCGATGGCAAATATGATCATAATTAACCATTTATATAATATATATATATATATACTAACAGGTTATTAGTGTCAATATTGTCAATCAACATAGGTAAACAAATGCAAATAATAACATATCATATTTAACAATTAATTACTAACAAATTTAAATTTAACAACATATTTCAATCGTCATTTCATGTGAATTAAATTTAATAATATAAGAATGTTAATCGTGAGTAATCACACACCTTTCAAGGCTAGAGAAAACCACGAGAATGGGAAGCACAGACACGGATACGCACGGACAAGCTAGAGTTGCAGAAATAATCTCCGGACAGCAACGGAAATAAGCAAAGCAAGGTGAACACGACAAACAAAGCAAGCTGATAACTTAGAATCGATGAAAAACAAATCAAAACTAGCTTGATATCAATGGAAACAAATATATATATATATATATATATATATATATCTATATATAATCTTTAAAACCAATATTCAGTTTAAAACATATATTAAAATAAAAACTTCATATTATATTTTTAAAACTCAATATATACTAAAACATAAATAATAAAATCAAAATATCTATATAAAAAAAATTAAAATCAATGTTTAAAATATATATCCTCTTTTTTTTTATATAAAGCAAAATTGCAGTGGGCTTTCGGCACTACTTTGGAGGGGCTGCTAACATTCGATGTTGTGTCATTTGAGGCGGCTGACGATGGGACTGGCATGGTTGATGGGATGGAAGTGGAAGCGAACGGCTATGAGTGTGGGTGTGCATGCTCGGTGGTGGAGATGTTTGGTCGGAGGGAGTAGTCTCGGGTCAGGGTGCAATGGAGGAGGTTGGTGCGTGATGTCTGGATGGTCGGAGCGGACGGGAAGGAGAAGGTGACAGCTGCTGTGGTAGGTCGGGTCTGCGCACAGGTGGGAGGAAGATGGCGGTGCCTGTGTGGCAAGCTGTTGCTCGGTGCATGGGTTTGCGACAAGGCTAATGGAGGCAAGGCGCTAGGGGCAGAGTGTCGGCTATGGAGGTGGCTGTCGGAGATATAGGCGTGAGCTAGGCTGTCGGTGGATCTAAGTGGAACGAAAGGCGGAGGGGATGACTGCTACTATGTGCTGTCAGGGCTATGCCGCATGGGAAGGAGGAGGAAGGCTGTGTTTGTTTTGGTGGTTGCAGCCAGAAGATGGTGGTTGCGAGTTCGAATCTTGGGTGAAGTTCTGGTGGCGCTGGCTCAGGTCAATGGTGGAGTGGATGGAGTACAGGCGGGGATAGGGAGGGCATTGTGGAAGCGGATGCAAGGTGGAGCGACCAAGGTCGAGGGTGGGTTTTCTATTGAAAAGAAACGAGCAGTTTTACTAAAGCAAATATATATAAACTACATATATTCCATTTTCTTTTTATGAAGCAGAGAACGAAGAGAATATGGAACCAAATGAACCAGAATATAAATTAAACCAATGGGAATAACAAAATCCATGAGAATTGAATTCAGGAATAATAAATGGTTAGTGGCTAATGGTTCCCCCGGGACAAATAAAAGGACACAGAGAAACCCAAAAGATCCAAATGCGGAACTGATACGGCTAATCGTTTCGCAGATTTCACCACGTACCGGACACCAAAATGCAAAAATGAATATACTATGGAGATCAGCACAACGAGACAAACAGAATGGTACATAGATATGAGTGACATGGCCCATCTATCAAAACTCGATATTCGTTGCTGAAACTGCTGCTAAAACGTCAAAAATAAAATAAACGGAGCTAGCGCGGTCCAAATTTGGCGAAACAAAATATGAGGTCTTACTCGGAAAATGATAAGCATTGTTCTTATATAAAAATATCCAGGTTTTAAAAATATTTAATTTTCATCTAATTTCAACTGATTTTAAATTGAAATTGAAAATTACACAACCAAACAAGCTTCCTTATATTTCGATGAAAATCTGATACTTACTACGTTTAAATAGACGCATAACAAATATCTAATTTCCATTGGAAAAATTAATTGTTTATTTTTCATAAATATTTAGTTAATTACGTTATTTAAAATCATTAAAATTTTCGGGTCGTTACACTCTCCCACATTCAAAACTTTTCGTCCCCGAAAAGGAACGAGATAAGAGAATAGAAGCAACAAAAGGAAAGATAGATTCAAAATACATAGTACCATATACAACAATTAATTTAAAACTATATAAATTTTGTTTTTAGTTAATTTACATCCATTTATTATTATCATTCTAATTAGCTCACTTTTAATTATTTTTCATTCATATCCAATTTATTTACATTCACTCTTTCTTTATAACTTAGGTTCATTTTTTTTCAAAACAAATTTTATTTTATTTAACTCATTGATTTATTATCTGTTTAGTTTCTTAAGTTCATATTTATCTACCTAAATAGCATTCTCCTTTTATTATTCAATTTATTCATATCTTGCAACATAGATTAAGTGTATAAACATTTATTATAACCACTAAAAAAATTATTTAAAAATTTCCCTAACAAAATTTCATTTTTGGACATCTTATTACTCATACTTATATTATATATTATTTAATTACATGCTCACATTACATTTTAACTTTTGAATTTTTCAGGTAAGTTATATAGGTTTTAGAATGCAATTGAGAACTATACAAATTAATTTTATAATAGTTCAACTGTTCAAGTTGTTTCAATTCCATTTCTCATTTTAGACACTCCAATTATTCAAAATTTCTGCTTCATTCAATAATTGAAACCCATCACTTAACATAAAACTTGAGAGTTAAATTTTCGGTTTCACTTTAAACCATTTTGAAATAAATATATACATACATATATATATATATATATTATACATCAAATCATACCCAAGAAATTCAAATCAAATCTATTTTCCAAAACAAAAGTGTAGCAAAGCTACTAAGTGGCCTCTCCACTTTGAGACTCGAAAATGAATGTCGATGATGCTGTAGTGATCACCGAAATTATTTTCCAGTGACAAAAGAGGAGAGTACTGATTTACTTCTTTTAAAATTCTTTGAAACAATTTTCATTCGAAAATACTTTCAAATATTATATTTCCCAAAACCTTGAAAACCAAATTTGAACAGCACCGAAAATTTAATTCTTAAACCCTTAATTTAAATTCATTTCATTTGCAAATCAGATTTATAAACCATGTTTATAGGATTTCATCTCTTTATAACATACAACAATAGTTAATGATTTAGGAATGTTAACAAAACAATAAATGATAATCTAGTACTATCATTTCTAAAAACCAATTCATTTAACTATCAAATTTCAGAAAATTATACTTTTATACATAAAATATAATCATACATAAAATTATTTCATTTATCGATTTTGAAAACAAAATCGTGTTAGTTTACTCTGTTCAAGTGTTTGGAATTCCTATCGATAGCGTTGGCTAGACGAACCGATCGAAACCCAAAATTCAAACTTAACAACTCTAACAACACGGTATAAAACATTTTTATATCAATTACAAATATACTCCCTTATAGGATGATTCAAGGATGGATTTTAGAACAAGGATAAAGATTCAAATTTAGAGGGACCCTAATCAAAGAGAATTCTAACCAAGAAGATAGGCTCGAAAGGAAGATAAAATAATTAAATTACAAAAGAGAAAAGATGGATAGACTTATATTAATCGCGGCGACCTTAACTGGGTCAACCGAGACTCCATGAATAAGATCGATGCAGAATTCAATTTCCCGCTTAGAAGGAAGAGAAGTGACTTCACCAAAGACATCCGGATAATCTCTAACTATCGGGATGGAGTCAGATCACTAGGTTGAGCATTAAGCGAACATATAAAACTACCTGCATAATCGTGAGGCAATCGACAAAGATCATAAGAGAATTATCCTGGTCGTCTACTAGAGAAACTATTCAGGCTTTGTAAGAAATAACAGCATCAAAATGAGGACGTAGAAATCTCCGGTGAATTGACGCTGTTGTAAAGGAGTATCACCCCTTTACAAATCATACAGAGGTTGGCGGGATCGCCGATGGGATTAGTCACACTAGGATGAAGTTGCCAATTGACATTACAAGGTTTGCCCAAATTTATTATAGAGATCAACAGAAATGTTGCTATAGGATGCTCCAGTATCAAAAGAACATGAACAGGAAAAGGACAAGAATGGATTTCAGAACAAAGGGGAAAGTTCCAAAATTCAAAAGAAATCCTTATCCAGGAGGATCCTAACGAAGATTTTCAAGCTTGATCGAAGATGATTTTGCAATTAATTTTACTCATTCTAGGGCATTACTACCCTATACCTAATGATTTTTTACTCCATATGCTAAGTTTTGCCTAAACCAGAGCTCTAATACCACTTGTAACGACCTACTATTTCATATCATTCAAATCGACAATCATCCACACATATCAGACTTGAATTGCTCAAAACAACATATTGTTAATTTATATTTGGAAAAACTTAGCATATACAGTAAATAAATCAATCACAGAATCACAGACACAGAGTAATATAAATAAGCAGCGGAATAGATAAATAGTAGTTCATGAAGGTACTACAGAACATCAGAGTCTGAAACAAATACAACAGAAAATCCCAAGTACAAAGAAGTCGCTAATACAAAAGCAACTGACAAGTCTGACATAAATAACAGGAAATAACTAAAAGCTAAATAGATATAAGACATATCTTCAAGTAAAGCTCCAAACTCCAAAGGTGAGTCTCAAATGCTGTGACACTTAGTCTGACTTGAGAATAAAGCAAAACACAAAACACTCGAGTCAGGATTAACATTCTTATGCCAGTAAATCAACTCAAGTGAAATGTCCAAATGAAATGCAAATAACTTAAAGGATGTTTGGGGTTCCCATCCTTCAAGGATCCGTTAAACTATCTACATACATAGTACAATACGCTACATAGATAATGTCTACTGTAAAGTAAAATATTAAAATAGCGTTAAGGCATTACCCATATCCCCCTTAACACATTTTATATATTCCCGTAGTCTATACAGATACTGTAAGCTCCACCAAACCAGTGGGATACTCAGGGAGCACTCCATAGGTATGGTAGGTACAAACCACACTCGTAGAGGGCGTGACAAGGCATGCGAGGCAATGCCAAAGTAGGATTCTACCATTTGCACTCCCGGACTGGTGGTAACACATGGCAGCTACTACTGCCCACCTCGGGACACACTCCCAAATCAAAGGTGCACCCAATCAAATCACAAAGTAATATAATGGTATCGAAGAATTGTGCCCGATAGGGGTAGCGACCCCACTTGGTCTGGTATAGCTTCTGTTTTAGCCACATCAAGCAGACTCAAAGGAGTCAGGGTTGTGTTCATACCTCATATAGACGTCGCCAAACCATCCTACTTCGTTTTGGAATCTCCACCACGTGCACAGTTGTTAAAGTGGTTTTGGTATTGGTAGAGAGTATGACAATATCCGATCCTGGTCCCTTTAACAACCAAACGCTTATTTCCACCATGGTCAATTTTATTTCAAACAATTCTTACTTCATATCAAAATAATGTATACATTTCAAAATCATATCACTTTCAAAATCACATTCACTTTAAATCATATTCATTTCCAAAATCATAACCACAAAATAGGTTAAAACATCATACTAAAGTATTCGCATTTAAATCCATTGAATCTAAATCATAACAGTTCCAACTTAAACAGTTTAAATATTGAAAATAGTGTGTGTGTGTGTATTAAAAATATTTTATATATTAAAAATATATATCGAAGATAGTTTCAAGTTAGAATTGTTTCTTCTAATTTCACAAATCACTTCACTTCAACTTTAGTTCCAAAATTCAATTAAAATCCTCTCAGTTCAACAATTTCAATTAAAAAGGTTAAAGGTTCAATTCAAATACTCATTAAACCATTTTAACTTGTATCGATTTCAAATACAGGTTTGAACTACAAATTTAAAACCACTTCCAATTCAATAGGTTTCAAAGTTTAAATATTCAAACATTGATAATAACTCAATTTGATAAATTTCATTTATATTTAAAAATTCAACTCTTATTTTATTTGAATTTAAAAATATTCACTTAATCATTTTTAATAACATTTAAATAAAGTCTCAAATTACAAATTAAATCAATATTACATATCCAATTTCAATTTTATTTAAGTTTGAAATTATTCCCTTAATCACCTTTTTATAAATATTTAAATAAAATCTCAAATTTCAAATTAAATCAAAATTAAATATTCAATTTTATTTAAATTTGAAAATATTCGTTTAATCACCTTTAATTAAATCAAGTTATAAAATCATACCTTCAAAATCTCAAAATCAATAAGTTTCCAGTCAATTCTTATTTGTATTCAATTCTTAAACAAATTAAATTTCAAATTAACTTAATTTATCTTCCCCACCTTTATTTTATTAAAGTTATTAAAAAATCTATTTTCAATTTTTTTTATAAATTGTAAATAAATATTTAAACATATTTTATATTTTAATTAACAGGAAAATAGACACAGGGAAGAAGTTACAAAAAAATTTAGTCTCAGAGACAACAAGTTTACTTTTTAGTCTGAAGGACACTTTCTAGTGTAAACAGAAAATGATAGTTACAACTATCATTCTGTGATTTACACTAGAAAATGTCCTTCAGCCTAAAAAGCAAACTTCTTGTCCCTGTGACTAAATTTTTTTGCAACTTCTTCCTTGAGCCTAAAAACCCCTTTAATTAAATTAAATTTTATTAAATTATTATTATATTAAGTTTTATTAAATTAAAACTTATTATTAAATCTACTTTAAATCTTAATTATATATTTTAAAAATAATAAAGCTATAAGTAAAATTTTATAATTTAAATTTTCAAACTTAACTTATAATTTTAAAATTTCCAAAAATATAATTTTAAAAAAATCTAAATAAAATATCTTTATATTATATTTTTAAAATCAATATTTATTAAAAACCATATATTTCCTTTCAAAACTTTGGAAATCATTTTTTCAAAAATAGACCAACGGTATCCATATATAATTTTCTATCCTATAGTCAAGTGATACAGATGTTTATCATTTCAATCCGTAATTTAAATTTTTACGGGTATATATCATTTCAACCTGCAATCCCAAAATTCAAATCAATAAAATTGCTTGGGTTTATCATTTCAACCCATAACGATTTTCCCTTAATCTATAATATCGTTCGGCTATGTATCATTTCAAACCATAGAGAATTCCTAACTAACAAGGAACTTGCAAAGTGAGAACAATAGAATAATAATAAAATAACATAACATATCAATGGAAAATATGATCATAATTAACCATTTATAATATATATATATATATACACACTATAGGTTATTGGTGTCAATATTATAAATCAATATATGTGAACAAATGCGAATAATAACATATCATATCTAACAATTAATTACTAACAAATTCAACTTTAACTACATATTTCAATCATCATTTTAAATGAATTATACTAAATATAAGAATGTTAATCGTGAGTGATCGCTCACCTTTCGAGGCTAGAGAAAATAAAGAGAATGAGAAGCACGCACACAGATATGCACGAACAAGCTAGAGTTGTGGGAATAATCTTCGGACAGCAATGGAAACAAGCAAAGCAAGGTGAACACGATGAACAAAGCAAGCTGATAACTTAGAATCGACGAAAAAAAATCAAAACTAGCTTGATATCAATGGAAACAAATATATATATATATATATATATATATTATATCTTTAAAACCAATATTCAGTTTAGAACACATATTAAAATAAAAACTTCATATTATATTTTTTAAAATCAATATTTATTAAAACATATATAATAAAATCAAAATATCTATATTTATAATATTTTAT
Source organism: Allium fistulosum (assembly GCA_030737815.1). Taxonomy (NCBI): domain Eukaryota; kingdom Viridiplantae; phylum Streptophyta; class Magnoliopsida; order Asparagales; family Amaryllidaceae; genus Allium; species Allium fistulosum. The sequence goes on along the minus strand of CM060907.1, from coordinate 588,104,932 downwards.
TAAAAAACAATGTTTAAAATATATATCCTCTTTTTTTCTATATATATATATATAAAGAAAAACTACAGTGGGATTTCGGCACTGCTTCGGAGGGGCTGCTGGCATTCGGTGTTGTGTCATTTGAGGCGGCTGACGAGGGGACTGGCATGGCTGATGGGAAGGAAGTGGAAGCGAACGGCTATGAGTGTGGGTGTGCATGTTCGATGGTGGAGATGTTTGGTCGGAGGGAGTAGTCTCGGGTCAGGCTGCAATGGAGGAGGGTTGGTGCGTGATGTCTGGATGGTCGGAGCAGACGGGAAGGAGAAGGTGACAACTGTTGTGGTAGGTCGTGTCTGCGCATAGGCGGGAGGAAGATGGCAGTGCTTGTGTGGCGAGACTACAGCTCGGTGCATGGGTTTGCCGCCAAGGCTGATGGAGGCAAGGCGCTAGGGGTGGAGTGTCGGCTATGGAGGTGGCTTTCGGAGATGTAGGTGTGAGCTAGGCTGTCTGTGGAACTAACTAGATCGAAGGGCGGAGGGGACGACTGCTGCTCTGCACTGTCAGGGGCTGTGGTGGGTGGGAAGGAGGAGGAAGGCTGCGTTTGTTCTGGTGATTGCGGCCAGAAGATGGTGGAGCGAGTTCGGATCTTGTGACGACTCGGGTTTTGCCCGCTCGAAAATCAACATCCGTACTTCACATTGTACTAGAATGCCGCAGATTCGACCGTTCAAATCCGATTCGCCGGAGCTATAACAACATTAAGTAAATAACACAGCGGAAGAAAAGAATAATACATTGATATACAATATCTGATACAACAGAGTGATACAATGAATATCAATATACATCAGAGATATGATACAAGAAATAGCAGCGGAAAAGAAAAGATAACAACAGCAGCGGAACAATATCAATAGAAGTGATAACTCCAAAATGATCTTCAGACAAGAATGAATCCACAACTCCAAGATAAGCAACTCCGATGAATGAACTAGCTCCAGATAATCTAATAAACCTGAATATCTGAAAACCCCAACTCTAGACTGCTCGTGTGGAAAATTATGAGCACCCAGAGTTTAGGAAAGGAACAATAAACTCCGGATCAGTCATGGGACTGGTGTGAGCAACAAAAACAGTTTAACTTTAAACAACAGCAAAAGAATTTTAAACATTGAAATCCACAATGCTTTTGGAAAATGAAACTACCATAAGACCTCCCGCCACACACACAATGCAAACGCAGAATTGGAGGAGATTTCTTCTTATGATAGTCAAACATGCTTACTACGCAAAATCAATTGAATATTATCATTAGTGCATAGTGTAGAAAAACATTTCGAAAGTATAATATTAATCTTAGCCAACATACGACCAGTATCGTATGCCTACTATAACTACTATGTTCAATAGTAGGTTACCGCCACATTCCATAGCAGGTAATACAACTAAAACCGTACAAGTTCCGTATTGTTTCTTTGGATTTTCCAACAAATGGTCAGGCTAAGGAACTTCCTTCCGCCGCATGGGATCGCCTCTGGCGGGACGTCCCGAGAGACAAACTGCTCTCTGCCAAACAAGGCCGGGTTACCCCTGTAACAGGTAACTCACGAATATGCCACCTCCCGGTCCTTTGGGACCTTTATCCGAGCTCGGTATCCAACATCACACATCATAAAGAAAGTGTATCCACATGAGTAAGTATCAGGGCTCCATACCATAATACCACCCCTTTCCAGAAGGAAATGACATACCCTAAAGGGCGCGACCCTCATAACCTTGCCGCAACGATCCTGTTTCGACCATTTCCGGGTAGTGAGGTCCTGACGAAGTCTCGTCCACAAAGCTACACTTTGTCACAAAGCCATGCTTTGGGTCAACAGATGATCAACCTATGATCACAAAGATAAATGATCAAACAAATGATCATATCACAAATGATCAAACGATGATCATCACACAGCTACACTCAGCATGTCACATTACCAAATTGGGATATATCGCTGATAACTTCAACTACATAACATCTGAGCTCGTACGTCTCAGAGAATGGTGTTAAGCTAAGAGAATAAATTCTCTGCCACCAACAGAAATGTATTTGAAAGAAATTTGCTTTATATCTCAAAGTGTAATGTCAGACATACAATCCATACAAGTCTGTTCCGGGATCGAACAGAACCGAAGGCACTTCTCACGAAGCCCTTGCAAATCCGGATAATTTCCAATCACGTCCGGACTTCCCGTCACTAAGGATGATAAAACCTCTATATCGGGGATCAGCCGATGCAGAGTAACTCGACGGTAATCCTTCCGTTTTCAAAAATATCCGGTCTTCAACACCGGTCTTCAAATGCTATCCATATACGACGTATCACATATTCGGAATGGGTTATACGACCCAAAGGTCCTCTCCCGGCTAAACCGAATAGTGAGCGAAATATTTAAAAACATATGGATATGGGATTTCAATTAAGTCACAACTTAAACCCAAACTTCCTTTTCAAATGGTTTAACAAATTACCATTTTCAAATCTTTAAACAAAAAGATTTAACCTTTACGGTTTAAACAGTTTCCACACTTTAATCTTTTAAACAAAAGATTCATTCACAGATTTTCCAAATTAATTTCCATTTCAATTTGATTAACTCGTTAAATCTTTAAATCAAAGATTTAACTTGTAGCTTTCAAAACAGTCCCATTTCAAATGATTTAAACCAATCATTATTTTAAATCTGTTAAAAATAAACAGATTCAATTCATAGCTTTTCAAAACAATTCATTCATAACTTGGAAAACCATTTTCACTTCAATATTGAAATTCCTTTAATTAAACTGGAATTTCATTTCTTATCTGAAAGCTTTTGTCTTTTGAAAACAAACAGTTTCATTTCAGAAAATCTGATTCATTCATACGAGTTAAAGTTCTTGGGTTAAATCCAAATTCTCAAAATTATACTTTTAAATGGTTTAACTTTCATATAAACACATTTATAACATTTTCAATCCCTAGTTTCAAATCATAGAATTCAATTCCAAACTTGAATTCAAATTTAAATCAAATTATTTAAATTTTCAAAACTCGATTAAGTTATTCAAAATAACTTTTATTTTTGAAATTCCATTTCAATAGCTTTTCACTTTAAACCCAAATTTCAAAATTTCAAAATCAATTGAAATTAAAATTTCAATTTCAAATACATCAAATTTAAATTATCTGTGACTTAACCGATTTCCACGTGAAATCCATATTTGTGTGTGTAATAGTGTAGTCCGGGGGTTTTACACACAATAGTGCAACATCAATTATCACAGATATATCGATAAGCGGTAAAATCGATAACGCTTATCTTCATTCACAGATTCATAGATAAAATAAATTTATCGGTCACAAAGATTAACTATTATAATTCGATGTGGGTTTCGGATAACCAACTGGAATCCGACTCCCTGTCGCATCGAAATTCAAGTGTCGTTTTACGGGCCAAGGGTTTCATATTCACATAACAATATATACATCACAGATAAGTAAATTACAGATCATAACATAAATCAGGATGTATCACAAAGCATCATATATCAGGGATATCAAACAATTAAATCATCCAATAGAATCTAAACATTCACAAGTGAATTTATTTATCAACTGATTAATTTAAATCAGATGTATCAATTTATTAATCCGGGTTAATTATCATAATTTAATTACAAATTTTTTTGAAATAAATCTTACTTTCAAATTTATTAGTTAACCCTCAATTATTAACTAATCAGTTCTTAATTCATGAATTAGTTGATCTTTAATTATTAATTAATAAACCTTAATTATCAATTAATAAACTTGATAACAAATCACTTAATCCTTAATTAATCTCTATAGATCAATCATTTCTTATTCATTAATTAATTAATAAAACCAAGTTATTAAGCAATACACTCAATTTCACTAAGTACTTCTTAATTACAAATTAATTAACCTTAAATTTTCTTAATTAATAAATTTTCAATTTATTAATCTCTAATTTATTAGTTAATCAATTATAACAATTAATTAATTAAATTACTTAATTATTCTTAAATTAACCATTTAATTAACCTCGTTTAACACATAAATTTAACAAAAACTTTTAAGAGTTAATTAACCATTTCAACATTCTTTAATAAGTCCTTAATATTATTGAGTTAAACTTTTCAAAATAAAAGTTTAGGTATATCTTTAAATCATTTTAAAACTTAGTTAATTAAGACAATTTAATTTAAAACCTTATTTCCAGACTAAGTTTCAAATTACACTTGGATTTATATTTTTAACTTTAATTTAAACTTAGTTTTAAAACTTGATTAAAATTTTAAATTTAGTTTTAATTTTCAAAACAGAAAACAGGGTTCAGATTTTAAAACCTGTAACAAAATATGACCCGAAACCCCACTTCCCTGCTTCGAGTAAACACTCGAATTACTCGAGCAAACACACGAGAAAATTCTCGTTCCTCCCCATACTTACTTCGAGCCAATATCCTTCTTCTTCCCAACCCACTTACTGATACTCATCAGAAGTCCGTGCACGTGCACGTCGACGCCGATCAACTCCAGGCGGCTCCATATCGTCGAACAAGTCGATGACCACCTCCTGACCCTTTCCCAACCACCAGCACGTCGTCACCCACTCGAAATCGAAATCGAGCTCGCCATATCAACACCTGGAACACCAAAAACACGAAACCCAAATCCTGGACAATCGCTCGTCCTAGCTCCTCCGGCCATCAAAGTGACAGAAATTCCGGCCACTTATTCGCCAATCACCTCGCTTCCGTTCCCCGAAGGCCCATGACACTCGATCCACCAGAGTTGTTGTTTCGATCAAAACAATATAACCCATCCAAACTAGGTTTACAAGCAAAAATTCCTCACCGCCTTCACCACGTTCGTTTTCCGACCAGTTCACCATTTTTCCCAAGCTCCCCCATCACTCCTCTACCACTCGACCAAACCACGTCACCCCTAATCGTCGAGATCGCCTACGGTAGCTCAAAATGCTCGAGACAGTGAAACCAGAACTGCTCTTCAACCCAAACTCGAGAAATTATAATTTTTGTCTTAAAATTCATGATTTTGTAATTACTTTCGATTTATACGCCTGAATACCTTAAACAAGAAAATTTGTTTTAAGCATATTTGAACCTATGTCCAGTTTCTTGAGTTACAGAGGTGGTTATGGATCGTTTCAGCTTTAATAAAATGTTAATATAAAAATTTCGACAAAATAAACAGTTCTTGTTTACATCTTAAGTTCGATCAGTTGTTAGATCAAGTGATAGAGTGTCATTTCCATATCTACAAGACATAATGGCATATACAGGTATCACAAGAACAGATTCTCCTAGATTACAATCATATACATACAAAACGCAGAGAAAAGCATACTCAATATTTACTTAAGTTATAACATTTTAAATAAAGTGTTACTCACCTTTTTTTTATTTTGAAGAACAGAGCCTGCTCCAATATTTGAAACAGCCTGAGAAATTACAAGTTGAAGCTTCCTTGATCTTTAATCCTCTGATTTGTATTGTTGTTGATGTTTAAATTGAGTTGCTTCAGGTTGAAGTTTGTTTGTTTATAAAGTGATACTATCTCAGTTTTGAAATGAACGAATTTGAAATGAAGAAAGCTTGATAAAAGAAGGAGTTTGATACAAGAAAATGAGTTGTACAGGGTATATTATTTTATACAAGTTGATATAATTTGCTTTGTACAAATACCAGAGATTCTTATTTGTTTTTGGAGGCTGAAGTGATCTATCTTGTGCGTGCATTAATTGATGTTGTACCACTTATGTTTTCTTTTCACTTTCAGCTGTACAATATAACCTTTCTCGGCTGTACAATATGAAGATATTGTTTTGCTTAAGTGTACATAGATGTCTTGCATTAATTGCTTGGCTTGTATTGCAAGCCTTTACTTGTTTACATACTTAGGTATATTTTTGTTTTCTTGTTTCTCAGCCTGCATACTTACTTTTATATTTGAATGCAAACCTCTTTCCCTTTTTCCTTTTCCTCATGTATTTTTGTTCCATCTTCATAATAATTGTCTTGTATTTCTCTCTCTCTCTCTCTCTCTATATATATATATATATATTTATTTATTTTACTTTAAAACATGCATGAGTTTCCATATTTGCATGTTATAAGAATTTGTTAATGCATTTACTTATATTTTTACATATTTGAATGTAGGTTGTTTTCTTTCGTTTTGTTATTATTACTTTAAGATACAAGTGAACTTCTAATTTTTATTAAATCTTTCTTTATTATTTTTATTTGTTTTATTTATTTTTTTAAAACCATTTATTTACAATTTAAATTCAAGTCAAAATATATATCTATATATTTACAATATTTTAAATTGAAATGATTCATACAGAATATACTTGAATTCGGGGAAACTCGCTCCATTTTATCGATTTATTTTACTATCTTTATCCAAAAATTCAATAAATTGTCGATTTAAATAAATTTAAATCTGGGGTCGTTACAAACTTCCCCCCTTAAAAGAATTTCGTCCTCGAAATTGCCAAGGAGACAAAAAGATAGATGAAGAATATTTCATCGACTCAAACTGAACATCTATTCTGCATTTGGCTTACCAAATCAGAATATCAATAATATACACAAGAACGAATCTGTTGAATTCTTTCACACGATACTCGGGTTATCCAGATCTACGAAATATGCAGTGGCATCGGTCAGTTCGAAGTGATAACTAACCATTCGTAGAATATACTGGGACCCAAAAAAATAGATAGATATATGGATACGATTTCAAAAATTTTAGTTTAGAACTAAAGTATACCTATCAGCCATAGCAAACAAAACAATCAATACATCCAAACAAACAATTTGGCCTATCTGGAGTTTATGTCCCATACCAATATATCGAATTTCTTCCTGGATCTACCAGAAACTATCGAAGAATTGAGAAAAGATATTTGAACAAAAAAGATTAATAGAGAAAAGATGGCTTCCTCGTTGTTACAGGATATTGACCATTTCATAGTCTCTTCCCTGTCCCCTATCTCATCCTCTTCTTGCACTCATACTTACTATCAGTGGATAGCAAGAGAATTTACTGAGGCATTCGAACGGATATCTGAGGAATACTCATTCTAGAGTTTACTTCACTCTATCTCTAATGAGCTACTTAACGTGTTATACTCCTGAGCTAAAGTTCAACCTTAGCTCTGATACCACATGTGACGACTCGGGTTTTGCCCGCTCGAAAATCAACATCCGTACTTCACATTGTACTAGAATGCCGCAGATTCGACCGTTCAAATCCGATTCGCCGGAGCTATAACAACATTAAGTAAATAACACAGCGGAAGAAAAGAATAATACATTGATATACAATATCTGATACAACAGAGTGATACAATGAATATCAATATACATCAGAGATATGATACAAGAAATAGCAGCGGAAAAGAAAAGATAACAACAGCAGCGGAACAATATCAATAGAAGTGATAACTCCAAAATGATCTTCAGACAAGAATGAATCCACAACTCCAAGATAAGCAACTCCGATGAATGAACTAGCTCCAGATAATCTAATAAACCTGAATATCTGAAAACCCCAACTCTAGACTGCTCGTGTGGAAAATTATGAGCACCCAGAGTTTAGGAAAGGAACAATAAACTCCGGATCAGTCATGGGACTGGTGTGAGCAACAAAAACAGTTTAACTTTAAACAACAGCAAAAGAATTTTAAACATTGAAATCCACAATGCTTTTGGAAAATGAAACTACCATAAGACCTCCCGCCACACACACAATGCAAACGTAGAATTGGAGGAGATTTCTTCTTATGATAGTCAAACATGCTTACTACGCAAAATCAATTGAATATTATCATTAGTGCATAGTGTAGAAAAACATTTCGAAAGTATAATATTAATCTTAGCCAACATACGACCAGTATCGTATGCCTACTATAACTACTATGTTCAATAGCAGGTTACCGCCACATTCCATAGCAGGTAATACAACTAAAACCGTACAAGTTCCGTATTGTTTCTTTGGATTTTCCAACAAATGGTCAGGCTAAGGAACTTCCTTCCGCCGCATGGGATCGCCTCTGGCGGGACGTCCCGAGAGACAAACTGCTCTCTTCCAAACAAGGCCGGGTTACCCCTGTAACAGGTAACTCACGAATATGCCACCTCCCGGTCCTTTGGGACCTTTATCCGAGCTCGGTATCCAACATCACACATCATAAAGAAAGTGTATCCACATGAGTAAGTATCAGGGCTCCATACCATAATACCACCCCTTTCCAGAAGGAAATGACATACCCTAAAGGGCGCGACCCTCATAACCTTGCCGCAACGATCCTGTTTCGACCATTTCCGGGTAGTGAGGTCCTGACGAAGTCTCGTCCACAAAGCTACACTTTGTCACAAAGCCATGCTTTGGGTCAACAGATGATCAACCTATGATCACAAAGATAAATGATCAAACAAATGATCATATCACAAATGATCAAACGATGATCATCACACAGCTACACTCAGCATGTCACATTACCAAATTGGGATATATCGCTGATAACTTCAACTACATAACCTCTGAGCTCGTACGTCTCAGAGAAGGGTGTTAAGCTAAGAGAATAAATTCTCCGCCACCAACAGAAATGTATTTGAAAGAAATTTGCTTTATATCTCAAAGTGTAATGTCAGACATACAATCCATACAAGTCTGTTTCGGGATCGAACAGAACCGAAGGCACTTCTCACGAAGCCCTTGCAAATCCGGATAATTTCCAATCACGTCCGGACTTCCCGTCACTAAGGATGATAAAACCTCTATATCGGGGATCAGCCGATGCAGAGTAACTCGACGGTAATCCTTCCGTTTTCAAAAATATCCGGTCTTCAACACCGGTCTTCAAATGCTATCCATATACGACGTATCACATATTCGGAATGGGTTATACGACCCAAAGGTCCTCTCCCGGCTAAACCGAATAGTGAGCGAAATATTTAAAAACATATGGATATGGGATTTCAATTAAGTCACAACTTAAACCCAAACTTCCTTTTCAAATGGTTTAACAAATTACCATTTTCAAATCTTTAAACAAAAAGATTTAACCTTTACGGTTTAAACAGTTTCCACACTTTAATCTTTTAAACAAAAGATTCATTCACAGATTTTCCAAATTAATTTCCATTTCAATTTGATTAACTCGTTAAATCTTTAAATCAAAGATTTAACTTGTAGCTTTCAAAACAATCCCATTTCAAATGATTTAAACCAATCATTATTTTAAATCTGTTAAAAATAAACAGATTCAATTCATAGCTTTTCAAAACAATTCATTCATAACTTGGAAAACCATTTTCACTTCAATATTGAAATTCCTTTAATTAAACTGGAATTTCATTTCTTATCTGAAAGCTTTTGTCTTTTGAAAACAAACAGTTTCATTTCAGAAAATCTGATTCATTCATACGAGTTAAAGTTCTTGGGTTAAATCCAAATTCTCAAAATTATACTTTTAAATGGTTTAACTTTCATATAAACACATTTATAACATTTTCAATCCCTAGTTTCAAATCATAGAATTCAATTCCAAACTTGAATTCAAATTTAAATCAAATTATTTAAATTTTCAAAACTCGATTAAGTTATTCAAAATAACTTTTATTTTTGAAATTCCATTTCAATAGCTTTTCACTTTAAACCCAAATTTCAAAATTTCAAAATCAATTGAAATTAAAATTTCAATTTCAAATACATCAAATTTAAATTATCTGTGACTTAACCGATTTCCACGTGAAATCCATATTTGTGTGTGTAATAGTGTAGTCCGGGGGTTTTACACACAATAGTGCAACATCAATTATCACAGATATATCGATAAGCGGTAAAATCGATAACGCTTATCTTCATTCACAGATTCATAGATAAAATAAATTTATCGGTCACAAAGATTAACTATTATAATTCGATGTGGGTTTCGGATAACCAACTGGAATCCGACTCCCTGTCGCATCGAAATTCAAGTGTCGTTTTACGGGCCAAGGGTTTCATATTCACATAACAATATATACATCACAGATAAGTAAATTACAGATCATAACATAAATCAGGATGTATCACAAAGCATCATATATCAGGGATATCAAACAATTAAATCATCCAATAGAATCTAAACATTCACAAGTGAATTTATTTATCAACTGATTAATTTAAATCAGATGTATCAATTTATTAATCCGGGTTAATTATCATAATTTAATTACAAATTTTTTTGAAATAAATCTTACTTTCAAATTTATTAGTTAACCCTCAATTATTAACTAATCAGTTCTTAATTCATGAATTAGTTGATCTTTAATTATTAATTAATAAACCTTAATTATCAATTAATAAACTTGATAACAAATCACTTAATCCTTAATTAATCTCTATAGATCAATCATTTCTTATTCATTAATTAATTAATAAAACCAAGTTATTAAGCAATACACTCAATTTCACTAAGTACTTCTTAATTACAAATTAATTAACCTTAAATTTTCTTAATTAATAAATTTTCAATTTATTAATCTCTAATTTATTAGTTAATCAATTATAACAATTAATTAATTAAATTACTTAATTATTCTTAAATTAACCATTTAATTAACCTCGTTTAACACATAAATTTAACAAAAACTTTTAAGAGTTAATTAACCATTTCAACATTCTTTAATAAGTCCTTAATATTATTGAGTTAAACTTTTCAAAATAAAAGTTTAGGTATATCTTTAAATCATTTTAAAACTTAGTTAATTAAGACAATTTAATTTAAAACCTTATTTCCAGACTAAGTTTCAAATTACACTTGGATTTATATTTTTAACTTTAATTTAAACTTAGTTTTAAAACTTGATTAAAATTTTAAATTTAGTTTTAATTTTCAAAACAGAAAACAGGGTTCAGATTTTAAAACCTGTAACAAAATATGACCCGAAACCCCACTTCCCTGCTTCGAGTAAACACTCGAATTACTCGAGCAAACACACGAGAAAATTCTCGTTCCTCCCCATACTTACTTCGAGCCAATATCCTTCTTCTTCCCAACCCACTTACTGATACTCATCAGAAGTCCGTGCACGTGCACGTCAACGCCGATCAACTCCAGGCGGCTCCATATCGTCGAACAAGTCGATGACCACCTCCTGACCCTTTCCCAACCACCAGCACGTCGTCACCCACTCGAAATCGAAATCGAGCTCGCCATATCAACACCTGGAACACCAAAAACACGAAACCCAAATCCTGGACAATCGCTCGTCCTAGCTCCTCCGGCCATCAAAGTGACAGAAATTCCGGCCACTTATTCGCCAATCACCTCGCTTCCGTTCCCCGAAGGCCCATGACACTCGATCCACCAGAGTTGTTGTTTCGATCAAAACAATGTAACCCATCCAAACTAGGTTTACAAGCAAAAATTCCTCACCGCCTTCACCACGTTCGTTTTCCGACCAGTTCACCATTTTTCCCAAGCTCCCCTATCACTCCTCTACCACTCGACCAAACCACGTCACCCCTAATCGTCGAGATCGCCTACGGTAGCTCAAAATGCTCGAGACAGTGAAACCAGAACTGCTCTTCAACCCAAACTCGAGAAATTATAATTTTTGTCTTAAAATTCATGATTTTGTAATTACTTTCGATTTATACGCCTGAATACCTTAAACAAGAAAATTTGTTTTAAGCATATTTGAACCTATGTCCAGTTTCTTGAGTTACAGAGGTGGTTATGGATCGTTTCAGCTTTAATAAAATGTTAATATAAAAATTTCGACAAAATAAACAGTTCTTGTTTACATCTTAAGTTCGATCAGTTGTTAGATCAAGTGATAGAGTGTCATTTCCATATCTACAAGACATAATGGCATATACAGGTATCACAAGAACAGATTCTCCTAGATTACAATCATATACATACAAAACGCAGAGAAAAGCATACTCAATATTTACTTAAGTTATAACATTTTAAATAAAGTGTTACTCACCTTTTTTTTATTTTGAAGAACAGAGCCTGCTCCAATATTTGAAACGGCCTGAGAAATTACAAGTTGAAGCTTCCTTGATCTTTAATCCTCTGATTTGTATTGTTGTTGATGTTTAAATTGAGTTGCTTCAGGTTGAAGTTTGTTTGTTTATAAAGTGATACTATCTCAGTTTTGAAATGAACGAATTTGAAATGAAGAAAGCTTGATAAAAGAAGGAGTTTGATACAAGAAAATGAGTTGTACAGGGTATATTATTTTATACAAGTTGATATAATTTGCTTTGTACAAATACCAGAGATTCTTATTTGTTTTTGGAGGCTGAAGTGATCTATCTTGTGCGTGCATTAATTGATGTTGTACCACTTATGTTTTCTTTTCACTTTCAACTGTACAATATAACCTTTCTCGGCTGTACAATATGAAGATATTGTTTTGCTTAAGTGTACATAGATGTCTTGCATTAATTGCTTGGCTTGTATTGCAAGCCTTTACTTGTTTACATACTTAGGTATATTTTTGTTTTCTTGTTTCTCAGCCTGCATACTTACTTTTATATTTGAATGCAAACCTCTTTCCCTTTTTCCTTTTCCTCATGTATTTTTGTTCCATCTTCATAATAATTGTCTTGTATTTCTCTCTCTCTCTCTCTATATATATATATATATATATATATATATTTATTTATTTATTTATTTTACTTTAAAACATGCATGAGTTTCCATATTTGCATGTTATAAGAATTTGTTAATGCATTTACTTATATTTTTACATATTTGAATGTAGGTTGTTTTCTTTCGTTTTGTTATTATTACTTTAAGATACAAGTGAACTTCTAATTTTTATTAAATCTTTCTTTATTATTTTTATTTGTTTTATTTACTTTTTTAAAACCATTTATTTACAATTTAAATTCAAGTCAAAATATATATCTATATATTTACAATATTTTAAATTGAAATGATTCATACAGAATATACTTGAATCCGGGGAAACTCGCTCCATTTTATCGATTTATTTTACTATCTTTATCCAAAAATTCAATAAATTATCGATTTAAATAAATTTAAATCTGGGGTCGTTACAGATCTTGGGTGAAGTTTTGGTGGCGCTGGCTCGGGTCAGTGGTAGAGTGGATGGCGTACAGGCGGGGATATGGAGGGCGTTGTGGAAGCGGGTGCAAGGCCGAGCGAGCAAGGTCGAGGGTGGGTTTTCTATTGAAAATAAACGAGCAGTTTTACTAAAGCAAATATATATAAACTATATATATTCCATTTTCTTTTTATGAAGCAGAAAACGAAAAGAATATGGAACCAAACGAACCAGAATATAAATTAAACCAATGGGAATAACAAAAGCCATGGGAATTGAATTCAGGAATAGTAAATGGTTAGTGGCTATTGGTTCTCCTAGGACAAATAAAAGGGCATAGAGAAACCCAAAAGATCCAAATGCGGAACCGATACGGCTAATCGTTTCGCAGATTTCGCCGCGTACACCGAAATACACAAATGAATATACTATGGAGATCAACACGGCGAGACAAATAGAATAATACACAGATATGAGTGACACAATCCATCTATCAAAACTCGATATTCGATGCCAAAACTGCTTCAAAAACGCCGAAAATAAAATAATCGGAGCTAGCGCTGTCCGAATTTTGCGAAACAAAATATGACATCTCACTCAAAAAATGATAAACATTTTTTCTTATATAAAAATATTCAGGTTTCAAAAATATTTAATTTTCTTCTAATTTCAATTGATTTTAAATTGAAATTGAAAATTACACAACCAAACAAACTTCCATATATTTTGATGAAAATCTGATACTTGCTACGTTTAAATAGACGCATAACAAATATCTAATTTCCATTGCAAAATGTAATTGTTTATTTTTATGAAAAATTTAGTTAATTACGTTATTTAAAATCGTTAAAATTTCCGGATCGTTACATTAAGCCTTAGGTTGATTCCAATAAGCATATTTTAATATGATAATTAAATTTAGAGAGTTAATGGTGTAGAATAGAAGTGAATCTTCTCTATTATTTTGAGTATGTGTAGAGAGAGTGTGTGTGAGAATTGATGTAGAATTCAGTAGAACTATGATGAAATATCAAAGAGAATCAAAGATGAGAAGGAGATGAAGAGAGTAGTGGAAATTATTGTTTAAAATTTGAGTTTAGAACTCTTTAAATAGAGTTGGAATAGATGTTGAAAGGGTGGTGCCAAAAATTGCCCCTTTTTATTTTTAAAAAACTGACCAATAGTCATTATGTCGGCATACATATATTTATATGTCGTCATAACATTATAATTTGTATATTTTTAGAAACTCTTTAAATATGTGTCAAAACAAATAATTTTATGAAAACTCTATTAAAATTGGTTTTAATATATATAGTAAATACCATTCTTTTATAAAAATATTTTGAGTGTTAAACAATAATTTTTGAAGTAGCTAAAATATGATACTACTTAGTTCTTTAACATTTAAAATAAGACTCAATAAGATTGACACATATTTCTTGAGCTTTTTGTGCTTTTATTCTTGAACTCTTCAAAACTCATGAGTCTTCAAATATATCTTGATCAACTCTTGAATTCTTTATACTGATCAGTTCTTCAAGCTTTTATTCAATCAACACTTTGTGTAAACCCATTAAATTTTTTGATATCCTACATAATATACTATATAACTCGAGAAAACATTAATAACAATGTTTATATGGTTGTTGTCATCAAATTCAATATCTTAGGTATTAACAAATAATTGCCCCTAAAGCATATCCCTAACATTATCAAAAGTTTCGAGAATTCAATAATGGATGTAGTAGTTTGTAAACAACTCATAATGGGTCGGTTCTGTTAGCGCCAAAATTGGTCACTAACACCCAAATCCAGATGAAAGCACCAAATACTAGTCACAGCTCAGAGGTAGAGTGTATGTAGAGAGTAATAATGTGAAGAACAATTAAAACTAAAATGAAAGCAGTAAAGAACAACAGATTTTATAGTGGTTCGGCTAACTCCGGCCTACGTCCACTTAGAAGTTTGCTTTTTATTGCTGTAATAATCGATTACAGTTACAAAATGGCAGAGTTGCCTTAGCCTTAGAAAAGAGAAAGTAAGAGCAGAAAGAAGATCCTTTTTCCAGAAGCCCTACGTGCTGTATTTATAGGCAAAACTAGGTAATTGGGCTTCTCAAGTGATACAGGCCCTTTAAGACTTTGGCCGAGTTCACACCCTTCACCTCGACCAACCCCAAGTCGTCCATCGGCCGACCCGAAGTAACCATGGTAACGACCCAAAGTGAAATGCTCTGCGACTCGAAGTAACATGACCTAAAGCCTAGGCCAAACTCTAGTTGAAGTAACACTCACCCAAGTGTTGAACAACCCATACCTCCCTGAGCCGAACGACCACCAATGCCGAACGACTTATACCTCCCTGATGCCGAACGACCACCAATGCTGATCGACCCATAACTCCCTGATACCGAACGACCAACAATGCCGAACGACCTATACCTCCCTGATGCCGAACAACCACCAATGCCGAACGACCCATAACTCCTAGATGCCGAACGACTAACAATGCCGAACGACCTATACCTCCCTGATGTCGAACGACCACCAATGCCGAACGACCTCCAATGTCGAGCGACTTCCAATGCCGAGCGAGGTGCAATGCCGAACGACGTCCAATGCCGAGTGACTTCCAATGCCGAACGAGGCACAATGCCGAGCGAGGTACGTTGCCGACCCACATCACCTTGCCTACCCAAACCATGTCGAACCGCCTCTAACGCCGAACCATCCCACCAATGCCGAGCCACCTGCGACCGAACCATCCAAATGTCAAGCGACCATCAAGTGCTAAACCACCCAAATGCCGAGCGACATCAGCCAACCTACCTAGGCCGAGCCATGCATATTGAACCATCCCTGACTGACTGTCTATCCATCAAGTTGACTAAATCCGTCATGAACCAACCTCGACGAACGAGTAGTCAATTTAGTTAAGTCCGCCAATCTACGGCCTTACCAAAAGGCGGGTTAACACTTGTCCCCCAAAACATGCCTTGCTTTGAAAGGTGTGTTTTGAATAGTCTCAAGTCCGATATCCGAAGTTCGTATGTTATCCACATCCATACTTTCCGATTCGTAATCCAATCCATTTTATTGAGGTGCCATTGACGTATCCTTATCCGGATCTACGACTACTCTGAGTCGATATCTAATTTCGAATCCAGTAACTAAATCCTTAGCCAAATCCATATCCATCTGAACTCGACAACCGAGTTCTAATCCATCCATGTCCAACAACCAATAACTATGTCCATGACCTCTCCGGGTTCAATGTCCAAATCCAGGACCGTTCCGGGTCCATGCCCAAATCCTTAGCTGTTCATAGCCAATATCCAAATCCGTAACCTCTCCAGGTTCTTGCCAAGCGCAGTCCACACTTGACGACCTGTGCTAAGTAATTCCACAGTGTTCCTGGTTCAGTGTTCCTGAACGCCGAATAATGCCATAGCTTAAGTCCTAAGCCGAATCCTAGTCGCTCCGGACCCTTGCCGAGCATAGTCCATACTCAACGACCTGAGATAATAACCGATAATATAGGGCCTAAGTCCTAGGCTGAATCCTGGTCTCTCCGGACCCTTACCGAGCATAGCCCATACTCGACGACCTAAAACAGAAACCGATAGTATGTGGCCTAAGTCCTAGGCCAAATCCTGGTCTCTCTGGACCCTTTCCAAGCATAGTCCATACTCGACGACCTGAATAAGTCGATTTGTCGTGCTTTGACAATGCGACTTACCCCTTACCAGGTATAATCCATACCTGACGACCATTTACCAAAAGCCAGATAAAAATCCAATCAAAAGCCAATCCGAAATCTAGATCAAATCAGGAAACAAAAAATCCATATCAAAAATCCAAACCAGAAAACAATCATCCAAATAAAAGTCCAATCCAAAAGAAAAAACCAAAAGACAAACAAAACCAGGAGTTCAAACCAAACCAGGAAAAAGCAAATGTCCAAACCGAAAAAGAAAAGACAAATTTCACAAACTAGAGCATCGCGGTTTGTCATCATCTCAGAGCATGCCTAGGGGCTATCTCCATCCCCGTACATGTGTAAGTGACTTAGCCGTTTGCTCAGAGTTTGCTACTTATTTCGTATTACCCTTGTCCATTGATAACCAATCGACCATCATTCCTGTGCCTCGCGCCATCGTTGTTTGGGGTAGACGGTGGTCGCTCTTGTTCCACTGCTACATTCCGAGCTCCAACATATTGTCGCAATTGTCCATTCCTTACATGCTCCTCAATTATGTCCTTCAGATGCCTGCAACTGTTGGTATCATGCCCGTCCAAGTCATGAAAAAGACAGTGCCTTCCTGACGCCCTTTCACGTTCCGAGGGTTCCCTCCTCGCTGGCCTTCGGTAGGGAAGGCGATTCCGTGTCTCTATGAATATCCATTCCAACGTCTCGTTTAATCCCGTGTAGGTGGAAAATTTTGGATCTCTCCACCACTTCCTAGCCTTTCCTGACTCATCATCCAGCTTTCTTTTTCCTTTATCTTTATCTTTATCCAAGCCTCCGTTGGATGGCCCTCCATCCTCAGCCGTGTTCACCTCCTTTAATTTCATATCTGGGCATGCATCTTCATGCCGAAGGAATCTCTCAGCTTCGTGAAAGAATTCCCCGAGATCCATTGGTGGGTCCCTTATTAGAGATACCTTGAAATCTAAATTCTCTCTGACCCCTGACACTACTGCCATTAAGACCATCGATGGATCCGGTCGATTCACCGAAGCAACCTCCGCATTGAACCTAGTTAAGAAAGCCCTTAGTGATTCCTCCGTCCTTTGCTTTACCGATGTCAGCGTCATTACATTCTTTGGCCTCTTGATATGAACCCGAAATTGCTTCAAAAACCTGTCCACCAATTCTGTCCATGTCCCGATAGATCCTTCTTCCAGTTGTCTAAACCACATAGCAGCTATATCCGTTAAGTACAAAGGGAAACATCGGGCCATAACTTCCTTCGATGCCCCCAGCACTTCCATATGTCTTGTGTATCTCATCAAGTGATCAGTTGGATTAGCCTTGCCATTGTATACCTCCACATTAGGTAGCTTAAACTCTGGTGGATTCCGTGCTATCCTGACTTCGCGAGTAAACGAACTCCTGTTTACTCCTTCCAGATTCCTATTGGTCAAACCTCTGCGCATTGTTCTCTTGATGATCTCAGCCAATCCAGTGTTGTCCGTCAAGGGTTGCCCCCCCGAGTCCCCAAGGGAATTCTGGCATGTATTCCTCATCACGTGCTCTTGCATTCCTGCCAGCATCTTGTTGTATGGTGTTAACTGGAGTTCCTCCATGAACTGGTCCATCGTCACCGGGTGGTGTGCCCCTATGTCCGGATCCATCCAGGTTGATAGTCGTTTGCCGATTGGGGGCTGCCCCCTGTTGAGTCACTCCATCAGCCTACCGGTTGAGTTCCTCTGGTCCAGCTCTAAGACCTTGAGCACCTGCAGTTCCCGATTGTCTAAATTGCCTAAGAAGAGCCTGCATCATCTCCTCTTGTCGTTTCATCATCGCTTCCATCTCCTCTCTGGTGATGTAGATGGATGCTCGACCTGCTCCATTTCCAGAGGAAGCCTCTTGACTTCCCTCCTGATTGCTTCTTTCTGTCACTTGCTTCCTCGTTGATGGTCTAACCATTGCTTCCTAGAATCCAAGTTCCTAGCTTCAAAATTCCTGAGTTCAGCTCTCAGTGAAAGCACCAAAGTGTTAGCGCCAAAATTGGTCACTAACACCCAAATCCAGATGAAAGCACCAAATACCAGTTACAGCTCAGAGGTAGAGTGTATGTAGAGAGTAATAATGTGAAGAACAATTAAAACTAAAATGAAAGCAGTAAAGAACAACAGATTTTATAGTGGTTCGGCTAACTCCGGCCTACGTCCACTTAGAAGTTTGCTTTTTATTGCTGTAATAATCGATTACAGTTACAAAATGGCAGAGTTGCCTTAGCCTTAGAAAAGAGAAAGTAAGAGAGCAGAAAGAAGATCCTTTTTCCAGAAGCCCTACGTGCTGTATTTATAGGCAAAACTAGGTAATTGGGCTTCTCAAGTGATACAGGCCCTTTAAGACTTTGGCCGAGTTCACACCCTTCACCTCGACCAACCCCAAGTCGTCCATCGGCCGACCCGAAGTAACCATGGTAACGACCCGAAGTGAAATGCTCCACGACTCGAAGTAACATGACCTAAAGCCTAGGCCAAACTCCAGTTGAAGTAACACTCACCCAAGTGTTGAACGACCCATACCTCCCTGATGTCGAACGACCACCAATGCCGAACGACTTATACCTCCCAGATGCCGAACGACCCATAATGTAACGACCCGGAATTTTGAACAAATTAAATTGAGAATATTTAATTAATTTTAAATATTTGAACGATGATTTAATTTGAATCCCCGATGTAACTTTGAAATTGACGATTAAATTATAGAATTTTATCTATTGAAAGTGAATAAAAATTTGAATCTTCAAATTTAGGCCGTTTAAAAATATTTCAAACGCTTGTAAAATTTATATTGATAACACTGAGGATAACAGCAGCTTCAGAATTGAAATTTAAACTGTTTTACTCAGTTTTGAATTTTATTGTTTGAACCGATATTTAAAAATAGTCATTTTTCAAACAGTCTCGGAATTCGACGAAACCAGTCCCATTGGGTCCGTAATATTGTATTATTGTCGGATTTCCAATTTCGTATTTTTTTGAGTTAATCTGTGAGCGTACGAAGTATAAACACATTCAGATTTTTAAACGAATTCAAATTATAAAAAGAAATTTTTATTTTATTTTATTTATATCGGTTAACCTCACCACGTTCGCGACCTTACCTCCCCATACATTCGTACCCCTCCCCCACTCTCTTCTCTTCTGTTAAACCCCTTCCCAGTTCCAAAAGCAATTCAAACGAAAACGAAATCGAAGATTTAAAATGGCCGAAGTCGAAAAACCCTCCCTCTTATCAAAATCAACTCGTGTAAATCTCGAGCCCATCTCCTCGTCCAAATTCAAAGTTGAAAATTAACTTCGCAGTGATACTGCGTCCACATTCCTTTGTTCGAATAAAGGGGAGGCACTCGCGTTCTGGAATGGGTTCAGCGACTTCTATTTTCTAAATCGAGGCAAGCTCGTGCTCGCGGGGTGGCGTGGCGCGAGAGGCGACAAGATTTGGTGTCGCGACAGGGTAGAGGGAGGCGCGCGAGAGCGGCGGCGGCACTGTCAAGTCGTGATGGCAGTGGTCGATCGCGTGGCATGGAGCGAGACGATGGGAGGTCAGACGACAGCAAGGGCACGTTGGCTCGGAGGGCCATGCGATCGACAGGAGGAGTTCGAGAAACTGGGTGATGTCGTGGGGATTCGCGGCAGCACTGGAAGGATCACCGAAGTCGAAGGTCGCCGTGGATTCTCGAGCGAGAAAGAGGAGTGTCGTGGGGGTTGCCGCGATTCGTTGCTCGAGTTCAAACCTGGGTTCATCTTGTTCAGTAAGGTATAATGTTTCTTTTATTCTATTTAATCAATATATATGTAAATATATATATATGAAAATAAAATTTTAGTTTACAATGAAAAGAAAATAAATTTTTATAAAAACAATATACAGTAAAATATAATTTGATTTATAGAAAAATGTGTTCAAGTACTTTATTTAAAAGAATTTAAATTTGAAATGAAATCAAGAGATAATTTAATTTCAAAAGGGCGATATATTAAATTTAGTTTTAAACTAAATTTTTTTTTTAGTTAAACAGATTTATTAAAAGAAATTGATTTAAAGATATTAATTTAAAGGAAATTATTAGTTAATGGAATGGTCTAATAATTTGTTAACTCAATCTGTTTAAAATGGAAAAAATATTTGTTCGTCTGTTCAAATATTAATGAATTCGTATAATTATTTATATAAGGTTAAAAATCAAGAAATCGAGTCAAGATGGAAATTGGATGGCAGGTTAAAAAGCTAAGGTGAGATTTTTCTCACTCAAAAATGAAAGTGGAATTTTCAGTTATTTATTGATTGTGTTGATTGCTATTGATTGTGCTATTAGATATGATAGGATATATCTATATATATAGCAATATATACATATTGGCATATGTATATATTGGATTGATTGATTTCCCGCCTCGTATAGCGGATGAGACCCTATTGCACCGTTAGTAAGCGGATTTTTATAAAACCCATATACCGCGATAATTCCGTACTGGAGCGGAATTGGTATTGTGCTAACATCTTTGGATGCAGGGAAACAGGTTGGAGGGATCCAACTGGACCCCTCACATTGATTGATTTTATTTATACTGTGGTATGAATCTGTGAATGATTATTGATATTATTAATCATATTGATGTCTGGAAATTGTTTGAAAGCTAAAATTTAGCTGAACGGATGTTTGATATCATTGGATTCCAAAAATAAATGAAATTGAATTTTTGAAATCGAAGTAGAAATTTTTAAGTGAATTAATTTTAGAAATTGAATAAATTTTGAAGAAAGGAATTTTTGAAGTATAAAAAGTAAATTTTTATAATCTTATTGAATAAATTCTAGAATAAAGTGAAAATGCTAAATAGATGGATTTCATAAAACAGTGATTATAAATTGAAGAATTTAATTTAAATTTGGATTTCTAGATAGATTGAAAGAGATAAAGAAATTGATTTTCTTTAAAAGGAATTTATTTAGAAAAGAAATAAGTGGGAAGTTCAATTAGAAATTTAATTTCAAATTGAAACGAATTTGGAAAAAAAAAATGAAATTTATAGATGTATAAATGGTGAAGTTAAAAAGAATGAAATTTATAGATTTATAAATTGTGAAGTTAAAATGAATGAAATTGTAGAATGGAAGATTTATAAGAAATTAACTTATAAAACTGGATTTTTGCCTTTAAAGGGAGTATTGATCGAACCTGTTAATAAAGAGGATTTATAAATCAAAGTTATTGTGAAATATAAAGTTGAATTTATAAACGTTGTTTTATAAATCTGAAATCACTTATTTTAATAAGTGTATTATAGAAATTAATAAAAGGAGATTTATAAACCGAAGTTGTTATAAAAGAGAAATAGAATTTATAAACGTGCTTATAAATTCGAAATCGATTGAATTTGATAAATTAAATATAGAAGATTATTTAAGAAAATATATTCGCGATTTTGGATAGCGAATTTTTATTGAAATAAAAATGTGTAGAAATGATTGAAATGGGGTTAAGTAAATTATATTCACGATTTTGGACAGTGAATATATTGTTTAGTAAAATGGATTCATTTTTGAAGAAGTAATATTTTAAAAATGAAGTTAAACATTTTAAAGATGTTTTTAAAATGTATTATGAATCGAAAGCATAGATTTCCGCAGTTCTTGTTGAAATAGACGTTTTCGAGAAATTTAAGGAAATGATGGACTATAACACTGTTGTTATAGTAAATGATTTTCGAAAGAAAATGTTTTATGTAGTATTGGGATTTATATATCTATCTAAATCCGAATCCCTATACTAGTGATTTTGAGTCGTCGTAACGATGTTTTACGCAACATTCGTTTTGACTCAAATAGATGTTAAAATTTATGATTTCCTTAAAGAATGAATATATACTTAATTTGATTTAAGTATATCGAATATTTTCAAATGTTGAAAATAAATAGATTTGTGAAATACTTATTATTAAATAAGTATGGAAATGTTTTTCCAATATGAAATGAACTGTTTTGAGATTTTATCTTCTTAAAGATAAATCGAAATGAATATTGAAATCGATTTGAAAATCGAATATCAGTAGATATTCGAAAATATAAATTCACTATGGAATTTATAAAGGAAAGGGAAACTGTTTAGAAAAATAAACGTTGATTTATTTTTGAAGTGTGGAAAAAAATTTATATCTAGTAAAGATATTTTTGGAAAATAAATAATTTGGAAAATTATTTGGAATCTGGTGATGTTGCGCATCTTTATTGATAGTTAAATAACCGACTATCAATAATTACCTTGAGTAGGTATTTGTTGTGAATTGGATGAAATTGAATGCCACATTTATTTTTGAATAATCGCTCACTATTCGGGTTAACCGGGAAAGGACCATGGGGTCGTATAACCCATTCCGAATATGTGATACGTCGTTATGAATTGCATTTGAAGACCGGTGTTGAAGACCGGATATTTTTGAAAACGGAAGGATTACCGTCGAGTTACTCTACATCGACTGATCTTCGATTTAGAGGTTTTATCACCCTTAGTGACGGGAAGTCCGGACGTGATTAGAAAATTATCCGGAAATGCAAGGGCTTCGTGAGAAGTGCCTTCGGTTCTGTTCGATCCCGGAACAGACTTGTATGGATTGTGTGTCTGACGTTACAATTTGAGATATAAAGCTGATTTCTTTCAAATACATTTCTGTTGGTGGCGGAGAATTTATTCTCTTAGCTTAACACCCTTCTCTGAGACGTACGAGCTCAGAGGTTATGTAGTTGAAATTTATCAGCGATATATCCCAATTTGGTAACGTGGCATACTGAGTGTTGCTGTGAAAGGATCAGTGTTTGATCATTTGTGATATGATCATTTGTTTGATCTTATATCTTTGTGATCATAGGTTGATCACTTTTGTTTGACCCGAAGCAGGGCTTTTTGAGAAAGCGTAGCTTTGTGGACGAGACTTCGTCGAGCCTCACACCCCGGAAATGGTCGAAACAGGACGAATGCGGCAAGGTTCTAGGGAGTAGCGCCCCTTAGTGTATGTCATTCCTTCTGGATAAAGGTGGTATCATGGTATGGAGCCCAGATACTTAACCTCTGTGGTTACTGCATTATTATTATCTATGTGGTTTGTTGCGAATCGGGGATCCTCGGGAAGATCGGTGACGATCGGGGGATGGCATACGCGTGTCAGTAGTTACCTATTTTTGCAGAGGTAACCCGGCCTTGTGTTGGCAAAGATCCGGTTAGGTTCTCGGGTCGTCTATTCCAGGGACGTACCCATCGTGGATAGGAAGTTCCTTAGCCTGACCATTTGTTGGAAATCCAAAGAAACAATACGAGCCTTGTACGGTTTTAGTTGTAGAACCTGCCATCTAATATGGCAGCTATAGCAAGCATACTATAATGGTACCTATGCTGGCTAAGATTTATATTCTACTTTCGAAATGTTTTCTACACTATGCACTAATAATAATATCAAAAAGAATTTGATTTTTGCGTAGTAAGCATCTTTGACTATCGTAAGAAGAAATCTCCTCCAAGTCTGCGTTTGCATTGTGTGTGTGGCGGGAGGTCTTATGGTAGTTTCATTTTCCAAAAGCATTTCGAATTGACTTTAAAATTTTTCTGTTGTTTATTTTAAAGATAAACTGTTTTACGATCTCACACCAGTCACCATGACTGACTCGGAGTTTATTGTTCCCTTCTAAACTCTGGGTGCCCACCAATTTCCACACGGGCAGTCTAGAGTTAGATTATTAGGTTATCTGGATATTCTGGAGCTTTGGAGATAAGCTGGATGGCGAGACGTAGTATTTGTATCTGGTAGTATTTATTCCGCTGTGTATTCTGTATGAGGACAAGTTTATATAACTGTCCATTGTTGTTTATTGACTCTGATGATATGATGTGATGTAATGTAATAACAGATATAATTCTTTTGTTTTTAAATGATATTCATTTATCTATTATATATTGTTCCGCTGCGATATGTGAGATTCTGATATCTGTTTCTGTTTCTGCTCTTGTTCTGTTGTTGTTCTTCTTTCTTCTTCTCTATTCTTCTTCTTCTACTTTTTTCTTCTTTTTAAAACCCTCACTATTGGAGTTTCCGTCACTCGATTGCTCGACAGTCGATAAAGTGAGTATCGATGTCGAATTTTCGAAAGTCGAAAATTCCGGTACGTGACAAAGTGGTATCAGAGCATATGGTTAAGCGACAACCCTGCTCTGTTGGGTGTTACTCATTAGAGATAGAGTCAGCAGTACTCTAGAATGAGTTTGAGTGTAATAATAGATATGAGCGCGTATTTGTTAGTGAATATGAAATTGTTTTGTATTGTGTTGACTTATCGGTTGATTGTTTATGGATTCTGGTCGGTGCAGTCTAGCTAACTGTAATCGATAGGGGTTTCTAAACTCTTAAACAAGATAAACTGACACAGTATTGTTTTAAATAGGATAAATGAAATAATTTTACCTAAAACTATTTTCGTATATAAAGGAAATAATTTTCTATGAATTACTATAGTATATGGTTGCATGGTTGTTAGGAAGTGATAATATTAAAATGTTATCATCATTATATGAAATTGAATAAGAAATTGAAATCATAACTCCAAAGTTAAGAAATAAATTCACATACGAATGAAATTTGAGAATATAAATTATAAATGTAATTTGTAATTTAAAATGAAATTCCAGAGAAGTTTTTGGAAATGTTTTGAAAAGAATTTGAAAATTTTGGAGATTTGGAAAGTTTAAATTCCTTTTTGATTTGAAAATGAATTTCAAAGGTTTTGAAAAGTATTTTGGAGAAATGAAAAGCTCTAAACTCTTTTCGGTCGCTGGAAAATAATTTCGATGATGATCGCGACATCACCGGTGTTCATTTTCGGGTTTCCAAAAGAGAAATTGCTGCCAAATTGTTTTAAGTGGAAGTTGTTTGAAAAATTTGGATTTGGTTTTAGAAATTCAAAGGATAAATTGAATTGATTTCAAAATGGTCTTTGAAAGGTTGAAAAGACTCTGGGATACTATATAAAAATATTTATGAAATATTATTAAGTTGATAACTTATACAAATGGAATTTTGATAGAATAAATTTAACTTAAAGATGAAGTTAAATAAATGTAAGTACAAGTGAATCAATTGTGATTTAATGAAAGCGAAATTGAAAGTTAAATTAGTGAAATTAAACCTTGAATTGTGAACTGAATGAAAGAATGGTTCGAAATTGCAAATAAACTCAAGTAAGTAGAAATAAATTTCAAATGAACGGAATTTACAATTGTAAGGGAATAAAATTGAAACTGAATGTTGAAAACAAATGTGAATTGTGCGAAATTAAATGAAGTTGTAAGATTAGTTTGAAGTGAACTAAAGTTAATTGACAAAAAATTCAATATTCAGAAGTTGAATTGAATCCAAATTAGATTTGAATTGCGAATTGAATTCAAATGAATGTGAAATGTAAAATTGAATGATGTAACTTCAATAGTGAAGTAAAAATGTATAAGCAGTTATATTGAAAATTTTGTAATTGAATGTACGAAATGGTTTGAATATATGTAACTAGATATTATGGCTAGTAGGATATACAGGTGTATAAAGGAATTGGATTTGATTTCAAAGATAAGTTTGAATTGCTCGACAAAAGGTAAGTATTTGAATTATAATATGAGTTTTTGATGATTTCTTGTCTAGCCGCTTGGCTTTTTCTTTTTCTTTTTGAAATCTGAGAGTCCGGAGGGACGTTTTGTAGTCGTACCGTATTAGCCGCGCAAAGGAGATGCTGGCGAAATTTTTCGAAATTTCGAGTGTTAGAAAATTTTTGAGAAAATTTTGAAAGTTTAAATTTGAATTTAAATTTAAATTTGAACTTTGAAGTAAAACAATGATATTTGAAAACTATGAAAGATTCTAGGAAAGTTAGTTGAATTAATAACGAATCTTTAGTAGAAAGATTTGTTTTGATAAATGGATAAAACTATTTAGATTGTGAAAAATAGTAGACGAGTTAAGGACCATTTTTCCTAACTTGTAATTTCGAGGACGAAATTCTTTTAAGGAGGGAAGTTTGTAACGACCCGGAATTTTGAACAAATTAAATTGAGAATATTTAATTAATTTTAAATATTTGAACGATGATTTAATTTGAATCCCCGATGTAACTTTGAAATTGACGATTAAATTATAGAATTTTATCTATTGAAAGTGAATAAAAATTTGAATCTTCAAATTTAGGCCGTTTAAAAATATTTCAAACGCTTGTAAAATTTATATTGATAACACTGAGGATAACAGCAGCTTCAGAATTGAAATTTAAACTGTTTTACTCAGTTTTGAATTTTATTGTTTGAACCGATATTTAAAAATAGTCATTTTTCAAACAGTCTCGGAATTCGACGAAACCAGTCCCATTGGGTCCGTAATATTGTATTATTGTCGGATTTCCAATTTCGTATTTTTTTGAGTTAATCTGTGAGCGTACGAAGTATAAACACATTCAGATTTTTAAACGAATTCAAATTATAAAAAGAAATTTTTATTTTATTTTATTTATATCGGTTAACCTCACCACGTTCGCGACCTTACCTCCCCATACATTCGTACCCCTCCCCCACTCTCTTCTCTTCTGTTAAACCCCTTCCCAGTTCCAAAAGCAATTCAAACGAAAACGAAATCGAAGATTTAAAATGGCCGAAGTCGAAAAACCCTCCCTCTTATCAAAATCAACTCGTGTAAATCTCGAGCCCATCTCCTCGTCCAAATTCAAAGTCGAAAATTAACTTCGCAGTGATACTGCGTCCACATTCCTTTGTTCGAATAAAGGGGAGGCACTCGCGTTCTGGAATGGGTTCAGCGACTTCTATTTTCTAAATCGAGGCAAGCTCGTGCTCGCGGGGTGGCGTGGCGCGAGAGGCGACAAGATTTGGTGTCGCGATAGGGTAGAGGGAGGCGCGCGAGAGCGGCGGCGGCACTGTCAAGTCGTGATGGCAGTGGTCGATCGCGTGGCATGGAGCGAGGCGATGGGAGGTCAGACGACAGCAAGGGCACGTTGGCTCGGAGGGCCATGCGATCGACAGGAGGAGTTCGAGAAACTGGGTGATGTCGTGGGGATTCGCGGCAGCACTGGAAGGATCACCGAAGTCGAAGGTCGCCGTGGATTCTCGAGCGAGAAAGAGGAGTGTCGTGGGGGTTGCCGCGATTCGTTGTTCGAGTTCAAACCTGGGTTCATCTTGTTCAGTAAGGTATAATGTTTCTTTTATTCTATTTAATCAATATATATGTAAATATATATATATGAAAATAAAATTTTAGTTTACAATGAAAAGAAAATAAATTTTTATAAAAACAATATACAGTAAAATATAATTTGATTTATAGAAAAATGTGTTCAAGTACTTTATTTAAAAGAATTTAAATTTGAAATGAAATCAAGGGATAATCTAATTTCAAAAGGGCGATATATTAAATTTAGTTTTAAACTAAATTTTTTTTTAGTTAAACAGATTTATTAAAAGAAATTGATTTAAAGATATTAATTTAAAGGAAATTGTTAGTTAATGGAATGGTCTAATAATTTGTTAACTCAATCTGTTTAAAATGGAAAAAATATTTGTTCGTCTGTTCAAATATTAATGAATTCGTATAATTATTTATATAAGGTTAAAAATCAAGAAATCGAGTCAAGATGGAAATTGGATGGCAGGTTAAAAAGCTAAGGTGAGATTTTTCTCACTCAAAAATGAAAGTGGAATTTTCAGTTATTTATTGATTGTGTTGATTGCTATTGATTGTGCTATTAGATATGATAGGATATATCTATATATATATAGCAATATATACATATTGGCATATGTATATATTGGATTGATTGATTTCCCGCCTCGTATAGCGGATGAGACCCTATTGCACCGTTAGTAAGCGGATTTTTATAAAACCCATATACCGCGATAATTCCGTACTGGAGCGGAATTGGTATTGTGCTAACATCTTTGGATGCAGGGAAACAGGTTGGAGGGATCCAACTGGACCCCTCACATTGATTGATTTTATTTATACTGTGGTATGAATCTGTGAATGATTATTGATGTTATTAATCATATTGATGTCTGGAAATTGTTTGAAAGCTAAAATTTAGCTGAACAGATGTTTGATATCATTGGATTCCAAAAATAAATGAAATTGAATTTTTGAAATCGAAGTAGAAATTTTTAAGTGAATTAATTTTAGAAATTGAATAAATTTTGAAGAAAGGAATTTTTGAAGTATAAAAAGTAAATTTTTATAATCTTATTGAATAAATTCCAGAATAAAGTGAAAATGCTAAATAGATGGATTTCATAAAACAGTGATTATAAATTGAAGAATTTAATTTAAATTTGGATTTCTAGATAGATTGAAAGAGATAAAGAAATTGATTTTCTTTAAAAGGAATTTATTTAGAAAAGAAATAAGTGGGAAGTTCAATTAGAAATTTAATTTCAAATTGAAACGAATTTGGAAAAAAAAATGAAATTGATAGATGTATAAATGGTGAAGTTAAAAAGAATGAAATTTATAGATTTATAAATTGTGAAGTTAAAATGAATGAAATTGTAGAATGGAAGATTTATAAGAAATTAACTTATAAAACTGGATTTTTGCCTTTAAAGGGAGTATTGATCGAACCTGTTAATAAAGGGGATTTATAAATCAAAGTTATTGTGAAATATAAAGTTGAATTTATAAACGTTGTTTTATAAATCTGAAATCACTTATTTTAATAAGTGTATTATAGAAATTAATAAAAGGAGATTTATAAACCGAAGTTGTTATAAAAGAGAAATAGAATTTATAAACGTGCTTATAAATTCGAAATCGATTGAATTTGATAAATTAAATATAGAAGATTATTTAAGAAAATATATTCGCGATTTTGGATAGCGAATTTTTATTGAAATAAAAATGTGTAGAAATGATTGAAATGGGGTTAAGTAAATTATATTCACGATTTTGGACAGTGAATATATTGTTTAGTAAAATGGATTCATTTTTGAAGAAGTAATATTTTAAAAATGAAGTTAAACATTTTCAAGATGTTTTTAAAATGTATTATGAATCGAAAGCATAGATTTCCGCAGTTCTTGTTGAAATAGACGTTTTCGAGAAATTTAAGGAAATGATGGACTATAACACTGTTGTTATAGTAAATGATTTTCGAAAGAAAATGTTTTATGTAGTATTGGGATTTATATATCTATCTAAATCTGAATCCCTATACTAGTGATTTTGAGTCGTCGTAACGATGTTTTACGCAACATTCGTTTTGACTCAAATAGATGTTAAAATTTATGATTTCCTTAAAGAATGAATATATACTTAATTTGATTTAAGTATATCGAATATTTTCAAATGTTGAAAATAAATAGATTTGTGAAATACTTATTATTAAATAAGTATGGAAATGTTTTTCCAATATGAAATGAACTGTTTTGAGATTTTATCTTCTTAAAGATAAATCGAAATGAATATTGAAATCGATTTGAAAATCGAATATCAGTAGATATTCGAAAATATAAATTCACTATGGAATTTATAAAGGAAAGGGAAACTGTTTAGAAAAATAAACGTTGATTTATTTTTGAAGTGTGGAAAAAAATTTATATCTAGTAAAGATATTTTTGGAAAATAAATAATTTGGAAAATTATTTGGAATCTGGTGATGTTGCGCATCTTTATTGATAGTTAAATAACCGACTATCAATAATTACCTTGAGTAGGTATTTGTTGTGAATTGGATGAAATTGAATGCCACATTTATTTTTGAATAATCGCTCACTATTCGGGTTAACCGGGAAAGGACCATGGGGTCGTATAACCCATTCCGAATATGTGATACGTCGTTATGAATTGCATTTGAAGACCGGTGTTGAAGACCGGATATTTTTGAAAACGGAAGGATTACCGTCGAGTTACTCTACATCGACTGATCTTCGATTTAGAGGTTTTATCACCCTTAGTGACGGGAAGTCCGGACATGATTAGAAAATTATCCGGAAATGCAAGGGCTTCGTGAGAAGTGCCTTCGGTTCTGTTCAATCCCGGAACAGACTTGTATGGATTGTGTGTCTGACGTTACAATTTGAGATATAAAGCTGATTTCTTTCAAATACATTTCTGTTGGTGGCGGAGAATTTATTCTCTTAGCTTAACACCCTTCTCTGAGACGTACGAGCTCAGAGGTTATGTAGTTGAAATTTATCAGCGATATATCCCAATTTGGTAACGTGGCATACTGAGTGTTGCTGTGAAAGGATCAGTGTTTGATCATTTGTGATATGATCATTTGTTTGATCTTATATCTTTGTGATCATAGGTTGATCATTTTTGTTTGACCCGAAGCAGGGCTTTTTGAGAAAGCGTAGCTTTGTGGACGAGACTTCGTCGAGCCTCACACCCCGGAAATGGTCGAAACAGGACGAATGCGGCAAGGTTCTAGGGAGTAGCGCCCCTTAGTGTATGTCATTCCTTCTGGATAAAGGTGGTATCATGGTATGGAGCCCAGATACTTAACCTCTGTGGTTACTGCATTATTATTATCTATGTGGTTTGTTGCGAATCGGGGATCCTCGGGAAGATCGGTGACGATCGGGGGATGGCATACGCGTGTCAGTAGTTACCTATTTTTGCAGAGGTAACCCGGCCTTGTGTTGGCAGAGATCCGGTTAGGTTCTCGGGTCGTCTATTCCAGGGACGTACCCATCGTGGATAGGAAGTTCCTTAGCCTGACCATTTGTTGGAAATCCAAAGAAACAATACGAGCCTTGTACGGTTTTAGTTGTAGAACCTGCCATCTAATATGGCAGCTATAGCAAGCATACTATAATGGTACCTATGCTGGCTAAGATTTATATTCTACTTTCGAAATGTTTTCTACACTATGCACTAATAATAATATCAAAAAGAATTTGATTTTTGCGTAGTAAGCATCTTTGACTATCATAAGAAGAAATCTCCTCCAAGTCTGCGTTTGCATTGTGTGTGTGGCGGGAGGTCTTATGGTAGTTTCATTTTCCAAAAGCATTTCGAATTGACTTTAAAATTTTTCTGTTGTTTATTTTAAAGATAAACTGTTTTACGATCTCACACCAGTCACCATGACTGACTCGGAGTTTATTGTTCCCTTCTAAACTCTGGGTGCCCACCAATTTCCACACGGGCAGTCTAGAGTTAGATTATTAGGTTATCTGGATATTCTGGAGCTTTGGAGATAAGCTGGATGGCGAGACGTAGTATTTGTATCTGGTAGTATTTATTCCGCTGTGTATTCTGTATGAGGACAAGTTTATATAACTGTCCATTGTTGTTTATTGACTCTGATGATATGATGTGATGTAATGTAATAACAGATATAATTCTTTTGTTTTTAAATGATATTCATTTATCTATTATATATTGTTCCGCTGCGATATGTGAGATTCTGATATCTGTTTCTGTTTCTGCTCTTGTTCTGTTGTTGTTCTTCTTTCTTCTTCTCTATTCTTCTTCTTCTACTTTTTTCTTCTTTTTAAAACCCTCACTATTGGAGTTTCCGGCACTCGATTGCTCGACAGTCGATAAAGTGAGTATCGATGTCGAATTTTCGAAAGTCGAAAATTCCGGTACGTGACACATAACTCCTAGATGCCGAATGAGCAACAATGCCGAACGACCTATACCTCCTTGATGCCGAATGACCACCAATGTCGAACGACCTCCAATGCCGAGTGACTTCCAATGCCGAGCAAGGTGCTATGCCGAACGACGTCCAATGCCGAGCGACTACCAATGTCGAACGAGGCACAATGCCGAGCGAGGTACGTTGTCGACCCACATCACCTTGCCAACCCAAACCATGTCGAGCCGCCTCTAACGCCGAACCATCCCACCAATGCTGAGCCACCTACGACCGAACCATCCAAATGTCGAGCGACCATCAAGTGCTGAACCACCCAAATGCCGAGCGACATCAGCCAACCTACCTAGGCCGAGCCATGCATATTGAACCATCCCTGACTGACTGTCTATCCATCCAGTTGACTAAATCCATCATGAACCAGCCTCGACGAACGAGTAGTCAATTTAGTTAAGTCCGCCAATCTACGGCCTTGCCAAAAGGCGGGTTAACAGGTTCCATATTTTAAAATTTTAGGTTGATGTAAGAGTGTTTTTCTATCACCTTATTATATTAGGCTACTTTGTACATGTTTTGTATATTTGTACATATTTTATACTTAATAAAGGAAGTTTGTACCGCGTTCAGAAAAACAAATAATGAACTTATATGACTTTAAGTGAACTAATGTGAAACAATTATCATTTATGAATTTAAGGATTAACTATTGAATAACTATGTGATTTAAGTGAATTATTATTATTGTACATTAAGTATTTGGTTATTCTTAATGTAGATGTAAGATGAGTCTATGTAACGATGAGTATGTTTGATCGACCTTATTTTGGAATAATAGACTTCTTTTATATGTTTATGCTTGAGTGTAATGTATGTAAAAAAATTAAAGTAAAAAAGATATACAATTTTTGGCACTATAAAAATAAATAAAGAAAAATTAATGAAAAGGGAAAAAAATATAAAACCCAAAATACCTATTTTATTAACCATGGAATTCTCTCGTTATTACATTGAATAAAAGGACTCAAGAGTCACTCTTTAGTTATTATTATTTATGAATTTAGAGAAATTCATCTTATAATAACAATCACATGAATTTAAATGAATTAAAGCATGGTAAATATATTTATGGGAGTTTATCAATAATGTTTATATGGATTTCAAATAGATCAAAAAACGGTAATTATTATTTATAGAAAGTAAGGGATAGTAATTATTTATGTGAGTTAAAGTAAGTTAATGAGGAGTAGCTATTATTTGTAAAGCTTAGTATGGTTTTGATAAATGAAAATTTAATATGAACATCATGGATGACAAATAGGATTTTATTAGTTAAAATTTAATATTAATTTAAAAAGGAAATTGTTAATGCTAAGTTAACAAATATTTCACTAATTAATACTTGTTGCATAGTGATTTTAGAGATTTAGTAAATATGGTCTTTTGTAACAGAGATTTAATATTCATTTAAATGGAATTTAATAATAGTAATAAATAAAGTACTATACAAAGGAGCATTTAATGTTAATAAAATGGTGCTATTCATATTAAAGCGGTTAGATTAATAAACATATCTTGTTAATGAGAGAAGTTTAAGGAATGTTTAATAGGAGCTAAATGAATTAGTGTGTATTTTGGTTAATGGAAATTTTGATAGAAAGCTTTTATTTTTGAGTAATGGCTCTTAATGTATGCCCAAGACTTCAAACCTAAAACCTTTAACAATAGTGTACAGCCACCGATACCCAAAATTATGCTTGTGCCTATTGAGAAAATCTTAACATACAGCATTTTTTTATATGCTACTTCACACCACATTCAATTTTTTCATTTGGCCCTAAACGACCATGTGTTTTTTATTTCCAATCGCTGTTCATTGCAGTATGACGATAAAATGCTGTGCAACTTTGATCTCCAATAATCATCTGTCACCGTATAGTGATAAACAATCAAACATTATTTGAGTGCCTATTTGATAAAACAAAATAATGTATGGTATTAGTAATCATGTAAACAAAGTTTGTATGGTGGTCATTAGTTATGACAGCCATAAGAGTTTTATTGTGTGCCTTTAGTAATAACTAAGAATAACTCAATGTAAAATTCTTACCATAGTGTGCATTAGTAAAAATTATTAGAAATTTAAATAAATGTATCTGACTTTTAAAGAAAAATGTTGCCAAACAATATTTTTAACTTTACTATGATCGGGGATAAAAGAGAATGTGTGTTAAAAGCGTTGATACTTCTACCGCGTTAGAGAAAAATGGTGACAAAATGATTAATGAAATAGTGGAAACATATATCATTGTACTCTTTGAACCCAATATAATGAATCGACAGTCTTGCCACACATGACTAAGATACATCGTGGTTAATGTAAGTAGGAACCACATGAGGTACGAGATGGAAAATGTGGATTAGACCCATAGCGAGACAATAAATGTTCCCATAGTTCAATGCGGAACTTAATGAGCATACTCTCTAAATATGTTTGTCCGTGTAATGTGTGTTTGTGTTGTGAATTTCGATTCAGAACTAATTGATCTGGCAACATATTGTTTGTTTTCCTATTGGTTGTATCTTTTAATATGCTATAAGTAGGGCCCTATCATCACGATCCTAAAGTGGTGTGTGCGCATGCACAAGGTTTGTATGAGTCTTTGACTTTATCAGAAGTTTCGAGAGTTCAACAGTGGGTGTAGTGGTTTGTAAACTAAAACTCATTATGGGTCGGTACCATATTTTAAAACTTTGAGGTATAAGAGTGTTTTTCTATTACCTTATATTAGGCTACTCTGTACATATTTTGTATATTTGTACATATTTTATACTTAATAAAGGAAGTTTGTACCGCATTCAAAGAAACAAATAATAAATTTATATGACTTTAAGTGAATTAATGTGAAACAATTATCATTTATGAATTTAAGGATTAACTATTGAATAACTATGTGATTTAAGTGAATTATTATTATTGTACATTAAGTATATGGTTACTCTCAATGTAGATGTAAGATAAGTTATGTAACGATGAGTATGTTTGATCAACCTTATTTTGAAATAATAGACTTCTTTTATATATTTATGCTTGAGTGTAATGCATGTAAAAAAAATTAAAGTAAAAAAATAATAATTATATACAGTTTTTGGCACTACAAAAATAAAAAATAATGAAAAGGGAAAAAATATGAAACCCAAAATACCTATTTTACTAACCATGGACTTCTCTCGTTATTACATTGAATACACTCAAGAGTCACTCTTTAGTTATTATTATTTATGAATTTAGGTAAATTCATCTTATAATAACAACCATATGGATTTACATGAATTAAAGCATGGTAAATATATTTATGGGAATTTATCAATAATGTTTATTTGGATTTCAAATAGATCAAAAAATGGTAATTATTAATGTGAGTTGAAGTAGGTTAATGAGGAGTAGTTATTATTTGTAAAACTTGGTATGGTTTTGATAAATGAAAATTTAATATGAATATCGTGGATTACAAATAGGATTTTATTAGTTAAAATTTAATATTAATTTTAGAAGGAAAATTGTTAATGCTAAATTAATACTTGTTGCAAAGTGATTTCAGAGATTTAGTAAATATGGCTTTTTTGTAATAGAGATTTAATACTCATTTAAATGGGACTTAATACTAGTAATAAATAAAGTAAGGAGCGTTTAATGTTAATAAAGTGGTGATATTCATATTAAAGGGGTTAAATTTTATAAACATATCTTGTTAATGAGACAAGTTTAAGGAGTATGTAATAAGACCTAAATGAATTAGTGTGTATTTTGGTTGATGGAAATTTTGATAGAAAACTTTTATTTTTGAGTAATGGCTCTTAGTGTATGCCCAAGATTTCAAACCTAAAACCCTTAATAATAGTGTACTACCACCGATACCCAAAATTATGCTTGTGGCTACTAAGAAAATCTTAATATATATCATTTTTTTATATGCTACTTAACACCACATTCAGTTTTCTCATTCGGCCCTAAAAAACGACCATGTGTTTTTATTTCCAATGGCTATTTATTGCAGTATGACGATAAAATGCTATGCAACTTTGATTTCCAATAGTCGTCTGTCACCCTATAGTAATAAACAATCAAACATTATTTGGGTGTCTATTTGATAAAATAAAATAATGTATGATATTGATAATCATGTAAACAAATTTTGTATGGTGGTCATTAGTTATGGCAACCAGAAGAGTTTTACTGTGTTCCTTTAGTAATACACTAACAATAACTCAAGGTAAAATCCTTACCACTCGAGATAAGTGTGCATTAGTAAAAATTATTAGAAATTTAAATAGATGTATCTGATTTTTAAAGAAAAAGGTTGCCAAATAAGATTTTTAACTTTAAAATGATCCGGGATAAAAGAGAATGTGTGTTAAAAGCGTTGATACTTCTATTGCTTTAGAGAAAAATGATGACTGAATGATTAATGAGACAGTGGAAACATATATCATTGTATTCTTTGAACCCAGTATGCTGAATCGAAAGTCTAGTCACACATGCCTAAGAGACATCGTGATTGATGTGAGTAGGAACCACATGAGGTACGAGGTGGCGAATGTAGATTGGACCCATAGTGAGACAATAAATGTTCTCACAGTTCAATGCAGGACCTAATGAGCACACTCTCTAAATATGTTTGTGCGTGTAATGCGTGTTTGTGTTGTGAATTTCGATTCACAACCAATTGATCTGGCAACATATTGTTTGTTTTCCTACTGGCTGTATATTTTAATATGCCACAAGCAAGGCCCTATCATCACGATCCTAAAGTGGTGTACATGCATGCACGAGGTTTGTATGAGTCTTTGACTTATGTTGTGTGCTAACTGGTTGATGGTGTAGTATATTTATGAGTTATCTGGTATGATTCGTGTAACATTTATACTACCAACCCGCTGTTTGGTGATACAGTATAGTTACCTTATACGCTATACTTTACAGTGATGGTATGTTAATTACTAATTTACATTGGTTTTATGTGCTAGCATTTATGGATGCAGGTAGCATGGGCGACGTTGAGATCGATGCAATAATTTTGACTTACTCTCACTTAAAATGTGAAGAGCACCGCAAATGCTTTACTCGTGCTCACCACACAACACAAGTAGTAAAATAAGAGTCGTGTTAACTCCGTCACAAAACCACAACTAATTGTCAAAAAAAAAATTTGTTTTATATTTTATATTCCTGGAATGTTGTAAATGGTTCATTCAAATAACATCAAAAATAAGCCGAGAACATGATTCTCTTATTTGTTTGTACCAACTCGCGGAGGCATTTCACATGATTTCTAACCTCAATCATACAGAGAAGGTTTTAAAAGGCAAGTCATAACACAAAATAAGGATATAAATGTAGGAACCATAAAATTAAGGCAAC
Source organism: Allium fistulosum (assembly GCA_030737815.1). Classification (NCBI taxonomy): domain Eukaryota; kingdom Viridiplantae; phylum Streptophyta; class Magnoliopsida; order Asparagales; family Amaryllidaceae; genus Allium; species Allium fistulosum. Next base: position 588,066,999 of record CM060907.1, on the reverse strand, counting down.
ATTTATTTAAGGGACAAAAATAAAATTTTCCGTTATTCATTCTATAAATACACCTTTCCCTGCCCCTCTCCCTTCTCTTCCCCATTGGGGTTTTTTCATCTCACAATCAACAAAAAAATTTTACAAAACAGAATTACAATCACATCAAAAATAATAAAAATACAATCGGAGCGAGAAAAATACATCTATAACTTCCCAAACTGAATCCACTATAAATATTTCAATCTCAATTCCAATACATAAACGCAAACCCACTCTAGATTCTAGAGAGAGAAAGCAGTTCATTTTCATTCATTTTTCTCCTATTGTTCACTTCCGTTCTTTTCAATTTTGAATAAATTCGAAGCCTACGATCTTCAAATCTTCAATCTTTTCTGTATAAGAAGAATCCCCTTTTCCCAAAGCTAGGTTTGGCTTGCGAACCATTCGATCTGATATCTCGAAATCGAGATTTTAGTACTAAGTTTCAATTTTGATAGGTTGGAGTAGTGAATTTGAGCAATTTGGGAAGTGGGGTTTGGTCAATTTTGGAAATGGAATAGATTAGGAATTGAAGTTTATAATGAGTGTGGGATTTGAGACATGGTATATGTAAATGAGTTTGAGTTTTGGTCTCTTTTGAATTTGGATAGAGAAACAGTAGAAGTGGTACTCGATCAAAGCTATGTCTCGGTGCTTTCCTTTTCCACCACCTGGATATGAGAAGAAGCTGAGTAGCGTACAAGGGGATTTACTTGCAAAGGTTAATCCTTTACATGATTTTATACCAGCATTTTGTTTGCTTATTTAGTTCCAAACTGTCATGCTATGTTACTTAGGATGCTTCTGTTGGGTTTAGTAGTGAATGTGTGTAGAATGTTTCTCTTGAAACATAAGAGGTTTTTTAGTGGTGATGTAGGGACATGTAATAGTTTAGGTACTGAAGTATGAAGGTGAAGAAGATCACTTGGGCATCAAATGGCTACTAAGAGATGTATAACAGTTCATTAACTGACCAACAAAAAAAAAGTTTTACTGCCCTCCTGTTGTTTATTTTAAACCATGGGAAAAGAAAATTTCAAAGTGTTTGCACTAAGAAGTGTGTGGTAGTGGTGTTATATGTCAATGAACAGTGGTGTTGTATGCCAATGAACAGAGAAATAGCAAGGATCATGCAATCATCTTATAATATATAATTGGTATATAACTAGGTGAAGACCAGTGAATTAAGAAATTGATATTCTGTTAGAATGTGGATAGTCATGTGATTAATGAATTCACATGCGTCATGTTTTGTAAATTTATGCTTAGGTTGAACTGTTAGTCTGTTACCCTAAAATATCACTCTTTGAAGATTTTCCTTGAGTTCACATAAGCTTAACTCACTTGAAGTGTTTGTTAATCCACAAGTTGAGCATAATCCATAGTAAGGAATTTTATTTATTTATTTATTTATTTGATAAATTTTGGATTTAGATGGTTTGAAATGAATCGAGAATAAAACTGGAATGAAGAGTGTCGAGTGGTTCAACGTACATACCGAAAGCGATTGGATAAATACAAAGCTTATATTAATATTATAATACTTTGCATTCATGTTTTTCAGTAATTGTTTATTGTACTTTTTATCTCCTCAAATTCATAATTTTCGAACCTAATGTTTGGGACATGTATGTATGTATGTATGTATATGTATGTATGTACATATATTGAATGACTTGTATGACAGGTCTGTTTATTGAATATCTGCATTTTGTTGTAATCCACCAGTTAGAATTCTTTTTTTTCAAAATATCGTGCATCATGTGTACCGTGTTTACAAATTGCAAGGATGCCTATTTAGTAACACATTATCAACTCTGCACCCTAACTGATTTAGGGTTGGGATGAAAGTACAGTTAGAGATAATGAAATTATAGTTAAAGGTATAACGTTAACAATTTCTTGGTGATTGTTCTAAGCACACGAGAATATATTTCTCTTGATATTGGGTTGATTTAAGGATATTTCTTAACAACTTATGGAGAAATATTTATTCATACCTACAAAATTGAGATTAAAAAAATCATTGTGGAATTTTGTTAACCATACTTTTCGAAGTGTAAAATGATGATTTGCAGTTTGTAACAACTGTAAATATGATTAGGAATTTACTAGTTGCAACAACTTATAGAGGTTCATAAGCTCACGTGATGGACATTATTCCTCTGTTTAACTATTTTTAGCATCTAATTCACCTTAAGTGATATTTTTACCAGACTTAGTATATGCTCGACATCCCACAGGTATGAACACTCATTGCTGGATGTATTTTTTTGGGTGAAGTGTTGACTATGTTCTTTTTCTAAGCAATCAGTGCCTTTTAATTGACCATTGTATCTTAGCGGGTAAGGAGCATTTTGATTGACCTATGCCTTCATTTTGGCATTGGAAAACTGAACATTTTTCTAAAGATGCATTACAATCCAAAGATATTTCATAATTTGTTATAACAAACATATTTAATTACTTATTTTTACTATTCAAGCTACTTCTTTCTTTGATCATGAAATATTTTTCTGTGTATAAATAGAATGGTGAAACAATTCCATATTCTTACAGGAAGTCTTTCGTAATCAAAGAAATAGGTAGATTGGATGATAATCAATTCTAATAGTGCTAAGATGTCCGGTTGTGTAATCATAAATTTGGAATTCATTCCGGAAGGCATACATTATAGGCAGGTTAAAAATATTGGAACGCTCTCCAGTATAAAGTCAAAGTTCAACTCCACTTTGGCTTCCTACAGTATTCATAATCTAAGTCTGTTAGCATGTGAAAGATTATAAGTATACATGTTGTCATTACGTGTAAGATATGTGCATGTGTGTCCATGTATATGGGTTGGTGGGTGGGTGCGCGCGTGTGGGTGGTTGGGGGGTGTGGGGGAGGGAGGATATAGATACCCTTTTAAAAGGGATTTATGTTTTACTCCATATTATTTATCATATTGAGTATAATCTTCTATTGATTTTCATATTGTAATTCTAGTCTCTAAAATTGACGATATTAAAGGCCATTGTTAAAGTGACTACATTTTTTGATGTGGAGGCAAGTTTTAGAGGGACTCCACCTAGGAGAAAACTGTGATGGGACTCCATCCAAATAAAAGGGTTTACAATTTTGACCACTCGTGCAAAGCAAAATTTGGGAACAATCCATTGAAAAATGAGAAAAAAAATCGATGATGATTCATCAAAAACCATTTTTGGTGGGGTCGTGTCAAAAAAGGTGAAAATACGACAATCGGCCATCAAAAAACTGAGGTTAATTGCAGATTTATTTTTTCTGTTAAGGATGACAAATTTTGCGTACGTTCCATACAATTTTTTCAAAAAATGAAAAAAAAACCCACGTTCATTTTTGGAGTCCCTTTAACAATGTTCATAATAGAATCACATACAAATTCATCACGATAACAAATTCATCACCATAAAAAAATAGTAATCTAAATCCCAAATCCAAATTTAATTTTTTACATTAAGTGCAACAACGATGATTCATGCTTGCACTATTTAAAATACGAGGTTACAATGAAGCAAACAAAAGCGCATGATAATATTTTGAAACTATGTACTTTATGTTATTTAGATGCATAAAATATATTATTTTATAAATATAATGCAAGATATTTTACAAAAAAAACATATAAATGTAAGTTCTTTTTGTAACTTGCGTTATGGTAATCAAAGAATTCAACAATTAACATGTGGCTAGCATTAAATAATGCAGGTACAATAAAAGTGATCAAAGTTGCACAAAATGACATTATTACGAACTTTTACTGGTTTATAATATTTATTTACTTACAACATGTCATTTAAATTATATAATATGCAAGACATTTTTGGAAAAATATATAAATTTAAAAGTTTTAAGTAGTTTGCATTGTAGAAGTGCAAAGTACAACGAAACCACTAATTTTGTGTGACATGATTTTGAAATTTTAATAATTTGTATTATTTATTTTCATACATCATTTCATTTCATCACATAGTACTAGAACTTTTAGTATAAATAGATAAATTTGAAACTGTTAGGTAGGTTGCATAATAAAACCTCAAAACAAGGGGTCACTTCATAAAATAATAGACAACTTGCATTGTAAAAAGATGGTTTACATTTTGATAATAAGCATGGAACTGTTCTGCAAATCAATAAGAAACAAAGTGATTTGGGAATAAACGATAATAAAGAGTCTAAATATATTTTTCACTTTTATAGTTTCTCCTCTCATCCCTCTGTCTTATTGTGCAAAATAAATTTAGACTGAAGTGAATTTTTATAAATATGTTTTAATGTTAGCGAGATCAACTATACAAAAGTTTGAATCATATAGAAACATTCAAATCCTTCAAACTAGCAAATGAATAGGAGGCGTCATAAATATTTAAATTAACCATCGATTCGAAATTTCATTTGAAAGGGCTAAAAGTTTCGAAATATACTGAGGGGGTGTGTTTGTATGTAGTAAAGATCTGTTACGCCCACTCTAAACCCATACGATTTTTAGTGCTACACTAGTTAAAACCAAATGAAACTTTAAAGATGTTCAACCTATACTTTGAACATCATGCTCACAGAAAATGATATCATTTCAGAACTTTCAGCCAGTTCAACATGTTAAGTTGTGGATACATTAAAATGTTTGTTTCAACCGTTGATTTGAAATATAATTTTATTCAGATTAACTAAAATTTTGTGGAAATGATATTGAGGTATATGAGAACATATCTACAAATTTACGCTCAAATTCGAATTGTGTAGTTTGAAATATCGTTATGTATATGTCTTTCCTTTCTGTGCAGATTGAATAGTCCAATTGAGAAATATCCTTGGCTTGTTTCATACTAGAATTTATAAAATTGATAAACACCCTTCTTGTGGTGCAAATTTGTAGAAATAGTTGTAATAATCTGAAACCCGGGCTTTTGGCTGATTACCTAACATGGTCTGCCTACTAGTTCCTTGCAAAAAGTTCCAACATTTACTCCCTGTGTTTGCTTATGCTTTGTCTTGCTGTTTGTTGGGATAATTATTTGAAATTTTAATATCGAGAAAGGATGCTGTTCCGATAAATAATGTATGTAATCATATTTTTAAGTTTAACTTCAGAATTTGTTTTTGGAAAACCTTAGTTCATTACTCAAACACTGACATATACTTTGAGACTGCTATTACCTTAGGTGCTCATTAATAGCAATCATCAGGTTATTTTTGACCATTTATGTTGAGATTTTGTTTTTGTTTGGTTTGTAATGGCACTTACAGATTCTTCATGCAAGGAAAACCTAGTCTGAGATCAGTACATCATGTCACACTGTTGATAAGAGATATGCAGTAATCGTTTTGGTAGTAGTGTTAAAATATATCAGAAATGAGTAATGTGACTGTCAAAAAACTATTAGGGGACAGAAATTTTGAACTGTTATGTGGTGAAGTGGTTACTTTATGTTATCTTAAGGTGGATCGGGATAAATGCTTGGGGGTTACTGGTCTTTATATTGATCTTAGCTGATGTTTCTCGAACTAGGGCATCAAAACTACCGACATAGAAGCTTAGGCCCGTTTGGTTTGAAAACGAGGCTTGTGTTTTGTGTTTCTTCAGCGTGTTTTTCAAAATGCACGGGAGAGGAGATGGTGATGGAAAACGGATAATTTGAAAAACGGTTTTAACATGTAGGATTGAAAATGATTTTTTTCTTCTTGTTTTCCGCCATTTGAGAAATAAAAAAAACTCTCTTCTTCCTTCCCCTTCTTCCTTTTGTTGTAACGATTACGATTTTCCAACTTCCCGTTCGCTCTCATCCATTTGAAATGCATATTGAAAACTCAAAACACAAAACTCGTTATCAGGCCAAACATACACTTTTTTTGGGATAATCAGAATCATGAGATGACTAAGCGTCATCATGTATATGATTGTAGAGAAGAATGCTTTCATTCATTTTCGAAGATGGTCTGAGATGTAAGAAAAAGTTGAATTTTGTTGATTGAAACCATGATAGTGTGAAGGTTGAGCTAGCTTGAGAAGTCAGAAGCAAAATAATTTTCAAATGCCATATCGGTACTGTCTATTGGCTTATTTTGCAAATCCTGGACTACATGCTCTGTTTATCACATATCATAATCTGCAGCAGAAGGAAACTTTTATATGGTGTATAATTGCAAGTCTTGAACTTTCTTTTACTTGGTCTTTCCGCAGTTGTAGTAGTTTCTAGCAAGGTTCGAGATCTCGGTTTCGATCTTGTTTCGGTCTTTTGTAATTTTAGGAATTTAGATGTAATTCGTAAATTTCGGGAATTTCGATTCTAGTTTCGGTTTCGTATATCGTTATTCATTTTTCATATACACATATATTTGTTTAATTTATTGAAACAAAACGTATAATTTATATTTAATTGAAAGATAAGATATAAAAGAACGGTACTGATTAATTATAAATATGTATCACACTAAAAAATGTTTATTCATTATTTCATTTTCAACTTTTCTAGTTACACCCTTCACATATTTTGTGAATTTATATGTTTCCTAAGTTACAATTTTAAATTTGAATATTCGTGTATTTGAAACTCAAATTAATTTTTTTTTGAGACTTTTTTGTTGTTGTAAAATTTGAAGTTCAATAGTTTTTATTGAACCGGAATTTCGGCTTGGTTTCATTTCGGTCCCTACCTAAATCTAAACGGAACGACCGGAATCTCGATGTTTCGGTCGAAACTTCAAACCTTGGTTTCTAGGCATATTAAGTATAACTTATTGTAGTGGAATAATTATAGTCGAAAAGGTGTGAGTATCTATAGTATTTTCTGAGATCGTAATATGCATTTATGCTGTGGTTGAGGCAGAAAAGAATGAAAGGTCCACAAGAGCTCTCTTTATTGTAGTTTGGTTTCTCTACAAGGTAAAATGGCAGAAAATTCTAGTGACCTTGCATTATGAGAAACATTCGTATTAACTTCATATAGGCGTCGCATTTGGCTTAATGCATTTTGTTTGTTAACCCGGTCATTTATTGCTATTACATAACGCTAAGTTGATTTATATTGATATGTTTCAGGAGAAGCACAAAGAAAAGAAACATAAAAGGGAGAAGAAAGACAAAGATCGAAGTGAGAGTAGAGGTAAACACAAGGAGAAGAAAGATAAAAAAGAAAAGCATAAAGACAAGAAAAAGGTCAAGGACAATGACAAAATTGGTTCATTGTCTGATCAAAAGAACGAGACCACAAAAGTTAATGAAATCAAAGACTCAAAATTCACTGAAGAAAGAAGAATCAGAGATGAAGAACAAGGCGCAAGAAATCACATGGTTGAAAAAACCTTTAATATTGTCAATAGAAGAACTGAGATCAATATCCCGAGCACATCAACTGCAATGGGGAAGGATGCCTGTACTAACAATAAAACTTCTGCAAATGCTTCAGTCTCAATGCGTAGAAAAATTGATGCACGTGTTCCTCCTTTTCATCAGAAAGGAACAAATGGCTTTGAGGTTCCATCAACTATTAAGGAGAAGCAAAAAATTGGAAGTTCTGAGAAGGTTCAAGAGCTTATTTCTCTCGAACAAAGAAGAAATGATAATTGCACTCCACCTTTCAATCATAAAAGAACGGAAGGTATTCAGGTTCCTAGTATTGAGAGGCAAAAGATCGGAGATAGTGAAAAGAGACTTGCACAACCTACAAATGGTCGCCATGTTCCTCCATTGCATCATAAGAAACCCGAAGGTGTTGAGAAACAGAAATTTGGAGGCACTGAAAAGAAGCTCACACCTCCTCCAATGCAAAGAAGCCTTGAAAATACTCAAAATAAAAGAGCTCAGATTAATCCTAAAGTTGGTGACTTCGCCACAGAGCAGAGAAGAAACCATGTTAATATTCCTCGTCCTTTTGACAGATCTCCAAGTCAAAAAATTGAGAGTGCACTTGCTGTTAATTCAATGCAAAAGGCCGCGAGTAATAACGTTGTTTCAAATCTTATCGGTCCATATAAAAAAAGAAATGACGAGCTTGACAATTTGGTGGAAAATATCACTTCTTCAGTTTTCCAAAACACGGGTGCTGCACATTCAACAGATAATGAAAGATTGTTTACAAATATTGCTAGCACTGAAGCGAGAGATAGAAGTAAAGAGAAGAAGTCAGAGGATGCGAAGAAAGAAGGGAGGCACAAGGATAGAGGTGAAAAGGAAAAGAAAAGGAAAGACAAGGATAAAGATAGACATAAAGAGAAGAGAAAAGATGAGAAAAACAGTTCAAAAAGCGAGCAAAGACACGTAAACAATGATAAACTAAAAGAGACTGGAGTAAAAGATCAAACTGATCATATCAATGGTAAGGTTGCATCCAATCCAATGCCATCTACCGCTGCCAGTGTTGCTGATGGACGCAATAAGAAGAGGAAGGAATCTGAAACAAACGGTTTCTTGCATGGTGAGTTTACTTTATTTGTTTTTCTAGCTGTATAATGATTTTGTTGTCATAATAAACCGATTTAGAAACCATGCTTTCTGCCTTTTGTGTTTGGTCACAGAACCTCAACTCGAAGAGCGACCTAACAAGATACAAAGAACAATTGCTTCCTCTTCGCATCAACCAGTTGATAATGGAAAGCCATTAGAGTTTGATCATATGGCTTCAAAATCCATGAGCACCAATAGTATCAAAGTGGTAAGAGGCATAGAAAATAATGGAAGCTCCATTAGTCGAAATTCAAATGTAGAGCATCACCCATTGCATATACATAAACCTCCTATTGTGCCTCCTGTTGTGCCTCCTATTGTGCCTCCTGTTGTTCGTCCTATTGTGCCTCCTATTGTGCCTACTGCTATAGATCCAAAAAAGACGAGTAGTGTTGTCGAGTCAAGCAAGAAAGATCGAGTAAAAGATCGAATAAAAACTAGGCCACCTCACCCAGATACAAAGTACTTAGACTTGATATACTCAATGCCCAAAGTGGAAGAAGTTCCTGAATCTGATGAACAAGATTGGATTTTTAGCAGCAAGAGAAATATCAATAGGAAAACTGAAGTGAATGAATCACCGCCTAAAGTGTGGGATAAGGGATTACGGATAGAGGAAGCCGATGTCTTTGCTTTGCCGTATGTTGTTCCTTTTTAAGGGTTCAAAAGGTAAATGCTGTTTCTGAATTGAAGAGTGGTTTGTAAAAGTTGAACCTGAATAGTAAAAAAACTTGAATCATGATTGTTTAGTCATTTCAGGTAAGCGCTGATTCGAGGGTTAGCGGCTACAAAGAGTGGTCTGGCATTGATCAGTACCATGCAATTTTGATTAATATTGTGTAAAGTTTTCTATAACTAATGTGTAATATAGATGATGAAGAAAAAAAAAAAGATAAAACAAAATTGAAGGAAAAAAAATGTAGGAAGAGGAGAGGGTACTATTCATTGATACTTTTATTTATGGCCAGTTGGTCCAACTTTGTTTTTATGGAAGAGAATCAGATTGAATGATAAGCTATTATATAACCGACGAACTGACATAGATGCATTATTGCGTTTTATTGAATATGATAGTGGCTTGGTTTTGAAGTCATGTCATGTGTTTGATTGCATTATTTGTTTGACTTCTTTTGCTTCATTTTTTATGCTTGTTGACTTTGAATTTTGGACTTTTCGCAGAAAAATAATAATCCAGCGAATTACCTTGTTATCTTAACATTTGAAATGAATCTTTTTAATTTTGATAAACTGAAAAATCAAAGACTAGTTTAATATCATATTCAATATTGTTGGTAAGTTCTGTGAAGTTTCTTTCCTTGCATGCTTTGGCAGTTTCTTTAGATATATGCAAAACACATGTTAGGGGTGCCACAATTTAACGTGTGCTAGGTACATTTATTATGTTTACTTATTTACCATTAATTAGTTTCGGTTCGTTCTTTGCTAACTAGTGCCTACAGCGTAAAACGGATTCGTATATATAAGTCAGGTCCGTTGTCCTTTATCATCACAGCCACCAACCCATATGATTTCAGTTTACAAAGTGCAAAAGCATTTTGTGAAAAAACCCTTTTTACCGTTAAATTATGAATTTTATAAGTTTTCGATTATATATATTGTTGTTACACAAAAGTAAAATTTTTAGATTAATATTATTTCAAATGCAGATTTAATTGACTTTGACAAAGATATTTAAAGTTTTAGTTGTTTTACAAGTTAAAATAATGGCGTATATGTAGAAATCATATTTTTATTTAGTAAAAATATGACTGCATAACACTTACTTAGTCGTACTTTTATGCATGAAATACGTGATTAGTCATATGTTTATTGCATGGTACGCAGTCATATTTCTATATACATGAAATATGTGATTGCATAACATTATGTAGTTATATGTTTATCCCATGTTTATTGCATGGTACAGTTCTCCTATAGCCTACACGATCAATTTCCAATATGAAAGAACAAGTATGTAGAAAGTGATTTGAATAATATTGATGTGGATTTGAATCGATAGAATTTGAACAATTTGGAATTTTGAAAGCAGTAGAATGATATTGCAAACATACCGAGAAATTTAGAGCAAGCAGTTTGACCTTGGAGTGTTTGGAGGTTATTATACTCATGTTATAGAGTTGTTATTGAGGAGTTGCAATGATTGAAAGTGGTTATGGAATTAAGATAAGCGATTAAGAAATGAAAAGATGCAACTGCGGAAAGAAACATAATTCAAAAAATATTGCATCCAAAGCTTCGCATGTCGACCTTTTTACATCCTATAGATTGACATGTGAAACTCCATGGGTTGACCTATGGGACTTAACATGTCGACCTCGACATTTGTCTTCTTTTCTTTATTCTGGCACTTCTATTATTTCGGAAAAACCTAAAAAAAAATCTCAAAACAACTTTGGAATGGGTGGAATGTTACGTCGGAATTTGGAGTGATTTGGAGATTATTTGTGAGATTTAAACAAATCTAGACTAAAATGACTCAGACGTATGACATGACTTCTGTGTCCGTTTGTTCATCTTTGGATATTTCTTCGACATTGGTGTGTTTCCGTGGACTATTGAATATCTTTGAATGCTTGTTCTCCATGGTATATATCTTTGTTTGACTTATTTCGATATACTTGATATATTTGACTCCGTTGAACTTATGTCAATCGTCATTATATCACCACTTCTATATGAGTGCTCCTGTATTTGAAATAACTCAATAAAGTCATAGTAGCATTAGCATTGTTATATTGTTTTTATCATCAAAACATTAGGATGGTGTTCCTAACAATTTCCAGCTATCTTTAAAGGGCACAGTGATGTAGACTAGAATACTATCAGATGACTCTATCGCAACGAAACAAATCAAAGAAACAAATTATTAGCTTTATCCACCATGAAGCTTGAGATGATAGCTCTAGCAATAGCTAGAAAAGAAGTTGGTTGGCTAAGAAGCCTCCTAGCTAAGATCTTTTATGGAAAATATCTCGGTTCTATTGAATCATTGTGATAATACGACAGTTACTGCGAAAATGCAGAACTGTTATTGCAATTGTAAGAGACGACATATACGTCATATGCACGGTACTATTAGAAAATTATTCTTTATAGGTGTTGTTAGTGTGGATGATGTACGCATTGATGATAACTTAGGAGATTTTTTAACGAAAGGCTTGGTCAAGGAGAAGTCTGTAAAACTTTTATAACAATGGGATTGTTGCCCATAGATTGATGAATCACTCATGATGATAAACCAACCTAAAGACAGAAGATCCCAAAAACAAGGTTTAATGGGTAATAAAGTTATAATGTAATATGCGTTGAATCGTTATATTTTTTGAAATAAAAAGAAGCATGAATTCCTAAGACAATAAGGTGACGTATCAATGGAAACTCTTAATGAGATTTATATTGTGTAAAGTGGGGTACCTAGCTACATAAGTACTCTTAGACTTTTTATATGAATATGGAAATGAGATTGCTTCCAACGAAATTTTGAAAGAAAAAAAAATCTAAAAAGTTCATGGTATTGGGATAGATATGATTGACCATAACGTAAGATTTTAACTACGCCTTGGAAAGTTTTTGTATAGTTTGATGTGGGAGATAGAGTTTAGGATTACATGTCACACCAGTATAATCTGAATCTCACTATATGAAGTTCTAAATCAAATATACCTTTGTTTATGCATAATCTTATGTATATTCTAACATTGCTCGTAGAAATATTCTTTAGAACTTCAAGTGGGATATTATTGGAAATTTTGCTATGAAGATGAATTATTAAAAATTTGAGAAGTGCCTCATGAATCATTATTTTGAAATAATGCCACATCAAGAATATTATGAAATAATCTTGTTTAAAAATAGGATTCTCAATTGCCATATCGAACTCATTTTGGCATTCGATGTTTTTTCTTGTGTTAGAGATGGAAATCATTCAATTCAAGTAGAGTCGGCCTGATTGGATTGGATTGTATAATGTCACTTTATTTTTAGACAAAATTATCCGACAACCGAGATAAAGTTTTTTGAAACGTTATCTCCAAAAAACGCAAAAAATGGCTAAATTTTTGTTGTGCTGTAAGCCTAGAGAGACCGAGTCATCCATTCATATTCTTCCTTCTTGATTTTACATGCTTTCATGTTGATCAACGAGTTGTAAATAGTCATATTGGTCAATGAAGTGGTTCCCGTACTATATAGTTGCAATATAAAACCATTAAAGTAAATCATGCAATGGAAAAATTAATACCGATAAATTATCGGTGCGGAATTCAAAGGTGTGCGTACATGTATAGAAGTTTGCTTCAAAACGTACGTTTGTTTTAATTTTATTTAACAAAAAATTTCAAATTATCTTTTGGTTCACATGACGGAATCGAAAAGCGAATCATATCAAAATTTTGACAGACATGCTCTATTCTGTTTGCATGCAGAAACAAAGATTTATACATTTCCGTTATAAACAGGAATTTAATGCCATAACCACAAAAAACTGGCATAAAACGTCTTGACTCGAAGGATACATACAATAAATAAAGTCTTTATTAGCTCTCTTAGTCACTGTTTTCTGTACACAGCTCTAAACGGGAAAAACGATGAAAAAAATAATGTACAAATTTCCCAGCAATAATCAGCACTTATTCAGTTCAGTAGTTCTTTGGTGCCTATAAAAGAAAAATTAAAATGGTGCTATATTCATATCCTTTCTTCTTATGTAAAAAAATTGTATTTTCACTGAAAATAATTGCCCTGCTGAATCGGCGAGGAGAGTGAAATAAACTGCCCAAAAAGTCGGCCATTGACTAAATTTTGATTGCTGAATGCAGAAGCTTCTGGATCTCCTACAGCTTGATGTGAAGATTGGCTACAGGGTAAGAATGCAAATTGTAAGGTGTTATCCTTTTATAAATAAAAATATGTTTGTAATAATTTTTAATTCATCTAGTTCCCTAGAAAAAACTAATACAAAATTCCAAAGCATAATAAGTAAATAAACTTATTTTTCTGCCACATCTATATTTAATTAATGGGAGACATGACACCCTTTTTTGTGCACAAATTAGCATATTGGGGTAGGTGCAGCAAACGAGAAAAATATACCTACAGAATATTTTGTTATTTTAAACTACCATCACAACTCATCCAAAAATAAATAATAATTATGTTTAATATGAATGATGCATAAAAATATAAAATTCATACCTGTTCATTGAATATGGAAATGACAGGGAAGGCTTTGGTGTATTACTTATACTGAGGTCTGTGGACACAAATGGCAGAAAGACTGAAACATAGGACAAACAGAAATTTCAATTTTTCGCTCCTATTAAAATTAGGAATATTATATAGAATACGGATAAAGAAGCAATGCCATTGCTTCATTCCAAACGTGCTGATAATTTCCACTCCTGTGCGCGCACGAGGAGCGTTCAATGGCACTCTAAATAGTACGGCACCCCAAATGCCCTTTATTTCCACCACAAGCTCCAATTTAAACAATAGTGGCAGTGGGAAGAGAGAAAATGAACTATTATTTAACTCGGAACTTGTGATGGATATCAGAGGGCATTTGGGATGTCGCACTATTTGGGATGCCATTAAACGCTTTTTTATATATATTGAACACAAAATAAAACACTATTGGTGACACAAGATAAGATCCTGACCATTGGATCTTTTTGTCCTTATATGGGAGGTGGAAATGAGAGGGCAATCCAATGGTCGAGATCCACTGTGTCACCAATTGTGTCTACATTTTGTATCCCCGCACACTTTGACACAATAGTTCTTCCCTGATTTCCACCTCTCGTGTAAAAACAAAAAGATGTAATGGTGAGGATTTGTTGTATCAAATTTTGTGTCTCAATAGCCGCTTCCTTATTGTGTGTGTAATAAATAATTCAATGATCAGACATGGAAATAACCTGGATGCCTGGATTGATGTTGAAACCCCGAGCAAAACATAATTTCCTGCATGTAAATGTTTCAAAATTAAAGTTAGGACAAGTCCATAAAAGGAGGATGTTATGCATATTAACATGAAAGTTATTTCATAATCTACAGCTGACTCACCGTTCCAGAAGTATGTGGCATATGACTAGCTGTATCTGCACATGAGAGACAATCACCAGTAAGATATATTGTTTCGAACAATAAACTTAATAATGTCCTAATATATGTATGAATTTACAAACGACTGAGCAAGAAGCCATGAAGCATATTTAGATCGTGTTTGATTACACCTTGTGAAAATAGTTACAACTTGGAAGTCAAAAACAACATTTTGTTGCCTTAAAAAATAAAAAAGAGGACCAACAAAATCAATTCATTTAGCCATTCTCAACCAATTTATTTATTTATTTTTCCCAAAAAAAAATGTTAGATAAGTAGTCCCCAAATATGCTCATGATAACATGTGGGACATACTGATTAAGTTATTCTAGTCAATATTCATTTGAAGGAAAGACATTACGTAAATGTCTCCATATCACAACTTTGGAACAAATAGAATTAGCAGTAGAAGCACCTAAAGAAGATACACTGGGCTTGACAGCCAACGTCAAACCAAGAAAGCAGTCATCTGATTCATTATTAGCAAAATCCCAGAGGTTCAATTCAAGTCTCGGTTCTGCAGCTGCAAAGATTTAAATACTGCTTAGAACTAAAATCATAGCAGTTTACTGCATAACATAACATTGATATTTTAAAACTCACTTCTTGAGTTCAAGGGAAAGTGTTCATATGTTGAAGACGGTACCCTCGCCAAAACCTGCATGTTTTATTGTTATTTTTTTCTTGTGTGGACGCTAACGAATAGCGAGATAATTATAGTAGAGAAGTAGTACATTGAAAAAGGGATGTTGTAAAGCTTCTTCTGCTGTTGGCCTCTTCAGTGGGTTCCATGAACAGAGTTTCTAGTATAGTAAAGCAGCCAAGTAAGTATATACAAACTTACAGTAGAAAGAAAAGATAGAAGCTGACTAGTTTACCTGAATCAAATCAATTGCTTCCATGCTGGCATTGGTAATAATTTCTGAAAGATTCCTTGGTGGAATCTAATAGAAAGCAAACAAAAGAGTAAGATGTGCAAACCAGCAAGAAATTTTGATACACCAAGTAATTATTATCATTTTACCTTATAGCTGAAATTTACCGATGGAGGATAGCTCATTCCTTCATACCAAATATTGTTGTCTGGCGTCCCCAAAACATTGCAAATTTTGTATATTTGATCCGTTTCACTGAAATAGTACTACCAAATCACATATTTGTTTGATGTATTCTAGCAGTAAAAGATTAAGCATTCGTACCTTTCACCAGGAAATAATGGAGACAGAGTGAACAGCTCAGCTAAAATTGCACCAACAGCCCACATATCTGCAAAACAGCCACATAATGATTTTAACATTGAAGAGAACTCAAAAGTTGAAATATGACTCAAATTTAATTCCATGTTAAAAAGAGAGGAATCAATCACTTATATTTGTTACTTGAAAGAATAATAATTGAAGACTCATTGCATAAACATACACAAGGAACCATGCGTACCTATTGCAGGAGTGTAGAATGAAGAATGCAGTAACACCTCAGGTGCTCGATACCTTAGTAAACAAATATACGCAATCATAAACATAAATAGATAAATAAGATTATGTATGCAAGAAAAAAAGTACCAGTGGCAAATACAACTTAAATAAATTAACTGACCATCTAGTGGAAACATATTCAGTGTAGGGGGGCTTTGACATAACTTCTCTTGCTAACCCAAAATCGGCAATTTTAATAACATCTTGCTTCACCAACAAATTTTCTACAAAAAAGATAAAACTTTTAGTTTTAATCCAGGATCAAATTTCAAAACGATATTATGCATCCTGGCATATAAAGTTATGAACTATTGGCCAACCTGGCTTCATGTCTCGATGAAAATATCCATTTTTATGCATATATGCAAGTCCTTTCAAGATTTGAGACATATAACTTCTTATCTCAGCCTCAGTAAAAGGGTCTCTGCGATCTTTCATTAATTGGTAAAGATTGCATTCCTGAAGATACAAAAATCAAGTTTAGTGACTTTAAATTTCATAGCAGAAGTTTATTATGAAAAAATTGTTAAGCAGTGAAGAAACATCTGAAAACATATACACAAGAATAACAATGTACATACCATGTGCTCAAAAATGAAGAAAAGCTCATGGTTCTCCTTAACTATCTCCTTTAACTTGACAATATTAGGGTGGTTCAATCTTCGAAGACACTGCAAAGAAGCATACATTTGTCCTTATATTCAAATGATGCAAGCATACTGTATTTATCCATTAATGGAGGAGAAACAATACATACTTTGACTTCTCTTAAATTTATACACTCATCCCAATAGTAGAACTTCCTCTTCATTTTCTTAACAGCAACCTACAACGAATGATACAATTCATTGTTCCATGGTAACAAGTAAAAATAACGTTTTCTTAATTTGTGGCACTTACAATTTCATTAGTTTCAAGATTAACTGCTTTATAAACATTCCCACACGTTCCATCTCCGATCTCTTTCATTAGTCTATATCTACACAGACAGATAAAACAAACATAGGTTAACCTATATTTTAAATATATCAACTTGTATCACAACTCACTTATCCATGACTTGATTTCTGCAATAAGCAGTTTCCTCGTTATCTCTGGATTGTTGCAGAATCTCTAACATTGGAAACGGCTGCAGCTATAAAAAGCCTTCTACTTACTTGGAAGTCACAAGAAAATAGGACGGGAATAACAAATTTATTAAAAATTGTACTCTCATATTGCGAGTGATTGAACGCAAAACATAGCATTCTTGGCATTCTCAATTCAGCTTTGAGATGAAATCAACTGTACCATCTGCAGCAAAAAAATAAAATTGCATGGATTTGTAAGAAACATCAATAGAAAAATGACTGTTTCAGTAAAACATAGAAATTTATTCTTTTTTACCATTAATTAGCATCTTGGAAGCAATCTCAACATAAAAAACAGAACATGTCATGAATTCAAGACCTTACATCATCTATGCCACAAAAAATCTTATTACCACTAGAGAAACAAAGTTGAACGTAAAATTGATTTTACAATATAACTCGCCACTCATAGATTAAACCTAGAGCAAACAAAAAATGAACAGATGAGATTATGCATAAGTGAACTCTTTGTATGATTGTATATTCGTATCACTAATGTAACTAAATTACATATTGAATCGTAAGTCAAGGCTGTCATGTATGACCTACCCATATCCCGAAACCCAATTTCAGCATGCAAGAATCTAAATTAAAGAAAGTACATATATTCCGATACAGCTGTACACATAAACTGTTCTCGAGATATATTTTGAATGAATTTGGGCGTCTTCTGTTCAAACCTATTCGAAAGAAATTCTATCCAAAATAAGAAGTAAAAGGAAACGAATAGGTTGTTTCGCAAAGTATTGGTTGCATCGACTTAAGAAACGCCATCATTACCAAAGCAATCACAGATTAAGACAATTGGAGTTATATAAAAAAGTTGAATAATTCAACATTGAAACTGGATAAAAGAACCAAAATTTAATTAAGAATATTGAAGTAGGAATCTAAAATCAATAATTCAGCTCAAATTCCTTCTTATGGAATATCCAAACCCTTGAAACATATCAAATTTCAATTCTAGCCCCAAAATAATTTCAATTGGTAAAATGATTAAATCAAAATCATGGCTTAAAGGAAGCTACGAAAAAGAACAGAAGTAATTGGGGTAAAATGCTTACCATTGATCCGAAATAGTATAAAAGGGGCGATCTTTGAATTTATTTTAAGGAATAAATTTTAGGAGAGATATAAAGATGGAAAAGATATATTAGCGTGTTAATATCGTTATTTACTTAAACGCCCCTTAATTTTGGCAAAATTGCGAATGTGATCATACGTAATACTTATCGTTAAACTCAAGGGAACTCGAGGATTTTTGTTATTATTTTATACCGGAGACCTTTTCATCGGCATAAACCTACTCATCAGCGTATAAATTTTAAATTTTAAAATTTCATTCTTTACACTTTTATAGTTGAACTTGTGAATCAGAATTACTAGCAGCAACTCCAACAGATTCAGGGCTTAATATTCAGGATGTTGAATGTTAAGCCATGAATATTAATGATAATTGTCAAAAGTTGAACGTTTATTTTATAGACGTCTGGCCATAGACGTATATTAGATAAGCGTTTGATTCAACCTCCTATTAAATAGATGTCTGAGTCTTTATTTACTATGATGAATCGGGCGTTCATTTACTAGACACTTGAGAATTATGCACTTATTTATAGGTGTTTGATTTCGAACGTCTATTAAAATAAGTGTTTCGACCAATTCAGAATTCAGAATTGGTCCTTGAATATTACCTTGAACTAGTGTGTAACCCGTGTGTTGCACACGGTAAAATTGTAAAAATATTGTATTCATAATTATTGATAAAAATAGAAATTATATATGTAGTATATGTAAATATGTTGTGTTATCAATTATATATCAAACTTTTTATAAAAATTTATGAATACATTGCTTTTACAACTTGGTTACACACTAGTTCAAGGTAAACTTTTTATCATTCTTTATGTATATAATATTTGTTATGTAATTTACATAATTTATATTTGAAATAAAATTGATTTTACAATTGCATTAATAAGAATGTGATATACGTATTTAAATTGATAACATTTAAGATTTATTGGACAAATTAATAATTATCAATTACTCGAATTTACTTAATAATTTATGATTAACTATTAAATTAATTAATTAATTCAAATATCTGGACTTGAATGCAATATGGTAAGATCAAATCGAAGAGAAATTTTTATTATCATTGTTATAAAAATGTAGGTATTTGAGTGTTGTTAATCCGTCTTTTGGCAAGGCAGTACGCAGACGGACTTGACCCAATAGACTTCACAATTATCAAGGACGATAAGTGCAGAGCGACGTTCTATGACCCGAAGGCAAAATACAAATGGTTATACGAAGTCATAGTTGGATGGAGTTGGTAGATACACAATGTAAGGCTCTAGAAATATGGAAGTTATGTTGGAACCCAAGGGATCGGCATAGCATAGGAGGGATCGGCATGACTTTGTAGCATAAGAGGGATCGGCATACCTTCATGGCATCGGACGGATCGACATAGTTTCATGAAGTAGGAGGGATCGACATAGCATTGTGCAGTAGCATGGATCGACATAGCTTGGTAATATCAGAGGGATCGGCATGATTAGTTATACAAGGGATCGGCATGATTGGTTATACAAGGGATCGGCATGGGCGAAGTAAAGTGCGGATCAGCATGGTTGGTAGTGTATGGATCGGCATGGTCGAGGCAATGTATGGATCGACATGGTTGGTTCTAAAGGGATCGGCATACTTCAACGGCTTAGCAAGATGAAGGGATCGGCATTTCAGATGGATCGGCATACTTCGACTCACAAAGAAGGGGTCGGCATGGTTGGTTGCATTGGATCGGCGTACTTCATTGGATAGGGGTCGGCGTTCATCAATGCCTAAGTACATTCTTGCATTCAACAATCAATAACTCGAGCTCTCTTATTCCAAATGACATAAAACTTGGGGATTAAACATATTTTATCATGAAGAATCCACCATAGGAATCGCTGCCCAAAA
The DNA here is from genome assembly GCA_030737815.1 of Allium fistulosum. Lineage (NCBI taxonomy): Eukaryota > Viridiplantae > Streptophyta > Magnoliopsida > Asparagales > Amaryllidaceae > Allium > Allium fistulosum. Next base: position 588,046,816 of record CM060907.1, on the reverse strand, counting down.
ATCAACTAAGGAAGGGATCGGTACCTATCCTTCCTCATGGGGATTTGGGCCTAGCGACCACTATGGTGGGCCCATATGGATAAGAAGGTCCACCGGCCGAAGTTTAAAAGAGGTTGGTGGTCGTCTTCCCCTATAAATACACCAGGCTTGGCTTCTGAAAAGGGATCTCCATTCTGCTTCTCTTCGTCTTCTACCTAGGCTATACTCTGCCATTTTTATTCTTGAATTTCATGGATTTGTAACTGTAATCAACAGTATAAACTAATAGAAAGGAAAATCTTCGGAGTGGATGTAGGCCGGAGTTAGCCGAACCACTATAAATCTATGTCTCTGTTTACTTGCTTTCTGATTGTTTTAATTTTGGTCTTCATTTATTTCTCTTCATATTTCTGTGACTAGATTGGATATTGGTGCTTTCATATAATTGGGTGTTGGTGGTCAATTTTGACGCCAACATTTTGGTGCTTTCATTGAGAGAACTTGCACCCGTTGATTTGGAAGCTTGGATACTTGGATCTATGAAGCAATGATTAGGCAATCAACAAGGAGAGTGCTACCGAAATGGAGTCACCATGGAGGGAGTCGGGAGACTTCCTCAGGAGCTGGAGCTAATCAAGCATCTATCTACATCACCAGAGATGAAATGGAAACAATGATGGATGTTATGTAGGAGGATGCTGAAAAGGCAGGAGGAGATGATGCAGAATCTACTCTAACAAATCGGACAGACTAGAGCCATAGGAGCTGCTGGAATGCAAAACCAAAAGTAGAACAAGGAACATGGAAATGGAGCTAATAGACAGAGGAGTGGAATAGAGCAGCCGGGGCAGTCTCTTGCCATCTAAGAGGGATCGACACTCATCCCTCCAGAGGGATCGGTACCGATCCCCAAAGGCTAGGGGGCATGCCCCCGGGTCTGGTTGATCGTGATGTTGGAGGACCTGCGATCGATCCAATGAAGCTTGGTGCGAATCGGAATTTGGATGCTCATCCGGAGAAGTATGTTCCAAAATTCCCTCGTAGACTCGGGGGGAAGCATGGGCATGACGATAGGAGACCACCATTAGAAGACAATGACAGGTTTGCAGAGATGATAAGGCGAGCTATGCATGGAGGATTGGTGAACAGGGATCTCGAGGATGTAAATAGAAATCCATTCTCTCCGAATATCAGGCAAGCTAGGAATCCACCGGAGTTCAAACTACCAACGCTTGAGGCATATGATGGAAAGATGGATCCCGCTGTTCATTTGACGAGGTACATGAGACACATGGAAGTACCAGGGGCATCATAGGAAGTCATGGCACGGTGCTTCCCCTTGTACTTAACAGATATAGCTATATTATGATTTAGACAGTTGAAAAGCAGCTCTATTGGCACGTGGACGGAATTGATCGAAAGGTTTATGAGGTAGTTTAGGGTTCACATCTTGAGACCCAAAATGTGATGAGTTTGGCAACACTGAAATAGGGGACCGGAGAGTCCCTGAGGAGTTTCTTAACACGGTTTAATGTCGTGGCGACATCGATGGATCGTCCAGATCCATCCATGGTTTTGATGGCAGTTGTATATGGAATTGCTGATGGCACGAATTTCAAGGATTCACTAGCACGGGATCCACCTATGGATCTCGGGGAGTTTTACCATGAAGAAGAAAGATTCCTACGGCTGGAAGACGCACGAGCAAACAAACCATAGGTGAATGTTGTGCAGAGTGGAGAATCATCAGGAGATGTAAACAAGAATGATAAAGGCAAATGGAAAATGTATGATGGCATTAATGTGTCGAAGAGGTAATGGAGAGAACCAAAATTCTCTTCTTACACAGATTTGACCGAATCTTTGAAAAATATTTATTTGGATACTCGAGGACGTCTTCGGTATCGAAGGCCGACAAGGAGGGAACCCTCTAAACATGAGCAAGCATCAGGAAAGCATAGTCTATTCCATGAGCTGGATGAGCACAATACAAATGACTGCAAGCATTTGAAGGACGTCATTGAGGAACTCGTGAGAAATGGTCAGTTACAACAATACATAAGAACTCGATCTACGGTGATGGAACAGGAGCAGCCACCATCCACCTCGAACGAAAATGGCACTGGATCAAGGCATCATCACCAACTTGTCATTAATTGATCGGGATGACACGGAATAAGTAATAAACTTCGCAGCAATACGGCTAAGTCACTTAAACATGTACGGGATCGAGGACGTTCCCTAGGCATGCTCTGAGATGACGATAAACCGTTGTGCTCGGGTTTGTGAAATTCGTTTTATTTCTTCTTATTTGCTTCGAACTTTGGTTTACTGGTTATACGAAATTTTATTTTATGGACTTAGGGATGCTTAAGTATGGATCAATGTAATAAATAAAATAGGTAATGGTTATGGTCTCGACCGGAGAGACGGGGCAATTGAAGGAACTGGGCCGGCCCACCGTGGAAAAAATGGGTGAATTTCAAAAAATTTACCATTGTGGATCGTTAACAGGCCTATGAAGTCTAAATGCATTTAGATCTTATCTAAATTTTCTTTTAAATAAAATCAGTATTTTATTTGATTTGGTAAAAAGATTTCAAAAGGGTTTGAATATTATATAAATTTATATGAATGAGTGTATTAAATACACCTATGTGTGTAGTGGTTAATTATTAAAATAAATATGAGAAAGCAACCTTTAGTTTCCTTCTATAATAGTTATGCAATTAATTAAGAAAGTAAACAATACTAATTGGAGAGAGAGAGAAATATCATATTTTTCTATCTCTGATTAGATTGATAGTATGTTGAATAAACAAGTTAACATTTCAATTGAATGTTTTATTAGGAAAGCATTAATTTAATTTAATTTTATTAATAGCAAATGATTATGAGCACTCACATGCGTCTATGTGTGATGGAATGAATGTATCAAACACATTCATGTTGTGAATATATGTGTAACATATAAGAAGTGTATATTTGTGTAACTAAGCATGAGAAATTTTAGAGATCTCTTGACATGTATAATAAATTGAGGAAAGATAAAGCTATAAATGTAGAGAGAGACATATTAAATGGCATATTAAATCTCTTATTAATTAATTTTAAATCTCTTATTAATTACATTGAATGACATATTAAATGGCATTTACAATAAAATTTGCATATGTCTTTGTTGTCCAAGTTTTTTTTAAGTAATAATATATATATATATATTATAATTGATAAGTTTACACATACACATGTTAAAATAAGTTTACATGTATATATGAGTTTGTAAAACAAGAATTAACAATTGTAATAAAGATTTCAATTAAGGAGGAGCTTGAAATTAATTTCTACAGTTTCACAAAAAGGTCCATTTTGATTTAGATTAAAATAACATAAACACATGTATATCTATATGTATAAATAATTGCAAGTGATGTGTTCATTTTAAAATAACACATATATTTATATATATGTATGAAGATTGCAATTTAAGTAACATATATGTTTAAATTTAATGGTAACAAAATGATTCAATCTTTTAATCTTAGGTATGAAATCAAAGTCTATAACTTTACATAAATGACCGCCAACGAATTCCAAAACAAAAGGAAAAATTTACCTTTATGACTAAAACAAGTAAAATTAAATCATTTTGAAAATTAACTATGCAACATTGGAAATTAATTTTACTATATTAAACCACCAACAAATATAGTTTATTAATGTTTATGTATACAAATATTACAAAATTCTATATACAACATTACAACATAATAAAATATTTTCACATTCCTTTTTTTTCAATTCCAAAACAATGACAGAAAAAAATATCAGACAACTTGGGCATATACAAATTTGTTGTATTATAAATCAGATCTGACCATACAAAAGGGACACAAAACAAATCAGATAAAGGATTTGAAGTCAACCATAATAAACATAGTCAATGGATATGTAAATAAGGAGATATTCAATATTAAATCTACATGATGATCATATAACTAAATGAGATGAACAAAAGGGGACCTAAGTTATATTACAAGATGAATATACAAGATAAAAGAGATATTATATGAATAAATCTAAACCTTTTAAACATGATGAGATAATAGATATATAATATGAATAAATCTGGACCATTTCAACATGATGAGTGTACAAATAAATGAAATTAGAATTACCAAAAATGGATCCAATGTTTTGTACATTGAATAATGAATCAAATCTCCTAGATTTAGAAATTAGCCTCCAGATGTTGTAAGGATCAAAAGGAATAAACCACTTTTCATAATTGATTTTATTTGTATTTGATTTTAGGAATAATTAAAGCCATGGAAGATCTCATATTTTCAACTGTTATAGAAGGAGAGAACCAGAAAAGTTACAGAAAGAAGAATGAAAATGAGAAACTCAATTATACATACAGAATGAATTAGAGAATATGTTTTATTTGAAAGAAGGAAACCTTTCCCGTTCTTTAATTAAAACATCTCTAATTAATTCTCTTGATTAACTTTCTTTTTTCACTCTTATTTCTTTACATGGTATGGCTGAAAATTACGTGCCATCAAATGACATAAGATTCCATAAATTAATACATGTAATTATCTTTTATTTAATTACAATGATATCATATATCAATGCGCGTAAATATAACTTTTATAAATGCATTCAAATAATCATTAATAACTCCCAAACATCAAATAAAATAAATAATAATTAATATTTCTCAAATACTAATTAATTTAATTAATTTACAACTTTTTTATAAATTAATTAAATCATGTGGTTTTTTGGAGAATTCATCGTTACGGTTGTGTGACTCAAAGGTGCAAATTCAATCAACGATTAATATTGAACAATTCAAATATTAACGTTCACATGTCACTTAGCACGTGGTGTGACATTTGTCTGAATTCATCGCTTACACATCTTTTGGTAAAATCTAATTTTACTTATTCTAAGCGATACCTAATAGTGACAATTATTTACATCAATTCTCTTCGTGAAAACCATATCAAATTAGGACTTATGGAATTTTGTAATGGTAAAAATTCCAATATCGTCCACATGTAACTTTATAGTCCAAACACAAAGTTCTTGGTTCAGTAATAACAATTATTGTTAACCAAAATGCTCTGGCCAAAGACTTTGACTTTGAGTTGACTTAAGTTGACCATGATACTAACCCCATATAACCGAGAAGACGAATTCTCTCTTGAATAGTGCTTCACTTCCAATACTTCCACGCGATCCAACTATAGTCACTCGATAGAACGTCATGCCATGATTTGACTATAATCAAAGCGGAGCTTTCATATTGAAGATCCACAATATTCTCAAGTCGAGAGAACTGTGTAAATCAGTCACATCGATATTTTCTGTTTGACCTTAGTTATATTAACCAATAGAAAACTATCAAGTGAGTCGTTTCATAGTTATCCAATAACTATCAATACGTAACCCTTAGGTGCCCCCCAGTAGTCATGAGTATTACACTGCCCAACATTTGGAGAGCGTTACATACTCTAGTCTTAACGGATACATCAATATCCAGTCTCGATGCATCTTGACTAGGAACATTTAAAATGGTATGTTTGTTTTATTATGATAAATTACTCACGGTTACAACACTTTGTAACTACTATCACGAAATATGTCATTTATGGATTTTTTTATTAAATGTACTTTTAATTAAATTGATTAATTAATATAACCACATTATATCAAGTATACAATAGAAAGAAACACCTTTATTATGAACAAGATTGTTCAACAAGTTAGATATATGTAACAAATTACATAATTGCCCCTAGGGCATACCCCTAATTCTATCAATCTCCCACTTGCACTTGGGGTCAATTATGGAATCTTATTCCAATTTCTCTAATCAATTTCTCAAAACCAGTTGGGTCATTCCCAACATCTTTTATACTTACTAAAACATCATTTATTAATCCGTTGAGTATTAAAACAACTAATGCTAATTTTAACACAAGTACATCGTTAAAATCAACAACGTGTTGTAACGACAACAAATTTTGCCCGCTCGAAAATCAACATCCATACTTTACATCGTATTCGAATGCCGTAGATTCGAACGTTCAAATCCGAGTCGCCGGAGCTTATAACAACATTAAGTAAACAACACAGCGGAAATAAAAGAATATAGATATACAATATCTGATACAATATCCAGATACAATGATGATACAATGAATATCTATATACATCAGAGATATGATACAACAAATAGCAGCGGAAAAGAAAACGATAACATCAGCAGCGGATAATCTCCATCTTCAAAGCGCCAATCCATAAATAGCTCGAACTCCCAATAACGAAGCACAAAGATAAGCAAGTGCAGTCCGATCCAAAGACTGAACTAGCTCCAGATAATCTACTAAATCTGAATATCTGAAAAACCAAACTCTAGACTGCTCGTGTAGAAAATTTTGAGCATCCAGTGTTTAGGAAAGAAACAATAAACTCCGGATCAGTCATGGGACTGGTGTGAGCAACAAAAACAGTTTATCTTTAAAAACAAATAGCAGAGAATTTTAAAATCAATTCGCAATGCTTTTGGAAAATGAAACTACCATAAGACCTCCCACCACACACACAATGCAAACGCAGAATTGGAGGAGATTTCTTCTTATGATAGTCAAAGATGCTTACTACGCAAAATCAAATCATTTTTGATATTATTATTAGTGCATAGTGTAGAAAAAATTTCGAAAGTAGAATATAAATCTTAGCCAGCATAGACATTTCGCACTTATGCCTTCTATAGCTACCATGTTCAATAGCAGGTTACCACCACATTCCATGGCAGGTAATACAACTAAAACCGTACAGGGCTCGTATTGTTTTGTTTGGATTTCCAACAAATGGTCAGGCTAAGGAACTTCCTATTCCACGAAAGAAACGCCTCTGGCGGGACGTTCCGAGAACCAACTGTTCTCTGCCAAACAAGGCCGGCAACCCCTTTTCCCAAGGGATAAAAGAAACCTCAGATATGCCACCCCCGGTCCTTTGGGACCTTTAACCGAGGTACCTCGAAACCAACATCACACGTCATAAATAAAGTGTGTCCACATGAGTAAGTATCTGAGCTCCATACCATGATACTACCCTTTTCCAGAAGGAATGGTCATACCCTAGGGGAGCTACCCCTGAAAACCTTGTCGCACAATTCCTGTTTCGACCATTACCGGGTTGTGAGGCTCGACGAAGTCTCGTCCACAAAGCTACGCTTTTTCAAAAAGCCACGCTTTGGGTCAACAGATGATCAACCTATGATCACAAAGATAAATGATCAAACAAATGATCATATCACAAATGATCAAACACTGATCATCACACAGCAACACTCAGCATGCCACATTACCAAATTGGGATATATCGCTGATAAATTTCAACTACATAACCTCTGAGCTCGTACGTCTCAGAGAAGGGTGTTAAGCTAAGAGAATAAATTCTCCGCCACCAAACATATATGTATTTGAAAGAAATCGGCTTTATATCTCAAAGTGTAATGTCAGACATGTAACCATACAAGTCTGTTCCGGGCTCGAACAGAACCGAAGGCACTTCTTACGAAGCCCTTGCAATTCCGGGTATTCACGATCCCGTCCGGACTTCCCATCACAAAGGGTGATAAAATCTCTATATCGAGGCCATTCGATGCAGAGACATTCGACGAGTTGTCCTTTCGTTTTCGCAAATATCCGGTCTTCACCACCGGTCTTCAAATGCGATCCATATACGACGTATCACTATTCGGAATGGGTTATATGACACAAATGTCTTTTCCTGGCTAACCCGAATAGTGAGCGCAATTATTAGAAATCATATGGATATTGGGATTTCAATTAAATCACAGCTTAAAGCCCAAAACTTTTCATTCGAATGGTTAAAACAAATTACCGTTTTCAAATCTTTAAACAAAAAGATTTATTTCACAAAGTTAACCCCATTCACAAAGATACATTCATGGATTTCAAAACAATTTCCAATTTAATTGGATTAACTCGTTAAATCTTTAAAACAAAGATTCAACTTATAGTTTTCAAAACAATTTCATTTCGAAGGGTTTAAACAAATCACCATTTTTAAATCTGTTAAAAATAAACAGATTCAATTCATAGCTTTCAAAACATTTCGGTTTCATTTTAAATTGGAAACCTTCCAACACAAATTGGGAGTTCACTTCTCATATGAAAGCTGTTATTATTTGAAAACAAATAGTTTTCGTTTCAGAAAAATCCAATTATATTTGCTCAAGTTAAAGCCTTTGAATTTAAATTCACATTTCCAAATCAATATTTTTAAAATAGTTTACCCTTATATAACGGGTATAACATCTTTAGTCCCTAGTTTCAAATCATAGAATTCAATTTCAAATCTTGAATTTAAGTTTAAATCAAATTGTTTAAACTTCAAGATATCCAAAATATCTTTAAAACTCCTTTCAAAAGCTTTTCATATTTAAACCCAAACTTTTAATTTCAAAATCAATTGAAATTAAAATTTCAATTTCAAAAACATCAAATTAAAATTATCTGTGACTTAACCGATTTCCACGTGAAATCCATATTTGTGTGTGTAAAAGTGTAGTCCAGGGGTTTTACACACAATAGTGCAACATCAATCATCACATAATAAAATACAGGATATAGTTGATAAGCGATATAAAATATAACGCTTATCTTTCACATACAGATCACAGATGTATAAATATCACAGATAAAGAAATTACAGATCACAACATAATCAAGGTATATCACAAAGCATCATACATCAGGGATATCAAACAATTCAACATTCAATAGAATTCAAACATTCATAGATAGGATCAAATTAATTATTTGATAAATTTAAATCAGATTAATTTCTTATGAATAAATTTCTAATCCTGGTTAATCAACTATTAATAAATTACAAATTATTTTGATTAATTATTCTTTAATCACTTATTAATTGACCATTAAAAATAAATTGATTATCTTTTAATTATAATTTATCATCCTTTAATTATTAAATAATTAACCTTTAATTAAAATTCATTAATTTAATTAATTATCTTTAATTAATTACTATATTTAATTATTCCTCAATAAATTATCATTCCTTAATCACCTTTATTTATTAATTAGTTACTTTTAATCAAATAATTATCTTTAAGTAATTAAGTATCTTTAATTCTTTCCTTAACCATAAATTAATATATTTCAATTATTAAATGAATAAACTTTTAATTAATCACATAAGTAAATTTTTTTTCTTAATTACCTTGATAAATTTATCTTTAAGTAATTACATAATTAATTCTTTTAATTTAATTACACAAAGTAATTAGCTTTCAAATCATTTATACAAAGTAATTAGCTTTAATTTAATTACACAAAGTAATTATTTACCAATTATCATTTAAAACTTTACTTGTATAAATTTTTTAAAACTGTTTCATTTTGAACCCAGAAAATCTCGAGTCAAACCCGAGTAAATCCCAGTTTTACCCGAGCTATTCCCCGTGCCAACTAAATTTCTATCTGCTTCGAGTCGCCCCTGCATTTTCTCGAGCTATACCCGATACCATCCTTCTTCTCCAAACACAGCAATCCAGACATACACGCGAGTGCACGTGTACGTGCACAGATCGTCAACGACGATCCTACCTCCTACGACACCACCAACAAACCACGATTTGACCCACAACTTGAAATCGAAACCCAGTTTTTCGAATAAAAGTCGAAATCGAAAATTCACCTGCAGCTCGAACCAAAAGCTCGAATACTCTCCAGAAAACGCACGTTCGACCAACCCCGACCCATGGAGGCGATGAAACTCCGTCCTCGTCATGGCCATACTCTTCCCTACCACCTCCCAGAACCGCGAGAAGCTCGATCAAGTCACGGCGATGAAATTTACGTTTTAACAGACCCCAGATAAAACTCGAACCAAACCCTATATTCGAGTCGACCCCAAAATTCTCGCATTGAATAATTTTTTTTGCATTTTTCTTATCATCACCGAAGTTCATACAAGCTTCAAAATGAATCTCAACACCTGATATTTATTGAATCATCAGATATTCACAAATGAGCATTTTCGGTTCTCTTTGAAACTGCGCCTAGATTTCTTATTTAAAAATCATCATTTTTTACTTTAAAAATCCTACTTTTACATGTAGATTCAAGTTATATAGTTGAATCAGAAATCTAGGATATTTGAATTTACCATGAGATTTTGTTTTTACTGTAAATCTCAACTTTTCTTCAACTGTATATACTTATACTTTATGAACCAATTTCTAAATTATAGTTCCTACTTAGAGACAACTATTTCGTTTTAAAACCAAAGCCTGATACTAATTTGGAAATAAGAAATTAAATTTTCTTGTTTGATATTATCCTGTAAGCTAAACAGAGCAGAGAAGAAGATATACACTGGTACATATATATATATATACATATACACACAGATGTAACTGGCAACAGATTTATACTTTTAATAAAAGAAATGATGTTACTCACAATAACTTCAAGTATATATATATATACCATCAGAGATTAAACAGATTTAATCTAAAAAAAAGGTAGTTTGCTCACATGTTATGCAGAAATAAACAGAGCCTTCTTCTTTGAACCAGACTATTGAATTTGCATGCTTCCAGGTTGAAGACTTTTGAACTTTTCTGTTTTTTTATTTTTTTTCATTTCTGGTTTTTGTTTAATGGTTGTTTTTGAACGAATTAAAGAGAAGAGGAAGTTGTATTGTTGTTTTGAGGTTTAGAGGGTATCACTTCAGTTTTACATAGCTTATGGACGAACTGATGTTGAGGAGTTGGTATATAGGAGAGAAGTTGACAGGGTATGGCTGAAGTTGCTTGGAGTTATGGGCTAGAGATGCTTGCTTGTACTTGCTTTATTTTGTTTATTTCATTTTGACTTCGGCTGAGGTGATTTTGGTATGGCAGATCTTTGTTTATATATGAATGTATATAATGTTGTTTAACTTTAAATATCATTTGTAGGTTTGCTTTCTTTTATAAGTGTTCATACTTATATTTGTTTGTTTTATCACTTGTTAATGTTTGAATGTATTCCTTTTGCAGCCTATATACTTTATTGTTTTATGTTTTGCTTATATGTAGTTATATTTGTTTTACAATGGTGGCTGCTAGTTTGTTTCATTTTAAATGTGTTTTTGTTTTGTTTACTTTGTTCTTGTTTTAATGTTGTTTATACTATTTATATTGCTTTGTTACTTGTATTTGTTATTTTATTACTTTACAATATAATTGAATTTCTAATTTATTCTATTTCAAACATTTACTTCTATTTTAACTTAAATCTTTATTTTACTTTAATATTATCATCATCATTTATTTACACTTCAAATCAAAAATATATCTATATATTAACTATTTTCAAATTCACTCGTATATGCCCGAATACTTATATATTCAGATATATACAATATTTAAATTTAAATGATAAAATATATTTTAATTTGGATTCGGGGAAACTCGCTCCAATTTTCTAATTAAATGTACAAATTTTTATCCAAAAATTTATTTAATTACTCAATTAAATTCAAAAATCCATTTAATTATTAATTTAAATAAAATTTAAATTTCAGGGTCGTTACACGTGTTGTTTACTTATAGTTTAGAAATATCAATTTACCTTTTAACGTTCTTTCTTATGAATACACGCTTCCTCTGCATTTTGATTAAAAATCAAACTATTTTATATTTCTATCAAAATACTTGTTCAATCTTGATGCTTATAAAATGATACTTTCGTATCATTTCTTGGATCATATCAAAAGGCTCACAAACTCAATATCGCTCCTACTGACTTTGAGACATTTTTGGTTAATATGTGTAAACAGCTTACTCTAAATTGTTATTTAGAATTTTCTGTTTCAATACATATGTACCAAAACACTAGGACTTATTAAGCGATAATTTTATGAGTAAATCCAAATTGACTTAAACATGTTGAATACGAATCTATTACGTTATTATTCTTATCAACGTTGCTCACTTAATTCCAATTACATTAGCCTTAGTCATAAAGACATAGTCGAGGTCGATGGATCATATCTCTTCAATTACGACCACCAAAATCTATATTATGATCGCGTACTTGGAATTCTTTTGGATTTGTGCATCATATCATATAGAGTCAACACTCTCAATGGTTCAATTAAACCATCTAAGATTATATATTTTCGACATTAATAAGAAACTCATAGTTTCTCTTAGATGTGCGAGAATACTTATTAGACATTCTAATGCTACGTGTTCGTTTAGGTTAGTTAATTTCATTTCATCTCGTATAATTAGTTCTATCAATGGATCTTATCCAATTTCATTTCACTACCAATGATTTCTCAAAGAAATTTCTTCACAATGAAGTTGGTATATCTTGAAACAACAGTTGTTTCTCAGTGCAATAGAATAGGTATTCATAAACATTTTATGAATTTCTTTATTTATAAAACTAATTTGGTTTTAATTTATAAAAATTATGTTCGAAACATAAATATGTCATCCAATGAAAATCTTTTCAAAATCCTTTTGGGGAGATTCACACAAGATTCTTCATGAACAATTACTACGTGTAATCTTTCGACTTGCACAATCTGCCAACTCCTTGGCATAAGATATGTTAGAGTTTCTTATAAACCCTTATCTTATAAAATTTTGTAAACTGTTATTCAGATGAAATAACATCAACCTTATGTACTACCTTTAAGTACATTACTTTATAGAAAGAAACTAACTCAACTTCACTCGCAATTAATCATACATTGTCCAACAAAGTTCGGTTACTCCATATCGATGCAACATTATGTATCACATGGAGGAGTAATTTTGAGATTGAATCTTTATTCATTTTAGGTACATTCGGAACATTTTCCAATATCCTCACTCATTCAATCAAATCAAATCATTTCTATCGCATGTTATTTTATTTACTTCTATTTTATGTTCTATAAGTTTACCATAGACATACTACATATGTATCAAATACACATGTCCATGACGACGATAACTCATCGGTGAATATGACAAAGTACGTGGAACCATTTTGGTATTTGTAGACTTACGATTGCATACATCTATATGTATCAATCCGAAGAGTTCATCAACTTTTATAATACTCCCGCTGAATGGGTGCATAGCTATTGTTTGAGATATAATTAACAAGTATCATATGATCCAAAATCATATAATAAAATTATTTCTTGAAATTATGGCTTGGTCTATAATTCCAAAACAACCGTAGATAATATTAGATATTTTTGTATTTTTCAATGCATCACTTTTGTTATAAATTTTTTAGCACATTATAGTTTTATTTCATAAAGAATATTCATAATATTCATATTGAAATATAGCTATGTCTATTTTTTTCAATCGATACTAAAAAATAATCATTATTTCATAAATAATGTATGGTAAGTTTTGCGGAAATAATTTTCGTACTATGATGCAATTAATAAGTGCTATATGGCATGCTCCTACTATTTCCACCATTACTATAATAGCGTACTAAATTTGGAGGTCCATCATTCACTTAATACCGTTTATTTATTTCATGCACCGCAACTATCTACAGTGGAGAGTTCGTTGGTCAAAAATCTTAAACTCAAAGAAATAAATCTCATAGAAAACAATTTTCTATATGAAAATACATTTCGGAATAGAAATCATATTTCCTATTTCAGTATTAAGTATCAATTATTATTACAATTCTCTTTTCCAATGTTTCTCTATGAAGTAGAAGTGACTATTCATTCTCTTCATCCTAATTGTACCTTAAATTACATGTATTCTTATACATTCGTATTCCTTTCAAATGGTCAAACTATTCAAAAGAAAACCATACTACAATATCATAACGTACTCTTTACAAAAGCGTATTCAATTATCCTTAGCTTTTATGGACATTATATATGTTCCGCTTTATGTAAACTGATCAAACTGACATTTCAGTGATCGAGTTCTTAGATTTATATTGTAGTTTTGGTCTAGTGTTACATTCAACATGATACAATTTGTAATCAATCAGATTGAATACTCGAATCTCACACTAAGGTTTATTTGGTATTTTGGATGAACTAATTTAATCGAAATATTATACATTACAAACATTGACCGTTCACCATATAACATTTATATGCAATGGTATATGGATCAAATAACTATAGTCTTCTATTGCTTTTAGAGTTCGAAACTCATAGAATGCAATACACGGTCTTGACCAAATAAATGCATACGTGACCAAACCACGAATGTATTCAGTAGTTGTAAAATCAGGCACTTACATGGGTGTTGAAACATTAACATGCAATAGGAATTTAATAGTGGGTATTATATTTCCATTTGTCTTCAATTCAGTTCGTTTGTATATGTTAATTGATAAACATTTTATTAATCATATTAAATGCACAAATTTATCGTTGTAGATAATTATAACATTATTTAGCATATGTTCTTACAATATTAGAAAGGTTAAATGTTACCATTTCATTTTTCTAATAAGGCTCCCACTAGTTTTTTATGTTTCTCCAAACCCTCGGATGAAACATAGAAGTCTTTCGAATTCACTAGTGGGTGTTAGGACTCGTATGTCTTGGTATTCTGACCTTGAGTTTGCTCAACAAATCATAGCCCCACAAACGATGGATAACTCCTTATCGATTGTATCACATACAACTCCTAACCTATTTTTTTCTTGTCCTAATGTAACAACCCGTATATTTTACGATTGAATATTTACATGTTTTATTTAAATATAGAATCGTTAATCGGATTGAAGTCCGAAAAGCTACTTTTTGTAAATAGTCGAATTGGGACTCGAGACCACCTCCATTGAGTCCAAAATGGCGTTTACAACTTTTTTGAGTATAAACATCGATATGTTTGAAGTAAGTTGAATTTTGCTATTTTCTATTGGGCTTTGGGTATGGGTTTCACCCCAACTCACTCCATAACCTAGTTCAGCCCCTCTCCTCTCCTCTTCACTTCATTTCTATTTTCTTCAAACACCCAAGCATAACTAAAAATGGGGAGAGGAATAAGAAATTAGAAACTCCAAGCCATAGTTCTCATTTGCAAATCCAAATTCTTGCTCTAAATTCAAAGAGAAGCTAAGGTAAGCATCCTCTTCATCTTCTCCAACTCATTCTCTCTTTAATTTCAGAAATTTCCTAAACCTAACTTAGAAAATGTTCTTCTTTTGAGCTTAGATTCAAGCTTCTAGAGTTGAAGTTGAATAGTAGTTGTTCTTCCTTTGCTTTCAAGCTTCTCATTCATTATTTTTGGGTTTAAAAGTGAATTTCTATCTCACATCTATGTCTATAACTATCCTTGATTGTTAGGTATGAATTCCTAACATCTTTACATGTTCATTTGATTTTGATTTTGATTGATTTTGTGAACGTTTTAATTTTTGATGTTTTAAAGTCTAAAACTCTAAAAAATCTTAGCTTTGATGTTTGATCATGCTTTTGGTGGTGTATCGAAGAGCCTATAGGGCTGGGTTGTCGATTGGCATAAAACCCTAGCGCCCATTGCTCGTCCTATCGCAATTTGGAAGAGTTTTCTCTTCATTTGAATAAGTTGAAAAACAACCTCAGTGCTAGTCAGTCGACTGACCCTCTGCAGTCAGTCGACTGGCTATAGAAATGTGACGCCCCACCTCTATACCCACGCTATCCAAGAACACTACGGAGTAATGCTGTCAACTAGCTCGGAGAATAAGGCTGTTGAGGAGCGACCATCCATGTAACTTCTTTGTGCGAGAACCGATATGTCAGATAGTATAACATGCATTTCATTTAAGGAGGAAATCCGACATACCGATACAAACTCAAAGCTATCACACAGTGGCTATATATAATCTTCGGAAACAAATATAGAAATAAACATAACACCAATCAGTCACAGACATCCATATCACCAAGGCGAAAAATATATAACACATGAAAGAGTACATCAGAGTAGTGGTCTGAAAGATCCACGATAATACAAAAGAATAGCTACAAGCTACACAAAAGAATAAGTATACATCACGAAGTCTATATCTCAAATGTATACAATAAAAACTACTAATCTAAGTAGTTAGCCAAAAGTCAGAGTAATCCCCGAAGAGAAGTCAAGCAGGAGCACTTGTAACATCTCGGCCTGACTCGAGTATTATTTCATAAGAAAATAATAAACGGATCAGTCTAGCTCTAAATATCAAATGATATGATATAAAATAAAAGATATGGCATAAACTGGAAATAACCATAATGGCATACTACTATAAGCATGTAATTGAATATCAACATGAGATTAATTAATATCACAAGAATCTTCTCAAAGATAAAATAGGGTATCATACCCTAAGCTTGTATTCATAACAAGTCAATGCCACACAAATTCACCAATGCACAAAAATTGATAAAACTTATCAATGGAAATCACGAAAATTGGTGAAGCACAAAATTCCAGAAATCATCTCAAGAAATCCAGAAATTACAAAAGGGGGGGAGGCCTATCACAAAATGGGAGTATGAAAACTCACCAACACGTGTAACACAAAACGAGACACTATCTCATGGTAGCTAACCATTAATTTTGAGCCGAAGCTCCACAAGAATGGCCCGAAGACCGTGGGGCGCTACCCCACATATGTGATGTAGAAACATCACACAAACGGGGTTTAGTCTCCCTCGTAGACAAAGAGAAATCGCACAGTTGCTAGTCTAAATCACAAAAATGATCGTCATGATCATCAAGAAAGTGTCAATTACACTAAGATAGTAAATATATGAGTTTAGCTTCATGTCCCATAACCACTTGCTTAACTTAAATATTTATGAACAAACTGTAGATCTCCACTAGAAAATTGTCACAAGAGGTTCAATCGAACAAGTCCAAGAGTTAACCGACGAAGTAAATGCGAGCGTTTCATACCACTCGTTTTACTAAGTCGTTTAATTCGATTTCTCATCCAAGTGAAGTAAAGGCTTGTATATACTAGTAGATTGGAAAACGGTTTGAGAAAACGAGCTTTATATTTAAAATAGTGTTGAAATCATTTGGAAGAAAGGGTTTTGATATTTACTACTAGTATTGAAACCTTCATATTTTTAAAGTGACAAATCACAAAAATGATTGTAGAAACAATCTATCACAAAAATTCACATTCGAAGACGTGAATAAAAATCCATGGAAATCAGTTCCAGAATACATCAAAGTGGAAGTAGGTGGTGCGGCTTAGCATGCCAAGCGACCTAACGAAATACAGGTCGAACAACCTAAGTATAAAAAGGCGAGCGACCTAACGTCTTAACAAGGCCGTACGACCTAACGTGTTACGACCTAGTGGTCGAGCGATTTAAGAGGTTGAGCGACCTAAAGAAAAATAAGGTCTAACGACCTAAAAGAAATAGGGTCAAGCGACCTAAGGATGGCGCGACCAAGTAAGCCAAACGACTTAACGTGGCGCGACCTAAGGATGGAGAACGACCTAGGCATGGAACGACCTAACTGGGTTGCACGAGCCGAGCGACCTAGAAGTTAGACCTAACTTGGTGACATGGCTGAGCGACTTATCAAGGCAATAGGGCAAGCGGCCTATAGGTGATGCGACCTAAGGTTCAAGCGACCTAAGGTGGTGAGGTCGAGTGACCTAAAGGAAGTAGGTCTAACGACCTAAAGGAAATAAGGTCAGGCGACCTAACGATGTCAAGGCCATGCGACCTAAGGGGGTAGTGGGGTCGAGCGACTTTACATACTCGAACGACCTAGGGGTTCGAACGGCCTAACTACCGAACGACCTAAATGCAATCGAGCTAACGAGGCGCGACATATAGCAGGCGAGTGTTTTTCAATGCCGAGCGACCTAAGGGCGAATGAGCTATATGTAGGTGCGACTTTTCCACGCCGAACGACCTAAGGGGTTAACGAAAATATGCAGGCCGAGACTCATCGAGGCAGAGTGACCTAAGCCCAGGAATTCACTAAAAACACTAAAAATTGGAGTTTTTCGCCAATCCAATCCAAACCAAATGTAAATGTACATGCTAAAGTGATAGGAATTCATTCCCAACAATCCAAGATAGTTATAGACAAGGATGTGAGATAAAAATCTCACCTTTTCACGGAAATTGATGGGGATGAAGCTTGAAAGCAAAGCAAGAACAATCACAAGCTTGAATCAATGTCTTCTCCTTGAATTTGGAGTTGAATGATGGATTTGAAGTTGAAACCTAGGCTTGGAGTTTTAATTTCCCATTCCCTTCCCCATTAATGCTAAAGCTTGAGTTTGTTAGGAAATATAGAATGAATTAATGAAGAGGAGAGGGGGGGTTGGGCTGAGTTAGTAAGAGGCAAAAGAGTTCAGCCCAAACCAAAGCCATAAGCGGAAAAAGTGGCAAAAATTCCACTATCTCCAAACATATCGAAGTTTACACTCAAAAAGATCGCAAACATCATTTTGAACTCAATGGGGGTGGTTTCGAGTCCTAATTTGACCGTATGCAAAAAGTAGCTTTTCGGACTAAAATCAAACTTACGATAAAATATTTAAACAAAATATTTTAAATATAAAATCGACAAATATGCGGGTTGTTACAGACTCCCCTCCTTAAAGAAATTGCGTCCTCGTAATATATAAGATGGAAATAAAAAGTAACAACCATAAAAGCATATTAACACTAAAGAAATTTGAAATAAGAAGTTCACCTCAAAGAGCATGAGGAAGTAAGTCCGGATGTGTACGCTCGATGAATTCTCTAGATTCCCAAGAGCAATCCTTAGGATTTGAGGACCATTGAACCTTCATAAGCGGAACATCTTTATTTCGAAGTCGTTTAACCTCAGAAGCAATAATTCGAATAGGATGCTGCTCATAAGTTAAATTCAGCGAAACTTCAATTTCTTCCACAACATCGGGCTCAAGAATAGAATCAGAATCCCGAAGGCATTTCCGTAATTGAGAAATGTGAAACACGTCATGCATGGCAGAAAACTGAGCCGGTAATGAAAGGCGATAAGCCATGGAACCAATACGTTCAGTGATAGGAAATGGCCCAATATATCGAGGCGCTAACTTTCCCGACCGACTGAAACGTACAACACTCTTCATAGGGGAAACACGAATAAATACAAGATCTCCAACAGAAAATTCTAATTTCCTTCTTCGATTATCGGCATAGGATTTTTGTCTACTCTGGGCTTCTTTCATCCTATGACGAATAAGTTCAATCTTTTCTGTGGAATCACGAATAAAATCTAGACCTAAAACCAGCTTCTCACCGGCCTCAAGCCAACAAGAAGGAGATCGGCATGGCCTTCCATAGAGTGCCTCGAAAGGTGCCATACCAATACTAGATTTGAAGCTATTATTATAGGAAAATTCAACAAGAGAAATATGATCTTCCCAACTTCCACCGAAATCAAGCACACAAGCATGAAGAAGATCTTCAAGAGTTTGATTCACACGCTCGGTTTGTCCATCGGACTGGGGGTGATAAGCGGTGCTAAAATTAAGCTTCGTTCCTAAAGCTTTTTGAAGACTCTTCCAAAATCCACTAGTAAACAATGGATCCTGATCACTAACAATAGAAGTAGGAACTCCATGCAATTTAACAATTTCTTTGATAAAGAGTTTGGCCAAAAGAGGAACGGTTTGGTTAGACCGAACGGGAATAAAATGGGCGGATTTAGTAAGTCTGTCAACAATCACCCATAAGCTATCATGACCCGAACGAGAACGGGGAAGACCATCAATAAAATCCATGGAAATTTGATCCCACTTCCAAATTGGAATTTCCAATGGTTGCAATAACCCACCGGGCCTTTGATGTTCGGCCTTGACAAGTTGGCAAGTCATGCAACACTTAACAAAGTTAGCAATATCAGATTTCATTCCCTCCCAATAATAAAGTCGCTTCATATCAGCGTACATTTTACTACTACCGGGATGAATGGAAAATTTGGAACGATGAGAATCTTTTAGAATATCTTTACGAAGATCACTAATATTTGGCACTATAAGTCTACCATATTTTCGAATGCCGCCACGAGAATCAATATCAAAGTCTTTCAAACCTTCAATATCAATTTTATCCTTAATATTTTGGCCAAGAAGAGCCAATTCGGGATCTAGCCTTTGAGCTTTAAGAATGCGGTCTAAAAGAGAAGGATGTGCCTCAAGGCTACATAAAACCAGAGATGAACATAAATCGGAAACACGATCTCGAATTTCACAAGTGGATAAAACTTCGAGATCATTCCATTCGGATATCATCATAGAAACAACCGCTTGTTGCTTACGACTAAGAGCATCAACAACTCGATTTCCCTTTCAGGGAGTATAAAGAATATCAAGATCATAAGAGGCAAGGAATTCGAGCCAACGCTGTTGATGCAAATTAAGTTCCTTTTGAGAAAATAAATATTTCAAAGACTTATGATCAGTATAAAGTATAAATTTCTCTCCCAAAAGATAATGTCGCCAAATTCGAAGGGCAAAAACGATAGCCGCGAGTTCTAAATCATGTATGGCATATCTAGTCTCGGCCGACTTCAATTGCCTAGAAGCATAAGCAATAACACGTTCTTTTTTCATAAGAACGACACCCAAACCAACGCGACTAGCATCGGTATAAACAACAAAATCTTGATCCCCTTCGGGAATAACAAGAATAGGAGCATCAGAAAGGAGTTCTTTTAATTTCTGAAAAGAAGTTTCACATTTGTCCGACCAAATGTATTTAACACCTTTCTTTGTTAAGCCAGTAAGAGGCACGACAATTTTAGAAAAGTCCTTGATAAAACGATGGTAATAACCCGCCAATCCAAGGAAGCTACGGATTTCCATTACACTCTCCGGTCTCTTCCAATTTTGAATCGCTTCAATCTTTGAAGGATCCACTGATATTCCGGATTCGGAAATAATATGACCAAGAAACTTCACACTAGATTGCCAAAAGTGGCATTTAGAAAATTTTGCTTTTAATTGATTGCTCCTAAGAGTTTCCAATACGATTCGAAGATGCTTTTCATGTTCCTCCTCGGTTTTAGAATACACAAGAATATCATCAATAAAGATGAGAACAAACCGATCGAGGAAATCTTTAAAAACTCGATTCATAAGGTCAACGAAATAAGCCGGAGCATTCGTTAAACCAAATGGCATAACTAGCCATTCATAAGATCCATAACGAGTACGGAACGAAGTCAAAGGAATACTATCCTCTACAATACGAAGCTGATGAAAACCAGTAGCCAAGTCCAATTGTGAAAAGACTCTAGCACCACTAAGCTGATCGAATAGATCATCAATCCGAGGTAAAGGATATTTATTTTTAATAGTAAGATCATTAAGCTTGCGGTAGTCAACGCAAAGCCTAAGTGTACCATCGGATTTCTTCACGAAAATTGCCGAAGCTCCCCAAGGCGAGGAACTAGAGCGAATAAATTGCTTCGTCTCCAATTCGGATAATTGTTTGCGCATCTCCTCATTCTCTTTATTAGATATACGATAAGGAGGACGAGTGATAGGTTGAGCTCCAGGGATAAGATTAATTCTGAACTCAATTGCTCGCTTAGGTGGTAATCCTAAAACGGGTTCAAATATGTCGGAAAATTTACGAACGACGTGAATATAAGAAATGACATCTTCCTCATCATCATTATCATCATCACAAGGATTTAAAGAATATAAAGATGCAGCCAAAGTGGAATCCGAATCTTTAAGAATAATAGAAATCTGCTTTATAGATTGTGGATGTCGGAGATAAATAGTCCGCTCAGGACATAAGATATGAGCTTCATAATGGCTAAGCTAATCCATACCCAAAATCATTCCAAAGCCTAAATAACGCATGACATGCAAATCGGCTAGGAAAGGAAAATCACACAAAATAATCTCCACATCTTTACAAAGCAAACTAAGAGTTGCGGATCCACCAACCGGATTCGCAATTCTTAAAGAAGTCATCAAAGCGACAACACTTAAGGAAAAAGTATCGACAAGTTCCTTTGATATAAAAGAATGGGATGCACCCGTATCAAAGAGAACTCTAATAGGTTGATCACGAAATATAATAATGCCATCAAGGACAAAATGAGACATACCTTGACCCCGAGATGTGTTGCCAGGGGCTTGAGCCACGTTTAACTTTCCCTCCTTCTTGCCTTGAAGTCTGGGGCATAAATGTATATAATGATCCGGGCTCTTACAATAGCGACAAGAACGCAGCTTCGAACACTTGTTCGCAAAATGGTCCTTAGAACCACAGTTAAAGCATTGCCCACTACTTGGGGTAGAAGTCTTTGCTGCCGGAGGTGCAGGTTTCCCCTTTTTATTGGGATAAGGACCTTTGAATTTGTTTGGCCTCTTCTCGTTGTTGAAGTTTGGTTTGGAACCCACCACTTCAACATCACTTTCCCTATCCACCTCTTCAAGACGAAGAGCGATATCAATGAGTTGGTCAAAAGAAACTTCTAATTTTAGAAGTAATGGCTTCTTGAGATTCTTGTTTAAGCCATATACAAATCTTTGATTTTTCTTCAATGGGGTGTTGATGTATTCAACCCCATATTTAGACAGTGACTCGAAGGATGCGACATAATCTGTCACAGAGGATTCACCTTGAACAAGGTCTATGAAACGACGAGCCAATGTTACTTTCTTAGTCTCTGGTACAAATTTCAATTCGAAGCGTCCCCGGAATTGCTCCCAGGTAAGATCCGCTTCATTGGTTTCAGAAATAAGAAGTTCGTACTAGTCCAATGCTCTTTCTTGGAGCATACTAGAGGCCACCTGAACACGGTGAAGATCGATAAGATTCATGCGAGAAAAGATTCGATCGCATGTTCTTAACCAAGCCTGGACCTCAATAATAGTTTCGGAACCTTTGAATGGTTTCCCACCCAAATGGGTATAATCGTTGCACAAGCGTGCAAATCCAGACTTAGAGTGAGTAGGTTCCTGATTAGGACCAGCTGCCTGAGCATTCTTTACTAAATCAAGAAGCTATTGAGCAGTCATAAAAACTCCATCTTGGGGAGCAACACTAGATTGACCGGCGCTGGGACGGCCAGGTCTAACCATTTCTCTTCCTTAAGAAAGAACGAAGAGGAAGAAAAAAAAGGTTATTCACAAAATGAATATCAAGCAATCTTGATAGATAAAACAACGAATCATAAAGAAAACAGGAGGAATCGGTTCGATGACTCGAACTAAAATCCTGAAACACGACTCCTAAGGTGGACTTAGGACGATGATCCTTGTTAAGTTATTCTACATTGTTCCGCAGTTTGGCTCTGATACCAAGTTGTGACGCCCCACCTCTATACCCACGCTAGCCAAGAACACTACGGAGTAATGCTGTCAACTAGCTTGGAGAATAAGGCTGTTGAGGAACGACCATTCATGTAACTTCTTTGTGCGAGCACCGATATGTCAGATAGTATGACATGCATTTCATTTAAGGAGGAAATCTAACATACCGATACAAACTCAAAGCTATCACACAGTGGCTATATATAATCTTCGGAAACAAATATAGAAATAAACATAACACCAATCAGTCACAGACATCCATATCACCAAGGCGGAAAAAGATATGAATATATATAACACATGAAAGAGTACATCAGAGTAGTGGTCTGAAAGATCCACGATAATACAAAAGAATAGATACAAGCTGCACAAAAGAATAAGTATACATCACGGAGTCTATATCTCAAATGTATACAACAAAAACTACTAATCTAAGTAGTTAGCCAAAAGTCAGAGTAATCCCCAAAGAGAAGTCAAGCAGGAGCACCTGTAACATCTCGGCCTGACCCGAGTATTATTTCATAAGAAAATAATAAATGGATCAGTCTAGCTATAAATATCAGATGACATGATATAGAATAAAAGATATGGCATAAACAGGAAATAACCATAATGGCATACTACTATAATCATGTAATTGAAAATCAACATAAGATTAATCAATATCACAAGAATCTTCTCAAAGATAAAATAGGGTATCATACCCTAAGCTTGTATTCATAACAAGTCAATGACACACAAATTCACCAATGCACAAAAATTGATAAAACTTATCAATGGAAATCACGAAAATTGGTGAAGCACAAAATTCCAGAAATCATCTCAAGAAATCCAGAAATCACAAAAAGGGGGGAGGCCTATCACAAAACGGGAGTATGGAAACTCACCAACACGTGTAACACAAAACGAGACGCTATCTCATGGTAGCTAACCATTAATTTTGAGCCGAAGCTCCACAAGAATGGCCCGAAGACCGTGGGGCGCTACCCCACATATGTGATGTAGAAACATCACACAAACGGGGTTTAGTCTCCCTCGTAGACAAAGAGACATCGCACAGTTGCTAGTCTAAATCACAAAAATGATCGTCATGATCATCAAGAAAGTGTCAATTACACTAAGTTAGTAAATATATGAGTTTAGCTTTATGTCCCATAACCACTTTCTTAACTTAAATATTTACGAACAAACTGTAGATCTCCACTAGAAAATTGTCACAAGAGGTTCAATCGAACAAGTCCAAGAGTTAACCGACAAGTAAACGCGAGCGTTTCATACCACTCGTTTTACTAAGTCGTTTAATTCGATTTCTCATCCAAGTGAAGTAAAGGCTTGTATATACTAGTAGATTGGAAAACAGTTGAGAAAACGAGCTTTATATTTAAAATAGTGTTGAAATCATTTGGAAGAAAGGGTTTTGATATTTACTACTAGTATTGAAACCTTCATATTTTTAAAGTGACAAATCACAAAAATGATTGTAGAAACAATCTATCACAAAAATTTACATTCGAAGACGTGAATAAAAATCCATGGAAATCAGTTCCAGAATACATCAAAGTGGAAGTAGGTGGTGCGGCCTAGCATGCCGAGCGACTTAATGAAATACAGGTCGAACGACCTAAGTATAAAAAGGCGAGCGACCTAACGTCTTAACAAGGTCGTGCGACCTAACGTGTTACGACCTAGTGGTCGAGCGATTTAAGGGGTCGAGCGACCTAAAGAAAAATAAGGTCTAACGACCTAAAAGAAATAGGGTCAAGCGACCTAAGGATGGCGCGACCAAGTAAGCCGAACGACTTAACGTGGCGCGACCTAAGGATGGCGAACGACCTAGGCATGGAATGACCTAACTGGGTTGCACGAGTCGAGCGACCTAGGAGTTGCGACATAACTTGGTGACATGGCTGAGCGACTTATCAAGGCAATAGGGCGAGCGGCCTATAGGTGATGCGACCTAAGGTTCAAGCGACCTAAGGTGGTGAGGTCGAGTGACCTAAAGGAAGTAGGTCTAACGACCTAGAGGAAATAAGGTCAGGCGACCTAACGATGTCAAGGCCATGCGACCTAAGGGGGTAGTGGGGTCGAGCGACTTTACATACTCGAACGACCTAGGGGTTCGAACGGCCTAACTACCGAACGACCTAAATGCAATCGAGCTAACGAGGCGCGACATATAGCAGGCGAGTGTTTTTCAATGCCGAGCGACCTAAGGGCGAATGAGCTATATGTAGGTGCGACTTTTCCACGCCGAACGACCTAAGGGGTTAACGAAAATATGCAGGCCGAGACTCATCGAGGCAGAGTGACCTAAGCCCAGGAATTCACCAAAAACACTAAAAATTGGAGTTTTTCACCAATTCAATCCAAACCAAATGCAAATGTACATGCTAAAGTGATAGGAATTCATTCCCAACAATCCAAGATAGTTATAGATAAGGATGTGAGATAAAAATCTCACCTTTTCACGGAAATTGATGGGGATGAAGCTTGAAAGCAAAGCAAGAACAATCACAAGCTTGAATCAATGTCTTCTCCTTGAATTTGGAGTTGAATGATGGATTTGAAGTTGAAACCTAGGCTTGGAGTTTTAATTTCCCATTCCCTTCCCCATTAATGCTAAAGCTTGAGTTTGTTAGGAAATGTAGAATGAATTAATAAAGAGGAGAGGGGGTTGGGCTGAGTTAGTAAGAGGCAAAAGAGTTCAGCCCAAACCAAAGCCATAAGCGGAAAAAGTGGCGAAAATTCCACTATCTCCAAACATATCGAAGTTTACACTCAAAAAGATCGCAAACATCATTTTGAACTCAATGGGGGTGGTTTCGAGTCCTAATTTGACCATATGCAAAAAGTAGCTTTTCGGACTAAAATTCGACTGACGATAAAATATTTAAAAAAAATATTTAAAATATAAAATCGACAAATATGCGGGTTGTTACAAGAAACCAGGCAAATCTGGGACTGTCTGCAGAAATAGAGAGTCTCTGTTTTCTGCAGTCAGTCGACTGGCCCTCTGCAGTCAGTCGACTGACCGCAGGAAATGAAATTTTCTGGTTTTTGGTTCAGTCGACTGGCCCTCTGCAGTCAGTCGACTGACCTGCTTGTTTTTGCCTATTTTATCTATTTTGCTTGATATTTCAATTTTTATCGATCTGTGATTATCCGATTTATTATTATTAATTATTATTCTTATTGATGACTTCTTTTTCGGGACTTTTGAGAATATCCATTTTGATGGATTCGGTATCGATTTCTTTGGATTTGATTCACATCTTCGTATGTGGATTTTGGTGATTGATTGTTTCTACAATCATTTATGTGATTTGTCACTTTAAAATATAAAGGTTTTCTATACTAGCAGTAAATATTCAAACTCTTTCACAAAGATGATTTCAACTCTATTCTTAAATATAAAGCTCGTTTTCAAAACCATTTTCCAATCTATTAGTATATACAAACCTTTACCTCATTCGTATGAGAAAATCTAATTAAACGGCTTAACAAAACAAGTGGTATGAAACGCTTGTGTTTACTTCGCCGGTTAATTCTTGGACTTGTTCGATTGAACTCTTGTGACAATTTTCGAGTGGAAATCTACAATTTGTTCGTAAATATTTAAGTTAAGCTAGTGGTTATGGGACATGAAGCTAAACTCTTATATTTACTAGCTTAGTGTAATCGACACTTCTTGATGATCGATGATGATCATTTTATGATTTAGACTAGCGATGTGCGATGTCTCTTTGTCCGCGTGGGGGACTATACCCCATTCTGTTGAGCTTCGTCTCATTTTTATGAGCCAGCGACCCATGGTCTTTGGACAGTTCGTGGAGCAATCGGCTCATGAAGTCGGTGCATGGGGTGTATCTTTTTAGGTGCATCGATGTTCGACTAGGCATGGGGTGTATCTTTTTAGGTGCATCGATGTTAGTTTATACATGGGGCGTATCTTTTCAGCTGCGTCGATGTTCGACTATGCATGGAGCATATCTTTCTAGGTGCGTCGATGTTCGGTTTATGGTTAGCGACCATGGAATAGCGTTCCGTTTGTGATACACGTGTTTGGGAGTTTTCATGCTTCCGTTTGTGATAGGCCTCCCCCTTTATGATTTCTGGATTTCTGGTTAATGATTTCTAGAATTTGTGTTTCAGCTCTTTATGTGATTGGCAATGATATGTTTGTCAATATTTGTGGTTTGGTGAATAAAATAAAGAATGTGACGCTCTTTTTGGTGCTTTGAGATTTTTGAGATATTGTATGATTTTTGTGTCATTTGATGTATACTTGACATTGTATGACATTTTTGGTTATTATACGTTTTTGGTCATATCTCTTACCCTATCTCACTTAATCTGATATTTATAGCTAGACTGATCCGTTTATTGTTTTCTTCTTAAATAATACTCGGGTCAGACCGAGATATTTTAGGTGCTTCTTCTTGACTTCTCATCAGGGCTTGTCTTTTGACTTTTGGCTAACTACTTTAGCTAAGTAGTTTTTGATATTATACATTTGAGATATAGACTCCTTGATGTATAATTATTCGCTTGTCTAGCACTTATATCTATTCTTTTGTAATGTAGTGGATCTTGTTTGACCACTACTTTGATGTACGCTTTTATGTGATATATTCATATCTGATTCCGCCTTTGTGATATGAATGTCTGTGACTGATTTGTATTATGTTTATTTCTATATTTTTTTTCGAGGTCCATTTAGCCACTGTGTGGTAGCTTTGAGTTTGTATTTGATATGTCGGGTTTCCTCTTGAAATGAAGTGTAAGTTATTCTATCCGACATATCGGTACTCGCACAAAGCAATTACACAAACGGTCGCCCCTCAACAGCCTTATTCTTCGTGCTAGTCGACGACATTACCCCATAGTGTCCTTGGCTAGCGTGAGTATAAAGGTGGGGCGTCACACCTAATCTCATTTTGACCTTGAGTTTGCTCAACAAATCGAAAGAGATTACTCACTCGTATCTACCATATTGTGATGGCCTAAGTATAGTATATGTACCTTGAGTTTGCTCAACAAATACATATAGTTATCTTACCTCATCTGTTCAATATATTAACAATACTACACATAACATCCCTAACTTGAGTTTGCTCAACAACTAAGGAGTATGCAAGTAATTTATTAATATATATGGTAGAGGACAACATTATATTGAAGATTCGTAATCTTCAATACATTATATTGAGTGATATCAACTTATGGAAGAATGTATTTCTTATGAAATACCCTCGTGATTCAAGTGTCAGTCACATCAAAAATCACAGTATACGTACATTTACGTATGTATTTATTCCTTAAGTCTGTATGGGTTTCTTTAATGTTCCACCTTTAGTTTATACACTCGTATTATACAAGTTTCATTATTATATTTTAATTAACTTATACAATAATCTTATGTATAACATTTTATTAATTAAATTTTATTTAATTAATTTTAATTAATTAACTCTTTAATTAATTTTAAATTAGTATTCCAATACAACTTATATATTGGACATATCTATTATAACCTTTATAGTGTATACTACAACCTTTATAGTATAGCACATATATCTTATATATACGTAATTTTTATTTAATTAATTAACCTTTAATTAATTTATTTAATTAAATAATTTTAATTAAATTATATCTATTTTAAAATTTCTCTTACATACACATACACTTACGTTATCTTAATAATTTAAAATAACATAACATATATCAACATATATAATACATGCATATAAGTATTAATTAATTAACTCATTTAATTAATTTATTTTATTAATCTTATTAATAAATTTTGAATTTTGAAATTAACAGTTTCAAACATTTTGAAATTTTCATTACATTTTCAAACATTTTGAAAACTTATGTTATATTATAACCTTTCATAATAAACATGTTTTTATTTTAAATTTAACTTTTAAATTTAAAATCATGTCTTAATTTTAAAAAATATTTTGAAAATTAGCCCAAGGCCCAATTCAAATTGGGCCTTTTTTATTAGAGGCAACCTTTGGGCTCACATCACCTTTCTAATCAGGCAGGTAACCAGGTAAGACGGGGTAAATTACCTAATCCCAGTCCTAGACATCACTTTTCTAAACACTGTACTAAGTGTACAAGCTTAATTAGTTAGCCCTAACATGACTAATTTAGACTGCATATGCTATTGGGCTCTGATACCATTGAAGAAACTGGACCAGCCCGCAGTGGAAGAAATGAGTGAATTTTAATTTTTTTTTACTATTTTGGATCATTAACAGGCATATGAAGTCTAAATGCATTTAGATATTATCTAAATCTTCTTTTAAATAAAATCAATATTTTATTTAATTTGGTAAAAAGATTTCAAATGGGTTTGAATATTATATAAATTTATATAAATGAGTGTATCAAATACACATATGTGTGTAGTAGTTACTTATTAAAATAAATATGAGAAAGTAAACTTTAGTTTTCTTCTTTAATAGTTATGCAATTAATTAAGAAAGCAAACAATAGTAATTGGAGAGAGAGAAATATCATATTTCTCTATCTCTGATTAGATTGATAGTATGTTGAATAAACAAGTTAACATTTTAATTGAATGTTTTATTAGAAAAGCATTAATTCAATTTAATTTTATTAATAGCAAATGATTATGAGCACATCACATGCGTCTATGTGTGATGGAATGAATGTATCAAATACATTCATGTTGTGAAATATAAGTGTAGCATATAAGAAGTATATATTCGTGTAACTAAGCATGAGAAATTTTAGAGAAATAGTATTCTTTCTCTTGACATGTATAATAAATTGAGGAAAGATAAGGCTATAAATGTAGAGAGAGAAACCCTTACGTTTCTCTCTCTTATTAATTACATTGAATGGCATATTAAATGACATTTATAATAGAATTTGCATATGCCTTTGTTGTCCAAGTTTTTTTAAAATGATAATATATACATGTATAATAATTGATAAGTTTACACATACACATGTTAAATAAGTTTTCCTGTATATACGAGTTTGTCAAAACAAGAATTAACAATTATAACAAAGGTTTCAATTAAGGAAGAGCTTGAAATTAAATTCTACAGTTTCACAAAAAGATCCATTTTGATTTAGATTAAAATAACATAAACACATGTATATCTATATGAATAAAGAATTTCAAGTTATGTATTCATTTTAAAATAACACATATATTTATAGTATGAAGATTGCAATTTAAGTAACATATATGTTTAAATTTAATGCTAACAAAATGATTTAATCTTTCAATCTTAGGACTGAAATAAAAGTCTATGACTTTACATAAATGACCACTAATGAATTCTAAAACAAAAGAAATTTTTTACTTTTATGACTAAAACAAGTAAAATTAAATCATTTTGGAAATTAGCTATGCAACATTGGAAATTAATTTTACTCTATTAAACCACCAACAAATATAGTTTATTAATGTTTATGTATACAGATGTTAGAAAATTTTATATACAACATTATAGCATAATAAAATATTTTCACATTCTTTTTTTTTTAATTCTAAAACAATGACAGAAAAAAATATCGGACAACTTGAGCATATACAAATTTGTTGTATTATAAATCAGATCCGACTATACAAAAGGGACACAAAACAAAAAAGATAAAGGATTTGATGTCAACCATAATAAACATAGTCAATGGATATGTAAATAAGGATGGATTCAATATTAAATCTACATAATGGTCATATAACTAAATGAGATGAACAAAAGGGGACCTAAGTTATATTACAAGATGAATACACAAGATATAAGAGATATAATATGAATAAATCTAAACCTTTTAAACATGATGAGATAGAAGATATATAATATGAATAAATCTGGACCATTTCAACATGATGAGCATTCAAATAAATGAAATTAGAATTACCAGAAATGAAGCAAATGATTGCATCTTGAATGATGAATCAAATCTCCTAGATTCAGAAATCAGCTTCCAGATGTTGCAAGGATCAGGAGGAATAAACTACTTTTCATAATTAATTTTATTTGTATTTGATTTAGGAATAATTGAAGCCATAGAAGATCTCATATTTTCAGCCACTAGAGAAGGAGAGAACCAGAAAAGTTACAGCAAAAAGAATGAAAAATGAGAAACTCAAATGTATGTACAAAACGAATTAGATAGAAGAAAACCTTTCCCGTTCTTTAATTAAAACTTCTCTAATTAATTCTCTTGATTAACTTTCTCTTTTCACTCTTATTTATTTACATGGTATGGCTGAAAATTACATGCCATCAAATGACATAAGATTCCATAAATTAACGCATGTAATTTCTTTTATTTAATTACAATGATATCATATGTCAATGCGCTCAAATATAACTTTTATAAATGCATTCAAATAATCATTAATAACTCCCAAACATCAAATAAAATAAATAATAATTAATATTTCTCAAATACTAATTAATTTAATTAAGTTGCAACTTTTTTATAAATTAATTAAATCATGTGGTTTTTGGAGAATTCATCGTTACGGTTATGCGACTCAAATGTGCAAATTCAATCAGCGATTAATAATGAACAATTCAGTAAGTGGTGTGATATTTTGGTTGAATTCATCGCTTACACATCTTTTGATAAAATCCAATTTTACTTATTATAAGCGGTACCTAATAGTGACAATTATTTACACCAATTCTCTTTGTCAAAACTATATCATACTAGGACTTATAGAAATTGTTAATGGTCAAAATTCCAATATCGTCCACATTCAACTTTATAGTCCAAACACAAAGTTCTTGGTTCAATAATAACAATTATTATTAACCAAAATGCTCTAGCCAGAGACTTTGACTTTGAGTTGGCTTAAGTTGACCATGATACTAACCCCATATAACCGAGGAGACAAATCCTTTCTTGAATAGTTCTTCACTTCCAATACTTCCACTCGATCCAACTATAGTCACTCGATGGAACGCCATGCCATGATTTGACTATAATCAACGCGGAGCTTTCATATTGAAGATCCATAGTATTCTCAAGTCGAGAGAACTATAAATCAGTCACATCGATATTTTCTGTTTAACCTTAGTTATATTAACCAACAGAAAACAATCGAGTCATTCATTCTATAGTTATCCAATAACTATCAATACGTAACCCCTAGGTGCCCCCAGTAGTCATGAGTAATACACTGCCCAACATTTGGAGAGCGTTACATACTCTAGTCTCAACGGATACATCAATATCCAATCTCGATACATCTTGACTAGGAACATTTAAAATGGTATATTTGTTTTATTATGATAAATTACTCACGGTTACAACACTTTGTAACTACTATCACAAAATATGTCATTTATGGATTTTCTATTAAATATACTTTTAATTAAATTGATTAACTAATATAACCACATTATATCAAGTATATAATAGAAAGAAACACCATTATTATGAACAAGATTTTTCAACAAGTTAGATATATATAATAAATTACATAATTTCCCCTAGGGCATACCCCTAACTTTATCAGCAATAATCACGAGTCACGAGTCCCTTTGCTAGAGAGCAATAGGATGGATTCATATACGGATTAAGTCCTCATCTGAGGATCAAGGCCGGAGAAGGATACCCCATGGTTTATGTCCTCGTTTGTGAACCAAGGCCGAAGAAGGACACCGCATGGATTAAGCCCTCGACTGGAGAGTCAAGGCCATCGTCGAGTGTGGATTGTGCTTGGAAAGGATCCAGAGAGATCAAGGTTATTAGGTATGGACTATGCCTGGCAAGGGGTAGGCCACTTTGCCAGAAAGCGACAGTATCGGCCTACTCTGATCGTCGAGTATGAATTATGCTCGGCAAGAATTCGGTGAGATCAAGGATTTGGATAAAACGACCAGAGAGGTCTATGGATTTGGATATGGACTAGGAGTGGTCCTAGATTTGGATAAAACGGCCCGGAGAGGTCTATTGTAACGACCCGGGTTTTCTGGCGTTAATTGTGAATATTTGAATGGTTTTAAATATTAAAGTTTAATTATAAATTGATTTTTGAAGGCTAAAGATTGGTTTTTATTTAATAAAATGGATTCAGAATTTAAATGTAGTGATTTATTGGATAATTTAATTATTGGAATTTTATAATTAAATATTGGTTAAAATAGTGAATCTGGAGTTTAAGCTTGTTAAAAATATTTTAAAGGCTTGTAAAATTTATATTAATAATACTGAAGACAATGCAACTTTTAAAATCGAATTTAAAAGTGATTTGTTCAATTTTAAAAATATATCGTTTAAATCGACGTTTAAAAGTAGCCTTCCAAGGCACAGTCTCGGAATTCGACAAAAACAGTTTCATGCGATCCGTAATATGGTATTATTATCGGATTTCAAATTTCGTAGCTTTTAGAGTTATCGTTTAGCCGTACGAGATGTAAACGCGCTGATATTTATATCGAAAATTTAATATAATAATTCGATCCAAAAAGCTATCTTCTCCATACGATCGAATTAGGACTCGAAACCTTTTCCATTACGTTCAGAATAGGGGTATAACATTATAAACGCCTAGTGGCATGCCTCGATTGGAGTTCGAGATTTTAAGTTGCAAATTCGAGATAATTTAAATTTAAATGTATATATATATTTCAACATTTTAAATATGTATTCCCATCAGATCTTTTTGCTTTCATCTCATGGTCACTGTAGCAAGTATAACCCAACACGCAAAGCACTGTATAATGCAAGGCATCTTCCCTCGTTTTTAAAATCCCATCTTCTTCCTTAAATTCAAAATTCACGGCAAAATCCTTTTCCTCTTCAAAGCAGAATCGAATACAGAGGAAAAAAAAGAAGAAGGCCGAATGAAATTCCATTCCTTTTCTAATCGAAAATCATGAATCTTTCGTTCCCTCTTCTACTTAAACCGGGAATAGAAAGTCATCACGCAAAAAAAAAGAAAAAAAATCAGGCGATTAAAAGTCGAATTGTGCTCGACTTCCATAACTCAGGGAGGTGGAGCGTCATCTTGCGATCGACTTGAGTAGGAGTATGGCTAGGGATCCAGAGAGACGCGATGTAGTAGATGTTGCCGAACGCGTTTGTTCGATAATCAGAGTCAAGCGATCAAGAAATAAAGGGTGGAGCCGTGCGCGAGGAGAAGTGCTAGAGCAGGCGTCGCGTGGAGGTGGGGCCGTGATGGTGTGTCGAAGTCGAGATACTATAGGGGGTTGCGGTGAGTTTGGGGGATGTCGTGATTTTCTGAGGGGTCGCGTGTTTGCTGTCGCTTTGAGGAAGGTATAGGATTTTGTTTAAATTTAATATATTTATGAATGTATGTATATATCGATTAGGAAAAACAGAAAAGAAAAAAAAAATTACAGTGAGGTAACATTTTTATTATTATTTACTGGAAATGGGAAAGGAAAATATTTATATATATGCACACCTTAACTTACTGTTAAATTTGGAAAAAAATATATCTTAAGGTAATTTAATTTTATAACATTTTAATTTAATGATAAGTAAGTTTAAACTTTTAATTTAATTTGTTGATCAGAAATTTAACAATAAAGTAAAATTTGGAGTTTTATTAACCCAACAGATTTAAATTTAAAAATGAGAATATTAATGGTAGTTTAAAATCATGGCAAATGCTAATGAATTCGTAAATTTCATTTATACGAGGTTTAGAATCAAATGAAACCAGCCGGGTTGTTTCGTTGCTGGAATCGATGCAATAAAAGCAAAGGTGAGTTAATCTCACTCAAATTGGACTACTGGTTAATTTAAATAGTTAAAATTTAAATTATTGGGTGATTGATTGAAAATGATAATTATTATCAGTCTGGATGTGATATTATATATATATTGGAGTGATTGATATTCCTGCATTATATAGCGGATGAGACCCTATGCGCCCACATAATAGCGGATGAACTTATATACCGCGATATCCCCCTCGAAGTGGGATTGGTATTTTATTAGTTGACTAACATCTGTGGATTCAGGAAAAAAAAGGTTGGAGGGATCCAACGGGATTCCTCAAAAATAATTATTGTTCATATATATATATATATTGATATATGTTATGATGGATGAATTGATATGGTTTTTGTGTGAATTGAATTATTAAAGGTTAAATAACATGGAAATTAAAATGGGCATTTCGAATGCTAGAAATAATTAAAATTGAAGGAATTTAAAAGGGAATTTAAATAGTAAGTATTTATAGTGTAAATTGGATTTATTCTAAAGGGGAATTAAGTAGAATAAACATATATTAACTAACTTGAGTTATACTTAACTATTTGAAAATTGGTTTAAGTAGAGATTTGAAATTAAATTATATATTAAGGGCTTGAAGAGAATTGGAATCGATAAATAGATTTGAAATAAAATAGGATTTTATTAAAGGGTAAAATTTTAAAATAGAATTATAAATAGAATTGGTTTTTATAAATAGATGGAAAACTCAGGGGAGTTTATAAATTTACAAACGGGGTTTATAAATGAGATAGATTGATATCGGTGGATATGTTAAAAATATAAGTTATGGTGTGAACTTATATTGAGTTATGAAAATTATTTTGAAAAGAAATAGTGGAATATATTTCAAATGCGAGAAATGGTGATATGGTCAATGTGATACGAATCAAGAGGAACCTATGAATTGAATTGGTAAATATTGGATTTTCTAAAAATAGACTTTTGTTGAGCAAACTGAAATTGTTTTAAACGGGATTTTAAATTACCATACTATATAACTTTTAAAACTATTTTCTGGATTTAAAATATTTCAAATTTAGTTATTTTAATACTTAATATTTATTGAAATAAATTCTAATTTTAAAAATCAACTTTGTAAATTAATTAGTAACTAAATATGAACTTTTAATACTTTTAAGAAGTTGATATTTTAATTTACCTAAAACCATATTTTTAAAAGTAAACCGTTATTCTTATTTCACACATATAATTTTAAATGTCTTAAAATTCAATTATGAATCCTCTCGAGATGGGAAGCGAAGTTAATTAAAATTGAATAAGATTTTAAGGGAAAGATCTTATAATGGTTTTATGGAAATCTAAATAAATTTCTAAAGCATAAGATAAGCGAACTTCGAAAGGTGAAATAAAATTCACAAGGGAAGTAGAAGTGAAACTGGAATTTAAAAAAAAAAGCATAAACGGCTTTGGAAATATTAAAGGGGATTAACTAAGGAATCCTGGAATTTTATAGAATTCATGTGGAACGAGTGGGGAATTTACAAATAAAGTTGTAAATGATTTTTTAAAAAGAGATAGGAAATAAGTGAATAATTTCCAAGGGTTGAATATCAAATGGAGTGGGAAAAATATGCTAAGTATTAGGTAAGGGTTGGAATTTGTTCCGTGGGAATAAAAAGTGATTTGAAACTATTTTCAAAGTGTTGAAGTATGGAAATAATATCTTGTGTAGATATTTTGAAATAAATAATTTGGGAAATTATTTAAGGCCTGATGGTTGCTTATGGATGTTATTTGATAGTTAAATAACCGACTATCAATATTGGCCAATGTGCTGATCGTTTCGAAGAGACTGAGATCGGATTTAATTATCCGAAAGCCACTTCGATCCGGTTTGAACGTAACGAATGAATACCGTGAAGATGATGAAGACGGTGATTCGGTTTGTCCAGACCCAAGGCAACTTGTATGGACGAATGCTATCAGACCATCGTCATTGGAGGACGGTGAGCATTCTAAGTGGATGTGTGCTAAAAAGGTAATCGTAGCCTCAAGCCTCATCAATCGGGAATGGCTAAAACATGGGAGGTGCAGCAAGGCTAAGTGAGTAGCACCCAATTAGGGTAAGATTTCCCCTGTCTAGAGTCCCTTTATTCGGCTGTGTGGGCGGTTGTTAGCTCCAACCGTGGGGTGATCTTATTCGGACTATCCAGTAAGGGGTAGCTCCGGTCTTGTGTGGTAGGGGATCGGGAGTGGTCCTCGGTACGCTGATCTAGACCACGTACTGTGACGGGCGGTACCCCAGAAGCCCTGCTATTGTATGGAATCCATTCTCCAATAAGCACCCGTACAGTTTTGATTGTGCCAAACTATGCTGGAACATAAGATGCAAGCATTTCAACTATATTCTATTTACTTTCTATAGACACTATTATAATATTAGAGGATTGATAAAAATCGATTTGGTTATCGTAAGGTAAAAACCGACATATTTATTTATGGCGTGGTCTTACGAGATACCTTTGTTTTCAAAGGATTTCAAAAAAAATATAATAATCAAATTGAGTGTGATTTTCTCACGCTGGTTTTCTAGACTGACTCGGGTGTTGTTTTTATTATGATGCTCGGGTCAGGACGAGCTGAACAGATATAGGATAATGTGCTATGGAGCTCAAGGGACGAGCTGGATGACTGAGACGTATCTCCGTACTTGAATTACTATTTCCACTGTGTAAGGACAGATAATAAGCCGTCCCAAGTGATGGATGATTGGTGTACTCTGATAATGGTATGTATATATAACAGTACAGATTTCTTTGTATTTAAAAGCTGTTATTATATATTGTATTTTGTTTCGCTCCGATTGTGAGACTCTGATGTTGTTATTTTCTTCTTCTTCTCCTACCTCTTTCTTCTTTAACCCTAATGTCCTGGTATTTCCGGCACTTGAATATTCGGCAGTTTATATAGTGGATGTATTCGAGAGTCGAAAATCCTCGGTCGTTACATCTATGGATTTGGGTATGGACCTGGAGCGGTCCCGGATTTGGATAAAACGATCCGGAGAGATCATGTATTTGGTTAATGAATTTAGAATGGATTCAAAATTAAATATCGATTCAGAACAATCATGGATTTCGCTAATGATCCGGAGAGATCAAGCAATTGGATTGGTAATGGATTGGATAATATGACTATTAATGGATTATGGACTTTAGATTTGGATTTATGGCAATTCAAAACACACTTTCCTATCGCAAGGCTTGTTTTTTAGGGCAAAATGTTAACCCACCTTTTGGCAAGGCAGTACAAAGGTGAATTTAACCCAACAGACTTCACAATTATCAAGGCCGATGAGTGCAGAGCGACGGTTCTAGAACTCGAAGGTAAATTACAAATGGTTATATGAAGCCAGAGTTGGATGGAGTTGGTAGATAGACAATGAAGGGTTCTAGAAATATGGAAGTTAGGTTGGAACCCAAGGAATCGACATAGCATAAGAGGGATCGACATGGCTTTGTAGCATAGGAGGGATCGACATGGCTTTATAGCATTGGAGGGATCGACATAGCTTTTAGAATAGAAGGGATCGGCATACCTTCATGGCATATGAGGGATCGACATAGTTTCATGAAGTATGAGGGATCAACATAGCATTATGTAGTAGCATG
This sequence comes from Allium fistulosum, assembly GCA_030737815.1. Taxonomy (NCBI): domain Eukaryota; kingdom Viridiplantae; phylum Streptophyta; class Magnoliopsida; order Asparagales; family Amaryllidaceae; genus Allium; species Allium fistulosum. The sequence goes on along the minus strand of CM060907.1, from coordinate 588,008,082 downwards.
GATCAGCATAACTTGGTAATATTAGAGGGATCAACGTGATTGGTTATACATGGGATCGACATGGGCGAAGTAAAGTGCAGATCGGCATGGTCAAGGAAATATGTGGATCAGCATGGTTGGTTCTAAAGGGATTGACATACTTCAATAGCTTAGCGAGATGAAGGGATCGACATTTCAGATGGATTGGCATACTTCGACTAACAAAGAAGGGGTCGACATGGTTGGTTGAATTGGATCGGCGTACTTCATCAGATAGGGATCGGCGTTCATCAATGCCCAAGTACATTCTTGCATTCAACAACCAATAACTCGAGTTCCCTTATTCCAAATGACATGAAACTTGGGAATTAAACATATTTTATCTTGAAGAATCCACCATAGGAATCGCTGCCCAATAATCAACTAAGAAAGGGATCGGTACCGATCCCTCCTCATGGGGATTTGGGCCTAGAGACCCCTATGGTGGGCCCATATGGATAAGAAGGTCCACTAGTCGAAGTTTCAGAGAGGTTGGTGGTCGTCTTCCCTTATATATACAGCAGGCATAGCTTCAAAAGGGATTTTTATTCTACTTCTCTTCATCTTCTACCTAGGCTATACTCTGCCATTTTTATTCTTGAATTTCGTGGATTTGTAACTGTAATTAGCAGTATAAGCTAATAAAAAGGAAAATCTTCGGAGTGGACATAGGCCGGAGTTAGCCGAACCACTATAAATCTGTGTCTCTATTTACTTGCTTTTTGATTGTTTTAATTTTGTTCTTCATTTATTTCTCTTCATATTTCTATGATTGAATTGAATATTGGTGCTTTCACATAATTGGGTGTTGGTGGTCAATTTTGACGCCAACAAGTGTAAAACCATGAAAAGAATTAGTAAACATTATGTATAATTGTGAAAATGATAACTTGCACGATTTTTTTTAAATTACGAGAGAATGAAAGAGAGGTGACAAAACTTTTACAACTAAGCGAATTAACTTCCATAACTAATGAGATGGTTGGAAGTTCTCCGCCCTACTATTATTTATTTAGTAGATAATTTATTGAGATAAATAAAATATAAACTAAAGTTGTTTCCAACGTTTTTGTATTTAATGCTTATTATATGATTTACACATTCTTATATTTGAACATTTTTTCCATTTTTGCTAATAAAAATATGATATACATATCGAAATTTTTATTTTTTTATTAATAGACAAAACAATGAATGATATAGTTAATTTAGTTTATCTTGAATAGTTTAAATTAGGATATTTAGTTAACTTAAATGTATGGATTTAAATGTAAAATATTGCAGAAAATTAAGTGAAAGTATTTGACTCTAGAAATTATAAAAGATGGGCATTCGAATGTAATATGGTTGGTGAGAATTTGCAGAACAATAATAATTTCAAAAATCATAAATTATATTAAAATATTTTGAAATTAAATAGTACGAGAGAATTAAGAAGAGAGAAAATAGCCATAGGTGCAAATTCTTTTTATATTATTATATGAGTGTGTACCCCGTGCATTGCACACCGTATGATTCAGAAAAACAATTTTATACATATTTTTAAAGAATTGAATTTATTGTGTAATATACGATGAATTTGTTAAGATAACCGAATAATGCATTTACCTTATTATTTTTAAGCATGTAATTTGTACGATGACTTATGTACTTTGATACTAATTTATTATTTATTAGCATTTAATATTTGTTAAGAAAATAAATTAAAGTTAGTATTCTAAATTAATTTTAAAATTAATAATTTTAAATATTCAATAAATATATATATATATATATATATATATATATATATTGAGTTTAATATTTTGCTTTCAGTACCTTTTAAAACGATAAATGATATATAGATTGTATTTCAAATATTACCTTAGGAAATGGCAGAAAACCTAAAAATGAAAATGTAATAGTAATGAATCGGTATATTTTTATGCATTTTTAACTCTTGCAGTTAATATCAACATTAGAAATTAGTACATTATACTATCAAAGTGATAAACGAAATATTTGTTTAATGACTAATGTGATGACCTACCTTTTTTGACGATTCAAGTCAACAATAAACTACACATGTCTAACTCAAACCATTTAAAAAGGCGGATTATCAATGGGGTTTAATAAGAAAAAAAGAGAAAAGAAGAAAAGCAAAACATAGAATCTCGCAACGGAATGACAAAATATAATAATTAAATAAACAGTTCATGAAGCTGTTTTACAATATACATTTGATTTCAATTTTTACAACATAAACAGAGTACGATTAACAAACATACCAAAAAAATGCAACGGAATAATAATAGTAAATACGAACTAGCAAACTCCATCTTCATCTTCAAGGAATAGTGTCTTCAAACACTTAAATACTCAGGCTGACCCGAGCATAATGAAAAGACAAAACACTCAAATCATAACTAGATGTTCTTACGTAAGTTAAATCAATAACAAGTAAAATATGAGTGTAATAGCTTCAGAGATGTTTACAGAATTTTCCCACTCCTATCAAGTGTACAATGTGAGTGCAATAACCTAAGAGATATTAAGGGATTTTTCATCTTTTAAGGATCCGTCAAACTATCTATATGTAGTAAGATACGTTATATATGTAGTGTCTATCAGTAAAATAAAGTATAAAAATAGCGTTAAAGCTTTACATTGATTTCCCTTAACACATTTTTAAGCAGGTAGTCTATGCAGGTCCTGTAACGCAACCAGTAACGTCGGTAGCCAGTGAGTCCCCTATAGGTACCATACTAAAACAAAATCATAGTGGGCGCATATAAGGACAAAAGTATGACAAGGCATGTAAGGCAATGCCCAAGGTAGGATACTACCAATTCGAGTCGCCTAACTGGTGGTAACCCTTAAAGGCCCACCGCGAACATCCATCCCATAATCAAATCAAGGTGCACCGATCAAGTCAAAACCTATATATTAATACGAAGAATAGATGTCGCTAGAGGTAGCTAGCCTCATTGGTCAGGACAAGTCGTCATGTTTTAGTCATTTTCAATTGACACAAGTGTCGGGTTCATCCATCATCGTTCTCTTTCTTCAAATCCAGCAAACGTTCGCCAATCCAACCACTTCATTTTGGATCATCCACCGCATACACAGTTGTTAAGGTATTGACAGAGAGTATGCCAATATTCGGCTCCGGTCTCTTTAACAACCAAACGTCATTTTTCACACTGGTTGGTTCTTTTAAATTTCAAGAACAAATCATACTTAATATCAAAATATCGAATTCACTTTAACAGTGTAAATCATACTTTATATCAAAATATCGAATTCTCTTCAAAATCATTTCGAATTTAAAAAAAATAGGTTATACCTTCATATAAAAACATTCGTATTTAAATCTATGATTTAAATCTAAATGGTTCCTCTTTAAAACAGTTTGAATATTGAAAATGGTTTTGAATAATTAAAATATTTTGGATATACTGAAAATATTTTGGATATACTGAAAATAGTTTGGATAATTAAAATAGTTGTCTGGATAATTAAAATAGTTTTAAAGATTGAAAGTAGTTAGAATAATTAAAATAGTTATATACTAAAATAGTTTATATTAAAACTATTTCTTCTTCCACAATAATTTCAACTTATGTCCCAATCCAAATCACAACGAATTAAAGTTTTCGACTTCCAATTCAAATCAACTTCATATTCAAATTTCAATTTAAATCAGCCCCAATTCAAAACGATTTCAACTTTAATTCAAATTCAATTTAAACAATTCTAATCAAATGGCCGACAATCTCAATTCAGATCCTAATTCTAAAAAAATTAGTTGAAATCAATTTCAAATCCAAAATTTGAAATATCAATTTAAACCACTTTGGTTTAATAAATTTCAGAGTTAAATTCAAAATTTTAAACGCTTTAAAATAATTCAATTTTTATAAATTTACATCATATTCAATTTCAACTTTAAGAATTAGAACTAAATCCTATATTAATTTCATTTAAACATTTTCATTTTCAACATTTCAAATCTCAAATTAGAAAACAATTTAATTCGTATAAATCAAAATTTTATTTTCTTTAAAACAATATCATTTAAACTAATTCAAATTTAAGATTTGCAACCATTTAATTTAACCAAATTCGATGTCCGTATATAATTTTCTATTCTATGGTCAAATGATTAGTTATTTCAATTTTAATTACATGGATGGATATATCATTTCAACCCATAATTAAATGACATAGGTATATATCATTTCAACCTATTTCTTAGTTTATTCAATTTATTACAAGTGATAATTTATAAGATATCAAGTAATAAATAGGGTAATATGTCCAAATAAATAACATCCATTCATCCAACATATCAACCAATAGGCAACCAATTGCACTCAACATCCAAATCAACCAATATCACAACAGTTACTAATTATCAATTGTCGGTGTTTAACTAGCAATTAAATTCAATATTAATTTAAATGTTAATTCAATTCAATATCAAATTCAATTTAAATGTGAATTTAAATTTCCAAATAGCAATCAATAAAATTTTATCACCTAATGATTTTAATACAACTAACATCAGAAAATTTAGTATTGCGTGAGTGGATTTAACCACTCACCTTTGATTTATAACCCATTAAAAATCCAACAAAGCCCAAAATCTCAATGGTCTTCAAATTCAACCAAACTAGTTTCATATCGTTTGGAATTTCAATACGAATCCAATGGAAGAAACCGCGCATTAATCGGTGCTCGTATGAAAAAGTTATGAAGGTAAGAACATTTGAAAATTTAAAATTAGATTTAAAATAGAAAAGGGCAAAATGGTAATTAACTAAACCTTCCCCAACCCTCGTTCAACTTGCATCGAACAAACCAATTGCCGTCGATCTTTAACCGTCGAACGCCACCACCTCGAACGCCATTTCTCCGATCCAACCTCGCCGCCGCCTCCCCCACCTTTTGCCGCACCTACTGGTCCCCACGCGACCTCCTCTGGTCGAGCACCTTGAACCCGCCGCTGCCTCAACTAAAGCTCGATTTTTGGTGATCTCAAGCATTCTTGCGACGGTCCAACCTGATAGATAAACTCCACTAGTCACCCTCTACGCTGCAGGAACTCCCGATCGTTGAATGGTTGACGTTTCGACGTTGGACAACAAACCCTAGGATGAATGGCCGAGACTTCTTTGCTAATTTTTGATCAAACTGAGACTCAATTATAAAAGCTAATTGCAGACACTGATTCCATTAGTCCAAAGCTTCACGACGATATATAATATGATAGTGTTTGAGCATTTTGAATTTTTAATTAGATTTGAAATTGGGAATTTAGGGTTTTGGGATATTAACCATTAAAAAGGAGCAGTTATTTGAAAGTACGTATAGAAAAATAGATTAGAAGGCTGCTAGGGTTTCATAACAACATATATATAGACAAAGATGGAACAAGAATAGCTGAAACAAATCGATTGGGCCAAAGCGATAACAAAGGCCCGAAAGCCCGTTTCGTTCCCGAAACAAAAATAGAGCATCCTATATATCGAAATGTAGGTTTTTAATATTTCTAAACTCAATGAAACTAATTTCAAATCCTAATTCTATTTATATATAAGTTAGCTCTAAAATCAAATTATATTTATTTTTACACGTTAATTAAACGAATTATTATTAAATTGATTTAATCACTTTTAAATTCTAAATTAAAAGTTTTCTATCATCATTCTTGATTAAATAGGATTTTAAAAATCTTTCAAAATTAATTTTTCCATGTTAAATCCAAGATTTCAATATTAAATTAATTTCAACATTTAGTTACAACAGTAATAAAACCCTAGTTCATTATATTATAATTTCAAACAAATCCTTTTATTTTGATTTAAATGTTCTTTATATTAAATCAACAATCCCCTTATGTATTAATCAAACAAAAGTTTTCATTTTATTTACACCCATTATTCTACAGTTAACATCTTTGCTCATATTAATTGAAATATTTAATTACATTAAATTTCCCATTGATTACCAAATTTAGTTTCAAACGGATTTAAATAATGAGATGAGAAATAAAACAATTGTTATATATTAGTAATTCATATCTATTAACTTATTGTTTACAAACAAGGATTATAAATTACTTACCAAATAACTGATTTCATATTCTATATTAAAACCAATTTCAATTTAAATAACATATGATTGCACCATTAATAAATCATTTATTTTATTCCTTATTAAGCTTTACAATTATATCCAATTTAAACTTTACAATTATATTCCAATTAGAGATAAACATTCATTTTCTTCTTTACAACTTTAACGTTTGCTAATTCAAATATTGTTGTTAGTAACCCCACATTGTTTCACATTCAATTGATTTAGGTTATCATCTTTTAACTTATTGAAATTTGTTATTTAAGGAATTTATCTTAGATTATAACATACATCTAATAACATTTCCATTAATAAATCGTAAAATCTTTATTTCAACCATTCTTATTCAAAAATTATATTAAATTTAATATTTCTAAATGGTAGAAAATACGTATCGTTACAATCTTCCACACTCAAAAATTTTTGTCCCTGAAAAGGAACAAGAAAGAATCAAGATATTTGATATATTTTATTTAAAATAGTCGATTTATATGCAATTTAGCTTACATATTTAGTTTAATATAAATTTGAAAATAACTCAACTTCCACGAAAAATTTCTAAGTGCTAAATTTATAAAAAAAATCGGCAGCATCTTCTTTGCACAGCTTGTCCGGAAAAATAACAATATCAATAATCACATGGTATATATCCTATTTCAATAACAAAGCATCCCAAACTATGGGAAATACAATAAAATACCGCTTCAAAAATCGTAATCCGAAAACGTACTTATTTGTCCGACAAACAAAACTTTATTTATGAAATCAAAAGCAACTGCTATTGCTTCCATAAACCTGGATTTCACTTATATGATCCAAAAGAGAGTTAAACCATATAAACGAGCAATATATTAGTTATTCCAATCAAAAGCACAAGCAACACAACATATACAATAATCATACGCAAACAAAAGCAGTACGACCATTATATGCAACAAAATAATCTATCACACACCCATAGCAACAAAAACTAATGGTTTGTTCAGGTTCGGAAACTTTTCAACGTACAAGGGTGGTAAATAAACTATTAAGTTTACCTTACGCTCAACAGCCTTAGGTAATTACTCAATAGATTATTCATACAACCTCGAATAACATAGAATTTAAATATTATTTAAGTTCGTACGATGTACATATATCATTTTTACACAGTATCAATCATGATTGATTGCTTAAATACACAAATTTCACTTCCAAACTAGTATTGATAACCCGATCACTTTAGTGCGGACTATGATCTGATTTCTTGATTAGAAATCTCCATTTTCTTCGCATAGCCATAAACTATGATAGAAAACTTTAAAATCATATCAAAAATCTATATCAAACGTTCGCCGTCAAGAATTGAGCGAAAAATCCTAACTCGGACTGATGTTAATTACCACAAATCATGTATTCGATTTTGGATCAGAACTGTTATGTGAATAAAATGATTTACGCACAACTTACATATTTTATTCTATTAGTTTTTTACATCATTTACCTTTCATTTATTTTCAATTCTCATTCATTCATACAAGGTCATCTTTTATTGATTTACATTCATTTACTTACATAAATTATCTCCCATTAAATATTTAAAATCATCAATGGATATATTTTTTATGTATTACATATGTTTCTTTGCAGTTTAATTCACGTTTATTTACTTATATAACTTGATTTCCATTTAATATTAGTATTCATTAATGAATCATTTCATACTTAAGTTTCTCTATTCTTTGATTCACATTTATTCCTTCATATATAGTATCATTTAATATTAAATCTATTTATGAATCATTTCAGCATTTCCTTCAGTTTATAATCATTTACTTAAATAGTATTCACTTTTTACTATTCAATTTGATTATTAAGCATTTCAAAACATTACTTAAGTTTATAACATTTCTTGTATGCCTGCAGCTGTGATGTTGTGTATCCGTTGACCATCTATGTGGGTCATCTGAGTCATCATATATCCAAGAGTACTTCGTAGGAGACCGTTTGAATGGGTCTATACTTCTTGACCATCTATATGGGTCTAGGAATTGAGAATAAATGTAGCAACAGCATGAGTTGATGACCATATTATTTTGAGGATGTAGGCAGGAGTAGGTACATTTTATTTTGAGAATGTAGCCAAGAGTAGGCACGTATATCTAAGGATGTAGCCACTAGTGGGCATATGTATTATTCAGTCTAACCTCCCCTAATGCAAAAGAATCAAGAGCGGTGTACAAATATCCGAGTATAGCGGAACACTAGTCTATAGTGTGCAGCTGATCTAAATCGTCTACCGCTACAAGGTAACCGAACCTAATGGTACTCTTTTGGTTCAAAAAGAAAGTCGAACCAAATAAGTACAGTAGAAATTCTCTAAGCACGGCATCGCTTATAGCCTCGGTGCCCATATGAGCTGCGATGTATTTCAATTTCAATTTTAAGCCAAATTAATTTCGATTCCAATTTAATTCGAATTAATTTCACTTCTGATTTCAATTTTGAAACGTTTCATATTAACTTCAAATTCGATCCAACAATTTGATTAAGTGGGTTAAATTTCAATTATTATTTTAAACCATTTCAATTGAATTCAAGTGAGTGAGTGTATTATATATGAGAGTGTGTTGTATATGAGAGTGAAATATAATGTTGTATATGAGAGTGTAAAATAAAGTTGTATTTGAAAGTATAGAATATAGTGGAAGCTATGTTGTAAATGTGTACTATTTGAAACATATTGGAATAAATTATTTGTTGAAATCATTTGTTTACTTCTATCAATGATTTTATAATAGTACTATATCTCAGTTTCCTGGTACCCTAGAGGAAGAAGATCCTTTAAGCTTGAGTCTACCGCTGAATAGGATCGATGTAATTCATGGCGGGCCACATCCAGCAGGGACTAGCAAAGGGGCAAGGAACATGTACATCAAGGAGGCTAGAGACGGTGTGTTATCCTTCTAAGAAGAACCCTCGCAAAAAAATCGATGACTCAACATCCCATTGCCAAATCTCGTCATTTCTCTTTGAGAGATGAACAAGGGAATTAGATATACTTTTAACTATATTAATTAATTAATATAACACATTATATCAAGTATATAATAGAAAAAAAACTATTATTTCGAGCAAGATTGGTTATTGAGTTAGATATATGTAACAAATTACATGATTGCCCCTAGGATATATCCTTAACTCTATCAGTCTCCCACTTGCACTTGGAGTCAAATGTGGAATCTCATTTTTTATTTATAGACATATATTCATTTTGAAACATTATTGTTACTTAAGTTTTTTTTTGTATAATGTTCCATTAATCCTAGAAGCACATACCAAAAAATCGCATTCAAATTACTGAACAAGAATGTTCAATAGTTTAAACCTGTTTTAATTTTCATTATCTTTTAATTTACAAGTTACAAAACTTCAACTTTTACATTTTCATTAAACACTTAGCTTTAATTTCAGATTTCAATTTGGAAGTTTCCAACGATTTAAATCGCCGAAAATTCCATTTCATTTCAATAATTAAAAATCATGAATTAACAGAAAACTTAAGAACTAAATACCAGGTTTCATTTCAAATCATCTTGAAATAATATATATTTATGTCTTTTGTATATCCAAATCATACTTAGGAAATTAAAATTAAAATTTGTTTCACCAAAACAATTGTGTAGTAAAGCTACTATAGTAGTCTTTCCACTTTGAAACTCGAAAATGAACATCGATGATGTCCCGGTCATCACCGAAATTATTTTCCAACGACAAAAGAGGGGAGTACAGAATTTATTTTCTTTAAAGTTCTTTTAAAACATTTCTTTCAAATCCCATTGAAAATACTTCTATCCTAAAATACTTTAAATAATAATAATATCATTTTTTTCAAAAAAATAAATCTTTGAAAACCAATTTCAAAACACCGGAACTTAGGTTCTCAAATTTTCAATTTATATTCATTTTATTTGTAAATCATATTTTATAAACGATATTTATAAATTACATTTCTTATAACATACAATAGTCAATGGTTTTAAGAACCTTGACTAACCAAACAATAAATGACAATAATCCAATATTATCATTTCTTAATAAACAACACACCAAAAATAACTATATCAATTTATAAAAATTATTCTTTTAAATACAAAATATAACACTAGGTAAACTATTTCATTTACCAATTTCAAAAATAGTATTGTCTCAGTTTACCCTATTCAAGTGTTTAGAAATCCCTATCGATGTCATAGCGACCCATGTACCGATAGGAAGTCATAAATACTCGACATGACAAATTAACACAATACAAAACATTCTTATAGCACTAACAAAATACATTCTCTCGTATATATATACTCTCAACTCATAATAGAGTATTCCATTATCCTATCCCTTAATGAGTTTAACCCAACAGGCTAAGGTATCTCTAAACCAAAGCTTTGATACCAATTGTGACGACCTACCTTTTTTGACGATTCAATTCGACAATAAACCACACATGTCTGACTCAAACCATTCAAAATGGTAGATTATCAATGGGGTTTAATAAGAAAATAATAGAAAAGAAGAAAATCAAAACACAGAATCTCGCAGCGGAATGAAAAAATATAATAATAAAATAAACAGTTTATGAAACTATTTTACAATATACATTTGATGTCAATTTTTACAGCATAATCAAACTACAATCAACAAACATACCAAAATAATGCAGTGGAATAATAACAGTAAATATGATATAGTAAACTCCATCTTCATCCTCAAGGGATAATGTCTTCAAACACTGAAATACTCAGGCTGACCCGAGCGTAATGAAAAGACAAAACACTCGAGTCATAACTAAAAGTTCTTATGTAAGTTAAACTATTAACAAGTAAAATATGAGTGTAATAGCTTCAGAGATGCTTACAAGATTTTCCATCTCCTATTAAGTGTACAATGTGAGTGCAATAACTTAAGAGATGTTACGGGATTTTCCATCTCATAAGGATCCGTCAAACTATCTATATGTAGTAAGATACGCTATACATGTAGTTTCTATCAGTAAAGTAAAGTATTAAAATAACTTTAAGGCTTTAGATTGATCCCCCTTAACACATTTTTAAGCAGGTAGTCTATGCAGATCCCATAACATAACCAGTAATGTCGGTAGCCAGTGAGTCCCTTATAGGTACCATACTAAAACAAAATCATAGTGGGTGTGTATAAGGATGAAAGTATGACAAGGCACATAAGGCAACGCCCAAGGTATGATGCTACCAATTCGAGATGCCTGACTAGTGGTGACCCCTAACGGTCCAACGTAAACATCCATCTTATAATCAAATCAAGGTGCACCGATCAAGTCAAGATCAATATAGTAATACGAAGAACAGATGTCGCTAGAGGTAGCCTCATTGGTCAGGACAAGTCGTTCTGTTTTAGTCATTTTCAATTGACACAAGTGTCAGGATCTATCCATCATCGTTCTCTTTCTTTAAATCCAGCAAATGTTCGCCAATCCAACCACTTCATTTTGGATCATCCACCGCGTTCACAGTTGTTAAAGTGGTTCCAGTATTGACAAAGAGTATGCCAATATTCGGCTCCGGTCGTTTTAACAACCAAACGTCATTTTTCACACTGGTTGGTTCTTTTAAATTTCAAGAACAAGTTATACTTCATATCAAAGTATCAAATTCACTTTAACAGTGTAAATCATACTTCATATCAAAATATCGACTTCTTTTCAAAATCATTTCGAATTTGAAAAAAGGTTATACCTTCGTATCAAAACATTCTTATTTATATCTACGATTTAAATCTAAATGGTTCCCCTTTAAAACAGTTTGAATATTGTAAATGGTTTAATAGTTTTGAATAATTAAAATAGTTTGGATATTGAAAGTAGTTTGGATAATTAAAATAGTTTTAATATTGAAAATAGTTTGGATAATTAAAATAGTTTTAATATTGAAAATAGTTTGGATAATTAAAATAGTTTTAAAGATTGAAAGTAGTTAGAATAATTAAAATAGTTTATATTAAAATTGTCTCTTCCTCCACAACAAATTTAACTCATGTCCCAATTCCAAATCACAACGAGTTAAATTTTTCGACTTCCAATTCAAATCAACTTCATATTCAAATTTCAATTTAAATCAGCCTTAATTCAAAATATTTCAACTTTACTTCAAATTCAATTTAAACGGTTCTAATCAGATGGCTGATAGTTTTAATTCAGATTCTCATTTAAAACAAATTAGCTGAAATCAATTTCAAATCCAAAATTCGAAATATACATTTAAACCACTTTGATTCAATAAATTTCAAAATTAAATTCAATTTTTTAAACCCTTTAAAATAATTCAATTTTGAGAAATTTACATCATATTTCAATTTCAACTTAAAGATTCAAAATTAAATCATGTAATAATTTCATTTAAATAGTTTCAATTTCAACATTTCAAATCTCTAATTAGAAAATAATTTAATTCGTATAAATCAAAATTTTATTTTCTTTAAAACAATATCATTTAAACCAATTCAAATTTAAGATTTGTAACCATTTAATTTAACTAAATCCGGTGTCCGTTTATAATTTTCTACCCTATGGCCAAGTGATTAGTTATTTCAATTTTAATTACATGGATGGATATATATCATTTCAACCCATAATTAAATAACATATGTATATATCATTTCAACCTATTTCTTAGTTCATTTAATTATTTACAAGTGACAATTTATAAGATGTCAAATAATAAATAGGGTAATAAAAGGAATATGTCCAAATAAATAACATCCATTCATCCAACATATCAAGCAATATGCAACCAATTGCACTCAACATCCAAAATAATCAATATCACAACAGTTACTAATTATCAAATATCGGTGTTTAACTAGCAATTAAATTCAATATTAATTTAAATGTTATTTCAATTCAATATCAAACAATTTAAATGTCAATTTAAATTTCCAAAAAGCAATCAATAAAATTTTATCACTTAATGATTTTAATTCAACTAACACCAGAAAATTTAGTATTGCGTGAGTGGGTTTAATCACTCACCTTTGATTTATAGCCCATTAGAAATCCAACAAAGCCCAAAATCTCAATAGTCTTCAAATTTAACCAAACTAGTTTCATATTGTCCAGAATTTCAATACGAATCCAACGGAAGAGCCCACGCATCAATAAGAGCTCGTATGAAAAAGTTATGAAGGTAAGACCATTTGAAAATTTAAAATTAAATTTAAGATATAAAAGGGCAAAAGGGTAATTAATTAAACCTACCCCAACCCTCGTTCAACTCGCATCGAACAAACCAACAACCGCCGAGTGCCGCCACGTCAAACGCCATTTCTCCGATCCAACCTCGCCGCCGCCTCTCCTACTTTTTGCCGCACCTACTGGTCCCTACGCGACCTCCTCCAGTCGAGCGTCTTGAACACGCCGCCACCTCAACTAAAGCTCGATTTCTGGCAATCTCGAGCATTCTTGCAATGATCCAACCCGATAAATGAACTCACTAGTCACCCTCTACGTTGTGGCAACTCCCGATCGTCGAACGGTTGATGTTTCGTCATTGAACGACAAACCCTAGGATGAACGGCCGATACTTCTTCGTCAATTTTTGATCAAACCGAGACTCGATTGCAAAAAATGAATTGCAGATGCTGATTCCACTCATCCAGAGCTTCGCAACGATATATAATATGATAGTGTTTGAGCAGTTTGAATTTCCAATTAGATTTGAAATTGGGAATTTAGGGTTTTGGGATATTCAACATTGAAAAGAGCTGTTAGATGTGAAAGTACGTACAGAGAAATAGAATAGAAGGCTGCTAGGGTTTCATAACAACATATATGCAGACAAAGATGGAACATGAATAGATGGAACATATCGATTGGGTCAAAGCGATAACAAAGGCCCGAAAACCCGTTTCGTTCCCAAAACGAAAATATATCATCTTATATATCAAAATGTAGGTTTTTAATATTTCTAAACTCAATGAAACTAATTTCAAACCCTAATTCTATTTTATATAGAAGTTAGCTCTAAAATCAAATTATATTTATTTTTACACGTTAATTAAACGAATTATTATTAAATTAATTTAATCACTTTTAAATTCTAAATTAAAAGTTCTCTATCATCATTCTTGATTAAATAGGATTTTAAAAATCTTTCAAAATTAAATTTTCCATGTTAAATCCAAGATTTGAATATTAAATTAACTTCAATATTTAATTACAATGGTAATAAAACCCTAGTTCATTATATTTTAATTTTAAACAAATCCTTTTATTTTGCTTTAGATGTTCTTTATATTAAATCAACAATTCCCTTACGTATTAATCTAACATAAGTTTTCATTTTATTTACACCCATTATTCTACAGTTAACATCTCTGCTCATATTAATTGAAATATTTAATTACATTAAATTTCCCATTGGTTACCGAAAAATTAATTTCAAATGGATTTAAATAATGAGATGAGAAATAAAACAGTTGTTATATATTAGTAATTCCTATCTATTAACTTATTGTTTACAAACAAGGATTATAAATTACTTACCAAATAACTAATTTCATATTCTATAATAAAACCAATTTCAATTTAAATAACATATGATTGCACCATTAATGCATCATTTATTTTATTCCTTATTAAACTTTATGATTATATCCAATTTAAACTTTACAATTATATTCCAGTTAGAGATAAAGATTCATTTTCTTCTTTACAACATTAACATTTGCTAATTCAAGTGTTGTTGTTAGTAACCCAACATTGTTTCACATTCAATTGATTTAGGTTATCATCTTTTAACTTATTGAAATTTGTTATTTAAGGATTTTATCTTAGATTATAACATACATCTAATAACATTTCCATTAATAAATTGTAAAATCTTTATTTCAACCATTTTTATTTAACCATTATATTAAATTTAATATTTCTAAATGGTTGAAAATATGAGTCGTTAAAATCTCCCCCACTCAAAACTTTTCGTTCCCGAAAAGGAACAAGAAAGAATCAAGAGATTTGATTATTTTATTTAAAATAGTCGATTTATATGCAATTTAGCCTACATATTTAGTTTAATATAAATTTGAAAATAACTCAACTTCCATGAAAATTTTCTAAGTGCTAAATTTACGAAAAATTTCGGCAGCATCTCCTTTGCGCAGCTAAGTTCGGAAAAATTACCATATCAATAATTATATGTTATATATCTTATTTCAATAATAAAGCATTCCAAACCATGGGAAATACAATAAAATGCCGCTTTAAAAACCATAATCTGAAAACGTAGCTATTTGTCGGACGAATAAAACTTTATTTATGAAATCAAAAGCAACTGCTACTGCTTCCATAAACCTGGATTTCACTTATATGATCCAAAAGAGAGTTAAACCATATAAAAGAGCAATATATTAGTTGTTCCAATCAAAAGCACAAGCAACAAAACAATAATCATATTCAAACAAAAGCAGTATGAGCATTATATGCAACAAAAGAATCCATCACACATCCATAGCAACAAAACTAATGGTTTGTTCAGGTTCAGTGTAACGAACTGGGATTTTCGATCGATTTTCGACCCTCGAAAATCGACATCGATACGTTCACTGTATAACATGCCAAATATTCAAGTGCCAGAAATACCAGATCATTAGGGGTGAAGAAGAAAAGGATAGAAGAAAACAGAAACACAACACAGAATCTCACAATCGCAATGGAATAAAATATAATATATAATAATAGATTTTTTATAAAAGTAATCAGTAACTGTTAATATACATACAATCATCAGAATACAACAATCAATTAATCAATATGGACAGTTATTATACCAGTGCTGACTATACAGCCTGACACACACATCGGAATATAATCAAATACGTGGTATACGTCTGAAACTCCCCCAGCTCATCTCCTGAGCTCCATAGCACCCTAATCTAAATTTGTAATACTCGGTCTGACCCGATCATTATAATCAAATAACACCTAAGTCAATCTGGAAAACAAGCGTGAGAAAACACACTCAAATTGA
Organism: Allium fistulosum; assembly: GCA_030737815.1. Classification (NCBI taxonomy): domain Eukaryota; kingdom Viridiplantae; phylum Streptophyta; class Magnoliopsida; order Asparagales; family Amaryllidaceae; genus Allium; species Allium fistulosum. The sequence continues at coordinate 587,991,910 of CM060907.1, read as the reverse complement.
ATTATTACTGTAATCAAAATCCTTTGGAAAAGAAAGGTATCTCGTAGGACCATGTCACATATTAAAACAACGGGTTTTTACCTTACGATAGCCAAAACACTTTTATAGAAAATCCAGTGATATGATAATAGTGTCTAAGTTCAAATACTTATTAAAATAGTCGAAATTGTTACATTAATTAAATCCAGCATACTAGGCTCTACAATCAAAACCGTAAAGGCTCGTAGTGGATATTGGATTCCATACAATGACCGGGCTACTGGGGTACCGCCCGCCAAGGTACACCTCTAGAAAAATGTACCGAGAACCTCGTCTGGATCCCCTGCCAACATAGGACTCACCTACTCCTGACCTGGTTAGTACCAAATATGTTATCACTACGGGTGTTCCCACCCTAATCGAGCGCTCTTTTTTTTATTCATAACCATATCCATAATTATAATATATATCCGAGGGTATCTAGAAAAGTGATAACATACCCTACTTGGGTGCGACCCACTTAGCCCTACTGCATCTCTCCTGTTTTAGTCATTCCCGATTGATGAGGCTTGAGGCCATGTTTTACCTTTAGAATAACATTCATACTTGGAATGTTAACACTGCCTTCCAGGCAACGATGCAATGATAACATTCATCCATACAAGTTGTTCTAGGTCTGAACAAACCTAATCTCCTTCAAATCACCATCTCCATTATTTTCGAGATATCACAATTCGTAACGTACAAATCAGATCGAAGTGGTTTTCGGATAATTAAATCTGATCCCGGTCACTTCGAAACAATTAACGAATTTGGCCAGATTTGATAGTTGGTTATTTAATTATCAAATTACACACATAAGAAGTCACTAGGCCTATATTATAAATCTTTCAAAATATTTATTTCAAAATATATTTACAAAGATATATATTCAAATCTCTTCCTCTATTCCCATATTTGAAAACTATTTCAAAACTTATGTCCATAACAGGATATTTTTCAAACCATATTTATTTCAACCTTTAGCGAATTATTTCCATATACCCGCTCCATAGTTAACATTTCCAAAACATTTTTCTTTTATCCAATACTTAGGAAAATATTTATAAATGTATTTTTCAAAATCATTTACTTCTCAACACTTAAAAAATATCACAAACTTATATCGATTTTATGGTTATATTCCCAAACAAGGAAATTCCTTTATTACCAACTTATAAAAACATTTACATCCACTTTTATAAATTCTCAACTCATTCTAGCTCGTTCCATAAATCTCTGGAATTTTTAAATAAATCCCTTTTATAATTTCCAAAATCGATTTTACTTATTTTAAATCCCATCCATCAATTTATAACTTCTTTATGAATTCCGATTCATTCTTTGAAGTTCACGTATCGAACACTTGGGAAATTTTCTTAAGTTCCCAGAATTCATTTTTAGATTCCTCTTATAAATCATTTCCATTGAATAACTTAGTTTACCAATCTCGAGAGTATTTATAAACAGATTTCAACCATTTCCAAAACACTATATATATATATGATAGAAATTTTTAAAGTATAATAATTTTATTTCCAAAACATGTTTAGATAATTATTTAAAATATCAGACACTTTTAAATGATCAACGATAACTCTTTTCTAACTCATTTTTAAATAATACTAATCGATTTTACAAAGCTTATTATAAAATTCTAATTAATATTAGATACTTGAAAAATTCACTTCCGAAGTATTCCAATACTAACTAGCTTTAAATTACATAGTTTAATGAATAAAATTTTCCTTTTAAACAAAACTTAACTTCTAAATAAAAATATATTTTTAAAATCTCAATAACCAAGTTCAATTTATAATTCCCTCTCGATTCATAACACATCATTCCAATTCGATTCCCCAACCATCCTCACTTCCAAAATAGAATCCAGTATTTTTCCCAAAAATCTATTTTCATATCTCGATATAAATTCACACTGTGTATTTATATTCCCATTTATCAACTGTTATCATCTTCCCTTATTTATAAACATCGTTTATAAATTTATAAACCCCATTTGAGTATCACCTTTTTATAAAAATTTATGTCATTTATAAATTTCCATTTTGAAAATCCATTTCTATTTAAATTCTATTTATTTCACAAATCTATTTTAAATATCGGTTTTTAACTTCTACTATAGCATCCTAAAATCAAATCATTTATTTTATCCAATGCAATTCCTTTTTAAATTAATCCCAAAATTTAATATAAATATTTTTATTTCTAAAATTGCTTTTGAATTCCATAACAATCAAATCAATCAAATCACACAACAATCCATAACAGATTATTCAATTTCAACATATATCACTATATATGAAAAACAATAAATATATTTGAGGAATCCAGTTGGATCCCTCCAATCTGTTTCCTTGCATCCACAGATGTTAGATAACATAAAAATACCAATCCCGCTTCGAGCCGGGATATCGCGGTAATATAGGGTTATGCGCTATTATGCGGGGCGCATAGAGTCTCATCCGCTCCAATCAGCGGGAATAATATCCAACTACTAATATTTATACTACTATATATAATATAACATCCAACTGATAAAAATCTATAAATTCATCCAATCATTCAAAAATTAATTTTCAACAATTTAAATTAAAACAGTAATCCAAGATGAGTGAGGTTTACTCACCATCATTTTTAATTTGCCGAATGCTCATTTTAGATTAAATCGAACTGACATTCGATTTAATCTAAAATCCCAGCCACTCCCAATTGACTCCAAATAAATCTCACTGAGTAGATTTCGCAGCTACGAACCCAACGTGATCGATTTCTTGATTTTTGGACCTCGCATGTAAACGATATGAAATTTATAAATTTCCATTTTTTATTTATATCGTAAATCTTCTTATTAATTACAGTAAAAAAATCAATTACCTTACTTAATCTGCTCGCAACATCCTCAGGTTCACACGCGACATCCCACCACGTCACTCGAAAACTTCGCCACCAGCCTCTCTACACGCGACCGGGCGTCATTGTTGCCCAGCCCAAGCTACGTCAGGCTGAGTCGAAACCTCCATTACTGGTCTAGTCGCCTATCTCGCGGCCAATATTGACATAGAGTATGCCAATATTCGACTCCGGTCTCTGTAACAACCAAATGTCATTTTTCACACTGGTTGGTTCTTTTAAATTTAAAGAACAAGTCATGCTTCATATCAAAATATCGAATTCACTTTAACAGTGCAAATCATACTTCATATCAAAATATCAAATTCTCTTCAAAATCATTTTGAATTTAACAAAATAGGTTATATCTTCATATCAAAATATTTGTATTTAAATCTACGATTTAAATCTAAATGGTTCCCCTTTAAAACGGTTTGAATATTGAAAATGGTTTTGAATAATTAAAATAGTTTGGATATTGAAAATAGTTTGGATAATTAAAATAGTTTTAATATTGAAAAATAGTTTGGATAATTAAAATAGTTTTAAAGATTGAAAGTAGTTAGAATAATTAAAATAGTTTATATATTAAAATAGTTTATATTAAAACTGTTTCTTCTTCCACAACAATTTTAACTCATGTTCCAATTCCAAATCACAACGAATTAAATTTTTTGACTTCCAATTCAAATCAACTTCATATTCAAATTTCAATTTAAATCAGCCTCAATTAAAAACAATTTCAGCTTTGCTTCAAATTCAATTTAAACGGTTCTAATCAAATGGCTGATAGTTTCAATTCAGATTCTCATTTAAAAAAATTAGTTGAAATAAATTTCAAATCCAGAATTCGAAATATCAATTTTAACCACTTTGATTTAACAAATTTCGAAGGTAAATTCAAAATTTTCAACCCTTAAAATAATTCAATTTCGATAAATTTACATCATATTTCAATTTCAACTTTAAGATTCAGAATTGAATCTTGCAATAATTTTATTTAAACAGCTTCAATTTCAACATTTCAAATGTCAAATTGGAAAATAATTTAGTTCATATAAATCAAAATTTTATCTTCTTTAAAACAATATCATTTAAACCGATTCAAATTTAAGATTTGTAACCATTTAATTTAACCAAATCCAGTGTCCGTATATAATTCTCTACCATATGGCTAAGTGATCAGTTATTTCAATTTTAATACATAGATGGATATATATCATTTCAACCCATAATTAAATGACATAGGTATATATCATTTAAACCTATTTCTTAGTTAATTCAATTTATTACAAGTGACAATTTATAAGATGTCAAATAATAAATAGGGTAATATGTCCAAATAAATAAAATCCATTCTCCAACATATCAAGTAATAGGTAACCAATTGCACTCAACATCCAAATCAACCAATATCACAATGGTTACTAATTACCAATTGTCGGTATTTAACTAGCAATTAAATTAATATTAATTTAAATGTTAATTCAATTCAATATCAAATTCAAATTCAAAATTTAAATGTCAATTTAAATTTCCAAACAACAATTAATAAATTTTTATCACTTAAAGATTTTAATACAACTAACATCAGAAAATTTAGTATTGCGTGAGTGGGTTTAACCACACACCTATGATTTATAACCCATTAAAAATCCAACAAAGCCCAAAATCTCAACAGTCTTCAAATTCAACCAAACTAGTTTCATATCGTTCGGAATTTTAATACGAATCCAATGGTAGAAACCGTGCATCAATCAGAGCTCGTATGAAAAAGTTATGAAAGTTATAACATTTGAAATTTTAAAATTAAATTTAAAATAGAAAAGGGAAAAATGGTAATTAACTTAACCTTCCTCAACCCTCTTTCAACTTGCATCGAACAAACCAACTGCCATCGATCTTCTACTACCGAACGCCGTCACCTTGAACATTTCTCTGATCCAACCTCGCCGCCGCCTCCCCCACCTTTTGCCGCACCTACTGGTCCCCACCCGACCTTCTCTGGTCGAGCGCCTTGAACCCACCGCTACCTTAACTAAATCTAGATTTCTAGTGATCACGAGCATCCTTACGACAATCCAACCCGATAAATGAACTCCACTAGTCACCCTATACGCTGCAGCAACTACCAACCGTCGAAGGTCGATGTTTCGTCATTGAACGACAAACCCTAGGATGAACGGTCGAGACTTCTTTGCTAATTTCTGATCAAACCGAGATCGATTGTAAAAACAAATTGCATACACCGATTCCATTCGTCCAGAGCTTTGCGAAGATATATAATATGATAGGTTTGAGCAGTTTAAATTTTTAATTAGATTTGAAATTGGGAATTTAGGGTTTTGGGATATTCACTGTAACGACCCGTATTTTACGGATCGGAACATCGTAAAACAGTTGACAATTGGTTACATTGTTGATAAGTCATTCAGAATTTTTCTAAGTCCTAAGTCGGTTTGGACGAGTTAAGAGAAGTTTGGGTCGAGTTGCCGACTTAAGAGATTAACTGGGTTAAGGTGGTGACATATGAGTTTTAGGCAAAAATATGGCTAAGTCCTAAGTCGTTCACGACTTAGTATAAGTCGTAAGTCGTATACGACTTAGGGGATAGGAGCTACCCAGGGAAATGGCGGGTTAAGAGATTGGAGATAGGTCGTTTGGACGACTTAAGAGGTAGGCGCGACTTAAGGATAGTGGCGAGTTAAATTGTTACCGAGTTAAGTGTACAAGTCGTTGCCAAGTTAAGTCGACTGGGTGAGTTAACGACCTAAGGGATAGACAACCTAAGGAAGTGACCGAGTTAAGAAACAGCGAGTTAGCAAGTTAAGTAATAGTGTGACTTAAGTGAGTTAGCGACTTAAGGAGGGTACGACCTATGGGAGTTAAGTCGTGGACGAGTTAAGGTGTTAAGTCGTAAGCGACTTATGTATGGGTTGTTAGGTCGCAGGGTATAGCTTAAGTGTTAGGTCGCAGGGTATAGCTTAAGTGTTAGGTCGCGTGATTTCTAAGTCGTAAGTCGTGCACTTGTTAAGTCGTAGGTCGCGCGAGTTGCTAGGTCGCTGGGCTTTGGCTTAGTAGTTAGGTCGCAGTCCAGTTGTTTGCGACTTATGTTAGGTCGCGTGGTAGCTTAAGGAGTTAGGTCGTAATGTTGTTAGGTCGCTTCTCAATTGAGTCGTAGGCGCGCATGCTATAAGTCGTGACCGACTTAGGAGATAGCTGTTATGTCGTGAGTCATAGACAGGTAAGTGTTAGGTCGTAGGAGTTGGGACGCGCGTGCATATCTGTTAGGTCGGAGAGGCTTAGGTCGGAGAGTCTTAGGTCGGAAACGACCTATGGAGATAGCCGAGTTACGACTTAAGGAAATTTCTGCTATAAATAGGAAGGGTTTTTCTCACTTTTTGGGATCCGGATTTTGAAGCGACGAAGTGCTGCCATTTTAAGAGCTCGACTTCTACACTTCTTCATTTCTTTTCTCTACTCTAATCTAGTGATTGCTTCCATCCATATCGAAGATCAAGATTGAAGATTCAAGAGCTTAGATTGAAGATCTTCATCTTTTCAAGAGAGATTTCTTCGTTTGAAACGGATTCGTGATAGATCAAGATTGATCCTTCGCTGTCCAGATCTGAAGCGTGTTGATTTGGGGTTGTTTAGGTGATTTGGTGAGTGGTGATTATCTCTCACACGGATCCAAAGGAGTATATCGAATTGTTGGCTTGATTTGGTATTAAAATAGTGATTTATATGCATTTTTGTAAACCTAAGTGTAGATCCATGTAGATCCATTGTTCATGATGATTTGACAACCATTTTTGTGTATGATTAACCTATGCAAGTTCATTCATCAAGTTGTATAGATAATTCTCATGTTTTCATGCTTGTTAGACTTTCAACTCCTTAATTACGAAATTGCCATTATTGTTATAATTGTCCATTTTGCTTATATTTGAATGCTTGGTTAATTGGATTGATGTTTGACATGATTGATTGCTGTGAATTAGATGATTGTTGATTGGTTTTAGACAAGGTGGTCGAAGATGATTCAAAAGCTAAGGGAAAGGCTCTTGAATTTGGAAAGCTGCTCGTGGCATATGTAGCGGGATGATGAAGCTCTTATGCATAGATTTGATGATATAATGTTGAGATGAGGCTTTGCGAGGATGTGATGAAGCGAAGCATCATGTGATGAAGACTTGGTCTAATCCAGACGGGATCATTCCAAGCACGTTGGTAACTCGGTGATATGATTCGAGTTAAGGGTAATGGATGCTTGAGATGCGCTTGAGCTAGTATGGAAATAGTCGTCGAGGAGGATGACTAGGAGGCTTGGATAACATCGTTGTTGAAGGTTCTAGCAGACTCAAAGCAAGGGTACGTTTGGGCAGTTGCGAAAATCCCAATGACAATGAATTGATGGTCGAGTACCCTGGGTAGTTGTGAAAATCCTTGGCACGGGCTGCGACGACGTGCAGAGTTCTGTCTAGAACCGGGGTTTCCATTAGCCCTTGACGGACGGCTGAAAGAATGTGCCGGTCATTCAATTAACGGTGATATCGAAGCAGTGATAACAGTGATAGCCAGAGTCATGGATGTTTGGTTGTATCGTCGTTCGGACTCAAGAGCAGTATTTTCTGGGTGCTTATCTGATTTAGGTCTTGGTACTTGGAAAACATCGCCCTTGACTCGAATGATTATTACTTTACTTTAAATGGTATGCTCTGCTATGTTGCTTCTGCTTAGTGTGTGTGTCTGGGGGCTATCACTGTAGAAAGAGGTGGAGTGGGAGGGTTGTATTCCTATTCCTTTTCCTTTATGCTCTTTTGGTATGTTGTTAGTTAATTTACTGCTCACTAAGACTGTTGTCTGACTCAAGGCTTTATGTTTTAATTCTTATTGCCTTGGGCTGTTCGTCCATTTTTGGGACGGGCAGACTAGGTAGCAGGTGACAGGTGCTGTTCTCTTCTCACGATGCTGATATCGAAGACGAGCTGGAGGGTTGCATATTATCTTCTTATTATATGTATTGGATGTTCCGCTGTTTTGTATTCTCTGAGTGTTATGTAGTGAGGCTTGATGTATTGGCTATTTGGATGCTTGTATTCAACTATTATGAAGTTTTTATATGATGGCATTTTATTCTGTAAAGCTTCACTATATATATGTTCTATTGTATTTTGTCCATGCGTTGTGAGTAATACGATAGATTCTGTTGTTTTAATCTACCCTGACAATCGTCCATGGTCGCCTGGCACACTTTACAGCGCACTATCACTAGATTCGGTGCAGGGGTCATGGGCGGTCGTCGCATTTGGTATCAGAGCATTGGTTAATCGATTTTACCCAACGCTCACTGACGTAACTACGTATGAGAGACGTAATTGTATTTTGATGGATGAATACTATATATAGTATAGTAGCTTAGTAGAATTGAGTCCTTTATGCAGTTGTTTCTCTAGATGTTCTAATCATTCCTTTTTATAGATATTGAGAATGAGTCGAAGAGGGAGACCAGCTGCTAGGGAAGGCCGTGCTACTGAGGGGGCTGCTGATTATGCAGCCATGTTCGAAGCTATGATGACTTCGATCATGAGAAGGATACCAGTTCCGGGGGCGGCAGTTGATGTTGGAGTTCAGGTTCAGACTCCGAAACCAGTGGATTTTGCTAAGTTGTGCAAGGACTATACTCCTCTTGGAGGGAAGGTTTTCTTGGGAACAGAATCAACTATTGAGGTCCAGAGGTGGATGGATGCTTGTAGAAGGATCTTTGGTGATTTGGGAATTGAGTATGCAACTAAGAGGAAGTTGGCATCAAGGCAGCTTCAAGGGAGAGCCTCTGATTGGTGGAATTCTATTACCATCACTACTCCGGAGGAAGAGATTACTTGGGAGCAATTCCAAGTTAGGTTTGAAGCTAAGTTCATTTCTACAGCTCAGAAGTCTGTTCTGTTCAAGAAGTTTGTGGAGCTCAAGCAAGGAGGGAGATCAGTTCTTGAGTATGTTTCTGAGTTTGAAGCGTTGTCCAAGTATGCCCGGTCATATATTGAGTCTGCATACCAGAAGAATGAGAAGTTTGTGACAGGCTTGGACAGTTATCTTGGGAGACAGTTGGTGGATCATTTGGACGATTCATTTGAGAAGCTTGTGGAGAAAGCTCTTAGGCATGAGAGTCTGTTTCCTAAGGAAGGATCTGTTGTTGCTGTGACCAGGGAAGAGTCTAAACCCCAGCAGGGTGGAAACAAGAAGAGGAAGCAGCAGCAACAGAAGGGTAAGGATGGCCAGAAGAAGCCGAAAGGCGAGGTGACTTGCTACAACTGTCAGCAGAAAGGCCATCTCTCCAGGGATTGCAAGAATCCGAAAGCGCCGGCGAAGTGCCACAACTGTGACAAGCCAGGGCATTTCAGGAAGAATTGTCCAGAACCGAGGAGGGACAAGCAGATTGTGCAAGCTTATGCTTTGGGAGCTGTTCCGTCGTCTTCGAAAGCTCCTACTGCTGAAGAGAAAGGAAAGAGTGTGGTTGTTCAAGGTACTCTTTTCCTATGTGGTGTTCCAGTTAGAGTTTTGTTTGATACTGGAGCGTCGCATTCGTTTGTTTGTAATGAACTCGTAGGCCGGTTAGATTTGAAGCCGGATATTGTTGATAGGCCATTGGTTGTGACTAATCCAGTTGGGGGTTCGTCTTGTTTGTGTATGTTATGCCGTGGTCTAGTTGTATCGAGTCATGGTTGCTCTTTTGTTTGTGATTGCTTTGTTCTGAACTTTGCGGGGTTCAGAATTATTTTGGGTATGGACTGGCTTAGGAAGTATGCGGCAAAGGTTGATTGCGAGAGGTTGGAAGTGACAGTCGAGAATGTGGAGGGGCGAAAGGTTGTAATACGATGTAAGCATGAGGAAGACGTCTTCATGAGCTTCATTTATTCGCTGGTTGTTCCACGGGATGGACTGTCATCGGTGCCAATCGCTAATGGATTCGAGGATGTCTTTGACGAAGTCAAAGGGTTGCCGCCGCATAGAGAGATCGAGTTTCGTATAGATCTAGTTGAAGGAGCCAGACCTGTTGTGATGCCTCTTAGGCGGATGGCGCCTAGGGAACAGCAGGAGTTGAGGGTGCAAGTTGATGATCTTTTGCAGAAAGGATTCATTCGGCGTAGTGTGTCCGAGTGGGGTGCACCAGTTGTGTTTGCAACCAAGGCAGATGGGTCGTTGAGATTGTGTGTGGATTATCGTGAGCTGAATAAGGTGACAAAGAAGAACAAGTATCCATTGCCGAGAATAGATGACTTGTTTGATCAGCTTCACGAGGCTAAGGTGTTTTCTCAGATGGATTTGGCAACGGGATTTCACCAGTTGAGAGTGGCTAAGGATAGTGTGCCGAAGACTGCTTTTAGGACACCATCCGGTTTCTTTGAGTGGCTGGTAATGCCGTTTGGATTGACTAATGCGCCAGCATATTTTGTGGATCTTATGAATAGAGTGTTCAGAGATCAGTTGAACAAGTTCGTACTTGTGTTCGTGGATGATATTCTGATTTATTCCAGAACGGAAGAGGAGCACAAGACGCACTTGCGTATTGTTTTGGAAATCTTGCGGAAACATCAGCTGAAGGCTAAGTTTTCGAAGTGTCACTTTTGGAAGAGTGAAGTGAGGTTCTTAGGCCATGTGATTTCTGGAAATGGGATAGCGGTTGATCCCGCTAAGGTGGCAGCAATTCAGGATTGGGTTAGACCTAAGAATGCATCTGATATGAGAAGTTTTCTTGGATTAGCAGGATATTATCGACGGTTTATCAAAGACTTCTCCAAGATAGCTGCACCGTTAACAGGATTGACGAAGAAGAACCAAGTGTTCAGTTGGGATGCTAAGTGTGAGCAAGCTTTCGGAATCCTGAAAGAGAGATTGACAAGTGCTCCTGTTTTGACTATTCCAAGTGGGAATGATGAGATGGTGGTTTACACCGACGCATGTGGTACTGGACTTGGAGCAGTGCTGATGCAGAGGGATAAAGTTGTTGCGTATGCAAGTCGACAACTGAAGCCACAGGAAAGGAATTACCCGACTCATGATTTGGAGTTAGCGGCGATTGTATTTGCTCTGAAGATGTGGAGACATTATCTGTTGGGAGTTCGATTCGAGTTGTTTACGGATCATAAGTCGTTGAAGTATCTTTTCTCCCAAAAGGATTTGAATCTTCAGCAGCAACGTTGGCTAGAGTTTTTAGCATCATATGATTTTGGTATAGCTTATACTCCGGGAAAAGGTAACGCAGTGGCAGATGCGTTAAGTCGAAGACATGCAGGATTGGGAGCCATGTTTTCAGAATGGAAGAGTCTCGAGTATTTAGCTGGATTTGACTTCAGGCCTAGATGTGAATTGGAACCGGAGATGTTGGCAAACTTATCGATAAGACCTTCTCTTGTGGAAAGGATTGGCGAGAGCCAAAAGCGAGACGATAAGCTTGTCAAGATTATCCGTGAATTGGAATCTGGATTGGATCCAGAAAAGGATAAAGGATTCGAGGTCGATCGAGAGGGTTGGCTTCGAAAGCAAGGACGACTAGTTGTTCCCGATATAGATGAATTGAGGAGTGAAGTCCTGAAGGAAAGTCATCACTCGAAGCTGACAATTCATCCAGGTGGAAATAAGATGTATCGGGATATGAAGAGAACCTACTACTGGGAAGGCATGAAGAAGGATGTTGGAAATTTTATTTCCAAGTGCATGAACTGCCAGTTGGTAAAGGCTGAACAGAAAAAGCCAAGTGGATTACTTCAACCATTAGAAGTTCCTACATGGAAGTGGGAGCAAATATCGATGGACTTTATTGATGGATTACCTAGAACCAGAACGGGAAATGAAGGGATTTGGGTCATTGTGGATCGTTTGACTAAGAGCGCAAGATTCATTCCTGTTCGATCGACTAGGACTGCATCAAAGTTGGCTGAGTTGCATGTTAAGTGGATAGTTCGATTCCATGGTATTCCGAAGAGTATAGTGAGCGATCGAGATCCATTGTTCACTAGTGGATTTTGGAAGAGCTTCCAGGAAGTTTTGGGAACCGAGTTGTGTTTGAGTACAGCTTATCACCCTCAAACAGATGGTCAGACCGAGAGAGTCAACCGAGTTTTGGAAGATCTTCTTAGAGCATGTGTTTTGGACTTCGGAGGATCATGGGAAGATCCCCTTCATTTGGTGGAGTTTGCATACAACAACAGTTACCAGTCAAGCATTAGTATGGCACCGTATGAGGCATTGTATGGAAGACCGTGTAACTCTCCGACATGTTGGTTGGAAACTGGAGAAAAGCTGATACTTGGGCCAGAGATGATTCGGCAGACTTCAGATTGTATAGAGATCATTCGGCAACGAATGAAGGCAGCCCAAGACCGTCAGAAGAGTTATGCTGATAAGCGTCGTAAGGATTCAGAGTTCGACGTAGGTGATATGGTTTTTGTGAAGATTTCTCCACTGAAGAATGTTATTCGATTCAGGAAGAAAGGAAAATTGACTCCGAGATTTTTTGGACCATTCCCGATCATCGAGCGAATTGGAAAGCTCGCCTACAGATTGGAGTTACCAGAGAAGATGTCGAGTGTGCACAATGTTTTTCATGTATCATATCTACGGAAGTATGTGCACGACTCGAATACAGTGGTTTCTGCTGATAGCTGTAAAGACTTCGAAGTCGATCCAGTTGATAGAAGACCTCGTAAGCCGCTTCGTGTTGTTGAAACCGACACGAAACAGCTTAGGAGGAAGGTAGTTAAGTTGCTCAAGATACAATCGAGTGATGATGATAACAACTGTACGTGGGAGGTGGAAGAGAGGATGAAGGCAGCTCATCCTGAACTCTTCAAGGTATGGCCCTAAGGTGTCGTCTCATCTCACGATATTGTAACTTGTTCTAAGTTTTAGAATTCTGTACGCTAAGCTAGAATTGGATGTATGGTTTGTTGATTGCTATGGATGGTAGGCGTACAGAATAGTCTTCGATTGCTTTGTTTGCTTGGAATTTCGGGGGAGAAATTCCTAAGGGGGAGAGAATGTAACGACCCGTATTTTACGGATCGGAACATCGTAAAACAGTTGACAATTGGTTACATTGTTGATAAGTCATTCAGAATTTTTCTAAGTCCTAAGTCGGTTTGGACGAGTTAAGAGAAGTCTGGGTCGAGTTGCCAACTTAAGAGATTAACTGGGTTAAGGTGGTGACATATGAGTTTTAGGCAAAAATATGGCTAAGTCCTAAGTCGTTCACGACTTAGTATAAGTCGTAAGTCGTATACGACTTAGGGAATAGGAGCTACCCAGGGAAATGGCGGGTTAAGAGATTGGAGATAGGTTGTTTGGACGACTTAAGAGGTAGGCGCGACTTAAGGATAGTGGCGAGTTAAATTGTTACCGAGTTAAGTGTTTAAGTCGTTGCCAAGTTAAGTCGACTGGGTGAGTTAACGACCTAAGGGATAGACAACCTAAGGAAGTGACCGAGTTAAGAAACAGCGAGTTAGCAAGTTAAGTAATAGTGCGACTTAAGTGAGTTAGCGACTTAAGGAGGGTACGACCTATGGGAGTTAAGTCGTGGACGAGTTAAGGTGTTAAGTCGTAAGCGACTTATGTATGGTTTGTTAGGTCGCAGGGTATAGCTTAAGTGTTAGGTCGCGTGATTTCTAAGTCGTAAGTCGTGCACTTGTTAAGTCGTAGGTCGCGCGAGTTGCTAGGTCGCTGGGCTTTGGCTTAGTAGTTAGGTCGCAGTCCAGTTGTTTGCGACTTATGTTAGGTCGCGTGGTAGCTTAAGGAGTTAGGTCGTAATGTTGTTAGGTCGCTTCCTAATTGAGTCGTAGGCGCGCATGCTATAAGTCGTGACCGACTTAGGAGATAGCTGTTATGTCGTGAGTCATAGAAAGGTAAGTGTTAGGTCGTAGGAGTTGGGGCGCGCGTGCATATCTGTTAGGTCGGAGAGGCTTAGGTCGGAGAGGCTTAGGTCGGAAACGACCTATGGAGATAGCCGAGTTACGACTTAAGGAAATTTCTGCTATAAATAGGAAGGGTTTTTCTCACTTTTTGGGATCCGGATTTTGAAGCGACGAAGTGCTGCCATTTTGAGAGCTCGACTTCTACACTTCTTCATTTCTTTTCTCTACTCTAATCTAGTGATTGCTTCCATCCATATCGAAGATCAAGATTGAAGATTCAAGAGCTTAGATTGAAGATCTTCATCTTTTCAAGAGAGATTTCTTCATTTGAAACGGATTCGTGATAGATCAAGATTGATCCTTCGCTGTCCAGATCTGAAGCGTGTTGATTTGGGGTTGTTTAGGTGATTTGGTGAGTGGTGATTATATCTCACACGGATCCAAAGGAGTATATCGGATTGTTGGCTTGATTTGGTGTTAAAATAGTGATTTCTATGCATTTTTGTAAACCTAAGTGTAGATCCATGTAGATCCATTGTTCATGATGATTTGACAACCATTTTTGTGTATGATTAACCTATGCAAGTTCATTCATCAAGTTGTAGAGATAATTCTCATGTTTTCATGCTTGTTAGACTTTCAACTCCTTAATTACGAAATTGCCATTATTGTTATAATTGTCCATTTTGCTTATATTTGAATGCTTGGTTAATTGGATTGATGTTTGACATGATTGATTGCTGTGAATTAGATGATTGTTGATTGGTTTTAGACAAGGTGGTCGAAGATGATTCAAAAGCTAAGGGAAAGGCTCTTGAATTGGGAAAGCTGCTCGTGGCATATGTAGCGGGATGATGAAGCTCTTATGCATAGATTTGATGATATAATGTTGAGATGAGGCTTTGCGAGGATGTGATGAAGCGAAGCATCATGTGATGAAGACTTGGTCTAATCCAGACGGGATCATTCCAAGCACGTTGGTAACTCGGTGATATGATTCGAGTTAAGGGTAATGGATGCTTGAGAGGCGCTTGAGCTAGTATGGAAATAGTCGTCGAGGAGGATGACTAGGAGGCTTGGATAGCATCGTTGTTGAAGGTTCTAGCAGACTCAAAGCAAGGGTACGTTTGGGCAGTTGCGAAAATCCCAACGACAATGAATTGATGGTCGAGTACCCTGGGTAGTTGCGAAAATCCTTGGCACGGGCTGCGACGACGTGCGGAGTTCTGTCTAGAACCGGGGTTCCATTAGCCCTTGACGGACGGCTGAAAGAATGTGCCGGTCATTCAATTAACGGTGATATCGAAGCAGTGATAACAGTGATAGCCAGAGTCATGGATGTTTGGTTGTATCGTCGTTCGGACTCAAGAGCAGTATTTTCTGGGTGCTTATCTGATTTAGGCCTTGGTACTTGGAAAACATCGCCCTTGACTCGAATGATTATTACTTTACTTTAAATGGTATGCTCTGCTATGTTGCTTCTGCTTAGTGTGTGTTTGGGGGCTATCACTGTAGAAAGAGGTGGAGTGGGAGGGTTGTATTCCTATTCCTTTTCCTTTATGCTCTTTTGTTATGTTGTTAGTTAATTTACTGCTCACTAAGATTGTTGTCTGACTCAAGGCTTTATGTTTTAATTCTTATTGCCTTGGGCTGTTCGTCCATTTTTGGGACGGGCAGACTAGGTAGCAGGTGACAGGTGTTGTTCTCTTCTCACGATGCTGATATCGAAGACGAGCTGGAGGGTTGCATATTATCTTCTTATTATATGTACTGGATGTTCCGCTGTTTTGTATTCTCTGAGTGTTATGTAGTGAGGCTTGATGTATTGGCTATTTGGATGCTTGTATTCAACTATTATGAAGTTTTTATATGATGACATTTTATTCTGTAAAGCTTCACTATATATATGTTCTATTGTATTTTGTCCATGCGCTGTGAGTAATACGATAGATTCTGTTGTTTTAATCTACCCTGACAATCGTCCATGGTCGCCTGGCACACTTTACAGCGCACTATCACTAGATTCGGTGCAGGCGTCATGGGCGGTCGTCGCATTCACCATTGAAAAGGAGCGGTTAGATTTGAAAGTATGTATAGAAAAATAGAACAAAAGGCTGCTAGGGTTTCATAGCAACATATACATAGACAAAGATGGAACAGATCGATTGGGCCAAAGCGATAACAAAGGCCGAAAACCCGTTTCGTTCCCGAAATGGAAATAGGTCATCCTATATAACGAAATGTAGGTTTTTAATATTTCTAAACTCAATAAAATTTATTTCAAATCCTAATTCTATTTTATATAGAAGTTAGCTCTAAAATCAAATTATATTTATTTTTACACATTAATTAAACGAGTTATTATTAAACTGATTTAACCATTTTTAAATTCTAACTTAAAATTTTTCCATCATCATTCTTGATTAAATAGGATTTTAATTCAAAATTAAATTTTCCGTGTTAAATCCAACATTTAAATATTAAATTAATTTCAACATTTAATTACAACTGTAATAAAACCCTAGTTCGTTACATTTTAATTTCAAACATATTCTTTTATTTTGATTTAAATGTTCTTTATATTAAATCAACAATTCCCTTATGTATTAATTAAACATAAGTTTTCATTTTTTCACATCCATTATTCTACAGTTAACGTCTTTGCTCATATTAATTGAAATATTTAATTACCTTAAATTTCCCATTGATTGCCAAAATTAATTTCAAACGGATTTAAATAATGAGACGAGAAATAAAATAATTGTTATATATTAGTAATTTATACCTATTAACTTATTGTTTGCAAACAAGGATTATAAATTACTTACCAAATAACCGATTTCATATTCTATACTAAAACCAGTTTCAATTTAAATAACATATGATTGCACCATTAACACATCATTTATTTTATTCCTTATTAAACTTTACAATTATATTCCAATTAGAGATAAACATTCATTTTCTTCTTTACAACTTTAACGTTTGCTAATTCAAATCTTGTTGTTAGTAACCCAACATTGTTTCACATTCAATTGATTTAGGTTATCATCTTTTAACTTATTGAAATTTGTTATTTAAGGATGTTATCTTAGATTATAACATACATCTAATAACATTTTCATTAATAAATCGTAAAATCTTTATTTCAACCATTTTTATTCAATAATTATATTAAAGTAAATATTTCTAAATGGTTGAAAATTAGGGTCATTACAACTAACCGAAATGTTTGATTAAAATAAACAATACAAATTATATTTTTATTTTAATTGTAAAAATAATAATTTGGATATTAGTTTTGTACATCATTGATCTTAATTTGCAATAAACTTTTTTTTAAAAATATTAATATCTACTTCAAAAATACAATAATCTACAAAAGAAAACAATTATAATCGAAATAGGGTATATTTTCGTTATTAATTAACGTAAATTATGAACATACATAAGTAATATTTAACATTTTCAGAAAATACATTAACTGGAAATATTCATTTATTCAAAATTACAAACTATGATATTCATCACCTATCATTAATTCGTTGTTATTCTTAACAAAAATAAATTTTGTTAATGAGAAAGAATCCACTTGATGTATCAAATTATAAAAAAGAACATTTTCTATGTTTGTAATAATATACAAAGTTTAGTAAGAAAATTTATGTGTATTTTTTTGTAATAAAGCGCTAACTTTAGAAAGAAATAAATTATATAAATTTGAATCTATAATAATGTAAAGGGACAAAAGATAGTCTTGTATATAACTGTGAAATTTTTTTTATCAAAAATTATGAAAATTTTAAGTTATATGGATTTGACTGAAATATTAGTTTTATACTTTTTGTCAATATAAATGAGGTATATAATACGCTAAGTTGTTAATTTTTTAG
The DNA here is from genome assembly GCA_030737815.1 of Allium fistulosum. Classification (NCBI taxonomy): domain Eukaryota; kingdom Viridiplantae; phylum Streptophyta; class Magnoliopsida; order Asparagales; family Amaryllidaceae; genus Allium; species Allium fistulosum. Next base: position 587,974,179 of record CM060907.1, on the reverse strand, counting down.
GACCTATTAGACAAAATGATAAATATTAGTTATTTTGATTTATTTTAAAGTTCAAATTTTACATCATTTATTAATTTAAATATATGGACTTAAATGTATAACAACGTGACAAAACTTTAGAGAATGTTAAAAATAATAGTAGAAATTATTAACTATTGACATTTAAATGTAAAATGATAATGAAGAGAGTTAGTAGAACTTTGTAGTAATTATTATAGTAATAATTTGTAGGAAGATGAAAATTAAATCATCGGGAGAGAATTAAGAAGAGAGGAGGAGATGCCTAGAATTAATAAAAGACCAAGAAATTCTTCTGCTTTACTATTATTAAATAGATACTAGCGTGTTACTTGTACGTTGCAGACGATATGTTTTATAAAAATAATTTTACAAATAAATGTTGAATTTATTATGTAATACATGGTGAATTTGTTAAGATAATTCAGTAATATACTAAAATTATTATTCTTATGTATGTAATTTTTGCTATGTGATTTATGTATTTTCATATTTATGTAAAAGATTTTGTTGTTTTTATATATAATAATGTGTTAAATACTATTTTTTTTACATTTAATATTTGTCAAGAAACTAAATGAAATTTAGTGTTCTTAATTAATTTTAAAATTAATATTCTTACAAATTTCAACAGATAAATATTTATATGCATAAATTTTTTATTTTTAACATTTAGTTTCTAGTACATTTTTTTAAAAGATAAATGATATATTAATTGAATTTCACATATTGCTTGAGAGAACAAAATCTTAAAATGAAAATGTAATTCAAATGAAAGGTGTATTTTATGATTTAAAGCATTTGCAATTAATATCAACTTTAAAAATAAGCATATAACACTATCAAAGTGATAAATAAAATATTTATTTAATTACTAAAAGAAAATATTGAGCAAAAAAACCGTTACAAATCGTGTTCTTATTTTATCATGTAAAAATAATAACACTGTTTTAAAACCATTGTTTCATCCCTCAATTTTTTAATCTATAACAAAAAATTTAAAAAAATGATTAACATTTGCGATCTGCCTCAAAAAGACAATATAATATAGAAGGGAAATATTTCTAATTAAAAAACCATATATTTTTGTTCATTTGTTAACGTAAATTACGAATATACATAATTAAAATTTAACTTTTTCACAAAATGTATTAAATAAAAATATTCATTATTTTTCAAAATTACAAACTAGTATTCATCACTTATCATTAATTTAGTGATATTCTTACAAAAATTATTAATTATAAATTATTCACTTGTTGTACCAAATTTTAAAAAAAACGTGTATGTGTGTAATATATTTATCTTAGAAAGAAAAACTTGTGCATTATATTTATTATAACAAAACACCAACTTTAGAAAGAAAATTTATCTATATTTTTTTTGTAATAAAGTACTAATTTTAGAAAGAAATAAATCATGTAAAGTTAAATGTAGAATAATTAAAAGATCTAAAGATAATTTTGTAAATTTTAAGTTATATGGACTTGAATGAATATTGTAATTTAATAATTTTTTGCCAATATAAGTGTGAAATTCATTGAACTGTCATTTTTATAATCTATTAGACCAAAATGTAAATATTAATTTGTTTGATTTATTTTAAAATTCGAAGTTTTATATCACTTAATTAATTTACATATATGGACTTGAATGTAAAATAATATGATAATACCGAAGAAAATTTTGTAAATAACTATAGAAATTATAAAATGTTGACATTTCATTATAAAAATGGTATTCGAGAGAATTCATAGAATTTTATATTAATGGTAGGGATTTAAAAATAAAATATCTAAAGATAACCAAGGAGAGAGCATAAAATCCCTAAAATCAATAAGAGAGCGGAAAATTCTTCTGCTTTACTATTATTTAATAGATTACATTTAACTCTTTTTATTCGGTGGTGCTTCTTTCTTTAAGCTAAATATAAAGCTTGAATAAGCGACTGTTGGAGATGCTCTTAACTCGATGATTCTAATTTATAATAACATATAGTCAATCTTCTTTTATAGTCACTTCATATTAATCATTATGTGTTAACCAAATAAATCAATAATATTGCATTCTTGACAATATATTGTCAATTAAAATATGTTAGTTTTGCCATTACTTTGTCGTTGCTCTTAGTTTTCCAATTCGATTATGTTTTCAATCGGTACTTTGTTTGTTAGTCAAACACGGTATCTATTTTTTACTCAATTGGGTAAAAAAAATAAAAACTAATTCTATATATACACCAGTAATACCTTAACATACACCATAAAATATAATAAACTATCATACACCAATAATTATTTTACATACATTATATCTTTTACAAAATTACCCTTATTTTCATCTTCACCGTCTTCCCTCTTTAAATTTTTTAACTCGTTTATAGAAAGTAAGAAATTTCTAGCACTAAATTAAGTTAAAATTCAATAAGATGAGCTTTAATTTTTGGCTTTTAAAATAATTTATAATTTCAATAAAATCAACTCTAATTTTATAAAAAAAATTACTGTGTAAGAGTGGGTGGTTGTAAAAGTTGTCTTAACTAATATTTTAGGCTTCATGTTAAGAATTTCATTAATTTCTTTATTAAAAATATATAGATTAGATCAATATTCATTAATTTTAATGTTTTTATTTGATGGGTTATAACAAAAATAATACTAAAAGTGCAATAAAGGAGAACGACAATTTAGTAATACATTTTATTAGCAAAATAATGGTGTACGTTGCATGATTTTGGTGTATGAATAGAATTTGCCAAAAAAACCTTATAAGTACATTTAAGATCACTCTAACTAAGAGTGCACATTCAGACAAACCCCGGTTAAAGGTTAGAGACTTAAAATTGGAGGTTGAAAGTATTTCTAAACACTATTGATTAAAGTTGAAGGTTTATGGTTTTTTTTCTTTTACTTATTTGCTACTATAAAAAATAATAAAATATTAATAAATAATTTTATAATTATTGAGCAGCATTTGATACTTAATAATTAATTGATATACTTTAATAGCATTATGAGCTAAGATATCTGTATATATAACTTGAAATTTTCACTTTATAGAGGATATCATGCAATAGTATTGCTAAATATACTTCTTCTCCTTATCACAACAGTCTCCACTAACATCTCCTCCCTTCATCACCATTAATCACGTCAAACCTCTCCTTCATCACCTTTCAATACTGACTTCCATCACAGCCGACTCCTTCTACACCACCGTAAAGGCTGATGCACCACCATCGAAGTCCATTGCGCACCTCCTTTATTTCCCAAGGTTTAATGGCATGAAAAAAGTATGAAAGTGCAATTTAGCATGAACATTTAAATGTTCTTCGAATGAAATGTTTGAATTTCTATTCCATTATTACAAAAATTGTGTCCTTATGGTTAAAAAGTAAAGTTTGTGCCCTTGATTGCAAAAAAATGTTCAAAGTTTATCCTTTAAACAAATTTTATGTAATTATGTTTTATCCATTTCAACAATTGCCCTCCAAAATTAGATATATTTCAATTCAAAATAAATGTAGACCACTATTTTGTATCAATCATTCAATAATTGTCATGTTATAAACAAACTACAATGAATATATAATTTGTTTAATAAGTTAATTAAATACGGAGGATAGAGTGCATGGATAAATGCATGGAACTAGAATTTGTAACCAGATCATGTAAATAAAAAAATTATGCTCATTTATATGAATGCACCTTATATAAATAAATAAATCTAGAGAATATAAAGTAGAGAGGGAAGTTCCATAAAATTTTGTACTTCTAATTATAAATAATACGAAAAAAAGAGAAGATTTATAAAACTTTATATTTTCTATTATTCTTATAGGTGTATCTCTATCTATTTTTGACCATGCCTTTATATGTATGCATCCAATAATTTAAAGAACATAAAAGTGTCCCTTGTTAGTGCATTACTCCTCGGACTTTCCTATATGGTAGTTGGTTAATTAAAATTTTATTAGTAACATCCAGTAAGATAAAAACCTACACAGAAGAAAAAGTTTATTGTTTTCACAATAGTCAATGCACCTTCTAATTAAATACAGTCTAAATACAGTGGTTGATAGTACAACTTTGCATGCCAAATACCCTAAACCAATTTATCAAAAGTTGAGGCCGATGTCGCTTTGATAATCAAATTGGAAAGATTTTTATCTAAGTTATTTGTTGAATCTTAGGTTTCTTCATACCTTTTATGCTTATGCATATAGACTGTTGGTGAAAATTTTCATCTTCACCACACTCGACTAGATCGTGGGGCAATCTTACGATTTGTCGTCGTCACGATTTGGAATCAGCGAATTTATAATTAGTTAAATTCACATTTAGGAAGCGACCGTGTTGCTGAATGCTTACACAGCCGAATAGTTGCACTTCAACTATTTGTTGAAATGTCGAGATGGATTGATGAACTAAGATGCGATTGAAAGTAAATAGTAGAAATATAGAAAGACACGAAGATTTTTTACGTGGTTCAGATTGTTGTTAATCCTACTTTCACGGAATAATCCACTATATTTGACTATTTTTGTACAAGATATTTTAATGGCCCTGAGGAGTACAATATTGTACTTTTCTTTAATAGGAAGAAGAAGAAGTTGAAAAAGAAGATCCCATCTTTGGCGTTTATCTTTTCCTTTTCTAGCATGAAAAGTTAATTGTTGATGGTTGTAATCGTCTTCCCCATTTTCCTTCAATCTTTGCCCTTGGATTTTGCCATGTGTCATTTACCCCGACGCTCGTACTGTGATGACCCACCTTTTTGACCCCCAAGCATGACACTTAACACATCCTCGGTGTTCGTGTGTCGTTCCCAAGCGTCGGAAAAATGAATCGTCGTGGGGTAAAAAATAAAAGAACAGAATAGAAAACCTCATAATGAAACTTAAATAAAACATAATAGTCAATAGTGCACCGGGTTACTCCTTAACAAGGAGTTTTCAGATTTACACAAAAGTACTACAAATCAGCTTAGGCAGTTATAACAACCTACCTTTACATATGCTGGAAAAAAATACATACACAAACTAGAAAACACGGCAGGATAGATAGCCAAGAAGATGAAAGCCTCCTGCTCGGACACCGTCTTCGATAGAGCCAAACAAAGACCTGCTACTCTCGGACTACCCATATAAAATAAGTACCCAAGAGTTTAGGAAAAACAAACAACTCGGGTTAGACAATATGTCTGGTATGAGTAAACTTTAAAACAATAGGGGTATAATTAAACACAAACATGTGAGACCACGCTGCTGAACATGGATTGTGTTTACTCTCACATAAATCAACATCCAAACGTAAAGAACGAATAAATAATTAAGCTCCACGAAGAGTGGTTGACTCTTCCCGATGCAAATAAGGAAATAAATTTGAAGGTTAGAATCAAATTAGAAAAGGAAAAATCTCCAACAAATGACTAGTAGGTGCACCACCCTTGAAGTATACCTCTAGTAATATACTTCTAAGAAGCTCATATACTCCATGACACTTTTCGGACAATACCAAGCCGGATCCCGCCAAACTTACCGAGATTCTAAATATTTCACATCTAATAGAGATACCGAATCCAAATTTAGATGAGATGTGAAAGTACCCTAGTGGGAGCAACACCACATAGCTTGGCTTCCTCTCGTGCTTTGGTTTTATTCATCTAAGACAAAGGATATCAAAGCTCAACGAAGCAACACATTTTAGAATGACGATAATAAAGAAGCCGAAGTAACCGATAGCTGAGAAACCAACTATCGAGGATATAAAATGATCGTATATGGAAATTAAGTCTTATATACTTACTACCACTCATCGAATTCAAACTTGTACTTTTCTTGGTTAACAATAACACCGGACAAGTCAAGGTAGTGTTACCTCACAGTCACGTCTCACGATTATTCTTAACTTTCGAAATAACGACAGGTCTACTTCTTCGATGTTTAGTGCTAATTATATAAATAAATTGTTTCCATATAAGTGATTTGCTTTTTGGAAATTAATTCATTTCCATAAACGAATCAAAAAATTTCTTTTAAAAAAACTCAAATTCGTACTTGGCTTCACATTACAAGTGTCAGCTTTAAACATTCTCTTAAAAGAGTTTACTAACTTTGAGACATCATTACAAAAATGATTTAACAACTTAAAACATCCTTATTACATTGATTAATTAACTTTAAAACTTCGTTAACTAAGTTAATTAATTAACTTCAACAACCTTTAATTAAAAAAGGGTAAATCACCTTTAAAACATCATCAATTCAATTAATTAATAATATAATTAATTAAATTAATAAAAATAATAATAATTAAATATTATTATTTAAAAGTGATTAATTAATTTAAAACTTTATTTAAGGAAAGATTAATTAAGGTTAAACATATTTATTAACCTTTAAAAGTCATTAATTAAAAAGGATTGATTAATTTTAAAAACATCATTAATTAATAAATTAGTAAATTTTAATGTGTCATTATCAAAAGATTAATTAGCTTTAAACACCACTAAATAAAATGATTAACTAAATTTAAAACATCATTAACTAGGTAATTAGTTAAATTTAAGACCCATCATTAATGAGTTAATTAGTTTACCTTTATCCTTATTAATTAATTAACTAATTAATTAAATTAAATACTCATTATTAAAATAATTAATTATTATTGAAAACATCATTAATCAAAAACTTGCTTAACTTGTAAAATAATTCCAAGCACGATAATGAAACCAAATGGTTTCGATAAAAGGTATTTTCTGGAAGTGCCGATATAGCGACTATCGCTATATGGATGGTTCAGAATTCAAATATATGACATTTTTCAATACAATCAACCATCACAAAGCAAGGGGATAAACATACAAACATGGTAGTTTACAATGATTCAACATATAACAAGCATTTATTAACAACAAAATTAGTTTAACTGCTAGATTTTCATATAACTTATGATTCGCTTACTAACTTTCCAAAGCGACTAATTTTCAAAGCAATAAACCAATCCAACAACCAAACCATTATTACAACTATACAATAAGCGTTTAATAGCTACAAATATGAGCATGAATATAGTTTAAACTTTATGGTTCAAAGGTGGAAGCTTTACTCATAAAAACACTTCTTACTTAACCGGATCACCACAACAAGTTGCCGAACTCATGAACTATCTTCACTACACCTTAACTTGGAATTTTGAGCCCTTAATGGGTTGGGTTTGGGTTCAGCCTAGGCAATATGGGGCTCGGCCTTGGGGTTTTGAGGTGGGAATGGCTTTTGTTTTGGTGGAGAGGTGTTTGTATATGAATGTATGGAGTTTTAGCTTGATTTTTATTAGTGTATTCACTAGTTTTTGACTTTGGAAATAATTTTAGAAGCCATGGATATTCTTGAACATGAAGAGAAGAGAATTGAATATGAAAATGAAGATGTAACGTGAGAATATATGAAGATAGTGGTATTTATAGGCAAAGAAGTGGAGTATTAATTTAAATTAACTTAAACATTTAAACTATATTAAATGTTGTCACGTGCATGCTTCCATACCTCCACCCTCACCTTAGAAGCACACGCACCCCCCTAGGTCCACCCTTCACCATGCCTTAGGTACTTGTTTAGGTTATGGTTAGGGTACTTAATTAATTTCCAAAGGTTATTTAATATATTTTTGTGCATTTTATGTCAAATCAAGTTTTAGATTTAAATTAAGCTTGATTATTTTCTTTAACACATTGATTAGCTTATCACATGATATATGTGCATGTGTGTGCATGTGTATATGAGTTATACAAAATGTGCACAATGTTTCCGATGACTTCCTTATGCCAAAAAGTCAAAATTTCAAAAAATGTTTTTCGGTCATATTTTCTATTTTTATTTAAATTAATTATTTTGGTAAACAAAATTTGAAAATGATTTAATATCATTGATTAATATTTAAAAGTGGAAATTAACCACAAGGGCCTCTTTAGCAAGTGGAATTAGTTTCTAGGACACACAACTGAAATAATTACTTTTAAGGACAAAATGCAAAATAATTAGTTTCTATGGCCTAAAAACCTATGAAATTATGTCCTTGAAAGTAATTGGACTGCTGACTTTGTCCTTGAAAGTAATTATTCTGCTAACTTTGGCCTTGAAAGTAATTTCTTTGAATGTGTGTCCTAGAAACTAATTGGACTGCAAAGTTTGTCCTTCTGGTGAAATGCCCCTATTTAAAATATGTTTATTTGGTTATTAAAATCCATTAATTTGAATATTTAAAAATGATTTCAATATTAAATACAAAGCGATTAATTTACAGGTCGTTACACTCTCCCCCCAAGGAGAATTCCATCCCCGAAATTAATACGCAAAAAGAAAATCCAAAAGGTATTTATTATACCAAGCAACTACGCCATAATTGAACATTCACAACGCATTCAAACAACTAACAACTAACCTGACACTACATTAGGGTAAGTTCCTTTAATATGTTCCTCTGTCTTCATAGTACAATCGCGGGGGTCATCACTCCACCGAACCTTCAACAGCTCACCGCCTTGTTCTTCAATCTCCTTTCATCCTAATTTACAATATGAAATGGATGTCGAACTACCGACAAGTTTGGTTCTATCTCCAAGTCATCCTAAATAGATGTCTCCAAGTCATCCTAAATAGATGTCTCTACATTCAGTGATGGATCATAAACATGCTTTCTCAGATGAGATAAATGAAAAACATTATGAACTTCTGACAATCTTTTAGGCAATTCTACTCTATAGGCCAACGATCCAATTCTCTTAAGGATTCTAAATGGTCCAATGAATCTAGGTGCTAGCTTTCCTATTTTTCTGAATTTTACGACTCCTTTAATCAGGGAAACATTCACAAATACCGAATCCCCGACCGCAAACTCTAAGTCCCTTCTCCTTTGATCGGCATAACTTTTCTGTCGATTATGGGCTTCTTTCATCCTTCCCTTGATCATAGCCAATTTCTTTGATGCTTTTCGAATTATCCCTGGTCCAAGAACTAAATGGTCTCCAGTTTTTACCCAACACGAAGGTGATTTACATGGCTATCCATACAAAGCTTCATAAGGTGCCATGCCAATGCTAGCTTAGTAACTGTTGTTATAAGAGAACTCTACCAAATGCAGACGATCTTCCCAAGAACCTCCAAAATCCAAAATACATGCTCTCAAGAGATCCTCCAAAATCCAGTTCACCCTTTCAGTTTGTCCATCGGTCCGTCTGTCTGCGGGTGATAGGCTATGCTCAAATTCAATTCTGTCCCTAAAGCAGCTTGCAATGCTCCCCAAATCGACTGGTAAAGATGGAATCTCAGTCACTGACTATACTTACTAGAATTCCATGCAGTAGTACGATCTCCCTCAAATAAATCCTGGCTAAAGAAGTTGTAGTTCTCGATTACTTCATCGGAATAAAGTGGGCGCTCTTTGTTAATCGATCTACAATTACCCAAATGCCTTCATTACCTCTTCTTGTTTTGGGAAACCCATGGATAAAGTCCATGGATACTTGCTCCCACTTCCAATTCGTTATCTCCAATGGTTGGAGTAACCCACCAGTCTTCTATTGGTCACTCTTGACCTGTTGACAATTTGCACACCGGCTCATGAAGATCGAAATGTCTCTCTTCATCCCTTTCCACCAAAAGGTCTTCTTAATATTCTAAAATATTTTAGTTACTCCTGGGCGGATAGATAACCTTGACTGATGGCACTCTCTCGGTACATCTTGTCTAATTCCATTAACATCTGGCACGCAAATCCGTCTATTCATTCTTAAATGCCTCGAGGGTCAATCTAAAAACTAGAAATAATTCCATTTCCAGCATCCTCTTAAGCCAAGCTAGAATAGGGTCTTCTTCTTGGAAATATGCAATTCTCTCTATTAGTGCTAGCTTAACTACCAAATTTGCAATCGTCGCCACATACGTGCTCAACGCATCTGCAACGATGTTTGCTTTTCTTGGGGTATAAAAAATCTCCAGGTCATAAGACGCGAGATATTCTAGCCATCTTTACTGCCTTAAGTTCAAGTCCTTTTGGGTAAAAAGATACTTTAATGACTTGTGATCTGTATATAACTCAAACTTTGCACCCAAAAGATAGTACCTCCACACCTTTAATGCAAAGACAATCGCCAACAGCTCCATATTGTGCGTAGCATAATTCTTCTCATGAGGTTTCAATTGTCAACTCGCATACGCTATTACTTTACCATTCCGCATCAAAACTGCTCCTAATTCAGTCCTACAAGCATCTGTGTAACTATTAATCCTTCATTCTCATTTGGAATAGTTAAAACGGGATCACTTTTCAATTTCTCCTTCAAATCACTGAATGCTTGATCACACTTGGGTGTCCAAATAAACTTAACATCTTTCTTCATCAACTTTGTTAAATGAGAAGCAATCTTTAAGAAATCTTCAATAAACTTTCTATAGAAACTGCCAATCCCAAGAAACTTCTGACCTTAGTCGCACTTTTGGGTTTCTTCTAATCTTGAACCGCAACTACTTTAGCTGGGTCCATTGATATGCCTTCTCCCGAAACTACGTGCCCTAGAAATCTAACTTCAGATTTCCAGAAATGACACTTAGAAAACTTTTCCTTTAAAACATGACTTCTTTAAGTACTTAGAACAACTTGAAGATGATACTTATGCTCTTCCACCATTTTAGAATAAACGAGAATGTCATCAACGAAGACGAGAACAAACTTGTAAAGAAAATCCTGAAATACTCTATTCATCAAATCCACGAAATAAGCGGATGCTTTTTTCAATTCGAACGGCATGACTAACCACTCATAAAAACTATCAGGGGTTCGAAAAGCTGTTAAGGGTACACTCTCCTTAGCTATCCTTAATTGGTGAAAACCACTGACAAGATCCAATTGAGAAAATATCCAAGCTCCGTGGAGCTGGTCAAACATGTCATCAATCCTAGGTAAAGGATACTTATTCTTGAAAGTCCTCTTATTTAATTCTCGGTAATCCACACATAATCTAAGAGAACCATCGGCCTTGGTAACAAACACTATTGGCGATCCCCAACTCGATATGATGCGTTTGATCAAACCTTTCTACAATAAATCAAATGTCTGCTTCTCCAATTCTCTTCTTTCCTTTGGAGCCAACCTTCGAGGAGGTTGTACAATCGGTCCGGCTCCTAGAATCAAATCAATACGGAATTCCACTTCTCGTTGAGGAGGTAAATCTTGCACTTCTTCAAAAATATCCGTAAAATCCCAAACAATTGGTATATTCCTTGGCTCCTCTTTAGGTACTTCGAGGAAATACAAAAAAACTTCTCATTAACCGCCTAGGCTCTCCACAACATATACCAACACTTCTACTATTACGTCTTTTACTATGATCATCCTTCTAACATAGTTCAAGACAGGTTTAAACTTAGATAACCAGTCCATTCCCAATAATTTTCCAAAGCCCATGAACCCGAGAACAAACAAGTCAGAAAAGAAAGGCTGATCTCGATAAGAAATAGGCACATTCAAACATATGGTATCAAGATTGGTCGGGCCCCCAATTGGGTTCAACACATAAAGGGAATCATAGGGAATAACATATTTAAGATTCAACTGGTTCATTAGGTCGTATGAGATAAAACTATGGGATGAACCGATATCAAATAACACTCTAATAAGAATATCATAAATGGTAATGTACCTTGCAACACCTACTTTCCTTTTGGGTCCGTAGAAGTAGATGGTATTTCCTTAATAGTAAAAAATTGTCCATATGATCCCTTCTTTAGAAAAGGGCACTGGTTCTTCATATGTCCATGTTTGTTGCAATTGTAGCAGAGTGGTCCACTAGCCGGGTTCGGGCACTGATTTGCAAAGTGGCCCATTTGGTTTCACTTATAACAAAGGATCTTGGTTAAGTCTAATTGCTTTTTCTGAGCTGATGCTCCACCTCCAGGATTCTTTCCCTACCACCTCTTCTTCCCATTGCGCTTGAAAAATGGCTTACTAGCAACTGGTATCACCGATAAAGGTTGGGCATTAACTGCTGGCTATACTCCCTTCTGAACTACTTGCTCAATATTAAAAGCTTCAAATCTCAAAGCCATACTGATCAGATTGGCAAAGGTACCATTGATATGATTGGTCATTTCTTAATGAAATTATGGTCGCATTCCTTTCACGAACATTTCATTCTTTTTGAGTGGCATATCAATCAATCCTGGTCCAAAGCGGGACAATGGATTGAACCTATGCTCATACCGCTCCACTGTCATCTCATCTTGTTTCAAATCTATAAAACTTCTGAACGACCGAGTCCTTCCTGCTTTTGGGATAAACTGAGCTTCAAAAACTTTCTTAAACTGCGGCCAAGAGAAATCTTCTTCTGGTGTATTTATGGTGTTTGAATCATTGCTGCTTTCTGAAGCTAACGCGATGCCAGCAATCTCTTTCTAGCATCTCCCAACTGAAGATCCCCGAATATCCTTTCACAAGAGCGAAGCCATGTCTAAACTCCCAGAATATCTTTAGTTCCATAGAAAGGCTTACCACTTAAAGCAGTGTAATTCTTGTACAAGATCGCAAAGTTCTGAGACGGCTAAACTTGCATCACTGCTTCTACTACCGCTCTACAACTGGCTCATTTCTAGTAGCTCTACCATTTGTAGCCATGCTAGTTCCAAATCCCCTCCCCCTTCTTCCTCTTGTACTCCTTTTCAATAATCTGGATAAGTGACAGGTATCATTAGAATACGAAGATATGGTCAAAGATGATAAAAGGGAAACTGCATAAAAGGATCTAAAGACAAGATTTTAAGGGAGAAAAGGAACCTCTCTCAAGATTAACTCATTCTAGGGCTCTACTCACCCTATCTCTAATGAGTTGTACCCTAATTGGGCTAAGGTGTTCGCTCAATCGAAGCTCTAATACAACCACGATGACCCACCTTTCTGACCCCTAGGAATGACACTTAACACATCCTCGGTGTACGTGTGTCATTACCCAAGCGTTGGAAAGATGAATCATCATGGGGTAAATATAAAAGAACAGAATAGAAAACCTCACAATGAAACTGTTAAATAAAACATAACAATCAATAGTACATCAGGTTACTCCTTAATAGGGAGTTATCAGAGTTACACAAAAGTACTACAAATCAGTTTTGGCAGTTATAATAATTTTCCTTTACATATGCTGAGAAAAATACATACACAAACTAGAAAATACAGCAGAATAGATAGCTAAGAAGATGAAAGCCTCTTTCTCAGATGCCATCTTCAATAGAGCCCAACAAAGGCTTGCTACTCCTGGACTACTCAAATAAAATGAGTACCTGAGAGTTTAGGGAAAACAAACAACTCGGGTCAGATGATATGTTTGGTATGGGTAAAACTTTAAAACAATAGGGGTGTAATTAAACACAAACATGCGAGACCACACCGCTGAACACGAAACGGTTTTACTCTCATATAAATCAACATCCAAAAGTAAAGAATGGATAAATAGTTAAGCTCCACGAAGAGTGGTTAACTCTTCCTGATGAAAATAAAGAAATAAATTTGAAGGTTCGAATCAAATTAAAAAAGGAAAAATCTCCAACAAATGACAAGGAAGGTGCACCACCCTTGAAGTATACCTATAATAATATACTTCTAAGAAGCTCATATACTCCGTGACACTTCTCGGACAATACCAAGCTGGACCCTGCCAAACCTTACCAAGAATCATAATATTTCACATCTACTAGTGCTACAAAATCCAAATGTAGATGAGATATGAAAGTACATTAAAGGGAGAAACCCCACATAGCTTGCCTTCCTCTCACTCTTTAGTTTTAGTCATCTCTGACAAAGGATATCAAAGATCAACGGAGCAACACATCGTCTTAGAATGATGATAATAAAGAAGCCGAAGTAACCGATAGTTGAGAAACCAACTATCAAGGATATAAAACGATCGTATATGGAAATTAAGTCTTATATACTTACTACCACTCATCAAATTCAAAGTTGTACTATTTCTTGGTTAACAATAATACCGGCTAAGTCAAGGTAGAGTTACCTCAAAGTCACGTCTCACGATTATTCTTAACTTTCGAAATAACGACAAGTCTACTTCTTCGATGTTTAGTGCTAATTATACAAATAATTCATTTCCATATAAGTGATTCACTTTTTGGAAATTAATTCATTTCCATAAACGAGTTAAACCTTTTCTTTTAAAAAAAACCCAAATTCGTACTTGGCTTTACATTACAAGTGTTAGCTTTTAAACATTCTTTTAAAAGTGTTTACTAACTTTGAGACATCATTATAAAAAGGATTTAACAACTTAAAACATCCTTATTACATTGATTAATTAACTTTAAAACTTCGTTAACTAAGTTAATTAATTAACTTCAATAACCTTTAATTAAAAAAGGGTAAATTACCTTTAAAACATCATCAATTCAATTAATTAATAATATAATTAATTAAATTATTAATAATAATAATTAAATATTATTGGTTAATTAATTTAAAACTTTCTTTAAAGAAAGATTAATTAAGGTTAAATATATTTATTAACCTTTAAAAGTCACTAATTAAAAAGGATTAATTAATTTTAAAACATCATTAATTAATAAATTAGTAAATCTTAATGCTTCATTATCAAAAGATTAATTAGCTTTAAACACCATTAAATAAAATGATTAATTAAATTTAAAATATCGTTAACTAATTTAGTCAAATTTAAAACTCATCATCAATAAGTTAATTTTTTTTGGCAAAGCCAGCCGACTTTATAGTGGGTCGTACCACTGTATATAAATGAAGAAAAGGTGTTCTGCACATGCACATAAACAACTATATATGGTTTTATATTGGTCATTCCACTTAGAGTACAGAACAGATGAGAAGCAAAGGTGTCTCTGCAGCTATATAAGTGACCTAAGGAAACATCGGTTCCTCCTCCCAAGAGGAGGAAGAATCAATTCTAGTTGGGCCTAATACATGCAAATAATCTACAAAGAGAGACACAATATCCAAAACAAAACCCAGGTGTTCCTTACAGTATATATATTTCCTATCCCAGCTATCATCAAGGAGTATAGATCTATTTCGCTTACCACGGGATCCATCCACCGAGAGAATAAGACCACCACCATCTATAGAGTAATGTAAACACCTAGATTCACCATCATCATCACTAACGAAAGCATAGAAATCATGTCTAGCCAGGTCATATCTCATGTCGGACTGTACATGGATCCAAGCCATCTCATCAGGAAGCCACATAATTCCAGAAGCCAGGGCCGATGGGGCAATACCTGAATCAGGAATAACAGGTGGAACAGAGGGATCCATAACAGCAGCCGAGAGGGGAGGAATAATAGGAGGCACCGAAGGCTCAATAGGAGGGATGAAAGGTGCCATAGGAGGTGGATCATTACACTCTTTTGGGACCCATTTCATGTTCGGAGGCCTAGGAAGAGGGGTCCGAACCGAGTAAGGACCAGCAGATGACATACCAGAGCATGCCGATGATATATGACCAAAGGACTGATAGGTTGTATATATGTCTGGCTTCCAACCATATCAAACTACAATCTCCGCTACCTGATCCTCAGTTATTCTTACTTTGATTGCATTTGGTAATGGCTTATCCGGGGAAATCTCAATCAAATATTTTGCATAGACTAGCTTATCCCTAGCAATGGTGTTAGCATCAAAATATTTTACTTTACCTACCGCACTAGCAAGCCAGTTTAGGCCTAACATAGGTTGCAAAACAGAGGGAATATGAGAGAAATAAGCCCAAACATGAATAGATAGTACCTGTTCTCTGGCACAGTCAACAGACAGACTCCAAGAAGTGACTATAAATGGCATGCCTCTGATAAAAATAGGATCTTTGCTAAGAATTCGAAGTCGCTCCTCAGGCTTAGAGAACTTGAAGAAAAACATAGAGTTGTCCATGTGGACCAGAAGGCTACCCTTTGGTTGCCGAGCTTTGAAGTAATGATCCTTAACCACTAGATAAGGTGGGTAATAATCTAAAAATAATCCAACAAGATAGTCCGACCAATAATCAATACCAGCTTGAATTACCTCCGGAGGGGGAATCATCACCCCGTCTTTGTTAACCATTTCAAAACTATGGGGTACAAATGCACCCGCATTTTTTGGCAATGTAGAGAATAAGGAGGACCATTTTGATCCTGATTTCAGCTCATTTTTCTAGAGTGCTATTGTAGAAGGAATGCTTTCATGAGACGCAGCAGCAACTACATGCCGATTAGTAGTAATTGACTACAGATGCAGAGCAGGAGATGTATTAGAACATTTTTCGAGCAATAACAGGATCATTGCAACCCTTAAACATTTATTTCCAAACTTGAACTGTCAAAAACTTTGCTAGCTAGATCATATAATTTATGTATCAAACCATCAGAATAGGAAACCTGACCAGCTGATTTTCGTGCATGTACGTATTTTCCCGTTAACTCAGTAGCATCATTCATAGAATTTTCTACTCCAAAACAAGTTATAGCGGCCTCACCATCAATTATTTCAACAGTTTTATTATTCTTATCAGCGTCGTTATATTCATTAACATCATTATCTAGTACATCACAGTAATCAAGTTACAAATTGTTATCACCATTCAAAGCAGAGGTAGATTGTTGGAGAATAGGAGATATGGCAGAGTGAGTAATATGATTCAATATACCTAATAAAGGACCTATTGATGGAGAAACCTTTTGACAATCGGTAGCAAAAGTTTCCATCGAACTCGGCTTGCCAAATGTGACTGTATGACCATCGCTAGCCAGAAGAACTGGGCTTCTAGATCCAAGTGCGGAAGAATCTGACTGAGGAAGATCGTGAGCGGAAGACGATGTAGAAGCATACGCATGGCCAGATCTGGTGATCGAACGATTTGCAATTGAGGATAAAAATCTTGATTTGCCTTTACGATTCTTAGCCATAGACGATTGAAGGGGCATGGAAATGTAGAAGAGGCGATGCGAAGATGATAGAGAGATGGGGCGAACAGACGATGGGTTAGAAGGGACTCAGAAATGAAAGGCAAAAGGAAATCGCCATTTAGAACAGCAAGAAGTCGCCATGGATCATCAATAAGTTAATTAGTTAACATTAATCTTTATTAATTAAAAAATAATTAATTAAATTAAATACTCATTATTAAAATAATTATTTATTGTTGAAAACATCATTAATCAAAAACTTACTTAACTTATAAAATAATTCCAAGCACGATAATGAAACCAAACGATTTCGATAAAAGGTGATTTTCCAAAAGTGCCGATATAGCGACTATTGCTATACGGGCAGTTCGGAATTCAAGCATATGACATTTTTCAATACAACCAACCATCACAAAGCAAGGGGATAAACATACATACATGGTATTTTACAATGATTCAACATATAACAAGTATTATTAACAACAGAATTAGTTTAACTACTGGATTTTCATATAACTTATGATTCCTTACTAACTTTCCAAAGCGACTAATTTTCAAAGCAACAAACCAATCCAACAACCAAATCATTATTACAACTATAAAATAAGCGTTCACATTTGTCATTTTCCTATAAGGTCGAGTTTGTGTTGAAGCATAGTTTGGGTGATCCTATATATAGCTCATATAGAATGCTTTCGGCTTTGTATGGCACTATCTAGGTTGCCCCTGTATATGCTTCTACAGACCCGTTCCTGTAGGTGTTTGACAAAATGTGAATGCAGTTAACTTGAAACCTGGTGTGCTAGCCTCTTATGCTTTGGTTTTGTATTTTGGTTTGGTATATTCTTTCAAATGCAGGCAATGCGTTATGCTCTGTCTTTTTTATGCACACAGCGTTTGTTTTATGTGGCTTTGATCTTATTGAAGAAGGTTTGGGTCTGGTTAGAAGTTGTGACTTAAGCCTGCTTTGTGCTCGGTTCTGCTTTTGTGGGGATAGTTTCTTTGTCTTTAAGTATTTATCTTATTTCTTTTCTCCATCGTTCATGGTAAGAATGAGTGTAACACTTGCCCCCAAGTCTGCAGCAACCATAGATCGGGATAGACTTATTGCCTTATGCACCCGGTCTGTATCTTCACTCTGTCTTATCTAATCTATCTTTTCGATGTTAGGAATAAGTCTTTTCAGCTACTTGCACATTTAGTGCTTTGGCATATGTGTCAATGTCTTACTAGTCCATTTCTTAACAGTTGTATAATCTGCCTTTTCGTTTTTCTAGGCAAATTTTCATAATTCCTTTATACTCATTACTTTCCGCAACAAACCCGTTTAATCTGATATTTGATTATTTCAATCGTGCGTCTGCAATTCAAAATTAGGTGCGTATTCTTCATCTTCCCCAAAAATTTCTTCATCTTCTCACTCGGTCGCATTAACTCTCGCTCGGTCTTTCTTTGAAATAGCATCCAGGGTTTTTAGCATGGATCCCTCTACTTTTTCTTCTTTGTTTCTTCCTTCTAAAATCACTCGACTAGAGGATGCTATTAGGATCCTTAAGCTATTCAAATTCCATGGGTGTGCACATAGGTTTTTGGAATCTCATGAGCGGATGTATACTCTGTTGGAGGGTTACATCGCCCTTGCTCCTGAGAATATTTGATGCAGGTTGTTTCTTCACATGCATTGGGTAGTCCATGAATGGCTTGCCGGTTTAGGTATTGCTCCAGTTCAACTTGCCCCAAATTCTTATATCTTCGCTTTAATAACTTTTATCCTTTATGCCGATAATGGTATTAACATGACTAGCGAGGGACTCCGATTCCTTTTTGAGGTTAAAGAAGTCCTAGAAAGAAGAATAAGGGCTTCTTCTATATTCAGGCTAAAAATTCATTTCTGACGGGTACCCCTAGCAAGACTGAACCATGGCTCACATTCTATTTCTTTATTTTGAATTATTATGGATCCCCTTCCTTTTGCCCAAGATTATTCTGTTCATACTATTCTTTAGAGGCAAATGCACGGTTGTACGAGTCCCGTAGGTGTTAGATCAAAGATTTCCCAGTGGATGTCAGGAAAATACCAAATTTATTTATTGAATCGAACTTGAGAGATTATGGTTTGCTATGTCCAAACCACATAGTTTCTAGGAGCAGATTTAACCTCACTCATCATATACCCACAATTAAGGTATAAACAGTTTGTAGCAAATGTTAAGAATTGTCATACCCGTGGCTTTAATTTTTGTTATCTCTCCTTTTGCAGATAATATGGATAAGAATGTTGCTACTAAACTTCATAAATCTCTGAAGGCGAAGGAGAAGAAGAAGGCTGCTTTGAAGAGGCTGCATGAAGGGTTTAATGATCCTTCTGTTCCTTTCTAGAAATCTAACACTTCCAAAAGCACCCCATCTTTGATTGATAAGGATGTCCTTGCCGCTCATGTTCTCGCATCTTCAGGATTAATTGGTTCTTCTTCACATAGAGAATCTGTTCCTAATGCCAGTTTTTGCTGTATTTGAAGTTCCTAACTCTGTTTTGATGGAGAAGGCTGGGAGATTTGTACAAGGTCCTCTTATTCTTCCTTTAGCTTCTGAGATGCCCCTGCTGCTATTTTTTTCATAATTCGAGAAGCTTTGATCTTATGTGAGTGATCATGTTCTCTCATTCTTATCTTTTTCACTATGCATTGGCTTATTACTTATGTGTTTTATGTTTTTCATTCTTGTAGTCTACGACGTTGATGATGAAGGTGCATGAATTAGGGAATGTGCAAGCCCTACTTTCGAGTCAGGTTATCAAGCTTGAAGTTGATCTTGCTTCTGCCAATGCTACACTGGCTGCTGCTAAGGACATGGCAGAGGATAAGGCTAGAATGCTTCAAGAGAAGGTTAAGAAGGCTGAGAGGGAGGCTATGGCTGCTGAAGAAGCTCGAGCTATGGAGGAGTGTAAGCTAGAGGAAAGGGATGAAGATCTTGCTAGAGTTAAAAAGGAGCCAAAGAAATCTGATGAGGATCTCGACATCATCACTTTGAAGGTCACCTATGGTTTTTATGCTGCGGCCAGATGTCAATATAAGGTGGAGGTTAAGCCTAACTTTGTGGATGATGAATCTGTGGCAGATTCAATTTTTGTATTCTGTTAGAATAAGTGGAAGGAAGAGGATGCTAAGGAAGAGGATGTTGATCCTGGGCGTTCTGAGCACGATTCTCACAAAGGGGAGTTGCTTTGGTAGATTAAGGAAATCTACAACCTGAAGAGCAAGACCAACTTGCCAAAAAGGTTAACTCTGCTTCCTTGATAGATTTAGATAAGTAATCACATATATCCTTTTGTGTTTTTGTATTTGAAGTTATGAAGTTCACTTTAATGGTTTGTAATATGACATGATATTTGTTATGTTTTAAATGATTTTGTTTTCCTTTATTGTTTTGTTCAGTATTCTTGGGAGAATATATTTCCAAAACTGTTAATAGATTGAGGCTAGACTCGAGAAAAACACATTAGGTCGTCTTGGGTTAAGTTCGGCAACACTGGCTAAATGTGAAAAGGAATTAGACCAGACTCACGCAAATCTTAAGAATGAGATTGCAGAGTTATTTTCCCATATTGATCAAATGGTTCTAGAAAGAGAGGCCCTTAGTGATTTTGTTTTGCTCCAATGGCATCACACGTTAGAGAGCGGTTCTTTTCTACTTGATAGCCCTGATCTAGAGTGGTTTAGGCTTAAGTTTAGAACTTTGATTTATGACTAGACTTCTCATATCTTTGCAAATTTATGTAAGGTGGTTAAGTAGGTATAACTTAACAGGCGTTGTGATTTTGAGGCTTGTTTGCCATTAAGTGATTAAATTTTATTTCAGTAATTGTCTAAATTGGGTTGCTTCAAACTCTATTCTATACTAATTGTATCTATCACTAGGATGCCTCTGCCTCCACTATTGTTCCAACTCGAAAGGACTTTAATGTGGTTAAGGTGGATGATGCTCCTAAAGACGACATTGCTCAACTTAGATATGATGTCGGGTGGCTTGAGACAGAGTTAAAGTTCAATCGCGAAGAACTTGCAATGGCCTAGAGTGCGCTCGAGCGCAAGTATGACTGCAATTGGAAATTGCAATTTTGGTCTGGAGACGCTGCATCTAAACTAAAAGGAATCAAGCAGATTGTGTAAGTAAGCGAAGAACTTTATGGTATAGTATACAAGGAAGAAATTGCAGAATATAAGAAGCAAGTGGAGGATATGTCTATTAAGACTGCCAGACTACTTGGCAAGTTAGAGACTGCCGAATATAGGAGGTTGATCGAGGTGTATTAACCAGATATCACCTCTATTCCTCTAATGAGTTCTGAATCTTCTATTCTTCATGGTGACAGTTGGAAGGTTATTGCTAGGCAATTGTTTGGTGATTTCTCAGGTTAGAATAAAAAGACAAAGGCTCAATTGATAGAGACCTTAAATGACATTAGAAGGAAAGTAGCATTGGAGGTGTACAGACTTGAGAGCGTATTACCTTCCCTGAATGGTAGGGCCACTTCCTATACAAATAAGCTTGGATAAGAGAAGGCTAGGAATAATAAGGTTGAAGCGTTTTTGCAATGTTCTCGAGCTATTTTGGAATTTTTCTGCCCTTCACTGGATCAAAGTTTTCTAAGTGATAATGAGGATTTCGAAAAGGCAGCTAGTTCGGATGAGGACCCTTGGGCAGGAGCTCATTATGACCCTAGAAAGTTTGTCATTCAAACCTAGTGTTTATTATCTTGACTTTGGTATTCGGGAAATATCCTTGTAACCTTAAACTTGACTTAAGATGAGGAGGACGCTTTTTTGTAATCTGATATTATTTCATTTTGAGATGCAGATGCTTTTAGTTAATATTTACATATAGAAACCTATGAGTCTTTTAGTAACTCTACATCGTCTATTTTTATTGTTGTTTGATTGTAGTCTTATTCGAATTTTATTTGTTTAATTTGTTTTACTTAGGATTTAGAGGTAGATGCTTTGCAAAAGAAATTGGACTCTACTCAGCTCAGAATATTAGAGTTAGAGGATTTATTGAAGAATGCAGAGAGTATTTACGAAGCTGTATACAGAGACGAAATTATCAAGTTGAAGAAAAGGATTGTAGAGATGGAGAGAGAGTTGGCATTGTGTATGAGTATAGAGGAGAATTTCCCGATGATTCCAGCCTTATGTGTATCTCTTGGATCAAACGTGACCATTAGTGCTTCTGCCTAGGGCTGACCCTACCGAAGATTCTTAAGCGAAAGAGTAATGTGATGGATTATTATGAGGCTAAGATTAAAGAGCTAGAAAATTATTTCAAGGGATGCCAGTTACTCATGTTTTCCCATTCTTTTCTACCAAGGATGAATTCTTTGGTCCCTTCTCTAAGGATATTGAAAGGTCAAAGGAGAAACTCTTGCGTGAAATTGATAGAATTAGAAAAGTGGCTATGAGGCAAATAAATGCTCTAGAAAATAAGATATATGGTTTAGAGTGTGAGGCTTGATTGGATTCCATCATGATTTCTCAAGGCGGGATGGACAGGGCATCCCTCTTGGATTAACTTCATAAAGAGAAGGTAAAGACCAAAATAGCAGAAATTAGTCGATAATGTGCGATTGACATTTTTAAATGGTTCTGCCTGGGTTTGACTTGTCATTTATGTACAATTGGGCTGACTATGAATACAGATCTGTATATTATGGAAACGTTTGGGCCGGTGCCAATTATGATCCACGCATGGCATACCACATATCGTCTCGTGGCCATGTCTCTCATTCTCGATCATCAGTGGCGATTATAGAGCTCGAGGGCTAATTTTTGTCTCAGCTCACCATGGCGCATTTACGTAGATCGTAACGATGTGGTATGGTCATACTTCAATTAAATTTGTAATTTAACTTTTATAAAAGTAGTGTTTACTTTGTAATATGACTTGAGTGGTGATTTTTTGTAAACTATGCATAAGTGTAAAACAAGTAATACTATTGTAAGATCCATAGCTAAGTATTGACAGCTCGGTTTTCTTATGTATACCTGGCAAGACTCGAGTAGTGTTCAGGCTTGTACCTAATTGACAGTATGTTCCCTTTGATGTACTCATTTTCATTTGCCTAGGATATGTTTTAGGGAGTAGTGTATGTGTCCCTGATCATGACTTGATAGTTCGCGACTTCCTAGTATTGCAGATGTGATCTAATCCTTTGTTGACTTAGCTGCAGGTTGGGCATGGGCTAATCCAGGTCTACGCGCTGAGACCTACTCCTTATTCAGGGGGCGAAATTTCTATGGCTAGATGCTAGGCTGTCCTGCCCCCTGTTTTGTTTTGCCCCCTTGTTCTGGGATGTAGCATCCTTAGCTGTATTCTTGGCCGAATATTTGACCTACCTTTATTCTGGGGTGAAATGTCAACTTGGACCTACCCCCGTTCTCGGGGCGAAATGTCCTTTTTGACCTACCCCTTATGCTGGGGGCGAAAATGTCCTTAGCCACTTGTGTGTCCGAATATCAGACTTAACCCTGTCCTTGGGTGAAACGTCTATTTTACCCTGGGCTCTGGGGCAAGAATGTCCATAGCTGCGAGCTTGGTACAACCTACCCCTTATTCTGAGGCAAAATGTCATATATATGCTGAGTTGAATTCTTCTCCAATGTCTCTCTTCTCATTGTAGAGATTGTCATTAGTGTTCTTAGGTAAAATCATACCATTGGAACAATGGCGGTGGGCCAGGAAGAGTGAATCATCATGCTCTGGGCATGGTCATTCCTATTGCAGGAGTAAATTTGACTAAGAATTCAGGTCGTGATACAACCTACGATCGCATGCACAAGGTTTTTTTGAACTGGTTCATCCAGTCTAATATCTGTACGTCAAGTGTGATATCAAAATAACCGACTTAAGTGTTTTCTTACACTGGTTTAGGCAGCCTAATATCCCTACGACTAGTTTTTATGATTTTTCATTATAGAAAAGTTCATACTAGAGCGGGGAAATTTGTCATCCTATCCAGCGAAATATTTTGGCCGAAGAGCCAGACTTGCGTTGATGTAGATCCAAGTGTGTAAGGCCAGTATCACCTTTCTTAGTGTTAAGAGTGCCATTTTCGCCTACTAATCCCGCGTTTTGCTGAGTTAGTGACTACTGATGGTGTACTGTAAAGGTGCAAATAAATATATATATTCTTTTTTCTTACACAGAAATAACACAAAGATTTTACGTTGGTTCGGGCTGGCCGACATCCCTACGTCCAGTTTATTACATTCATATGTATGTTTTTTTTGTGTAGAGCTAAACTGGGGCTTAGTACACTTTTTTATTGGCTTAGGCCCTTTAGTGAAGTACTGAGCGCTTATCTTTGCAGTTGCTGCTCCAACACCAGCTTCTCTCCAGAATTTGAATTCATCCCATGCCAGACCCTACCTATCTGCTCAGTTTCCACCTCGGCATAGGTGAGGAAGCATAAGAAATCTATCTAGATTCGGCTCCGATAAGGAGGGAGTAGAGGCTAATCTTTTGAATCCATGTGCATCTCAATTACTTCGGCTTGCTGTTTAACACAGTGATTGAGATATGTGCTATAAGTTATGGCAGTGGAATCCCCATGTTATTGTGACTGAGGTTTATGGATTCCATGCCATATTATGAATCACTGTTTAGATCAACAAATGCCTACATGTTGATGCTCTCCTGATAGTCGTTAATCGACACGGGAGAGCCAAGGATAGCTAGTAGATGTCGTTAAATAGGATTCCACACATCACAGATTATTGAGTCATTCTATCAGGTAGCTTATGTTCGGTCTCACTGCCCCATCTTTGAGAGCATCGCGCCTGCTTATCTACTGCATGATACATGTAGCAGACAAGCAAGGACGGTGAGCCGTGGGTGGTGGAAAGATGGAAGGTGGAATTGGAGGATTGTTGGAGTTTAATGAGTGGAGGAATGGAGGGACGGAGGGATGGAGGAATGAGGATGGAGGTACAAAGGGACGGAGGTTCAGGCCCTCCTCCTAGCACCAAAAATATTGGTGGAAATTTTCATCTTCACCACACTCGATTAGATCGTGAGGCACTCTTCTGATATGTCATCCTCATGATTTAGAATCAACAAATTTGAGCTTAGTTAATTTCACCTTTAGGAAGCGATAGTGTTGTTTAATGCTTACATAGTCAAGTAATCACACTTCAACTGTTTGTTGAAATGTCGAGATGAATTAATGAACCAAGATGTCACTGAAAGTAAATAGCAGAAATATAAAAAGACACGAAGATTTTTTATGTGGTTCGGATTGTTGTTAATCCTACGTCCATGGGATATTCACTATATTTGACTATTTTTGTACAAGATATTTTAATGGCCCTGAGGCATACAATATTTTACTTTTACTTTTTAAGAAGAAGAAGAAGTTGAAAAGAAGATCCCCTTCTTTGGCCTTTTGCCTTTCCTTTTATAGCATGAAAAGTACATTGTTGATGGTTGTAATCATCTTCCGAATTTTTCTTCAATCTCAACCTTTGGATTTTGCCATGTGTTGTTTATCTGTGATGCTCATACTTTATACTTGGATTGATGATGTGTTTTAGGCTGGAAACCCTATACCGACGGGAGATTGGAATTTTGAAGTGGGATGCTTGAAAAGTGGGTGGGAAGCTCAGATCTGCATTTGTTAGCCTCCACTCTCTTAAAATAGCAAGAGGCTCTAAGAGGAATGATAAGAGACCTTCCTAGAACCTTGTTGTGTTGTTGATGCATAAGAATGGGTGCGGCAGTGAAGGTCGTCTAGCGTGCAGACCTTATTGCCCCATGGCCGCTCTTACTTTCTTTGGTTAATTTGTCACCGTGTCGGGACAGAATGAAGGAACTCTTCCCATTCTATGCTAAATGTTGGTTAGATATGTTCAAGACTTTTGTGCTATTTGAATTGTTTCCTTGGCTGTTACCGACGAGAGATTGAGAGAAGATGAGCTTCACATTTGTCGTTTGCGTGTAAGGTTGAGTCTATGTTGAAGCATAATTTGGGTAATCTTGTATATAGCCTTTGTAGAGTGCTTTAGGCTCTGTATAGCGCTTTTTAGGATGCTCTATATATATGCTTGTACAAACCCATTCATGTAGGTATTTGACAAAATGTGAATATAGTTAACTCGGAACCGCGAGTGCTAGCCTCTTATGCCTTGGTTTTGTATTCTGATTTGGCCTTTGCTTCTGAATGCAATTAATCCATTCTGCTCTATCTTTTTGATGCACACAACATATGTTTTATGTGGCATTGATCTTATTAAAGAAGGTTTGGGTCTGGTTAGAAGTTATGGCCTTACTTTGTGCTCAGTTCTGCTATCGTGGGGATGGTTTCTCTGTCTTCAAGTATTTATCTTATTTCTTTTCTTTGTCGTTTGTGGTAAGAATGAGAATGTAGGCCATTATAGAAATATTTTTGGTTTTATCTTCTTCAGTATACTTCATTTGATTTTTGAATCATTACCTGGACTCCTTTGTTAAGGAAATCCCAAGAGGGATTTCCACATCCATTAGATCTTGATTTTCCAAGGGAAACCTCATATCGATTAGTTTGTTATTTTCATTCAAAAGCAAAAAAATGATCATTATTTGAGGAAAAAGAACTTTATGATTTTTAGAGGATCTGAACTCCATTCATTTGTAGAATACTCTAAGATCAAACTCAAGTTAATCTTAAAAAATAACTTACAATTCATTTTCCTATGCCACACGTGGCGACACACAAAGCAGCCAAAATTGACATTTTAATTCATCAAAACTCATCACTTTGCGGTTTAGGTGGAGGCCACTTTATTCTTTTATATATCATTATATTATTAAGAAAGTTTCAAAAAAAGAGTATATTCTTCCAAATATTCACCTAAAGAATGAAACCTCCTAGTAGATTTTACTTTTTGTCGAAGAACAGTACAAGCAACATTAGTTTCATATATTAAAATTGGATTTTATTACATTTGACAATATATAAGTGTTCCTGATATGGTTTATAATAGACCTTTATCATGCACATCCCCAGCTTTGTTCATGAAGCACCAATATTAGTGCAACTGTTATATAATTTAATTTTCTTTTGAATCTGTTTTTATATATGCTTATAGGTTTAAACCCAAGATCTTTAGTAATTACAAAAGATATATGTCTTACCACCTAAGACGGTGGTCATTGGCAAGGGTTATACGATGTAGTAAAAAGGTTGTTTCGTTCATCACCACAAAATTTCTATAGATCCTTGCATATACTTATCGTATTTGGGAATGAGTTTTATAGGAGTACGAGACACTCATTATTTAAAGCCTTTAAGTTAGGAGAAACTACAACGAATCCTTTTGAGTAAAATAAATGCAAATTGGTCATTTCATAAAGATAACACAACATATGTGTGTTTTCACTCCATTGTCTTCTTCTTGTTCTAAACTAAATTCGACCGATAAATGCAATATTTGGAGTTTACATTCTGTAAAAAAGTCACCATGGTATAACACTTCGACCAAGTGCTTATTTATCATTATTTTAGATGTAGGAGTCACTTTTACAAATCAATTATTTTGAGTTATGCATAATTTGTAAGTTATTTCAATATATATTTTTTGGAAACTGGTAAAAACTTGTTACCAAATGAAATAAATAAGTAAATTTACTAACCAAAATAAATGCAAACATATATGTGATACATGGTAGCAAAGGCTAAAAACATATAAGAACACAATACAACAAAAAAAGGCATGCTCTTTCTTACGTCTACATCTACATTCTTTACAAGCTCAACCAATCCCTTGATCTAATTCATGGTCCTGTAACTTCAATACCTTAATATTTTCTTATGTTGTTGATGTAGAATTCCTTGATTTTTTCATGGGAATTTTCACATCTCCCTCAATCAACTCACATTCATCAAATTTACTCCTCTTACATAGTGGAAACCCTTTCATTTCTCTACTTCCATGTACCATGAATGGATATAAGAAAACATGTCAAGCAATATCGTTTAACAGATCTTTATTTTTATAATTAAAGCAAATGAATTTGATCGTACCCTTTAAGTTCTATGAATTATTTGGAAACTTGTCTTTGGTTCATATTAAGCACCAAATATGTATAGTGAAGTGGGAACTAAAAAATAAATTACTTTTATTCACATCCTCCAAATTGCATAAAACACAAACCGACTAATATTAAAACCCCACTCGATTAATTTATCTTTTGTTCGGAGTCTAATTTTCAAAGCTTTATAAGCATTTAAAGTCACTTTCTTATATTTAATTTTAACCCGTATAGTTTTTTCTCATTGAACATTAGGAATATGAGATCTTACAATGTTAGTCATATTCCATATCCATTTGTCATACTCTAACTCGCCACATATATTTATATAATAATTAGAATATTATTAATAATGTTAACCCAACCTACGGTTTGTGACAACAAACCAAAACTCTCATTCAATATCTAATAATGAATTATCATTATAGTCTCTGCCACCAGACAAATTAAAACACTCCCAACCTAAGATTTCTTTAAGCATTTATTCTGAATCCAAAGATCAAAACAAAAGGAACTATTCCTATCATCATCGATTTTCCTCTTCGACATTCGTACACCAATTGTTGGAATATATTGTTGATACCATTGTCATACTTCCGACTTTGAGGATCTGTTATAGATTCCTTCAGAAAATAGTTCAGCCTTATCAAGTACAAAAAGACAATTGAACTATTCCCATCATGTTTCAACAAAGCCTTCTAACGATGTTACTTGATTCAAAGTTTTATACCACTTTGATAAAGCCAAGAACACAGTAGAAAAATATTTCTGATAATTGCTAAGAGTGGAGAAAGAAGAAAATGACCAAATCACAAAATCTGATAATCAAATGCAGGCTCTAGTACTGTTTATATAAATGATGTTTGAATGCGAAGATGGGTTGCTTCTCTCCAGAGAAACTGTTAGAGAATCCACTGAACGAAGAGTCACAACCATCAGCAAGAGTTGCAACTCTTCGAACCTACATGGCTGTTCACGACCATTGTTTACTGTGTGATCGGTAGTACCATCGGTCGCATCCTATCAATCGACCGGTGACACCTACCGATGCACAATAAACATTTTAAAATATGCAAATTTCTCCCTTTATTTTCAAAGTTTAAAACATTTGGAATGGATGCATCACTTGAGTGATTGTCTACGCACCCAATTGGGATCAAGCCGACGTAGTTCAAGGACAAATATGGCATTATCGTGAAAACCAATACCTAGGTGATGAGTACCTTTCGGGTTTGAACTCTTCACTTAGTGTAAACTATTCATAGCCATATCGAGGTTCTACAGTGAACGAGTCTTGAACCAAGTACCCCTTGTGATATGACCGAAAGAATCGCACATATTGATTTTCATATGTTACTATGTTCTGTATGCTCCATATATTAATGGCCATGTGCTCTAACTGTGATTTTTCATGTGTCTACTTAGAATGCAGTCTTTCTTTCTTAGGAAACGACCTGCATACACGTATAGTTAAGTATTTAAGTGCTTCTACGATACACTTGCGAATAGACTTATTAAGGAATTTAATCCATCCTCATCCATGCAGAATACCCAACACTACCTTATGGGAAATTTGGTGTAGTGTTCCATAATCATTCCTTTAACTTGTTGATACCCATTGAACATCGTCTATCTTTTTCAAGACATAAGTTAGGCTGCCATTAGTCGACAATCAACCTTCATTCACAGACCTTAATCCCATTTTTCTTGATTTTATAGAAACACTCACTTTTGGAAGACTCTTTGTAAACGGGTCAGCAAATTCTTCTTTGTTTCTATGTAATAAATTGTAATTACTCCTTGCTTGAGTAATTGTCTTATCATCCGATGTCTTAGACTCACATGTCCGGACTTCCCATTTTATGTCTTATTAGACACATTATATATCGTAGCCTGATTATCACAATTAATCATAACCGTTGGAGATGGCTTAGTCCATACATGAACGTCTATTAAAAAATTCCTTAGCCATTCCACCTCTTTACACGCATCTACTAGTTCGATTAATTCTGACAACATAGTTGAGTCGGAAAACAAGAATGCATCTTGGGACTCCAAGACACAACAGCTCCTCCTAATGTATATATCTAACCAGTCGCAGGTTTGGATTAGGTTCTACATTGTTCCAAGTAGCGTCACTATATCCTTATAATCTAGTAGAATAACCTTTATAAGAAAGACCGTAGTAGATGATACCTTTCAAATAAGCTAGAACTCTTGAAATTGCTTTTCAATGTTCTATACGTGGATTACTCATAAAATTGACATAATATGCTAATAGTGTATGCTATGTTAGGTCTTGTGCAATGCATATCATACATAAGACTCCCAATAATATTGGAATATTTTAATCGAGTAATAGTACGCCCAGTATTCTAATTTAATTTAATTCTAGGATCTAAAGGAGTCGGAGATGGGTTGTCATTATGATGACCATATTTATTGAGAAATTTCTCAATATAATGAGATTGTGTTAACACAAACTCCTCCAGTTTCCTTAGAATCTTAATTACTAATAAAACATCATCTTCTCCTAAATCTTTCATATCAAATTTTGAGGACATAAACTTCTTTGTTTCGTTCACAGATATATCGGACCCAATAATTAGCATATCATCAACGTATAAACATAATATAACATAATAGTTTTTATCTGATTTGCTATATATACATTTATCTGGATTATTGACTTTAAGTCCATATGAGAATGATACTTCATCAAACTTCCCATGCCATTACATGAGAGCTTACTTCAGGACCATAAAGAGATTTAACTAATTTGCTAACTTTTCTTTCTTGGCCAAGCAATATGAAACCTTTCGGTTGTTCCATGTATATCTCTTCTTCTAGATTACCATTTAGAAATGTTGTCTTTACATCCATTTAATGTATAATTAAATTATGTATGGATGTTAGCACTATCAAACAACATATAGAAGTAATGCTAGCAATGTGAGCATATATATCAAAATAATATACTCCTTGTCTTTGTTTTATAACCCTTTGCAACTAACCTGGCTTTAAATTTGTTAATGGATCCATCTGTATTCAATTTCCTCTTGAATACCCATTTACATTCTATTGGCTTAACACCAAGAGGTAAATCCATCAAAACCCATGTTTGGTTTGACAGAATTGAATTTCTTTCATCATTTATTGCCTCTTTCCAGAAATTTGCATCTCTGAAACTCATAGCATCAGAATAGTTTATAGGATCCTCATCGACTTTTATTTCATTTTAGTGATATTATGGATTTCATCCTTAGTGCCTTCGATAAGATATGTAATAAAGTCAAGACCAAAATTCTTTTCTAGTCTTGCTCTTTTACTTCTTCTCTGCTCTATATCTTCTTTAGGTACTGAGATTTCGTCGTTGTTTTGGTTAGAGATATAATCATCAAGAATATCTTTATTAGTCTCAGCATATTCTGGATTAAGTGATATTAATGGTTCATCACTATTTTGGTCTTGTGATATAAACTTATTTTCAAAAAACTCTACATCTACAGTAACTATAACTTCTAAAGTATCTAAAATAATGAATCTATAAGTACTACTATTTTGAGAATATCCTATAAAAGCATATTAAAAGTTCAATTTCATAACTTGGGTCTTTTAGGATTAGGTTTTCTGACATAAGCCAAACAACTCCAGATCTTAAGTTTTGATAAGTTTGGTTTCAGATTAAACCATAATTCATAAGGCGATACATCCTTTTATTTCAAAGGAACTATATTTAGAATGTAACAGGTTGACAGCATAACATTACCCCACAATGAATTTTGTAATTTAGAACTAATGAGCATTGCATTATCCTTTCTACCAATGTTCTATTTTTTCGTTCCATAACACCGTTTTCTCGTGGAGTATAAGGAGTCGTACATTGGTGAATCAAACCATGTTGTTTGAAAAATAAGGTGAATTCATTCAAAAAATGTTCACCGTCTCGGTCCGAATGTAACATTTTAATTTTAATTCCAAATTTTGTTCCCATTTCTACCTTGTAAATTTTAAATTTATCAAATACTGTGAGAAATGCGGATTATGGATCTTAAGGCTAGTATAAACACTAGAAGGGGTGAATAGTGTTTTAAGGAATTACTAATTCTTTTCGAGTTTATATTAATTTGAACACAAATGTATGCAATATTCAGACACAGATATGATCACAGATTCAAACACAGATGCAAATATAAAGTAAAAGCAGTAAAGGAAAGAACACACCGGATTTTATACTGGTTCGGAGTTACCCTACATCCAGTTCCGCACACAAGTACGGATTTCCTTTCAAATGCAATCTTTACAATTACAACCCTCGATTTCAAGGCCACGAGGTACACCACTCCAGATTCACAATCCTCTGGGTATAGATACTTGATTTCCCGGGCAACAAGTTCACCCAATTGATTTCCTAGTTTACAATCACACCTTTTCTCAGTTTATTGATTTCCAAGGCTACAATCACACCTTTTCTCACTTAATTGATTACAAAGAAGTCTATAACTCTGAATAGCACTGAGGTCTTGTTGAGATAGTGATAGAGAATCAAACCAGAAATGATCTAGTTAGATTCAATGGTGATTTCGGCAGAGTAATGGTAAGAATATATATAAAGAAACGTGGAAGAAGAAGAGTAGTGAAAACCAGAAAAATATTATTGAAAATTCGTTGAAAACATCCCCTATTTATAGAAGAACAACAACCATGTCCATTCGTGAAAGGTTATGGCGAACAGACACTTCTTTTGAAATTCAAAATTTTGAAACCAACTGCCACTATGTCGACATGGGTATCTTAGGTATGTCGACATCCCAAAGGAAATTTTGGTGATTTGTTTTTCTTTGAAAATTACTTCTATCTTATATTAAAACTATTTTAAACTTTATAAATATACTTAACTATAGTTAAAATACATAAGTAAATATAGAGAATAATATATATAAAATTTTACTGTAATTTTATATTTAAATCTAAGTATAAATATTAAATTTATTATTAAAGATAGTTTAAAACTAAGGATAATTTGATTTTGAAAATAAAGATTATTTTGAGGCTAAAAGTATTTAAAATCAGGATAGATGTTTTTGATTCTTTTTAAAAGGAAGGTTTTGAAATCATTTTGAAAACAAGATAATTTTGTAAAATCATTTGAATAAAAGTTAGCGGATACAAAACAATGTTCCACTAGATTTTTCGTAGGTTCCATCCTACTAAGGGTTCCATCCCTTTAATGGGCTCGAAGTGGATTCCATTCCACGACTAAATTGGATTTTAAGATGCCAGTGCTTTTCTAGGAGTTTTAACAAAATTCCTAATTAAATTACTTATTCTTGAAATCTTGAACTCTTGATAATCTTGATATTTTTGATACTCATGAGTCTTCAATCTTGATATCTTGAATCTCTATACTGTACAGTCTTCATTCTTGATACCTGCATGGTTAAATCATGCATATACATATATATCTAAACTATAATATTAGTATTTATATTTTATAATCTTATTCTAAGGTTGTTGTCATCAAAACCATCATCTCAAGGACTAACAAATACCTCCTTTTTGGTTTTCATTAGGTAAACATAAACATACCTTGAATAATCATCAATAAAAGTGACATAGTATTTATTTCCTCCTCATGTTGAATGACTTTTAAGATCACTAACATCTTTATATACTAAGTCAAGCAAACTAGTATTCCTTTCAATAGATCTAAAGGATTTTCGATGAATATTTACTTGAACACATATCCCATATTTATCAATAAATTCAAAATTGTAATCAGAAATTAATCCTAATTTATGCATAAATTTAAGGGAATTATAGTTAGCATAGCATGTCCTAACCTAGCATGCCACAAATTAAAGGAGTCAACAATATAAACAGAACTATCTTTTATTATACTCTTAATCATACCGTTACAAGAGTATCCCTGACCCACAAAACTGGCATTCTTTAACAAAGCTTATCAAACTCATATACCATCTTGAATCCTACCTTATTAAGGAGGTAGCCAAATACAAGATTCTTACAAATATCAGGTATATAAAATACATTGATCAAAGCAAGAACTTTTCCCGAGGTGAATGGTATTTCAATAGTGCCTTTTCCAATGACTTTGCTACGAGCCTTATTTGCCCCAGTAAATTCATTTTCTTCCCCGTTTGTTTCATCATAGGTTTTAAAAGGACTATGGTTCTTGCGTATATGTATTGTTGCTCTAGTGCCGAGCCACCAATCATTTTCTGTGCCATTAACAGAGTTTTCCTCTTGCACTACTGTAATTTTTTCTTCGACCACATTCACTTTTTGTTTCTTTCGTTGATGACAGTCACAGGCATAGTGGTCGGGCTTGTTACTAAAGAATAAACACCCTTCTTTTTGTCATTCTTTGCTTTTCTTTTCTTATTTTCATTCTTTGACTTTGATGGATGAATTTCTTCAACATTGTTGGCCTTGGAATGAAATTCAGTTTGTTGACTATCAATTTCTTCACGTTTACGTGAGTCTTCTTCTATGCGAAGATGACGTTGTAAAGCTTCTAAATCATAGTTCACTTCGGAATGTTTTAGTTTCTTTTTGTATTCATTCCAAGTGGAGGGAAGACCGGATATATTGACCCTGATTATGAATGATTCAGGAAGCTCTATTGGCATCTTTTAAGATGATTGACAATAAATAAAATCTCATTTACTTGTTCGATGATCATTTTATTATCATTCATCTTAAATTCCATAAAATTGCTAATAAGAAATTTCTTGTTACTTGCTTTGAAAATGTAGTATTTGTTCTCCAATACAGTCCATAACACCTTCGTAGTTTCCAAGCTTCGATGCACATTGTTGATGGATGTAGATAGTGCATTCAATATGTGTCCTCTACAAATGAAGTCATCCTCCTTTCACTTATGTCGTTTAGCTTTTAATTCAACGGTATCCGCTGGAGTTTCAGCCGGTAATTCTTCTAAGCCATCTTCTAGTATGTTGAATTTTTTTACAGTGATGAGAAAGAACTTCATCTTCTCTTGCCAACGTGTAAAATTTTCATCATCAAAACATTCTAGCCTTGTTAAATGTTGGTTCATGACTTGAAGTGCATTGTAGTTGCTTGGACCCTCCATTTGCTGAACTATTTTTGGAAAATTGTTGGAATATATTGTGGATACCATTGTCATACTTGTGACTTTGAGGATCTATTACAAATTCTTTCAGAAAATAGTTCAGCCCCATTGGGTACAAAAAGATTGTCGAACTATTTTCATTGGGATTCAATAAAGCCTTCTAACGATATTACTTGATTCAAAGTTTTTTACCACTTTGATCAAGCCAAGAACACAGTAGAAAAATATTTCTGATTGTTGCCAAGAATGGACAAAGAAAAATGTGTAATCACAAAATATGATAATTAAATGCGGGTTCTAATACTATTTATATAGATGATGTTTGGATGCGAAGTGAGGTCACTTCTCTTCAGAGAGACTGTTAGAAAAGCCACTAATTGGAGAGTAGCAGCTATTAGCAAGAGTTGCAACTCTTTAAATGGACATGGCTGTTCATAGCCATTGTTTACCATGCAATCAGTAGTACCACCGATCGACCGGTGGTATCCTACCGATCAACCAGTGGCACCGACTGATGCACAATAAACATTTGGAAATATACAATACCAAACACCCAATCTCTCAATAATTTTTCGACAAGTAGAAGCACTGCTATAAATTTTCATTGTCCAAAAGTTTTCATTTTCATATCTTTTATGTATCTACTTAATCCAAATACCTTCCTCTTTAAGATAGTTCCATGGATGTTTAATATATAACATCTTATAATTTTTTTAACCTAATGCTCCTCCTTTTTAATGTAAGCAGAATGTTTCTTATACAATTTTATTAATTTTTCCGCCAAAAGAAATTAGCAAATAAAAATTATATTTTCGAAATAATGCTATATTTTTGCTTTCATAGTCGTTCTTAGAAGAACAAAATCTCATACATTGTTAATTATATCAATTAAAGTGTCATTATCATCGCCAACATGGTTGGCTCAATTGGTTGTATCTTTGACTACGAGACTAAAGGTCACGAGTTCGATCTTCGAGATCGACATGTTTTGGCATTAGTGAACTATGTTAAAAACATGTCATTATCATCATATCTAAGAGAACAAGAAGATAAAGGGATTCCTAAAGAAGTGAAAAGTGGTATACATTCCTTAATGCCCAAGATCCCTTTTTGTCTTGCATTTTCAAAGCCTATCAAGGAAAATATCTACTTTCCCTTGATTTTCATTCAGCCCTACCACTTTTTTGACCAATGAGGAGAGTTTCTTTAGGTTCTTTGTTGCATTATATTTACATTAAAAAGGCTAAATTGTCCACATAAAATGAATGTGTGATCTTCAATTTAATCCGGAACATAGGCTTAACTTTTCCATGTTTTGTATGCCTATACATAAAATAAGATATTTTCCAAGATAACACATAATAAATAAAATGATAAAGGATTGTATTGCCTACTATATCTATTACTACATATGAAGCCATTAGGGTTCTCTTTGTAAGAACGGATAAAGTAGAGGTACTAATACACTCATAAATCAAGTTAATCAATCCCCAAGGAAACTTATATTTTCAAACATGTAACAAATGAATTCTCCAGTAATCCTATCATAACCCTTTTGGAGGTCTAATCCGAGACACATTTTGGAACCATTCACTTACCAAATTCTATTATTATTTCATGAGAGAGCATCTTGTATTTCATGAATTTTTCTTCCAAGATGAAATGGATTAGCTCTCAAATATTACAAAAGCCAACTAAGACTTCGTTATATTTCATAAAACTTTTGAAATGATTATAACACATTACAACAAGAAATAGGCCTGTAACCAATAATGAAAGTATGTGTCTCAACTTTAGGAATTGAATCTAAAAAAGTATGATTGAGTTTCCTTAATATTGTTTTGTAGCAAAGATCCCCATTATTACTTCATATAAATATTTCTTTAATCTCCGATAATGTATTTTAAAAAAATTAGTTATAAATCCATCTCATTTGGGTCTTTTGCCATCGTCAATTTCTAATGCTTATTTCTTAACTCCTTTCATTGAATGGCATTAGAAGTAAAGCATAGTTCTTTCCATTATAATCTTCTTACGTTGAAAGATAAGATTATACACGACAAATTATTCTTCTTCATTAGCATTATATATCGTAGTAATATAATCAATTGCATCATTTTCTATCTAAATATAACATCTTCATTATGGTTAATAAGAGATGAAATATTATTCATGTTTTTCCTTATAGTCATCTTTGCATACAAAAATTTGATGTTATCATTCCCTATAGAAAGATGGTCCAGTTTTGTCTTTTGGTTCATATTGCAATGATGTTTCTCTAATAGTTCTTTCTACTCCTATTTGTTATCGTTTGGTCAAAGAGCTCCTCATTGTTAGTGTTAACTAAAAATTTGGCCAACCTCGAAATTAGACTAAGGTGTTTCTATTAGCAAAGGTTACTTGCTGACGCTGGGCTTAAAAATGTAAAATGAGGAGTAAAACAATCAATTACAGTAAATAACATATGGTATAGGATGGTTCGGCAAAAGCTTGCCTACGTCCACTATGAAGATCTCTTACTATAATTATAGAGATTTACAAGAGAAAAATAAGAAATTTGGTACTTAAGCTTACAATGATACTAAACTTAAGATCTTACAAGGAGTTGTTTGCTATGAATGAGGATTCTAAGTATATAAATCAACCAATTTTTAATCTCTTTGATGTTGTATGACAAGGGGTATTTATAGCACTTGTGGTAGATCAATGAATGGCTAAGATCGTGCTACAAATAGGCGGGAATCATTCCCGATCATTGATTTGGTCACTTAGATGGATGGACGACAGCTGTAAAGGTAGTATGAATATGTGGTTGAGAAGAATGATGGCTAGAATTTCATATAGGATGCATGTTCTATGCTGATAAAGGCGACATGTTGTAGGAATAAGTATGCTTTTGGCAAAAAAGCTACACCAGTAGATGTACTAATTTATACTAGGTTGTATTTTTTTACGTCTAGCACACTTTTCTAGGCGGTAAGGCTGGAGAGAAGCTTCTTGCA
This sequence comes from Allium fistulosum, assembly GCA_030737815.1. Taxonomy (NCBI): domain Eukaryota; kingdom Viridiplantae; phylum Streptophyta; class Magnoliopsida; order Asparagales; family Amaryllidaceae; genus Allium; species Allium fistulosum. Next base: position 587,936,009 of record CM060907.1, on the reverse strand, counting down.
CAATGATGGTCGGCTACTTGTTATCAAAGCTTTTTGAGAATAAAGCTGAAAATGCTAAGGCTAGGATGTGAATGACTGGTTTGAGACATAGTGACGAGGCAGGCTACTTGGGACCGATCGTAGGCCGGCTGAAAGAGCTGGGTCGTAGAAGGGTAACCTTTGTGTTAGGTCAAGTTGGTTGTGTTGATAAGTGCCGGACTGAGCAAGACTTAGTGCTTGTAACAACGTACATTTTTTAATGATATGATATTTAATAATTAATTTAAACATTGAATCGTTGATTAATTGAAGGTCTAAATTTTGATTTCTAGCATACGGCCAAATTAGGACTCCAGACTACTTTTATTGAATCTAGATTGACGTTGCAAATCAAAATGAGTATAAAAATCATCATTTATGGAGTCATGGTATTTTTACGATTTCCGTATTGTTATATGTATGTTATAAAAATATTTTTGCGTATTCGAGTCCAGTAGGATTGTGATAAACGACTTGTGTTTTTGGGATGAGGACTCCATCATGAGACGCACAGTTGAAGAATTTTTGGAACCAGGTAATCCTATGGCCAAAACGATATCGAAATGAATGAATTATCATCCTGGAGCACTGTCTTGGATAGCGACGGAATTTATATAATCAGGATCGAAAAAGTGAGGTGATGTGCAATAACAAGTTTTGTGGTCATCCGATGCATCGTGTGATCGTATGAGCTAGAAACATGTATGGAATTAAATATATATATATATATAGTATTATATAAACTCCATCCACTCAAATATTTCTCTTTCTCTCATCTTCCTCCTCCTACAGTAAGTACGAACCATGGGCCGTCACCTTTCCCAAATTAAATCAAGAGCTTCGGTCAATGATAAATGACGAGCCAGATCCATTGAACTTGGGAAAAAGAGAGCTTCAAATCTATGTGGCCACTGATACATGCGCCATGAGTAGGTTGAGTTCGACCTACTCGACGAACTAGGGTTGAAATTCATTGGAGTTAGAGGAGTTTTAGGAAAAACGAAGTGCGCCATCATCTTTCTCTTGGCGCCACGCATTTACCAGCACTAACAGCGGGAAGTCCGATCAACTCTAGGGAGGTGCGGCATTTCTAAAGTCAAGAAAGGGAGCAGGCTGTGTGTTGGTTAGAGAGGCCGTGGTTGATGTGTTCAAGTCCGTTGCTGTAACACCCGAACCTCAATGAGCCCAAATTTCGATAAAAATTGAAACCCAAGTCCACCAAGCATGAATCATTGAATTTGGTACCTGTAATAAATATAAGCATATCAGAGATCAATCAAACTAAACTCACAATGGAAGAATTAATACCAGGATACAAATATTGATAGTGGCTACTACCTCAGAATTTATAGAATTCCTAGGACATTAATTGCCTTGTCAATACCGAGCATGAGAGAGAGAGAGAGAAAACTACACCATCAATCGATCATATCCAGCTCCATTGACCTGTCCCTCTAATCTATCATGTGGGTTGTAATGAGGAGGGGGTCAGAACAGCGTTCCGGTGATTGGAAAATCTATACACTGTCCACACATAAATATATACCGATAAGTTTCCATTTAATTGTTATGTCCCTTATTTAAGGTAAACCCAATTTGTTTACCATATGCATAGGATAGGTTATTACCCAAAATCTACATTACCTTTTCCAAAGGTATGACTTATGCTATTTAGCCACTTAATGCTTCCTAAATTGAAGTGGACCTCCTAGCATAGTCAATGATGCTTTATTGGTCCTAGCTACCAAGACTTTCAACCTCTATACATGGATTTCTAATATATAATTATCATTCTACTAATGTATCTATCACCCTTAAAAGTCTAGCTATGTGAAAGAAAGTACCCAAGCCACTTAATACCTTTATAACAAGGACTAGGCGGACTTTTGACCATTTAATACTTCGAGAGAGGCGGGTCCTCAAACAACCACTTGAAACTCTTAAACCCTCGAAGCAGGCCCCCATCATTTAGTACCTACCCTTAGGCGGACTCCCCAAAGGCACAATCTAGCTGATATTTCTTAGTCACTTAATACTTTTGTCACAGGTAGAGGCGAACCCTATGACTCTCACTTAAGACCTCAAACCCAAAGCGGACTATTCCCGTGACATCCTTTACAGCTCTTAACCGCATATACTAATATTTAATACTTTTCTAATTAAGGAAAGAGGGGGGCCCTCAAACAACCACTTAATATCTCAAATCCTTCAAGCAGGTCCTTCATTTATTTTCATGGGTCGACCATTTAATACATAGAGAAAGGCGGGTCCTCAAACAACCATTTAATACCTTCAAAACTCCCAAAGCAGGTCCTTCACTTCATGACCTATACTTACAATGACATCTTACATTAGTTCGACTATTTGTAGGAACTGGTAGCTAGATTAGCCGGGCAGACTTACCCTATAGAATTTGAGACCAACCTCACGTCATTGCCAAGTAATTATCATAGGGGATATCCCTATGACTTACATATTTACCACACTCTTATACACACACACATACATCCAACCTTGTCAATTGATTAGGCTATATAAGAATTCCTTACTATTTTTCCTTAATTGTCATTTATTCGATATCTATAGTTGGAAATATCTCACATCAGTAATAAGTGTGTACAACCGCTGGTTGCCTTTGAGTGAAGGGCATACTTCTGTTGTGAAAATCTACTGACCTCGCATTTCCAACCCACTAAGTCCAATTAATTAACCTAAGCTTATTATTATTTTATTTTTAAGCCATACCATCCTAGGTTTATTATTCAAATTTATTTATTATTCCAAGTTAAACATTAGACTTAGCTTATTAATACCTTTTTGTTGTTTAAGGCAATATATGTAACACCCCACCTCTATACCTTACTATCCAAGAGTATTACAGAGTAAAACTGTCAGATAATATGGAGAATGAGGCTATATAGGGTACCCATGTAAATATACCCTTGGACTAACACCGGTACATATTAAAACATCGAGTATATAACTCACATTTACGTACACAGTATCGGTATAAAGCAATAGACATGTGTGCCTCCAGGACAGAACAATACATAATACACAGTACAACATAGGGAACATAGAGTCAATCGCAGCTATAACATATAATATAAATACATTAATGTTATATAATACAATTCATATGTCAAATATATATATACATATAATGAAAAACAAATATCATGTTATAATCCTAATATAAAACTCTTCTGAGCCCAATGAAATACATGTCAGTCAAGTCATCTCTGTACCTAAAATGTCTCGGACTGACCCGAGCATTATAAAATAATACACAGGTCAGACTATGTCTAATCAAGGATCATAAGATGGTGATATTATATAAACAAGGAATACTATGATATCACTATTAAAGATACACAATACATCAGACGACATATCAAAATATATATACATGTAAAATAATCCTCAAGGCATTAAATTATCTAAACATCTCAAATCCATATAATGATGTCATCACCCATTTAAAACATATCAAATCAAAATTCATGTAAAACATCGAATGGGTGAATCAAACAAATCTTGAGATTGCTATCAAATCTAGAAATAATCATCAATGAGACATCCTCAAGTGAAGTTGGGCGGTAATAAAACAATACCACTATCTCATTCAATCTTATATTATAAAATACAATATCAAATCAATAGAATCAATAAGGAAGATTTGAGCCAGCTCATAACAATATCCAAATATAATCAATAACAATTAGGTCGTCTACCTGAGAAGCATACGGTGTTGACCATACTCTAGACACAGTCTCAAGTATAATCTCATACATACATAATATATGTCTATCTACTACCCACATACATACACATATTCCGAAATCAAATGGAAGACTGACATCATATCTGTTTGCTCCAGGAGCCACATGTGGTCCATATGACACGATTGCTACATTCATCAGTTACCATTACCTCTCCCCTCTCGGTATCGTGACAATGGTCCACCATAGGCTCGGTAACGCGTAGCCTCTTCGGCCATGACTACCGACATGTGCCCCAATGGTAACTGGCTGTTGGCGTATGCGACACAAGGGGCAACCAACTACCAATCTCGCGATGCGCATCGAATATCATAAACAATAATGGTGTCGTGGATCTAGGGAGCAACCCCATGATCAAACCGCCAGGGTGGATACTGGCCAATTTAGTTCACTCCCGAAACATAAAGGGAGTCGGACTAAAGTAGACAGACATATAATGTACACAAACTATGTAGCTAACTAGTAACCCCCATACATGCTCACCGCAGCGAGTCACATGCATCATACACAACATACCCCCATATGAGTGTCATCCACGAGCAAAGAATAACTGAATAAATAACATAATGGTGTCTCATACCATCGCGTGTTACTAGTCCATTTATTTAGTGCTCATACAACACACTCGCCCTTCTTTATTCTATATAACGAGTCCAAAGAATAACCGAAAAAGTGTTACCGAAAGTCTCATACCAGACGGTATCACTAAACTGTTTATTCTAATTTCTCATCACACAAAATATAACAATAGATTAAACAAAAAGATGTCATCACCGTGTCATATCAAAACACTAATCAAATCAATGTCAACGGTGAATCATTTATTTGATCATTTTATAATTAAATAAGGAATAATATTAGATTAGAAATATTTAATAAAGAAATGTCTACAACATAAAATTATATATATATATATATATATATATATATATATAATAAATATAAAGATATGGAAATTAAACATATTCTAAGATTAAATAAATAATTTATTAACAAAACTTAATATATTCAATATTTTCTTACTCCATTATAAATTTAAATAATTATTGAACAAGAAAAGAATTATCAAATTAGTAACGTAAAAGTAGATGATGTCAAATGAATAAATATTTATATTTAATAACAGACAAGTATGTATATATATAAGAAATCACTTTGAACACTTTTATCTTATAAAAGTAAACATTTAGAAATGAACTGTAATATACATAACAGGATTACTAGAATTTATAAAAGTAAACACTTAGAAATGAACAGTAAGAATATTGGTTTCGAAATATACAACTATTGTTAGAATGCATGAAGTAGTACAAACTTCTCTATATAAGATACATACACACGAAAATATATATTAAAGAAAATAATGTAAAAAAAAACCAAAAGCAAAACACAGGACAACAAAACACAAAACCCATACAAAAAAACACACATCTATATATACAAACTCACCACCCGATTGTACATATATAAAAGTTTATGGCAGCAGGTACAAGTTCATGCGCATAGATATGTATAAATATCCACCCAACAACATACTTTCTTTCAGTGGCGGAGGGAGCTTCCAAGCTTAGCTAGGGCCAAATTGAGCTGCTTTTGATATCTTTGGCCCAAATTGTATTGATTTGCCTTCAGCTAGGGCGGGAGCTTGGATTCAGCTAGGGCAAGTGGCCACACTACAAGTGAAACGACTCTTTCCAACGGCGGTAAGCCGTTGGAGGCCGTTGAAAATGCCGTTGGTATACGTTTCAACGGCTTCCAACGACTTCCAACGGCACCAACGGGGTTATACCAACGACTTCCAACGGCAAGTTTGCCAACGTGGCAAATCCTGTTGACCAAACTGCCATTGGAAATCCGTTGGAATGCGTTGGAATTTGCCGTTGGAAGCCGTTGGAAGTGAATGACCAATGTGCCGTTGGTCGCCGTTGGAAGCCGTTGGAAATCTGGGTATATTTTTTTAAATAAAACCAGCAGTGCTTGCTTCCAGCCACACACAACCACAATTATATCAAAACAGCTCCATTTCGAGCATATATATATAACAACTATATCAAAACATATCCAAACATATAGATATAACCAAATCATGCATATATTTCAACATAAACCAATATCCAAACATAACCAACATCAAAAAATCCAAACCAACATCCACAACCAAACCATCAGAATGTATCAAATCCAAATATACACAGAAACCATCAGAATGTATCAAATTCTCGCCAACTCCAAAATATACATACCAATAACAAAACATACCTAAATCACTCCGCACTAGAACCACCAGATGAAGGAGGCTGTCCATACTGTGCGATGAACTCCGCCATACGCCGGTTCATCTCCTCCATCCTTGCTTCATGCAGCAAACTGCGTTCCCGCATCTCAGCAAGCTCGGCTCGTAGCTGCGCAATCTCTTCCTTATCTTGAGCCTTTTGATATTCTATATGGGTTGTCTGAGCCTGTAAACAAATTTAAATTATCAACTACACTAAAAAAATTAGTATTAAAATAATTCCAAATTAACTAACCTATATATATTCACTAACAAATTCATAAAACAAACTACAGATATGGAAGCGTCTGCCACGGGTATAAGGATAGTTCAAAATATGAATGGAATACACTAGTATAAGGATATTTACTAACTTAAAATTTAACTTAAAATTACCGATTGGCTTCCATATCTGTAGCGTCTGCCGCGGGTCACTGGATCCATGATAGACTCAAAAATGGCGTCCTCCTCATCGGGGGTCAAGTGAGCTCGTCCCGTATTCTCAAGTAAGGCTGTCCGCGCTTCCTGAACTTTTGCTGTCATGCAAAATATAATTGAATTTAGTTAACGTTATTTCAATTAACTTGTAAGTTTTAGTTACTTATGTTATACTTACATAGGAAACACGCGCTTTGTCATCGTGGTCCCAAGAGTAAGAAACTGCGCCGGAATCATCGACCTGAGTCAAGGCATGTGTATGGATAAACACATCCCAATAACTAACAGCCCCCCTCCCCCCCGCGTTGTCTCTCCTAAAATATGCACATATAATTATACATTATTTATTTTTTAACAAATTAAAACTTAAAATAATTAACTATTTATCTTATTTAATAATTATACCAAATCTTCCCGGTGATGCTGGAAAGACTTGGAACCACCGCGATGTGTAACGGGTTTCTTGCTCCTGTTTGCAGAATTCCTCTCGGACTGCCTCTGCAAATTTAAATTGAAAACAAAAATTGTTTTGACAGTTTTAATTATTTATATATTATTTGCCTCAAACAATTTAAATAAATATATGATAGATTTACCACAAAATCCTCGTTGCTCCACCAGGTGGCGAACTCATCAAAGATAGCTTCAATGAGGCCTCTTTTCTGATGTTTTGATGCTGTTTATTGTTTCACGATAATTTTTTGTAATTTTGCTGCTCCAATGGCACCGGACAACAGAAACATCAGAATCGGCCAAGTCCACTTCCCCCTGCATGTTTGAAAAAATATGAGTTATACAGTTGCTACAAATAGTGCAAACATGAATTGACATAATGTACATGACTACATAATGCAATAATTGGTATACGACACATACCAAAAAGTCCTGCCAGATAGCCTCCCGCACCCCCTCTGGTATCGCAGTCCACCTCGGCCAACACGAGGTCATACGAGCCATATACGCCCGTCGCGAGATCGTGAGCACTATGTTGGAAGGCTCCAACGTAAACCCACCGCTGTGTAAAACAGGAAAAAAACATTTAATATTCCGTTACTACTATATATATTTTATAAAAGATTGTATGGAATAAAATTTAATTTTGAAACTTTATACTTACCTGCCATCGGCTTTGAGTTTCAGCCATACCGTAGGCCAAACACCCGACTGTGAAGGACCAGCATCATCACCTCTCTATGAGCTGGAAGATCCGGAGTGTGAACGTCTGCATCCCGACATACCTATATGAAATCATAGTATAAAGAAAAGCAAGAGTAACATTGATTAATTTAGTATGCAAATGGTGTCAGAATAATGAACATGGCGTAACATACATGAGATTATGTGATACATATTATATAAAATTACTTTGGAAACAGAAAAATGAAAAAAATTACCTTCTCAAAATATTGATTAGTGATCAATCCTCATCGCTTTCGGATTCAGACTCTTCTTCGCACTCTATATTTTGTTCCTCTATACTCTCAAATGCTTCAAATAATGCATTTGATTCATCGTTTAGAGGTCCAAAATCTATTTGATCGTCGGTTACTATTATTCCTCTATTTTCCTCGATATCTGCTTGGTAAGCTTGTCGTTCAGGAATATTCCGTCCATTAAATGTAAACCTTGGTTTGGTTTTAAAAACAGCCGACCAATCTATTATATCTCTTCTTAAAGATGGGTAAGGAGCATAATAAACTTGAAGAGCTTGTTTGGCAAGTACAAAAGGATCGTACTTATAATACCTCGAAGTATGTTTTATTTCTATAAGATTATATTTTGGATCCACGTTTATTCCAGAACTTGGAACGTTGCTGAACCAATTGCATTTAAACAAAAATACTTCTTCTACGGGTCGGGTGAAATATGTCAACTGCAAAATCTGGGTCAACACGCCATAAAAGTCATTTATGTGATCATTTGGATCATCACTACCTTTGACAAATACACCATTATTGTTAGTTGATTTTTCGGCACCGTATTCTTTGGTATTAAATTTATATCCGTTGACAAAGAATATTGGATATGTCTCGACTATCCTTTTTGGTCCCAAAGCTAAATGTTTCAATCCTTCATCTACAACACAATTTGTTGTATCAAAAACGTAGTTAGAAAACCAAGCAGCAATTTTTTTACCGATATCGTCGTTTGGATGTTGTGATTCGTAAATACTGCAATTATAGAACAAATGTTGCATTATGATTAAAATACATGTGTGCATATTTGTGTATACATATGTGTAGATGATATGCATGTGTAGACATATGTGTATATATATATTACCTAATAAATGGTGCAACTTCGGCACAGTTGAGAAGAATGTACGTGTGTGCTACTTGATAATCTCTATCATGCAACCATACTTCCACACATTTACCAGCATGCCGACCAGTTTTTTTAAAAATAGATAAAGTCGCTTGATAATCATCTTCATCAATGTCTTCATCATTACGCGTAGCACTTTCAAATGATATGTTCACATGGTCGCTGAAATAGTGAGAGAAAAAAAAACGAAGCTTCTTCTTCGATGTACGATTTGCAAATCGAACCTTCAACTCGAGCTTTCTGTCTCACTTTTTTCTTTAGATGATTTAAATACCTAACAAAAATTATTTTAAATTAATTTTTTATACATTTAATTAAACCAATATGTAATAAACTAAATATTAATATACCTTTCAAATAGATACATCCATCCATATTGCACAGGCCCTCGAAGACGTGCTTCAAATGGAAGATGAATAGATAAATGCTCCATAACATTGAAAAAACCTAGAGGAAATATTTTTTCCAGTTTGCAAAGCAATATCAAGATTTCTTCCTCAAGTTTACATAGACGATCAACTTTTAATGTAGTTGAACAAATCTCTTTATAAAACAGACTAAGTTCTGTTACAACAGTCCAAACTTTTACGGGCAACAGTTCTTTAAAAGCGACGGGTAATAAATTTTCCATCATAACATGACAATCATGACTTTTCATCCCGCTAAGTTTATTGTTCTTATAGTCAACACATCTACGAAGATTAGAAGTTATGTCATCTGGGAATCTTAATCCTTCCACCCATTTTAAAAGTAATTTAACTTGATTATTGTCTAGCTCATAGCAAGCTTTTGGCTTTTTTGTGTCATTTGGTTTTATATGAAGCTCAGGACGATTACATATTACTTCGATATCACGTCTTGATTTCAAATCATCTTTCGTCTTCCCTTTAACATTCAAAATTGTATTAAACAGATTATCAAACACGTTTTTCTCATTATGCATCACGTCAATATTATGACGAATCAAGAGATTTTTCCAATAAGGCAATTCTCAAAATATGCTCTGTTTGCACCAGTTATGAATCGATGATTTATCTTGAATTTCAATTTGTTCTCTGGTTTCATGTATCTTTGGATAATCCTTTACAAGTTCATAAATTTCTTCGCTTGACCAAACCGTAGGTGGTCTCAAAGTTTCATGTCTATTAGCTGTAAAGTTTTTTTATCTCTTCGAAAAGGATGATTAACATGAAGAAAACATCGATGACAGTCAAACCACGAAACTTTCTTTCCATGAGGTAAAAAAATTGCTCGTGTTTCTTCCATGCAATAAGGACAAGCTAGACGACCGGCCGTACTCCAACCTGAAAGCATTGCATATGCAGGAAAATCGTTGATTGTCCACAATAAAGAAGCATACATGTGAAAGTTCTTTTTTTGGAAAATATCATATGTCTCTACTCCATCGTACCACAATTTTTTTAATTCATCAATCAATGGTTGTAAATAAACATCGATTCTTGTGCCAGATCATCGGGACCAGGGACGACAACTGTAAGAAACATATATGGAGTTTTCATACACATCCAAGGAGGTAAATTATTAGGTGTGACAATTATAGGCCATGACGAATATTTCGAACCAAATTGAGAGAATGGAGAAAATCCATCCGTACATAAACCAAGTCTAACATTACGAATTTCGGACGCAAAATCAGGATATTTCTAGTCAAAATGCTTCCATGCTTCCCTATCAGCTGGATGTGTTAACGTACATTCTTCCTGTGTTCTCACACCATGCCATCTCATATGTTGCGCAGTTATAGAAGATGCATATAACCTTTGAAGTCTAGGAGTAATTGGTAAATAATGCATACACTTATACGGGACTTCCTTTCCCTTTTTCTTTTTTGGTTTGTATCTTTTCTGATTACATATTTTACAATTTCTAAGGTTGATATCTTCTTTTCAAAACAACATGCAACCCTTTAGACATGTATCTATTTTTTGATACGGTAAACCGAAAGCCGACATCAGTTTTTTTACTTCGTAATGATTTTCGCACATTAGATTATTAGGAGGCATATGTCGTTTCGCAGCTTGTACAACAGCCGTAAATCCAGATTTTGTGAGGTTGTATTTGGATTTCATCGCAATGTATTCAGCAGTTACTGATAATTGGGTTCCGCTTGTGCAGCCTTCCCAAAGGGTTTTTTTGCGGCATCTAACAAATCATATATTTTTTTTGCCCCAATATTTGATTCTTCTTCAGCATTACCATCGTCATCAGTTAATTGAGGAACATGAAACATTGAACGTGCAGCATCTTCAACCATATGTTCTACAAGATTTGTCGTACCAATTTCATTACTCACCACCTCCTCATCTTGTACGGGATTAGATGCTAACTGTTCCCCATGACGATCCCAAATCAAATAGTTCGATACGAAACCGTACTGACGCAAATGAACTCTAACCATTTGTGGTATCAAATGCTTTAACAGTTTGCATTTACTATATGAACAATGGATTTCTTTGTAGTTTCTGTTATTACGTAAAGCAAAATCCATAAATACGCTAACACCATTATTAAAATGTTCACTTGTTGAGCCTTCAGTATCGACCCTTCGTTTTTTGTACATCCAGCTCCGATCAGTAAAATAATTGTCCATTTACCTACGTATATAATTAAAAGGTACGATATAAATTTACATTGACATTTTTATTAAAACAATTTTATAAACATTCTTCTTGTTTTTGTTATATCTGTTAAAATAATACTTAAAGCTTATTTTGAAATGAATATTATATTCTATTTAAACAATTTTATTAGCGAATTTGATATTAATTGATCATTGACACTTTGTTGATGGGTCATCCTACCTTCCATTACAAATACAATAACGTAATTAAATCGCATAAATCATTTCAATTTAAACGATTCAACAAAATTTCGACAGCACTTCGCTTTAGTTCATTGAACAGTACACAATTGCGTGTACACAGGGAACATAAAGAGAAGCGCTGCCGAAATTTTGCGAACCGTTTAAACTGAAATGATTTACGAGATTTAATTACGTTATTGTTTTTGTAACTTGTCCAATACAGGGACAAATCCAACAAATACTGTATACGATGAATATAGATGTCCGTTCTATTAAAAAAACGAATATCCACACAACGATCATATACAATACTTATTAGACGGGGCCAAAAACACTCTAAGGGTTTAAATTTTAAAATTAGCGATACAAAAATTTAAATTTTATTTTCATAAAATTTAAACTTTTATATTAATAAACAATATGTTGAATCAACACATATATAATGATTTTTTCCTAAAACAAAAAAAATCCAATGTGTGTGCGCAACGTATAAAATAAACAAACAATGTTATACATATAATCGCATCACAAATCACATCCAGTCATGCACAAAATGTATCACGTATATATCGTATCATAACATGTCAAAAGTGAACAATTTATAGGTCAATATCATCACTTTCTACGTACGATTTTACGCAATTCAATCACCAATATAATAACAAGTGAGGTTCATGCTTAGGTTAGTAACAATTATTAAGTTTGACACTAATTTAATAATAAACCTAATTTAACAAATCATAGTTAAACATGCAATAATTAATTTAATAATAATAATTAAGGTCCAATACACTACACTACACAAACAATAGCACAATACATCAAAAATTACCAATTTAACCTAAAATTAAAAATTTAACAAAATTAGGGTTTTAGCAAATAATACCTGATTTTGGAGGTTGTGAAGCTTGCAAACGAAGATGGGGATGCTAGAAAGTGTAGAAGAGGATAAAATGGGATTGGAAATTTTTTAGGATGGAAAAATTGGGGTTTATGGGTTATTTTTCGTGTGGAATTGGAATGGGGAAAAAGAAGATTGAGCTGCAGGTAAGTCGCGGATTTTCAACGGCGAGCAACGGCCGCCAACGGCAATATTCCAACGGCATGTGTTTTTTGTTATTAAAAAATTCCGAGAAAAAGCTTGCAGTTGCTCGCCGTTGGTCAAAGGCCGTTGGCGGCCGTTTGGCCCCCCCCCCTGCTATAAACAGTAATTCTTGTAGTGCCAGATTTGGGGATTTTTTGCCAGGTTTGAGAATTTTGAGCTAGGACAGTGGCCCTAGTTGGGAGAAGAATGGCTCCGCCTCTGCTTTCTTTACTATATAACATGTAACAAATATTCTAACCTAATAACGAGAATCATTCATGCAACATAGTTCAGTACCTAACGAAATACACATGAACTCTTCATTTCATTTTTAGCAAAATAAGAATGCATAGGATAACTCTAGTAGAAGTAACATGCATATATATTAGAGTTTGAATATAGATTTGGCCTTGTTAATTTAAATATAAAATTATATATGTGCCAACTATAAGGCACTGGAGCTTCATATTTAAACGAATGCAACTTATTTATAAGCTCTATAATAAATAGGTTGAACAAGATAAATATAACAACAGCTCAAACAAAAATGTATAAACTGACTTGTATATGGCTACCTAGATTAGCAAGTTGGAACAAATATATATATATATATATATATATATATATATATATATATATAACAATGTTTTTATAACCGAACCGTGAATCAAACCGTGAGGACTCAGGGTTTGAGGTTTCGAGGGTTCGACCGGTCGAACCGTAAAAAACCGCACATACTCTTTTTTGAAAATTAATACATTTAGATGCAACGTATCAATCTTAAGTACACGATAAACCAACATCTTCAATAAAAATATACGATATTAATTCATAATTCACACATTAATTCTAATATGAAAAATTAAACAAAATTTGTTACACTAGCTGCACTAATTATGAATATAAAATGGGTGAAGATTCGAAAACATATTTTGAAACGAAGAAATTGCGTATATGGGAAGGTTCAACCGGGTTCAAATGAATAGTTAAACCGCAAATTCAAAGGTCGAACTGAGGTTTTTGCATGAATGGGGTTTGATTGAGTTCTCAGCCTTTGACCCCAACAGCTCAAGGTTATTCGTGGTTCAACCGCGGCAGGGTCGGGTTATGAAAACTATATATGCATAATAGTCTAGTATACACCTTGTGAAGTTTCTAGTGCCATTGTACAAACTTATTTTTCATACTTTATTTCTTTCTTTTTTCTGTCTCAGAAAATAAAGAAAGAAGGAAAGCAAGCTATAATGTGTTCGGCAATGATGTATTTCATTGTAAACATGTCAAAATTGTTTTCATACTTATCCCCACACTCTTGTTTTACACACGTACAATGGATATATATGCAGCACAAAAAAACCCATACTTTGTATCCAAGCAAAGAAGAAGAAGAAGAAGAAGAAGATGGTGAACATAGATATGAGGCCAATGATAATATTAGTGCCATATCCAGCACAAGGACATGTAACACCAATGTTACACCTAGCAACTGCACTGTCCAGTCGTGGTTTCCAACCTGTAGTAGCAGTTCCAGACTTCATATATCATCATCTCTCATCTCAAACTCATGCATTTGGTACTAATATATATTATATTCAAATCTATAATAAGCAATCTTAAAGAGGGGAGTATGGACTTTTTCTCCATCGATCAAGCAATGGAGAATCATATGCCTGAAGAGTTCAATTGCATACTGAAAGAGCCGGGGTTCAAAGGAAGAATAGATTGTGTGGTGGTAGATTTATTAGCTTCATGGGCTATTGGAGTTGCAGAAAGAAATGGTATCAAAAGTTTCTGGATTTTTGCCTGCTATGCTTAACACTTACAGAGTTATTTATGCTATCCCCGAGCTCATACAGAGAGGTCTCATCTCTGATTCGGGTACAATACATAGCAGTTTAAGTATCCATATCATATAAGCATTGGCACATGTATATTTATAGTCGTGGTCAACATGTTCATTAAATAACATTGTTTGAATTTGTTTGATAACAGGTAGACCACTTTATGAAGAAGAAGTTATAGCAACAAAACTCAAGCATAGCATAAAAGACTTACCATGGTTAGTCGGAGACACTGCCTCCCAAAAATCAAGGTTTAAGTTTTGGCTGCGTACAATGAGCCGAACTTACACTCTTTCCTCACTCCTAGTCAACTCATTTGCTAATGAATACTTGGACGAGTCATCCATAAACGGGCTGCAAATCTTTCATATAGGCCCACTCCTATTGAACAACCATCCCCAGATCGACGGCAGTACAGATTGCATCAAGTGGCTGAACAAGCAAGATCGGAACACGGTCATATACATGTCCGTTGGCACATGGGTGGGATCCATCGGTCAGGAGAAGATCACTGAGCTAGCACTGGGGCTGGAGGGAAGTAACAGGCCGTTCATCTGGGCCCTTAAGGACGACCCTGAATGGAGAAGCGGGCTACCGAAAGGGTTTGTGGATCGGGTTAAGGGACGTGGGAAGATAGTGGGCTGGACCCCGCAGGAGGCGGTGCTTGGGCATGATGCTGTTGGGTGTTACGTGACGCACTGCAGTTGGAACTCGACGATGGAGGGGATAAAGCATGGGAAGAGGATGGTGTGCTATCCGGTGTCTGGCGATCAGTTTTTGAACTGTGATTTTATTGTGAAGGTGTAGGGGATTGGGGTTAGGGTTAAGGGATTTGGAAGGAGGGATGTTGAAGAGAGCGTTGAGGATGTTATGGAGGGTGACATGGGGAAGGTTGTTCAGGGTAGGGTTTTGAAGTTGAAGGAGAGGGTTATGTGACTTGAGGGGAGGTTGAAGGCTAAGGAAAGCCTTCACTTGTTTTTGCATGCACTCAAGAAGCACTAAGCAAATTATAATTATTAGATGATAAAATATGTATATTCTTTGAAGTTTGAAGTATGCGACATGGGTTCCTATTATATAGTATCAGTAGCTTTAGGAAACAAATGATCAAACAAGAGACTAAGGTACAGGACTCGCAGCAATGCAAAGTTAGATGCATAAAACTTGACATCAACAGAGCATGTTTGGGATAAACAGCCTTCTTCTCGAATAATGCATATATTCACAACCCACTAAAAAAAATATACTGTCATACTCACGCATATTAGTTTGAAGGCAGCAGCAGTAGAGGTTCAAAATATATATATACATATCACCCACCAAAAATATAACTCACACATACACTACATAAATGCAGGCTACAGGAATGCAAATGAAAAAAAACATCACCTTTTGCGAGAAGTTGAGGCGCACGCATACACTGCAAAACCCTCACACTCCATAATATCATCCATTCACTCTCGCACTCGCCAAAGAAAATACACACATGCACCTGGAATATTTTTGTTCCAAGTTCATCGCCGAAGTGAGAGAATGTGAGATTGAAAGAGTAAAAGAAACAGAGGTATGTACACTTGTATACATAAATTCACACACACCCCTATCCACATATGTGCTTGTATGAAAGGTATGTAAAGGCGAAAATGTTTGCCTGCTACAGGCGACACATCGCTTCGTTCAACCATTCAACTCAAAGCATGATGTGCATACTCAAATCATTAGGAGCAAACTCAATTTTATGAAATATTGGCCACACCATAGTTTCGTGAGTAGAGATTACTCACCAGTAAGTTGCATCTCATTCTTCTTCTGCTTTTCTGTTCTAACACACACGTACAAAGCACAGCTCCACCATAGTCGCATATAAATAAGGAGATACCGATATTCAAAATTTGCTAATTTATATTAATTAGGATTTTAGAGTGGAGATGGAGGGAGTTTTTATGCGTGAGCTTCCAAAGAAAGGAAGACGACAGTGGATAAGATTCTTTGAAAATATCTGATGAAGAGGAGATATCGCCTCCAAGTAAATATGCTTTAGGAAAATCATCCCAAAAAGAAAGTAAGATAGTATTTGTACAAAGAAAGAAAAAGATATGTCTAGAAATTGATTTGGGCTTGGGGTTATTTGGGCTTGGGCTTCTAATATAACGATGAGGTGAATATATAAGTATATAAAAACATATACTTGTATAAATTTTCTTTTATTTATAAAACCGATTTCTATTTAGTTTAAATGAATTCAAGCTTCCATAAAATATATTTTTTCTCAACTACTATTTTATTTCAATTACATTACTTTTATAAACTATTGTTTACATTCTTTTAACTTACTAAATTTGAATGTCTTCTTTCCGCGATCAAAGTCTAAAACTTATTCATCAAATAAATCACAAAATTCCAAATAATTAATTAAATTGCTATAATTAACTACCCCTTAAAAGCCGGGTTGTTACAATATATCTACCTTAAATATTCCATTACTAACCAATTCACTTTTTAATTACATATCCATAAATATCAACTTGTCTAAGATAAATGAATATCATCTAAAGAACATTTCCTAAGTCGTTTATATGTTTACTAATATTAATCCAATTAGCAATCTTTTTAACTATTTCATAGTTGTTAATTCAACTTCTTTATTTATCGGTCCCATTAATCCATTTACCATATCAAATTATTGCAACTCCCATATTAATTTCCATGTATTTCCCATTTATTTGAGTTACAATCCTTTTAAATTCCTTTCTCATTAGTTAGTTTTCCTAAACGCGAATATTACATGTAAGCATCGTCATTAATTAATTTTTATTTTAATTATTATAAGCGCAGTAAATTACGTACAAATATCTACTTTTATCAAATATATTCTAGTTATACTTCTTCACTAGAATATTCTTTTCCACGTTCGATTGTTGAATCATATCTAAAAAGATTATCCGCTATAATTTCCAAAAATTAATCCAAAATAAAAGATTACATCGCTTGAAATTACAAGGAATATTCATTTTTTCATGAAAATAGACAATGTAAACCATAATGAATTCATACTTTACACATCTCTTTCTCGTTTTATTTGCATCTATTTCTTATTAGATCAAACACTGTATTTTTCTAAAAGGGAAAGAAATCAAACTAATTTACAAATATTAGACGGATCTAAATTTCAATAATCCAAACATAGAAAAGTTACATTCCAACAAGATTAGGGTAATGATCCAAATTCATAACATTATTATACAACCTATTTTCAAATCTGGATTAAATTTCATTCAAATCAACATTCTAAATTCATGCTTTTGGGACTGATTTCCAGATCAGGTTGTAAACAATTCTAAATCAATTCATAAACATGAATATGTAGGCGATATTTATTTAATTCAGGTTATATTCAATTTGTTGCCTACAACTCATATACAATTATTCAGTTAAGCATAATAATCAAATAAACATCAACGGGATAATTTTCATATTATAATAATTTATAAATTTCCACTCACTTTGAAAAAATGCTCAAAATCTCCAGACCTGAAGTAGAACCTTTCATTCAACTCCATCTCTTTTAAATCCTTGAAATATGTATAAAAAGGGGAATATACATAAGTTAGGATTTCAGATTTGAGAAGAGATTTGGTTTGGAAGGGAATAAAAATAAAAATATGAATATATGAATGTAGATTTACCTCGAATACACGTATTGTAGGTTGATTCTCTTCCTTTTCTTTCTAATTTAGGTTCTTCTCCAATTTGTATATGTATATATATAGATATTTTATAATTTTATAAAAGTAGCGGGGAAGAGAAATAGTAGAGCTTCGCTATTTTTTTCAAAAAAAATTCTAAGAAGAAAGGAAAGGGTAGGCCTGAATTTATAGGTGCTAGAATCAATCAAAGCCGCACGATTAGATATACTAAATTCGGGCCGTCGGGACCTGTGCAAACCCTAGCCGCCACATGCCCAATGGTCGACCGCCTATGGATCACCGGCCGACTACTAGTGGTCGACCAGTCCCAATAGTGGGTCGGCCTGTGGGTCTGGACGATTAATTATAAATGTTAATTAGTTATATCAAATTATTTTCATTCCGAATTCGTTTTTCGTCCATAACTTCTTCGTTTGGACTTCGATTGTGACGACCGCCCTACACCACCCACATAAAATGACCTAAAAGAGTGCTATAAATGTGCCAGGCTGATGTGAGACGATCATCAAGGTTGAAATTTTAAGTAGAAAACCTGTTGCATATCTCATAGCGCATGGATAAAATATAATATAGAAAATATACAACAGAAATATAGTGAGACGTAATAAATGAAAGATAATATCTCCACTAGAACATCATGAGTTACGGTACAAATGTCATAATATCTCGGTACAACATTTCCCCACTACATCCCTCAGAGTATATAACAACAAACAGCGGAAATTAGAAATATAGAGTAATACGACATAGTTCCTCCAAGCTCGTCTTCGTACAACAACTGCGACTCCAAACCTATCATCTAGTCTACTCATTAAAAAGTACCCAAGATGATAAGAGGAAACATAAAACCTTGGGCCAGACAACAGCCTGGTGTGAGCGGTAAATGACTATCAAAATCTATACTTGAAAATATGGTACTAGACAGGTACGCAAAACCATACCTGACCTGTCCCTGCAACCAAAGAGTTAGCGCATAATAATAAGATATAATATGCCACTTAAAATAAACAACAATAGGATACTGTAATAGTACAGGATAGAAGAATCTAAGCAGCCTCCTCCATTAGCCCTATTCCCAATCCCTTCTCCAGCATTCCTATAGATGATAGCCTACCCAAAAGTAGACATAGCAATCATAGAAACCATAGAATCCAGAACCTAGATATCATCTTCTAAAGCCTTGAACATATGATAACTCGTATGGCCCCGTCCTCGCTTTTCTAGAGACTAATGAAAATCCCGGTTCTTGATCGTGTTTAACGTACTCACCGGTTAAACACCCCGCACGATTCTCTCTTGTGATACCTCTGTACCACCTGACCTAGACTCTGCCGGTCCAGAGTACATGACCGGCACTACCAGCAATCAGGTGCCCCGCATAACCTATGCTTTGAACATAACCAGAACGCTCTGAGTCATCAACGGTTCCTTGGCATGACCAAATCTTTAGTGCATTCCACAACTCCAATCCATTTCCGACGCGAGCCTATTACTCATCCCAGTCCATTATTTTACAGCCTCGTTCCATCCCGAGCTATCAATCTACTCCTTCGATCCCGCTCCTATCTGAGTTTTCGATTGAAAAGATAAAACTTCATTATGCCATAACTACCAAATCATAGAAGCAACCAACGAGCCACAACTTCCATCATGATCCATAACCATCGTAGAGTCTTTCCTCCGGATCTCATCAACTTTGGAGCCCATAATTTGGATCGGTACCGATGCGAATACTTAGCCAATTTTGGCTCTGTTTCTCTCGCATCCTCTAGTATACTTCCTCTAGATTCCATAGACCACAAGCTTTTCCCCTAGCCTCTTGGTCCTTGCATATATGCTCCATAGCCGTTCAAACATAGATAATCCATCAAATCTTCAATACTTGGCTTATCCTCCGATCCAACTTCATAGAGCATCACTAGAATCCATGCACTACCATCCCCCTAGATCTCACGTTGATTGGTGCAACAAATTCGGATCGGATTGGATTGGTGCCGTTCCAAATACTTTGCTCCAATCATCGTGAAATTTTCAGGGCATCTTCCTTGCATGCTCCAGAGCCTATCCTACAAGTTTCGTATGATTCTGACGAACTTTGCTCCTGATATGCTCCGATCACCAATCTAAGTCCTAAACATGCACATCACTAGCAAACGAATTTCCAATGCATCACAAATACCAGTACTATATTTTTATTTTATAATGAATATTCATAATATTCAAACTGAAATAAAACTATGTCTATTTTTCAATCAACACTGAAAATAATTATTATTTCATAAATAGAGTTTGATATGATTTATGAAAACAATTTCCGTAACTTAATGCAGTCAATAAGTGTTATATGGCATGCTCCTACTATTTCCTCCATTTCTGTAATAGCATATGAAATACGAGCTTCATTCAACCACTTAATATATGCTATTTATTTCATTTACTGTAATTGCTTTATAGTCGAGAGTTTTTAGATTAAGTATCTTAAATTTAAAGAAATAAAAATCATAGAAAACAATTTTTTATGTGAAAATACTTTTGGAATAGAAATCATATTTCTCACTTAATGTTGAGTATCTATCATTATTTTACAACTCTTATATCCGATGTTTCTTTATGAAGCAGAAGTGACCACTCACTCTCTTCATCCCACTTATGAGTTAGGTAACATCCACTCTTATACATTCGATTTCCTTTCTAAATGGTCAAACCATTCAAAGGAAATCCTTACTACTATATCATAATGAATTCTTTATAAAAGTGCATTTGGTTATCCTTAACTTTTAAAGATATCATAAATTGCAATTTATGTAAACTGATCAAACTAACAATTTAGTGATCAAATTCATACATTTACCTTGTATCCCTTGGTCCAGTGTTACATTTAACAAAAAAAGATCATTATTGTAATCAATCATATTGAATACATGATCTCACACTATAGTTTACTTTTTTATTTCAATGAACTAATTTTATTCAGGTTTCATACATTACGAATTGTGACCGTTCACTATCTAACATTTATATGATTGTATATGAGTTAAATATCCATATTCATGTATTGGTTTTAGATTTCGAAACTCATTGAACATAATACACAGTCTCGGGCAAGTAAACTCATAGGTGCCCAAGTTATGAACATATTTAATCGTTGTATAATTAGGCGCTTGCATGGGTCAACATGCAAAAATTTATTAGTAATTATATTTTATATTTCTATTTTTCCATATTAATTTTGTTCAATTGTTTTTTAAATTGATAAATATTTTATCAATTATATTAATTACACAAATTTATCAATGTATATTATTATAATATTATATAGCAGATGTTCTTACAATATTAGAAAGGTTAAATGATACCGTTTCATTTTTCTAATAAGGTACCCATTAGTATTTTATGTTTCTCCAAACCCAAGACGGAACGTAGAGGTCTTTCGACCTCACGTGGGTGTTAGAACTCATCCATCTTGAGATTTTGACCTTTAGTTTTCTCAATAAGTCATAGCCTCACAAACGATGGATAACTCCTTATCGGTTGTATCACATACAATTCCTAACCCATGGTTCCTTGTCCGAATCTCACATAGCGACCCGCCTTTTCGACCCTTAAATGTCAGCACTAATACCTCCACAGTATTCATGTGTCGAACACTCAAGTATGGAAAGATAGATTGTTAGGGTATAAATAAAAAAAATAAAAAGAACAAGGAATAAGAGAACAAAACATCTGAATCTCACAATGGAACGATAACATATAATATCAAAAGACAGTACAAAGTGCTACTCTAAGATATATAGCATATCAAAGTCACAATCCAAAGTACTATCATCATCCTAGACAATTATAACAGCATGTCCTTACAGATGTTGATATACATACAAGTAGTGCAGCGGAAATAATAATATTACGGCAGGTGAAAGCATCCAGCTCATCTCCTCGAGCTCCAAAAAGTATCAACGAAAACCTACCTTTCTCAAACTGCTCGAATGAGCAGCCAAGGAATTAAGGGAAAAATGGAACCATGAGTCGGACATAAGTATAGTGTGAGAAACTCATGGAATATGTATACAGCATATAACGGTAACTATTGAGACCAATTAATCGTCGAAATGGTTTTCCCGTCAAAAGATCTAAACCATCTAATAAGTTCATATGAAGATATAATAGATAATATTTATGGTGTAGAATATAAATTAGAAAATAGTTGTGTTGCGTGTATAACACAACAATATTAAGTATACAATCAAAACCACTAAGGTTCTAAGATACATAGCATTTCAAAGTCACAATCCAAAGTACTATCATCATCCTGGACAATTTAACAGTCTGTCCTCACAGATGCGATTATACATACTAGTAGTGCAGCAGAAATAATAATAATATGATAGATGAAAGCATCCAGCTCGTCTCCTCAAGCTATAAAGAATATCAACGAAAACCTACCTTGCTCAAACTGCTCGAAAGAGCACCCAAGGAATTAAGGGAAAGATAGAACCATGAGTTAGGCATAAGTTTGATGTGAGAAACTTAAGAAATATGTGAATAGCATATAACGGTAACATTTGAGACCAATTGAATCACCAAAATGGTTTTCCCCTTAAAATATCCAAACCACCTAATAAGTACATATGGCGATATAATATATAATGTCTAAGGTGTAGAATATAAATCAGAAAATAGTTATAATGCGTGTATAACACAACAATATCAACTATACAATCAAAACTGCCAAGGTTCGTTCGCATATGGATTTCCGTTGGAGGTGCTTTCAGTACGTCGAGAAGGGGCCTCTTGACATGGTCATAAATATCCTTCCTAGTAGCGTATATCTCTGGATAAAATACATTATAGGATAAACATAGCTGGTTCATGCTTGTAACACGTGATACCAAATATCATCACTCCCGCTTGCAATCCATAAGCAACTCTACAATATAGCTTATATATATCCTTTGGTGTAACGATCCGCCTTTTCGACCTTCGAAAGTCGAAACTAATACATCCATAGTATTCACATGCCAAGCATCTAAATGCCAGAAAGACAGATTGTTAAGGGAAAAATAAAGAAAAGATAGAACAACATCTCACATTGTGATGAGTAATATATAATATACAACATATCGTTACAAAAGAAAAACTATAATATACATACATTAAATCAGAGTACACAAATCTATCATCAGACTAGACAATTATAACAACCTACTCTCACAAATGCCAATAAATATAAACAACCTATTCAACTAAATTAAAACATACGTGAATACGTCTTGGAGGCATCCAGCTCGTCACCTGATGGTCCAAAGCATTCATAACCGAATCTAAAAATATGCTCGGTGTGACTAGAGCATTATAGGAGAATAACACTCGGATTAGTCTGTTAAACCAGCACAAGAAACACATCTCAAATGGATCTTAATGTTATAAAACCTTTCAAAATAAAGGTATCTCGTAAGACCACACCGCACATAAACACGGACGGGTTTTTACTTTATGAAAACCAAACCATTTAATAGGAAATCTTCTGATATTATAATAATATCTAGGGTTTAAAATAAATATTGAATCATAACCAAAATTGTTACATGAATTAAATTCTAGCATAATAGGTATATAACTAAGTTCGAAAGGCACTTATTGGAGAATGGATTCCATCAATGACAAGGCACCGGGGTATCACCTATCACAGTGTATCTCTAGATAAAATGTACCGAGGGCCTCACATGGACCCCCGTATGGTAAAACCGGCCTATCCTTAACTGGATAGTATCGAATATTTCATCACCCCAGTAGCTTTGCAACCTTTTCCCAAGAGCTCTCGTGCATAACCAAATCCACAAATAATAATCTAAAAGGGTGATGACAATACCCTAATGGGTGCGACCTACATAGCCTTGCGACATATCCCCTATTTTAGTCATTCTCGGTTGGTGAGGCTAGAGGCTACATTTTAACTTTTTAGCAAATCCCGCTTAGAATGCTAATACTTCCCTCCCGACGACAATGCAATGCTAACATTCGTCCATACAAGTTACTCGGGATATGAACAAATCAAAGGCACTACTTCTACTACATTCATTTTGGAATTACCCTCAAGATTAGTAGTAAGTAGCCCTTGCACTTCAATGAATTCTGTCTTCGATCGTCTTCAAGATATCTCCAATTTGAATGCATGCCGGTTCGTAGTGGTTTTCAAATAATATATATGATTTCAGTCTCTCCGAACCGACAACGATAAATTTTATAAACTTACCAACATTTGATATTCGGTTATTTAACTATCAAATAACAAACAATTCAACCAGAGATTTAATTCCATAAGGAAATAACACTTGTTAAGCACAAAGCGACCACTAAGCCTCTTTAATTAATCTTTCCTTTAATTAAATCCACTTTGAAAATAATTGTATCAAAATATTTTTACAAATATATAGTCACAAGTCTCTACTCCTTTCAATACTTAGAAGGTATTCATATACTTATCTTGATGGTATAAGTATATTCACAAACCATTTTGCTTTTTAATACTTAGAAATTTTGCATATACTTATACCAACAGTATAATTATATTTACCAAACACTACATTTTCAATACTTAGGAAATGTAACCATATAGTTATTTCAACGGTATAAGTATATTCACACATCTTTAGAAATATTTCACTTCCAAAACATACTTATTTGGATTAAACAAATGTAACTTAAACATTTATAAAAATAAACCCAAAATACTTTTGGTGTAAGTAAATGGGTCATATGGAAACTAGACCAAATATACTTATCACCACTTCCCGATTTCAAATAGTATTATCTCTCGATAACAATGAAATCAGACAAGTTAGAAAACTAATCTTGCCTTGATACACATTCTTAATTCTCAAAATAGAGACAAGTTTCCATACCTTGAAAATTGGTGTTAAGTGTGAAAAGAACATTTTTCATACCGTCGTAAGTTGAAATGATCGTTAAGGAAATCAGGTCTCATTCTTCTTATAAATCCTTTTAATAAAATTTGGTTACAGATGCCCATATTTTTACAACTCCTTTCATAAAATATTGTTATAAATTCCCTTATAAATATCTAAAACATAATTATAGCCTCCTTTTATAAATTTCCAAATTTATTTAATAAATCCTTTATAAACATCCTTTATATCATTTATAAAACTCTTTTATAAAACTACTTTTTTACAATTTACTTTATAAATCCCCAAATTTATTTGTAACTCTTTTTATAAACTCCAGATTCATTTGTAAAAGTTCTTTTATAAATTTCTAAATAAAATTACAACACTCCGTTTTTTTAAAACAACTCGAAATATAAACCAAACTCCAAAAATAAGCAAAACCTCGAATATAATTATAAAACTCATATGCCTTCCATAACATCTTCATTACATATATTACCATCATTTCACAACTGTGATTTATTTCTCCAATTTATCAAAATGATAATATTTTCCCTTTATAAAAAAATACCATTTATAAAACCTATTCTTTTATTTATAAGATGCCACTTATAAGCCTCTCTTTAATTCATAAAATACCATTTATAAATCTGGCCTTTTATTACAACATTTGTATAAAATGTTTCCTAAATATTTATACCAAAATACTTCTACCTTCTTTCAAAAGCAAAACCCCTTTTACATAAAATATAAACACCTTTAATTTCCTTAAAAGAAACATTTATTATTATAATAACTTATCTATAAAATAAATACTTTCCAAAGTAAATTTTATAACATTTACATATATACCTATATTAGGAAAGAATAAATAAAGAAGTTGAAGTAAAATAAAGAAGTTCAAAAACTATTTAAACCAAATATCACGGAAATTACCCAAAAAACATTTTTTTAAAACCATTCCTTAAATCAAAAACCATTTCCAAGCCAAAGCAACAATTGATTGTATTTCAAAATACTATAACGAGGCCAATAGTTACTATAGTACTTAACCGGTGCTATTACTACCTTTTTCTCTTCCAATTTTTAACAAATATCAGTGTCACATCCAATATGGTCAAACAATCAAATTTTGACATTTAACAATCTATATAACGAGTATATAACTTAAATTAAAAACAACGGGTATATAATTGGAATTAAAAATCATAATGTTGAGAAATCTGGATTTCTCTCTGTAAATTTTCCATATATTTCATTTTAAATGTCAATTTCTTTTCAAAGCGAATATTCAACCAAACCAAACCAATAATTCATTCAAGCACAAAAACAATTATTTTTATCTACTATAACAGTGATTATCCAAAAAGTTGAGTTGAACTCACCAAAATTCCAACAGAGCTTAGGCATCCCAATTTGAACTAAAATCGAACAACATTTGATTTTAGTCCAAAATTTCAATTGCTCCCAATTCTATGAAACTAGTTACATTGCGTAGCTATCGCCACCATAAGCCCAACGCAAAAGATTGCATCGCGGTTGGACCTCGTATGGAGAGGATATTGATTTTATAAGTTATTGATTTTAAAATTATAATTAAATTTACTAATTACCTTTCAAATCCTTAATTATCCTATAAAACTCCATTTCCCTAAAATTCTTGGTCGTGCATACTGATAACCTATAAAAGCTCCAACCCACAATTCGATCCTACTTTCTCCTCTTATCTTGATCGTCTCTCCATGGAATCACTTCCCGTTAGCTCCATTAGCCATCACATCGCACGAGCTCGCCAACCTACACAAGAATGTCCACATCTGAGCCCACCCCTCAAATCGCGATCGGACCCATCGGTATGCGACTCCCTCCATGGATGCGATTCGCCATAAACCACCATGCACCACTAAATTCGACCACCGACTGCTCTTCAACACCCCAAGACCAAAACAACCCTCCATTTGGCCTCATGTCGCCTAAATTCACCAATAATCCAACCCTAGTTCAACAATACTCACGTTCGAACTGTCGTACTTCGTCGAACACACTCGCACAAATCAAAATATGTAACGACCCAGAATTTTGAACAAATTAAATTGAAAATATTTAATTAATTTTAAATATTTGAACGATAATTTAATTTGAATCCCGAATATAACTTTGAATTTGATGATTAAACTTTAAAATTTAATCTATTGAATGCTGAATAAAAATTTGTATCTTCAATTGTAAGTCGAAGAAAAATATTTCAAAAGCTTTTAAAATTCGTATTGATAATACTGAAGATGATTGAAGCTTCAGAATCGGAATTGAAATTGATTTGTTCAGTTTTGAAATTAAATCGTTCGAATTGATATTTAAAAATAGTCGTCCGAGGCACAGTCTCAGAATTCGACGAAACGAGTTTCATTGGATCCGTAATATTGTTTTATTATCGGATTTCAAATTTCGTGGCATTTGGAGTTGTTATGTGCGAATACGACACGTAAACGCGTTGAAAGTTGTATCGAAACAAATTGAGTTAAAAATTTAAATTTAAAGTTAAAAAAACAAACGACAGCATCCCTAACTTCGTGCCTAAAATCACGCCATCGACCACGAGACTATCGTGCAAAGAAGGGCAAGCACGTTCTTCTGCTAAACCACGTTCTCGTGCCTCCCTTTCTTTTATATCACAGCCGAGTTTTCTTCTTCACAATTCAATATCCTCTGAGAAAATAAAAACAATGGCCGAAGGTCTTTTATCCCAAAATAAAAATAGATAAAACAAACGATTTAATCTCGTTCAAAATAAAATCAAAGGCGCGCTCGTTCAAATGGGGCGGCCCACGTTCGCGAGGGGGAGAGGCGAGGTCACGATCGATTTTGGCAGCGGCTCGCGATGATAGGTTCGTATGAAGCAGGGTCGCGAGTCAGGGTCTTGATTTGTGGAAACTTCGTCGCGACCTGGGAGGCAGGTTCGTAGGGCTGGAAATGATGGTAGGCAGTGGCGTTTCGGCTGGGGGCGATGCATCTGGTATAGTCGCGTTTTCAATTTAAAAGCCAGCACTATTGCGTTCGATTTTGGGGTAGCTCGATCTTGAGCAAGAAGACGTCTGTAGGGGTTCGCACTCGAGGAAGAGGGTCGCGAATGGGTTGAGGGGCGTGGGTACTCGATGATGTCGAGGGTACACATTCGCGTGGGTCGCGATCAAGTTGGGAGCTCACGAGGCTGGGGCTGCTTGATGGGAATAGTGTTGTCGTGGTCTTCGACATCGATGGCGGTCAAGTGGGGCAGTGCAAACTGGTGATGGTCGGCGAACAGGGGTTCAACTATTTGGGTTGTTCGTGTTCGACAATAACAGTAAGGTATTCTTCTTTAAATTTTTACAGATTAAATTTTTAATTTAACCAAATATAGATATATACATTAAATTTCTGTTCATGTTTTAAAATGTATACATAGATATTCTGGACAGTATATGGTTTGGAAAAAAAAATGTGAAGGAAGTATATACTGTTTTGTATAATTATGTATGACCAGAAACCTATATATAGATAAAGTCTTGAGAAAAATAAATATATATGCTCATATATACAGTAAAGAAGAAAATTTACTTAAGCAAAATTGTTAAAGGAAATTGATTTGAATTAAAGATAAATTATTTAAAATAAAAATTTTGGTTGGATAGTTTATTTCAAAAAGGAAATCAGTTAAAATTTAAAATTTACCGTTTAAAACGAAATCACCGATGAATTGAAGTTATCAAATGAAAATTTATTATTCGATTTAATTCGAATATTAATAGATTTATAAATTATTTATACAAGGTTAAAGTCGAGAAAACAAAAGAAGGATTGGATTGGATTGCAAATTAAAAGCTAAGGTGAGATTTTCTCACTCAAATGAAAGTGGATTTTCTTTTACAGTTATTGATTGATTTGATTGTCTGTTTGGATTGTGATATTAGATATAGTAGGATATATCTATATATATGTAGCAATATATACATATTGGCATATGTATATATTGGATTGATGATTTCCCGCCTCGTATAGCGGATGAGACCCTATTGCGCCGTTAGTAAGCGGATTATTTTTATAAAACCCATATACCGCGATATTCCACCTCGAAGTGGAATTGGTATTGTGCTAACGTCTTTGGATGCAGGGAAACAGGTTGGAGGGATCCAACTGGATTCCTCACCAGTATTTATTTATTTACAGATATTGATGTATATTCTGTTATCATATATTGATATATGATGTTTGTTGTTGTGATTGACTAATTGGTGCTGTTGCATCATCGGATTCAAGTTTTAAAAATAACGACTTTTTAAATTTAAAAAGGATTTTTAAAGTGATCTTTGAAATTATACGTTTTATAAAATTTTTGAAGTAATTTATTTTAAATAAATAAATGTTCAAAATTTTAAAGTTATAAAAGTTAAGATCTTTGTGGAATATATCCGAAAAGTGATTTTTGGAATAAATAGTTGATTGATTTATAAAATGGTTTAAATTGAGATTTTTAAAGTATTATAAACGATTTACTTAAAAGGTTTATAAAGTTGACATTTTATAAATTAAGATATTGGAATTATAAAACGAGTTTTTATAAGTGTTAGAAATGAAGTGATAATAAAAATCATATGTGAACGAGATTTATAGATTTATAAATTGTGAAGTATAAATTGTATAGAAGTTGTAGAATAGGAGATTTATAAGTAAATTGCTTATAAATTAGATTTTTGCACTTAGATGAGATTTGAACAGAATTTGCTAATAAAATGATTTTATAAGTTGAAATTGTTATGAAGTATAAATGTGATTTATAAACATTGTTTTATAGATCCGAAATCACTTATTTTGATAAGTGAATTTTAGAAGTTAATAAAAGGAGATTTAGTAAATCGAAGTTGTTATGAAATATAAAAAGGTGAATTTATAAACGTTGTTTTATAAATTCGAAAAATCAATCAAATTTGATAAATTTAATATAGAAGATTATTAAGGGAATTTTATCCACGAATTTGGATAGTGGATAATTCTTGGAATAAATGTGTAGAAAAGATTGAAATTTGGTTAGTGAAGTATATTCACGATTTTGGACAGTGAATATATTATTGAATAAAATGGATTCATTTTTGAAGAAGTGATTTTAAAAATGAAGTTAAACATTTTAAAGATGTTTTAAAATGTATTGTGAATTGAAAGCATAGATTTCAACGTTCATTGTTGAAATAGGCGTTTTCGAAAATATAAGGAAATGATGGACTATAACACTATTGTTATAGTAAATGATTTCCGAAAGGAAATGTTTTTATGTAGTATTGGGATTTATATACCTATCTTAATTTCGAATCCCTATACTAGTGATTTTGAGTCGTCGTAACGATGTTTTACGTAACATTCGTTTTGACTCGAATAAATGTTGTTATAGTAAATGGTTTCCTTAAAAGAATGAAATATATACTTAATTTGATTTAAGTATATCGAATATTTTCAAGTGTTGAAAATAAAATAGATTTGTGAACTACTTATTATTAAATAAGTATGGGAATGTTTTCCAAAATGAAATGAAACGTTTTTGAGATTTTATCTTCTTAAAGATAAAATGAAGTTGAATATTTGAAATCGATTTGAGAATCGTATATCAGTAGATATTTTGAAAATATAAATTCACTATGGAATTTATAAAAGAAAGGGAAACTGTTTAGAAAAATAAACGTTGATTTATTTTTGAAGTGTGGAAATTTTATATCTAGTAAAGATATTTTTGAGAATAAATAATTTGGGAAAATTATTTGGAATCTGATGATGTTGCGCATCTTTATTGATAGTTAAATAACCGACTATCAATAATTACCTTTAGATAGGTATTTGTTGTGAATTGGATGAATTTGAATGCCACACTTATTTTTGAATAAGCGCTCACTATTCGGGTTAGCCGGGAAAGGACCATGGGGTCGTATAACCCATTCCGAATATGTGATACGTCGTTATGAATCGCATTTGATGACCGGTGTTGAAGACCGGATATTTTTGAAAACGGAAGGATTACCGTCGAGTTACTCTACATCGGCTGATCTCCGGTTTAGAGGTTTTATCACCCTTAGTGACGGGAAGTCCGGACGTGATTAGAAAATTATCCGGATATGCAAGGGCTTCATGAGAAGTGCCTTCGGTTCTGTTCGATCCCGGAACAGACTTGTATGGATTGTGTGTCTGACGTTACAATTTGAGATATAAAGCTGATTTCTTTCAAATACATTTCTGTTGGTGGCGGAGAATTTATTCTTTTAGCTTAACACCCTTCTCTGAGACGTACGAGCTCAGAGGTTATGTAGTTGAAATTTATCAGCAATATACTCCCAATTTGGTAACGTGGCATACTGAGTGTTGCTGTGAAATGATCAGTGTTTGATCATTTGTGATATGATCATTTGTTTGATCTTATATCTTTGTGATCATAGGTTGATCATTTTGTTTGACCCGAAGCATGGCTTTGTAGAAAGCGTAGCTTTGTGGACGAGACTTCGTCGAGCCTCACACCCCGGAAATCGTCAAAACAGGAAGGATGCGGCAAGGTTCTAGGAAGTAGCGCCCCTTAGTGTATGTCATTCCTTCTGGATAAAGGTGGTATCATGGTATGGAGCCCAGATACTTAACCTCTGTGGTTGCTGCAAATTTATTACTTTGTGGTTGTTGCGAATCGGGGATCCTCGGGAAAATCGGTGACGATCGGGGGATGGCATACGCGTGTTAGTAGTTACCTACTTTTGCAGAGGTAACCCGGCCTTATGTTGGCAGAGATCTAACCGTAATGTTAGGTTATTTCTCGGGTCGTCTATTCCAGGGACGTACCCATCGTGGATAGGAAGTTCCTTAGCCTGACCATTTGTTGGAAATCCAAACAAAACAATACGTGACTTGTACGGTTTTAGTTGTAGAACCTGCCATTTAATATGGTAGCTATAGTAGGCATACTATAATGGTACCTATGTCGGCTAAGATTTATATTGTACTTTCGAAATGATTTCTACACTATGCACTAATAATAATATCAAAAAGAATTGATTTTGCGTAGTAAGCATCTTTGACTATCATAAGAAGAAATCTCCTTCAAGTCTGCGTTTGCATTGTGTGTGTGGCGGGAGGTCTTATGGTAGTTTCATTTTCCAAAAGCATTGCGAATTGACTTTAAAATTCTCGGCTATTTATTTTAAAAAATAACTGTTTTACGATCTCACACCAGTCACCATGACTGACTCGGAGTTTATTGTTTCCTTCTAAACTCTGGGTGCCCACCAATTTCCACACGGGCAGTCTAGAGTTAGATTATCAGGATATTCTGGATATTCTGGAGCTTTGGAGATGAGCTGGATGACGAGATGTAGTATTTGTATCTGATAGTATTTATTCCGCTGTGTATTCTGTATGAGGACAAGTTTATATAACTGTCCATTGTTGTATCGAGTTGTATATTGACTCTGATTGATGTATGTATAAACTGATATAGTTCTTTGTTTTAAAAGACTAGTGTTTATCTATTATATATTGTTCCGCTGCGAATATGAGATTCTGATATTGTTTTCTGTTCTGATGTTGTTCTATTGTTCTTCTTTCTTCTTCTTCTCTTTTCCTTCTATCTTTTCTTCTATTTCTTCTTTTTAAAACCATAACTTTTCGGGTTTCCGGCATTCGATGGCTCGGCAGTCGATAAAGTGAGTATCGATGTCGAATTTTCGAAAGTCGAAAATTTCGGGATGTTACATTTGGTATCAGAGCATATGGTTAAGCGACAACCCTGCTCTGTTGGGTGTTACTCATTAGAGATAGAGTCAGTAGTACTCTAGAATGAGTTTGAGTGTAATAATAGATATGAGCGCGTATTTGTTATTGAATATAAAATTGTTTTGTATTGTGATGATTGGTTTATTGAGTGGCATATGAACCTTCGTCGACACAGTCTGCAAAACTGTATCGAAGGGGTTTCTAAACGCTCGAATAGAACAGTTCGGCACAATATTGTTTTTTTTTGAATAGGGTAAATGAAATAATTTTGCCCAAAACTATTTTTGTATATAAAAGAAATGATTTTCTGTAAATTATTACAGTATATGGTTGCATGGTTGCTAGAAGTGATAATCTTAAACTATTATCATTGAAATTAAATGAGAAATTGGAATTATAACCCCAAAGTTAAGAAATAAATTCATATACAAATGAATTTAAAGAATGTAAATTATAAATGAATTTGTAATTTAAAATGGAATTCCAGAGAAGTATTTGGAAATGTTTTGAAAAGAATTAGAAAATTTTGGAGATTTGGAAAGTTTAAATTTCTTTTTGATTTGAAAATGAATTTCAAAGGTTTGAAAAGTATTTTGGAGAGATAAAAGCTCTAAACTCTTTTCGGTCGCTGGAAAATAACTTCGGTAATGACTGCAGCATTATCGATGTTCATTTTCGGGTTTCCAAAAGAGGAATTGCTGCCAAATTGTTTTAAATAGAAGTTGTTTGGAAAATTTGGATTTTGTTTTAGAAAATTCAAAGGATAAATTTGAATTGTTTTCAAAATGATTTTTGAATGTTGGTAAGACTCTGGAATCTTATGAAATATTATTAAGTTAATAACTTATGCAATTTGAATATTGATAGAATAAATTCAATTTAAAGATTGGAGTTAAATTAAAGAAAAGTAAATTGAATTCAAATGAATGTGAAATATAAAATTGAATGAAAATGAATAAAGTGTAACTTCAACAGTGAGGTAAAAATTGTATAAGAAGCAATATTGAAAAATTTTGTAATAGAATTTGCAAAATGGTTTGAATGTTGTAACTAGATATTATGGCTAGTAGGATATACAGGTGTTATAAAAGGAATTGGAATTGAATTGCAAAGATAAATTTGAATTGCTCGACAAAAGGTAAGTATTTGAATTATAATATGAGTTTTTGATGATTTCTTATCTAGCCGCTTGGCTTTTTCTTTTTCTTTTTGAAATCTGAGAGTCCGTAGGGACGTTTTGTAGTCGTGCCGTATTAGCCGCGCAAAGAAGACGCTGACGAAATTTTTCGGAAATTTAGAGCGTTAGAAAATTTTTGAGAAAATTTTGAAAGTTTGAAATTTGAATTTGAATTTTGAAGTAAAACAATGCTGTTGAAACTTATAATTGAAGTTGGAAAGTTAGTTGAATTAATAACGAATCTTTAGTAGAAAGATTTGTTTTGATAAATTGATAAAACTATTGAATTGTGAAAAATAGTAGACGAGTTAAGGACATTTTTTCCTAACTTGTAATTTCAAGGACGAAATTCTTTTAAGGAGGGAAGTCTGTAACGACCCAGAATTTTGAACAAATTAAATTGAAAATATTTAATTAATTTTAAATATTTGAACGATAATTTAATTTGAATCCCGAATATAACTTTGAATTTGATGATTAAACTTTAAAATTTAATCTATTGAATGCTGAATAAAAATTTGTATCTTCAATTGTAAGTCGAAGAAAAATATTTCAAAAGCTTTTAAATTTGTATTGATAATACTGAAGATGATTGAAGCTTCAGAATCGGAATTGAAATTGATTTGTTCAGTTTTGAAATTAAATCGTTCGAATTGATATTTAAAAATAGTCGTCCGAGGCACAGTCTCGGAATTCGACGAAACGAGTTTCATTGGATCGTAATATTGTTTTATTATCAGATTTCAAATTTCGTGGCATTTGGAGTTGTTATGTGCGAATACGACACGTAAACGCGTTGAAAGTTGTATCGAAACAAATTGAGTTAAAAATTTAAATTTAAAGTTAAAAAAACAAACGACAGCATCCCTAACTTCGTGCCTAAAATCACGCCATCGACCACGAGACTATCGTGCAAAGAAGGGCAAGCACGTTCTTCTGCTAAACCACGTTCTCGTGCCTCCCTTTCTTTTATATCACAGCCGAGTTTTCTTCTTCACAATTCAATATCCTCTGAGAAAATAAAAACAATGGCCGAAGGTCTTTTATCCCAAAATAAAAATAGATAAAACAAACGATTTAATCTCGTTCAAAATAAAATCAAAGGCGCGCTCGTTCAAATGGGGCGGCCCACGTTCGCGAGGGGGAGAGGCGAGGTCACGATCGATTTTGGCAGCGGCTCGCGATGATAGGTTCGTATGAAGCAGGGTCGCGAGTCAGGGTCTTGATTTGTGGAAACTTCGTCGCGACCTGGGAGGCAGGTTCGTAGGGCTGGAAATGATGGTAGGCAGTGGCGTTTCGGCTGGGGGCGATGCATCTGGTATAGTCGCGTTTTCAATTTAAAAGCCAGCACTATTGCGTTCGATTTTGGGGTAGCTCGATCTTGAGCAAGAAGACGTTTGTAGGGGTTCGCACTCGAGGAAGAGGGTCGCGAATGGGTTGAGGGGCGTGGGTACTCGATGATGACGAGGGTACACATTCGCGTGGGTCGCGATCAAGTTGGGAGCTCGCGAGGCTGGGGCTGCTTGATGGGAATAGTGTTGTCATGGTCTTCGACATCGATGGCGGTCAAGTGGGGCAGTGCAAACTGGTGATGGTCGGCGAACAGGGGTTCAACTATTTGGGTTGTTCGTGTTCGACAATAACAGTAAGGTATTCTTCTTTAAATTTTTACAGATTAAATTTTTAATTTAACCAAATATAGATATATACATTAAATTTCTGTTCATGTTTTAAAATGTATACATAGATATTCTGGACAGTAGATGGTTTGGAAAAAAAAATGTGAAGGAAGTATATACTGTTTTGTATAATTATGTATGACCAGAAACCTATATATAGATAAAGTCTTGAGAAAAATAAATATATATGCTCATATATACAGTAAAGAAGAAAATTTACTTAAGCAAAATTGTTAAAGGAAATTGATTTGAATTAAAGATAAATTATTTAAAATAAAAATTTTGGTTGGATAGTTTATTTCAAAAAGGAAATCAGTTAAAATTTAAAATTTACCGTTTAAAACGAAATCACCGATGAATTGAAGTTATCAAATGAAAATTTATTATTCGATTTAATTCGAATATTAATAGATTTATAAATTATTTATACAAGGTTAAAGTCGAGAAAACAAAAGAAGGATTGGATTGGATTGCAAATTAAAAGCTAAGGTGAGATTTTCTCACTCAAATGAAAGTGGATTTTCTTTTACAGTTATTGATTGATTTGATTGTCTGTTTGGATTGTGATATTAGATATAGTAGGATATATCTATATATATGTAGCAATATATACATATTGGCATATGTATATATTGGATTGATGATTTCCTGCCTCGTATAGCGGATGAGACCCTATTGCGCCGTTAGTAAGCGGATTATTTTTATAAAACCCATATACCGCGATATTCCACCTCGAAGTGGAATTGGTATTGTGCTAACGTCTTTGGATGCAGGGAAACAGGTTGGAGGGATCCAACTGGATTCCTCACCAGTATTTATTTATTTACAGATATTGATGTATATTCTGTTATCATATATTGATATATGATGTTTGTTGTTGTGATTGACTAATTGGTGCTGTTGCATCATCGGATTCAAGTTTTAAAAATAACAACTTTTTAAATTTAAAAAGGATTTTTAAAGTGATCTTTGAAATTATACGTTTTATAAAAATTTTGAAGTAATTTATTTTAAATAAATAAATGTTCAAATTTTTAAAGTTATAAAAGTTAAGATCTTTGTGGAATATATCCGAAAAGTGATTTTTGGAATAAATAGTTGATTGATTTATAAAATGGTTTAAATTGAGATTTTTAAAGTATTATAAACGATTTACTTAAAAGGTTTATAAAGTTGACATTTTATAAATTAAGATATTGGAATTATAAAACGAGTTTTTATAAGTGTTAGAAATGAAGTGATAATAAAAATCATATGTGAACGAGATTTATAGATTTATAAATTGTGAAGTATAAATTGTATAGAAGTTGTAGAATAGGAGATTTATAAGTAAATTGCTTATAAATTAGGTTTTTGCACTTAGATGAGATTTGAACAGAATTTGCTAATAAAATGATTTTATAAGTTGAAATTGTTATGAAGTATAAATGTGATTTATAAACATTGTTTTATAGATCCGAAATCACTTATTTTGATAAGTGAATTTTAGAAGTTAATAAAAGGAGATTTAGTAAATCGAAGTTGTTATGAAATATAAAAAGGTGAATTTATAAACGTTGTTTTATAAATTCGAAAAATCAATCAAATTTGATAAATTTAATATAGAAGATTATTAAGGGAATTTTATCCACGAATTTGGATAGTGGATAATTCTTGGAATAAATGTGTAGAAAAGATTGAAATTTGGATAGTGAAGTATATTCACGATTTTGGACAGTGAATATATTATTGAATAAAATGGATTCATTTTTGAAGAAGTGATTTTAAAAATGAAGTTAAACATTTTAAAGATGTTTTAAAATGTATTGTGAATTGAAAGCATAGATTTCAACGTTCATTGTTGAAATAGGCGTTTTCGAAAATATAAGGAAATGATGGACTATAACACTATTGTTATAGTAAATGATTTCCAAAAGGAAATGTTTTTATGTAGTATTGGGATTTATATACCTATCTTAATTTCGAATCCCTATACTAGTGATTTTGAGTCGTCGTAACGATGTTTTACGTAACATTCGTTTTGACTCAAATAAATGTTGTTATAGTAAATGGTTTCCTTAAAAGAATGAAATATATACTTAATTTGATTTAAGTATATCGAATATTTTCAAGTGTTGAAAATAAAATAGATTTGTGAACTACTTATTATTAAATAAGTATGGGAATGTTTTCCAAAATGAAATGAAACGTTTTTGAGATTTTATCTTCTTAAAGATAAAATGAAGTTGAATATTTGAAATCGATTTGAGAATCGCATATCAGTAGATATTTTGAAAATATAAATTCACTATGGAATTTATAAAAGAAAGGGAAACTGTTTAGAAAAATAAACGTTGATTTATTTTTGAAGTGTGGAAATTTTATATCTAGTAAAGATATTTTTGAGAATAAATAATTTGGGAAAATTATTTGGAATCTGATGATGTTGCGCATCTTTATTGATAGTTAAATAACCGACTATCAATAATTACCTTTAGATAGGTATTTGTTGTGAATTGGATGAATTTGAATGCCACACTTATTTTTGAATAAGCGCTCACTATTCGGGTTAGCCGGGAAAGGACCATGGGGTCGTATAACCCATTCCGAATATGTGATACGTCGTTATGAATCGCATTTGATGACCGGTGTTGAAGACCGGATATTTTTGAAAATGGAAGGATTACCGTCGAGTTACTCTACATCGGCTGATCTCCGGTTTAGAGGTTTTATCACCCTTAGTGACGGGAAGTCCGGACGTGATTAGAAAATTATCCGGATATGCAAGGGCTTCGTGAGAAGTGCCTTCGGTTCTGTTCGATCCCGGAACAGACTTGTATGGATTGTGTGTCTGACGTTACAATTTGAGATATAAAGCTGATTTCTTTCAAATACATTTCTGTTGGTGGCGGAGAATTTATTCTTTTAGCTTAACACCCTTCTCTGAGACGTACGAGCTCAGAGGTTATGTAGTTGAAATTTATCAGCAATATACTCCCAATTTGGTAACGTGGCATACTGAGAATTGCTGTGAAATGATCAGTGTTTGATCATTTGTGATATGATCATTTGTTTGATCTTATATCTTTGTGATCATAGGTTGATCATTTTGTTTGACCCGAAGC
Organism: Allium fistulosum; assembly: GCA_030737815.1. Classification (NCBI taxonomy): domain Eukaryota; kingdom Viridiplantae; phylum Streptophyta; class Magnoliopsida; order Asparagales; family Amaryllidaceae; genus Allium; species Allium fistulosum. The sequence continues at coordinate 587,897,080 of CM060907.1, read as the reverse complement.
ATGGCTTTGTAGAAAGCGTAGCTTTGTGGACGAGACTTCGTCGAGCCTCACACCCCGGAAATGGTCAAAACAGGAAGGATGCGGCAAGGTTCTAAGGAGTAGCGCCCCTTAGTGTATGTCATTCCTTCTGGATAAAGGTGGTATCATGGTATGGAGCCCAGATACTTAACCTCTGTGGTTGCTGCAAATTTATTACTTTGTGGTTGTTGCGAATCGGGGATCCTCGGGAAGATCGGTGACGATCGGGGGATGGCATACGCGTGTCAGTAGTTACCTACTTTTGCAGAGGTAACCCGGCCTTGTGTTGGCAGAGATCTAACCGTAATGTTAGGTTATTTCTCGGGTCGTCTATTCCAGGGACGTACCCATCGTGGATAGGAAGTTCCTTAGCTTGACCATTTGTTGGAAATCCAAACAAAACAATACGTGACTTGTACGGTTTTAGTTGTAGAACCTGCCATTTAATATGGTAGCTATAGTAGGCATACTATAATGGTACCTATGTCGGCTAAGATTTATATTGTACTTTCGAAATGATTTCTACACTATGCACTAATAATAATATAAAAAAGAATTGATTTTGCGTAGTAAGCATCTTTGACTATCATAAGAAGAAATCTCCTCCAAGTCTGCGTTTGCATTGTGTGTGTGGCGGGAGGTCTTATGGTAGTTTCATTTTCCAAAAGCATTGCGAATTGACTTTAAAATTCTCGGCTATTTATTTTAAAAAATAACTGTTTTACGATCTCACACTAGTCACCATGACTGACTCGGAGTTTATTGTTTCCTTCTAAATTCTGGGTGCCCACCAATTTCCACACGGGCAGTCTAGAGTTAGATTATCGGGATATTCTGGATATTCTGGAGCTTTGGAGATGAGCTGGATGACGAGACGTAGTATTTGTATCTGATAGTATTTATTCCGCTGTGTATTCTGTATGAGGACAAGTTTATATAACTGTCCATTGTTGTATCGAGTTGTATATTGACTCTGATTGATGTATGTATAAACTGATATAGTTCTTTGTTTTAAAAGACTAGTGTTTATCTATTATATATTGTTCCGCTGCGAATGTGAGATTCTGATATTGTTTTCTGTTCCGATGTTGTTCTGTTGTTCTTCTTTCTTCTTCTTCTCTTTTTCTTCTATCTTTTCTTCTATTTCTTCTTTTTAAAACCATAACTTTTCGGGTTTCCGGCATTCTATGGCTCGGCAGTCGATAAAGTGAGTATCGATGTCGAATTTTCGAAAGTCGAAAATTTCGGGATGTTACAAAATAGGTATAGAATCGTAGATCAGATCAATATGAGTTCAAGGATTTTTGTTTTGTAATTTTCCGTTGATTATTTGAATTGATATAAATTTTTGAAGAGGGTGTTTTGTTTTCTTTTACTGTTTGATTGGAATAATAAGAGAGAGAGGGAGAAAAATAAATGCTTTGCATTTTCTAAGTGTTTGTTTTTAGTTTATATTCTAATTTTCTGCATTTCACCTCACAGAATTTTGTTCGCGTACAATCCGCGAACGACAAAATAAAAATACGATCACGCACAAAAACTGCTACACGGTCCTAAAATAATAATAAAATACACATGTTAACTAATTTTGTAAAATCACAAAAATACCGTTGTTTGTCGAAAAATCGTCAAATGATAATTTAAATATTTTTTAAATTAAAAATTATGGAAAAATCAAACAAATTAAATTAAAAATACATCATTTAAAATCGAGCCATTATATTAAAAATTAATTTTCTTATTATTTATCAAATTTGAATCAAATTAGAATATTTAAACAAATTAAATATTCTTATTCGAAATGTTAAAAATTCTGGGTTGTTACATTCTTCCCCCTGTAAAACAATTTCATCCCCGAAATTCCTAAAGGAAGAAAACACCTTCGAACCCTTAGTCTTATAAAACTATAATTCTCAAAATGAGTTATTTAAATCTTTTAAAATCACGTAAGTTATAAAAAAAATTAACAGAACCTCCTTTGCACTTCTTGATTAGAAAAATTAAAACTCGCACCAATGGTTCTAAACCCAACAAAAGGAAACAAAAGCCCAAAAGTGGTCTTCCATATCAGGGGCACAAAGTCATCAACAATCATATAAACGCATACCTATTTGTTGAGCAATCAAACTTACTCATGAAACCAAAGTAGCAAGCTATCCTTTGCTTTCATAAACCCGTATCTCACTTACAAATGATATCCAACACAAAAACTTGCATTTTTTATAGTCAAAATCATACAATTTATTAAAGTCCGTACGATATACATATTCCATCTGTACACAATATAAAATTCGATCACTCGCTCGATCGTACAAATTTCACTTTTGAACTAGTATCGCTTACTCGACCACTCTAGTGCGGGCTCCAATCCTGTTCCTTGACTAGAAACCTCCATTCTCCTTGCATAGCCATATACTATGATAGAAAACTTCGGAATCAAATCAAAATCTATATCAAGTGTCCGCCGTTAAGAATCGAGTGAAAAATTCTAACTTTGACCGGTATAAATCACCTCAAAATCATGTACTTGAATCCGGATCAAGAATAGTTTTGTGCGAATAAAATGATCTACATACAACTTACGTATTTATTCCATTGGTTTCTTAGCTATACCAGTTACCTTTAATTTTCACATTCATTTTACATCACAATTAATTACACCAAGTATTTCCTTAAATACAAAAATCATTCATGAACCATTTCATAAAAACCATCACTTAAGTTTATAAAACACAACTTATGTTAATCGATCACTTCAAAACTTAAGTTCATATTCGTATAACACTCTTCTACATCCTAAGAGTATATATACGAATTTAGATTTCTTTTACTTAACCAGAATGTTCACAAATTTAAAATTTGTTTGACCTATTATCTTCTCAAATTTATAAGTTACTCAAAACTGATCTTCTTATTTTTTTCACACAACACTTAGCTTCAACTTCTCAACAAATTCGAAGGTTTTTGACTATCCAAAATATTACATTTCGATAAATGAAAATTACCAACAACATCTCAAAATGAGATGCACGAACCAAACTATCCAAATGGATAAGAAACACGAGTCTATAATATCACTTAACTGAAAATTTAAGAACTAAACACCCGATTTTATTTCAAACCATTTTGAAATAATTACTTATCTCCTTTGTATATCAAATCATACTTTCGGAATCTAAAACAAAATTTGTTTTACCAAAACAACTCGATAACCAATTACTATGGTAGCAATCCCTAACTTAGAAACTCGAAAATAAACGTCGATTATGCTGCAGTTATCAGCAGAATTATTTTCCCACAACAGTAGTGAGTTCAGTGCCCTCTTATCTCTTTTTAAATTCCTTTTAAAAATATTTCTACTCATAAATACTTTTGAATAATTCTATTATTCTTTTCTCCCAAACTTGAAAAATAAAATTTCAAAATCACCGGGATTTAATTCCTCAAATTCTCAGTTTAAATCCTTTATATTTATAAAGCATATTTATAAATCATGCTTATCAAAATTTGCTTTCTTATATAAGATTATTTCACAAATTTATATCTTTTTTAGATTAAAATAAACAGCTTTTATTAAAATTAAAATTTTAACCCAACATTATCCTCGAACGTCTTATAGAAAAATAGTGAAACTGGATTCACAAGGTGTTCGTATTTAATCCAACCAAAACAGTAGATGCCCAAAATCTATCTAAGCACAAACAATCCATCAACAACAATAGTCAATGCTCCTAAACCGGACAAGCATGACTAATCCAACAATAGACGATAAAAGCTGAATATTATAATTTCCTAACAAACACATCGTAGATTAATTTTTTTGAAAATTATTCTTTTATATATATAAAATACAATCTGGGTAAAATTATTTCATTTACCCAATTTTCAAAACAATACTATGTTGGATTGCCTTGTTCAAGGGTTTAGAAACCCCTATCGATACAGTTGTTCCTTCTGAATTGACCAGAATTCATAAACCACTCAATAGATAAATCAACACAATATAAAACATTTTTATAGCGCTGAAAAATATACGCTCATATATATACACACACACTCAAACTCATTTTAGGGTGTCACTTATCATATATTTAATAAGTCTATCCCACCAAAGCCGAGGTGTTCACTCAACCTATGCTCTGATACCACATGTAATGACCCACCTTTTCGACCCTTAAAAGTCAATACATCTACGGTATTCACCTGTTGAGCATCGAAGCGCCCAAAAGACAAATTGTAGGGGGAAAAAGAAAGAAAAGACAGAACATAATCTCACATCATGACTAGTAATATATAATATACAACAGATCTTTACAAAAGAAAAACTGTAATATACATACATCAAATTAGAGTACATAAATTTATCATTGACCTGGACAGTTATAACAACTTGTCCTCACAATTGCTGATAAATATAAATAACATATGCAACGCAAATAAAATATACATAAATACGTCTTGGAGGCATCCAGCTCGTCACCTGAAACTCCAAAGCATCCATAAGTGAATCTGAAAATTTGCTCGGTCTGACCCGAGTATTATAAGTGAATAACACCCGGATCGGTCTGGTAAGTCAGTGTGAGAAACACACCTCAAATGGATCTTAATGTCATAAAACCTTTCAAAATAAAAGTACCTCGTAAGACCACGCCATACATAAACATAGATGGGTTTTTACCTAACGATAACCAAGCCATTTCGTAGGAAATCTTATGATATTATAATAATGTATAGGGTTTAAAATAAATATTGAATCGTAGCCGAAATTGTTGCATTAATTAAATTCCAGTATAATAGGTATATAACTAAGTCCGAAAGGCACTTATTGGAGAATGGATTCCATCAATAACAAGGCATCGGGGTACCACCTATCACGGTACATCTTTAGATAAAATGTGCTGAGGGCTTCGCATGGACTCCTGCATAGCAAGACCGGACTACCCGTTACTGAATAGTATCGAATATTTCATCACCTCGGTTGTTTGATAACCTTTTCCTAGAGCTCTCATGCACAACCAAATCCATAAATAATAGTATAGAAGAGTGATGACAATACCCTAATGGTTGAAACCCACAGCCTTGTGGCATATCCCCTATTTTAGCCATTCCCATTTGGTGAGGCTAGAGGCTATGTTTTACCTTTTTAGCAAATCCCACTTAGAATGCTAACATTGCCCTCCCGGCGATAATGTAATGCTAGCATTCATCCATACAAGTTGTTCAAGATATGAACAAACCTAAGGCACTACTTCTACTACATCCATTTTGGAATCACCCTAAGGATTAGTAGCAAGTAGCCCTTGCACTTCAAATAACTTCATCTTCGATAACCTTCAAGATATCTCCAACTCGAACGCATATGCCAGTTCGAAGTGGTTTTCGGATTACATATCTGATCCCGGACTCTCTGAACCGACAACGATGTATTTTAAATACTGGCCAGCATTTGATAGTTGGTTATTTAATTATCAAATAACAAACAATTCAACCAGAGATTTAATTCCATAAGGAAATAACACTGGTTAAGCACAAAGAGACCACTAAGCCTCTTTAATTAATCTTTCCATTAATTAAAACCACTTTGTAAATACTTGGATCAAAATACTTTTACAAAGATATATTCACAAGTCTACTTTACTCCTTTCTATACTTAGAAGATATTCACATACTTATCTCGATGGTATAAATATATTCACAAACCATTTCACTTTTTAATACTTAGAAACTTTTCATATGCTTATATCAACAATATAATTATATTTACAAAACACAACATTTTCAATACTTAGGAAATGCACCCATATACTTATTTCAACGGTATAAGTATATTCATTCACACATCCTTAGAAAGATTTCAGTTCCAAAACATACTTATTTGGGTTAAACAAATATAACTTAAATATTTATAAAAATAGACCCAAAACACTTTTGGTGTAAGTAAACGGGTCGTAAGGAAACTAAACCTAATATACTTACCAGCACTTCCCGATTTCAAACAGTACTATCTCTCGATTAACAATGAAATCAGACAAGTTAGAAATCTAACCTTGCCTCGATGCACATTCTTAATTCTCAAGGTAGAGGCAAGTTTTATACCTTGGAAATTGGTGTTAAGTGTGAAAAGAACATTTTCCACATCGTAAGTTGAAATGATCGTTTATGGAAATCGGGTCTCATTCTTCTTATAATTCCTTTTTATAAAATTTCTTTATAAAACCCCATATATTTACAACTCCTTTCATAAAATATTGTTTGTAAATTCCTTCGTAAATATCTAAAACATAATTATAGCCTCCTTCTATAAATTTCCAAATTTATTTAATAACTCCTTTATAAACATCCTTTATATTATTTATGAAACTCTTTTATAAAACTTCTTTTATAAAATATCATTTATACAACTCACTTTATAAATTCCCAAATTTATTTGTAACTCTTTTTATGAACTCCAAATTCATTTATAAACTCCTTTTATAAATTTCTAAATAAAATTATAAAACTCACTTTTTTTAAATTACTCCAAATATAAACCAAACTCTAAATATAAACAAAACTCCAAATATAATTATAAAACTCATATGCCTTCCATAACACGATCATTCCATATATTACCATCATTTCACAACTATGATTTATTTATCCAATTTATCAAATTTATAATATTTTCCCTTTATAAAAATACCAATTATAAAACCTATTCTTTTATTTATAAGATGCCACTTATAAGCCTCTCATTAATTCATAAAATACCATTTATAAATCTGTCCTTTTATTACAACATTTTTATAAAATGTTTCTCAAATATTCATACCAAAACAATTCTATCTTCTTTTAAAAGCAAAGCCCCTTTTAAATAAAAGATAAACACCTTTAGTTTCCTTCAAAATAAACATTTACTATTATAATCACTTTTCTATAAAATAAATACTTTCCAAAATAAATTTTAAAGCATTTAGATACATACCTATATTAGGAAAGAATAAATAAAGAAGTAGAAGTAAAATAGAGAAGTTCAAAAACTATTTGAAAAAAATATCATGGAAATTACCTAAAAATAATTTTTTTAAAAGCATTCTCTAAATCAAAAACCATTTCCAAACCAAAGCAACAATTGATATTATTTCAAAATACTATAACGAGGCCAATACTTATTATAGCACTTAAACGGTGCTATCACTACCTTTTTCTCTTGAAAGGTTCAACTTTTAACGTATGTTAGTGTCACATCCAATATGGTCAAACAATCAAATTTTGACATTTAACAATCAATATAACAGGTGTATGATGCAATTAAAAACAACAGGTATATAATTGGAATTAAAGATCACAGTGTCGAGAAATATGGATTTCTCTCTATAAATTTTCCTTTTATTTCATTTTAAAAGTCAATCACTCTTCAAAGCGAATATTCAACCAAACCAAACCAATAATTCATTCAAGCCTAAAAACAATTATTTTTGTCTATTATAATACTGATTATCCAAAAAGGTGAGTTTAACTCATCGAAATTCTAGCAGACACTTAGGCGTTCTAGTTTGAACTATTAGCCCTTGCTCCAAATTCAAAGAAACCAATTCCATCGCAGATATCACCATCACGAGCACAACGGAAAAGACCACGATTCAATTGGACCTCGTATGGAGAAGATATTGAGTTTATAAGCTATTGATTTTAAAATTATAATTAAATTTACTAATTACAATTTAAATACTTAATTACCATATAAAAATCCATCTTCCACAAAATTCTTCGCCGTGCACACTGATAGGTTGTACAAGCTCCAACCCACCATTCGTTTCTCCTCTCTCCCCTTATCTTACTCGTCTCTTAACGGAATCGCTTCCTGTCAATTCCATCAGTATTCTCATCGCACGAGCTCACCAACCCACCCAAGAATCCTCCTCAAATTGCGATCGAACCCACCTATATGCGACTCCCCCCATGGATGCGCTTCGCCGTGGACCACCGTGCACCACCAAATTCGGCCATCAGCTGCTCTTCTGTACCCCAAGACCAAAACAACCATCCATTTGGCCTCACGTTGCCTAGATTCACTAATAACCCAAACCCTAGTTCTACAACACTCATGTTCGAACTGTCGAACTTTGCCAAACACACTCGCACAAATCAAAATGGGTATGGAATTATAGATCGGGTCAATACGAGTTCAAAGATTTTTGTTTTGCAATTTTCGGTTGAGTATTTGAATTGATATAAATTTTTGAAGAGGGTGTTTTGTTCTCTTTTACTGTTCGATTGGAATAACAAGAGAGGGGGAGAAAAAGAAATGCTTTGCAGTCTCTAACTGTTTGTTTTTAGTTTATATTCCAATTTCAAACATTTCACCGCACAGAATTTCGTTCGCATACGACCCACGAATGACAAAACAAAAACATGATCGCGTATAAAAAATGCAACACGATCCCAAAACAATAATAAAATATACAGGTTAGTTGATTCTGTAAAATCACAAAAATACCATCGTTTGCCGAAAATCGTCAAATGATAATTTAAATATTTTTCAAATTAAAAATTATGGAAAAATCAAATAAATTAAATTGAAAGTACGTTATTAACAATCGGTTAGTTATATTAAAAATTGATTTTCTTATTATTTATAAAATTTGAATATTTAAATAAATTAAATATTCCTATTCTAAATGTTAAAAATTCTAGTTGTTACATTGGGTTAGGTAAACCCCTGGCTATTCATCCTACTTTGGTTTCTATCTTTACAGACAGTGAAGTCACATTCAACATCTCAGCACACGAGTCTTCAATACTCAAACGGATTTCGAATCTTTCTGAGGATTCCAGCACCTCGAACAGATATCGAATCTCTACATGGATTCAAACACCTTAAACAGTTCATGAATCTCTCCATGGATTCTAGCATAAGTTCTTCGATGAATGCCAATGATGTCCTCTCTTTTGGAATCACCCTTAAGACAAATGGTAAAACACGATAGCATCGTTCGAAAAGTTAACACTGACCTCTCCTTTAGACTAAACTTTAGGATACACAGTGTAACTCTATAATATTCTGCTTCACATCCGCATCCAAAATATAGAACACGTATATCGGTTTTGAAGTGGTTACAGTTTCGAGTCATCTTATATAAATACACTACCCTGCTTACCGGATGCCTCAAAACTAATTGATAGATTTCCAGTTAGCTTAACTCAGGTTATTTCAGAAATAAATGAACAATGAATAAGGGTGGAGAATATCTCATATCTGGACAGATTTCCTTATCCCTTATCCTAGAAGAGCAAGATAAGTTTATATATTGGGTATAGCGTCATTGAGGATAATTGTACCATATAATTCTCGTGTTTTTTCTAGATATTTCCTAAGTTAATTTTGGTCAAATTTAATAACAATGAGAACGATCACAAATGGAAACCAAGTCTCATATACTTATCACGTTTTCGATCTTCTCAACTTACACTATCCCTTGGTCAAGAGTGAAGGTGGTAGGTTAGAGCACTATTTGCTTCTAAGCCCTACTCAAACATCATCTTAACTCTCACAGATAAAAAAAGCCTACTTTGTTGGTTTTTGGTGCTAATTACACGACTAAATACTTCCCATAGACAAGTAAACACACAAAGCACGCTTAAGTCATACAAAATTAAGTCACACAAAGCACGATTAAGTTACACAAACGATCTCTAATCGCCTTTATTAAATAATAGTTCTTTTATCATTTAAAACTTCTTTTACAAAATAATACTTCATTTAGAAGTAAGCGAACGGTATATAGGAGTGCACAACGGGGGATCTAGAATACATACTTTTTAAAAGCATGAAATGTTTTATACGAACAAGTCCTCTACAGGGGATCTCAAACCGTAAAAATCCATGCTGCTTTTATTCACTTCCATTTTCTACTTGTGTGTGTGTATGTATATATATTTAAAACACATTTATAAAAGATATATAAAGGTATTCTACTATTTTACTATTCTTTTCTACTCTATTCAATACTTCAAAATACAATCATATACTTATCTCAAAGGTATAAGAATATTTACAAATCATTTTGAACGATTTTCCACTTTCAAAGTATGATCAAAGAATTTAAAAACAAATGTAACTAAAACATTGTTTACTATAAACTCAAACACTTTATATTTTCCATTATCTTTAATACATACTTTTTAAAGATCTAATTACATTCATAAGTATATTCAAATGGGTTAAAAATAAATGTTACTTAAATATTATCACTACAAACCCAAAACCATTTTATACTTCACCTTATCTTTGAAAACATTCTTTTTTAAAATGTAAGTACACTCATTAAAAAAAAAATTTAATCAACTTCTCAAAACCATTCATTATAACCAAGTGTTATAACTAAAACCACTTATCCTTTATAAGATACTTAACTTACTTTTCCAAACTTATATATAAATACTTCAAAAATACTTATAAATAGGTCTTAAATATCCATATAAAATATTACTTAAAAATGACTAATTTAGAATTTAACAAAAATTATAAAAAAAACATGTTTTATATATAAAACCCTTTACTTTAAAAATTCATATATAATTATTAAAATAAATTTAAACTCGAAACCACTTTTAAAATACTTTAAAACCTACTACTAAACTTCCCTAAAAATATCTCATAAAAATAATAAATTTTAAATATCATTTTAAACACATTTAAAATCTCAAAATTTTCTTAAAACAACACAACACCAAAATAGTGTTGTAGCATGCCAGAAATGTTGCTGTAGGTAAAAGACAATATTTATAAGTGCTAGAAAAGATATTAGACCGAGAGCATTTTAGAGAAAACATGACATTTGTGGTCAGTTTTCTCCACTCAAATAAATTATTTACAATCCAAAATTTTTACAGTAAGTACTATACTTCGAGTACTTAAAGAATGCAAAGAAACACTAATTATATCTTTCAAAGCCATGGTAAAAATTCCTAAAACAAATCCTTTTAAAGTGCTCATATAACGACATTTTCGCTATAACTTTTGCCACTTTGTTCAACCGGTTATAAAATGATTTGAACATTGATATTTTTATAGTAGAATTATATATACAGTACTTAATTAAACAAAAAAGAGACCCCTAAGGATGTCTTTCAAAATCATATTAACAGTCACCAGAAACATGGCATTTACAAAGTGCTCATATAACGAACTTTTCGCTATAACTTTTGCAACTTTGTTCTATAAGTTCGATAACTTTTAAAACCACCTCCTCACTATTCCATACACTACTATAACTATAAAGCACAACCAAAATATACACTTTCACAATATATTCACATGTAACCATTTAACACAAGTTTAATACAAGGAATTTCGAAGTGCACTTATGGTGGCATTTCCACTACAAACATTAACACACACTTCCACATCACATAAACCCAATTACTCATGTAAACACAAAGTCTAGGCCACAATACATGTTTTAGAGGATAATAGAAATAATTATACTACATCTAAAGTTGTCACTTGCTTTTCAAAGCAAGGGGATCCAAAAGTGATAACTTGCATTAATTCATTACTTTAACTTTATATTTACACAACAAACATACACACACACAATATATGCACTTCAATGATGAGTAAACTCATCCTCAAACCAAGCTAACACAAGTACAAGACACCTAGAATCACATGAACTCTTCCTACCATCACCAAACAAGCTAAAGATCCAACCTTTGCTCTCAAAATGCTCTCGGCCACAACCCCTCTCCATTTATTGCTCACGGCCATGATTGGCTCCCACACTTGTGCCTCCTTATCATTATTTGAGTTTTTTCCCTTATTTCCATGATGTTTTAAGCCCTTTTCAAAAGTTTGGTGGAGTATGGGCTTGATTTGCTATGATTTGAGAAATGATAAAGAACAGAGAAGAGGCGTGAAGACTAGATTTTAGTTCATACTTAGCAAGTGAATTTTTATGGACTTAAAGGGTTTTTTTAGGCTTCACAAGAGGTTACCACTACCTCCTAACCCCTTGACCAGCCACTAACCCTATGTGCTCCACTTTCTACCTCACACTCAAAAACAAAATATCTTTTACTATTCACCAAAATATCTTCCCCATTGATCACTTTATTAATTCTCACTATTCAAAATTAGTTAACCATAATACACAAAATATTTTTAGTTGCTAATTATTGGCACACTAATATATTAGACATGTCCAAAAAGTTCGAATAACTTTTATCGAGTAAAAAGCTGTTTATCGACGAAATGATTTTTGGTCGCATTATTGATATTTCTTCGAACTATTTATTTTTGTAAACGTTTTTCAAAAACAAGTTTACCATCATTAGTTATTAATTAAAAGAGGGTTAAAAAGGTTATAAAATAACTTTTATCACATTCAACCCAAGATTCAAACGTTTAAACAGTTGAGATATTTAAATACAAAGTGGTCGAAATTCTTGGTCGTTACATCCTATTTTGACCTTGAGTTTGCTCAATAAATCGAAAGAAATTATTCAACCATTTTGTGATGGCCTAAGTATAGTATATGTACCTTGAGTTTGCTTAACAAATACATATAGCTACCTTCCTCTTCTAGTCAATATATTAATAATACTATAACATCTCAGCTTTTGTTTGCTCTACAGCCAGAGAGTATGCAAATAAATTAGCAATATATAAATGGTAGAGGACTACTCTTATATTAAAGATTCATAATCTTTAATATATTTATTTGAGTGATATAGAATTATGGAATAATGTATTTCTTATGAAAGACTCACGTGATTCAAGTGTCAAACACATCAGAAATCACGGTATACGTACTTATACGTATGTATTTATTCTTCAAGTCTATTTAGAGTTTCTTTAATGTTCCACATTTAGTTTATATAATTTTTATTATTGTATAGCTTTCATACTTTATTAACTTGTATAATATTTTATGTATAGCATTATATTAATTAAATCTCATTTAATTAATTTAATTTATAAACGCTTTAATTAATTATTATATCATTCAATTATAACATATTATATTGAATATTTATACTATAACCTTTATAGTAATACACATATATCTTATATATACATATTTTAATTTATTAATTAACTTTTCATTAATTTTTTTAATTAAACAATTTTAATTAAATTTTATTAATTTCAAAGATTCTTTTATACACACATGTATACTCATATTGTCTTAAACAATTAATGACAACATAACATATATTATTATATATTATTATATATATTATATATGTATATATATTTAATTAATTTATTTATTTAATTAATTCACTTATTTTATTAATCTTATTAATAAATAATATTTTCAAAGTTAATTTTATAACATTTTCAAACATTTTGTAAAATTATATTGTAACTTTATGATATGTGTTTTATTTTAAATTTAACTTTTAAATTTAAAACATTTATTTCAATTTTCAAAACAATTTCAAAATCTATTTTATAACATTTTTAATATTTTTATTATTTTAAATTTAACTTTTAAATTAAAAAAATTTATTTTAATTTCAAAATACTTTTGAAAATTAGCCCAAGGCCCAAATAAGTTTATGCTTTTATATTAGGAACAACCTTTGGGTTCGCTTCATCCTTTTGGGGTAGGCTAGTAACCAGGTAGGACAGACTACTATATTGCCCAAACCCAACCTTAGACACTACTTTTATAGACATCCAGCTATATGGGTAGGCTTTAATAAGTTATCCTAAATACTACTAATTTAGACTGCATAAGCTATTCGGCACCGATACCATTGTTGAAACTGGGCCAGCACGCAACAGGGTAAATGGGTAAATTTCAAAATTTTATTCTATTTTGGATCTTATTGGGCCTATGAAGTCCAAATTTATTTAGATCTAATTTGAATTTTGTTTTAAATAAATGACTATTTTATTTATTTTATAAATAAGGTTTTATTTATTATATAATTCGTATTATATAATATATGTATGTGTATCATATACACATAAGTGTATGCATGTATATGCAACATAAATAGTGTACAAGGTTCAACATACCCATGTGTAAATGCTAGGATTTACACCCCAATGGACATGTTAATCCTTCTATATACAATTGTGATATCTAGTATATATATGTGTGTATGATAATATATACATTGTAAAATAAGATATATGTGTGTATGATAATATATACATTGTAAAATAAGATATATGTGTGTATATATATAATGTAAGTGATTATACAATGTATTTATTTATATATAAATAGATACACGCTTTATTATAATATAATATAATTGTAAATGAAAATATAAACGCTCATAAGATTAAATTCAAATTCAAAATTCAATTTTATATTTAGATCTAGATAGACTTAATAAAATCTAGTAACTACAAAATTCAAATTTATATATTAAAAAATTAATAAATATGTATATAATGTTTATATACATTTCAAAAAAAATTATATATAGATATGTATATAATATATATATATATATGTATGTATATATTAAAATATTATCTATAGATACTCTATATATATACGTAATTCATAAATGTAACTAGGACTAATGTAAATTAATTATTAAATATATAAAAATATATACTTTAGCATACATGACCATAAAATGTAACACCTCGCAAAAATTAACCATAAATTTAATAAAAGAAATTAAATTAAATATAACAAGGGTAAAAATGGAATTTTTACAAACGTCCAAACTTGGCTATGAAACTTGCACCATTGCATTTATAATAATTTTCTAGAGTATTTTCATATATAATGTTTTGTAATCGCAACTCGTATGAAAAAGTTATCAACGTTTAAAAATTCGGAATAAAAATATTAAATATATGAAATTAGCGAAGAAATATTTTAAATAAGGAAGGCTTCACCAGTTGACACCCCAACTTGGACCGATTTACACCTGGCGATCGACTGCTCCAAACCAAGTGATCAACCGATCGAGCGTTCCAGGCTAGGGTTTGGGTTGGTTGAACGACCCAGATATTATGTAAATTAATCTAACAACTGATGTTATTTCATACCCCTATAAATTTAATCCTAAGCTGATACTCAGAACCCTAATTTAGTCTTGTCATAACACACTCTGTCTCTCTTAAAGTTCAACCCTTTTTCTCTCCAAATCAAATTTCTTCAAAAACAAAACTAAAATTAAATTTACAAGATTGAAGAAGGAAGGATCAAATCAAATCAAGGAGGGATCAACGAACTAAGCGAAGGCGATTTCAAGCAAACTAAAAAGAGAATAGCTGACGGACTTTAGGAGGGATAGATATTCTCTTTGATCAGTTGGTTAAAGTGAAGGTGTTCTCACAGCTTGACTTGGCTACCGAATTCCATCAGCTGTGTGTGGCCGAGGATAGTATTCAAATGGCTGCTTTTCGTACATCTGACAAACTTATGAGTGGTTAGTCATGCACTTTGGATTGACCAATGCATCCGCCTACTTTGTTGATCTGTTGAGCTGAGCTTTTAGAGGATTTCTTAATAAGCTATGGTGGAATTTTGATGTGCATGTAAAAACGTATATTTTTACTCTCATGCTTAATCTTCTTTTATTAGAATAAATGACATATTAGGGTATATTTATATGTTTAACAAAAATACAAAAATGTTTTCAAATCATCATTCACTCTTCTACATTTGGGCAAAATGGTCATTTTGTGTGTGTATTTGTTTTGGAAAAATTTATTTGCACAATTTAATGTAATTTTGTAGGAAGTTAAGTGCAAATAAGAAGAGAATTCATGGATATATGCATGTACAAGTAATGAAAGCCAAATGAATGAAAAAAAGGAATTAAATCAACATAGAGGAGTCCATTTACCCACTTGCTAATGGACCACATTTAAAAGCAAAAGCACATGTTAGTAGGAGATTAATAAAATATTAATGATGACTTGAAGGCCACACAAAGTCAATGGCATTTTTGGTAGCTCCCTAAAAATAGATTAGGGTTATAGACTTAAATAATACTCTCTTATGTTTCATGTATGGATCTCATCTTTTATGTATAGTTGTAGCCACCAAATAGAATTAAACGTTCTTTTATATTTAATGGCTTCATAGCCTTCACTCTTATTTCATGCTCTTTTTCTATGCTATTTTATTTCATGTCTCTTTTTATTTCATGTTAGTAGATTAGATTAATCTTATGCAATTAGTGTAGATTTATTTTTATGCAATTAGTTAGCTCTCTACTTCTTTCTAATTAGCTCTCTTTTTATTTTTATTAGTTTTTCCTTTCATTTTCTTTTTAATGTTGAAATCAATTTATGTTGAAATGAATTCAAGTATGAGGAGCTAAACCCCTTCAATTTAGAAGTTGAAGCTCTTATGAATCATGTAAAATCAACATTATGATTTCATTTATGGTATCTTCTTTGGTGCTTAATGTAAATTTTGATGTTAAAGGAAGTTTGTTGTTTATTAGTGGTTTTGATAGCCTATGTTATTAATTACAAATATGCTATATTTAATCAAATATAAATACAAGTTATGTTTTCATCTAACTAATTGATTTTGATAATGAAAGTGAAAATAGAATCAAAATTTGATGTTCTATGTTACTTGATAAAAAATAGACCATGCTTAAATTATATTTTATTTTTAATATTATAATCATTTTCATTAGATTCGACAAGTGGGTTTGGATGAAGTATTAAAGTTTGATGGTTAAAGTTGTGTTAGTTAATATCACAAATAGACCATACTAATAATAAATTATCAACTAATTTTATATGTGATAGAAAAGAGAGATTATAAATTTACTTTATTTGATTTATATGAAATGAAAGTAGATTTACCTCTAAATCTCCTTTTAATCTCATAGTTCTTATTCCAATTTTACTCTAGTTTTTTATACTTTTTAGTTAACACATTTCAAACTCTTTGGATAATTTTATTGAGTAATTTTGAAATTAGTGCTTTCCTCGTGGGATCGATCTGTACTCACATACGTACTATGATTGTACGTCGTGCGCTTGTGGTATTTTATTTTATTAAATTACATAGTTTTCTAATCGATAGAAAATCTGTCCGAACAAGTTTTAGGCACCGTTGCCGGGGAAAGCAAGTTAATTTTAATTTTACTCTTCGAATTAATTTTTCTCTTTTATTTTGTATTAGTTTTCATTAAACAAAGAAAAAAAAGAATTATTGTTTTCTTCACTTCTGTTTCATTTCATTGTGTGTATTTTGTTATGTTCATTTGTGTGTATTTTGTTGTTTTCATCTTGTGTTTCACTTATTTTTCTCTTCTTTAGTTTTCATCAGAAAAAAAATTACATTTTGTATTTTCATTTTGCATTTGTTCCCAAAAAAAAGTTTGCATTGCAGTTTTATTTTTTATATTCTGTTCATTGCATTTGCATTCTTACTGTTACATTGTGTGCATCACACCTCATTTGCACTGTTACATTTCATTGAAACAAACCTCATTTCATTTCTGTTTATATCTATATGTGTGTTTGTGTATTTGCTTTCGTTAGGCTTTGGTAAACGATAAAAAAATCGCTTCTGTTTTCACTCTATCCTTATAAAAAACAAAAATGAAAAAAATCTTTTTCGACACTTTTACAGGTTGCAAATTGCAGGAATTCAGAAGGAGAAGAATTGCTTGTTAAACTGCTCTGCTTTGCTTGCAAAAAAAAAGAATTACACTAAAATTTTTTGTTGCTTTTAGATAAATTTGCTAATAATTTTGCACGCTCTGTTATCGTGTTCTTATCTCCTGTTTTTATTTTTCTTACTTTGTTGCTTGCTTGCATTTATAAAAAAACAAAACAAAATTTTCATTTTAGTTGCATTGTTAACGCATGTTTAATTTCGGTTTTGCATCATTTCATATTATTTTTATTTTTTACGGGAAACACCCAACTTCACATAAGGTGGGGATTTCATCACCCTTTCCTTGGACGAAAATTGCATTTCATTATATAAAATTTAATTAAGTAATAAAGATTAAACGTTGGATTTAAGGGTGTCACGAGCTCATCTAGGACAAATTTGTATTTTAACAAGTTGATTTCTTTTAACAAACCATTTCTTGGTGTCTAAGGCAAGGGCAGAGTAATAACAGTTTATTATTATTACGGTGATTCATAAGATATTATAGTGATTGTTTCTCTAAAGGTACTTAAAACTTCAGTTGCATTGCTATGGTGATTCATGGTGCATTGATAACCCCTATATGTTACCTAGCTAAGAACTATTTTGTTAAATTAAGTCAAAGTATGATTATACAATTTAGGATTGGGAGCCACTAAGAACGGAAAATTTATAATTAAGTCAAAGTATGATTATACAATTTTGGATTGGGAGCCACTAAGAACGGAAAATTTATAATTAAGTCATTGCATTCATTTAGCTGCATTAGTTTCATACTTATATAATAAAACAAAAAGAAATCAGAATTAAATAAAAAAACAAACAATTGCTTTTAAACGTGTTTTTTAGTAAAAACACACCCAAAAAAATTTCATTTCATTTTTACTCTCTTATCCTTGTTTTTCACCTCTTTCTCTTCTTAATCTTTTCCCTTGGACATGATTGTTTGGACTCGTGACACCTCAACAAACCGTTTAACTCGAACAAATAATCTTTCCACCATGGCGAACGAAAATCCACCTCGTACTCTCATGGACAGAATTTTTCTTGATCGAGTTTTTGTCCCTTCTTGCATAACATTACCCGCTCCAACGGGTAATCACTTTGAAGTCTATTCAAGTCGCACTAACACACTTCCAAAGTTTGGCAATTTTGAACATGACAATCCTTATATCTTTTTAACGGAATTTGAACAAGTTTGTGCAACTATAAAACTTCAACAATTATGCGACGACGGAATAAAACTTAGATTAATCCCATTCGCACTTACCGACTACGCCAAAAAATAGTTGTATAGCTTGCCTTCAAATTCGATTAGAACTTGGAATGAATTTGTAAAAGTTTTCTTAAAGAAATTTTACTCCTTGAAAAAAAAAACCAAAATTCGAAATGAAATTGTAAATTTTCATCAATTTGGGGGTGAATCTTTTGGAAAATACTTTGAAAGATTTAAGGAAATTTTAACAAAATGTCCATATCATAATTTATAAACATGGACTCTTTGCCAACTTTTATACGATGAACTTGAAAATAGCTCTCGAACGATGCTTGAATCAACGTGCAAAGAAATTTTCCAGCACAACATCAGGATGCCGCTTGGCAATTTCTTGAAAACTTAGCTGAAAAATCAACTCAATAGGAAGGATCTAACGAGAAATCAATCTATTCAAGATCAAGCATACATTCGATAAGATCATCATCAGCCTTATAAGCGAAAATCGATGCAATGATAAATAAATTTGATAATGTTCTTTCATCTAATCAAATGAACCAAGCTTCTCAAGTCTTGTGTTATAAATGTAATAATCCAAATCACATCGACAATTAATGTCCTTACTCGTTAGAGCAAATTAATTATGATAGTACGTCGTGCGCTTGCGGTTATTTTATTAATTTCACTAGTTTTCTAACCGATAGAAGACCCATCTGAATATATTTGTTGATGACATATTAGTCTATTCGAAGGGCAAGGAGGAGCACATGATGCATCTAGAAGAAGTGCTCAATACTCTCCGTGGGTATAAGTTGAAGTTGTGCACTTGCGATATTTTATTTTATTAAATTCGGTGATTTTCTAACCAATAGAAGATCCGTCCGAACAAGTTTTTGGTGTTGTTGCCGAGGATAGCAATTTAATTTTAATTTTACTCTTCGAATTAATTTTTTTTCCTTTTATTTTGCGTTAGTTTTCATTAAAAAAAAGAAAAAAATTGTTGTTTTCTTCACTTTTATTTCCATTTTATTTTGCACATTTTGTTGTGTTTATTTGTGTGCATTTTTTTGTTTTAGTGTTGCGTTTCACTTGTTTTTCTATTCTTTAGTTTTCATTAGAAGAAAAAATTACATTTGTATTTTCATTTTGCATTTGTTCCCAACAAAAAATGTTTACATTGCAATTTTATTTTTTACATTCTGTTCATTGCATTTGCATTCTTACTGTTACATTGTGTGCATCACATCTCATTTGCACTATTACATTTTATTGAAACAAACCACGTGACTGTTCATTTTCATTTTCTATTCTGTTTATTTCGAAATATGTATATATATATATATATGCGCTTTTGTTAGGCTTTGGTAAATGATAAAAAATTATGCTTCTGTTTTCGTTCTATCCTTGTAAAAAATGATTTTCAACACTTTTGCAGGTTGCAAATTGCAGGAATTCAGAAGGAGAAGAATTGCTTGCTAAATAGCTCCGATTTCTTGCAAAAAAGAAAAGAATTGCGTAAAATTATTTTGCTGCTTTTAGATAAATTTGCTAATAATTCTACACATTCTGGTATCGTGTTCTTATCTTCTGTTTTTTTCTTGCATTGTTGGTTGCTTGCATTTAAAAAAACAAAATAATTTTTTTATTTGTAATTGCTTTGTTAACCCACATTTAATTTCAGTTTTACATCATTTCATATTGTTTTTATTTTCTACGTGTAATGCCCAACTTGACATAAGATGGGATTTCGTCACCCTTTCCTTGGCCCACAAATTGCACTTCATTATATAAAATTTAATTAAGTAACAAATATTAGACGTTGGACTTAAGGGTATCACGAGCTTATCTAGGGCAAATTAGTATTTGATAAGTTGATTTCTTTTAACAAATTATTTCTTGGTGTCTAAGGAAACGACAGAATAACAATCATTTATAATTATTATGGTGATTCGTAAGATATTATAGTGATTGTTTCTCTAAAGGTACTTAAACCTTCAGTTGCATTGCTATGGTGATTCGTAGTGCACTGATAACTTCTGTCTGTTATCTGGCTAAGAACTGTTTTGTTGAATAAGTCAATGTGTGATTATATAATTTTGGGTTAGGGACTACTAAGGGCAGAAATTTTCTGATTAAGTCCTTACATTCATTTAGTTGCATAGTTTCATGCATATATAAAAAAACAAAGAGAAATCAAAAATCCAAAAAAATAAATAAACATTTTCTTTTAAACGTTTTTTTGTAAAAAAAACAAAAAAACAAAGAGAAAGGGAAAAAAATTCACTTCATTCTTACTCTCTTATCCTTGTTTTTCACCTCTTTCTCTCCTTAATCTTTTCCCTTATGCATGAGTGTTTGGACTCGTGATACGTCAACAAACCGTTTACTCCAACAAATAATCTTTCCACAATGGAGAACGAAAATCCACCTCATACTCTCATGGATAGAATTTTCCATGATCGAATTTATGTCCCTTCTTACATAACATTACCCATCCCAATGGGTAATCACTTTGAAATCCATTCAAGTCATATTAACACACTTTCAAAATTTGGCAATTTTAAACATGACGATCCTTATATCTTTTTAATGAAATTTGAACAAGTTTGTGCAACTATAAAACTTCAACAACTATGTGATGATGGAATGAAACTTAGATTAATCCCATTCACACTTACCGACTATGCTGAAAAATGGTTGTATAGCTTGCCTTCGAATTCGAGTAGAACTTGGGACGAATTTGTAAAAGTTTTCTTAGAGAAATTTTACCCTTTGAAAAAACAACCAAAATTCGAAATGAAATTGTAAGTTTTCACCAATTTAGGGGTCAATCTTTTGGAAAATACTTTGAAAGATTTAAGGAAATTTTAATAAAATGTCCACATCACAATTTCAAAAAATGGACTCTTTAAAAAATTTCATACGATGGACTTAAAATAGCTCTTGAACGATGCTTGAATCATTGTGCCGAGGAAATTTTCTAGCACAACATCACGATGCCGCTTGGCAATTTCTTGAAAACTTAGCTGAAAAATCAACTCAATGGGAACGATCTAACAAGAAATCAATCTATTCAAGATCGAGCACACATCCGATAGGCTCATCATTGGCCTTAAAAGCGAAAATCGATGCAATGATAAATAAATTTGAAAATGTTCTTTCATCTAATCAAATGAACCAAGCTTCTCAAGTCATGTGTTATAAATGTAATGATCCAAATCACATCGTCGATCAATATCCTTACTCATTAGAACAAATCAACTCTTTTAATAAAATTAGGAATGATCCATTCTCTCCACCATACAATCCCGGTTGGAGAAATCATCCTAACTTCACTCGGAACCAAAACAATTCAAACACGAATTTGGTTCAACCATTTTTTCTAGCTTTTCCAAGCAATTCTTCAAATCCTCATTTTCAACCAAATCAATTTCAACGAAACTTTGTGCCACCTTCTCAAAACCAAGCACAATAATCTTTTGTTCCTTAAGATGATAAACGAATGACATCACTTGAGAAAAGTTTGGAAACTTTGGTTAAAGTAACCACTCAAAATCTTCAATCGAACAATAATTTGGAATGCTAACCTCGTACATGCAAAATATAAGTCAATCAATTACTAAACTCAAAATGCAAATGATTCGGTTAGCCACTTCTATGAGTGAATGGGTAAGAGGTCGAGTCAACCTATTCCAAACTCTAGAAATAAAAACACAAGCTCAAACCAAGCTCATGTCGTACAAGGTAGCAATTTGAATCAAATGAACACTATCACTACTTTGTGATCTGGTAAGCAGATCGATAAACCAAATGTCAATCCTAATGAATTACTGGAAATTTCTTCCATATCTCCAATTCCCTCAATCGAGTCCAACCCGAACATTGAATCCAATTCCAAATCTCATCTTCACCAACTCAAGTAGACTGACATACTGAGTTGGGAGCTCCATTCCCCTATAGATTTGTGCTAAGAACATTCGGAACAAATGGAAAAAGTGTAAGAAATCATTAAGCAAGTCAAGCTCAACATTCCTCTTTTAGACATAATTCAACAAGTCCCATCCTATGCCAACTTTTTGAAGGACTTATGCACTCAAAAACAACACACTTAAGTACCTAAAAAAGTCTTCTAAGCGACCGGTCTAAGTGAAGTCTTGTCTCAATTTATTCCTGTGAAATAAAAAGATCTTGGTTGCCCCACAATCTCGTGTACGATTGAAGACAAGAAAATCAATAAATGTCTTTTAGATCTAGGTGCTAGCGTAAACTTGCTCTCATATTTAGTTTACCAACAACTAGGCCTAGGTGAGCTTAAACCGATAAAAGTCACCCTTCAATGGTCGATCGTTCGGTAAAAAACCCAATAGGTGAGATTGATGATGTATTGATCAAAGTAGGATAATTCATATTTTCTGTCGATTTCATTGTCCTAGAAACACAACCTGTAAAAAATCTCACAAGTCAAATTCCTTTGATTTTAGGACAAACTTTTTTAGCCACTTCGAACGCTTTGATAAACTATCGAAATGGTTCATGAAAATTTCCTTTGGTAACATGACCATAGATCTTAACATCTTCAGTTTAGAAACTCAATCAAACGAACCATTCGACCACACTTTGGAAGTTAGCGCTATTCATGAAAACTTTAAAACAGGACAATTGGCCTTCATAATGAATAAAAGGTGGAGTATGAACAATTGTTTCAATATGTGCCAACCGAGATCGTAGACATGCTTCCCTTTGAACCTCTTACTATTGAGTCTAAAACTCAACCGACTTCTTTGATTGAGAAATCTCCCAAATATAGCTCAAACCTCTAACATCTCACCTTAAATACGCACACTTAGGTGACAATGAAACTTTTCCTGTAATAATTTATTCTGATCTCTCTTGACCAAGAAGTATCTCTTCTTTCAATTCTTTCAAAAACAAAGAAGCAATTGGGTGGTCCATTACCGATATTAAATGAATTAGCCCTGCAATTGTTCCAACATTGCATCCACTTAATTGACGAAGCCAAATCTACTCGTGATGCGCAACAAAAGCTTAACCCCAAAATCAAAGATGTGGTTTGAGAAGAAATTCTTAAACTCCTTGATAATGGTATCATATATCGCATCTCCGATAGTTCATGGGTTAACCCAATTCATGTCATGCCTAAAAAATCTAGACTCGCCATTATTACGAATGAAACTAACAAACTTATTCCTACCCATACTCAAATGGGTTGGCGTGTTTGCATTGATTATCGAAAATTAAATTCTCCAACACATAAAGATCATTTTCCTCTTCCTTTCATTAACCAAATACTTGAATGATTAGCCAGCCATGAATTATATTATTTTCTTGATGGTCATTCCAGTTATAACCAAATTCCAATCGCATCCAAAGGTCAAGAAAAAACAACTTTCACATGTCCTTTCGGAACCTTTTCTTATCGGCGTATGCCATTCAGACTTTGTAATGCCTATGCGACTTTCCAACGATGCATGGTTGGTATTTTTTCTAACATGATCGAAAGCTTTCTAGTAGTTTTCATGGATGATTTCTCTATCTTTAGAGATTCTTTTTCCGAATGATTAATTATCTCAAGCTGGTTCTAAATTGATATAAAGAGAAACGTTTAACTTTGAATTGAGAAAAATGCCATTTTATGGTCAAACAAGGCATAGTCCTCAGACATGTCATTTCAAATAAGGGCATTGAGGTAGATAAAGCAAAAACTGATGTCATTTCAAATCTACCCATTCCAAATCCGTTAAGGACATTCGATCATTTCTAGGACACACTGGCTTCTATCAATGCTTTGTGAAAGACTTCAGCAAAATTGCTCGACCTTTGAATACTCTTTTGGGAAAAGATGTTCCTTTCAATTTCAATTCTGATTATGTCTCTTCTTTTGAATGTCTTAAAAATGAACTCATTTCTGCTCCAATCATTTGCTCGTCCAATTGGGATCTTCCTTTTGAAATAATGCGTGATGCTTCTAACTTTGCAATTGGTGATGTCCTAGGACAACACATCAACAAAATTCTCCATGTCATATACTACGCTAGTATGACTTTGAATGATGCTCAACTCAACTACACAACCACCGAAAAAGAATTTATAGCCATAGTTTTTGCACTAGAAAGTTTTGACCTTATTTGATAGGCTCAAACATCAGGGTCTACATTGACCATTCTGCTCTTAGGTACCTTTTTTGCTAAAAGGATGCTAAGTCTCGTTTGATTCAATGGATCCTATTACTTCAAGAATTTGATCTTACAATCAAAGATACAAAAGGATCTGACAATGTCATAGCCGATTATTTTTTTCATCTTCCGAACGCACATCTTTTTTACCCGTCAACGAGAACTTTACCGACGAACAATTCTTTTCCATTTCCATTGATCCGTGGTTTGCCGATATAGTGAACTATTTATTCACTAAAGAAACTCTTTCGTTTTGGTCCAAACAAGATAAATACAAATTTCTATCCCAAGTGAAATATTTCTATTGGGACATCCAAACTTGTTTAAGTATTGTTCCAGTCAAATCATTAGATAACGCGGTCCCAAATAGCGAAATCAAGAGTGTTCTTTCATTTTGTCATGACCAAGCGTGTGGTGGACATTTCGGTCCCAAGAAAACTATGGAAAAAGTGCTTCAATGTGCCTTTTATTGGCCTAAACTTTTCAAATATGCGTTCGAGTTTTATAAAACGTGTGATCGCTATCAAATATTAGGAAAAATTACAAAACGGAAGACCCCCATCCTTACGATTGAAATCTTTGATGTTTGGGGAATTGTCTTTATGGAGCCATTTCTTAACTCTTTCGAAAATCTTTATATTCTTCTTGCCATCGATTACGTTTCTAAATGGGTTAAGGCCATTTCATGTAAAACAAATGACCACAAAGTTGTTGTGAAATTCATAAAAAGAAACATCTTTTCAAGGTTCGGCACACCTCGTACAATAATATGTGATTACAGAATACACTTTTGTAATCGATCATTTCAAACTTTAATAAATAAATACTCGATAACCCATAAGTTATCCCCTTCTTATCATCCTCAAACTTGTATTCAAGTTGAAGTTTCAAATCGACAAATCAAACTAATTTTGAAAAAGACTATAAGTAAAAATCGAAAAGATTGGTCTTAGAAATTGATAGATATGCTTTTGGCTTACATAATTGCTTTAAAACTAATATTGGAATGTCCCCTTTTGATTAGTATATGGTAAAGCGTGTCACTTACTAGTCGAGCTTGAACATAAAGCGTTATGGGCAATAAAGAACATAAACTTTGATCTCGAAGAGGGTAACGAAAACATAAAATTGCAACGATGCGTATGAAAATGCAAAAATTTGCAAGGAAATAACAAAAGTTTTTCATGATAAGTCAACCCTAAGAAAAAAATTTCGTTAAATCAGAAAGTTCTTTTGTATGACTTTCGACTTCATTTATTTACTGGAAAATCAAAATCGAGATGGACAGGACCATACATAGTACGTACTGTTTTTCCATACGGTGCCACAAAAATAGAAAACCCCAAGGATGAATCGATTTTTAAAGTCAATGGTCAGCATTTAAAGCCGTACTTGGAATTTGTAAGTGACCAAGAGAAGGAGCTCGTGATTCTTCATAAGTCATAATACGTCTAGTAAGGAATTTTAACCCTCTCTTGAAAATATGTATATATTTTTCTCCTTTACATTCATTATATCATGCTTGACTACGGGGACACAGTCAAAATCAAGTGTGGGGGAGTCTCATGTTTATTTTGATTTTACATGCTTTGATTTGGCATTTTTCTTTCTTTTTTCAAAAAAAACTCTAAATAATTGCATTTTAATTTTCATAGAAAGATTCCAAAAAAATTGCATCATAATTTACTTTTGAATAGGCACAATGGAGTAAGCATGCAATTTTGGTCATGAGATTAAATTTTTTGGAAAATTACTTAACTCAAACGGATAATAAAAAGAAAAGTTTAAATTACAAGCAACTATGGTGTAACCATATATAGGGAGATTCATAGGTGATGATTATGAAGTTATTTTAAATTGTAGTTTTTGTTTAAAAAGTAGTTGATTTAAAGTACATGTGTTAACATTTTTAACCTTTAAAGTTAAGTGGCGCTAAGATGATTTTGCATAACTCTCTCTTCTCTTTAAAAAAATTCAAAAAAAAATCAAAAAAAAAACAAAACAAAAACACCTAGAGTAAGTGTACACACGTAAGTGTGTACACCCACCAAGCTCTTTACTCTTATCACATAAGCCCGGAAGGCACTGCATGAATGGTATATCTTACCTCAGCTTTTTGAGTTAGGTGTATGTATATATAAATAATAATATAATAAACACCTAGAGTCGAGTGTTCATACATATGTGTGTACACTCGCCACGCTTTGTACTCTTCTCACCCGTAAGACAGTGCATAGATGTATAGTTGGCCTCGGTTTTCCGAGTTAGGTATCTGTAAATAATAATGATGGTATTTTTTCAAATAAAGAGAGAGTAAGCAATTGAAACCCAAGCATTATCCCAACTTTACAGATTTGACTTGTTGTACAAAAGAAAATGAAGATACCACTTTGCAAATTTTGACAATTAATTAAAGAATTTATTTCATAGTTGCACTATGTTATCAACTAAAACAACTAGCCAAGTTAGAGTCCAATTGTGATGATAACTTAATTTTTGTTGGAAGCTTTGATTAGTAAAAGACTGAAATTTCTTGATGATGACCGACACTTGTATATTACTATTTCATGTTAATTGAAAATGTAAGTTCTTTATTTTGTAAATAAAAACTTGCATTCATATTTCTGTAAATAAAACTTGCATTAGGAACTTTGCATATCCGTTTGGATTTTATGGGTAGTATCCGTTAAAAACCCTCACGAGACAACACTCATCCTACTATGGAAACCTAGAGGTTTAACGGCTTGTTGCATACGCTCAATGCAATCGTGCTTCCTATGAAAGTGGATTTATCTTAGTATTTGATTATTCGAGGATGAATAAAAAGATAAGTCCGGGGGTATTTAATGTACATGTAAAAATGTATATTTTTACTCTCATGCTTAATCTTCTTTTATTAAAATAAAGGACATATTATGGTATTTTTACTTGTTTTAACCAAAATATAATCATTTAATCATCTACATTTGGGCAAAACGGTCATTTCGTGTGTGCATTTGTGTTGAGAAAAATTATTTGCACAATTTAATTTAATTTTGTAGGAAATTGAGTGCAAATTAGAAGAGGATTCATGGATATATGCATGCACAAGTAATGGAAGCCAAAAGAATGAAGAAAAGAAGGAATTAAATCGACATGGAGGAGCGCATTTACCCACTTGCTAATGGACCACGTTTAAAAGCAAAAGCACATGTTAGTAGGAGTTTAATTAAATATTAATGATGACTTGGAGGCCACCCAAAGTCAAGGGCATTTTTGGTAGCTTCCTAAAAAGAGATTAGAATTTTAGACTTGTATAAATACTCTCTTATGTTTCATGTAATGGATCTCATCTTTTATACATAGTTGTAGCCACCAAATAGAAATAAAAGTTTTCTTATCTTTAATAGTTTCTTAGTCTCCTCTTTTATTTTATGTACTCTTATTTCGTACTCTTTTACCATGCTATTTTATTTCATGTCACTTTTTATTTTATGTTAGTAAATTAGATTTATCTTATGCAATTAGTGTATATTTATTTTTATGCAAGTAGTTAGCTCTCTACTTCATTTTAGTTAGCTCTCTTTTCTTTTTGTTAGTTTTACCTTTCATTTTCTTTTTAATGTTGAAATCAATTTACATTGAAATGAATCAAGTATGAGAAGCCAAACCCTTCAATTTAGGGGTAATGAAGCTCTCATGAATCATGTAAAATCAACATTATAATTTCATTTATAATCTCTTCTTTGGTGTTTAATGTAAATTTTGGTGTTAATGGGAGTTTATTGTTTATTAGTGAATTTGATAGCCTATGTCGTTATACAAATATGCTATACTTAATCAAATATATACACAAGTTACATTTTCTTCTAACTAATTGATTATAATAATGAAAGTGAAAATAGAATCAAAATTTGATATTCTATGTTACTTGATAAAAAAGGTAAATAGATCATGCTTAAATTAAAATTTATTTTTAATTTCATGATCATTTTCATTGGATTTGACAAGTGGGTTTCGATGATATATTAAAGTTTGATGGTTTAAGTTGTGTTAGTTAATATCACAAATGGACCATACCTATAATAAATACATCAACTAATTCTACATGTGATAGAAAAGAGAGAATATAAATTTATTTTGTGTTGATTTATATGAAAGTAAAAGTGGACTTACCTCTAAATCTCATTTTAGTCTCATAGTTTTTATTCCAATTTTTCTCTAGTTTTTTATACTTTTTAGTTAACACATTTTCAAACTCTTGGGATAATTTGGTCGAGTAATTTTAAAATTAGCGCTTTCCTCGAGGGATCGATCCGTACTCGCATACGTACTATGATTGTAGTCGTGCTCTTGCGGTATTTTATTTTATTAAATTACGTGGTTTTCTAACCGATAGAAGATCCGTCCGAACAAGTTTTAGGCACCGTTGATGGGGAAAGCAATTTAATTTTAATTTTACTTTTCGAATTATGTTTTATCTTTTATTTTATGTTAGTTTTCATTAAAAAAAGAAGAAAAATGTTATTTTCCTCACTTTTGTTTTCATTTCATTTTGTGCATTTATTGTGTTCATTTGTGTGTATTTTGTTGTTTTCGTCTTGTGTTTCACTTGTCTTTGTCTTCTTTAGTTTTCATCAGAAAAAAAAGTACATTTTTTATTTTCATTTTGCATTTGTTCCCAAAAATAATGTTGCATTATGGTTTTATTTTTTTATATTCTGTTCATTACATTTGTATCCTTACTATTACATTGTGTGCATTACATCTCATTTGCACTATTACATTTCATTGAAACAAACCTCATTTCTATTTTGTTTATATCCAAATATATATATATATGTATTTGTGTATGTATTTGCTTTCGTTAGGCTTTGGTAAATATTAAAAATTTTGCTTCTATTTTCGCTCTATCGTTATAAAAAACAAAAAAAACATTTTTGACACTTTTACAGGTTGCAAATTGCAGGAATTCAGAAGGAGAAGAATTTCTTGCTAAACTGTTCTGCTTTGCTTGCAAAAAAATGAATTGCGCTAAAAAAATTGCTGCTTTTAGATAAATTTGTTTATAATTTTGCACGCTCTATTATCATGTTCTTATTTCCTGTTTTTATTTTTCTTACATTGTTGGTTGCTTGCATTTATAAAAAACAAAATAAAAATTCCATTTGTAGTTGCATAGTTAACGCACGTTTAATTTCAGTTTTGCATCATTGCATATTGTTTTTATTTTCTAAGGGCAGCACCCAACTTTACATAAGGTGGGGATTTCATCACCATTTCCTTGGATGACAAATTTCATTTCATTATATAAAATTTAATTAAGTAATAAAGATTAAACGTTGGATTTAAGGGTGCCACGAGCTCATTTAGGGCAAATTTGTAATTTGACAAGTTGATTTCTTTTAACAAACTATTTCTTGGTGTCTAAGGCAGGGGCAGAGTAATAATAATTTTTTATTGTTATAGTGATTCGTAAGATATTATAATGATTGTTTCTCTAAAGGTATTTAAACCTTCAGTTGCAATGCTATGGTGATTCATGTTGCACTAATAACCCCTATCCGTTACCTGATAAAAAACTGTTTTGTTAAATTATGTCAAAGTGTGATCATACAATTTTGGTTAAGAGCTACTAAGGATAGAAAATTTCTAATTACGTCATTGCATTCATTTAGTTGCATTAGTTTCATACATATATAAAAAAAGAAAAAGAAATCAAAATTAAATAAAAAACAAACATTTTCTTTTAAACGTATTTTTTTAGTAAAAAAATACCCAAAAAAAAGAAAAAAAATTCACTTCGTTCTTACTCTCTTATCCTTGTTTTTCACATCTTTCTCTCCTTGATCTTTTCCTTTGTGCATGAGTGTTTGGACTCGTGACACGTCCATAAACAGTTTAACTCAAACAAATAGTCTTTCCACAATGGCAAACGAAAATCCACCTCGTACTCTCATTGATAGAATTTTCCCTGATCGAGTTATTGTCCCTTCTTGCATAACATTACCCGCTCCAACGGGTAATCACTTTGAAGTCTATTCAAGTCACACTAACACACTTCCAGAATTTGGCAATTTTGAATATGACGATCCTTATATCTTTTTAACGGAATTTGAACAAGTTTGTGCAACTATAAAACTTCAACAATTATGCGACGATGGAATAAAACTTAGGTTAATCTCATTCGCACTTATCGACTACGCCAAAAAATAGTTGTATAGCTTGCCTTCAAATTCGATTAGAACTTGGAACGAATTTGTAAAATTTTTCTTAAAGAAGTTTTACTCCTTGGAAAAAGACCAAAATTCGAAATGAAATTGTAAATTTTCATCAATTTGGGGGTGACTCTTTTAGAAAATACTTTGAAAGATTGAAGAAAATTTTAATAAAATGTCCACATCACAATTTCTAAATATGGTCTCTTTGCCAACTTTTATATGATGGACTTGAAAATAGCTCTCGAACGATGCTTGAATCAACGTGCCAAGGATATTTTCCAGCACAACATCATGATGCCGCTTGGCAATTTCTTGAAAACTTAGCTGAAAAATCAACTTAATGGGAATGATCTAATGAGAAATCAATCCATTCAAGATCGAGCATACATTCGATAAGATCATCATTAGCCTTAGAACCGAAAATCGATGCAATGATAAATAAATTTGATAATGTTCTTTCATCTAATCAAATGAACCAAGCTTCTCAATGTTGAATATGCTACTATATGATTTTCGTTTGATGATAATAAACATATATATATTCATTTAAATGTATTTGTTATTGTACTATTTTATTTTTCATATAATTAATGAATATTTGCTGAATAAAATAAATAACACAGAATTTAAATTCAAACAGATATTTTATTCAAACAAATATTTTATTACAATTTTTGAATAATACAAATTTGAGCTCTCACTACATATATACATTTTTTCAATTACATTACAATTTCGATTACATCACAATTTTCAATTTACAATGTTCACCTCACTACATATCACTCATTCACTCGTATTTATCTTCAACTCTATTCCAGATCGAATCCAGCATCTGAGTTATCTGCAAAATAAACACTGACGCGGTAAAATTGAAAAAGAAATATTTTTTGTAGTGTAAAATAAAATGTGTATTTTGAAAATATTAATTGCCTCTGTTATTTGGGTTGTTCGTCAACATATTTATTTTGAATTCATCTTACACGAACAGCTTGTGACATGCACAGTGTATCACTGTACATGCCACAAGGTCGTGCACACCGATATACACTTGATAAAACTGCAGGGACAAGTGAGCACAAGGTCAAACCCAATCAAAAGCAAGGTTCAACTCAGGTGCAATACAAAAACATCACAAAATTGTCGAGTACAAGTTCTCAAGCAACACAGCCTCGACATTCAAATGGGTCACAGGTCAGCATACATGAAATAACAACATGAACCAGATCAATCTAACGTGAGGCAGGTCACTATAACTCGACAATCAGGCATGCACATGATACCATATGCAAGAACCAAGTACAATAGCCAAGACCAAACGTACGAAGAGGCTAGATGGCCCAACCAGACTCGAGTACACATGAAGACATCGTGAACCAGATAAGGCACAAGCTCATACTCAAGTGAAACCAAAGCCACAAATTTCAACCAGATCAATGAGCAAGGCCAAATGAAGACAACAGAAGTTCAGACACATGAAGACTCCAACCAGAACAAAGTCACAATGCTTTAGACATGCATATATATACAACAAGCAC
Source organism: Allium fistulosum (assembly GCA_030737815.1). Classification (NCBI taxonomy): domain Eukaryota; kingdom Viridiplantae; phylum Streptophyta; class Magnoliopsida; order Asparagales; family Amaryllidaceae; genus Allium; species Allium fistulosum. Next base: position 587,864,323 of record CM060907.1, on the reverse strand, counting down.
ATGATGCAATACAACAAATCAGATCAGAGGCAATCAAGTGCATAAGCACACAAACCACACAGTGCACCTAACCAATCCATAATGAATGCAACCATGAAGTACACAAGTAAATCCAGGCATCAAGTATACATGACTCGAAGCAATGCAACCAGACCAAAACAAGTAAGCAAGTGACTATGATCAATCAACACAGCAAGTATGAATCAAAAATAGTCAAAAGCAGTGGGTCATCAAGGTACAGTTTCAACAAGAATCGAGCTAACGGTTAACATGGAGCCTCAACAGTACAATCTAAGCCTCAGCATTTACAAGAACATATGCAGTGACAATATGGATGCAATGAAGCAGTAAAAAATATGTATACATATATGCAGTAATGAACAAGACTACAATACCAAAGGATAATCACACACATTATATATGTATGGAGACATCACATGAAAATAGAGGCAAACACATACACATATGTAATCTGACAGTACACAAGACTCAAGTATGCAACATATAACATGAATATATACATGCGTGAACATACATACATACATACATATATATATATGTGTGTGTGTGTGTGTAGTGAAACCAGAGGCAACAGCAAATCAATGGTCAAACTACAGAAAAGTTGAACAAGGTTATATATATATATATATGTAGTGAAACCAGAGGCAACAACAAATCAATGGTCAAACTAAAGAAAAATTGAACAAGGTGGGGTTCGAACAAAAACCAGTTAGCAGTTTCAAATCAGGGTAGCGGCTTTCAAACAAATTCAATAATCATATCATGCCAAAATCAAAGCCGTGGTGACCAAGGCAAAGAATCGAACAAGCCAAAATCAAAGCCATGGTGACCAAGGCAAAGAATCAAACAAGTTAGAATCAAAGGCGTGATAATCAAGCAACGAAAATATACGAATTGAAAAGGTCAGAAAACATCACAAGCATCCAAGCAAAATCAAATGGCCGAGCTAAAGTAACTGAAGAATTCAAACAATATTATACGAACGTTAATTTAGGGTTTTCAACCCTATAAAACCCAATCATCATCGGCATTATCAGGCATCGAGTTCAAGCATAACAACGAAAGTAACTAAGCAAAATCGCATTCCGGATTTATTCAAATCGAACTCGACGTAGTGAAGCAGCCGAAAGCAAATCGAAGGTAGGAGACGATAGACAGAGCAAAGCGAAGCAAATCACTTCAATCGCTCGACATTCAAGCAGCAACTTCAACAAATCACGAAGCCCTAATTTTGAACGAAGAGGAACGAGGCAACCATTTTTCAACGCAAAAGATTCAAGGCCGAAGAAATAAAAAGAAAAAGGGGAACTGTTTCTTTGTTTATCACTTTGGGCCGGTATCTTTATTTTCTTGAGTGATACTTTTAGTTGGGCCGGCTTATATATCATATTGGGCCGTTTTTTTTAATTAGGGTTTTGTTTTAGTATTTTTATTTATTTTGTAATTTTATTTCTAAACTTTTGTAAATTCTAGTCGTGTGACTAGGGGACGAACTACGGTGGTGTAGTTCGAGAATTCGCAACTCGGTGGCTGTTTGTACTAAAATTGGGCACAACACTCTTCGGAAGTGTTTGAAGAGATAAAATGAAGAAAGTAAATGTAAAAAGAGTATTATCTAACAAACACTCCAAACAATAATAAAAAAACAACAAAAGAACACAGAGATTTAGAGTGGTTCAACGTGTTGCCTACGTCCACTATGAAATGATTGACTTTTATTAACTTTTGCTTGCTGGTTACAATGGATTACAACAGTAAATTTCGAGTACAATGGTGATTTTTGAGTGCAACACTGGTTTCGGCAGAGTATGGACGTCAAAGAGCCAAAAGGTGCCTTTTCTGTAGGTCTTGGACTGCTATTTATTGGCGTAGGCTGCAAATATCTCGCTCAGATCTCGGGAGACCTCTTCTTGCACGTGAGTGGGCCTACGTGATCGATCCCATGTGATTTTCACATGATCCAAGATCGATACGAACAAGCTTTGTATCGATCAAAACTTCATCCAATCGAGTCGGGATCGATTGTGAGTGTTGCTGAGGATGTTCGCAAGCTTCTATGAAAATTTGGTAGCATTTGGACTTGTAGATTGTGAGTTATGATCGATGCAAACTTGCGTTTAATCTAGGCTGTTGAATTCGTATCGATACCCTTCGTATCGGTCTGTTCGTATCACTTTTTGGGCACGTGCTTGTAAGTTGACGTGGCGCTAACTCCTCGGATCAATCCACTTTTCATGCCGAGTGACTAAGTCTTTCATTGGAGTGTATCTTGTTCGCATCGATCACCCCTGCCTTGTTCGTATCGATTGTCATTGTTCTTTTCATATCGATCACTTAATGGGTTACTTCGTATCGATAGCTGGAGGCCATTTCATATCGATCGTTTGATGTTTTATTCGTATCGATCGTTGATTGATCGATACGAGCTGTGTAATTGGGATCGATACGAATTGATTCCAATTGATGGATACGAAGTTAGGTGTACGTGATGGATACGAACAACAGATAATTGATGGATATGAACAGACGAAGCTTGATGGATGCGAACAAGGCCTTTTAGTTGATGGATACGAAGAGTATGGTTCCAGATGGATGAAAGCGGAATCGATGCGTAGAGAGCACAATGATGGATTCGAACGAACCAACTTCCTTGGCTTGCATCGATCATATCGTAAGCATACGGACTCGGATTGACTTGAAATTTGGAACGTTGGCTTCCATAGATTTGCACGTCGTGCCTTATCAATTGTAGCTTAATCCGGAATCGGACAAAATTCTTCGATATCCATAGTGAACCTACGTATAATCGATCTTCGGGATGAACTGTCTCAAGTTTCCAGTCAATTCCTTGATATCACGGCCTTGCCAAAAGGCGGGATAATATTTTGCCCCCTAAAGTACGTCTTGTGAGAACAGGACGTGCTTTGAAAAGTTGCAATCTTCATTCTGAACATTTCCATTTGACTTGTCTGAATGGTTGTTGTCTTTTCGACGAAAGGTGTAACCTTTGATTGATTCTTTAGAAACATAAATCGTGAACTGCTGACTGCCAATTGTGGTACTATGTACTGTTGTAACTGAGCATTGTATGATAGTGACCTGTTTTTGTAATCATCATCAGATGAGTATTCAATTCCTGTGAATTTTAAAAATTGGACATTAGTCCGTTATACATGAATGCATGTTGGCCTGACTCCCGTTAACGTTTGCACATTCACGAGTCGTTGTCAGTTTTTTTTTGTATCGAATTCCGTATTGACCCTCTCCTGAATCAGTGCGAAATTCGATTTGTAACAACGCTTGATGGTTGCTTTGGAATGTCCCTTCGTATCAATCCTCTCCTGAATCGATTCGAGGAGTTGAAAATTTTCTTTCGTATCGATGGTGATCGATACAAATTCGGTTGGTGCTTTCTAAACATTTCGTATCGATGAACACGAATTTCTGTAGGCTTTAGGTTTCGAACAAAACATTTCGTATCGATACAATTCTAATAGGTTCGAACAGCCCAAGTAAACTTTGGCTTTGTGCTCTGCATCGATCATCGGATGGATACAAGATTTTCCCTCCGTATTGATGAACCATCGATGGATACGAACAATTATGGCTTTAGCTCGATTGTGGCTGGATACGAATTTGGCTCTTCGTATCGCTGATGTGAATAACTGTTCCTATCGGCTATTAGCGCTGGGAGACAAAACGTTTCCTTTGGAGTTTGAGTCCATATAAATACAGTTGGGACTTAGAAAAATTTTCATCCATCTTCATTTTACTATTACTCTTGTATCGATAGAAAAAACCAAGGAAATAGAAATTGCCTTCATTCCCAAGTCATCACAGCTCATTAATCCCTCGAATCGATACTCTCACTTAGGTAATTAGTTGAACAATCTTGCATTAAAAACGTTAAGACTTGAGATTTAATGCTAATTCGTCCATAATCGCGGCCAATTCTGATGACGATGAGGCCGAAATTGGGTTAGAGCATGGCTGAGGGAGGAGGACCTGGAGTCCGAACTGTTTGAAGAAGAAGATAGGAATGATGATGGACGCGAAGGCGTATTCGTATCGATTATGGATGAAGAATAAAGTTCGTATCGGCCAGGATATAATGGAATTTTGTATCAAATGAGGGGATTGCTTCATATCGATAGCTAGTGGTCATTCGCGTCGATCGGTTGATGATTGGCATTCGTATTGATCTGGAGCGATCGATATGAAATCTTTGGTTGGGGATCGATACGAATGCGCTGTTGTAGATCAATACGAAGTATAGGATTTTGCATCGATACGAAGTGACCTCCAGGTGATCGATACGAAGTACCATTGTACAATCGACACGAACTTCTGTTTCCGGTGATCGTTACGAATTGCGCGCCTAGTGATCGATACGAATGAAGCTTCCTATGATCGATCCTAGTTGTGACCTTAATAGATACGAAAAAATATTTTTTAAACTTGAACATTTGACTCCAACAAGCTTCCGCCTTGCATAACTGCACTTAACTGCTAAACTACATATTTGATTGCCTTTCGAAGCTCGTCGATGGAACTGTAACTTAACAAAATTTAACGAACTTTAACTTGGATCAATCTCCAAAGTCTGGATGGCACAGTTGTGACGGTCAGCGATGACGGTCACTCTGGTTGAAATTTTAAGTCTTGTCGTTCGAACATCTTTCAATCCCGTAGAATTTTAAAGCATCCCTCCCCAATTTGCCATAGTGTTTGAATGGCTCAATTTAGTTTGTGCTAAATTAAGGGGTTGCTTACTTTCAAGACCAACCTGTCTTATGAAATTTCCTTTATTTTATTAATTTAATTTTTCTTTTGATTCTTCCCAAGATCCAATCTGATCAATATAGAAATATTGATATACTTCTTGAAAACTATTTGTATATATATATAAACATACAAATCATTTTGGTTCTAATATCAAAGTTTTTTTTCTTTAGGTAAAGAATAGCTCAATTTATTTTAAATTAAAATAACTAATAGTTTAGCCTTCCCTATCTGAATCTTTGTGCAAATTTACTAACAAATTCTTGTTTGTTTATGTTTGTATTTAACAGTTGCATATTTAGTAAAACATGAAAATTGACCCATGACATTTAAGCTTTTTGCAAAATCACTTCTCAAATTAACAAAGTAGAAAGGTTGTGCATGCTTCTGTGCAACTGAGTGCACCTAAACATGTACAACTGCTATTTATTACTTCTGGGTTTGTAGATTGGCCAGCTTGATTGAGTTTAGACTCCTATACTGGCTTGCTATAAACTACTAGCTTTGCTCATTCATTTAAACATCAAACTCATGTAAATCTGGGTTCATGCTTCTTATGTTTTCATATTTTCTACCTATGTATTTATTCTCCCTTCATCATGTTTCAGTTATTTTGTAACTAATTTTTAGCCTCTAAAACAGTCTAGTACATACATATACATTGCTTGTTTCACATATGCTTCAGTTCTACTTCCAACTTCCCTACTCAATTCATGAAAATTTCATGCTTACAGGTTATAATATAAGCTAAATACTTTTATCTTTTCCTACTGAGAATAGTTCCATCACATAGTAATCTCTTTCAAACCATTCATTACATCATCATCAAAGTTCAGCACAAATCCAATATTATTACAGAAAAGTCTTCTAGCTAAAGTAAAACATAAAGGACATTCTTCAACAAAAATTCATAATTCAGTGAATTAGCAAATTTCTTCTTAGCATCACACATCTGCATCTTACCACTTAGCTTTCTCTTTTCCTGTAGACATCTCATGACCTGCTCCATAATACATATGAAGCACCCATTTGATGCAAGCAACAAACAGGTCAGACTTATGTCTGGTGTAAGTAGAATCACTTGTTAATGCATAAAGACTAATGAAATATGTTCCATTATTACCTTTTCTGTTCTCAGAGGTTAAGTGTTTTACTCAAGGTAATTAAATCTCATTCTCATGCTCAAATTACAAAGTGTTAATCCAGTGGTGTGTGTTGTTAAATAACATGTGTGTATTCTTAGACTAACTTGTCATCAAAAGCATTAGTCCAGAAAATCATAACAACCATCATACATACACATAGGTTGGTGCTAACACCCAAACATGCGCAAACATGCACAAACAATATTCATGGCATTGAGCCAAAGTATCAACCCTGAGTCTACATGTTAGGACTCCCATATACTTCTAGCCTATTTACCCTTGCATGTATAACCATTTCATGTTACTCTAAGGTCCAGTATTACATTCATGGTTGCATTGGTGCACACTGCCTGGAACTACTACCTGGTTTCCAGTACACTACAAGCTTCTTGTGCATAAACATGCCATGTGCAAACTCACACCCCAACCTTGATGCAAGCCAACCACTGTGTCATACCAACTTCCCTCATACCCAATCCTGATAGAGGTGACCCACATCCTTAGTTTAATTACTAAGTTTTTCATATGACTCAACATTGTCTATGCAATGTCAGTCCCAAAACTATTGTACACATAACTAATGTATGCTATCAGGTCTCATACAACAATCAATCATTCATCCATTCATGTATTTAACAACTAGTCAGTTATACTTGTTTACCACTTCAAATCAGTTTCACACAGAGACATATCCTTGGCTAAAGCATAGATTAAAGCATTTTTAGAGAGTGAAATGCTAATGTGTTTTCCAGCAATATGGTTCTCACAGTCAATTCACACATTAAAGTCGGTTTGCTTGTTACTCAACCCTATTTCCAGAGGACACTTAATGATGGATTAAGGCTCCGCACATGGAAATCCCATTGCACCCTAATCATCTCTTTTAGTTGTAAGACATAAGCCAGAGAACCTCTTTCTCTTACTGCCTTACACCCTACTTTTCTTATTAATTCTTGCTTTAACTAAAGATATTCCTCAAGTTCATAAACATATGAATAAATCGGTCATTATTCCCTTATTAAATTTTCATGTAAAAACAAGCATAGGTTAAGTGACAACCAAGTAATGCAATTCACAAAACCTCAGTAACAACTGAAAATTATTAAACTGAGAATGCATGCAAAGCATCAAACAGAAATCAAAATAATCTAAAGGGTACATGGCTGCCTTTCATAGGTCTTAATGCCTTGCCAAGTGAGGGTTTACTCACCAAAGTTCTCCTTCCCAAGTCTTGGTTCAGGCCTGCCATGGATTTTCTAAACTGCTACCTGTTTTCTTGTTTTTTTTTCTATATTTTGTTTCCTGGTTTCTAATCCTATAAACGTAGGAGATAATGGTCTGTATATAGGGGAGTTGTTAGGGTTTTAAGGTCAGTTAAGTCATTTATTTCCATCAGGAATCCCATCACCAGTTCTGGCTTCACCCAATAATCCACCCTCTCCACTTTCCTTTCCCACCATTTCTCCTTTTTTCTTGTCTTGGCCACTTTTGGCAAATTTCTTCACACTATTTGCATGACTTTGGCCTGGATATATTTCTGTATTTTCTAGCCTTAACCATGCATGTAAGCTTATGTGCCTAACTAATTGTGTGTGTGTGTCTATCAATTATTTTACACACCTTATATTCATGCATTTCCTACCCACACATGCAACTATGCTCATTTTTAATCTATGGAAATTAGGACTAAAACTGCCTAGATTACTTATGTATTGTAGTTAGGCTAATGTGTAAATACTAACAAGTCATGCACTCATTTATTTTGTATGTATCTACAGGGCCTTTACTCACTAACTTTCCTTGTTCATGTAGCATACTGGAACAGTGTGCACATGCACAAGAGCATGCACACTCACTTACACACACAAGTATTTCCAGAGAAAATTTTATTTTTTTAACTAACTGTCTTTCTTTTATAAAATATTCAAGATACATATATGTATATATTTTTATATACTTGCCTATCTATGGGCTATCACATACACCCCTCCTTTAAGAAATTGTGCCCCACAATTTAACACATTTTTCCTGTGTTAGTCACATGTCAAAACCAAACATGAACACACACTCTTAATTCAACCAAAGCACACATCAAGCAAGCACATTCAACACTGAATACTATGTTTAACTAAATGAATACAAGCATAACTGATAAATTACCTCTAATCTAATTGTCAGTTACAAATAGTTGAGGGTACTGGACTTTTATCTTGTCATCAACCTCCCATGTGCAATCATTAGGGTCTAGGCTCCACTGCACCTTTACCAACTTGATGGTCTTGTTTCTCAATTTCTTATCTTCTTTAGCTACAATGCCCACTGGATCCTTCTCATACACCAAGTCTGGTCTGACTTCTACCTGGTTTGGTGACTGAATCACTGAAGCTTCATCATGTACACATTTTCTCAATTGTGATACATGAAATACATTGTGTATTCCACTCATTTCTTTTGGCAACTTCAACTTGTAAGCCATCTTCCCTACTCTTGCAATGATTTCATATGGCCCTACGTATCTTGGTGTTAGCTTCCCTGCCTTGCCAAATCTCAACACCTTCCTCATAGGTGAAACTTTCAAGTATACATGATCTCCTATTTCAAATTCAAGTGGCTTCCTTCTCCTATCTGCATATGATTTCATTCTGTCTTGTGATGCCTTCATTCTTTGTCTAATCAGTGTGATCTTAGCACTTGTCTCTTTTACATGGTCTGGTCCTAATATCACTTTATCCCTACCTCTATCCAACAAGCATGTGACAAACAAGGCCTCCCATATAGAGCTTCATAGGGTGCCATCCCTATACTACTCTGGTAGCTATTGTTATAAGCAAATTCTGCTAAATGAAGGTAGTCTTCCCAATTACCACCATGATCTAGTACACAAGCCCTAAGTAAAACCTCCAAGAACTTATTAACCACTTCTGTTTGGCCATCAGTTTGGGGATGGTAGGCTGTGCTTAAGCACAACTCAACCCCCATTGCCTGTTGAAAGCTACTCCAGAATTTTGATGTGAATATGGTGTCTCTGTCACTAATGATTGTGGCAGGAACTCCATGTAGTTTCACTATCTCCTTCATGAAAACTTGTGCCAGTTTTGGTGCATTCCTATCACTCCTCACTGGTATGAAATGTGATGATTTAGTCAATCTATCTACCACCACCCAAATACTGTCATTACCTCTCTTTGATCTTGGCAAGCCATCAATGAAATCCATTGATATGCTTTCCCATTTCCACCTTGGAACTTCTAGAGGTTGCAACAGTCCACTGGGTCTTTGGTATTCAGCCTTGACTTGTTGGCAAGTCATACATTTTGCCACATATTCACCCACACTCCTCTTCATTCCTTTCCACCAATAGCTCCTCTTTAGATCATGATACATTTTAGTACCACCTGGATGTATGGTGTATTTAGACTTGTGATGAACATCCATGATCTTTCTTTGCAATGCTTCTGTGTTAGGCACACACAGTCTTCCCTTGTACCTTAAAATTCCTTCCCATCCAATTCAAATTTGTCAAGTTTTGAACCATTTCTTAACAATTCCTTCTTCTCTCTCAGGAATTCATCCATGTTTTGTGACTGGTTCACTTCTTCCACCAAGTTTGATTTTATTGTGATGAGGCTGAGCTTGCTATATTGCTTCATGTCCTCACCTAACTTCATAGTTTGCTCTCCCATGTTTTCCACTTCTACATCAGTCAGTATTGATAACATTTTAAACTCCTCTATCATCAGTGTAGCCAACTTGGCATGTTGCCTACTCAATGCATCTGCCACTCTATTTGCCTTCCCTGGTGTATACATAATGTCCAAGTCATAAGCAGCAAGAAACTCTGCCCACCTATGTTGTCTCATGTTTAAGTCTTTTTGAGAAAATAGATATTTCAAAGCTTTATGGTCAGTATAAAGCTCAAACTTTGCTCCTAACAGGTAGTGTCTCCAAAGCTTCAATGCATACACCACAGCTGCCAATTCCAAGTCATGTGTTGCATACTTGGTCTCACTTGGCTTCAATTGCCTTGATGCATAGGCTATCACCCCACCATCCTGCATAAGAACAGCTCCTATACCTGACCCACATGCATCAGTGTACACTACCAGATTGCCATTGCCTTTTGGAATCTTCAGCACTGGTGCTTCCACCAATTTCTTCTTCAAATGGTTGTATGCCTCTTCACACTTCCCAGTCCATAGGAAAGGCTGGTCTTTCCTTGTTAGCTTGGTTAATGGGGTTGCTATTTTGGCAAAGTCCTTTATAAATCTTCTGTAGTATCCAGCCATGCCCATGAATGACCTTATTTCAGTAACACTGCTTGGTCTTTTCCATGCTTGCACTGCCATGACCTTGCTAGGATCTACTGAAATTCCTTCTTGAGAAATTATATGACCCAAGAATTTTATTTCATTCTTCCAGAAAGAACACTTTGCAAACTTGGGTTTAAGGTCTTGTTGCCTTAGCCTATTCAGTACCATATGCAAATGCTTCTCATGTTCATTAATTGACTTAGAATATACTAATATATCATCAATGAATATTAGTACAAATTTATCTAAGTAATCTCTGAAAATCCTATTCATCAAATCCACAAAATAGGATGGCGCATTTGTTAGTCCAAATGGCATTACTAAGTATTCATACAAGCCATACCTGGTATTGAAAGCTGTATACTTGATACTTTCTTCTTCCACTTTCATTTGATGGAAACCAGATGCTAAGTCAAGTCTGAAAAATACCTTAGCACCATTTAATTGATCAAACAGATCGTCAATTCTAGGTAGAGGGTATTTATTTTTGATGGCGACTGAGTTTTACTCCCTGTAATCTATGCCATTCTTAAGGAACCATCATGCTTCTTAACAAATACTACTGGTGATCCCCAATTTGAACTGCTAGGCCTAATGAAGCCTCTTTGTTCTAATTCCTCTAATCGTTTCTTCAATTCAATCAGTTCCTTAGGACCCATTCTATTTGGTTTCTTAATGACAGGACTTACTCCTGGTTTAAGTTTTATTTGAAATTCTACTGGTCTGTTATGAGAAATGCCATTCACTTCACCAAACACATCAGGGTATTGGTTAACTATGGGTATCTCTTCTAGGCTTGATTCAACCTCACCACTGTTCAAGTGGAACATTCTGCCCATACCCCAATCTTTGGCTGCCTCATACATAACCAAGACTCTTTTGCCATCAGGAAGTTGTAGTGAGATCGTGGAGTTTTCTAAGTTGATGATAGCACAAAAACTTTTTAACCAATCCACTCCCAGTATAATATCTAACTTAGGGTAATTCAACACATATAACTCTGAAATAAAGGTATGACCACCCATGCATAATTCTACTTGCATGCATCTCATATTTGTAATGCAGGAATTACCTATGGGACTATTAACATGTAATGGTTTATCAACAAGAACACATGTTAATCCTAGTTTCTGAACTATGTCACATGAAATAAAAGAGTGTGTGGCTCCTATGTCATAGACAACTGATATGGGTATACCTTTAATAAATAGTGTACCTTCCACTTGGCTAGGTGCTTCCATTGCCTTGCCTTTTCCTTCAAGTACAACCACCCTTGCCATTTCTGGACACTGCCTCTTCATGTGTCCCTCTTTTCCACAGCTGTAACACCTAAGAACAGTTGACTTGGGTGTTGGGCACTTTGTCTTTATATGGCCTTCCTTCCCACAGTTATAACAGATCACTTTGGGTTTCTTGTTATCAAAGCTTGCCACCTTGCTTCCTTCTTTGATCATTGCTTCTCCCTTCTTCTTCTCATATGGGTGTGCTCTATTCTTCCCTTTCTTGTTGTTCTTAAAATTTTTGAACTTCTCTCTGGCATTGTCATGCTGCCCAAAGGACAATGTCAAGTCCATAACTTGATCAAAGGGTAAGTCTTTGTATGGTAACATGACTCTACTAAATCCAGCATTTAATCCCTGAATGTATCTAGCATTCCTTGAAACTTCATCTGGAATCAATACTGCCCCATACTTGGACAACCCTTCAAATTTCTGTGTGTATTCAATGACACTCATGGATCCTTGCCTCAACTTGATGAATTCCTCAAGCAATGAAGCTTTTGCTGAGGCCGGGACAAATCTGGCTTCTAACATTTCTTTGAACTGGTTCCATGTGATCTCTTGCTCTTGCCTGCCTGCAATGATCGCTTCCCACCAATCCAAAGCAATGCCTTTCAATTGTCTTGAAGCTATTTGCCTCCTTCTCTGGTCATTAACTTGCATATCTGCAAAGATCCTCTCCACTGTTCTTAACCATGTCTGGACACCCATGACACTTTCTATGCCATCAAAGCTACTGCCTCCTAAGTGTGTATATGTTTTAAGCAACTTGGACAGCTCCTCATGTGGATTACCTACCCTAGGTGCCATTCTATCCCTTAGTACTCTAACAAAATCTTTCATGTTAATCATTGGGGGACCAGTGGCCATTCTGGTTGCCTGTTCAGCACTATCAGATGATTGATCACTCTCTCTTTCTCCAGCAGCCTGGGGATTGATCCTAACTGCTCTGGGCCTTTATTGAACATTTCTAGTATGGTTAGTTCTAATTCCTATTCACTACTTCACTTTTAAACTAGCAGTGAACTCATTCATACATAATAGGTAAAACAACCAATGCAAACAGCAAACAATACAAACAATGCACACAGATTCAACCAAGTATTTGTATTGGCTATGTATTTAATAACATAGCTCTGATACCAACTAAAGCATCCCTCCCCAATTTTCCATAGTGTTTGAATGGCTCAATTTAGTTTGTGCTAAATTAAGGGGTTGCTTACTTTCAAGACCAACCTGTCTTATGAAATTTCCTTTATTTTATTAATTTAATTTTTCTTTTGATTCTTCCCAAGATCCAATCTGATCAATGTAGAAATATTGATATACTTCTTGAAAACTATTTGTATATATATATAAACATACAAATCATTTTGGTTCTAATATCAGAGTTTTTTTTCTTTAGGTAAAGAATAGCTCAATTTATTTTAAATTAAAATAACTAATAGTTTAGCCTTCCCTATCTGAATCTTTGTGCAAATTTACTAACAAATTCTTGTTTGTTTATGTTTGTATTTAACAGTTGCATATTTAGTAAAACATGAGAATTGACCCATGACATTTAAGCTTTTTGCAAAATCACTTCTCAAATTAGCAAAGTAGAAAGGTTGTGCATGCTTCTGTGCAACTGAGTGCACCTAAACATGTACAACTGCTATTTATTACTTCTGGGTTTGTAGATTGGCCAGCTTGATTGAGTTTAGACTCCTATACTGGCTTGATATAAACTACTAGCTTTGCTCATTCATTTAAACATCAAACTCATGTAAATCTGGGTTCATGCTTCTTGTGTTTTCATATTTTCTGCCTATGTATTTATTCTCACTTCATCATGTTTCAGTTATTTTGTAACTAAGTTTTAGCCTCTAAAACAGTCTAATACATATGCATACATTGCTTGTTTCACATATGCTTCAGCCTTCAGTTCTACTTCCAATTTCCCTACTCAATTCATGAAAATTGCATGCTTACAGGTTATAATATAAGCTAAATACTTTTATCTTTTCCTACTGAGAATAGTTCCATCACATAGTAATCTCTTTCAAACCATTCATTACATCATCATCAAAGTTCAACACAAATCCAATATTATTACAGAAAAGTCTTCTAGCTAAAGTAAAACATAAAGGACATTCTTCAAAAAAAAATCATAGTTCAGTGAATTAGCAAATTTCTTCTTAGCATCACACATCTGCATCTTACCACTTAGCTTTCTCTTTTCCTGTAGACATCTCATGACCTGCTCCATAATACATATGAAGCACCCATTTGATGCAAGCAACAAACAGGTCAGACTTATGTCTGGTGTAAGTAGAATCACTTGTTAATGCATAAAGACTAATGAAATATGTTCCATTATTACCTTTTCTGTTCTCAGAGGTTAAGTGTTTTACTCAAGGTAATTAAATCTCCTTCTCATGCTCAAATTACAAAGTGTTAATCCAGTGGTGTGTGTTGTTAAATAACATGTGTGTATTCTTAGACTAACTTGTCATCAAAAGCATTAGTCCAGAAAATCATAACAACCATCATACATACACATAGGTTGGTGCTAACACCCAAACATGCGCAAACATGCACAAACAATATTCATGGCATTGAGCCAAAGTATCAACCCTGAGTCTGCATGTTAGGACTCCCATATACTTCTAGCCTATTTACCCTTGCATGTATAATCATTTCATGTTATTCTAAGGTCCAGTATTACATTCATGGTTGCATTGGTGCACACTGCCTGGAACTACTACCTGGTTTCCAGTACACTACAAGCTTCTTGGGCATAAACATGCCATGTGCAAACTCACACCCCAACCTTGATGCAAGCCAACCACTGTGTCATACCCAATTCCCTCATACCTAATCCTGATAGAGGTGACCCACATCCTTAGTTTAATTACTAAGTTTTTCATATGACTCAACATTGTCTATGCAATGTCAGTCCCAAAACTATTGTACACATAACTAATGTATGCTATCAGGTCTCATACAACAATCAATCATTCATCCATTCATGTATTTGACAACTAGTCAGTTATACTTGTTTACCACTTCAAATCAGTTTCACACAGAGACATATCCTTGGCTAAAGCATAGATTAAAGCATTTTTAGAGAGTGAAATGCTAATGTGTTTTCCAGCAATATGGTTCTCACAGTCAATTCAAACATTAAAGTGGGTTTGCTTGTTACTCAACCCTATTTCCAGAGGACACTTAATGATGGATTAAGGCTCCGCACATGGAAATCCCATTGCACCCTAACCATCTCTTTCAGTTGCAAGACATAAGCCAGAGAACCTCTTTCTCTTACTGCCTTACACCCTACTTTTCTTATTAATTCTTGCTTTAACTAAAGATATTCCTCAAGTTCATAAACATATAAATAAATCAGTCATTATTCCCTTATTAAATTTTCATGTAAAAACAAGCATAGGTTAAGTGACAACCAAGTAATGCAAATCACAAAACCTCAGTAACAACTGAAAATTATTAAACTGAGAATGCATGCAAAGCATTAAACAGAAATCAAAATAATCTAAAGGGTACATGGCTGCCTTCCATAGGTCTTAATGCCTTGCCAAGTGAGGTTTTACTCACCAAAGTTCTCCTTCCCAAGTCTTGGTTCAGGCCTGCTATGGATTTTCTAAACTGCTGCCTGTTTTCTTGTTCTTTTTCTATATTTTGTTTCCTGGTTTCTAATCCTATAAACGTAAGAGATAATGGTCTGTATATAGGGGAGTTGCTAGGGTTTTAAGGTCAGTTAAGTCATTTATTTCCATCAGGAATCCCATCACCAGTTCTGGCTTCACCCAACAATCCACCCTCTCCACTTTCCTTTCCCACCATTTCTCCTTTTTCCTTGTCTTGGCCACTTTTGGCAAATTTCTTCACACTATTTGCATGACTTTGGCTCGGATATATTTCTGTCTTTTCTGGCCTTAACCATGCATATAAGCTTATGTGCCTATCTAATTGTGTGTGTATGTGTCTATCAATTATTTTACACACCTTATATTCATGCATTTCCTACCCTTACATGCAACTATGCTCATTTTTAATCTATGGAAATTAGGACTAAAACTGCCTAGATTACTTATGTATTGTAGTTAGGCTAATGTGTATACACTAACAAGTCATGCACTCATTTATTTTGTATGTATCTACAGGGCCTTTACTCACTAACTTGCCTTGTTCATGTAGCATACTGGAACAGTGTGCACATGCACAAGAGCATGCACACTCACTTACACACACAAGTATTTCCAGAGAAAATTTTATTTTTTTAACCAACTGTCTTTCTTTTATAAAATATTCAAGATACATATATGTATATATTTTTATATACTTGCCTAACTATGGGCTGTCACAAATTTCTCAAGTATTATGTAGCACTGCACTACACAACACATTCACACACTTCACACTGGGGAACACACGGGCTTATTATCATCTAATGATGGATTTTGATAAGTTGATTAGTTATGGAGTCTACAAGCTCACAACAGCAGGAGCTTCATAGTTTATCTCCCTTAGTCATAGAGATACTGGTCATCGCGGCCAAAGTTATAGATCCAGCTCCGAACGAGCTTCCTGGTGCCAGGTTCATCGGGAATCCGCAAGATTCAATGTCGTCCAATGTTTCCGAAGATATTTTGGGACGGATATGTCTAAGGCATGGTCTGCCGTTGGATAATGTCTTATTATCGGGACCGAATGACAGACCGCATGCTCCCCTGGAAGGGTAACTGCTTTCAACTGACATTCATGCACTGTTGGAACACTTCCCCCATTCAACCAGTATATTCGGGAAGTGTAGGCTTTTTTCGGAATTGCCCCTTCATAATTAAATCCCAAAGGATACGCACTGCTGAATAGTCTATTCATTGTATTCATGGAGCATCTTTTCCGACCCCCGACTCCAATTAAAATCAGATACCTTTTTAATGTTAAGAGTCGAGGGGATAGCCCTTCTTTCACGTTCTTAGAGGCGGTCGGGAACTGCCAGGTTGTAACTGGTGCCTTGACCAGATTGAGCTACTTTAAAACTAAGTGGTTCTATGTTCGATGCCCACCAGGGTTTGCTAGTCGATGGTTAGCCAGACGTAAGTGCTGCACTTATTCCAGTAGTTAACGAGATTGCCACAGTTGATGTTGAAACTAATATCGTATTTTCTTTACACCTGCAATTCTACGACCCGAAGGAGCTCACTTCAAAGAAATAGTGCGAATTCTCCAAGAAGTGCCGAGTGAAATGAGAGATTTTGACTCGGTGCTAATAGACAGAAACTTGAGGATCGTTGGGCTGATTGAACAAAAATAAAGCATAAGACTTGAAGGAGTGCTTAGGGCAGCCCCGACGAAGCGGGTAAAGCGCAAAGCGCCCGTGGTCGTAATTGCTGAGGAGGATGATGAAGAACACATGCCTACGAATGACGAACCCATGGCAGGGCCTTCTGATAGTTTTCAGGGTTCAGAGGGAAGGAGAAAAGGCAAGGCAGTTGCACACAAGCATCATAAATCTTCGAGATGGAAATTTGTAGTTATGTCCCTGCCAACCTCCGACGTTAGAATTTCGGAGGCTCTTCCCTTGCAAGTAGAGAACCCTTTTGAAGGACTTGCTGATATTCCAATTCCAGATTATGTGTCACTTCAACACGACATCGGATTGGAGGGGCTTCAAAGTGCTCTAGGTTTAAGCGAGTCTCTACCCATCAGTGCGGCCAACATTACTGGTTGGTCGAGGGGTTGCACACACATATACACTTCACGGCACTACACGGTTTCTAGCCTTAAGTTGCCTGCTTCGAGAATTCACTAACTCCGTTCTTCTTTTACTTTACAGATACGATGAATAGGCGAGATTCTATGCTCGACAGTCTCCGTTCAACGCGCCAATCATCGAGTTCATATTATGAGTTCCGTCGGAGGGAGGATGATAGGAACCGTGATCGCGGTTATTCCAGCCAAGAGCGGTATGAGAGGGATAGAGATAGGGACAGAGAACAAAGATATCGATCCCGATCACGTTCTCCACCTCCCCGACTCCCTACACAACCTTCTATTCAGAGCTCACATCCCCCGGAGCCTCCATGTCAAAAACCATCTTCTCATACTCCAAGGTCTGAGTCTCAGCATCGTAGGACTGAGGCCGAACCTCCCACTGTTGTTGAACAAGCCATCACTAAGCCAACTGGGGAAGGGGCTATCAGAATTGCCTAGTTAAGAAAAGATTTCCCGAACATTTGCTTCGACGGCTTTACCTTCCCACCTCACTTAAAGAAGATTCCATCTGAGGCTGAACAAACAATGCATGACTATATTCATGATATTTATACCCAATATAAGGAGTGGATGAAAGCCGCAGATGAAGCATCAATAGTGGCCTTCGAGTGGGCAAAGGCAAATGAGAAACTAGAAACTGTACTCGCTCAGAAGGACTACATTATCCAAGTGCTCAATGATGAAGTCGAATCCTCCCAGAAATCTGAAATGGAGGCCATCCAAAAAACCGACGAGGCCACTCAATCTATGGAGAGAATGCGACAAACGCATTTCACTTTAGTAGAGGAGATGGGCCACCGAAACACCACAGTTACCGTTGAAAGGGATGTTGCTCTGAAAGAACTCAACGAGCTTAAAGCCAAACTTTCTGAAATCATCAAGGAAAAGGATGATGCAAATAGAGCAGCTCAAGAGGCATGTGAACATGCCGTAGTGCTTCAAGGCGAATGGGATGCGACAACGGCTAAGGTCCGGGAAGTGGAGGCTAAGGTTGAAGATGAGGTTAAGATGGCGGAGGCCAGGCTAGAGGCTGATATTGAGGATCTACTCATTACTTATAATGCTAACGTCTTGAAGCATAGGAACCTAGCCTAGCTTGATAATTACCCGACACGTCTGTATAATGCCTGGGGCCGATTAGTAGGAGATGAAAAAACCGCCTAACAAGCCGAGTCAATTGATGAGTTCGAGCTCAAGAATCGGGTGTTGAGCGAGGACGAACGGAAAGTTCTCCATGATGCAATGATTTCATATGAAAAGGAGAACCTTGGCACTCATCATTTGGAGGTCGAAGAAGGTTCTGGTGTCGAACATCGTGATACAAGTCCTGAAACTCTTGTGCTGACCCGGCGTGAACCGACTTCCGCGGTTGATTCTCAATCCATTTCTGCTTACAACCTAGATCAACCGTAGTTATCTCAAGCTAGCGAGCAAATCTCTGAGGTCGTTCAGCCACTCACGAGTCAAACTGAGGAAGGTACTCTGAACATTTTGTACGTTTTTCCCAAAACCGAAAGCGTACATGAAGTGATTATTAACAGCTCTTCTTTTTCTTTTATCCAGTGATTGAAGCTACACCAGTCGTGCCTCCTGCAACTCAAGAACAACACCAAGCGCAGGAGGCCATCGTAACAGAAGCAAACACCACAATGACCACGGCACCAACTGATGGAGCACAAGGAATCACACTTATCTTTGATGAGCAGATGATGGAGGAAATCCTCGGTCATTACAGTGACCACTTTACAGATTTTCCATTCATTATGGGTGGAAGCGTACCAATGACAAGTTCTTCAGCCCCAACTGCGGGGGTCCCCGGCGATGAGCAAACACTTCATGAAGAGGAAATCCTAGTTGAAATCAACGCTGAAATAGAGGCAGCCACGCGGAGCAGCGGTTTTGGAGGTGGAATGGCGGGACCCGGTCCAGCCCCATTGCGGATGATATCTCCGGGAGGAACGGTCGTTGAGACAAGTGTGCCTATCCCGCCTCCTACTGTTGATCATGTCCCTCCGACTCCGCCTTCAGGAAGCATCCCAATACATTTGAGTTCGAAGGAGGAAGTTGATATAATGCCCCCGGCTGGAGATCGGCCACCGAAAGGCAAGGGCTCAAAGAGAAAGCCGAGTGACAGCTCCAGCGGGTCCACACCAAAGAGGAAACCGAAAAAGAAAAAAGAGTAGACATATCTTTTCAGCTTATTTTTGAGTAGATAAAAGTTTCTTTAACTTTTGTAGGCCGTGTATAGATGCGGGTTCGGCCCCTGCTAGTAGGATTTTTGGGATAAACTTGTACTTAGTTTTCTTCCACAAATAGTTGAAATGAAATTCTATTTTGTCTTCAACTCAATTTTCGTTTATTTGCATAAGTGTTTCGGCATTTGAACTTTAGTCCAGTACACTTGTTGAGTTTTGACCTTTGGATTGGATCCGAATTTATTCGTTAAGTCCTGAAACCACGACTATGAGTTACGACTGAGCGCTAAGCTGGACTCCGATGTTGCACTGTCTCAGTCAGTGATTGGCACTTAAGTTTTGCCCCTAGTTTTAGGGACGAATTGTAAAGATCGGGTGGAAATCGTGCTTTGCCTTCAATACATCAAGCTTAACGTCGTTGAATTGATGCTGAAACAAGGAAATTTGAGTGGTCGAATCGCACTCGTTCATTTATCGATGATTGCATCCATACTCCATGGATTTGCATTCGTATATCGGCGGTCGGTCATGCCTGCTTAAGTTTCAAGGAATATGTCCACGCTCCGGGGACTTAAGTCATTTTCTTGGGTGGTCAGTCACACCCGTTTAATGTTCGTAACCATGTCCACACTCTAGGGACTTCAAATGGATTCGTGAGTGGTCTGTCACACCCGATTTACATTTATACTCTAACCGCACTTCGAGGACTCGGAGTCGTTTCACGGACAGTTGATTCCAATCCAGTTTGTGTTTAAACTCCAATCCACTCTCCGGGGACGTAGAGTTGACATTTATACTCCCATTCGCACTCTGGGAATTTGGAGTTGGTGTTTATGTTGGCACTCCGGTTCGCACTCTGGGAATACGGAGTTAGTTGATGTTTATACTCCAGTTCATGCTCTGGGAACTTAGAGTTGGCCAACAGATGGTCAGTCACATCTGTTTAGGTTTAGGATTTCATTCGCACTCCGGGAATGACGAAACCATCAGGATCGTGGATGGTTGGTTCACATCCACCCTAAGTTAACAAGCGAGGTCGTTAGATGGACGGATCCATCCTCCTCAAACTTGATCAAGATATGGGTGAAGTTTTTAGGTGGACGGATCCACCTTCTTTGAGACCGTATTTGTAAGTTTACACTCCAGTTCACACTCTGGGAATATGGAATTGGTTGAAGGATTGTCGTGTATCAATACTTTTTTGACTTCAGTGTGATGACTTGCCCCCGAGCTCGGGTTTCACTTAGCGAGTAACCGGTCGTATCATAGTCACTCCCTATTTGAATAAATTCCACCATCGGGTGGAATTTAGCTCTCTGTGCGTAGTGATAGTTGCATGATGCATTCAATAACTCATAACTCTGGCTCGAAGAGATTGCATTTTATTGCTAAAATAAGAAAATATGGCAAAATCAGTTGCCTTATTACAAATTCAAATTTCGAAATGCAGAAACAAATTGCAAATAAAAAATAGACTGAATAAATAAACAGAGCCTGTTATGTGTAGTAGCGACGAAGACTTTCACTGTTCCAGGCTCTCGAAAGAGTGAGACCATCAACGGTCGATAATTTGAATGTACCATCTCCGAGCTTTCGTTCAATAACATACGGCCCTTCCCAAGTTGGCTTCATATGCGAAGGGACCAGGTAAATTCTCTTAAGGACGAGATCGTTGAGTTCAAAGGTTCGGGGTCGGACCGTGGCATTGTATAATCGGGCGACTCGACTTTGGTATGCGGCTGCCCTCAAATCAGCCTCTTCATGCTTCTCATCCAATAAATCCAGAGATTCGGCAAGTAATATAGCATTTGTCTTCGGATCATAATACGTCACGTGGTGAGAAGGTACTTCTAACTCGACTGGAATAACAGCTTCTGAACCATAAGAAAGAGAAAACAGAGTGTGGATGGTCGCGAACTTATGGGTTGTTCGGTAAGCCCATAAAACCATAGGAAGTTCATCGACCCACATGCCCCCGGCCTTTTCCAGTCGTTTCTTCATAATAGACCTTATAACTTTATTAACAGCTTCGACTTGTCCATTCGCTTGAGGGTGTGCAACAGCAGAGAATTTCTTCTGAATGTGGAATCGTTGACAGAAATCTTTAAATTCAACACTGTCGAATTGGGTCCCGTTATCAGTGATGATAGTATGTGGGAGACCAAATTGGCAGATGATGTTGCGCACTACAAAATTGATCACCTTCTTTGTTGTGATTGTAGCAAGGGGTTCAGCTTCCGCCCACTTGGTGAAGTAATCAACTGCTACAATGGCATACTTCGCACCACCTTTGGCTAGAGGTAGAGAGCCAATAATGTCAATGCCCCATACTGCAAATGGCCATGGACTGACCATTTGAGTTATTTCGATAGGTGGCGCCCTCGGAATCCGAGCGTGCTTCTGGCATTTGTCACATTTTCTAGCATAGTCCGAGGCATCGTGATTTACGGTCGGCCAATGGTATCCATATCTGAGCACTTTCTTGGCAAGGGCTTGCCCCTCGGTGTGATCGCCACATTCTCCTTCGTGCACATTACGCAATATGCGTTTGATTTCATCGTGAGCGATACACCGGAGTAAAGGAACAGAGTAACCTCTCCTATACATGATTCCATTCTGAATAGTGAACCATGAAGCTTTTCGAAGAATCTATCTCTTTTCACTCCTGCGCTCTGGCAGGGTTCCATGCTCGAGATAATTTCTGAACGGAGTCATCCATGACTCCTTATCGAGAATCACCTCAAATAGCCAATCTGTCTCCATTCGATCGATGCTCGGGGAAGCTAATGTCTCTACGGGGACGAGTCCCATTTGTTGTGCCTCGCCCGTGCTGGCTAACTTTTCTAATGAATCGGCTTTTTGATTGCGCTCTCGGGGTATGCAATAGATGGCAAAATAATCGAACTGATTTAATATTTCTTGAACCCGAGCAAGGTAAGCAGCCAGTCTTCGGTCCTTGGCCTGGTATTCCCCACGAACTTGACACACGACCAATTGCGAATCACAATAAATCTCCACAGTAATGATTTTCAAATCTCTGGCAAGTCTCAATCCAACAAGTAAGGTTTCATACTCAGCTTCATTATTGTTCGCGCGAAAATCAAACTTTAAAGCATAGCATATAGATCGACCTTTAGGAGTTTCAAGTACAACCCCTGCACCTGAGAAACGGTCATTTGATGCACCATCAATATGCAGCTTCCAGATTTACTTGGGAGATTCACTGGTTTCGGGCAAGTCCTTTGGGATGGTAAATTCAGCTATGAAATCTGCTAGGACTTGTCCTTGAATGGCTTGCCTTGGAGTGTAAGTAATGTCAAACTGACTCAACTTGATATTCCATTTGAGTAACCTACCAGACGTCTCAAACCGCGTAAGGACCTGTCGTAACGGCTGGTCGGTGTAAACAATGATAGGATGATCCTAGAAATATGGACGGAGCTTCCTTGAGGCAATAACAAGACAATAAGCCAACTTCTCTAGCTTTGGATAATTTCTCTCAGCTCCGGTTAGTCGTTTGCTAATATAGTAGACCGGCTTTTGTATTTGGTCTTCCTCCCAAATTAGGGCAGCACTAATTGCGTTTTATGATATCGCCAAGTAAATGTACAATTTCTCGTGGTCGATAGGCTTTGACAAAATTGGCGATGTGGAGAGGTGTTGGATTAATGCTCGGAATGCGCCCTCACATTTCGTAGTCCATTCAAAGTTTCGTTTCCCTTTTCGGATCAGGTCGAAGAAGGGAATGCATTTGTCAGTAGATTTTGAAATAAACCTGCTCAGTGCTGCTACTTTCCCATTGAGACTCTGGACTTGCTTTATGGTTCTCGGGGTTTCAAGGTTTCTAATCGCCCAAATCTTTTCGGGATTGGCTTCGATTCTATGAGCGTTAATGATAAACCCAAGGAATTTTCCTAAGGCGACTCCAAAGTGACATTTCAACGGATTGAGCTTCATTCTGTATTCTCGGAGGATATTAAACATTGACTCCAGGTCTTTGATATGATCAATGGAAAATCATGACTTGACTAGCATGTCATCCACGTATACCTCCATGGTTTTTCCAATCTGATTGTCGAACATTCAATTAACTAATCGTTGATAAGTTGCGCCATCATTTTTGAGTCCAAAAGGCATAACCTTGTAGCAATAAAGTCCCATATTGGTTACGAAGCTGGTATGCTCCTGGTCGGGTAAGTGAATGGGTATTTGATTATAGCCGGAATATGCATCCATGAAGGATAAGAGTTCATGCCCGATCGTTGAATCTATGAGTTGATCAATTCGAGAAAGTGGAAAACTATCTTTAGGGCAGGCTTTATTCAGATCAGAGTAATCGATGCACGTTCTCCATTTCCCATTTGGCTTTCGGACAAGTACAGGATTTGACACCCATTCCGGATATAATGCATATCGAATAAATCCATTTGATTTAAGCTTGTCTACCTCTTCCTTAAGGGCGGGAGATCTCTTTGGATCCATACCACGCCTTTTTTGTTTGACCGGGACGTGTCGCGGGTCAATGTTCAATGCGTGGCTCGCGATGTCCGGCGAGATCCCACACATGTCAGAATACGTCCAAGCAAACACGTCAAGGTTTGCCTGGAGAAATTCAACCAATTCCTCTTGCATTTGTTTGCTTAGCTAAGATCCAATCTTTATCATTCTAGAATCATCGCTATCATTGATCGGGACATCGATCGTCAGTTCAGCCGGAGAAGCATGACTGTCTTTACTTTCATCTTCACTTTCGGTATCTCTCGGGTCAAGATCTCTTTGGAATTGGTTGGGGTTCCCAGGCCTAGGCCCAGGCGTCAATTGTCAATTTTCAACAAAGCGGACGCAGAGAGATTTCTCTACGCCCTTTCCTTTTTCTCTTCGTTGCGCATCACGCAGCTCGACAACATAACATGCTCGTCCAGCAGTCTGATCTCCTTGAACGACTCTAACCCCATGATCGGTGGGGAACTTTAGAGTCAGACACCATGGGGCAATAGCAGCCCTGAATTCAACTAGGGTTGATCGGCCCAAGAAAGCATTATATGGTAGTTTATATCCAACACCATAAATTGTAACATCCGGACTCTCCGGCGTTCTCCAATTCCTAATTCCACGGGCAATTCCACCACTCCAACGGGTATAGTCGCACTTTCATTGAAACCATGGATACGATACTGACAAGATTTCAAATCTTTAATCTCCATTTTCATCTGGTCATAGGCTCGCTTGAACAATATAATCACAGAACTTCCACTGTCTACCAAGATCCTCTTCATCCAGGCAAGACCTACTTGAGCCGATATGACAAGTGGATCGATGGTTGGGGCTTCGATCCTGTCGGCATCTCTGTCTCGGAAGACGATGCCATCAGTCATCATCTTTTGTTGCTTGGCCGGAGCCCCATCTTCCAAACTACTACAACACTCGAAGCTCGCATGCCTAATTGAACTGGCATAAGACTCCATTTCCTTCCAACTTCGGTCTACTGGATGAGGACCACCACTAACAGTATTTATTACTAATCTCTTGCCTATACGAGTGGGTTCCTCCTATCTAGCCTAATTCGGTACATGATTCTGATTTGATGGGCCCGCACCTCCAAACTACAGCGCTCGCACAAACTGCTCCAACTTTCTCTCTCTTATCAACTTTTCAATGAGATCCTGCAAGTGACGACACTCATTCGTGTTATGGCCGTAGCTTTCATGGAATCTACAAAACTTCCTTGTTTGAATATGTTTCTCCGATAACTATTTCGGAGCAGGTTTTTTATATTGAATAGTATTGCAGGTCTGTAAATACATATTTTCCAGCGACGTATTCAAAGGAGTGTAGTTATCAAACATAGGAGCCCTATGTCGTGGAGCATGATTCTGATCCCATTTTCTATTTTGGTTTCCATTGCCTTCTGCTAATTTTGTTTATTCTGGATGTTCAATTGCACTTTTCCGGAGCTCTCCCCGGACTGTTTAACAACAACATTACTTTGAATTCCTTCCATAATGGGCCATGGGTCATCCTTTTTCCTATACCGTTTCACATCCTCCCTTCTCAAGAATTGGGCTGCCTTGGAATAGAAACGGTCAAATGACGCAGGAGGTTTTCCGGCCAACCAGTTGCCGAACTCCGAATCGGGATCAATCCCTTTAGTCAATGCCATGAGAATGGAGTTATCATTAGGGTTGTTGATCTTAGCGCACGTAGCATGAAACCTCTCTAAATAATGTCCGAGTGTCTCTCAAGAAGATTGAGTGACACTAGACAGAGTATTAACATCTTTCAGTCTGGCGACATGCATGCAAAACTGCTCAATAAACTTTGTTGCCAACTGGTCAAAACAAGAGATAGATCGAAGTGGTAAACGAGTAAACCACATAGTCGCTATGCCTCCTAGAGAGATTGGGAAGCTTCGGCACTTAACTACATCATCAGCTCGTGCAGCATTCATCAACCATTCATACTTCAGGATATGTTGATTAGGATCAGAGCTCCCTTCGTAAATGGGTAAAGTTGGAATCCTGAATCGCCGGGGTGGTTTAGCATAGAGTATCTCATCAGTAAAAGGGGTATGACTCCGAGAGATTCCCCAGTCTTCATTGGTAAGACCCTGACTTTCACGGATCATTTTACGGATCATCGTTGGAATGTCGGGCATTTGGACATTTTGAGCATGTTGGGCCAAGGTGTGGTCGGGTTCCACAATGCGAGGAGGGGCCGGTCATTATCGACGGTCCATGTCTCGCCTCCTTGGTTCTATGTCTTCGGGGACATAAGGCTCAAGAGTATGGTTGCGTTGGTAGTGGGTCAGATCCGTTCGGTTTCGAGCATCAACTCCCAAATCGGTAGTAGTGGTAGTGCGGTTGTCAATAATATGGTATGGGGCAGCCCCTCCTTGGGAAGAGGGTCTAGTCTGATGGCTGGTTGATGGGCCAACTCTCGGTTGCCCAAGATTCAATGTAAGCCGATGCCTAGTGGACTGTGCGTAAATTCCGTCCAGTCGTAGGCGTGTGGATCTATGATGGTAGTCAGAAGAGGCTGAACTTTCGGTGGATGAATAGGAAGCATGATCCCTTCTGATCTCCTTCGTCTTTGACGATTTAGCTGGTTAGTCAATTCCACATTAGCACGAAGCTGTTGAGTGAGCTGTTGGCGGCTTTGAGACAGTTCTTGCATTAGCATCTGGAATTCTTCCCTGGTGATAGGGCCTTGCAGATCTGATGGTCCGACAGCATTCTGGTCGGTTGGAGGTGGTTGTACGGGATTCTGTCTGTCCCGTCCTCCTGGATCTGCGGTAGTTGAGGTAGTCCTTGTGTTAACCATAATGGGTAGCGAAGCTCTTTCCTAGACTTGATGCAAATCTGAATAGGATGGAGGAACTTTTAACTTGAATCTGGATCTTCTTCTTAGATTTATGCAATCTGATATTGATAGTAGATCCAACGAGCAGGAGAAAAACTTCGTTTTCTCAGTGAAAGCACCAAAATGTTTGTACCAAAATTGGGCACAACACTCTTCAGAAGTGTTTGAAGAGATAAAATGAAGAAAGTAAATGTAAAAAGAGGATTATCTAACAAATACTCCAAACAATAATCAGAAAAACCACAAAAGAACACATAGATTTAGAGTGGTTCGGCGTGTTGCCTACGTCCACTATGAAATGATTGACTTTTATTAACTTTGCTTGCTGGTTACAGTGGATTACAACAGTAAATTTCAAGTACAACGGTGATTTTTGAGTGCAACAATGGTTTCGGCAGAGTCTAGACGTCAAAGAGCCAAAAGGTCCCTTTTCTGTTGGTCCTGGGCTGCTATTTATAGGTGTAGGCTGCAAATATCTCGCTCAGATCTCGGGAGACCTCTTCATGCATATGAGTGGGCCCACACGATCGATCCCATGTGATTTGCACACGATCCGGGATCGATACGAACGAGCTTCGTATCGATCAAAACTTCATCCAATCGAGTCGGGATCGATTGTGAGTGTTGCTGAGGATGCACGCAAGCTTCTGTGAAAATTTGGTAGCATTTGGACTTGTAGATTGTGAGTTATGAACGATGCAAACTTGCATTTAATCTAGGCTGTTGAATTCGTATAGATACCCTTCGTATCGATCTGTTCGTATCGCTTTTTGGGCACGTGCTTGTAAGTTGACGTGGCGCTAACTCCTCGGATCGATCCACTTTTCATGCCGAGCGACTAAGTCTTTCATTGGAGTGTACCTTGTTCGCATGGATCACCCCTGCCTTGTTCGTATCGATTGTCATTGTTCTGTTCGTATCGATCACTTAATGAGTTACTTCGTATCGATAGCTAGGGGCCATTTCATATCGATCGTTTGATGTTTTATTCATATCGATCGTTGATCGATCAATACGAGTTGTGCAATTGGGATCGATACGAATTAATTCCAATTGATGGATACGAAGTTGGGTGTATGTGATGGATATGAACAACAGATAATTGATGGATACAAACAGACGAAGCTTGATGGATGCAAACAAGGCCTTTTAGTTGATAGATACGAAGAGTGTGGTTCCAAATGAATGAAAGCGGAATCGATGCGAAGAGAGCGCAATGATGGATTCGAACGAACCAACTTCCTTGGCTTGCATCAATCATATCATGAGCATACAAACTCGGATTGACTTGAAATTTGCAACGTTGGCTTCCATAGCTTTGCACGTCATGCCTTGTCAATTGTAGCTTGATCCGGAATCGTACAAAATTCGTCGATATCCATAGTGAACCTGCGTATAATCGATCTTCAAGATGAATTGTCTTTGTTTTCCAGTCAATTCCTTGATATCACGGCCTTGCCAAAAGGCAGGATAACAGTGGCTGAGTTGTGGCATGGTTTTGAGCATAGAGTTAGGTTAGTCGATAGCAGGTGTCATGAGTTTACGTGTGTAAGCGTCTGACTGCTTAATTTCTAGTAGAAACCTTAGGGGCAGCACGTAGGCAGGGTTTTGCCGAAGCTGGGTAAATCCGTGTTGTTCTATTTCTGCTTTAAATATTCTGCTATTATCTTTGCTGTTATTATTCTGCTATTATCAGTGCTGCAATTATTTTATATATTCCTGCATTAAATTTTTATTATTATTAGTATCACCCTATTCACCCCCCTTCTAGGGTGAAATCGATCCTACACTCAAGTCTTGTGTTATAAATGTAATAATCCAAATCACATCGCCAATCAATGTCCTTACTCGTTAGAACAAATCAACTATGATAGTACGTTGTGAGTTTGCGGTTATTTTATTAAATTCAGCAGTTTTCTAATCGATAGAAGATCCGTCTGAATATATTTGTTGATGACATATTAGTCTATTCGAAGGGTGAGGAGGAGCACATGATGCATCAAGAAGAAGTTTTCAATACTCTCCATGGGTATAAGTTGAAGGCGAAAATTTTCAAATGTCTCTTTTTGCGCAAGGAGTATGCTTTTTGGGACATGTTGTCTTTGAGAGTGGGTTAGCGGTCAATCCTAGTAAAGTTGTTGTAGTATAGGATTGGCATATGCCAAAGAATACCATGGAAATACGGAGTTTTCTTGGTTTAATGGGAAATTATAGGAAGTTCATTAGTAACTTTGCTAGAATTTCTGTCCCTCCGACTTGCCTTACCAAGAAGGACTTGGTTTTCTCATAGGACTCAAAGTGTGAGGATGCTTTTATCAAGCTGAAGGAGTCTTTGACTAGTGCACATGTTCTAGTATTACCCGATGGTACGAAGGCATTCACAATGTATACCGATGCTTGCGGTACCAAATTGGGTGCGTTCTTGATGTAGGAAGGGAGAGTGATGATTATGCTAGTCGATAGTTGAAAGTCCATGAGAAAAACTATCCTACCCATGATCTTGAGTTGGCAACCATTGTCTTTGCACTGTAGTCATGGAGACACTATCTATTGGGAGAGCGGTTTGAACTGTACACGGATTATAAGTCTTTGAAGTATTTATTCTCCCATAAGGATTTGAATTTAAGGCAACAGAGATCGATGCAGTTCTTGGCATCATATCATTTTGATATATCCTATACTCTAGGTAAAGGCAATGTTTAGCTGATGCCTTGAGTAGAAAGCATGTGATGTTGAGTCCTATGTTCTTAGACTGGAAGCACTTGGGTTTATCTCTACGTTCAATTTTCGACCATCGTCAGACATCACTCCCGGATTGTTAACAGCTTTGGATGTGCAGCCTATACTTACGAACTGGTCGTGTCATAAGAAGGATAAGGTGTTATTGGATATTTTCAAGAAGCTTAGTATGGGAGAGTAGTCGGGTCATTTGAGGCGCTATACCACTGACTCGAATAGGTGGTTATGCAGAGATGGTAGATTATGTGTTCCTCGCACTGTGGATTTAATTGACATGGTACTAGCCGAGTCTCATCGTTCTAGGATGACCATTCATCCCAACAGAGATAAAATACCATGAATAAAGAGAGTCTTTTATTGGCCTGGTATGAAGAGGCATGTGGTTAGATATATGACTTGTTAGAAGGTAAAGGCGGAGCAGAAGAAGTCGGGAAGATTGTTGCACCCATTAGATATACCGCAGTGGAAGTAGGAGAGTGTTCTTATGGATTTCATTGGTGGACTACCTAGGAGTGGGAGAGGGAATGCGAGTATTTGGGTTATAGTCACCAACTGACCAAATGCACTCATTTTGTTTTGGTTAGGAGTACGAGGACTGCTGCGCCTTTGGCAACACTGTACGTAAGGGAAATAATTAGGTTATATGGAGTTCCTTCTAGTATCATTAGTGATCGAGATCCACTTTTCACTAGTGAATTTTGGAGGAGTCTTCAAGAGGCTTTAGGCACTGAGTTCAGTTTGTGTACTGCATATCACCCGTAGACATATGGATAGACGGAGAGGGTGGACAGAGTATTGGAATATTTACTTCAGATGTGTATCTTAGATTTTGGAGGCTATTGGGAGGATCGCTTGCCACTAGTGGAGTTTACTTATAATAACAACTATCATGTAAGTATTGGGATGGCATCGCATGAGGCATTATATGAGAGGCCTTGTAGATCACCGCCTTGTTGGTGGGACGCCACATATAGGATTATTCTTGGACCATACATGGTGAGGGAGACATCAGAGAAGGTAGATTTGGACTGTAGAAGGATGAAAACTGCTCAAGGTAAGCAGAAGTCCTACATTGACAGGAGATGCACAGAGTTGGAGTTCGTAGTGGACGACATGGTTTTAATGGAGGTCTTACCACTTAGGCTTGTCATGAGATTTGGTAGTCCAGGAAAGCTAGCACCAAGGTTTGTAGGGCCTTTTTTAATCACCGGTAGAGTATGGAAGTTAGCTTATAGGGTGAAGCTTCCTATAAAGTTAGCGGGAGTCCACGACCTTTTTTATATCTTACACTTGCGAAAGTGTCTACATGATACAACCGTTGTAGTTGAGCCGAGTCAGCTAGAGGAGGTAGAGGTAGAAAGGGGGTTACTTGTTCGCCATGCACAACCATAATCTTGAAGATAGTACAAAGCGACTCCCTAATAAAGTTATCGAGCTTGTTAAGGTCCAGTGGGAAGACGATCCAACGGAAAGTACATGAGAGCCCAAGGAGAAGATCCAAGCTACCCATCCATAACTCTTTTATTCTACATTTAAATTTTAGTTAAATAAGCATAAGCTACTTGTGTGTTTAGGTTCTAGCTTAGCATACCCTATAGGTAGGGACAATTGGACGCTAGGAATGGTTGCGAATGTGTCAATAGGACATGTTTTGGACGATGGATGCGAATGGATATGTTTATTAAATGGATCCTTACACACTTAGGAATTTTTTTTTCAAAGTTCGAATACGCTCACATTATCACTTGTTTTATTTTACAGAGTTATATGCATATTGCTGTTGCGTATGGATTGAATGGTTGTGCATACATGTAGAATTTCCAACATATTTATATAGGATGTTGCATACATTTGGATACATGGCATAAGCACTTTCATTTTAGATGGTCGACAAGATCATGAGACCTCCTAATTTTTTCATTAGTATAGGTTCATATGCATTCCATGCCCATATGTACATATTGCATTAGAATTTGCACTAAGGACAATGATTGCCAGTGGTTGATGGGTATGTAGATGGTTGTAAGTATTAATTTTCATACATATGAGTTACATTTTTCCATCCTTGGAGATTTTGGGGACAAAATCCTTTTAAGGAGGGAGAATGTAATATCCCGCAAAAAATAACCAAAATTTAATAAAAGAAATTAAATTAAATATAAAAGGGAAAAAATGAAAGTTTTACAAACATTCAAATTTGGTTATGAAACTTATACTATTGCGTTCATAGCGATTTTCTGGAATATATTCGTATATAATGTTTTGTAACTGAAACTCATACGAAAAGTTATTAACGTTTAAAAATTCAAAATAAAAAATAATTAAATATATGAAATTAGGAAAGAAATATTTTAAATAAGGAAAGCTTCACTGGTCGACACTCTAACTTGGACCGATCGACCCTAGCGGTCAACCGCTCCGAATTAAGTGGTCAACCGATTGAGCATTCCAGGCTAGGGTTTGGGTTGGCCGAACAACTCGTATTTTATATAGATTAATCTAACAGCTGATGTTACTTCATACCCCTATAAATATAACCCTAAGCTGATATTCAGAACCTTATTTTAGTCTGGTCATAACAAAACTTTGTCTCTTCTAAAACCCAACCCTCTTTCTCTCCAAATTAAATTTTTTCAAAATCAAAACTAAAATTAAATTCAAAATTGAAGAAGGAAGAATAAAATCAAATAAAAGAGGGATCGACGAACCAAACAGAGGTGATTCCGAGCCAACTAAAAAGAGAATAGCTTTCTAGAGGTGATGGATTCATAATTAATATAATGATTTATATGTAATTAAGTTTATTTATACCCCATTTGATCTAGAATTGGTTTGGGTTAGTTAGAAATATTGTTTATCTAGTGATTGTAATAGAAATTTGATATGAATTTAACCTATTTAAATATTTATCTAATCTAAATTTGGTTAAAGTAAATTTGTTGAATAAAAATTGATTTAAGTTAAACATACTCTTGTTGTTAAATTGAATATAGATTGATATATCAATACCTTTTTTATTCTAAACCTGATTTTATTCTGATTTGATGACAAACATACTTATGAAATGGCTAGAAACTGAAATTGAGAACATTGGAAACTATAGGTTAAAAAAGTAGGAGTTACTGTAATTAATAGAGAATGATAATTAATAGAAAACGATAATTGAAAGAGAACGAAAATTAACCAAACAAAGAAAAAAACTCAACTCCGATTGGTCGATAAGCTCACTGGAGCCGGTCGACAGCAAGAGGTTGACCGACTCAGTAGTCGGCAGTCAATCGGTTATCGGTTTACAGGCATAATCTGAAAACGCCCAGGTTATAAGTTTATATATATTTTATATGAATGTTAGAATATTAATAGGGAAATTAGTTCCCTAAGTTTACGACTCTTGGACGTTACAGGACCGGATAGATGTGTATGCTGGTAATTAGGCCTAGACACTATTTATTTGGTGTAGTCGACATTCGACGGGGGCGATTTGATCATAAATTGCACTCACAGGAGGTTCTACGGTGTACGCGCAATACTGACGAGGATGCTTGGAATAACTATATGATGTAATTTGAATAACAACTCTGATTGGGCGACGGGCTAACCTTACTAATTCAAATATCATACGACTTTGTTGAGCATGAGACATACGAGCTTTGGAATAGCTATATGATGTAATTTGAATAACAACCTCAAACATGCTCGTTAAGTGTACCATCTATTGGTCTATGTTTTTGTTCTGCAATGTTTATGAGTGCTTTTTATTTCTAGGTATTATATACATTAGCTATGCATTGAAATATGAATCTATGCTTGTAGAAACAAACAACATTATTGAACATAATGATAGATTATCATACATCATCATACTAAATCTTACATAAGAAATTACGACTTTACGTAAACATAGATAAGCCTTTGTAGGTTAGTTTTTTCTATGAATATTAAGGCCATAAAGCTGATTTGTGAAGTCTACAAGTCTCATTTTTCCATCCAACCGATTAATTCTGCAATGTTGTTATTTGATACTCTAGTTCCTTAGCGTACTCAACTGCTTATTGGGAAAAGGATCATCGATCCACTCCCTAAACCTACATCAATTTGGATATATATATATATAGCATCTTAAATGACGACGACCAATGTCGTTTCCACTTTGAATGACATCTTTTGTAGCAGCGTATCCACATGCATTGATTATAGGTGGTAAACCAACTTCTTATTCGATTCCATGTGGTATGATTTATTGTTCTTGCCGTCTTGACTTGCATCAATATTGACATCTTTGTCTTTCTTTATGGCATCTTTGTTCTATTACTTGTCTTTAAAGTTCTTCACGTTCACTTTCATGCTCTCGTAAACCTTCATTGTGTCTTTCTTGCATTTTAATGTAGAAATCAATGTCAGTTTCTAACAATGATGGATTTGAAGGCATTTGCTGCTCTAAGGACCTTTATAGTGACAATATAGGGAGAGAAATATGAAAATAATCCACCATGGTTGAATAAATTTGTGTTGTTGCAATTTAGTATGTAGAGATGTAAATTTATAATAAACACACACACACATTCAATAATGTTCCACAACACAAATTTTAAGGTAATGGGATGTATGATTGTCCTAAAAGTATAAGCTACACATAATGTTAAAAAAGAAAGTAGGCGAATTTGTTAAACAATTCCAGTATGAAGCAAGAATAAGATGATGATATGTATCCCTTTCCTAAATGCAAAAGGGACATTATAACGTCAGAAAAGTTAATTGATTGCTGCATCATAACTCATCAAATCGATTAATACATTACAACTTATAAAATTTAATAATACATTACATCGTATAATACAATCAATACAGCTAACGAAATCAATATTGTTAGTATAGTAAATACAATCAGCACAACTAACAAAATCGGTACAATCAATATAGTAAATACATATAACAAAATCAATACAATCAATAAAGTAAATATAGAAGCTCATAGATGAATCTAACAACTATATACAATCAACATCATAAATCTACAATATCATCGTCATCGTTGTCGTCATCGTCATCATCGTCGTCGTTATAGCCAACACCTAAAAACCGCTAACTGAGCCATCAAATCATCAATCTTTGACTTTAGAATCTATGTATGGTTATGGTACATGTCATGCGCCACCTGATCCTGATAAAGTGTCATGCGCTATACGTAATGTACCATCGTTTAGACTCGTCTAATCTAGTTTCATATTGTAATGATGAATGATTTAAACATCAGATTATATCCATATTGTAATAGTGAATAACATACTTGTTGCAATAATTATTACATACCTCAAACTGGGGTACAATCCGGCTGAAGGACTCCAATAATATCATCATTGGGAGGTTACCCTAGTGGAAGATCGAACAACGTACCTGTGACGTCATACGTTATAAATTTATAAATGATCTCAGCCCGCACAAGAGGATGAAAAAACTTTGTGGGCATATATCAAAACCCAATGGGAGATCTGGGCTCTACCGACAGAGATTCAAGGATCAATATGATCGGAGTTCACCCTACCTATATAATCCAGAACTAAGTAGAAATGGGAAGCAACTTCGGCCCATTAGGCATCATAATCACCAATAACTAAGAGGAAGGTCTGACCATCTAACCATTTAGCATCTCTATGATGACCTCCCCATACCACTCACACCAAATAACCTAAAAGAGCACTGTAAACGTGCCACGCTGATATGGGACAGTCATTAAGGTTAAAAAATTAAAGTAGAAAACATGTTGCATATCTCACAGTGCATGGATTAAATATAATATAAAAATATACAACAGAAATATAGTGGGCCATAACAAATGAAACATAACATCTCTACTAGAACGCCATGAGTTATGGTACAAATGTCATAATATCTCAGTACATTTCCTCACTACATTCCTCGGAGTATATAACTACAAATAGCGGAAACTAGAAACATAGAGTAATATGCCATAGCTCCTCAAAGCTTGTCTTCGTACACCAACTACGACTCCAAAACATATCATCTAGTCTACTCATTTAAGAGTACCCAGGATGATAAGAGGAAACACAAAACCTTGGGTCAGACAACAGTCTGGTGTAAGCGGTAAATGACTATCAAAATCTATACTGGAAAATATGGTACTAGACAGGTACACAAAACCATACCTGACCCTGCAACCAAAGAGTTAGCACATAATAATAAGATATAATATGTCACCCAAAATAAATGATAATAGGATAGAAGAATCTAAGCAGCCTTCTCTACTGGCCCTATTCCTAATCCCTTCTCCAGCATTCCTATAGATGATATCCTACCCAAAAGCAAACATAGCAATCATAACAACAATAGAATCCAAAACCTAGCTATCATCTTCTAAAGCCTTGAACACATGATAACTCGTATGACCTCGTCCTCGCTTTGCCAGAGACTAATGAAAATCCCGGTTCTCGATTGTGTTCCCCTATACTTTCAGGTCCAAAACCCTGCACGGTTATCTCTTACAGTACCTCTATACCACCTGACACTAGACCCTCTCGGACGGTCCAGGATACACGACTGGCGCTACCAGCCCTCGGGTGCCCGCGCATTGAGTACCCCTGCTTGAACACAACTAGAACACTCCGAGTTATCAACGATTCCTTGGCACTCCCAAATCTTTCGAGATTTCACAATTCCAATCCATTTCGGGCACGAGTCCTACCACTCAACCCAGTCCATTATACAACAACCTCGTTCCATCCCGAGTTGTCTATCAACTCCTTCGATCCTACTCCTTATCCGAGCCCCTGACCGAAGAGCCGAAACTTCATTATGTTATAACTTCCGATCCATAGAAGAAATAAATGAGCCATAACTTCCAGCATGATCCATATCCATCCCGGAGTCTTCCCTCCAGATCTCATCAACTTTGGAGCCCATAATTTGGATCGGTACTGATCTAATTGGATCGGATCGGTACCGATCCGAATACTTAGCCAATTTTGGCTCCCTTTCACTTCCAACCTCTAACGCATTTCCTCTAGATCCCATAGACCCCTTGCTTTCCCTCTTAGCCTCTTGGTCCCTCCATCCATGCTTCATATACGATCCATAAAATCTTCAATACTTGGCCTATCATTCGATCCAACTTCATAGAGCATCACTGGAACCCATGCTCTACCATCCCCTTGGATCTTACGTTGATTGGTGCACAAAATTCGGATCGGTACCGATCCAAATACTTTGCTCTAATCGTCGTGAAATTTTTAGGGCGTCTTCCTTGTGTGCTCCAGAGCCTATCCTCCAAGTTTCGTATGATTCTGACGTACTTTGCTCCCGATATGCTCTGATCACCAATCTAAGCCCTAAACATGCACAACACTAGCAAACGAATCAAGCATAACAAGCAATTTCAATCACAATAGTGAATCAAACATAGAAAATCATTCATTTTACATTCAATCATAAGCATTCAAGTCATCCAATTCAATCAATGATTATAAACAAGCATAGATCTAATCTAAATCATAGAATTGTATAGCCATATATGCATAAATGACACTAGCCAATGATGTAATCCATATTACATGTTTTAATTAGGTTGATCTAAGGTTTCTAAATCTGAAATTACCTATTTCTAATCATATTATGGTTTAATTTGACAATCCTAACTTGTAATCACCTGATTACAACATATTATCCATCATAGACTAGTGAGAGATCATAACCACTCACCAAACCAATTAAACCTATGAAAATGAGAGAAGATCCGATCCGGACAGTAGCAAATTGGATGTAGATGTGTTACTATCGACGAGATCAAGCCCCTCAATGAAGATTTAGCCTCTAATTTGATCTTAGAGACGATTTGGGATGAAATCTATGCAAAGAATGGAAAATTAGATAGGAGGTAGATTTTGAGGCTGATATGAAATGAGAGACAAAGTTTTTAAATGGTCTCTCCCACCTCATATTTATAGCCAAACCAGATTAGACTAATGGGCTTGCTAATTGACCCATTAATCCCCTTTCTAATTCTGGCCATCAGTTTACAAAACTTAAAACCGCTATAACTTCTTAACTACTTGTTCGATTTTCCTATATGACCACTCTATGGAATGAGAAACACCATCCCGAAGCAATGAACCAGGTTAGAACATCTAATTCGGCTTCTATCAAAAGTTATGGCCGAAATAAGATCTCCAAGGGCGAAATTGTCACATAGAAATTCGAGAAAAATCATGGACATGTAAATCATCCCTAAGAATTATATTTTGAAATATTAGAATGATACGACCTCAAATGAATTAAATAGAATTATTCTACGATCCTTTGACATGTAAAATACGGGTCATTACATTCTCCCTCCCTTCAGAAATTTTGCCCCTGAAATAACTAAACAAACATAAGCAACTAAGGTTATCTTGCATGCCTACCATCCATTAGCAACCATCTAACAATCCAACTAAGCAGCCAAATCAACAAAAGCAAGCAAGACCTATCCTAGCATGCAGAATTCTAATAGTATAAGATACAATGGTGCAAGTAGATATGGCCTATAGGTCTTACCACTCAAAGAGTTCTAGATAGGTCGTCCTCATACTCTCTTCAGTCTCCCATGTACAGTCGCTATCGTCCTCACTCCATTGCACCTTTACTAGCTTAACTACCTTCCTCCTAACCTGTTTCGTGTCATTACCAATGACTCAAAGCGACTTACGAGGTCTTAAAACTTCTGGCATAACCTTTATCTCTTCTAGTTGATCTGGTGCTACCACAGTACCCGAGTCATGCACAAACCTTCGTAGATGGGATATATGAAAAACATTGTGCACACCCGTCATCTTCGGAGGTAGATCTACCCTATAAGCTAATTTCCCAATTCTCTCGATAATTGGAAAAGGTCCAATAAATCTGAATGCTAACTTTCCCTTCCTACCAAATTGAACAACATTCTTCAGAGGAGAAATCTTAAAAAATACCATGTCCTCAACTGAGAATTCCAAATCTCCTTTTCTCTTCTGCATAGCTCTTTTGACGATCTTGAGCAGTCTTCATTCGTTGCCAAATGATCTCTACCTTCTCGGAAGTCTCTATAATCATCTCTGGTCCAAGTATCGACTGCTCACCTGCTTCCCACCAACATGAAGGCGAATTACAAGGTCGTCCATATAATGCTTCATATGGTGCCATACTCGACAGATAACTGTTGGTATAGGCAAACTTCACCAGATGCAAGTGATCATCCCAAGACCCTCCAAAATCTATAATGCATGCTCGAAGAAGATCTTCCAAATTCCGATTCACTCTCTCAGTCTGGCCATCCGTCTGTGGGTGATAAGCTATACTCAAATGCAGCTCGGTTTCCAAAATCTCTTGTAAGCTCTTCCAGAATCCACTAGTAAACAATGGATCTCTATCTCTTACAATACTCTTTGTCACACCATGGAATCGAACAATCCACTTAACATATAATTTTGCCAACTTGGATGCCGTTCTGGTAGATTTGACAGGTATGAATCTTGCACTCTTGGTTAGTCGATCTACCACTACCCAAATACCATATCCCGCTCTAGTCCATGGCAATCCATCTATAAAATCCATAGGTATATGCTTCCATTTCCATTCGGGAATATCTAGTGGTTGTAACAATCCACTAGGCTTCTTCTGCTCAGTCTTCACTAATTGGCGATTCAAACACTTTGAGATGAAACTTCCCACATCCTTCTTCATTCATTCCTAGTAGTAAGTCCTCTTCATATCCCTATACATTTTGTTACTACCAGGATTAATGGTTAATCTGGAATGATGGCATTCCCTTAGCACTTCATCTCGTAATCCATCAATATCCGGAACAACCAGTCGCTTATCCTTATGAAGCCAACCATCTCGGTCAATCTTGTACTGTCTCAAATCTTCAGATTCTACTCCAATTTCAATCTTTTCTATGATCTCTACTAGCTTAGCATCTTGCTTTTGACCAGTACCAATCCTTTCAATGAGAGTAGGTCTGATCGATAAACTTGCTAACATCTCATACTCGAGCTCATAACATGGCCTGATAATCAAATCCAGCTATATACTTTATATGTTTCCATTCCAAAAATATAGCTCCCAATTCAGCATGTCTTCTACTCAATGCATTTGTCACTACATTACCTTTCCCTAGAGTATAGGAAATATCAAAGTCGTAAGAAGTTAGGAACTCCAACCATCGTTGATGCCGAAGGTTAAGATCCTTTTGAGAGAAAAGATACTTCAAGGATTTGTGGTCCGTGAATAACTCAAATCTTTCTCCCAACAAATAGTGCCTCCACATCTTCGAAGCAAATACAATCGCCGCTAGCTCCAAGCCATGATTTGGATAATTCCTTTCATGCGGTTTCAACTGTTGACTAGCATAAGCGACAACTCTCCCTTTCTGCATCAACACAGCTCCAAGACCAGTACCACAAGCATCGGTGTATACTGTTATCTCTTCATTCCCACCCGGAATAACCAATACAGATGCACTCGTCAACCATTCCTTCAAAGTTACAAATGCATGCTCACTTCTTGCATCCCAAGTGAAAGTCTGATTCTTCTTGGTCAAGTTGGTCAATGGTGTTGCAATCTTTGAGAAGTCCTTTATGTAGCACCTATAATATCATGCCAATCCAAGGAAACTTCTCACATCCGTAGCATTCTTGGGTTGATTCCAACCTTGGATGGCTACCATCTTTGCGGGATCCACTGTAACTCCTTGTCCTGACACAACATGTCCCAAGAATCTCACTTCTTCCTTCCAGAAGTGACACTTAGAGAACTTAGCTCTCAACTTGTGCCTCCTTAAAATCTCAAGCACAATCCTCAAGTGTGTCTTGTGCTCTTCCTCAGTTCTGGAGTAAATCAGAATGTCATCTACAAACACAAGCACAAACTTGTTCAACTGATCTCTGAAGACTCTATTCATAAGATCCACAAAGTACGCTGGAGCGTTAGTCAATCCAAAGGCATCACCAACCACTCATAGAAACTTAACGGTGTCCGAAATGCAGTAATAGGCACACTTTCTTTAGCCACTCTCAACTGGTGAAATTCCGTTGCCAAATCCATTTGAGAAAACACCTTTGCCCTGTGAAGCTGATCAAACAGGTCATCGTAGCCTTGTTCAACTCGCGATAATCCACACATAGCCTCAGAGAACCATCCACCTTCATTGCGAATACAACAAGTACACCCTATTCGGATATGCTCTCTGAATGAATCCTTTCTTCAGCAGATCATGCACTTGCACCCCTAACTCTTTCTGCTCTCTGGGTGCCATATGCCTTAAAGGCATAACTTTAGGCCTTGTTCTGTCCACTAAGTTGATCCAAAATTCGATCTCCCTATGCAGCCGCAATCCTATTGCTTCCTCGAAGACATCAAGATACTCTCTAGTGATATGCATAGATGACAATCCTTTCTGTGGAATCTCAAGCAAATAAAGAAAGCTGACTAATACCCCATCCTCTAGTAAGCAGCGTATCACTACTGTTCGCCCTTCCACATTCCCAATTGTCGCCTCTAGCTTCTCGCAATCCACTATAGCCGCATACCTCTTAAGCCAGTCCATTCCCAAAATAATTCCAAACCTAGCAAAATTAAGAACAAAGCGATCACAAACAAAAGAACATCGATGACTTGATAACACTACACCATGACAAATCATACAAAGACCAGTAGATCCTCCAACAGGGTTCGTCACGATCAAAGGCCGGTCTACTATCTCGGGTTCCAAACCTAGTATGTATACTAGCTCACCACAAATAAAAGAATGCGAAGCTCCAGTATAAAAAAGAACTCTAACAGAAACATCTCGGATGGAAACCATACCTTACACCATGACTCCTTTCCACTTATCCTTAGTAGTAGGAGCACAAGATGAAGTCGAGACTGCATCCAAAGCATATGCCTTCACAATCTGCTTATCCTTAGGCGGTTCTGGACAATTTCTCTTCGTATTCCTAGGCTTATCACAGTTGTAGCACTTCTTAACAGCCTTGCACTCCTTAATATAGTGGCCCTTTTCCTTGCAACCATGGTAATAAATTTCACTCCCATTCTTTTTATGACACCCTTTTCCTTGTTGTTGTTGCTTTCTTTTTCCATCCCACTTCTTCTTACCTCCCTGCTCTACTGTGGTTTTGGTTCCTCCTTCTCAGCAACAGCCACAATAGCAGTCTTATTCTTTGGCTACAAACTCTCATGTCTAAGGGCTTTCTCAACAAGCTTCTCAATAGACACCTCGATATGGTCCACTAACTTCTCTCCCAAGTGGTCATCCAATCCAGTAATAAACTTCTCATTCTTCTTTAAAGGTGACATCCCATACCTCGACAAAGCATCAAACCCTGCCACATACTTAGAAATAGACATCTCTCCTTGCTTCAACTCAGCAAACTTCTTGAAAAGCACTGAATTCTGAGCCGCATAAATGAACTTCTCTTCAAATCTAGCTTTGAACTGATCCTAAGAAATCTGATCTTCCGGAGTAATAATGGTAATAGCATTCCACCAATTCATAGCTCGGCCTTGCAGTTGTCTTGAAGCAAGTTTCCTTTTCATCGCATCTTCCACTTCCATATCACTGAAGATACGCTCACAAGTATCCATCCAATCTTGCACTTCAATAGCTGATTCTATCCCCAAGAATGG
Source organism: Allium fistulosum (assembly GCA_030737815.1). NCBI lineage: Eukaryota > Viridiplantae > Streptophyta > Magnoliopsida > Asparagales > Amaryllidaceae > Allium > Allium fistulosum. The sequence continues at coordinate 587,822,057 of CM060907.1, read as the reverse complement.
CTTCCCTCAAAGAGTAGAATAATCCTTACAAATCTTGGCAAAGTCGACTCTAGGTACTTGCACAGGAGCACCACCATCTAAAGCCACACCAGGAGTAGTTTAGGCTCTTCTCATCAGCAAAGCCATCATTGCATCGAACATGGCTTGAAAATCGCGTGTAATAGCTCCCGATCCTGCTCTCTCTTCCACTCCTGAAGTAGAGTTATTCCTAACAGTGTTTCTTGTGTTCCGATTCATCCTTATCTGTAATAAGAATGATTAGCCTCTTTCTAAGAAAAACTGTAACGGTACCCAAGTGCATACTATAATATATAATAATATTATATAGCCTAATATCTTCATTAACAAGTACGTTCCATCCTTTAGCGTATACTCTTGAATTGCTTCGGTTAACTTGTAACTAAAGCTCTAATACCAAATGTGATGACCGCCCCATACCATCTGCACCAAATAACCTAAAAGAGTGCTGTAAACGTGTCAGGTTGATATGGGACGATCATCAAGGTTAAAAATTTAAAGTAGAAAACCTGTTGCATATCTCACAGTGCATGGATAAAATTTAATATAAAAATATACAACAAAAATATAATGAGCCATTACAAATGAAAGATAACATCTCTACTAGAACGTCATGAGTTATGGTACAAATGTCATAATATCTCGATACAACATTTCCTCGTTACATTCCTCAGAGTATATAACAACAAACAGCGGAAACTAGAATTATAGAGTAATACACCATAGCTCCTCCAAGCTCGTCTTCGTACAACAACTGCGACTCCAAAACTTGTCATCTAGTTTACTCATTTAAGAGTACCCAATACGATAAGAGGAAACATTAAACCTTTGGTCAGACAATAGTCTGCTGTGAACGGTAAATGACTATCAAAAGCTATACTGGAAAATATGGTATTAAACAGGTACACAAAACTATACCTGACTTGTCCCTACAACCAAAGAGTTAGCACATAATAATAAGATATAATATGCCACCCAAAATAAACGACAATAGGATAATGTAACAGAACATGATATAAGAATCTAAGCAGCCTCCTATACTGGCCCTATTCCCAATCCCTTCTCCAGCATTCCTATAGATGATATCCTACCCAAAAGCAGACATAGTAATCATAACAACCATAAAATCCAAAATCTAACTATCATCGTCTAAAGCTTTGAACATATGATAACTCGTATGGTCTCGTCCTCGCTTTGCCAAAGAATAATGGAAATCCCGGTTCTCGATTGTGTTCCCCTGTACTTTCAGGTCCGAAACCCCGCATGGTTGTCTCTTACAGTACCTTCATACCGTTTGACACTAGACTCTCTCGAAGCGGTCCAGGATACATGATCGGCGCTACCAGCCCTCGGGTGCCCCCACATATAGTACCCCTGCTTAAACACAACTAGAACACTCCAAGTTATCAATGATTCCTTGGCACTCCCAAATATTCCAAGCTTTCACAATTCCCATCCATTTCTGGGCATGAGTCCTACCACTCAACCCAGTCTATTATACCACAGCCTCGTTCCATCCCGAGCTGTCTATCAACTCCTTTGATCCTACTCTTTATCCGAGCCCCAGACCGAAGAGCCGAAACTTCATAATGTTATAACTTCCAAACCATAGAAGCAATCAGCAAGCTATAACTTCCAGCATGATCCATATCCATCCCAGAGTCTTCCCTCCAGATCTCATCAACTTTGGAGCCCATAATTTGGATCAGTACCGATCCAATTGGATCAGATCGGTACCGATCCAAATACTTAGCCAATTTTGGCTCCCTCTCACTTCCAACCTCTAGTGCATTTCCTCTAGATGCCATAGACCCCTTACTTTCCCTCTTAGCCTCTTGGTCCCTCCATCTATGCTTCATAGCTGATCCAATATAGATGATCCATAAAATCTTCAATACTTGGCCTATCCTCTGATCCAACTTCATAGAGCATCACTGGAACCCATGCTCTACCATCCCCTTGGATCTCACGTTGATTGGTGCGCAAAATTCGGATCGGTACCGATCCAAATACTTTGCTCCAATCGTTGTGAAATTTTCAAGGCGTCTTCCTTGCGTGCTCCAGAGCCTATCCTTCAAGTTTCGTATGATTCTAACGAACTTTGCTCCCGATATGCTCTGATCATCAACCTAAGTCCTAAAAATGCACAACGCTAGCAAACGAATCAAGCATAGCAAGCAATTTCAATCACAACCGTGAATCAAACATAACAAACCATTCATTTTACATTCAATCATAAATATTCAAGTCATCCAATTCAAGCAATGATTATAAACAAGCATAGATCCATTCTAGATCACAGAATTGCAAAGTCATTGCATAAATGACACCAGCCAATGATATAATCCATATGACATGTTTTAATTAGGTTGATCTAGGGTTTCTAAATCTGAAATTACCTATGTCTAATCAATTTATAGTTTAATTTGACAAGCCTAACTTATAATCACCTAATTACAACATATTATCCATCATAAACTACTGGGAGATCATAACCACTCACCAAACCAATTAAACTTATGAAAATGAGAGGAGATCCGATCCGGACAGTAGTAAATTGGATGTAGATGTGATCCAATCGATGAGATCAAGCCTCTCGATGAAGATCTAGCCTCTAATTTGATCTTAGACTCAATTTGGGATGAAATCTATGCAAAGAATGGAGAATTAGAGAGGAGGTAGATTTTGAGGCTGATATGAAATGAGAGATAAAGGTTTCAAATGGTTTCTCTCGCCTCATATTTATAGCCAAACCAGATTAGACTAATGAGCTTGCTAATTGGTCCATTAATCCCCTTTCAAATTCTGGCCATCAGTTTACGAAACTTAAAACTGCTATAACTTTTTAACAACTTATCCGATTTTCCTATATGACTATTCTATGAAATGGAAACCACCATCCCGAAGCAATGAACTTGGTTAGAACATCTAATTCGGCTTCTATCAAAAGTTATGTCTGAAATAAGATCTCCAAGGGCAAAATGGTCACAAGAAATTCGAGAAAAATCATGGACGTGTAAAACATGTCTAAGATCATATTTCAAAATATTAGAATGATATGACCTCAAATGGATTAAATAGAATTATTTTACGATCCTCTAATATGTAAAATACAAGTCGTTACAATCTCTCAGAGTCTACATATACCGCATGGCAATAGACGTTGATGGCCCAAACATATCCTCACATGATAACGGTTTAGTAGGAACATGAACCTCTCCAGTGGTTTGGTACCAACATCTCTTCCCCAAGTACCACAATGGAATAAATGTATTTGAATGTAGTAGCACCCATCGCCCAGAGATGAGATATGAGATCATCAGTGGATGATCATCAAGCAACTAACCAGCCTATCTAATGTTATCAAGTAGGCCACCCATGGGCTCAATAGGTTACTCCTGGCTCGCATATCCAACTACTGGCAGGACTACTAAAGGTCGCGCCTTACCCCTGAAGGGCTACGGTGGGTGTGCTATAGGGTTTCTCATTTCCTAATCCTAAGGAAGTATGACATGTGACTGACTCGTTATCATCTGAAGTCGAAATTACATATTCGTTGTGTACTCATAATACCATAGTGGAAGGAGACATCTGCACAATCCCAAAAATAGAATAGAGATCCAAAGTAGTGTACAAACATGCACGAATGACATTCCCATAATCCATTATGTGCAACTGCTCCAAATTGGTTATCCTTACAAGATGATCCAAACGAACCATACTATTTTGGTTCGAGAAGGAGGATGAACCCCCCTCCCCCCACACATACAGATATATATATATATATATATATAAGGAAAGCATGAATAACTACATCATCAATGTCTAATCTATCTCTATATTGTAATGACCTAGATTTTTGGACGTTTTATAATTAAATATTGAAATTATTTAAATAATTGAATCTTGGATTTAATTATAATAAAAATAATTTCGAAAGCTTTTTTAAATTCTGTTTAAATAATAATGAATTTTGAAAGCTTATTTGGGCAATGACTCCAACTAGAGAAAGGTGCGGGATGATGAAACGAGGTGGATGGATGGCTGGATCACCGTGGTTCGACGCTAGGGGCATGGATCTGACTTTGAACGTTGGTGATCATTTTGGCTCATTCTTGAGCTATAGGAGATGAATGGCGGCGAGGTTGGTGGTGGATGACTCGTATGGGTCGGGGCTACCTTTGAAAGGTACGCGGCGGTGGTTCAGGCGATGTGGTGGTGGGGTGGTTGAGAAATCGCGACGTAAGGTTTTAAGAAGGGCGCCTTGGATTTGTACCGAGATAGAAGAGGTAATTTAGTTAATTACCTAATTAATTAAAGTTAATTATAATTTAATTAATCTCAAGATGTTCATTAATTCGTATCCTGCTCATACGAGATCGGATTTCGACGCGGTCTTTTGCGTTGGACTCGTAGCGATGATATCTACGCATTAGAGTTGGATTCGTTGAGTTTGGAGCTTGTGGGAATTTTAATCAAAATCGGGCATTCGATTTTGGACTATTCGAAAACGCGTAAGCGTTGGTTAGAACTTGGGTGAGTTTTACTCACCAGTTGATTGTACAATTATTGTGTATATAATTATTATCGTATAAAAATATAAATTGTATAACGAACTATACAAGTTATTACTTTTGGACCCTACCTTGTTTTGTAAAACATATGGAAACATTATTATGAAGTATAATCACTCTTTTGATCATCTATAACATGTATCATGGCCTAGAGTATTTGTTTATATGTTTGATATTTCTTTATGAAAAGCTATAGTATGTTATAAATGTTTGAAGTGATATAGCTGCATAAACGTGCTTTGAAATCCTTGATATTTGACATATGTTAAATTAGATAAATTGTGATATATTATGGAAATATACATGTATATATGTTTGGTTACACACATTTTGGTGTGTTTAACATAAAGGAATTGATTTGGACATTTGTGGAAATTGAAAATGGAAGTTGTAAATATTAGAAGCGAAAAGGTCGTGATGGATGCACTTTGAAATCGTTGTGATCAACGATTTTAAAGTTAACTTTGGAAGACATCCGAGGGCTTCTTCATATTTACAATAATAATGACTGTAAGTGTACTTATTATCAGAAAAATATCTAGGTTTAAATATATCAGTAGAAATCATTTATGGGTTTTTGAAGAGATGGTTTTAAATTATAAAACAGGTTTTTATGGTTTTTAAATAAATGTTTTTAAAATATAGCATAAGTATTTTAAAGTATATTTTTAGTATATATATGGTTTTAGAAACTTGTTAAAGATTTTATTTAAGAAATAAAAGACTTTTATATTATAATATTTTACAAATGGTTTATGGTATTTTATTAAATATCTTAGCTTTTAAATAAATGAGTATATGTGTGTATGTGTCTTTTTAAAGGTATCTTAGTATATTTAGAAGTTTTAAAAAGGAATTTTAGTGTTTGTGAAAGAATATAAAGGAGTTTAGGGATTATAACACTTACGTTATAATGGATTGTTTTATAAATTGATTAAAAAGGTATAAACCTTGTTTAATAAGTGGAGAAGTACTTAGAGCTTTAAATGAATGTTTCAAAGTAAATGGCAAGTATAAAAGTGATTTTGGGTTTATAGTAACAATGTTTGTGCAACATTTGTTTTAACCCATTTAACCGTGCTTTTGAAAAATGATTGGATCTTTAAAATGGAGTTTTAAACCGGAATAGTGAAGTGTTTTGGATTTGTCGCAAATAATGTTTTAGTAACATTTGTTTTTAAACCCTTGGACAATATTTTAAAGTGGTAAAATATTGTTAAATGAGTTTGGCAAATTCTTAGATCTTTAATAATGAAATTTTATAGAGAATAACAAGTATGAATTGGTTTTGGATTTGTTGTGGCAGTATGTTAGTAACATTCACCTTTAACCCGTTTTGATTATATATATGAATGTAAATAGATCTTTAAAAAAAATGTTTTGGAGATAATCATAAGTGAAATGATTTTGGGTTTGTAGTGACAATTTTGAGTAACATTTGTCCTAAGCCCTTTGAAATTGCTTTGTGAATATACTTATACGGATGAGATAAGTATATAAATACTTTTGAGAGTATCGAAATGTGTTGAAATGAATAGTGATGTTTTAATTAAATAGCAAAGTTTAATTAATAAATGGAGTTTCATTTATAAATAATTGAGTAAAATGAGTTTTACTAGTAAAAGAGGATTTAATTAATAAAGGAAGATTAATTAAAACGGGGATTAGAAGTCATTTATATGACTTGATCGTGCTTGTGTGTTTCGATTGTACTTTGTGTGCTACTTGCTTATGGACAGCACACAGGACTTAGTTTCTCATATGCGATTATTCTCATTGTTATTTGATTTGACCAAATATACTCTGGAAATATCTAGAAGAAACACCAGAATTATATAATACAGTTATCTTCGGTGATGCTATACTGTACGTATAAACTCGTTTTGCTTTTCTAGGGCAAAAGATAAGGAAATTTGCCTGCTTAAACGGTTAGGAGGTTATCTCCGATCTTATGTATTGTATGTTTATTTCTCACGAACCGGACTTGAGATTACTGGAAAATCGATCGATTGGTTTTGAAGTACCCGGTAAATAGGGGAGTGTACTTATATGAGATGACTTGAAACCATAACCACTCCAAAACCATATACGCGTTCTATGCTTTGGAAGAGGTTCGTAATTGGTTCGAGATGCTGAAGTCTCTGTGGAGATTCGAGATCTGTTTGAGATGCTCGAACACATGTAGGCGTTTATGATTTATTCAAGATATGCGAATACATGTGTGATTCCAAGACCCGTTGAGGTATGAGAATCCATGTGTGATTTCGAGGTCTGTTAAGGAATCCATGCATGATTCTGAGATCTGTTGATATATGAGAATTCATGTATGGTTCCGAGATCTGTTCGAGTTGGGGATTCGTGCATCAAGATCTGTTCGAGTTGAGACTCGTGTGTTGGGATGCTGAATGTGAATTCACCATTGGTAATGACAGAAACCAGAGATAGGAGACATAGCTTATGGGGTTTAGCTAACTTAAAGGGTGCATGCACTCCATTCTGGTGTTACTTACGAATATGCATGCAGGAGTGATGTGACACGGTGCCACGTGTTCGAACGTGGACCAACTATGTTTTTCCTATAGCATATTTTATCTAAAGATATAATATGCTCGGAAGGATATCTTTGATCCTTGTGTAGAAGGACCGTTCTCGAAGTACTGAGAGCACCTCCATGGAATCTTACACAATTAGCGAACGTGCTTCAACGGTTGTGATTGTATACCATTATTGTTGTGATGTACACTCACATGCATCGTAACTATGTAATTATTTATATTCACACCTTAGACATTATTATATTATCATAGGATTTTACAATAGAAATGGGTTGGTTATCGTAAGGTAAAAAACCATCCGTGTTTATTGGCGGCGTGGTCTTACGAGATACCTTTATTTTGAAGGGTTTTAAGATATAATAAATCTCTATGATTTGAGTTTCTCATGCTGGTTTACCAGACTGATCTGGGTGTTATTCTCTTATAATGCTCGGGTCAGCTCGAGTATGTTTTCAGATTTAGTTGTGGTTCATTAGAGCTCTTGGAGAGGAGCTGGATGATTCCTTACCTTATTTATTTTTTGCATTACTTGATTTGTATCTATGTGCATTTATGAAGACATGTTGTTATAACTATCCAAGTTGATGATATGTTAGTTTACTATGATTGATGTATGTATATCAAAGTTTCTTTTTGGCAAAGACCTTTTGAGATATTATATATTACCATTCCTCATGTGAGATTATGATATCGTGTTCTCTTTTTTCTTGTCCTATTTCCTTTTTATTTTTTACCATAACAATTCGTCTTTCCACCCGCCGTTCGTAGCTCGGTTGGTTTGGGAGCTGGGAGATGGGAACCAAAGGACTGTGTCCGGGCAGGTTCGAATCCCAGCGTCAAACCATCAGTGGGAGTTTCAACGTTACACATCCGTGTGCGACGACTAAATAAAAGCGGGGTAAACACACGGCGTGAGGTTTACTTAAGTGAGTATCAATGAATACCATGATCTTAACCCCATGATCTCAAAAAAAAAAAACAATTCGTCTTTCCGGCACTTGGGTGCTCGGCACATGAGTACCGTTGATGTATTAATGTCGACATTCGAGGGTCGAAAATGCGGATTGTTACATGTGGTATCAGAGCTGAAGGTTAAGCGAGAACCTTACAGTAATTTGATTAATGATTTTGAAGTAAAGGTTAACGATGGTTATAAAAAAATTAAGATAAATAGAAAAAAGGCAACTAGATCAATTTATTTGTAATTTTACGAGAGGATTAGTATAATTAGTACCCTCACAGTAAAAAGGAACTTTAAAAAAATTGGACATTGTCACATACCAAACTGGAATAGCAATAACAAGTGAATTGTAAAAAAAGGGGAGAGGAGCCATTTTCCGCCCACTTGTAAATCGATTGTCTGCTCCTACTTCTTATCCAGTCCGCAGTATTCCGCTTCTTCCAGTTCACTCTGGTTATCAAAACAAAATTTTACTTTTAAAAAGGAAAAAGAAAAAAAAAAAGGGTGGGGAACCAAGGAAAGCAAGAAAAGGAAAAGAGTTGGGTCTCTTCTTATAACAGATCGATGGCTAAGTGTGTGTAGTAAGGTTGATATTTTCAACGATGATGCGGCAGCTCCATTATCAGTCTACTTTAACTTCCTTTTCCTCTTCGTCTGTCTTATTCTTCCGCTCAAACCAAAACCAAAACCGAAATCAATTGTACTACAGTCATCCAAATTCATCTGAGTTGCATCGCTTCTCTCGCCAACGCCGTCGTATCCCTTCCTTTTCAGCAGTAGCAGCGCCACCCGTACTTATAGTTAGTAAAAGCTTGTCGTCTTCTTCGCCCTCTTCTTCCTCTTCTTCCATCGAAGACAAATGCAATAAAGAGGAAAAGGACTATAATGGAGGTGGAGGAGAGTATGTGGTAGTGGGAAACATAAACAAAGTACATGGCATTAAAGGGGAGCTATCTGTCATTCCTACCACCGATTTCCCTCTTCTTCGATTCTCCAATGTTAGTTGTTTGATTAATTGCTTGTTCTGTTTATTAGAGTCAACTTAAGGATGGAATCAAACGAATTCGATAATAATAAATTAACAATAATAATTTATTATGATAATTACGATGGAATCAGGCAGGAAGAAGATGGGTTCGTTCCCGTGTACGTGGAAAAGAAATGATATCAGAAGTAGAATTAGTATCAGGAAGGGAGCATCCTTCTCAAAAGACATGGATTATTAGGCTCGCTGGGATTGAGGAGGTGGAGCAGGCTAAACAATTTGTTGGGTCCACATTGCTGGTGAAAGAGCAAGAGCGTCCATTTGATTTGGAGGAAGGTGAATTCTACACTCCTGACCTTGTTGGGATGTCTGTTCTTCTTCAGGTCAGTTCCGTCAGTCACCTGTTTCTTCTTCCGTTGTTGCTTTCTACATCTCTTCCTTTTACACTGATTGCTGCTAGTTGGTTTGACTTCTTCAAGTTAATACCTTTAAATAGGCATGAAAAGTGAGCTGAGGTAGTGTTGGACCTGACCGGTGTGCTTGACCGGCCACTTTGCAGGTTGGTTCCGATCTGCTCATGTATTTGGGATGGGTTCAGTCGGGATGTATGGGTCCCTAGTTTGCCTGTTCCAATCTTAACACAGATTGGGTCAAATGGGTCAGATCTGTCTTGGGTTGTGCAGGTTTGACGTGTTCAGTTGATTTTTAGATGTTCACTGATTTTTTGATCCATAAAAGTGCAAAATATTTTTAGGCAAGGTCTATTTGCACCACGAAATTTGCCTTACATACCCTGTTTATTTGGAGAAAAACAACACACTATGCTATTTTCTTTTAACCCCCGTTTTATTCCATAAATAACCTTGTTTTAAAAAATTTCTAATGTCAGTTTTTATAATAAAATTCACGTTCAGTTGAATTTTGTTTTATATACAACCTCGCTCGGACCGAACAAAGTTTTGTCTCGGATCGAGCAAGGATCTGTAAGGTTTTGTATAAAACCACGCTTGGATCAAACTAGATTTTAAAACAGAACACATACACAGTATTGGTAGTGAAAAATTAATGTTAATTACGCTTCAAATGAGCGTGTTTATTAGATTATCTCACTTGCACCAAGCTTGGTTTGTTGGGTTTACTCACTCGCTCCATGCTTGATTTTTTGTGTTTCCTCATCCAGTTGAAGCTTGGTTTCTTGTGTTTTCTTATTCACTTGAAGTTTGGTTTCTTGTGTTTTCTCATTTACTTGAAGCTTGGTTTTTTATATTTCCTCATTCACTTGCTCCAAGCTTGGTTTCTTAAGGATCCACTTTTACCATGTTTGTAATATACTACTAGAGGGTTGAGGATAATTTTGTCTAAATAAATCTTTTAAATTTACCGGGGGTGAAAAGCAAAACAATGGGTGTTAATAGACGCTACCATATTTTAAAGGGAATAACAGTAGTGGAAATTTGGTTTAGTCCTCTATTTTCATATTTGATACGTGAAAAACTTTGCTTCAAAATATGTTTTAAATTACATCCTTATTTTTTATTTTTTGTTTTAAATATTTTTATTGGAAAATTACATCTTAACATTAATCGATTTTATGCTCAAAACAATTTTTTTTGAACTTTTTTTGAAAAACTGCAAATATTTGCAGAGAAATCTTTGCAGAGTTCTCTGTTGCAAGTTTTCTTCAAATATTTGCAGTTCAGAAATTTTAAAAATTTGCAGATTTCTTTATAAATATTTACGGATTTTTCCGCAAATTTTCTTAAACTAGAGAGTTTTTTTTATGCCATGTCTTTGAAGAGGGCAACTGTGTATTTTGAAAATATGGATATTTGTTACATGGTTATCATGGTGTTTTACAAAAGTTAACAATATACAGTAGTAGTAAAATTAGATTATTGATACCAGTCATATAAACTTGTATTTTTTATATATATAATAAATTGATTGTGTTCATTTAAATTTAATAGTGCACACAAATTCAATAATTTTCGGATATCAGAATTTCATAGTCTATTTACAATTTCTTTTATAGTAGACCCTACTCATTTATCTTTATTAATAGTTAGCTTGGAAATACAAACTTTTCGTCCGACCGTGAACTTTCCAAAATACCCTTTACTCATATATAATTTAATTATTATCTATTATTCCGCGTATAAGTACCTAAAATGAATCGGTAAAATCCTAATCAGATGCACATGTTATTTCTATTATTTTTAGCCTATTATTTCTATGCTGGACAAACTAAGTTAAAACAATTAAATTTCTTTATAAATTCAAACTATCCCTCTACGTTTAATAATATGATCTAACTAATAAAGATCATTTAAACAAATAAACATCGTTTACAAATTCGTTGTTTATTAATTAATAATATAATTAAAATTCAAACTAACAAAAAATTAAATGTTGCAACTTAGAAATAAAAATTTAAATTAACTATACATAATTTCAACATAAAAACACGACTAAATATTTTTGCAAACCATTTTCTCTTGAATGTGTTAATCATATATAAATGGTAGAAGAATAATTTACGTGCGAAGCGCGTGCCGTAATGCTCGTAAACTATAAATTGCCTCACATCCCTTACAACTCTAGGAATAAGTCTTCGCAGTTCATTGTACATTTATTTCATCTACATCAATCTTCGTCTGATTGTGTTGCAGTTCGATTGATCGGAAATAATAAGATCTTTTGGAATTATATCACATTCCATGTTTAGTTTGTGTTGTCTTCTAACTTCTGAAAACTGGTAGTCTTGATTTTTGTATTCATTTAAAATAAGCTATAGCCGTTATAGGTATAATATTATTCCACTTGTACTAAATGCTTTTCTGGTACAACCGTGGAGACTTGAATTGTCTGTACATGCCTTGGTGACAAAAATAGGGGGGACGCTAATTTCCAACAAACACTACTGTCTTCATACACCAAGCCTGAATATCAAAATATTCACAATTATTTTCTTCCACTCGACTGTAATACATTTGCAACATTGCAAATTTGCCATTAGGAGATTGTTTATTGGATATTATTTTCAAAGATATAATAAGATTAATCATTCATCAAAGACGGTATATTTATTGACATTGTGCATGTGTTCGTTCTCATCCTAAATCGTTAACTCGTACATTATAAATTTCGTGTATTATGTGATCATATGAATAACCTCATTCATACAGGGAGTTATGTTTATCATGTTTATTTCTGCTTTATGGTATTCTGTTCAATGGTGTTTTTCTTCTTTTCTAAATACACTTTTTAATCTAAAATCAAACTAATAGCATACATGCATAACCATAGTTAACTTTATTTTTTTCCTTCTTTAAAGCTATAATAAGCTAAAAATATTTACGTTATCCATACATACGAAAATATTCTAGAATTCTGGTTTCTGAATGTGAAAATGCAAAGCTAGAGAACAACAAATTGGAAAATATTGAGCTAGTGCTTTAAGTATACCCAAAAAGTATGTTATAACTTCAGCAATTTTTGAATCGTTCCTAGTCAAATGCTTGAAATCAGATGCTCCATCATTTTGAATTAGTTAAGATTGAACTAGTTCTAAGACTATTCGAAATCATATTGTATGTTTTGTTTCATTTATTAACTACATATTTTGTAAGACCAAGATCCTTCTGTTGAACATATTTGTGTATAAGTTATTTTTCTACTGAAATTACCTTTGATGTAAATCTATGCTATGCAAAGTGTGCTTAAACATGAAATATTAGTTTTTGATGCTTAATTTTTTGAAATCAAGAACATTAGACAATTAGTAGTTAAGGATGCTTAAGCGGTGCTTATTCGTGCCTCATCTAAGATAAAGCAAAATTCGTAAAAAAATTCTATTATTTGTGCAAAAAATGTTTTTATTGCAAAAATACTCACTACACTACTATTTCAGAAAATGGTTCTGAAACTCATTGTATTTAAATCATAATTTTTAATCATAACTTCTAGAAATAAAATTTGTGTTTGAAAAATTAAGAGGTGCTTAAATGATGGATAAGCACCACTAAGCATCATTAAGTTTGGCATGAGATTTTCAGTGTCTTTCCTCGCTTAATATAACATAGATATGGATAATTGACTTCTAAGTATTGTTCTGTAGATTTGTAGAACTAATGCATGCTAAATAACCCTAATGAGTGGTTAAGTTGGGCGTGTGTGTGCATGCCTGCGCGTGCAGAACATGAAAAAGCAAACCTCTAAGAATTGTATTACAATTACTAGTAAGTTTACAAATTAGAAGCAGAATTGTTCTAGCATTGTTAAATAAAATAGATTTTTTTTTGTTATATCATATTCTTGCGAAACATCTGAATTCGAAGAACTATATTACCCGTACCCGATTATCCCTTATTCTTAGCCAACCAAAATCCTACTTTCCCAATTCAGTCAAAATCACCAAGAAAAAAAAAGTCGTGGCTAGCTCTGTGCAATTAAAGTGCTTAGCGGTTTTATAACGGTGGAGGTGCTAAAAGTTGTAGCGGAGATATATCGGAAAATAACGAGGTGTAAAAAACTTCATTAGATATAAAATCAAATATTTAAAGTTAAGTTATTCTCATTCTCACTTCATTTGTGTAGAAAAAAGACATATTGTTTAATCTTATATAACAAAGTCAAAGAATATCATGATTTATGTAGATTAGATTTGGTAGTTACAATAGATTTATAACTTATATTGAGCAATTATGCCTTAAAATTAGGTCTTTACCCTGACTTTTTTGATTTGATTTAAACGAGAACTAGTCAAATCAACTTTGTGTTTTAATGTTGCTAAAGCGCTTGCTAAAAAGCTTTGATTTAGCATGTGTAGCGGAAAATAGCGGAGCTTAAAGCAAATCTACTGTTTGATAGTGCTAAATTGAAATAGCGTAGCGGTCGAAGAGCCTATGCGCTATAACGGGTATTTTGCGGGTCATTAGTGGGACTTTAACTGCACAAGGCTAGCTAGAAGAAGATACCATGGACCGAAAGGAGGAGGAAACGCGGTCATCTTGTGTCGATGTGGAGTGCGAGACGAGTAAGAGGGCACGGGATGAATGTAGGCTGACGACTTGGAGGTGTGGCTGGGGAAACACGCGAGTGGCGAAGCCGGCAATGCAGGCTGAGGTTCAGTGGGGTGCGACGCTGAGATGCGCGATCCAGGCAGTGTATGTCGTGTTCGATGCTTAGGCGCTGGCGCGATGAAGTCAGCTGATGACTTTGCATTGGTTGTAATGTAAATTTCAGTGAGAGAAATTATACCATTTTTTATTATTTGTTATAATCGAATATGCTTAAATTTTATAATAATTTAGGTTAATCGATAGAAGATAGCATTTCACATGCCATACTAGTTATTGAATGACTGTTTTTATTGTCAAAATTGGATTGCATGTTTGGTTGAATGCGTATTTGGATGAATTGGTTTGATAGTGTAATAATTTGTCCATTTAAATTGGCTATCGAACTGCCTTGATTGAAATTGTACATTTATATATGTATACGATTACATACATTTATGTAATTTGAATTTATCTTTGATTAAATTCATTTGGGAATATTTATTTTCGAATATGGAAATTTTTAACAAATAAAATATTCAAAGCTATTTTATTTTATATATAAATATATTTTATAATTACAAAAAATTGTTAAACTACAAATTTATTTTTATAGTTAGAATTAAAATTTATTGGTTTACTTCTATTTTAATACGAAGTAATAATATATTTCTTCTATAGTGAAATAACATATTAAATGCCAGTTTTTATTGTTGTTCAATAATTTCTTCCAACAGAATTTGTCTTCCAAATAGTATAATATGTATTATTTTCAATTAATTAAAACTTTAGGTTATTTATCTAAACATCTCAATAAAGCTAATGCTAATGAAATGTTGATTTTCATAGGTTGATTAACATGTTGAGCCGTCATCTACCAATTATATCAAGGTGGATGTAAAACTGAAAGTAGAATATTAATGAATAAGAAATAACAAAAAAAATTCTTTGTACTGTTATTACACATCAAATTTGAAAACAAAAAAATGCTCATTAGCATCAAAATAACAAACATTTGCCTGTGCTGAGCATGGGTATATGCAAACTAGTTTTCTTTAAACTGACCCTTCTCCGAAAATATGACTGTTGCGATGTTCAAATTTTCAAGATTCAACTCGTCGAAAGAGGGTTTTTGATCAGACCCAATTAAGTCTGATTCAAGATTCAGCATGTCGGTTTAGCTGATTTGAATGTGTTTGGGTCAACAAGTGGGTTCGCAAGTCGGGTTGGGTTGGCTGGTTTGGGTTAGCTCTGGTCAAGTCACAAATTACATGGGTCGTGGGTTGAAACTGGTTGTGTCAGATGGGTTTGAAATTCAAAAAAACGTAAATCCAACCCTACCACGGGTTTGAGTGACAATGGGTTGGATATGTTCTATTGACCCAGGTTGGATTGGTCTTTTACTCACCAGATGGGCAGGGATAGTCTACCCGCTGCCAACCTGGCCCACTCGTTAGGCTTATATAAATATGGATTTCACCCTCCTGCAACTAGTGACTATATACTATTATTATCATGAAATGACATGTTACCTTTTTCAGGAAACTGGTAGATTGGTGGGAGTAGTTGCCAATGTTTTCAACTATGGCGCCAGTGATCTCTTACAAGTGAAGCTCTGTTCAACTGATAAGGATGATAGTTCATCAGATACAGACATACAATTTGGTTCTGGTCAGATGGTGTGGGTTCCATTTGTGGAAGAGATCGTTCCAGAAGTTTATTTGGACAAAAAAGAAATGTACATCACACCTCCAAAGGGACTACTGGAACTCAACTTACGAAATGATGTGAGATCTAAGAAAGAAAGACGTCAAATGGTTAGTTTTGCTCCTTTTAGTTTATTTCTGTAATTGTCCTTTTCTCTTAGAAAAAAAAGGAACTGTATACGTTCTCCTAAAAACTGGTACCAATTCCTCCTTTTAGCCTCATAGGGGTTCTAAAATGTTCCCAAAATATTCTCAGTAAGAAATACCAGCTCAGAGCGAAGCAACAATCCTAAGGAAAATACAGTCTCTCATGTCGGTAAATCGACACTACATTTTGATATATAAATTTCAAAATCTCCATTTAAAACAATGTTGCAGAGTCTTCTGGGGGATAAAGCTCACACCTTGAACTGATTATTTAGTAAATATATCTAATTTGTATAGTATCTTCATATTTATTGGGTGTATATCGTTACTGTGTATTATCAAAGTTTGTCCCCGTCGAAATTATGAATCTTTACTTGTAAAACGATAAAATGCGCGTTGATGAATGTAGAGTACATGGTTATTGATTGCTCTTTTACACTGTATGTTGCTTCTAAAAATGGCATCCCCTTCCTCCCTTTAGTTACAAATGGTGTTAAAGTTTGTTTTTAACCAAAATTGTGACTTTTATTTTTTTTAACACAGACGCAATGTTTGTAGACGAACATGTAGTATTAGTTGACAAACTGCTACATAGATACTGCAAGAGTGAACTAGGTTATGTAGCCTATCCATTTTAGGGCATTAACTATTAAGTAATTACTATAACATTCTACGGAATATATATAGCTAAGGTTTGGATAAATTTTAGGTGTATTCTGAATGTGAAATTAATAAGAATCAAGTATTAATGAATCCAAATACTCATTAGCTAAAAAGGCAATTATACAAGGGAAAACTAAGGTTAAATACAATTAAAAAGAATAATAAGGAAACTATAGTTATATCTGTAGTCGACTTAGCATATAAAAAAATCAAAGCAAATGCTAAGCATAACTACAATTTGAATTTTACGTATTGAACTCTTCATTCAAACAATATTAGAGAAAAAACTCAGCGCCTGGCTTGGGCTATGAGACGGATGTGACAAATTTGAGCACAAAGTCTGCATTGTTTGTAGGCATGTATCGCTACAGCCAGCCGTTATTATCTGACATGCTCATTTATATGCATGTTAGCACTACATAGCACCTACAATTCAAGTTTTAACGTCCTCCGTTTGCTATGAATTTCAATTTTGAAATACTAAAAAAATAATATAAATTGCTATTGGTAATAACACAATTTTACAATTTTAATATTTTAAATCAATTAATATTGGCAACAGACACAAGTTTTCTTTCTCATTTCTACATCCTTCGTATTTGTCAGTCTGAATTGATATTGTTTTGTTTTGTTGATTGTTGCAGGAGTGGAAGGAAAGAAAAAAATTGCAAAACAATCTCAATGCTGCTAAGAAAAAACTCTCTGAGTTACACCAGGATCATCTACTTGGAGGATTAAGAACTGGAGATAGGTCCCAGAAGACCTTTCTGGCAAAGCAGATAGTGAGCCTCAAGTTTAAATTGTTTCAACATGCATTGCTGAGTATTCATAAGCCTTTAAACCGGTAGGGGTATGAGATTATTTATTGTGATTAACTAATCACTGTTTAGTTTTATAGCCGTTGACCCTGATTTCTAGTTTGACCATACAATATTCACTGCTGTTGAGACACCCAACTTGTATTAAAAAGTAATTTGGATCTAACATAGTTAATGATGAAGTCGTAATCTTTATAGTATATTGCTATAAAAAATTTGTATATCTTAATATATGTTAAAATTTGTAAAATTGGTGGTTTTGTACTTATTAATAGAACCAACTCATATTTATAGTTCAAATCAAACGTACGGTTCCAAACAGATTACCGCAATACTATAATTCCAACCAGTCACTCTTTGTAGTTTTTAAATATAAGAAACAGCATTTGTGAAGAGTTCTTGTCAAATTGATTTTTTTTTTTGGGTCTATTTGGAACCATGTTTCATTGAAGCTTCTTAGCAATAATTGTTTTACCACAGTTTTACCTATGATTTACTGGTCACCTAAGTGGTTCTAGCTTATGAATCTTTTAATGACTCAAGTTCTTAAGACCCCAAAGCGGGAGCAAGTACAAGAAAGACAACAAAGAAACAAAAAATTAATAAAAGGTCAAAGTTGTGATGAAATGGAAATGTGCTCTAGTGTATAGATTATATTCTAAAAGTATATAAATTTTGCATTTTGTACGTCCTTCAATGATGTTATAAAATTAATAGATAGGTATTATAAATATCTGAATAAATTAGACCTATGAATATTAGTATGAGTTGATCTTTTCTTTTTCCTGGTTCTTTTTTGTTTTTGTTTTGTTTTGTTTTGATATTTGAGCCCGTTTTCGTTAGAATTCATAGTGTTATTGTTTTTTCCTCGTATACTCAAAAAATAAATTATGAATTAAACTCAACATACCAGCATTTTTTTTCCAATAGTAATAGCAACTTTGATAACCGAATATGGGATAATGAGCTATCAAATACATATGATAAATCTACTACCAAAACACTTTCATTAATTGACCTGCGTAATGAGAAATTTTGTCTACCAGTCCTCTAGAAGTGTGATGTTTACACTCTATTTTGATTAATTGTAAACTATCAGATTTTCGTATTGGTTTTATTTATTTGTTAGTTACTTCAATTCAATATGAAAATATCATAGTTTATAACCATACATGATAGGCTGTGTGTACCTCACACTCATAAGATTGTCAAATGGCTCCACTAATAATATTACCAATTGCATTGGTGCACCGGCAAATCAACTGCTTCACAAATCAGCGATTGCTTTGATGATACAGATTTTTCTAAGCTACCTTTTGTGGTTGCTGAAACTTTGTATGCATATTTTATTACAGATGGTCCATCTGCAGTGATATATGCTATCGCTCGCATGCGAAACGCAATTAATGATGTAAAATAATTAGAGTTATATAGGTATTATTTTCTATCAGATGCCCAATGGCATGTGACTTATTTCTTCACTGGAACTAACAGTGAATGCACACCTTTATGTTTATGACCTGCATGCATTTGCTCGGGCATTGTTTATGCATATGCATATGCATAGTCTTTTCTAAATGGTTTGCTTGAATGCATATAACAGGTTCGACTTGCCTGATTTTATTCACTCCAATTCAGCTATGTTACAGAAAAATGCTTTGAATATAGCTTCAGATTCCCTTAGTTCAGAATTTCAAGACAATGATATCCCAAAATATGAGTTGTACAATGAAGGGCACCGGCAACTATTAGATTCCAAAACTGCAGTTGTACTTGTGATAAATACTAAGAAAGGCTCACAGACTGATGCTGAAACCATCAGTGCACCTGAAACTAAATTTAGCTGCATTCAAGAATTAACTTGCGTCTTCAAGGAACATCTAAAGGTTTCTATTCGCTCATTAAATTTTTTATTTCCTTTGTTAAATTACTAATAGATAAATGTCACTGAATTTAATGTTTGTGCAAATAATTTTAAAATTTGCTGAACTGTGATAACAATGCTACATTCTTATTAATCTGTTATAATTTGTTGTTTTCTTATAAATTTACTTGTTCAGTATATTACACTTAATAATACTGTAAGGCTTTTGCTTACTATTAAAACCTGTATTGGTTATTCATTTTTTCATCAATGATAGGAGAAATGAGCTATTAATTTTTGACTCCCGGCTGATTTGTTATATTAACTTACTGTGTCAAAATAATTTCAGTCGTACGGTAAAAAGCCTTTAACCTAATGTCATGATCATATATTATTTACAAGTTATAACCCTTCTATTTTATACTAAACCATCTTCCACATCATGTGTCGTTTTGTCATAGCTATTTTTTCTTTGTAATATGTAGTAACCATGTATATACTTGCTTTTGGTACGAAAAGATACTCAAGTTTCCAAATGATCCAGTCATCCCTTATTTTGTATATATTCTCATATAACCTATAATGACATATACAGGTAAAAGAGGGCATATCAATTCCTCTAATTTTGATATGTCCTGCGGATGAAATGAAGTCATGTCAGGAATATATGCTGGGAAGAGGTTACTGCGGTCTTGATAGTGAAAACGTAGGTTGATCTAAGCTTTTTGATTCTACCATTTGTTTTTTAAGGCCTAGGCTAGGATATTGCCTGAGCCTTTTTTCACCCTTTATCTGTGTTTTTTTATTATAAAAAATCATTGTTATCCCCACTATGAAGTATAAGTTTATATATTGGTCGACATTGCAATGAAGGCAAACTCAATGATTGTGTTTACTTGTAAAGAGCTAATGCCATGCCAAGACCTTATTGGGAATGGGCTCATAGTGATGGAGGTCGTTTTGAATTCTAGTCTACTTTTATTTCTATCTAAACATAGAACTAAAGATAGCAGCGTCTATTTAAATATAATTTCTTAGTCATCATACCCTATTACTACTAGTTTGCAGTGACGATCATTTTTCGTCCCCAAGTATTGGTAAAATTTTGTGCACTTGGTTTTTGGCATTAAGTGCCGACATCCTCTAGAGGGTATACTATATGTTAAGATATTGAACTCTTCCAAAAATCTAATTTTAAGTTATTCCAACCAAAACAGGTTGCTTGTTTTTAATATTTGTTCCGCTCTCCTTGTTTGTAACCTTATCTGGGTACATTATATCACATTGACTTAAGCTGCAGTCATTACATCAAAGCATATTTTACTAAATTGATCGAATGATCTTTTATACGTCTCCAAATACAGGTATGGTTCTTAGAGGAGGAGAATTTACCAATTGTCAGCAAATCTTCCGATCCAAAAATACTTATGAACTCTTTGTATGAGATTATACAAGAACCAATTGGGTCAGGAGGAGTTTTCATTTCACTTTCATCCAATGGCACACTCGATAAACTCATGGAAATGGGCGTGCAGTATGTACAGGTCGGTATAGATTTTTCTTTCCACCAACTAGTAGTTATACATAGGGTTTTATTAGACATGAAAAAGGTAAAATGATTTCTTTTGATCCTTGACTTATATATCCAATCCACACCTGTTTGCAGATATGCAGTTTAGGTGAAAGATATAAAGCAGAAGTGGCAGGCAACCCTTTGTTTCTTGGTCTGGTTAAATCTAGAGAAGCAGACATGGCGATTAACATAAATATGATGCACGGTGGCAAAGTAGTAGAAATGGAAGAAGAGTTCAATATCATATTCACAATGAAGCATCTCAATAAGATATGCAAATCAATCGATAAACTGCAGTTTTCAGCTGTGGAAGAGCAGCGTGCACATGTAAAAAAGGCTGAGGTAGAGGGCAAGCTTATAGAGCAAGTCCACCCAATTCCAGATGAACCGAATTCATATCGATTTTACTCTTCCATTTACAGTGCATTGAGCAACTGCTCGCTCGACAGTATTTGTACCATGCGTGTCCTCTGGGTTGAATAATATTTTCTACTTTCAGCTATATGTAATATTAGCTCTCAGCAAAGAATTGTTGATTATTTTTGTATTCATAGAGTCCCCTCTCGAGGCATGCATGTGTACAGTAAATAACGTTTAGCCTTTCAATTGCAGAGATGTGTGAGAAAAGTGTATAGTTTATCCTGCTACAACTGCGGTAACCATTATGATTTTTTCGGTTTCTTTGACATTATTTTGCCAAATCATATATTATGAAAACCGTAAACTACATGTTGGGTTTAGCGTTGGTGTACAAGCTTTAAAATTGAAGTAGCAAAACGATGAATTTTTATAGTATAAATTTTTGACAATCCCATATAGATATAGGCTTACTCACAAATTTTCACAAAAGTCGTAGTGTGTCGGATTTATATAATCTCCTTTTATTTTGCTAACTAGTTCAGGGTTCATGCTATGTGCATGAGGTGTTTAACTGTTATTTGTCATGTTGTATCTAATCCCAGGTCGGCTGATCTCTTGATTGCATTCCACCAACCTATATTCATGGGATGTTAACTTCCACTTCTAGACGATCTCTGCTAGAGTTAAAAGGGGTGAATTAAGGGTAATTATGTGATTTGATTATATAATCCAATTTTTACATCGAATATTGTTTTAAATAAAGAATGCTTTTATTTTTTATTGTATATATTATTACATTGAGAATCTGGGATACATTTAATGTTTTAAAAACGTTAAATGTATACATATAAAAAATCCTTAAAAAATGTATTTAATCAAATGATTTTACGAATGTGTTCATAACCATGGTTATTGAATTGAATAAAACAAATATTTATTCTTAAATGTCCTATGTCAAGATGTATCAAGAACAAAATATCACTCTATTCATCGAGACTAGTGTACGTAAAGTTCTTCATATGATGGATAATGAATTACTCATCGCCGATGGGGATACTAAGGAGTTACATATGAGCAGTTATTTAGAACAATTATAAAACGACTCCTCGAGTGTCTTATATAGGCTAAAAGTCAAATAGAAGATCTCATGTAATGATGTTCATAGTCTTTTGATTTGAGAATACTTTGAATTTTAAGTGTCTAAACTATATTTTGATTATGGTCAATCACACAATGATGATCGTGTTAAGGTCATAGTTGAGTATAAATTGAACCACTTGTAGTAAAACACTATTTAATAGAAAATTCTTCTCATTTGAATAGAATATTAGTACCATTGTAATTGATAGTCAACTTAAAAGTCAAAGTCTTTTGGCAAAATAAATTGGTTAATCGAGAAATGTTATGAGATTGAACCATGGACTTTAATGTTGTGTTTCACAATCAACTACGGATACTATTAGAGTTTTGCCCATTGTCGAGCTTTAGATATCTAAATGATATAGTGACGACGATAAGAAAAGATGCATAAAGT
Organism: Allium fistulosum; assembly: GCA_030737815.1. Taxonomy (NCBI): domain Eukaryota; kingdom Viridiplantae; phylum Streptophyta; class Magnoliopsida; order Asparagales; family Amaryllidaceae; genus Allium; species Allium fistulosum. The sequence continues at coordinate 587,799,242 of CM060907.1, read as the reverse complement.
ATCATTGCTTAGGGTGTAGCTTAAACGATGAGAAATATAATTTGACCAAAATGATTTGTAAGCATCCGAACCCATGTCCACTATTGTGCATCAGTAAAGTCCATACATACATAATTTTTTTTAAAATATCACCGAGCTGAGTTCCCTATAGGGAGTCGCCCAACGGTACTTGTCAACATGTTCTAGAATTTTGTTAATTCGAGCTGATATATATATTAAAATGGAGGAAACCAACATAAATATTATATTTATTTTTATGGCATTTACTTAATTATCCGAAGACTCAAAATTAATTCAAATAATATATTAATGTTGTATGTTAATTTAATTAAAGTAAAAAAGCTTAAATGAATTTTCTAATAATTAATTAGTTATATACTAGGATGAAAAAAATAATATATATATATATATATATATATATATATGTAAGTCGACTATTAGAACTCAAAATAAAACACAAAATGAATCACAGATGTTGTCCATTAGATCTCAACAGGAATTGAATTCATGGGAAGATCCAATGGTTGACATCTCTTGTGTTACCACTTGTATCCAAATAGATTTTCCCATATATACAAACAAACATACATACATTTATACACTTTAATAACCCAAAATTTTGATCATTGAATTTTTAATATTTAATTAATTTTTAATACTTAAATAATTGGATTTTGGAATTTAATAACTTGAATTCAAATATAGTGATCGTTTAAATATTTGAATTATGAATTAAATATTAATTAAGTAGATTTAATAATCTTTTTAACTCCTTTTAGTTAATAAATAATATTGGTTAATTCAATTTGTAAATTTATTTGCAATAATAAACAGATCAGACAAATGTCGATAATTAGATCGAAAATATAAAATAATATTTTAATTTGTGAAATTAGCATTTCGGGGTACTATCTCGAATTTTGAGGAAATTAGTGCCATTGGATTCAGAATAATAATTGTTGTATGCCGACGAGTTTCGTGACGATCGGACGTACTGTGTGATCAAGCAAGCTCGAAACGCGTAACGATTAATTTTAGAAAATTAAAATATTATAATTTGATTTAAAAAGCTAACTTCTGTTTATGATAGAATTAGGTCCCGATAATAGTTCCATTGAGTTCGGAATATGGGTAATTAGCTAGGAACGCCAATGAGCACGCCTTAATTGGAGTTCGAGAAAATTCAGACGTGAATAGTATCAAGTAGGGTCTCTAGAAAAGGACCTTAACCTTATTCTTTTGGCCAAACCCTAAACGAAACATTGGCCGCCATTTTCAATTGCTCCATCCAACGGCCATTATCAATCAGCGCCGATTGAAGGCGTTTCAAGCGATAGGTCAAACTAAGAAAGTGTTTGGCTAGGGGAGAGAAGCTTGATGATTGGTTAGATTGGCCTAAAGTTCGTCGAGGCGGCGACAAATCGTGTACGAAGGCGCGACAGTTTTTGGAGTTTCTGGCAACGGCGGAGGCTATTCCGATGACGAGGCTAGGATCTTTAGTCATGAAGGTTGGGGCTACACGTGGTGAGGTCGCGGCGGCGTAAGGTGGACGGCGGCAGTGGCAGCAAAGAGCGGAGTTGGGTTCGTGTTCGTGAATGTTTAAGTGCGGCCTGAGTGATTTTGATCGATAGAAGATTAGGTTAAGTGTTGTAATTATCATTTAATTATTTAATTTAATTGAAATCTTATAAAACTAATTCCTTGTTCATACGAGGTAGGACTCAAACGCGGTGGGTTGCATTATACTCATGAAAGCATTGTCTACGTTATGGAGTTGGATTGAAGGGAATTGGAGCTTATAGAATTTCAAGTTAAATCGAACGTTGTTCGATTCTAGATGGAATCATAACGCGAAAGCGATATCTGGAAATTTCTGTGAGTTTACTCACCTTTAAATTAGCTATATAATATTTGTGATGCTATAAATTTATTATTGAATGCTTGGTTGATAGTTTAGATATTGTTATTGTTGTTTGATTGATTTCTTGATTGATTGTTTGGTTGAAAATCCTGTTTGGAAAATGGACGACATATTAACTTAATTGCTGTGAACCCATATGATTATATATATTGTCCGTAACCATTGTTTTGCAGGGAATATTTGTAGATAGACACAAAGGGGTTTCTCGCCAATAATACTTATTTATTTCTTTATGCTGCTTATATTGATGTTTAGTTGAAATTAATCATGATATTCTATTTAAAATTGTTTAAGTGTCTTTATAGCAATTTTCACTATAACGTCAATTATTGAATATCACCTCCTAAACCCTTCGTGTGTGTTGTCTTGAGCTTGTATTTTCATAAAATAGATATTTAAATTCATTAATCATTTTGATTAATGATATTTAAATTAATCAATTATTTAAATTAATGATGTTTTAAATTTGGTTAATCATTTTAATTAACGATGTTTGAATCTAATTTATCATTTTAATTAAGGATATTTGAATTTAGTTAATATTTTTAATTAGTGGTGTTTTAAAAGTTAATTAATTGATTGAATAAAAGAGCTTAAAGTAAATTAATTAATTTAATAAAAGTGCTTAAAAGTTAATTAATTGATTTAGTGTATTAAAGATAATAAACTGATTTAGTAAGGTTTAAAAGCTAATTTACTGATAAAATAAAGGGGCATTTCACTAAAAGGACAAACTTTGCAGTCCAATTAGTTTCTAGGACACACATCCACAGAAAGTCAGCAGAATATTTACTTTTAAGGACAAAGTTAGCAGTCCAATTACTTTCAAGGACATAATTTCATAGGGTTTTAGGCCTTAAAAACTAATTATTTTGCATTTTGTCCTTAAAAGTAATTATTTCAGTTGTGTGTCCTAGAAACTAATTGCACTTGCTAAAGAGGCCATTGTGGCTAATTTCCACTAAAATAAAAGTGTTTTAGAAATAATTAACTGTTTAAAATAAAGATAATTGATCGATTTATTAAAAGAGATTATAAATTTGATTTATTATCTTTCGGGATAATTAATGTTGGTTTAAATTTATAAAAGGGATTTTTAATTTGATATCTTTTTTAACAAAATTAATATGGTTTTAATGGTTGTAAAAAGGTTATATAAATTATCCTTCAGGATGATTAACCCTTGATTTTAAAATTTATAAAAGTAATTTAATTGATTTATTATCTTTAGGGATAATAAATATTGTTTTAAAATTTATAAATAATAGTTTATAAACAAGAAGATCTTTTAAAAAGAATTGTTTGAAATAAATCTAAGTGTAAATTGTTTTGGATTTATAATAAACAATATTTTGACATTTGTTTCGACTTTGGTTTTAATACACTTAGAAAATTTAATTTTCCCTTTAAAAGAATATTTTAAAGAGTGTTTTTAAAGTGTCTTTAAAAGTATTGTGATTGAAAATCAAGCGCAAGTGAAAACAATCATCTTATCATTTCTGATAGTTGATTTATCGACTATCGACTTTGATTTTACTTTCTTCTTTATATTTCGTCACTCTAAGACGATGTGTTGCTCATTTGAGCCTTGTTATCCTTTGCGGAAATGACTAAACTCAAAGAGCGAGTGGGGGCCAAGCTATGTGGGGTTGCTCCCATTATGGTATTTTCACATCCACTCTAGACTGGATTCGATTGTTGCGCATTGAGATATGAAATACTCGGATTCTCTGTAACAGCTGGCAGGGTTCGGCTTGGAGGTTTCCGAGAGCCATCAGAGTTCTCAAGTATATTTCTAGAGTTATAGTTTCGGTAAGGGGCGCACCCTCCTAGTCATTGTTGTAATAACTTCTCTTTTTTCCTAGTTGTTAATTCAAATCTTTGAATTGTTTCCTTAATTGCAGTGAGAACTGCCTTGTGCTCTTATTCATGTTCAATTGTTTGTGACCATTCTTTCAAGTCTGGAATTCGATACTATTTATGCTTATTTATTTTGTATGGGAATTTTTCATACTAGCACACACCCTTTTATTTGGATTGCTTCTTTTGTTTATTTCCATTCTTTCTTGATGGGAATGTTGTTTTGATTTGTTTTTCCATTTCTTCATCTATGGATGTTATTCATGTGAAGTAAAAACCCGTTCTGTGTTAGCGGCGTGGTCTCATGGAATTTTTATATTTTCATCATATTACTTGAGTTTTCTCACGTTGGTTTTCTAGACTGACCCAGGTGTTATTTTATTATAATGCTCGGGTCAGACCGAGTTTTTTCCAGGTTGGCTTTGGTGATATGGAGAAAAGCTGGATGTTCACCTATCGTAGTGTTTTATTTTCCGCTATATCGTATATTATACATATCAGCAATTTGTAAGGTCAAAATTTTATAACTGTCCAACAGATAATATTTGTTTTTAACTCTGATGTACTCTGTATTTTGGAGTGACAATAATTGTCTGTTATATTATATATTGTCGATTCCCTATGAGATTTAGATTTCTCCGTTCTCTGTTCTTTTCTTGTTATTTTACCCTAACAGTCTGCCTTTTTGGTGATTGGATGTTCGGCATTTGAATGTAGTGGATGTATTCGGTGTCGACTTTCGATGGTCGAAAAGGCGGTTCGTTACATGCACACACACATACATATACAAAAACACACACATATACAAGAGATGGGGGGAGAAAATTGTTTTTGAATTTTAGTGGATAAGATCAAATAAGTGGAAAAAAAGGAAAAAAATATATGAGCTATTTTCTGTCTTTTATTGGATCGAGTGCAATGGACAGCTGATAATCTGGTCCAAACTTCAAAAAAATCATCAACTAATTTAAAGCATTAGATCTTATAGTGTGTTAATGCAAATAAATTGGTGCATTAAATCACATTTAATGCATTGAAAGGTATTTGAAAGGTAGATCTTAATGTTAATAAATTAGTGCATTAAATCATATTTAATGCATTAAAAGGGATTTGAAAGGTTACAGTTAGGGTTATGTTATTTTAATTCTCTCATTAATTCTTAAAACATATTTAAATTTGTTTGATGTTAATATACATGCATACATACCATACACACACATACATATACATATACATATACATATACATATACATATACATATACATATACATATACATATACATATACATATACATATACATATACATATACATATATATCTATAATATCAATAAATTTATGTATATACCTAAAGTGTAGATGTGTACGTGTAAATATGAGCATGTAATGTGTACGTAAGTGTACTTGTATGGGTTGGCTTGTGCAACAAGATATTATATACATGTCAACATAAAATAACCAAATATATGTATATACAAACATAGTTGTTAGAATTTATAAGTACATATTATATAATATATATGTATGTATGTATGTATGTATGTATGTATAAGTACATACATACATATACATACATACACATATACATAATACATACATAAACATATACATACATACATATGTATGTATAAGATAAAGCTAGAGGTATGTCTTAGGGGTAATTATGTGATTTGTTACATATATCTAACTTGATAACTAATATTGTTCAAAATAAAAGGTATTTTCTTTCTATTATATACTTGATATGTTATATTAATTAATCATATTTAATGAAAAGTATATTTAATAGAAAATTCATAAATGATATGTTTATGATGGTAGTTACAGTACGTTGTATCCATGAGTGATTTATCACAATAAAATAAACATACCATTTTAAATATTCCTAACCAAGATGTATCAAAACTAGATATTGATGCATTCGTTGAGACTAGAGTACTTAAAGCTCTCCATATGTTGGGTAGAGTATTACTCATGACTGATGGGAGCACCAAGGGGTTATGTACTGATGGTTATTGGATAACTATATAATGACTCACTTGATAGTTTTCTGTTGGTTAATATAACTAAGGTCAAATAGAAAGTATCGATAAGACAATTTTATACGGTTCTCTTGACTTGAAAATATTGTTGATCTTCAATGTGAAAGCTCCGCTTTAGTTATAGTTAAATCGTGGCATGACGTCCATCAAAATACTATAGTTGGGTCGAGTGGAAGAATTGGAAGTGAAACACTATTCAAGAGAGGATTCGTCTCCTCAGTTATATAAGGTTAGTATCATGTTAGCTGAAGTCAATCAAAGTAAAAGTATCCGACCAGGGCATTTCGATTAATAATATTTGTTATTATTAAACCAAGGACTTTGTGTTTGGACTATAGATTTGTTGGCTCAATTTTCTGACAAGCAAAGAAAGAAGGAAGCAAAGGTAGACAAAGGTATAGAGAACAAAATTACTGGACCAGATGCTTGGTTCAGCATTTGCTAAAATGCTGAACCAAGCATCTGGCCCGGCATGCCAGACCAGATGTTTGGTCTGGCATCCTACGGTATGCCAGACCAAGTATCTGGTCCAGCATCCTCAGATATGCCGGACAAAATATTTGGTCCGACATCTTTTGGTATGCCGGACCAAATATTTGGTCCGGCACGACACATCCATCACTGAACCAATCATTTGGTCCGGTACACAAGCATGCCGGATCAAATGTTTGGTCTGGAAAGTAAGGGAATCCAAGGCAGAAACATCAAACCAAGGCAAGGGAGGACAACCAGGCCAGGCAAGCTTTCTAACCCAAATTCCGATCCAACTGCTCCTACTTAAATGCCGAACCAAACTCAAAAAGTTATAACTTCCTTCTCTGCACTTCAAAACTCCACTCTATAAATACCAGAGCTTCTCAAAAACAATGGAGATAAATTTTTGGAGAAAAAGAGAGAAAACTCTGCTGAAAATCCATCACTTCGACTACTTAAAGCTTTTACTCTTTTCGAATCTTGTACTTGTAATCAAATCAAAGAGAGAATAATAAGATGGAAAGTGGATGTAGGCACATTCGGGCTGAACCACTATAAAAACTCTGTGTTATTTACTTTCCTTATATGCTTTCCGAACTTTGAACTTGTGAACTATCTCTACACTTGCTGAAATTCATTCCATTACGTGTTGGAACAATCAAAAACCCCAAATCAATCAAATCAGACGAAACTTAACTAAAAAAATCAAATTTAGAGGTGTTTATCCAACTTTTGAGCAAGCATTTTTTGTGCTTTCACTGAGAGCGAACCACATGGAGAGCTGAACTCTTCTATCCACTATCCTTCCAAACCTTAACTCAACATTAGAACATGGCTCCCTCTAGGCGCAACACCGAGATGGGTAAGAGCGCGGCCATTACCAATACACTCAACCCCATCCAATAAGATCAAGAAAACCCAACTACCCCCTCTCAACCTCCAGACTCAGCTGTCACCCGAGAAGATTTAGATAGGGTTGTGAATGAGATGACTGACCGCTTTGCTGCCTAACAAAAAGCTTTAGTGGGCCAACTCATGACACGCTTGAGAGGCACAGAGGAATCCCCTCACAACACTGAATCTCGAGGTGAGTCTCAATCCGGAGAGTCGCGTAGACGGAATAGATCTCCTGCAAATGAAGCACTCAATCAAGAAGATGCAAGAACTCGAAGCCGAGCTAGGACTCAACCCGAAGCCGGTCCTAAAAGAGCATCAAGAGCTGGGCCCAATCAAGGGGGCACCAAGCAAGGTCCGACTGTGGCTGACCCTGTCATGCTTCAAGCCAATCATCGCCAATCCAGCCTCAACCATGGTTCCAGACGCCATCAAAGGGAAGCCCCCACTTCTCCCCAGAATCCTAGGAGAGGATGACATGCCTCTTCAGGGAATATCTTAGACGCAAACAACTTGAAAGAGGGATAGGGGAAAGGGTGTCCAGCACCTTCACCAGGGACATAGAAGCGACAACCACTCCTCGAGAATGGAAGATGCCCACTATGGATCCCTACAAAGGCACATCTAACCCAATCATCCACTTGCAGCGCTACACCCAGCACATGATCATGAATGGAGCAACAGAGGGTGTGTTATGTAAATGTTTTTCATTGTTCCTATCAGACTTAGCAACCACATAGTTTTGTCGCCTGCCTCATGGCTCCATTAGTTTTTGGGAAATGTTGAAGGAAAAATCATAAGTTAATTTCGAATCCATGTGGAACAACCCAGAGATGCTTATTCCTTATGAGACGTAAAACAGAAAGCTAGAGAACCACTACAGCAATATCTTACCCATTTCAACGCTGCCGTAGCAGCAGTACAAAACGCGGATGAAAGGCTTACACTAATGGCACTATGCGAAGGCGTCCACCCCAATTCAAAGCTTGCAAGAACGTTGATGAAGGAAAAGCCTTTAACTCTTCAAGAATTCTTTCATAAAGTCGGAAAATACATGAGATTGGAAGACGCGGCGGCTCACCGACATAGCAAGCAACCCACGGGGGTTCTAGCATCCAAGGAAACATGAGTGCCCCACCCCGAGGAGGGGGGAGTAAGCCAAACAACGAAGGAAAAAGTAACCATCAAGGCAACTCGGGAACTGAAAAGGGAAATAAGCGACGATACAGACCTAGATCGAGATTCGATTCATACACTCCTTTTAATGACACTGTGGAGAACACTTACCTGGCTACTCAACACGAATTAAAATACAAACGCCCTCCCTATAAAGAAGTGTCAGAAGCCACAATCAGAATAGGAAAATATTGTCGCTTCCATGAGTCTCACGGGCATAACACCGAAGAATGTCAGCATTTGCGGGATCTCATTGAGGAGTACATCCGAAAAAAGAAACTGGAACGGTACGTGCAGCAAAGATACAACTCTCTTGCTCCATTCCACGAGGGACCTAGGCCGCACCCGCATGGAAACAACAAAGAAGGAGCAGGAACAAGTCGCTCCAACCAGGAGAAGATAGTTGTCCATACCATATCTGGAGGCCCGCATGTGGCCGATGGAAGTTGGGCCGAGATGGAGAGGTACGGACAGCCTTTGAAAGATAGGGAAGGATATGTTCATTCCATTACTGAAGGACACATCGCAAAACGGAGAGAAAATACCAACATAACCTTCAGCGATGAAGATTTGGTTGGAAAGTAGTATCCGCATACCGATCCCATGGTTATCTCTGCCCGTATCGGCCCGATAGAGGTATTCCGCATCCTAATTGATACAGGAAGCTCAGTGAATATTTTGTTCAAACATGCCTTCAACAAAATGAAGTTATTAATGAAAGATGTCTCCCCGTGAAATAAGCCCTTACACGGGTTCACGGGGGAGGCCACGATGCCACTTGGACAGTTAGACTTGTTTGTTGAGCTAGGAAGTCACCTCTGATTCATCATCCGAAAGCAAACATTTGTGTTGGTAGATGGACACTCTGCTTACAATGCATTTTTAGGGAGGCCTACGTTGTCAGATTTCCAGATGGTCTTGGTCCCGTGGTGCTTGAAGATGAAATTCCCAACTGATAACGGAATAGGAGAGGTAGAAGGCGACCAAGACACAGCTCGCGATTGCTACGTGACAAAACTCCGCCAAAACAAAATGAAGGAAAAAAGGTAAGAGCGTAGGGGTCGCCCTCTGCGCCAAAACTGCAGAAGCATAGCAATCAAAGAAAGCTCCTCCTCTCGAATATACTAATGACCCTTTTAATGAATTGGGCCCCAGAGATAGAGAGAAGGAGGTCAACGCTGAGCCCATGGAGGCTATGGAACATGTGATGGTAGACGAACACGACAAAACAAGGCTTTTAAACATAGGGTCTTAGTTGAACTAGAACCTAAAAATCCAGCTGATAGGATTTCTGCACAAGAACTTGGATGTATTTGCATGGACCCACGAAGACATGGTGGGAATATCCCCAGAAGTAGCTTGTCATTCCCTCAATATTGACCCAGCCAAAATCCCGATCAAACAAAAGAAAAGAAGCATGGGGATAGAACGGTCGAATGCTCTTAACGAAGAGGTGAAGAACCTGCTCGCCAATAGTTTTATCCGCGAAGCCATTTACCCAAAATGGATCTCCAACTCAGTTTTAGTGAAAAATCCTAATGGGAAATGGCGGACCTGCATTGACTTCTCCAACCTCAATGATGCTTGCCCCAAAGACTGTTTTCCTTTGCCTCGAATCGACCGACTGGTAGACAGAACCGCAGGACATGAGTTATTGTCATTCATGGATCCATATTCAGGATACATCCAAATCCTCATGCATGTGCCGGATCAAGAACATACTAGCTTCATTACAGATCTAGGCCTATACTACTACAAGGTCATGCCCTTCGGGCTTAAGAACGCCGACGCTACCTATCAACGTCTAGTTAATAAGATGTTTGAGCAGCAAATTGGTCACTCCATGGAAGTCTATGTCGAGGACATGCTTGTCAAATTAAGAAGAGCAATGGATCATTTGGGCCACCTAGACGAGATGTTCCAAATATTACGTAAATACCAAATGAAGCTAAATCCTCTGAAATGGTCTTTCGGGGTGTCTTCGGGTAAATTCTTAGGTTTCATTGTGCACGCTAGAGGAATAGAGGCGAATCCTGAAAAGGTACAAGCTTTGAAAGACGTCAAATCCCAGCCACGCGGAGGGAAATGCAGAGCCTAAATGGGAAGGTAGCTGCTCTAAGCAGGTTTATATCCAAGGCCACAGACAAGTGCGTCCTATTCTTCGAAGCCCTCAAAAAGGACAAAGGAAAATTTGAATGGGCCGATGAGTGCTACTCAGCCTTTCAGAGTCTGCTAGAACGCCTATAGAAGCCTCCAGTACTCTCCACTCCGCTAAATGGAGAAAGCCTCTACATATACCTAGCTGTATCCTCCCATGCACTAAATGCCACATTAGTGTGAGAAGATGATCGTATCCAAGGACCGGTATACTTCATTAGCAAGAGATTCACGGGGGCAGAAGCTAGATACCCAAAGGTCGAAAAATAGGCTTATTGTCTGCTAATAGCATCTAGGAAATTACGACACTACTTTCAATCGCACTCCAATAAAGTTCTAACGGATCAACCTTTGAGGCAAGTCCTACATAAACAGGACATGTCAGGGCGACTGTTAAAATGGTGCATTGAGTTGAGCCAGTACGACATTACCTACCACCTGCGCACCACAATTAAGGGACAAGACCTGGCTGATTTCATAGCTAAGTTCACAATGCGAGACGAGGACGCTGCGCAAGGATTGATGAAGCTGTCAAATGGAATATGTTCGTTGATGGAGCATCGAACGAGCTCGGCTCGGGGGCAGGTGTCATAATAGTCACACCACGGGGAAGGAAATTAAGCTATGCACTAAAACGAGAGTTCGCTGCAACCAATAACGAAGCTGAATACGAGGCAATAATAGCCGGCTTAGAAATCATTAAAGAAATAAGAGTTAAATCAATATGTGTGCACAACGATTCACAACTAATTGTTAACCAGATCCTTGGAGAATTCCAAACTCACGGACAAAAGCTTGCATCCTATCTCAAAAAGGCCAAAACGCTCCTTGATGAGCTGGACTACTATGTAATAAAACACATCCCACGAGGGGAAAATCAAGAGGTGCATGCCCTTGCCAAAGGGGCTAGCATAAGAACCGAACCAATGCCGGGGGCAACCCCCGTCATGAGACAATCCGCATCGAGTTTCGAGTGTCTGCAAATCACAGCGATCGTAGACAAGGAGGAGACATGGATGACCCCCATCGTCAGGTACTTACAAGAAGGAACCTTAGTAGCAGATCGAAACGAAGTCAGGAGAACCTTGAGGAGGGCATCCCGCTACACCGTCGAGAACGACATGTTGTACCGTCGCGGCTTTTCCAATCCGCTACTAAGGTGTGTCGCCGGGAACGAAGTAAAAGATATCCTTAACAACATACATTAAGGAAGTTGCGGTGACCACACTTGAGGGCAAACTCTATCCAGAAAGATCCTGCGTTATGGATACTTTTGGCCCATACTGAACATGGGCGCGGTCGAGTTTGCTAGGAAATGTGATAAATGCCAAAGATTTGCTAAAATCCCGAGATTGCCACATACCAGTTTAATCCAGATGGTCTGCCCCTGACCCTTTGCCGTCTGGGGAATTGATCTGATCGGGGAACTCCCTATGGGTCGAGGGGGGGAGGCAAAATACGCTATAGTTCCAGTGGATTATTTCACCAAATAGGTGGAAGTGGAGCCTTTAAACAAATTTCGTCTACCAAAGTGATAAACTTCCTAATACGTAACATCCTGTGCAGGTATAGGGTGCTGTAGAAAATCATATCGGATAACAGACTTCAATTCGATAGTGAAGAATTCTCCAATTGTTGTCGTGAACATGGGATTCCCCGAAGCTATTCAGTTGTAGCATATCCCTAGGCGAATGGACAAGTCGAAGCAGTGAACAAGGTGTTGAAGACACTAATTAAGAAGAAGATAGAAAAGTCCAAGAGGGCATGGGTCGACGAACTACCTACTGCCTTATGGGCCTACCAAACTTCTTATAAGACCACGACAGGGCACACACCATTTGCATTGGCATACGGAACCGAGGCCATGCTCCCCGTCGAAACAGTCGTCCCCTCGCACCATAGGATACATTACAATCCAGAAGAAAACGAAGAGCTCTTGAACATGCCACTTGACCTGATCGAGAAAAAAAGAAATGACGATGCCCTCAAAGCCGCCGCCCATAGGCAGAAAGTGGCAAGGTAGTACAACTCTAAGGTGAAGCCTCAAATACTGTAGGAAGGAGACTTGGTACTCAAACGAGTCTTCCCATGACCTGGAGCACTAGATCCAATTTAGGAAAAGCCGTTAGCTATTCGTAAGGATCTTCATAATGGAGCTTACATCTTGTCAACGGTAGATGGAGAGGTGTTTGGGAAAGCATGGAATCTCCAACACCTCCGCCGCTACTTCTCTTGAGTTGTAAAAAAACATGTACTAAAGCAATAAAAGAAAGACAATGGACGTAGGCATATTTCAGCCGAACCATTATAAAAATCTTGAGTCTTACATTACTTATCTTATTTAAATGTTCTTTTGTTTAATCATCTTATCTAATGACTATTCCTACTGTAAGCAATCGCAGACACTCGCCGGCAGCAGTGGAAGTAAGATAGCCACGATAAAGGGCACGAAACAAGCCTTGGCAATTCACCGCTGACGATCAGCACCCCCAAGCCGACAATGATGAACCGACCATAAGCCACGAATTAGGCACAATTTATAGCCTAGGCAGTTCATCGTTAGTGTTCAGCTTGCCGGCAACTGCAAACCGATTATAAGCCCCACGATTAAGGCATGGCTGCAGCTAGGGGTAGTTCACACTTGACGATCGGTGTTACACACGCCGGCAACGATAAATCGAATAATACTCACGACATGGGAATTAGCCCGAGTAGTTATCGTCCGCGATCGGCCTTGAATATAACAGTGCTTTTATAGTTCTCTGCGTCTCAGAACACTATAACAATTAACTAAGTCGTAAACAGTTCACAAATAGATAGAGCAGACTATAAAAATCATGCATCACAAAAGTCATCCCAGATAAACATACAAAAAACCGAAGTTGAACAGTACAATGTTAAAATTTTCTCATACAAAGCTTATCGCTTATATTTATATACATATGTAGAACGTCCATACATCCTCCAAAAATACATGCAAAGAAGGGAAAAGAAAATCTCCTCGACTAAGAAGGGGGGACATCCTTATCGCTCGGCCCGCTCCCTCCAGCCATGTCCTTCGGGAACTCGGATTACTCAAGAGGCTCGCCTTCCTTTCACAAAGGCCCAACTTGTCCCAAAGACATCCCTACATAATGCAAGTATAAATAATCATAAATTTTGTAATTTAGAATAGGTAATGGCAGAGCTAAAGTAAAAAGACGAGATACCTGCAGTGACGTGATGTGGATCACCAAGCCCCTCAAGATCCGAGCCATCCTCATCATCCTCGTCCTCATCCAGCAGCTCATACCCCTTAGCAATGGCTTTGGTCTCCTCCACTTTGAACTGGCTGTTCACCATCCCAACATCGTACACAATACCTTCTTCCTACGCGACTACGGCCTTGGTCTCCTCGATAAGCCGAGCATGGATTCCTGCCATCACCTGAGGGTAGTCATCCATCCACTGAAGGTTCCTTTGTTTCTAGAACATATAATAAGTATCCTTCAGCATCTGGTTGACTGTTTCACAAAAATCGCTGGATTTACAACTTCGGTATGGAGGGCCACCACCTTATTCATGTACTACTCCTTATCTCTCCTCAACTGAGCACGCTCCCCCTTCAACCTGTCGATCTCAGCCTGATATGAGTCCTTCTCCTTTTTCCACTCGCCCTGAGACTCCTTCAGCTTAGCTAAGGCCTCTTCCAATTTCTTCACTTTCCCCTTAAGGGAGCAGATTCGCTCTAGATCCTTCTGCCGAGCCTCATCCACTGAACCGATAGCCATGTCTATCTATGTCTTGCATAGGTCGCCAGCCTCTTTCCTTGCCTCTTCCTTAGCCTTCGTTATCTCGGATGCGCGGGATGCTTCGACTTTTTCTAACTTAGCCTTTTTCTCCCTAAGCGCCTTGCGAAGATCATCCATCTCTAAACACAACCACACATTGGCACTCCCAACTTCTTAACTAGCTTTGGCCAGACGGGACTGATAATCAACAATGCTTATGGTCTCATCTATAATCTGGACCATCCTCGTTGTCAAGTTAGCAAAGTCAAGGGTCTTCGCCTCATCTAGGATTTGGACTAAGGGATTTCGAGGTAAAAGGAACTCGGTGTTAGGATCCGCCGCACGATGACCCGCATAGTCGGGATTTATATCGGGATGACTCTCAAAGGGATTCCGCATCGGCTGCTGATAATCCAAGAAAAATGGATCAACATTGCCCACTCCCAACTCATCTGGCACTTCGTGCACTTCAGAACCCATCGGATAGTGACGACGACGGCGGGAGGAAGTTTGGGAACCGAGGGAGGTGGCTTCCTTATCCGGGGACCTCGCATGTTTCTAGGATGACTCACGGCTCTCTCCCTTATCCGGGCCTGACGGGGTCTTCCTAATATTCTCATGCATAGTTTTTCCCTCCTGAAAAGTCGCCTTGGAAGAAACGGAAGCCATTTTCATCCGTTCAAGCCGCCCGGACACTTCATTCCTCCTTGGATTCCTCCTTTTCCCTGGAATACAAGCAACAACATTAGAACCAAGAAATGGAGAGAGCATAAAAATAAAAACACTCAAGACACTAGGACACTACAAGCTACTAAAAACCCTTAGGATAAACTGGATCATGTGACCGGGGCGGGGTCTCACTCAAGAAGGGAATACACTGGGACGGGACTCCACTCGAAGGAAGGAGAACACACGGCGACTAGGATTCATTGGATTGAGGAGCAGGTGGAGGCTGGGACCCGTCAAAAAATAAAAAGTTCTCAAGAAGTATCTCAAAGTCCATACGATAATCAAAAGTACTTGGGGAAAGCCCGAATTCCTCGTTGATTCCTGCTCCACCTTGTACGGGAAGAGGCGGTATTCCGCTCAAATCACCCGAAGCCACATTTTCCTAGGAAAATCAGCGGCAGGAGTCGGCCCTGGGACTGGCTCGGGTTGTTCCAACTGTTCGGGCCACTCTCGCACAGCCTTGACATTCTTTAAAGGATCCATGCCCAATCCCTCGCTGCTTAAAATATCCACGTCTGGAGATACCTGAACATCCCCTTCTGTTGCTTCAGAGTTGCTCTCCGATCCTTCCTCCTCTTCACTTTCTCCTCCTAAATGAGAACCTCCCTCATCGCCAGGGGAAGGAGCATCTCGAATACGCAGAAATTTCCCCGAACGGGGAGGACGAACTGCACTCTTCTTATGTCTCAGCTTCTTCGGGGCTTTAGCCACACCACCCATCTCCTTCGGCTCCCGCTGCTCTCTCAGTGGAACTTGGCCTAATCTTGTACTCGGACTGTCTGGGGCCGATCAAGTTGTAGAATCGGAGGGCTACATCACGAAGTAGGAATGAAGCTTCCCGCTCGACCTCCGGGATAGCCAATATTTCCTTGGCCATCTTTTTTAAGCCGTCAGCCTTCACACAACCTGAAAGTTATGGAGCAATAAGAAGTTAAGTCGACAAAAAGCTCAGAAAAGATAATACGATAACTTACAACCAGAAGTAAAAGCATGTTGAGCCACGTATCGTCATGTATAAAGAAATATTCCCTCTTGAACATACTAAACTTGCAATATAGATCCAGGACATGCTTGAACTTGTTGGCAGACTCCAGGCTGATAAAAGAACTCCCCTTCCGATAACTCCTCACGTTATACATATATCTGATCTCTTTATGGGTAGGGGGTCTTTGATACCGCTTCATGAATATCAAATATAAACATGTTAGGATAGCATAAGAATTCAGTTGAAGTTGCATGGGAGCGACCTTCAAGTATATCACGAAGTTGGCAATCCAATTGGTAAGCGGAGGAATCGCGTCGCACATACAATGATACTTGCTATATGCCATATATCCACCTGGGAAAAGCAAGCTTTATCATCCGAGTCGGGTAATACCATGTTCCGACGATCTATCCCGAACATAGTGGCTATGGAGTTCAGCTTCTCTATCATCAGCACGCTGGGGTAACACTCCAAAGGCCTAAACAACATCTGATTAGGAGCGTAGCCTTCAACTAAAGAGTAAGCAGAACTGGTTGTCTGGGAGGATTGACTGGAGCATCAGAAGAAGTGGGACTAGCCTCGGCAGGCTGTGAAGCCGCAAACTTAGAACGGAGCTTGCGACCAGAAGACATATTCTTGTGCAAGAAAATAAAAGTCAAGCGAAGGTCCAAATCATAAATGGAAGTTAAAACATGCACGGATACCTCCTATCATCTAGCCCAATTGAATCCATACCCCTAACCTAGCCATCTTATGGAAAACTCACTTTTGGCTCGGCATACCCTCAAACCATGTGTTCGGCCTATTTGGTCCGGCATTACCCTATGCCGAATGCCAAACCAAACTCACCACACACCAACTATTGACCCGAAGCATACCCTCCTACGGCCTTACTTAGATACTATTTATTCTCTAGGCCCATGCTAGCTTATCCTGATGACTTAAGGAAAAAAGAAAACTCCTCGGTTCTAACACTATACCAGAAAATAAGAATACTACCACTAGAGCCTCTACCAATAGCAAACTCAAGTACCATGAACAACAATATTAGTGCAACAAGGCTAAATCCTTATCCCCTCTTTCAAACTTGCACCAAAACCCATGCTCGTGAACTCCGGTTCACCATATACTTGACCATCTCCTATTTACAAAGAAGATGTACATATGGAAAATGGACTCAAGTCCTCTATGTCAGATGGAATTCATAAGGAAAATAGAATTGATTCTTCTAAGCTGTACAAAACAGAAAATCTAAGTCCTAAAACCCTAGGTCGAGCAATCGATTTAAATAGGCTTACCTCGAGCGGCAAAGACACAGAGATGTTCGAATTCGAGCGATATAAGCAAGCTAGAATCTGACCTCAATCGATCGAAGTTTAATTAGAAGAATTTGATTAAGGAAATAAAAAGAAAAATAGAAAGGGGGAAGGCGGTATTTAAAGAAGAAGAAGGAAGGAAGACGAATGGTCGCGAGTTACCATTCGGTGGTAGGAGCTCGATACCGGACCAAAACAAAGTGTGTCATGTAGTTACACAACATACTTTGGGGGGAAAGTGTTAGCTCAGTTTTCTGGCAAGCAAAGAAAGAAGAAAGCAAAAGTAAACAAAGGTATAGATAACAGAATTACCAGATCAGATGCTTTGTTCGGCATTTGCTAAAATGCCGAACCAAACATATGGCCTGGCATGCTGGACCAGATGTTTGGTCCGACATCCTACGGTATGCCAGACCAAGTATCTGGTCCGACATCCTCAGATATGCCAGACCAAATATTTGATCCGGCATCTTCTGGTATGCCGGACCAAATATTTGATCTAGCACGACACATCCATCACCGGACTAAACATTTTGTCCGGTACACAAGCATGCCGAATCAAATGTTTGGTCCGACAAGTAAGGGACTCCAGGGCAGAAACATCGAACCAAGGCAAGGGAGGACAACCAGGCAAGGCAAGCTTTCTGACCTAAATGACGATCCAACTGCTCCTGCTCAAATGCTGAACCAAACTCAGAATGTTATAACTTCCTTCTTCGCATTCACAACTCCACTCTATAAATACCGGAGCTTCTCAACAACAATGGGGACAGATTTTTGGAGAAAAAGAGAGAAAACTCTATTGAAAATCCATCACTTCGGCTACTTAAAGCTTTTACTCTTTTTGAATAATCTTGTACTTGTACTCAAATCAAAGAGAGAATAATAAGATGGAAAGTGGATGTAGGCACATTCGGACTGAACCACTATAAAAACCCTGTGTTATTTAATTTCCTTATCTACTTTCCGAACTTTGAACTTGTGAACTATCTCTGCACTTGCAGAAATTCATTCCATTACGTGTTGGAACATTCAAAAACCCCAAATCAGTCAAATCAAACGAAATTTAACTAAAAAATCAAATTTAGAGGTGTTTGTCCAACTTTTGAGCAAACAAGAGTTAAATATGGATGATGGAATTTTGACCATTACCAAATTCCATAAGTCCAAAGTGATATAGTTTTGACGAAGAGAATTGGTATAAATAATCGTCACTACCGGATAATGCTTAATAAAGTAAAGTTAGATTTTACCAAAACCAAGTAAGCGATAAATTTGGCCAAAATGCACATCACTTGCTAAGTGACGTGCAAACATTAATATTTGGATTGTTCGATATTAATCACTGACCAAATTTACACCTGAGAGTCACACAACCTAAACGTTGAATATTCCTTTTACTACCTGATTTAATTAATTTATAATTGTTATAAATTAATTAAATTAATTAATATTTATGAAATATTAATTATAATTTTTTTAAAAACCTACTTTCTTAGGCTAAGGATGTAGGAAGGCCTGCCTCAACCCCACTCCTTTTTCAACCAGGCCCTCGTGGTGGCAATTTTCGATCCCGCGGATTTTATTTCCTTTCAACAGGGATTATTACATCCCTCCGTGAATAACAGCTAAAGTGTAGCTGCTAGGGCTCAAACCCTCTCCCTTTGCTTGGGAGATGGGAACCCCTACCAACTCCACTAGATCTATGGACATTATAAAATTTTATTTAACATACATTGAACAATATTAAATAGTATGTTTATAATAGTTATAAATATATGATCGATATACAATATCAATATGCGTTTAAATAGGACATAAATGCGTTTGGACTTGGAGTGGTTTTGAGCCCCAAAAGCGGCTAAGCATAACCGACCTTGAGTGGCCATTTGATGGCTTAACGGGGAGGGTTTTTGAATAAAAGAAAACAAAGAAATGGTAAGAGGAATAAGTTGATCTAGATCCTAATTTCACTCCCTTATCTCTCTCCTATATATTCATTTCAACCCTCACTTTAGGGAGGACTTTTGCACTCTCTCATGGCAACAAGTAACGGCCAGCTACAAGCCCTAATACCCTCAAAATCAGAGTATAAAATCATATCAAATTAATTTGATTCGATCAACGGTGGTAAGACAATTCAGAAACTAGTAATTTCGGGGTTGGAATATGATTCAAGGTGTCCATTTCAACATTTCAAAGTGTGAGCTCTAGGCCTTGGTGAAAGGTACACGTCTGGTCTATTTATACACTTATTCATTTTATTGATCATTCCATCATATGTTAGCTAGTTAGATTTTATCACGAATCGGTATATCGATACATTTTCAGATAATGATGGCTATATATATATGCATAAAATAAGAAATACAAAATTATTTTGCAATTATATTTGCAACATGCTCAAAGCTTTATGATAAAAAAATTATTTTTTTTATATTAAAATAATATTATTAAATGATTTATTGATTAATTCAAACACAAAATACTAAATCATATAATATACATATATATTTTATATTTATAATATTTTGTTTATACATAAAAGCATTTGGCAGCAAAATTAAAAAAAACTTTATATATACATATGCAAATATTTAATTATTTAATTGATTTAAAAATTAGTTAAATAAATAAAATACATGTAAATATGTTTATAAATAATATAAATTTTGAAAATATTTTATATAATATAAAATGTACATTATGATTTCGAAAATTATTTTTAAATAATTTTATTTATTAAATTCGTATAGTTATTAATTTATTTATAAATATTTATTTAAAAATTATTGAACCATAGTTATTAATTTATTTATAAATATTTATTTAAAAATCATTGAATCGAAAAGGAAATTAAAATATGTTCATAAATAATATAAAAATTATGAGAATATTTTATATAATATAAAATTTACATTTTGATTTAAAAATTATTTTTGAATAATTTTATTCATTAAATCCATACGGTTATTAATTTATTTATAAATTAAACATTTAAAAATCATTAAATCGAAACAAAATATTTTTATTACATAGCTGAAAGCAATAGTAAAATAATATATATATATATATATATTTATCATATATATATATGTATTTATCATATATATATTTATTTATATAAATAGTTATACGTCTGTTTAATATATACATATAAATTAATAAAAATGTTTTTTGTTTGGATTTCATAAAATATAATGAGTACCAAAATTATTTTATAAATTAACATTTGAAATAAATTTTGTAATTTGATTATATATATTCATAATTACATTAAAAATGCTTTATAAAATTAATTTAAAACTAATATTTATAATAATTGTATAATTTTATTTATACATACATATACATACACACACACACACACACACTTATACAGTAATTGATGCACATATATGTATATTTGGACAATGTATTTGTATACAAAGGAGCTAACATGTCCATTGCAACATAAATCCCAGCATTTATATACAGACATGTTAAACCATGTACACAATATCCAGTTGCACTTGCGTGTACACTAATATATGCATACGACACACACACACACACACACATATATAATACAAATTATATAAAATAAAATATTATTTATGAATTAAATAAAATATTGATTTTATTTAAAAAATTAGAACAGTTCTAAATAAATTTAGATTACATAGGTCCAAACTGGTAATTTTTTTTGAAATTCACTCATTTCTTCCATTGTAGGCTGGCCCAGTTCTAGCAATGGTATCATAACCAAATAGCCTATGTGGTCTAAATTAATTATGTTGGGTTTAACTAATTAAGCTCTCGGCCTAGTTTGTAGGATGTCTAAGAAAGGTAATGTCTAGGCTGGATTGTTGGGTAATAAGTACACTATCCTAATAAGTACATTCAAAATGTTTGAAAATGTTATAAAATTAATTTTGAAAATATTATTTATTAATAAAATAAATGAATTGATTGAATAATTTAATTAGTTAAATATATATACGTGTATAATATATATATATATAATGATATATGTTATGTTGTCTTGAATTGTTTAAGACATCATGAGTAAACATGTGCGTATAAAAGAATTTTTGAAATTAATAAAATTTAATTAAAATTGTTCAATTAAAATTTAGTTAATAAATTAATATATATATATATAAGATATATTCATATTACTATAAAGGGTATACTATATATATTTAGTATAATATGTTATAACTGAGTAATATAATTATTAATTAAAGTGTTAATTAATTAGATAAGATTTAATTAATATAATATTATATGTAAGACTATTATATAAGTCAATTAAATTATAAAATAATATAAATATATAATAAAAGGTAGAACATTAAAGAAACCCTAATTAGACTTAAGGAATAAATACATATGTAAAAGTATGTATATCGTGATTTCTGATGTGTCCGATACTTGAGTCACAATGGTATTCCATAAGAAATACATTATTCCATAAGTCGATAACACTCAATTAAACATATTACAGATTATGAATCTTTAATATAAAGTTATCCTCTACAATTTATATATTAATAAATTACTTGTGTACTCTTCAGTTGTTGAGCTTTCCTCAAGCTAGAGATATTATGTGTTGTATTATTAATATATAGACTAGATGAGGTAAGATACTTATACATATTTGTTGAGCTTTCCTCAAGGTATGTATAATATACTTAGGCCATCCCAAAACGGTGGGTATGAGTGAATACTCTCTCTTTAATTGTTGAGATTTTCTCAAGGTAAAAATGAGATTACGACTAGGATCACAAGGTTATGAGTTGTATGTAATACAATCGATAAAGAGTTATCCATCGTATATGAAGTATGATTTGTTGAGCTTTCCTCAAGATCAAAGTCTTAAGATATACGAGTCTTAGCACCTACTAATGAAGTCAAAAGACTTATGTCTTGTCTTAAGGTTTAGAGAAAATAAAAGACTAGCGAGAGCCTTATTAGAAAAATGAAATGGTAACATTTAACCTTTCTAATATTGTGTGAACATCTGCAATGTATAATTAAATAGTCTACTTCGATAAGTTTGTACATTAAATATAACTAATAAAATGTTTGTCAATTAAAATATACAAAGGAACTGAATTAAATATTGACAAAGAAATATTAAATATACTTACCGATAAATTTTTGCATGTTGACCCATGAAAGTGCCTAATTATACAACCATTAAATACGTTCGTAAGTCTGTCTCTTACAAGTTTAGTTGCCCGAGACTGTGTATTGTCTTCATTAAGTTTCAAATTCTAAATCAATACAAGGATTTGGGTATTTGATCCATATGAGATCACGTATAAATGTTATATTGTGAATGGTCACAATTCGTAACGTACAAAGCCATGATGAAATTAGTTCGTTGAAATAAGCAAGTAAACTGTAATGATATGATTGATTACAATAATAATCTTGTTATGTTAAATGTAACATTTGACCAAAGGCTACAAGATAGATCTAAGGACTCGATTACTGAAATGTCAGTTTGATAGTTTATGTAAAATGTAATTTATTTAATGTCCTTAAAAGTTAAGGAAGACCAAATGCACTTTTGTAAAGAGTTCGTTATGATATTGTAGTAACGATTTCTTTTGAATGGTTCGACTATTTAGAAAGGAAATTGAATGCATAAAAGTGGATGTAACCTATGGCACAGTTGGGATGAAGAGAGTGAATGATCATTTCTGCTTCACAAAAAAATTCGAAAACAGATGTGTAAAATAATAATAGACACTTAACATTGGAATGAGAAATATGATTTCTATTTCGAAAAGTATTTTCACATAGAAAATTATTTGCTTTGATATTTCTTTCTTTGCACTTAAGATACTTGATCTGTAATTTCTCGACTGTAAACCGGTTACAGTAATAAAATAAATAATCTATATTAAGTGGTTGAGTAGAACTTCGTATTTCATACGCTATTATAGTAATGGCGAAAATAGTGGGAACATGCCATATAACACTTATCGATCGCATCAAGTTACGAATTGTTTTCATAAAACGTACCAAACGTTATTTATGAAATAATAATTATTTTTTAGTATTAACTGAAAAATAGATATAGTTTTATTTCAATATGAATGTTCACTATAAAATAAAACTATAGTACTGGTATTTGTGATGCATTGGAGAGTATAGAAGTGTCAAAATTTATTTGCAATTATTTTTGAATTATGGACTAAGCCACATTTTTGAGAAATAATTTATTGATTATATGATTTTGAATCATATGGTACTAGTAAATTATATCTCAGACAATTAAGGGAAAAGCACCCATTTAGTGGAAACATCATAAGAGTTAATGAACTAGACAGATTGATACATATAGATGTATGTAATCGAAAGTCTATTAATACCAAAATAGTTCCACATACTTCATTATATTCACCGATGAGTTATTGCCAACATGGACATAAGTATTTGATATATGTGTAGTATGTAGACGATAAGTTCATAGGGTTTAAAATGGAAGTAGATAAAATAACATGTAATAGAAAATAAAATTGATTCAATTTGATCGAAGAGATAAGTATACTAGAAAGAGTTTCGAACGTACCTAAGATTGGATAAAGATTCAATCAAAAGTCACTCTTCCCTATCATACATAATGATGCATCGATAAGGAGTAATCAAACCTTGTTGAACAAAGTATGATTAATTATGAGTGAAGCTGAGTTAACTTCTTTCAGTAAAGTCGTGTACTTAAGAGTAGTACATAAGGTTAAAATTAATTTTGTCTAAAGAATAGTTTACAAAATCATACAAGATAAGGGTAAGAAACCCCAACATCACCCAAGCCAAGGAGTTGGCAGGTTGTGTGAGTCGAAAGACTACACGTAATAATTGCTCATGAGGGATCTTATATGAATCGTCCCAAAAGGAGCTTGGGAATGATCATCATTGTATTATCAATTTATGTTTTTAACATAAGTATCGTGAACTAAAACCAAATCAGTTATATATAAGACAATTCATAAAGTGTTTATGAATATCTATTCCGTTGCATTGAGAAACAACCGTTGTTTCAATAAATACCAACTTTATAGCAAAGGAATTCGTTTTAGAAATTATTGGTGGTAAAATGGATTTGGTTACAATCCAAAGATAAAACTGATTACGAGGGATGAAATGAAATTAACAAACCTAAATGAACACAATGCATTAGAGTGTCTAATAAATATTCTCGCATATTGAAGAGAAACTATGAATTCTTATCAATTCAAGAAAGATAATTATCGATGTTAATTAAACTATTAAGTGTATTAACTCTACGATATAGTATGATGCGCAAATCCGAAGTGGATTCGAAGTATGTTATCAAAATATGATAATGGTAGTTGTACTATAGGGGATATGATCCATCAGCCACGAATGAGTCTTCAAGAGCAAGACTAATGCAGTTGGAATATAATGAGGTATGTTAATAAGATAACATTATAAATTCCAATTGTTGATATTAGCGTGATAAATTCGTTATTCAATGGGCTAAAGTTAATTCGGATTTACTCATAAAATCATCTCTTGTTATGACTTTGTGTTTGGTACATATGTGTTGAAATGGAAAATTCTAAGTAATGATCTAGAATGGTATGTTTGCACATAACAATCAAAGTGTCTCAAAGTCAGTGGGAGTGATATTGAGTTTGTGGGTTTTAGGGTATGATATAAGAAATGATACGAAAGTATCATTTTATAAGCATCAAAATTGAATAAGTATTTTGATAGAAATATCGAATAGTTTGATTTCTGTCAAAATGCAGAGGAAGCATGTATCCATAAGAAAGAACCACTAAAAGGTACGTCGATATTTCTAGACTATAAGCAAACAACATACTGCTAATGGTTAACAATGTACTTATGTTAAAATTGGTAATACTTTAGTTGTTTAATACTCGATATTGGATTTGTAAATTATATCTTTTATAGTAATTATAAAGGATATTGGGAATATCCCAAACGATATGCAAAGATACCTTATTAAAGTATTTAATAAGAACATGTAAGGTGGATTCTCTATGCTTTAGCAATAGGAATTATTATACATGTTGTATTGTCTACAATATCATAATTTGCTTATGTATTTGATATATTTGATACATGAAGCAAATATCAAATCTAAATCAAGATTACTAAATGGTAGTTTAGAGTAATCTTGAGTATTTATGAAATACTAGAGAATTATTTTATAGAAACAATGAACTCCTTATGAAGGAGCGTACGAACTCAAACTTCATGAATAATTTGAGTATAATATGTCAATATTAAATCCATGTTAAAACCTTAGTTAGAGCCTTAAGTTGGAAACGTTCCAAACATGAAGCTGTGGTTAATTCAACGAAAAGACTAAGCACATCGCTTTGAATAACGCCATGATAAAAGCAACGTATAAATATATAAATGCACAAATTTAAAATTGAGCTGGGGCGATTCCAAGTATTAAATATACTACATTATTGTTATATGTTAACAATGTAATAAAAAGAGCTCACTAGAAGTCGAGGAACATACTTTGAATAGTTCCACATGATAAATGTAGTTTACCAGCATCAAAGAGAATTGATTGATAGAGTAGACAATTAGAGCGACATAGCAGCTCCATTCACGAAGGGTCTACTTCGATCAGTTCTCACCAAACTAATCGAAGGGATGGATAGAGATTCCAAAATTAGCCCCAAGTGCAAATAGGAGATTGATAGAGTTATAGGTATGCGCTAAATGCAATTATGTAATATATTGCATATATCTAGCTCGATAACCAATCATGCTCGAAATAAAAGGTGCTTTCTTTCTATTATATACTCGATATAATATGTTGTGTTAATTAATTAATTTAATTAAAAGTATATTTAATAGAAAATCCATAAATGGTATGCTTTGTGATAGTAGTTACAATGCATTGTAATCATGAGTGATTTCATAATAAAATATTTAAATATTCCTAGTCAAGCACATTGAGACTGGATATCGATGCATATGTTGAGACTAGAGTATGTAACGCTCTCCATATGTTGGGCAGTGTATTACTCATGGCTGCTGGAGGCACCGATGGGTTACAAACTGATAGTTATTGGATAACTATGGAATGACTCACTCGTTAGTTTTCTGTTGGTTAATATAACTAAGGTCAAATAAAAAATATCGATGTGACAATTTTACATAGCTCTCTTGACTTGAAAATACGGTTGAGCTTCAATGTAAAAGCTTCGCTTTGATTATAGTTAAATCGTGACACATTGTCCATCAAATAACTACAGTTGGATCGAGTGGAAGCATTGGAAGTGAAACACTATTCAAGAGAGGATTCATCTCTTTAATTATATGAGGTTAGTATCACGGTCAGCTGAAGTCAACTCAAAGTCAAAGTCCCTGGTAGAGCATTTCAGTTAACAATAACTGTTATAATTGAACAAAGGATTTTGTATGGACTATAGAGTTGACTATGGACAATATTTGAAATTTGACCATTACCAAATTTCATAAGTCCACAGTGATATAGTTTTGACGAAGAGAATTGGTGTAAATAATTATCATTACCTGGCGATGCTTAATAAAGTAAAACTGGATTTTACCGAAACTAAGTAAGTGATAAATTTGGCCAAAATGTCACCACCTTCTAAGTGTAATGTGAATGTTAATATTTGAATTGTTCGATATTAACCGCTGATCAAATTTACACCTAAGAGTCACACAATCGAAATGTTGAATACTCATTTTACCACATGATTTAATTAATTTATAATTTTTATAAATTAATTAAATTAATTAATATTTATGAAATATTAATGATAAAATTTTATTTGACATATATTGAACAATATTAAATAGTATGCTTATAATAGTTATAAATATACCGATCGATATACGATATCGATATGTGTTTAAATATGATTTAAATGCAACATATATTGTTTGGACTTGGAATAGCTTTGAGCCCTAGAAAGGGCTAGGAAAACCAGCCGTGATTGACCATTTGGTGGCTTAATAGGGAGGGTTTTTAAATAAATGAAAGAAAAGAAATGGTAAAAGGAATAAGTGGATCTAGGTCCTAGTTTCACTACCTTATCTCTCTCTTATATATTCATCCCAACCCTCATTTTGGAGAGGACTTTTGCACCCTCTCATGGCAGCAAGTAAGGGCCGGCTACCCTCCTAATAACCTTAAAAATTAAGTACAAAATCATATCAAATTAATTCAATTCGATCGATGATGGTAAGGCAATTCAGAAACTACCAATTTTAGGATTGGAGAATGATTCAAGGTGTCCATTTCAATGTTTCAAAGTGTAAGCTCTAGGCCTTGGTGAAAAGTAAACGTCTGGTCTATTTATATACTTATTTATTTAATTGATCATTCCATTATATGTTAGCTAGTTAAATTTTATCATGAATCGGTATATCGATACATCGTTACATATTGATGGTTTGTATATATATATATATATATGCATAAAATAAAATATTTTGCAATTATATTTGCAGCATGCTCACGACTTTATGATAAAAAATAATAATTTTTTAATTAAAATAATATTATTAAATTATTTATCGATTAATTCAAATACAAAATACTAAATCATATAATATACATATATATTTTATATTCATAAAATTTTGTTTATACATAAAAGCATTGGCAGCAAAATTAAAAAATATATTTATTGTATATATTTATAATCAACTTAAAAATTGGTTAAATAAATAAAATACATGTAAATATGTTTATAAATAATATAAAATTCTAAAAATATTTTATATAATATTGAATGTACATTTTGATTTTGAAAATTATTTTAATATAATTTTATTTATTAAATTTTTTCAGTTATTAATTTATTAATAAATATTCAGTTAAAAAATCATTGAACCGAAAGAAAATTAAAAATATGTTTATAAATAATATAAAAATTCTGAAAATATTTTATCCAATATAAAATGTACATTTTGATTTCAAAATTTATTTTTAAATAATTTTATTTATTAAATCTGTATGGTTATTAATTATCTATAAATATATATAAATCATTAAACCAAAAAAATATCTTTTTATTACATGGCATAGAGCAATGGTAAAATAATATATATATATAAGTTAATTTTATTATCATATATATATATATATATATTTATATTTATATAAATAGTTATATGTTTATTTAAGTGAAAATTAGCCACAAGGGCCTCTTTAGCTAGTGCAATTAGTTTCTAGGACGCACAACTGAAATAATTACTTTTAAGGACAAAATGCAAAATAATTAGTTTCTAAGGCCTAAAAACCTATGAAATTATGTCCTTAAAAGTAATTGGACTGCTGACTTTGTCCTTAAAAGTAATTATTCTGCTGACTTTGGCCTAAATTAATTTCTATGGATGTGTGTCCTAGAAACTAATTGAACTGCAAAATTTGTTCTTCTAGTGAAATGCCCCTTTATTTAATATATACATATAAATTAAAAAAAAATGTTTTTTGTTTAGATTTCATAAAATATAACGAGTACACGAGTACTTATATTATTTTATAAATTAACATTTGAAATAAAAAATTTAATTTAATTTTGTGTATATATGTATGTATGTATTCATAATTATGTTTCATAAATGCTTTATACAAATAATTTGCAAATAATACTTATAATAATTGTATAATTATATTTATACATACATGCATACCTACATTCATATATATACATACTTATAAAATAATTGATGCACATATATGTATATTTGGATAATGTATTTGTATATATTATGGGCTAATATGTCCGTTGCGATGTAAATCACGACATCTATACAAGGGCATGTTGAACCACGTACACAATATCCTTTTGCATGTGCACGTGTGCACATATGTGTATATGATACACACACATATATATAATATAATACAAATTATATAAATAAAATATTATTTATGAATTAAATAAAATATTTATTTTATTTAAAAAAATAGAATAGTTCCAAATAAATTCAGACTACATAGACCCAATAAAGATCCAAAATGGTAATTTTTTAAATTCATCTATTTCTTCCTTTGCGGGCTGGCCTAGTTCCAAAAATACACACACACTGCTAGAACTTGCACTATATGATTAAATATACTGATACATGTGGTTTGCATATAAACTTACACATACGAAGACATACATTCATAAATACGTATTAATTATATAACAATACACACACACACACGCATATATGTATGTATGTATGTATATGTATATAATATAAAATGTTATATCTAGCTTAATTTTATGATTTTCGGCCTAGTGTATATGTTTATTAATTATGCCTGCACGCACGCGCGTGCACACACATACATGCATATATATATATATATATATATATATTTGTACTTAACATATATACATAAATGTAAGTTACCATTCATATTAGATGTTAGTATGTTTAAGTTTAAAATTTGATTTTTAAAAATAATAGCTTAACTTATTGAAACTTCATTACCCTTTACAACTATACATTTATATGTTAGATTCACAGTTAGATCTTAAATCCTATTTTAACTCCTATGAATTTGCAATCTAGTTTGGAAATATTTTGACCTAATATTATATTGTAAGCCAAATAATAATTAGTTTTTTATTAAGGCTGAACAAAATTCATATACATAAATTTTTTTTTAAAAAAGAGTGATCCTCCATGAGGAGAAGAGCACTTATGTAATTTTATTCCACACTTAAAAAGGAGATAAAGGTAAAAATCTTCCCAAGAAAACCTAGAAAAAAAATCTCAAATGCATGAAAATAATAAACTAAACAAAAAGGTGGCCATGTAAAGCTGAAAGTAGCAACGGAGACGGAGCCATAATGAGAGAAAAAGCCTCATCCGGTTCCTAAAATGAAAGTGGATAGTATGAATAACTGTTAGGGAAATACAAATAAGCTGTAAAAGGCCCTGCAGTATATCGAATCTCGGCTCATCCAAACTCATCCAAGAAATGAGAACGTCTAAGTCAAATGTCCCATAACAATAGCTATGTTAAACCAAAATTGGTTCAACATTCAAGATGTATGTACAAGGAGGCATGTTCGAAGAAATTCCAATAACACCCCTTAGTTTTATGATAATTCGCAAGGTTGTTTAAAACACCACTCATGAGTTCAAAAATAAAATAGGCAAGTCAAGATAACAATAGAAAATATGCTCAAGCCATGTTCCTTTATTCAATTGTGAACATGTTACAAAATGTGCCAATATGCAATTTTCAAATTATTCAAGCCTTTGTTTGCAAATTTTGTATATCCTCTCCTCCCTCATTAGCCTTATGCCACTAGTTTGTCCTCGAGCTCTCAATGAAGAGAACTTGGAGAAGACCCTAATTGGAAAAAGTGGTAAGAGTGAGAAAGAGGTTAAGGGCCCCTTTCCATGAAGAGGTGCATCTTTATTTATAGTGGTTGGAAAGATGTAGGCTTGCTTCTGTTGGCAATGTGGGACTTTGGTTGCTATCTTGGTGATGGCTACAACATGAATGCCTTTGAAGCTTTATGAAGGCAAATACACTAAATCCTCTTGAATTTGCTCTTGTAAATGATTTTAATCCCATTTCTTTGCATGGCCTTTGATATTCCCATGACATTGATGTTGTGCGACATTGATAATACGCAATATTCATGAAATGCGGCATTGATTGATAGATGATGCCTATTATTATGTGCGCAACTTTCATTGATATTCTTTTGTCCATTGATCCTTATTATTTCCTTCTCATTTGTTGGCATTTGACGTCAATGAAGCGTGATATGGTTGAAGAGCGATATTGATTGAATGTGATATGGAAGAAGTGTGGCATCAATGGAGTGTAGCATCAATGAAGGGCGGCATTGACGAAGTGCGGCATTGATATGATGCGTTATGGATTACATGCGACTTTGATAACATGTGGATTTGATGAAATGCGATATGAAATCTATACGACATTATTTATATGCAGCATGGAATCTATGCGGCATGAAATCTATGTGACATTGATTAAGTGCGGCATGGATGTTATGCATCATGGAAGAATTGCGGTGTCATTATCAGTTGTAGGTCTTCAATATCAACCATTCCCTTGCCTTAGCATCCGAAGCCTTAAAATTTGACATAAATTTTGAGTTTTGGCATGATTCCTTTGCTTGCCTCCCATAGAAAATATGTGGATAAAAATTGCCCCTCTCATTGTATAAAATTAGCGTTTTACACTTTAGTGTAAAACCAAGAATTTGCCATCTTTTCTCACTCTTTGCAAGGTTTTCTTTCTAACCCTCTTGTTAGCGCCAAAATTGGTCATAAACACCCAATTGTCGATGAAAACACCAATTCACAATCACAGATTACAAATAACAAGTATGTAGAGAACTAAAAATGAAGAACACTCAGAAAATTTAGATGAAAGCAATGAAGAACACAGAATTTATAGTGGTTCGACAATCCGGCCTACGTCCACTTTTAAGTTTGATGACTTTATTGATTTTCATTTGCAGGTTCCAACTGATTTCAATGGATTACAACGAATAAAAGTGTTGAAATTCGAGTACAACAGCAGCAATGGAGTGCAAAGCTGGATTCGACAGAGTCTGAACGTCCAGGAGTCAAAAGATCCTTTTTCTGTAGGCCCTGGGGCTCTATTTATAGGCGTAGGAGGCTGATATCTCGCTTTGATCTTAGGAGACTTCTTCTGGCACGTGGGTGAGCCTAAGCGATCGATCCCATGAAGTTTCGGCTCGATCCGTGATCAATACGAATGAATTCGTATCGATCGAGATTTGATCCAATCGAGTCGAAACTTGGCATGGACCTTCCTTAGGTCGTACGTAAGCTCCTGTGAAAATTTCATAGCATTTGGACTTGTGGATTGCGAGATATGATCGATGCAAACTTGGGTTTCGCGTATGCTGCTCTGTTCGAATCGATTACTTCGAATCGGTTATGGGCACGTGTTCAGGATGTGACGTGGCGCGTGATTTCTGGATCGATCCACTTTCGATGCCGAGTTGACCGAGTCATTCCCAGATTCTCGCTTTGTTCGCATCGAAGTAGTTGCCTTGTTCGAATCGATCAATAGCATGCTTTCCGTATCGATTTGCAGTGTGCTCTATTCGCATCGATTGTGTTGGCTTGTTCGCATCGATCCAGGTTGCTACAACTTGATGGATGTGAATGACTGATGGCTTGATGGATACGAATAGCAGTTCCATGATGGATTCGAACAAACGTGAGTCGATGGATACGAACAAGGCTCTTCCTGATGGATTCAAACAAACGTGAGTCGATGGATACGAACAAGGCTCTCCCTGATGGATTCGAATAAACGTGAGTCGATGGATAGGAACAAGGCTCTCCCTGATGGATTCGAACAGACGTGAGTCGATGGATACGAACAAGGCACTTCATGATGGATTCGAATAGATGTGAGTCAATGGATACGAACAAGGCTCTCCCTGACGGATTCGAACAGACGTGAGTCGATGGATACGAACAAAGCTCTCCCTGATGGATACAAAATGGGGTTATTTCCTTCAATTTTCATCGATCATATCTTGGGCATACGAACTCGGATTGACTTGAAATTTGGAACGTTGGCTTTCTTGGCTTCACTTGTCGTGTCATATCAATTGTAACTTGATCCGGAGTCGGAAAAAATTTATCGACATCCATAGCAAACTTGCCATACTCAACATTTGGAATGAGCGATCCTTGGTTTTCAATCAATTCCTTGATATCTCGGCCTTCCCAAAAGGCAGGATAACATTTGCCCCCCAAAACATGCCTTGCGGTAGGAAGGTGTGTTTTGTAATGCCATAAGCTGGATGTTCCTATCCTGTTGATGACCTGTAAAGAAATTGATAGTCTTATTTGATTGCGAATGAAGATCGTTCGCAGTCGGGTGCCGTTCGAGGCGATTTGTGATCGTTCGCGATCGGGTGCCGTTCGAGGCGAATTGTGATCGTTCACGATCGGGTGCCATTCGAGGCGAATTGTGATCGTTCGCGATCGGGTGCCGTTCGAGGCGAATTGTGATCTTTCGCGATCGGGTGCCGTTCGAGGCGAATTGTGATCGTTCGCGATCGGGTGCCGTTCGAGGCGATTTGTGTGTGCCCGGGGGAGGGGGGACTTAGTATCATTAATGCCAGAGTTCACGTTCGAGTGAATCTCTGACTTGTTTGTTATGGCGGTTTATTGCCATCTCAGAGCATGCCTGAGGACCGTTCGTGATCTCTTACATGTGTAAGTGGCTTAGCCGTTATGGCATCACAAATGGCATACTTTTATTCAAAATAAATCTTTCAATAGAAATGTCAAACAAAATCAAGTCCAAACATGAGAAATGGAAAACAAAAGCAAAACAGGGACGTCAAAGTGCAAACACCTACACTGATGCGATTAGTAGTCGTATCAGAGCATGCCTGAGGATCGTTCGCGGTTCTGTACATGTGTAAATGACTTAATCGTGTTGGTGTGGAGTTTTCCACTCGTTCGTCATTATCTCAATCAATTGATGACAAGCTGACGCCCCGACCTTGAGCAATTCCCAGTTGATGCAGGTGGTGGCCGCTCCCGTTCCACCGTTGTTGTTCCCCTTCTTACATACTGCGATAGCAGGCCATTCCTGATATGCCCCTCAACCTCATCCTTCAAGTGCCTGCAATCATTCGTGCTATGACCATTCAGCTCGTGGAATAAGCAGTACTTGTCTAACCGTCTTTCATTGCTAGCCGGATCCCTCCTCATTGGCTTTCGATAAGGAATCTGCGCCCTGGTGTCCTGGTAGATTCGCTCCAAAGTCTCATTCAACTCTGTATAAGAGGTGAATCTTGGTTCCTTTCGTGGTCGCGTTGGTCCATGATCATTATCCTTGGCCTTTCGTTTCCCTCTGTCAGTTCCTGAATCTGTTTTAGGAGGATATTCACCCTTGACTGCATAAACATCAACTCCTTCTCCTTCCTCTCTTTCAGCATTTTCATCCTCTAATCGTAAAAATCCCTTAGCCTCATGATAAAATTCCCCTAGATCCATAGGTGGATCCCTTGTTAGTGAATTTTGAACTCTGTTCCATCAGTTATGCCAGATACAGCTGCCATCAAAACCTTGGATGGATCTGGTCAATCCACCGATGCTGCCGCTGCATTGAATCGCGTCAGGAAGCTCCTCAAAGATTCTTCGGTCCTTTGCTTTAGTACTGCCAAACTCATCACATTCTTGGGTCTCGAAATGTGAACCCTGAATTACCTCATAAACCTCTAAGTCAAATCGGTCCATGTTCCAATGGAGCCACTCTCCAATTGTCTAAACCATAGCGCTGCAATGTCTGTCAGTAAAATGGGAAGCACCGGGCCATGACCTCCTCCGATGCCCCCAACACCTCCATATGCCTCATGTATCGTGTCAGATGAACTGCAGGATCTGTCCTTCCATCGTACGTCTCTAATGTTGGTAGCTTAAATTCTGGTGGATTCCTAGCTTGCCAGATTGTAGGAGCAAAGGGACTCCTATTAACATCTTCCAAATCTCTATTCACTAGTCCGCCTCTCATGGCTCATCTGACCATTTCCGCCAATCTGTCGCTATCGCCAAGCTGTAGCCCTTGTCTGTTGCCTTTGATCTGCCCCTGAGTTCATGATGGAAGCCTGGAATCTGTTCTCCTAGACGGGCGTCCATTCCTCTATCAATGCCATATTGCTCGGGTCCACCTGATGCTCTTCTCGGGATTGGGTCAACATGATCTGGGCAAGTGCCCCTAGTTCTGGGGCTCTGCCAGATGGTCCAGCTACATTCTGAATTCTAGTTGCTCCGTGCTCTCGATCCCTATCTCTAGCATCTCCTGCGACTGTGTTAGATTAATTCTACACTCCGGTTTGTCCAGTTCGTCGAAGTAAATTCTACATCATCTCTTCTTGTCTTTTCAGAAGCTCTTCATACATGGCTCCCATCATCATCTCCATATCATCCCGGGTGATGAAGACTGAAGCCTGGTTCGCTCCTGAGGAAGCCTCCTAACTCCCTTCATGCTGACTCCTTTCTGCTCTTTGCCTTCTACTTGATTGCCTTGTCATAGCTTTTCAGATCTGAATCCTTAAACCTTCAAATTCAACTTCCAAGCGATAGAATCCCTGAGTTCAATTCTCAGTGAAAGAACCAAAATGTTAGCGCCAAAATTGGTCACAAACACCCGATTGTCGATGAAAACACCAATTCACAATCACAGATTACAGATAACAAGTATGTAGAGAATTAAAAATGAAGAACACTTATAAAATTTAGATGAAAGCAATGAAGAACACAAAATTTATAGTGGTTCGACAGTCCGGCCTACGTCCACTTTAAAGTTTGATGACTTTATTGATTTTCATTTGCAGGTTCCAACTGATTTCAATGGATTACAGCGAATAAAAGTGTTGAATTTCGAGTACAACAGCAGCAATGGAGTGCAAAGCTGGATTCGACAGAGTCTGGACGTCCAGGAGTCAAAAGATCCTTTTTCTGTAGGCCCCGGGGCTCTATTTATAGGCGTAGGAGGCTGATATCTCGCTTTGATCTCGGGAGACTTCTTCTGGCATGTGGGTGAGCCTACATGATCGATCCCATGAAGTTTCGGCTCGATCCGTGATCGATACGAACGAATTTCGTATCGATCGAGATTTGATCCAATCGAGTCGAAACTTGGCATGGACCTTCCTTAGGTCGTACGTAAGCTCCTGTGAAAATTTCATAGCATTTGGACTTGTGGATTGCGA
Source organism: Allium fistulosum (assembly GCA_030737815.1). Taxonomy (NCBI): domain Eukaryota; kingdom Viridiplantae; phylum Streptophyta; class Magnoliopsida; order Asparagales; family Amaryllidaceae; genus Allium; species Allium fistulosum. Next base: position 587,763,177 of record CM060907.1, on the reverse strand, counting down.
GATATGATCGATGCAAACTTGGGTTTCGCGTATGCTGCTCTGTTCGAATCGATGCTTTTCGAAACGATTACTTCGAATCGGTTGTGGGCACGTGTTCAGGAGGTGACGTGGCGCGTGATTTCTGGATCGATCCACTTTCGATGCCGAGTTGACCGAGTCGTTCCTAGATTCTCGCCTTGTTCGCATCGAAGTAGTTGCCTTGTTCGAATCGATCAATAACATGCTTTCCGTATCGATCTGCAGTTTGCTCTGTTCGCATCGATTGTGTTACCTTGTTCGCATCGATCCAGGTTGCTCCAACCTGATGGATGTGAATGACTGATGGCTTGATGGATACGAATAGCAGTTCCATGATGGATTCGAACAAACGTGAGTCGATGGATACGAACAAGGCTCTCCCTGATGGATTCAAACAAACGTGAGTCGATGGATACGAACAAGGCTCTCCTGATGTATTCGAACAGACGTGAGTCGATGGATACGAACAAGGCTCTCCCTGATGGATTCGAACAGACGCGAGTCGATGGATACGAACAAGGCTCTCCCTGATGGATTCGAACAGACGTGAGTCGATGGATACGAACAAAGCTCTCCCTGATGGATACGAAATGGGGCTATTTCCTTCAATTTGCATCGATCATATCTTGAGCATACGAACTCGGATTGACTTGAAATTTGGAACGTTGGCTTTCTTGGCTTCGCTTGTGTGTCTTATCAATTGTAGCTTGATCCAGACTCGAAAAAAATTTATCGACATCCATAGCAAACTTGCGCATACTCAACATTTGGGATGAGCGATCCTTGGTTTTCAGTCAATTTCTTGATATCTCGGCCTTGCCAAAAGGCGGGATAACACCTCTTTTCCTGCAAAACACAAAGCAAGCCATGATTTTCATTATTAAGTTTTTAAATTTGATTTTTGGGGAATCTTTCAGGATTTTGACAAGATCATAAAGGATATTTTGTTTGTAATCCAATGTTACTTTTGAAATTTATAGATTTACTTGCAGAGGCCAAAAATCTATTTGGCAGCAATTTTACTTGAATATAATCCCATAGAATTAGGATTAGAAAACTATTTGAAAATAATGATTTCATGAATTAGAAAACTAGTGGATTATAATTTCCTTAGTAGAAGTCCAAAAAACCATCTAGAAATATCATAGGAGGGGGGACTAGAAACTCTTCTAGCAATATCGTGAATTGAAGACCAGAAAACCATTTGAATAGAAGACTAGAAAATCCATCTGGCAATAATAATTTCTGAATAATAGAAGAAGACCAAAAAATCTATCTAGCACTAATAGAAGACCGAAAAATCCTTTTGGTAATAATAATAGAAGACCATAAAATCCATCTGTCAACAATAATATAATACCGGAAAATTATCTGGTAGTAATATAAGACCAGAAAACTATTTGGCAATAATATAAAAGTAGAGAATTTTTTGCTAATAATAGAAGACCAAAAAATCCTTTTGGAATAATAATAGAAGACCAGAAAATCCGTCTGGAAAAAATGCTTTCTTTCATAGAGAAATCCCGCTTTCATTACTTTGAAGCATAATAGCTCATATTTTATAGATCTTCCTCCAAAAGATTACTTGATTCTTATTTTGGAGCACTGATGACTCTTTTTTGATCGAGTTCTTTTGCCTCTTTTTAGGTTTTGGACACCTTAGTTCCTTTCCTTTTCGCTTCCCTTTGGGCCTTGGACATCTTAGTCCCTTTTCTTTGCGCTCCTCTTTTGGCTTTGAATATATTAGTCCCTTTTCCTTACGCCTCTCTTTAGGCTTTGGACATCGTAGTCCCTTTTCTTTGTCACCATTTTATGTGATTATCTCAACTTGGATTGAACCCCTTATCACCGTCTTAGGTGATGATTTAGGTCTGTTGTCCAGTTCGTTTGGTTAGCTATCTTAAGCAGAACCAAAGACTTACCCGACCTCCCTCTAGGAGGTGCTTTAGTAAGGCCTTATAGACGGTACTAAAGACTGGTTTGGTGCTTTGGTCAGGCCATCTTAGATGGGACTAAAGGATTACTTCGTCCTCCCTCTAAGAGGTGCTCCTGCTAGGCCACATAGGTGGGGGCAGAATCCTTGCAGATGCTTTGGTCAGGCCTTTACGGAGGGATCGAAGTCTTACTCTGACCTTCCTTTAGGAGGTGCTTTGATCTGACCGTCTTGGTGGGGACAAAGGCTTTTTTGCCCCTTACTACCATCTTAGGTAGTGGTTTAGGCTTTTCCTTTTATTTTAGGAGAGTCTTACTCCTTTTCATGGTTGATCCAGTAGATACTCTTATTTATTTATCCATTGTTGGGAAATATGGCCTCAACCATTCGGCGTCTCACTTTTTTTCATACTGCCATCATATTAACATAGTCGGTAAATTTTCGATGAGATTATTCCAAGCAAAATTTTTTAGAATATCCAATCTCCTTTTAGAACGGTCTTTTCTGAATTCGTGGTCATTATATCTTGATATCCTTGGTAAATATTCGGACATTTATTTGGCTGTGTTATTTCTTAGTTCATTGATCAAATTCGAGGATTTTCTTTTATCTCTTAACCCCCCGATGGGATTCCAATTCAACTTTGATTGGAAGCATTATTTCTCATGCCAAATCCATACTAATGTTGGAATCATAAGTGCTTTAGAATTCGATATAAGTTATGATCAGAATCATAAGTTTATTCAAATTCAAAACAAATCATGATCCAAGAAGCTTTTAATGCTATGTGACTTATTATTCTATTCTCGAACGATCCTTGTAGATCTAGTTTGAATTTCGTAGCTTGAAAATTATCATATTAGATGTTAATTTGATTCTTGAATTGCAGGTTCATTTGAGTTCCTTCTCCTTTTTAATCGGAAGGTGGTTTTCTTGTGATACCTATTTTGCCTTGAAAGATTGATCATACCATCATTACTTGTTTTGGTACTAGTGATTCCTTCTCTTTTTTCTTGTTCCACATGTTTTAAGGTGATCCATATAGAAATCTTTTTGTTGCTTCGTTTATTCCTTTTGGCTTTGCTATTATGAGTTCAAAGTTATTTTGATATGGAAATATAAATCTATCATTCTGACTTTCCTAGTGTTCCCTAATCTTAGGTCAATAGTTATTCAGTTTCCACTACTGCCTTATTTTCCAAATAATGGAAGTCACATGCTTTCTCTTGAGTCTTTCAAATGTCCATACGATGATATTACAAAATGATTCATTTACGATCCTTGATTTTCCTTTCTCAGTAAAAATCAGTTTGATTAATTTGTCCCTTTTGGTTGCTCAAGATCATAACTCTTGCTGGATGCTTTTCCATTCTTCGAAAGTTGTTTAGGGAATTTTTATAGTCTGGATAAGAGATTCTATTCCTAAAGTTCGAAGCTTAAAGGAAATTTTTGTTGCATTTATAATCCCATAATAGAAATGTGAATTTAGAATAAGAGACTGAGTGATCATGATACATGAATCAATAGTCCTTTAATTGAGAATAAACTTTTCTAATTAGAGCTTTATTAGCGCAAATGGGCTGTAGTAGTTCTAAAACTTTTCTGAAGTTCATAATTTCAATAGTATTTTCCTTGATCCATGGGGTAATTGGTAATAATCCTTTTGATTTAAGAATATTTTCTCAAAGAGGTATTTAGTAAAATCATTTGAGTAAATTTTGGCGTATACTGTATCACCTTTACAAGATGTTAAATTGTATCAATTCAGGATGATCGGCCTAAAAAGGCCATGACATTGCTTTATGTTCAGGGATACTGAACCGGAGTGCAAAGAGTAATGCCGCTTCGCCAGAGAGCGACAGGATCGACTTACTTATCGTTGTTCAACCTTCACCAAAGAGTGACATGATGGGGTTCAATAAGAGCTCAGAGAGGCTATGATTTGTTCAAGAGGATCAAGACATCGTTATATGCCCCAAAAGGGCTGGAGTGTAGGGAGTGAGTTGCTTCTTCGGAGAGCGACAGGATAGGCTTACTCGTCGTTAAATTTGGATTGAACTTGGCAAGGGTTCGGAAAGATCATCGATCAGTCCAGAGAGCTCATAAACTTGGATAATGATTCGGGGAGATCGAGTATTTGGCTTACTAACTTCCAAGATTTCAAACGGATATGGATTTGGACATTGACACAGAGAGGTCGTGAATTTAGCTAACGACCCGGAGAGGTAGAATATTTGAATAATGATCCGGTTAGATCCAGGCTTTGGATTTGGCAAACGATCCAAAGAGTCTAGGATTTGGTTACCAACTTTGGATGAATATGGATTTGGATAAGGATTTGGAATGACATTGGCCATCGACTCGAAGCGATCATGGGTTTCACCAACGATCCAAAGATATTAAGGATTCAGTTTGGCAAAGGATTGGATTTTGGATTGGAAAACTCGGTTATCGATGGATTACGGATTATGGATTTCGGACTTATGGCAATTCAAAACACCCCTTCCTATTGCAAAGCATGTTTTGGGGGGCAAATGTTATCCCGCCTTTTGGCAAGGCCATGATATCATGGATTTAACCCAATAGATCTCGTAGTCATCAAGGCAGAAAGCCTGAAGAGATGATTATTTGGTTCAGAGATAGGATATATTCAAGACAATGGATGATAGTCGAGCGGATTTAGACGGATGACACTATGGAATTGGCTAAGTATGGAATTGGCGCTTACCCTAGGCAGGGGATCAGATTAGACAATATGATTAGGAACTGATCGGATCAGATCACTATGGCTATGGATCACTCAGATTAGCAGTTCAACTCAATGACAATCACTCAAAAACTCAATAAATACCAGGGGAGTCAAGCAAATTACTATGTAAGCACGAAGAGGGAGTGGAGGGGGACCACCACGACCGATTGCGTGGCACCACATGGCCCTCACCATTGATCAACGTCATATGGCCCCGGATGGGCCCTATTTTTTCTAGATCGGTCCGTCTTGGCTTCGGTCTTCTGCATGCAGATGTTCGGTTGGATATTTGCATGTCTTCTCCTATAAATAATGGATCATTGGCTCATTGTAGGGGGTTCTTTTTTGGCAGGATTGATCTTCTTTCTAGCTCTCTTCTTCTTCTACCTAGGTTGTACTTTGCCATTTTTATTCCTGAATTTCATGGGTTGTAACTATAATCTACAGTAGAAATCAATAAAAGGAAAAGCTTTTGGAGTGGACGTAGGCTGGAGTACGTCAAACCACTATAAATCTACGTCTCTACGTACTTTCTTAATGTTTTTTACTTTATTTTCTTTATATTTATTTCTCCACATCACTCTGTTTGGTTTTGAATATTGGATTATTAGTGCTTTCACATTATTTGGGCGTTGGTGGCTATTTTTGCCATCAACATAATTAAGTAATTAATTTAATAGAATGTTGTTTAATTTGCTAAATAGATATCCAAAATAATTTATTCCATTTAATTTAATAGAACGGTGCTTTTATTTGGCCAAATAGATAACACCGATTAATTTAGCCACGTTATTATTTAAAATAACGTAGTTATATTCAGCTACTATTATTTTATCATAAATTTGTACTTCATTCAAACCATCAACTATTATATTCGCAATGTCATACCCATCAAATATGAGTCTAATGCACAAATCCGTGGGTCAGACAGATTTCATATGAACAAGATATGGCATGTTAAAGTTACTAATTTAACATATATAATTAAAAATTTTAATCTATTTATATTTCTCACCCAAATCGTTAAAGCCCAAGGCCTAAACTCCATTCAAACCGCATCCATCATCTACAGTGTTCCCTCCTTCTCCTTTCTACAATTCAACATTCCCAAATCGATTTCTAGTGCACTAACATGCATGCGACACCACGTTCCGACCAACCATCGCCGAATTCGAGCACATCCACAAACTTTCCTCACCGCGCTCGACCAACTACAACCCACCTTACCACCAACGACCACCTCCATCAATTTCCGTTCATCATTCCCGAGTTCAAAATACATGCCCAGGAATCCCAATCGAAGACGACCCAACCCCTTTGCCATTAGGATCGCAACCCACTGCGTCACCTTCCAGCACCACCTTAGGCTGCTCGATGCTCCCCATCACTGCATGCAACTCAATTTACAAGCCCAAATCGCACAACCACCCAAAACCCTAACTGAAGCTCTCCTAAGCATCTCCAACCATCGGAGAAGCTGCGACCACTTCCAACACTGTCCCCTAACTCTCTACTCCAGACACCTTCACACCTTCCCTCGACACTAACGACATCGGAAATCGTGAGATGATCAGAATCCATTCGTTTAACCACCACAACCTCCTTAGGCACTATAAATTTTATGATCACTCCAGAAATCTCCATTCGATGATACGAACCCAACCATACCCTCCGCTCATCATTTCATGATCGTCAAATTTTCACCACTTCTTGACATCTACTAGTTTTGGATGATTCCCGCCACCTCGTTCGATGAAACTTAGAGCAGCTGTTTTCTAAAAATACTAGAGGCTAAGACGAACAATATTGATTTTGGTGACTTTGGCTAAATTTGCTTGGTTGAGGAGATGTTGGTTTTTGAAGGTGGAAGATGGAAATATTTTCCTTTGTTTTCAAAAATACAGAGAGAGGCTAGGAGAGAAGAATGAGGTCAGGTTTGACAGAAGAAGAAAAGTAAACGCCGCGTGAAAATGAAGTGAATGAGGTTGAGGTGATACTTATAACAAAACCAAATTTACATTACTTCCAATCTAAGCTAAACAAAATTCACAAGTTAAGCAAAACCCACAATTCAAGCTACTCATCACTTCAACTCAAATCATACAAATGACTTGATCAAAATTTGAATTTTGATTTGATTTGGGGAAATGTTTTGAAAAGAAGATATACGGTACTGCTACACAATATCCCGTTCGTGTACGAACCGCGAATGACAGAAACAAAAATACGATCACGCAAAGTAACGCGACACGATCACAAAACAATTATAAATTACACTAGTTATCAAATTCTATGAAATTCCAAAAATACCAATGTTTGCCGTAAAATACGACAAACGATAATTTAAATAATTTCTAAACTAAAATTATGGAAAAATCTTATAAATTCATTTTATTACCAAAGTGGTATTCTTTTTATAAATGAACAGAAATGCTAAAGTACATAATGCCCTTAATCCGATGTTTCAACTTTTCCATCATTTCCTAAGCCACCAAAATGTCACCTTTCAAAAGTCAAAGTACCTTTGTTAATTTCAATACTGAAGGAATCTTAAAATTTCAAATCCATCATTTCATATTTTCTTTATTATATTTAATTCTTATTTTTATTATTTTATACATTTATTTTCTCATTTGAAAATTGTTTTTTCCTAACTTACAAAATCATTTAAATGTTGATTTAAATGTATATGCCAAGGCATAACAATTTTCTGCAACTTGTTAGTAACAACCCACCTTTTTGGACGGTTTAAATCGACAATAAACCACACATGTCAAACTCAAACCATTCAAAATAGAGGATTGTTAATGGGGTAAATAATAAAATAAAGGAAAAAAGGAAAAAACAAAACACAGAATCTCACAGTGGAATGACAAAATATAATAATCAAGTAAACAGTTCATGAAGCTGTTTTACAAATAACATTTGATTACACTTTTACAATACAATCAGAGTTATACATATAGCAGGTACAATAGGAGAATGCAGTGGAACAACATGATACAGTGGAATAATAATAAAAATAATAATACTAACCTCCGTCTTCGTCCTCCAGAAATAATGTCTCAATGCTAAAAAGCTCAGGCTGACCCGAGCGTAATGAAAAGACAAAACACTCGAGTCAGAATTAAAAGATCTTATGTAAGTTAAATCAACAACAAGTAAATATGAGTGTAATGGCTTCAGAGATGTTTACGGGATTTCACATCTCCTATCCAGTGTATAACGTGCGTGCAATAACTTAAGAGATGTTTGGGATTCCCATCTCGTAAGGATCCGTTACACTATTTATATGTAGCAATATACGCTATATATGTAGTGTCTATTAGTAAAGTATTAAAATAGCGTTAAGGCGTTACCCATATCCCCCTTAACACATTTTATAAATGCTATAATCTATACAGTACTGTAAACTCCACCAAACCGATGGGCTATCAGGGAGCACTCCATAGGTACGACACAAAACAAAATCGTAGTGGGCTCGATAAGGCATATGACAGGGCACACGAGGCTATACCAACGGTAGGATTCCACCGGATTGCGGAACCTGGCCAGTGTTAATGCATAGTAGCTACTACTGCCCACCTCGAACAACACTCCCATAATCAAATCGAAGTGGCCATCAATCAACCACAAAGTAATATATATGGTAACGAAGAAGCGTGTACGATAGGAGGAGCGACCTCACTTGGTCTGGTTATGGTTCCTGATTTTAGTCATATCAAGCTGACCCGAGGGGGTCAGGGCTGCGTTCTTACCTCATACTAGTAGCGTTCGCCAAACCATCCTACTTCATTCTGGATTCTCCACCACGTGCACAGTTGTTAAAGTGGTTTCGGAATTGGCAGAGAGTTTGACAATATCCGACCTCGGTCTCTTTAACAACCAAACACTTATTTCACACCGTGGTCATTTTATAAAACACTTTTAATAATAAATCCAAAAAACAGTTTATGCCTTCATATCAAGATATCCATATACTTATTCCAAAAGTATAAATAAATTCATAAATACCGATGAAGATTTTCTTTCAATCAATTTCGAAAATAATTTATAAATCTCTTTAAACCATTTATAAACTATTTATATAATTTAGAACCATTTATAAAGTTATTTATAAATTCCAAAACAGTTTACAACTCTTCCCCTTTTTATAAACTTCTACGCAAATTCCTTTAAACGCTTTCAAATCCCTTTATACAAGTTCTTTTATAAAAACCCTTTATAATATCCTTTAATCCTTTATAAACTTCTTAGTAAAACCATTATAAATATTTTATAAAAATCTTTTATAAAATCCTTTTATAAAATCCATTATAAAATCTCTTACAAAACTTTTATAAATTCCTTACAAACCTCTTACAAAATTATAAAATCTTTTATCTATTAAAGTTATTATAAAAGTCTATATTTATTATCTTAAATCAAAACTATATTTTATTATATTAAATTAAATTTAAAAAATATATACTAAAACTATATTGAATATTTTATTAAATTAAATTTTATATAAATCTCTTAAAACTATGTTAAATATTTTATTAAATTAAATTTCATATAAATCTCTTAAAACTATATTAAATATTTTATTAAATTAAAATTTTAAACTATTTAAATTATATATTTTAAAACTGAATAAAATTATAAGTTAAAAACTTAAAATTACATTTAAAACCATATATTAACTTATAATTTGAAAGTTTAAAACATATAAAATAATTATTTTTTCCAAATATAAATTTTAATAAAATCATAAAATTAAATTTAAAAAATCAAATTTATAAATAAAACATACTTTACCATTTAGAAAATAATTTAAAACCGACCAACGGTGTTTGTATATAATTTTCTACCCTATGGTCAAGTGATAGGGTATGTATCATTTCAACCCCAAAATAGTTAAACTTTCTAGGTATATATCATTTCAACCCGTATCCCGAATCAATAATTTCCAAATCAATAAAATCTCGGGTTTATCATTTCAACCCTGTTAGCACCAAAATTGGTCACTGACACCCAAAGAGAGATTTGTGTAGAGAGATTAATAAAGATAGAAAATTGAAATAGAGGAATGTATGCAAAATTAACTGCTAAAACTAGAACACCAGATTTATAGTGGTTCGGCGTAACTGCCTACGACCACTTTGAGTTTAATCTTTGTTGCTTTTTCAAATAATTGAATACAGATACAATCCATACACCAACAACTTGAATACAAGTTCTAATTGAAAAGGAATGAGTCTTGAAAATGGCAGAGTCTCCCCAGTGTTCTTCCAAAAAAGGTACCTTTTCACTGCGCCCCTGCCCCTCTATTTATAGGCGAAGATAGGCTGGACTTCCCTCACGGGCCCAGGAACAAGGTATCTTGGCCCACAGTAGGTGACTTCTATGCACCGAGCCAGGCATGCCGAACGAGTCATGCCCAGCGAGAAATGCCGATCGAGAATTGTCTGGTCGATCATCAAGTGACTTAAAGTAAACCCTCAGGAGAACCGAAGCAAGTAGTGAGTTGACTCGAAGCAAAGTCATGTCGATCGCCCTTACTCTGTCGTGGGCTTGACAACTTGTTAACACCTCCAGTATACACCGAGCCAGGCATGCCGCACTGTCATGACCGGGCGTAGTTGCCTTGTGAGGTATGCTGAGCGATATATGCTGAATGATGACACCCTCCTCAAGGTTGAGTGTTGATCCTCTCTTTAAAGCCGAACGGCATCCAAGATGATCCAAAATGTCTAGGCCGAACCACATGCCTATGCCGAATGACATCAGGCTGAACCACACGCCTATGCCGAACGGCATCCAGGCTGAGTCACACGTCTATGCCGAACCATATGCCTATGCCGAATGACATCCAGGCCGAACCACACGCCTATGCCGAACGGCATCCAGGCTAAGCCACACGTCTATGCCGAACGACATCCAAGCTGAGTGAAGTTTATATGCCGAAAGATGTGCTTGCTTGACGAGCCTCTCGTAACCGGGCCAAACAGCCGGGTAACATTTGCCCCCCAAAGTGTGTCATGTGAGGCAACACGACACGCTTTGAGCCAATATCCAATTCCTACTATCAAAAGTTGAATGTGTTCAATGAAGGTCAAAACACGGCAGTCCTTTGTACAGTCCCAAGTTTATTCTCTCCCCTTCTTTCTTTTATACATAAGCAAGGGGCCATTCGAAATATAGATACCGAACCACTCATCACAATTGCTTACCGACCCACTGAGTCTTGACCGAGCCACTGGTGAATGCCTGTTCACCTCCCCTTCTTCATATATAAAAGCCAACAGTTCTCGCTTTTTTCTCTTTACTTTCGCTTCGACTCTACAGGATCTAACAACCTACCTTCCTCCAAACTTCAGCTACCACTTCGATCTTCCTCCTTCATCTTGAGCCTAGTACACTTGCTCCTCAACTCCCCCGATAACAAACCTAAACGAACTTCAATCCTAATTCCAACAGTCCCCCAGGCTTCGATTCGTTCTCTTAGGTATGAATTCTTCACCCAACCGACTTTTCCGAATTAGGGGTTCTGCGTGAGGCTCGAGTTCGCGAGTATTTCACAGTAGAAAATGTTGTAGATGATGGAGGTAGAATTGGACATAGGTTTTTTGTAAAGCCACTAAGTGAGGGAGAGTGGTCGCTAGGTTTGTGAGATAGGGCTAAGTGTGTGATTGAAGCTACTCGGTAATCAGGGAACGAGAGAGGAGAGAGGATGAGCGAGTCGGTATTAGCGTTTTGGATGGATGTCTGTCGCTCGGTCATCCCCTCGTGGGAGTAATGCTAAGGAGGTAGTGGAATGGGATGTCATTCGGTTTAGGGAAAGGGAGTGTTGAGGCGATCTGAGGAAGTAAGGTGGAGGTGAGTGAGTGGGTCGGTGTCTCCGGTCCAGAGTGTCGTTCGGTTGTTAGAGAGATAGGAAGTGAGTGAGAGTGAGTGGGTCGGCTTCTCTGGTTTAGAGGGTCGTTCGGTTGTATACTTTGAGAGTCGCTCAGCATTAAGCCTTGAAGTAGGCAATGACAGTCGAAATCATTCCAACGGTAACACAACACATGTCAAGTCCACTTATCTCCCATGCCTAATCGTAGGACTACCAACAAGGACAAGAACTTAAGCAAACAAGCATATCGAACTGATTCAGACTGATAACTTCACGATTGAAACCATAATAAACGTGAACTTAAAATTCTGTAAAGAGGGCAACTTAAAGCCCGTCGTGCTGCACTTTACTTTTCAACCCTGATTTATTTGTATTCTTTATATGAACCATCACACTAGTTCACACACCACACGGGGGAAGCACTTTTATCGTTATGACTAATATCAATTGTCTTTCAAGTATAGTTTAAACGGGTGTTTAATCAAATTCAACATTCATTGAAGATGTCTAGAAAGTCAAGCTCTGCCACAGTTTCAGATAAACCCGGGTCGAGTTCTCGACAGGAAGTAGTGGAAACTTCGAAGCCATCGACGACTCCTGCACAAAATATCCCGAGTCCTACGACTGCGACTATTGACTTAGCTCCTGATGCCATAGATGCGTCAATTATCCTAGACAATCCGGTCGATTCTCAAGCTTCGAGAATTAATGAAAACGCTCTTCGCCGACTATGCTCAATCCACGGAATCCCTTTTGATGACGTGCTGGTTCCATTGGGACAAGATCGTCCCCACCTGCCCCCAGTCGGGTATACAACTTGCAACAAATTCATGTGCTTGGTTGGTAGTGTGCCACCTTTCAGCTCCTTCCTTCGTGAAGTGCTGCAGTATATGGAGATCGCCCCAGCACAATTACATCCCAATAGTCATGCGTTCCTCTACGGCACGTGTATTCTTTTCATGAGTGTTCTATTCAGACTACCCACACTCGGGGATATCCGATATATCTATCGTTTCAAGAGACGGTCCGATAGCCCATCCTTCATATTCCTCGAGCCACACTCCAAGTGCCAAATCTTAACAGGGGCGTGGAGAAAATTTGCTCTATACAAGCAAGAATGGTTCTATGTGTGCATCCCCCAGCTTTGCGAGGAGATGGCTGGAAGGGAGTAAGTTCCTTTTCTAGATCAATAGTTGTACGTGGCAGGAAGTGCGTTCTTTTTAAACCTTTTTTCGATTTTTACAGGTATTAGCCCACGTCCCGAAGGCTCCGGGTTCTTTGAGGCCGTCGAAGCTATTCGAGCTGTTCCCGCGGGAGACCGGGACATCAAACTCATCATTTCCAATGAATCGCTTTCAAGATTTGGATTGTTGGCGGAAGGTCGCCGAATAACTCTTCCTCATTGTGCCACCACAACCAGACCTACCTTGGATAAAGGCAAAAGGCAAGCTGGGCCTTCGGTGCCTTTAACTAGAGAGACTCCCCGATGTATCTGAGGAAGGTGAAATAAAGGAGGCTGAAGCTTTGGGTGAGAGTGTAAGTCCTGCTCCGGAACCAGTGGTTGAAGCACATGGTACTGATGAACCAGCTCCCCCTTCAAAAGGAAAAAAGAAACTAGCTTACAAGTTGAGGAAGAAGGTAGTGGGCGGAACTTCAAAAGTGACAACTACTCCAATGGAGAAAGAGCCGTCTCCACAACACTTAGAGGGTTCATTGAAAGGCTTGTCTGACCTTACAATTCCTGATGACTTGCTCAACTACAGTTTTGACGACCCGGAAGCCATAAAACTTCCTTCGCCCGCGAGAGGCAGTGAAGGCATTCAAGCCCATCACCAAGGAGAAAAAACTCCGATAAGTAAAGCAAAAGAAACTGGTCCATCGGGGGGAAACACTAGGACACACACGAACACTCACACTTCACCTTGCACTTAAACTTCAGCCATCATGCCATTCTTGCTAACCTGTCATCACTTAATTTCTGCGCAGGTGATATGGGACGCTCACATGGATTCGACCGCCTTCGCGGCTCTTCTATTTTCCAACCTTCCGGCCAAGACTCTGGATATAGCAAACACTAAGATAGAGATGACGACAGCGATAGAGATTATCGCCCCCGAGATTCATCTTCTCGAAGGAAAATCCACAGTCACTCATCATATTCCAAAGATCCTCCTCCTCCACCGGAACAAGGCAGGGAGAAATTAGGTCAAAGGGGATCACAATCTGAAAATCCTCGCAACCAATACTCGGGTTCGTCAAGTACTAGGCAATCTCGGGAGGCTCACAAGAAGTTCGTGGTTTCGACTAAACAAACCTCCTCTACTCATGCACATGATCCGTCGATAGCGGAGAAACTTGCCGAGATTAAAGCCACATTCCCAAAAATATGCTTTGACGGACTAAAATTTCTTCCAGACATCCATCCTATCCCGGGGCATGTTAAACAGAGTGCCATTGCTTGCAACAATGATGTTTACGTCCAACACGATGCATTCGTTCACTTGGCAGAAAAAGTTTATGAAGTGTCTATGGAATGCCAACACGAAATCGATCGTCTGAAGCTTGAGGCCATCCATGACAAAGACATCGTTAGAGCCCAAGATAAAGAGCTTTCCGCATATAAATCTCAACTTGAGGCCGCCCAGAAGAATGCTAAAGATACTGCTGAGGCAGCCAACCGCCTGGAGGCCATACACAAAAAGGAGATCGATGAAGCTGTCCAACACTGTGGCGCTTTAGCTTTAGAGAAAGACTCCATTCAGAAGGAGAGAGAAGCGTTCGCTCAACGAGTCAAAGAGTTGGAAAAGCTACTTCTCAAAGAGAAGGAAGAAAAGATTGCTGCTCAGGAGGAGTTGCAACGATATTGCGACGAAATTGTTGCTATGCGACTCCTGAAAACAAAGCTCAATGAAGAACTGTCCAAGGTCGAAGCGCTGAAGGATGAAGCCTGTGAGGAGGGTAAAAGAATAGCGCTCTCAGGAATTGATTCTCGCCTTGAGGAGGCTACTGAGGCTGGTAGGGAGGAAATCAAGTGTATGTTTGATCCGCTCATAGCCGAATATAATGCTCGAGTTCTCATGCATTGCGACTTATCATTTCTTGGCGAGGGTTATCTCGAATCTTTGGCCAAAGCATGGGACACTTTAATCAAAGTCAAAAAGGTTGAGTTGGGAATGGAAGAGATTGACGAAGACGCTTTAGTGAAGGAATTTCTTCGGGGGAATGAGCCTTTGGACTTGTCCGCGACGAAGGCTCTTTACAGCAGAGACTTCCCCTTATCAAAAGGAAAAGATGCCATTGCTGGTCCATCCAGAACTGAGTCTCCGGTTCCACCCCCTACTTAGCCGTCTAGTCGCCTATCACTTGACCCCTTCGAGCAACATATTGGCTATGACCCAAAGGACCCTAGAATTAATATTCACGTTCTATCTCCTATTCCAAAAGGCGAAACTCCCCGAAAGTTGAGAGTCAACCAGAGACTGGTACACAACTTTTCCTCCAAAGTTCAAAGGGTTCTCGTTTTCAACGAGTGATAAATGTATTCTAACATTTGTTTTTTATGAATTCGTGTAGGCCATCCTGATCCCGAACCTACTCCAAGGAGCGATGTCACCACAGAGAGGGAAGAAAAAATGGGAGGGGCTACTCAAACCAAAGAGGCTCCTGGACTTGGCGCTCAAGTGATCGAGGCGCTCAATGAAGACAAGTCTGAAAACCCTTCTCCTTCAGAAGAACATTATGAAGTTGAAATTACAGGCGCCTCCAAACATACTTCGAAGCTGAGCATAAAGGAACAGATCCTCGAAGAGGGGAAAAAGAAAACCAAAATTAAGACTGAGCCTCAAGTGGTTGAACTCGATGACCCACTGAACAGGCCTTTAAAAGTTATCCTTCCAGGTGGGACCAGGTCGTTAGAAGTTCCTCCTCCTTCCTCTGACACCCCTTCTCTAATGAGCAAAATGTCTAAGAAAAAACGCATGGGGGAGGAGTCTTCAGAGAAACTGAAGAAGGAGAAGAAGTCGAAGAAGTAGCTATCATGCTTCGTTTAACGTGAATAAGCCCGGATCATGTAATTATTTCTATTTATTTTCGTAGTCGATGTTAATAGACTTTTAACTCCGAGTTCAAGAAGAATTGTAGTGGAACTCTGTTTTGGGATAAGTGAATAAATTTTTTGTTTTTCTGATGATGTTCAATGATTAGCTTCACCATTTGTCTTGTGTTTGAAATCCAAAGTTACACGGGTCAGGCAAGCACTTGCTCACTTCCACGCGACTCGGAGTCTTCTGAATTGCTTCAATTTTAGTCCGCTCTGGGGACTCAGAGTACTCTAGTCCGCACTCTGGGGACTTAGAGATTTTTTCAACTCGTTTATACTCTAGTCTGCACTCTGGAGACTCAGAGTACTCTAGTCCGCACTCCGAGGACTTAGAGATTTTTTCAAGTCGTTTATACTCTAGTCCGCACTTTGGGGACTCAGAGTACTCTAGTCCACACTCCGAGGACTTAGAGATTTTTTCAAGTCGTATATACTCTAGTCCGCACTCTAGGGACTCAGAGTACTCTAGTCCGCACTCCGGGGACTTAGAGATTTTTTCAAGTCGTTTATACTCTAGTCCGCACTCTGGGGACTCGGAGTACTCTAGTTCGCACTCCGGGGACTTAGAGATTTTTTCAAGTCGTTTATACTCTAGTCCACACTCCGGGGACTTAGAGATTTTTTCAAGTCGTTTATACTCTAGTCCACACTCTAGGGACTCAGAGTACTCTAGTCCGCACTCCAGGGACTTAGAGATTTTTTCAAGTCGTTTATACTCTAGTCCGCACTTTGGGGACTCAGAGTACTCTAGTCCGCACTCCGGTGACTTAGAGATTTTTTCAAGTCATTTATACTCTAGTCCGCACTATGGGGACTCAGAGTACTCTAGTCCGCACTCCGGGGACTTAGAGATTTTTTCAAGTCGTTTATACTCTAGTCCGCACTTTGGGGACTCAGAGTACTCTAGTCCAAACTCCGGGGACTTAAAGATTTTTTCAAGTCGTTTATACTCTAGTCCGCACTATGGGAACTTAGAGTACTCTAGTCCGCATCCAGGGACTTGGAGATTTTTTCAAGTCGGTGTGTGTGTTCATACGCCAGGCAGATTAATGTAACTTAATTTTTTGTTACGGAATTGCAGCATACGGAAACATCAATAGTTAACGAAAAAGATGGCTTCGAGCCTTTATTGATTATAATAAATGGGAGCAAACTGGAATGTCTTGTTACATGCCAAAAACTAAAAACAATAAAATGAACATACATTGGAAATAATTGCAACTACAATGCAAAAGAAAATAAACTAGGTGTAATAACGACGCAAATGCTCGCTATTCCATGTGCGAGGAAGTGCCACACCATCTACGGTCGCTAGCTTGAAAGTTCCTTCTCGAAGCCTCCGTTCAATGACATACGGACCTTCCCATGTGGGATTCAGATATGATGGGGTCGGAAAAACTCGCTTTAAAACGAGATCACCCACGTTGAAAATTCTCGGTCGAACTTTTTCATTATAATATCGAGCAACTCGGTGCCTATGTGCAGCTGCTCTTAAATCAACATCTTCACGTTTTTCGTCAACAAAGTCCAGTGATTCCAATACTAGGTTCTAATTTGTTTTGGGATCATAATAAGTTACCCGATAAGAAGGAACTTCAAGTTCCACGGGTATCATAGCTTCAGCCCTGTATGCCAAGGTGAATGGAGTATGGCCAGTCGCGGACTTGTAGGTGGTTCTGTAAGCCCAGAGCGCTGTCGGAAGCTCACCCACCCACTTGCGTCTAGCCTTTTCCAATCGTTTCTTTAATATAGACTTGATTATTTTATTTACGGCTTCCACTTGTCCATTCGTTTTAGGGTGAGCGATCGCCGAAAACCTTTTCTCAATGTGGTATTTTTGGCAAAATTCTTCGAACTCTCTACTTTCAAATTGAGTTCCATTATCCGTGATGATAGTTCGTGGGAGGCCAAAATGACATATGATGTTTCGTACAACAAATTAATCACTTTTTTGGTGGTGATCGTGGCTAGAGGCTCTGCTTCTGCCCACTTAGTAAAGTAATCGACTGCAACAATTGCATATTTTGCACCACCTTTGGAAATTGGTAAGGAACCGATTATATCAATCCCCCAAATTGCAAATGGCCAAGGACTAACCATTTGTGTGAGTTCCGCTGGCAGAGCTCTCGGGATTTTCGCAAACTTTGGACATTTGTCACATTTTCTTACGTAGTCTGCATCATCCTGATTTACAGTGGGCCAATAGTATCCATAGCGGAGGATCTTTTTTGCCAGTGTCTGCCCCCCAGTATGGTCGCTACATTCGCCCTCATGAACCTCTTTCAAGACCCGTTTAATCTCGTCATGGGCGATGTAACGAAGTAATGGAATCGAGAACCCTTTTCGATACATTATTCCGCCCTGCAACAGATATCTTGAGGCTTTGCGAATGACTTGTCTTATTTTGTTCTTATTTTCAGGCAAAGCTCCGTGTAACAGGTACTGCTTGAATGGGGTTATCCATGACTCCTTTTCAATTTCTGCTTCTAGCAGAAAGTCTATTTCCATCTTGTTTATACTTGGAAATTGCAAAACTTCAACAGGAACCAAGCCCATCTGTTGTGCATCGCCAGTACTTGCGAATTTTGCTAATGAATCGGCTTCTCTGTTTTGCTCACGCGAGACATGCGAAATATCGTAATATTCAAGGTCTGCCAAAAGTTCTTGAACCTGAGCGAGGTACGGAGCAAGCCTCGGCCCCTTTACTTGATAATCTCTTCGTACTTGGTACACCACCAACTGAGAGTCACTAAAAATTTCAACCATTTTTATTCCTAGCTCCCGGACAAGTTTTAAGCCAGCGAGCAATGCTTCATACTCTGCTTCGTTATTCATAGCTGGGAAATCAAGCTTCAAAGCATAACAAATAGATCAGTTTTTAGGGGTTACTAGAATGATTCCAGCTCCAGAGCAACGATCGTTGGATGCCCCATCGGTGTATAGTTTCCATCGAATAGTGGGTATAACATCATCTCCGTCCGGTTCGTCGGATGCGATAAATTCCACGATGAAGTCTGCTAGCGCTTGCCCTTGTATGGCCCTTCATGGCAGGTAGGTGATATCGAATTGACTCAACTCAATATTCCATTTCAGTAACCTTCCTGAGGTCTTTGGATGTTGGAGCACCTATCGCAAAGGTTGATCGGTGTAAATACTGATCGGATGTGCTTGAAAGTATGGACGAAGCTTGCGTGATGCAATCACCAAGAAATAGGCTAGCTTCTCAATTTTAGGATAATTTCTTTCTGCCCCCGTTAAACGTTTACCGACATAGTACATCGTCTTTTGAACTCGGTCCTCCTCGCGAACCAAAGCCGTACTTAAGGCATGTTGAGATACAACCAAGTATACATATAACACTTCATGGTCTATAGGCTTCGACAGCACCGGGGGTCTTTCCAAATGTCTTACCAGAGCTCGGAATGCATCCTCGCAGTTGGGCATCCATTCAAAATTTCTCTTCCCTTTCTTTATTACATCGAAGAAAGGAATGCACTTGTCGGTCGCTCTGGATATGAATCGACTCAGCACGACCACTTTTCCGTTCAGGCTTTGCACTTGCTTTATAGTTCTGGGCACTTAAATGTCTCGAATAGCCTGAATCTTTTCTGGGTTAGCTTTAATTCCTCCTACATTGACAATAAAACCCAAAAACTTTCCCGATGCGACACCAAAGGAACACTTCAGTGGGTTAATATTCATTCCATAACACCTGAGTATATCGAACATTTCCGCCAAGTCTCGAATGTGGTCGTTTGACTATCGTGATTTCATAAGCATGCCATCCACATAGACTTTCATTATTCTACCGATTTGGTCTTTAAACATCCGATTCACCAAGCGCTGATAAGTTGCTCCTGCGTTCTTCAGCCCAAAAGGCATCACTACATAGCAATACAGTCCGACATCCGTGATAAAGCTAGTGTGCTCCTGATCCGGAATGTGCATTGGAATTTGATGATATCCCAAGTACGCATCCATAAATGACAATAAATCATGCCCGACAGTTGAATCGACCAGCTGGTCAATTCTGGGTAAAGGGAAACTATCCTTAGGGCAAGCCTTGTTCAAGTCTGAGTAATCAACACAGGTCCTTCATTTCCCATTCGCTTTTCTCACTAGCACGGGGTTGGATACCCATTCAGGGTAGAGGGCGTCGCAGACGAACCCATTGGCTTTGAGTTTGTCCACCTCCTCTCTGAGAGCGGCGGACCTCTCCGGGTCCATCCTCCTCATTTTTTGCTTTATTGGCACGTATTTTGGGTCTATGTTCAACATATGACTCGCAATGGCGGGAGAATTCCCGCACATATCAGAATGTGTCCAAGCGAAAACATTCAGATTTTCTTGGAGGAAATCATTAAGATCCTCGATCATCGAGGGGTCAAGTTGCGATCCAATCTTAAGTACTCGCGATGGATCATCATGGCTGACTGGAATGTCAATTGTCAATTCAGCCGGTGCTTCTTTTGCCTCCTTGGGTTTCTCATCGTCATCTCTCGGATCTATGTCTCTATAGATCCGATCATGTTGCCCGAGCCAAGGCTCGGGCATTACTTGTCAATCTTTAGTGGCTCGGATGCGGACGGAGTTGTACACAACCTTTCCTTTCTCTCTTCGCTGGGCCTCTCTCAGCTCAGCCACATAACACGCACGACCAGTCGCCTGATCGCCATGCACAACACCATCTCCTTTATCGGTCGGAAACTTCAAGGTTAAGCACCATGGGGCCAAAGCTGCCCTAAACTCTGCCAAGGCTGGTCGACCCAAAAACACATTATACGAAGAATCGACATCAAAACAACGAACGGCAGGATCCTCACTCTCCACCTTCCCCAAGTTCAACTGGCAATTCAACAAAGCCCACCGCATCGGTAGCCGCACCATTAAAGCCATGAATACGGGCTTTAGATGGTTTTAGGTCCTTTGTCTCCATCTTCATCTGATCATATGCCTTTTTGAAGATGATGTTAACAGAACTTCCACAGTCAATCAGTATTCTTCTCACAAATGCTGGTCCGATAGTGGCCGATATGACCATCGGGTCAATGGTAGATGCCTCCACCTGATCGACATCTCTACTTCTAAACACTATATCATCCGTCATCATCCATCATCATTCGTTGTTGTTTACCTAGGGTACTATCTTCCGTGTTTGAACAACATTCGAAATCTGCATGCTTTAGGAAACTAGCATAACGTTCCATCTCTTGCCAACTCTTGTCTGTCGTGTGAGGCCCTCCGACTATCGTGTTTATGATTAGTCTTCCTACGGTCCGAGATGGTTCCTCAGGATGGCGTGGAGCTTGCCCACGACCGGGGTCTGATGCTCCTTGTCCACCCTCCGGCGGATTCTTGACAGATTCTTGCAACTTCTATTATCGAATCAGCTTTTCTATAGCATCGTGGAGGTGCCTACACTCCTCGGTATTGTGCCCATAAGTTTCATGGAAGCGGCAATACTTCCCAGTCCGGTTTTGCTCCTCGGTGGACTCTTTTGGTCGTGGCTTTCGATATTGGAAAGTATTACAAGTCGACATGTAAATATTCTCCAAAGATGCGTTCAGAGGAGTTTATTCGTTGTGAGTTGGGATCCTTGGTTTCCACTTTCCAGCCTCCCTTTTCTTTCCGGTATTTCCCCCACCAGATCCTTTAGATTGTTCAGGCTTGTTTTTGACGTTGACTTGTACTTTTCCAAAGTTGTCACCGGATTGTTTTACAGCAATGTTGCTTTGCACTGTCTCCTTGCCAAGTACGGGTGCATTGTCTCACCTCGTCCACCTAGCTTCTTCCCTTCTTATAAATTGGTGTGCCTAAAAATGTTCCAATGTAGTCGGAGGCTTTCTCGCCAGCCAATCTCTAAACTCTGAATCCAGATTTACTCCTCGCATCACAGCCATTAAAATAGCATGGTCGTTGGGGTTACTAACTTCAGTTGCGGCAACGTGGAATCTTTGTAAATACTCTTTTAACGACTCCCCTAGAGCCTGAATCACACTGGACAAGGACATCACATCCTTGGGACGGGTGGCATGAACCCTGAACTGTTCCACAAATTTTGTCGCTAACTCATCAAAGTTGGAGATAGTCCGTGGAGGAAGTCGGGTGAACCACATGGTAGCGATTCCAGATAAAGTTATTGGGAAGCATCTACACTTACTTGTGTCGTTTGCTCTAGCTAAGTCCATCATCCATTCATATCTCATCACATGCTGTCGGGGATCAGTCTTTCCTTCATAGGCTGGAATAGCCGGCAGGTTAAACTCCCTAGGGTACTCGGCATGCAAGATAGCATCTGTGAACGGAGTATGACTCCTAGATATCCCCCAATCATCATTTGATAAGCCTTGATTCTCTCTCATCAGCTGTTTGACCATAGTTGATAGGTCTGGGGTTTGTATGGAAGATGGCAGGTTGGTGTCTGTCCTGCGAGACCGTTCTGGTCGGTGTCTCCTCTGTTGGCGATCTACCAAGTGTGTATCCTGGGGACCAGCATCATTAGGACCTTGGTGCCGGCTATCCAGCTTCCACTCATACTCTAGATCCTATGTTTCCCGTTCCAGCTTGAGTGTGATTTCCTTGGTGTAAGTGAGGGGCCATTGCTCCAGGTAGGGAACCCGTAGCATCCCTGGTTGATCAATCAGCAGCACCTGCTTGCGTTGTTTCTGTTCTACGACGTCTACGCCTGGGAGGTTCATCAGACGAAGAAGAGCTATCGGATGAGGAGTAAGGAGCGGGGCTTCCTCCAGCATTCTGATGCTGTTGTTGAGTAAGCTGAGTCATAAGGTTGGCGTTAGCTTGGATCTGTTCGCCAAGTTGTTTCCTACTTTCCATGAGTTCTCTCATCAGCTCGTCGAACTCTGTCCCAATGACAGCTTCCATTTGGTTTTGGGCGGTGACAGTCCCTACGCCTAGATTAACCTGTTGATTGTTGGGTCCTACTTGTTGGACACTAGTAGTCTCGTTGACATCTGTGTTGTGGGAGGCTGATCTAGTACGTGGTCTTCCCATTGTAGAGTTATTGGCAGAAACTCTGAGTAGAATCAACGGACTTCCTGTGAATGACTTGGATCTCCTTCGGGGGATTTCTTCAATCCAGTAGCTACAAAGTAGATCCTAATAACCCGAGTTCAGCTCTCAATGAAAGCACCAAAATGTTAGCACCAAAATTGGTCACTAACACCCAAAGAGAGATTTGTGCAGAGAGATTAATGAAGATAGAAAATTGAAATAGAGGAATGTATGCAAAATTAACTGCTGAAACTAGAACACCAGATTTATAGTGGTTCGGCGTAACTGCCTACGTCCACTTTGAGTTTAATCTTTGTTGCTTTTTCAAATAATTGAATACAGATACAATCCGTACACCAACAACTTGAATACAAGTTCTAATTGAAAAGGAATGAGTCTTGAAAATGGCAGAGTCTCCCCAGTGTTCTCCAAAAAAGGTCCCTTTTCACTGCATCCCTGCCCCTCTATTTATAGGCAAAGATAGGCTGGACTTCCCTCACGGGCCCAGGAACAAGGTATCTTGGCCCACAGTAGGGGACTTCTGTGCACCGAGCCAGGCATGCCGAACAAGTCATGCCCAGCGAGAAATGCCGATAGAGAATTGTCTGGTCGATCATCAAGTGACTCGAAGTAAACCCTCAGGAGAACCGAAGCAAGTAGTGAGTTGACTCGAAGCAAAGTCATGCCGATCGCCTTTACTCTATCATGGGCTTGACAACTTATTAACACCTCCAGTATGCACCGAGCCAGGCATGCCGCACTATCATGACCGGGCGTAGTTGCTGTGTGAGGTATGCCGAGCGATATATGCCGAACGACGACACCCTCCTCAAGGTTGAGTGTTGATCCTCTCTTTAAAGCCGAACGACATCCAAGCTGATGCAAAATGTCTAGGCCTAACCACAGGCCTATGCCGAACGACATCCAGGCCGAACCACACGCCTATGCCGAACGACATCCAGGCCGAACCACACGCCTATGCCGAACGGCATCCAGGCTGAGCCACACGTCTATGCCGAACCACATGCCTATGCCGAATAGCATCCAGGCTGAACCACACGCCTATGCCGAACGACATCCAGGCTGAGCCACACGTCTATGCCGAATGGCATCCAAGCCGAGTGAAGTTTATATGCTGAAAGATGTGCTTGCTTGACGAGCCTCTCGTAACCGGGCCAAACAGCCGGGTAACAAACCCATAACAATTTTCCTTAATCTATAAGATCGTTCGGGTATGTATCATTTCATGCCATAGTGACAACAGGGATACAAACATCCAATAATCCAAAATGTCAACCAATAAACATCCATCACAATCAACATCCATCACAATCAACATCCAAATCAGCCAATAAATCATAACAATTAACTGGTTATCATTATCGGGTATTAACTATCAATTTAATTTCAATATTAATTTACATGGCAATTTAATTCAATAAAATTCAATTTCAATTAAAATGTCAAACTAAACTACCAAACAATAATGAATAAATTTCTTATCACATCTTACACTTAATTCAACTAACATAAGAAAATTAGAATTTGTGAGTGGGTTAAATTACTCACCTTTGATTTTTAGTCGATTGAAAATCCAAATAAAATCCAAAAATCCAACAGCTCAGAATGCAGCCAAACTAGTTTTATGTCGTCCGGAATTTCGATACGATCGTAATGGAAGAAACCGCGTCCAAATCCAAGTTCGTATGCAAAAGTTATACGAGTTAGAAGTATTGAAATTGAAATTTAAATTAAATTAAATAGAGCTTGAAAATTTGTAAATTCAATTACCTTGCAAACCCTAGCACTCACGCACATGACTCTCGCGTTCGAACCACCTCAGCTCTAACAGCCGTCACCATATAGCCTCCAACCGCCGTGCCAACGTCCACCCATGCTCCGATCAGATAACACTATTGCTTTGCACACCCCTAGCCGTGCCCCCCTTTGACTTGCGACCACCTGAGGTGCCTCCAAAGGCCGCCGCGGCCGCTGCTCTTTGCCATCTATTTTAGCAAATCTAAGCATCAATAGCATGAATTAACCGTATAGATGAACTCCACTCGACCTCCTCTACCAGATGCAACTTCCCGATCGTCGATCGGATGAAGATCCACCGTCGATCGCGAAACCCTAGAAACGGACGGTTGAGAAAGATCACCAATTTCTAGCCAAACCGTGATTCAATTGCAAAAAATAATTGCAGATGTAGATTGTGTTCATCGAGAGCTTTCCGGCAGTATATAATTCGATATGGTTTGATGAGTTTAAATTTTTGATTTGATTTTGAATTTGGGAATTAGGGTTTTGATTGGAATTGAAATTAGGGTTTCTGCCACCGGGAAGGATAAAGAAGCAGATGAGAAGTATGTACTGAAATAAAATGAAAGGCTGCTAGGGTTAGAGAAAAAAAATCTATTTATATAGACAGATGGATAAGAATGAATGGACATATCGAATTGGGTCGAAACGATAACGACCCGAAAAGCCCGTTTCGTTCTCGAAACGAAAGTAGGTCATCCCATATATCGAAATATAAGTTTTCAATATTTTTAAACTCAATGGAACTAGTTTCAAACCCTAATTCCATTGAATACAAAAGTTAGCTTTTAAAATTAGATTATTTTAATTAAATTCATTTAATCGATTTCTACGCGTTTCGAGCTCGCACGATCAAACGATAAGTCCGATTGCCACGAAACTTGAAATCCTACAATAATTCACTGTTACGGATCCGATGAAACCGGTTTCGTCGAAATCCGAGACAGTGACCAAAATGACTATTTTTGCATGTCAATTAAATAAATTATTACTAAATTGATTTAATCACTTTCAAATTCAATTTTAAAAATTAACAATTTTATCATTCTTGATTACATAGAAATTTATATTCTTTAAAATACAATTTTCCATATTAAATCCAAGATTTAAATATTACATTAATTTCAGCGTCTAATTACAACTATAATAAAATCCCGGTTAATTATATTTTAATTTCAATTAATTTCTTTTATTTCAATTTACACTCTTATTATTGAATCAACTATTACCATATAAATATAATTATCATTAGTTTACATTTTATTGCATTCATATTCTACAGTTATCATCTTAACTCATATTAACTGCAATATCTAATTACATTAAATTCCATTAATTACCTATTTAATTCCTTATTTACAATTATAACCAAATTAACTTTGCAATTATTACAATTGATTGAAATTACATTAAAATAGTTGTCAATAACATTCAAACAATAAAATAAAATTATATTCTAATTATTTTTCTCATTAATAAATCATAAAATTTAATTTCTCCCTATATTAAATTCTAAAATCTTATTATATTTAATAGTTTTAATTACCAAAATTTACGGGTCGTTACATTGTTGCTCGATAAAAAGCCGAAAATCCAAAAAGCGGGTTTCAGTCACATTTTCAGTTTTCCATCGAACGACCTATTTATGTAAACAAAATTCAAAAATGAATTTTCTACCATCAGTTATTAATTAAAACAGGGTTATTTAATTATTAAAATCCTTAATTGAATATTTAAAATAAATTAAATATTCACAAATCAAAGCGATAAAATTTCGAATCGTTACATTTTTCCATAATTAATTAGAATCTTCCTTCACTAATTAATTCATATAAAAGATAAAACTAGTAGGAAAAATCCAAAAATTTCACCGTAATTCTATTTTATCATTTTCTACCTTTTGTAAAAATTGTGGATCAAAATAATTAATTCTTTTAATTTTAATAATTAGTCTTCGAATTTTAACCCTTTTCTCACTTAGAAAATTCAGAAGATATTCATATAAATTCCAAAATTTATAAATTTTAAAAATCATCTTCAAAATAATAATTTGAACATCATATCAAAATTTTAGATCGTTTAAAAGATTAAAATCTCAGTTTTTCATATTAAAACCTTTAGGAAAATTCCTAAAAATTAGATAATTAATAACCAACCATCCAAAAACCCATACCCATGATTATCCATTGCGAATGCAAGATATAAACATCCAAAATTTTGGAATTACCTCAAAACCAATTTTAAAACGCATAAAAACATGAGATGGATTCATATTATTCACTTTAACCCTGTTGAAATGTTGAGATTTGCTTTAGCTTCTTTTTCCCTTAGCTTTCTTCTTCTTTTCTTCTTGAATTCCTAATGGTGGTCTTATCTACTTGGCTTTTGTTTATTTTTTTTTAGGGAATGGAATAGAATTGAATGAGGGAGATGGGAGAATGATACACTATTTTCTTTTCCTCTTTTATCCTTCCTTACTCATGTTTACTGATATTTCTTATTAACACATTCTCTTAATTTTGATGTTTAAAGGCCAAGCTAATTAATTTATTTGCTTGGAAAATTCCACATTACTTAACTTCACATTTAGTTATCCCATAATTAAATATTTAAATTATATGCTAATATATAAAAATTAGTAGCGTTTCATAATCCATACATACATCCCATACAATTATATCGACTAATCAACCAATTCACACCATTAAGCAATTCTTATAAATCCTAACATTCAATTCAAATGCATCTTACTTGAGTAATTAATCGAACATTCATATTATTTATTTGTTTATTTACTTGTATCTTCTTCATATCATTTTATTAAAGTCTCAAACTCATTTTATAAATAACTTACTTGCCAATCGATCATATTGTCACTTAATTCTCGTATTAAAGTTAACTTTAGCTATCAATAAGGCCTCAAAATGTTATATAGCTCATATGTATAATTTCTCTATATATACATACATATATCAAACCGTTTCTTATGGTCTAAAGTTAATAGATCACGTTATAACAATATTCGGGATTTTATAATCTTAACCAAACCTATAAAATAATAAAATATTTCTTTTATAATTTTTAGCTTTTCAAATCACCTTTATAGAAATTCACTAATTAGTTTATTATTCGTTTACACTATAAATAACCAATATTCGGGCAAGATAAATTTCGAAGTCATTTTAAGCTAAGTTTAACCTGCATAAATAATCATTTTAGCCTCACATCTTATTTTAAAGGTCATACTTCTAGCTTCTAATTAGTAATAAAATATGCAATAATATTTCTATCACTAATATAATTACAAAATAGAGGTTAATTAATTTATAACCATGTTATAAATTACTATCAAATTCATCTAACTTTATTTAATAAGAATAGAACACAACACACACACACATACATATATACGAGGTTTTAACCAATTATCCCGAATATCAGTAATAAAATATATAATGATATTTATTTTGTTAATATAACTACAAATTAGAGTTTAATTAATTTATAACCGTGTTATAAATTAAAATCAACTCCATCTAACTTCATTCAATACGAATATAACATAATATCTATATATGCAAGATCTCAATCAGTTATCTTGAATTCTACTCAAACCAATCCAATCAAACTTGAGAATAATTATATATATATATATAATTTTACCTCTACCAGGTAATATTTTTCAATATATACTTATAAAATTATAGGAATTTATACTGAAATATGAATTCAATGTTGTAATTCCGCTCAACTGAGCTGTAATTTCTTAAGTTTTCAGATCCAGCCCAAGCCTATACCATGTCATAGATAATCTCACTATGAGTGCAACGGTGAAGACAACTCTCAATTGGACCTTGTATGTAAGAGATATGAATTAAATATGAAACAAGATAATTGATTTTATTAACTAACTTTAATTAATAATTAATTACCTTCCTAATTCATCTTCTCCCTCTCCCCTAATACACTTGCACAAATGTGCATAGCAGGACCCATACACATGCATGACTCAATCCATGAATTCTCCTTCCCTATTCCATGAATCGTCACACCGACAGTTCCAATGCATCGCACTACACGTGCTCTTCACGATGGACCCCAACACATCAAGCTCGGCCTTACATAAGAAAATTAGATTGCTGCTCCTCTTCATTGCCTCAATATGCAACGATTCTCATTTGATGACAGGAATTCAAGTGGATTGTATGGAAATATGCACTTCGAGAAGAGAAACTCAACGGTGATCATCGTTTTATCCAACTCACCCTCAATAGTCATCCATGCCAAACCCTATTCGATGGCATCCAAAAGTGAGCATCCCTAAGCATTGTCGCACCTACCATCGCCTACATAATATGAAGCCCTCCCCTTCCCAAGTTCAACGGATCTTATCTCGTCGTTTAACACGGTCCTTAACTCTCTCTACCGAAGCAAACTCGATAACCACAACTTAGACCCGTTAAAACTAAATTGAGAAGAAAGAAAAGTGCATCGGTGAAAAATCAGGGAGTATAGGATATGTATATATAATAAAAAATATTTTTTTAATTTAATTTCTCTAACAAATCACCACATGCTTTGAGCTTGTACGATCATGCAGCACATCAGTTAGCCACAAAACTCGTTGGTACATGTCACCTCATTCTGGTCCCAATGATATAAATTTCGTTGCCATCCGAGACAATACTTCAAAATGATAATTTCATGCATTTGTAAGTTGTTTTGGATATAGGATTGCCCAATTACAAAAATTCTTCAACCGTACATCTTATAATGAAGTCCTCATCCTCATCCCAAAAACACATTCCGTCAGTCGAGATCCCATTGGACCCAACTATACACGTATTTTTATAAAATACATCCAATAATACATAAATCGTAAAAATTCCATGACTCCAAATATAGCGATATTTATACTCATTGTAATTATCAATGACGATTTTGACTGAATGGAAGTGGTCTCAAGTCCTTATTCGACTGTATGCGAAAAATCAGATTTTGGACCTTCAATTAATTAACGATTCAATATTTAAAATAATTATTTAAATATACAGTCTTTAAAATGCAGGTTATCACATATCTAAAGCATCACATGCTATTTTATGTATATGGAGACATATTTATGTTGCCCTAATTCAAATTAATAAGATAGATTCTATGCATTAATATAATTCTTGATTTCAAATCTTTCTCTAATAGAAGGTTAATTCATTAAAGTTAATTCTATATTTCAAATTATATAAATTTACCAAATATAATATATGTGTGTGTGTGTGTGTGTATGTATGCAAACTATTATATATCTTTTATTATGTATATTTTAATTCAAAACGCCGGACAATGAAGGCACATGTAAAGGGGAAATGGTTCTGTTGCGGTGTAAATCCCAACACTTATATTAAACATGTACAATTTTTATCAATTGCCCTTCCACAATATACACTAGAGTATATTTGGATATACTCACACTTTATATTGTTACAAATTACTTAGTAATAACATTTAATAAATCAATCAATTTAATTAAAGAGAGAGAAATGAAAGGTTTCTCTCTAATTAAAGCAAAATCTTCTCTCAATTAATTGCATAAGTTTAAGAGAGAGAAACGAAAGGTTTCCTTTTCTAAATTAACTTTAACCAATAAATGCACATATTGGTGTATTTGATAGACTCTTACATTTAAGTTTAAATCAAATTTTTTTAACATATTATATAAAATAAAGATTTTATTTCAAATATTTTAGATTGAATCTAAAATACATTTAGGCTTCATGGGTTCAACTAAGATCAAAATGATTTTTTTTAAATCGTCCATTTAACCCGCTTCTGACTGGCATGGTTCCAACACTTAGACTCATTCTTTTCAAAGATTTAGAATCATATATTAAGATGTAGACTAAATTCATGAGATCTAGGATTATATGCGTATCGAGCATAGAGAGGCTTGTATCATATGAACGAGCTATTGGCTGGAAGGTTCTTAATGATGATGATTGTTGTATTATTTTGTAAACACTTGTATGCAAGAAAAGTAAAGTGTTGTATGAAGTAACAAGTATATATTTTATCCAACTATACCAATTTTTTGCACACTTGGTTTCATGTAATTAACAATGCCACAAAAATGATTAACACGTTGCTCATTAATGATGTATCCTGTGTAAGATAAAGCACCGTTATCCGGACCATAAGCAATCCATTTTAACATGTCATCATGATCTTTAGAACTAATAGGTATCTATAAAAAATAATTTCATTTAATAATAATATTCATAATAAAGTTTTAAATCAATCAGTAACATTTCAAAATTCAAATGACCTTTATTTTAATCCAATTGGAGAACATAGCTATATGATTTTTTGAGAGTAATGTCACATTTCTTTCCATGTGGATGTCTGAATTTTGTAACTCCTCCAAATTCAAACTGATATATAACAAGAGAAGCTAAGTTATACTTAAAATTACAAACAATGAAAGAAATATGTAGTATGCACTTACTCTAAAAATGGTTCCATCATAGCTGTATTCACTAGCACAGCCAAATGAGCAATTTCTTTCTCATTATAAGACAACGTGATTGCCTTGCATGTTGAGATTGGATGTTCTTCAAGTATTACATTGCTTTAGTAATCTTCATTTCGAACTTCTTTCTCCTTCGGTTTTCACAAACATTTACCAAAAAATCTCATGTGCTATTCTGCAAGTTAAGATTCTATAATACACCCCTCGAGACGAGCATGATCCCTTATGTAATCCTTTAGTGTCTTCATGTACCTTTCAAAATGGTACATCCAATGAAAATGGACTGGTCCACACAATCGTGCATCTCTTGCAAGATGAATTGTCAAATGCAACATTATATCAAAAAAAGGTGGGAAGTATCTTTCAATTTCGCACAAAGTTATAGTAATTTCATCATCTAGTTGTTGCAGCATCTCTCTATCGATAATATGCTGACTTAATTTATTAAAGGATGAGCATAAATGAGTTATTGTTTTCCTTGGCTTCTTTAGAAGCGATCCTCTTATCAAAACAAGTATTAATTGTTGCATTATTCATGAAACTTCAAACCACTAATTTTGCAATCCTCCAACGATGTGCAACTTTTAAAATTTGAGCAATAACCATCAGATCCTCTAAAATCATATGACCTTTGCAAAATAATTTTTTTCAACATTTGTTAAAGAATATGGAGTCGGTGGAGGATATGTCTTGTTCCTACGACATTGTACATAAAGACTATGTCGAATTTCCTAATCCTCCAAATCCTTTCTAGATTTTACTTCATATTTTGATTTCTTATTATGCAACATTATCCCCAGTAAATTTTCACCAACATTTTTCTTGACATGCATTACATCTAAATTATAACATAATGGAAGTTCCTATAAAAATCAATAATGGAATATTTTAGTTGTATAATTTCATAATGTTAGTTTAGGAATAAAATAGAACATGTGCAAAGCCATCCAATATGGCAATTAAAAAAGGTGGACTTCTTTCCACCTTGATAGCTCCATTCTCATAGGATCTTTGTCCTCCTCAATTTCAATTTTCTTGTTATGCTTAATTTTTTTATTTCCTATTTTATTTTGGTCATTCTTGGTTTTTCCATTTTTAATGGTCCTTTTTGGTTATTCTTTCCATTTCCAAAATTATTTGAAATTTCTTTTAAAATGAGAGAAATTTTTCTTCTAGTTAGAATCCTAGGACTACACGCTTCCTCCACTTTGTTACCAAAGAAGGCCTTTTGTTTTCTTAAGGGATTTGATGGGGATAAAAATCTTCTATGACCCATATAGACAGTCTTCCTACTTTGATTTAACCATCGATGATGAGTGTTGACACCGCATAATGGACCATCTTTTTTTCCTTTTACCCAATATCCAGTATGACTACAATATGCCGAAAAGTCATTTATTGTCCAAACCAAAATTGCTTTCATATTAAAGGTTGATCGACTATAGGCATCATGAGCTTCAACTCCGTCATTCCACAAATGATGCAAATCTTCTACTAATGGCACACAACATAAATCAATGTCATTTGTTGATTGCTTCAGACCAGAAATCAATAGTGTTAACATAATATTATCCTTCTTCATGCACAAAATAGACGAAAGATTATGTGTCACCAGCATTACTAGCCCACAACTATATTTGGAACTCAACATTGAAAATGGATTGAAACCATCCTTTGCAATGCCAAGTCTGAGATTGTGTGGATCTGCTGAAAATGATTTCCATTTCTCATCTACCACGTTCCATGTTATATAATATATAGGAAGATACATTTTTCCATCAGTTCTTTTGTCATTGAAATGCCACCGTAAATCCTCTATCATCATTTTAGATTTAAACATTCTTCTACACCTCGGAATTATTGGAAAATAACTCAACACTTTAATTGGAATGCCATGCATAATCAATTTTGTCCATTGATTTATCTTCCACCTTGAAAATCCACGATCTGAAAATTTATTCAAAACTTTATATTCATTCCTGAAAGGACAACAACCATTCTTATATGCATGAATCTCATCAAAAACCATATCAAGTATTTTGAGGAATTTCTTTAAATCATATAACGACTTGGGAAGCACGTTATTCTTTGGCAACAACAACTGCTGCACATTTTGAAGCTTATCAAAACCATTATCGGACATCCAGTCTCACATTTAGGATTATATGAGGCAAAGATAGCAAATAACTTTGCTTGATCTGTGCAACCTGTATACAGTTGCATCTCTGCATCTTCCAAATTTTTATGTAATCCCTCTCGTCTCTGTGCATCATCTTCACATTTTATGATCCTCAAAGAAAGTATGATTAATAAAGTCTTCGTTTTCATAGATAATGGCTTTAAGTAAATCATATACATCACCCAACTTTGTTTTCTTGTTTTTATTTATTTACTCATCGTGATCATGCCACTCACTGTTCATGTACTTAAGAACCATTCCTCATATAATAAAATGCTTGAAAATAATTTCTCCATGAAGACGAGTAAGATTTCTACAATCTAAACAAGGAAATAAATTTTTCCATAGTTTCTAGATTTCTCTTTGCATCATCACAAGACTCCAAGCTCCTTGCTCATACTCTTTAGTTGTTTTATGATTAAAAGTAAAGGAATAATAAATTTAGATATTAAAATATGTAAATTCAACATTACATTTAAGAACCGTACAATTACCTGTTTAGATGTACACAGTCTTTATCCATTATCTCTGCTATGCAAGTAGAAAAAACTCTAAAAGTCAAAGTAACTACTAATTATCAAGTATAAGAAAGAATCCATTCGATTTTAGCATCTAGAGATGATATTAGCTCTATAGGGAGTTGCAAATCCCTATAGAAACAAAATGATTTTAATATAATTATACAAAATTGTAATCTATATAACCACTGTTGGAGATGGTCTCAGAATAATAAGATGTTAAATAATGGCATATCATTCTAACATTAATTATGTTGGATTCTAACTCCTTTAGGTCAATGATCCAAAATGCTAGTGCTATACTAGTTTCATTAGCCATTATTTTAATTGGTTGAACCAAGCAAGAAAATAAATAAACATTTATGAGAGCCAACCAAACTCCCTAAAATGAAAATTGAAAAATTCGAACATATGACATCCTCGTATATTATTATAATTTATATATACATTAAGGAAAAATAGTATATGTTGAATTTTAGCATTAATTGAATGATAATTACATCTTGACTAGTACTTTATCACTATATTAATATTTATATTGGTTTAAACTTTGATAATGCACTCCCGATCTTAATATTTTAACTAATGGGAAATAACTGATCTTTAGTTCAAATCATGTAACCACTGTAATGTAGCACTGTTTTAAGCGCATTTTCATTTGAGTTACATATTTGTTGGCTGATACATATAGGAGACTGAAAAGTAGTGAATATGTATAAAGTTATCTCTTACTTAATTATGCTTTTTGTGTACTTTTTAGTTGATATCCATGTTTCTTTGATGTGCTATGCTTCCTCAACTCACTAAAAGAATTTTTTGTAGAATGTTATGCAATCGGAGTAGTTTATCATTACATAACCAACCTTCCATATCAAACTATTTTTTGCACTACTTTTATATTGACTCTTTTATTCACCATTTTTTTCCAGTAATAAGATGCATCTAGATCATTCACAAAATCATTACAATAACTGAGATGTTATAAGGAACATGAGAATATCAAAAATGGGAAAAGATATTTTCAACTGTAGAGAATTCAACCATACGTTGTACTTCATTTTATATTTGGTCATGGTCATGGAAGTAGAAAAAAGTAATCTCAAATTAAGTGATCTTTTTAAATAAATACATTTTAGTCATAAAAATATCTGAATAAGGATGGCACCTAGTAGGCAAGCGATTAAGTTGTGGCAAGAAATCATCATCAAAATCTTCTCAATAAACTTCAAGGTTGTTTGAAACCTTCAGTACGGCCTCAAACTTGCATTCGTAAATATTGAGTTCCTGTCTGTATTGTAAGTAATGCAATTTTAATTTGCTAGAGATGACAATAGTTTTGTTAAATTATCAACTAAAATATATAAGTCCTATATCATAATTAACAGAGGTAGAAATATTTTACTAAGGGTGAATAAAAGGAAACATATATTACTGAGCGAAATCCATAGTTAGCATATGAAGCATCAAAAGGTGAATAAAAAAATTCAATGCCAAAACCCAAAATCAATCCCAAACATAAGAGTTTATTGGTCACTGAAAATCTGAAATGGAAGGATGAAATATCCAATATTCAGAATGAGATCAAAAAGCAAAAAGGAAAAAAGAATGAATCTATCAAAGATGATCAAATTAGGCTACTAAGAAGCAATAATAAAAACAAGAATCATTAGTATCGAAATTAGTTGGAATGTCAGGGTTTACACACCCTTAAGAGGCAACTTAATGTGAAAAGACATTTAATAAAGCATAGGCCTACTTGTGTAAGTTTGTTAGAAAATAAGTTAAAGAATGTAGAGATTCATAAACTATAGAGATTTTTAAATAATAATTGGGAAACTGTTGACAACGCTTGAGTTTGCTCAAAATGCAAAATATTATGCTTAATAGATGATGATGTTTGGAAACATAAAGTTAAACAACTCAGTAAGTAGCACATCTCAATAAATCTAGTAAGCATAAGACGAGTGTCTATCAGGTTCACATCCATTTATGCATATAATACTGAAAGTGAAAGATCACGTTTGTCGAAGCTATTTTAAAATGAATCTAAGCATGATAATATGCGTACCTTGGTTAATCATAGGGGATTTTAATTACATTAGAACAATTGAAGAAAAATGTGGTGGCAATCCAGTTCCTTTCTCAAAATTATAAGAAATTAGTAGGTTCATGTTATCAACAGGGGTGAAAGAATTAACAGTTAAAGGTTATGAATATGCTTGGTGGTTAGGGCCTGCTAAAAACATCATGACCAAAATAGATAGAACCTTTTATAATGTTCAATGCCTACATATGTTTCTACAAAGTAATGCAGTTTATTTACCAAGTTCTAGCAGTGACCATCCCCTATTATGTTACAACTTCAACATGAAGCACACATACCAAGGACTAGGCTGTTTAAATTCATGAACCATTGACTATTGCATCAGGATTACAATGAGCTAGTAGAACCATGCTTTAGAAATGTAAACTGGAGCTACATTCCACTGTTCAACATATTTTATACACTAAAGGCAATAAAGCAAAAACTAAAGGAAAGAAATCTCAATAAAAATGATACAAAAAACAGGTTGAGCATCTTAGAACCAAATGTGCAGAAATGCAAAGAAACTTGGAAATTAATTATAATAAAGACAATGCCCAACTGCTTACATTTAGCAAAGCAAACTAAATTAAGCAATGAAGCAGAAAGTTACAGATTTACAACAGAAGGAAAAATGTGATTGGTTAACTCAAATGAATGATGTAGTGGAGTTCTTTTATGCTAAGATGTCGAGCAAGAAAAACGTAAACACATTTGGAAATTTAATTAACATGAATGGCAATGTTATAAAAAAATTGAGGATTTCAGTGAAAAAGCTATCAACCATTTCAGAAAATTATTCAATACAGAACCTGTCAGGAAAGAATTGCCAAACACCATGTTGAATATTGGCAATACTATATGGAGGATTGAAGAGGTTGAGAATAACTTTATAATGGTGAAAGCATCGCGCGAATCGGAGCACAAATGCTCAAGTTATCATAGATTGAAGAAGGTTGAAGCACATGAATCCCCAGCATCTGACAATAGGTTTACCGTAAGTTGAGAATTGTGCCAGACGTCTGACAGGTTTCACTAGACGTTTTGCAATAGGTTTTTTGCATCCTGAGAATTGTGCCAGACGTCTGGGAGGTCTTGCTAGACATCTGGCAATAGGTTTTCTACGTCCTAAGAATTGTGCCATATGCCTGACCCACTGCAGATTGACTTTTTTGGCCCAGGTTAAGTGTGCTTATTTGTGAGGGTTTCAAAGGGTAAATCGGGTATTTTCCAAGGAAAGGGGATTCACTACATAAGCTATCTTCAGAATTCAAAGAGGGATCACTTCAAGGGTTTTGATCAAGGTTTATCCTCCGTCAAATAGGGTTTACCAAAAACCTAGTTTTCTTCAATTATATTCTCCAAAAATCTATTCTCTAAGAATATTGATCATTGTAATCAATCTCTTGTACTCTTCTCATTGGTATTAATAAAAGCTCTCCTCAAAGAGGATGTACAATAACAAGACATTAGTGGAACCACTATAAATCTCGTGTATGATTTAGTTTTTCATTATTCCTTATTTTATTACTTGTTTGGTGATTGTGAATGGTTTTGCTTGGATTGAATTGAGATTTGGATTGAGATATTGTGATCGGTTGTTTTTACACATCTAACATTGATCTCGTCTTTCCGATGTGCTTTGGGGTTAAGTTTGAGTGGTCTCAAGTTTAGAATTCTGTTATAACATTTTGTATTAGAGCATTGGTGTTGGTAGGTGGTTATGAAATGCCGAAATTAGATAATACCTCGGGTAGTCCCTCAATAGTTGGTCCAAGTAGTGTGGCGCTGTATGTACATGGTTCTTATGTGGCTTCAGGTTCGCATTTGGTTATAGACAAGTGGAATGACAATAATGATTTCAAAAAGTGACAATGGAAGATGAAAGCGGTTCTTAGGCGAAATCATGTGCATCGGGTAGTATTTGATACACATTTGTTGCCGGTGGACATCTCGAATGTTGAGAGAGAGGAAATAGAAGAGTGGGCATTCACTACACTTCAACTTGCTATGAGAGAGAATGTGATCTCTGAATTAGTAGTGAGACAACTGCTAAGGGTATTTGGGACAAGTTGGATGAGTTTATATGAAGAAGTCACTAACTAATCGTTCGATCTTATTGCGAAGGTTCTTTAACTATGATGAAGGAGGGTACTTTGCTAAAGGCGCACTTGAATGCCTTTGATGATTTGCTAATCAAGATGAAGGCGGTAGATCTGAATATCGAGGAAGAGAAAAAGGGGGTGATGTTATTGTGTTCGTTGCTAGACCGTTATATGAGTTTCTCAAATAGTCTGATCGATAGACGGGATACATAGACTCTTGATGGTATCAAAATGGGT
Organism: Allium fistulosum; assembly: GCA_030737815.1. Classification (NCBI taxonomy): domain Eukaryota; kingdom Viridiplantae; phylum Streptophyta; class Magnoliopsida; order Asparagales; family Amaryllidaceae; genus Allium; species Allium fistulosum. The sequence continues at coordinate 587,725,021 of CM060907.1, read as the reverse complement.
CTTCTTAGTAAGGAGTTGCATGATCAAATGAAGGAGTTGAGTGCTGAAAGTAGTGGTGCTAGTAGTGGTCATGGTTCATTTATGGAGAAGGATAGAAAGGTGAAGAATGAGAATCGTGGGTGTTCTAGATCAAGGAAGCCCGGATGAAGAGGAAAGTTGAGGGAAAGAAATAGCAAGTGCTTTATTTGTAAGGAACCCAATCATCAAAAGAATGAGTGTCCAAACAAAGAGAAAGCGAAGAAGAAAGTAGCATCTTCATCTATAGCGGTGGAGAGTGGAGTTGGTAATGGAGACGTAGATGTTTTGATGGCGGTAGCATCGGATGTTTTGGGTAGCAAATGGGTGCTCGATTCGAGGGCAACTGGATTCTTTAGGTTGTAAGATCATTACTAAGAGTGATAGCTTGCGGTTTTTGGATGGTGCGCTTGCAGTGATAAAGGGTTCTAGGACTCGTGATGTTTATTTGCTTCATGGTGTGACTATTGAAGGTGAAACTTGTGTGGGTGTTGGTAGTTCTCGTGGCTTGGATGCAACTAGGTTGTGACATTTGAGGTTAGGTCATGTCTCGGAGAGGAGGTTGGATGTTCTTCAAAAGAGGGAGATGATTGATGGAGAGAGTTTCAACAAGCTTGAGCTTTGCGAGGAATGTGTCATGGGAAAGCAAACTAAAGTGTCATTCGGTGAAAGAAAACATGATTCAAGGGAGGTTCATGGGTATGTTCACATAGATGTTTGGGGACCAGCACTGGTAGCTTCTTTGGGAGGAGCTCACTGTTAAATTTCTTTCATTGATGAATTTTCTCATAAGGTATGGATGTATGTAATGAATGCCAAGTTGGAGCATTTGTAAAGTTCAAAGTTTGGAAGGCTCTTATTGAGAATGTGAGTGGTAAGTCTTTGAACGTTCTAAGGTCCGACACTGGCGGAGAGTATGTTTCTAGAGAATTCTTGGAGTTTTGCAAGCATCATGGTATTCAGAGGCATTTTACTACACCGGGAGATCTACAATCAAATGGAGTTGCGGAGAGGATGAATTGTACTCTACTTGAGAAAGCTTGATTATTAAGATTGACACCGACTAAGGAATTTTGGGCCGAAGCGTTGTGAACCGTGGTGCATATTATTAATCGAATTTTATGCTCGACTATTGTTAACAAATTTCTGGAGAAAGTGTGGAAGGGAAAGAGCATTGACTTGAGTTATCTTCATATATTTGGTAGTCTGGTTTACGTATATGATCCGGGGAATGATAAGCTCTAGCCTAGAGCTTTCAAAGGGGACTTGCTTGGTTATACGGATGGAGTGAAAGGCTATTAGATATGGAATCCGAAAACGAAGAAGGTTGTGAATTCTCGTCATGTTACTTTTGATGAGTCGGCTTTGTTCAAGGAGAATGAGAGCTCATTGGATGTTCCAGATTTGGTTCACGGTGAATCAAAGGAGAAGGAAGTTATTCCCACCTTTCGTCCAAGGAGTAGAGCAGTTGAAGATGCTTGCAAGGAGGAAGCGGTTGAAGTTACATCACATAGTTCACATGGTTCCTCTCATAGTGTTGGTGATATATATGATTCTAGAGAGGATTCGATTCAAGGTGGAGCCGAAAGGAGTTTGGGTTATGGTATTGCTACTCGAGTGGGTCATCGTGCTATAAGGCCACCTGATAGATATGGTGATTGGAACTATCTTGGCTTTTGTGATAATTTGGACTATGCACCTTTTGTAGTCCAAGATGAGCCGACGGACCTTGATGACATCATGGAGTCAAGTGATAGCTCAAAGTGGATTTGTGCCATGGAGGAAGAGATGAAACCATTGTTGAAGAATCAAACTTGGGATTTGGTTCCACTTCCTAAAGGAAACCGTCCTATTGGGTGCAAATGGATATACAAGGTGAAAGACAATGGGAGATACAAAGCTAGATTAGTGGCCAAGGGGTTTGCACAAAGGAAAGGAAGGAGTATGATGAGATATTCGCACCGGTTGTGCATCATACTTCAATCCAGATATTACTTGCTATAGTTTCTATTCATGACTTGGACTTGAAGCAACTTGATGTGAAAACCGCCTTCTTGCATGGTGAGTTGGATAAAGACATCTACATGGAGAAATCAGAAGGTTTTGTTAAAGATGGTAAGTCAAAATTAGTTTGCAATTTAAAGAAATCACTATATGTTTTAAAGCAATAACCTTGACAATGGTACAAGAGATATGCTTACTTTATGCTTGAAAATGGTTTTGCTAGAAGCATCAAAGATGCTTGTGCATATTTCAAGAAGTTGGAAAATGGTTGTTGAGGTATTTACTCTTGTACATGGACGACATGCTCATTACTTCTAAGGATATAAATGAAATCAACAAGTTAAAATTGAGTTTAAAATCGAAATTCGAAATGAAGGATCTTGGAGAGGCAAAGAGGATATTAGACATGGAAATAGAAAGGGATCCAAAGAAATTTGAGTTTAGAATTGACTCAAAAAGAGTACATTGAGAAAGTGCTTTGCCGGTTTAGCATGGAGAATGCAAAGGCATCAAATACACCTTTACCTTTGCATATGAAGCTTTCGAGTAAGGGATCACCAACTTGGAGAAAGACAAGGTTTATATAGCAAGGGTGCCATATGCAAGTGCGGTTAGAAGTTTAATGCATGCCATGGTGTTTACGAGGCCTGATATTGCAAATGCCGTTGGGATGGTTAGTCGATATATGGATAATCCAGGAAAATCGCATTGGGAAGTCGTGAAGGCTATTTTGAGATACCTTAGAGGTACATCATCTCATGGTCTTGTTTTTGGCGGTGTTGAGGGGATGAATTGCAAGCTGGTTGGTTATTATGATTCGGACTATGCTGATGACAGGGATCAGCTGAAATCAACTTCCGGATATGTCTTCACACTTGGTGGTATGACCTTAAGTTGGAGATCAAGATTGCAAACCGTACTTGCTTTTTATCCACTATGGAGGCGAAGTTTATAGCCATGGTGGAGGCGGCAAAGGAGGCACTTTATTTGAGGCAATTGTTATGTGACTTGGGATTTGAACACGATAGTATCAATATTCAGAGTGTTATTCACTTGCTGGAGAATTTGGCGTTTAACTCATGGACTAAGCATCTTGAAGTGAGAGAGTCATTTTTGGTAGCCACGGATGAAGGTAAGCAAATATATCTTCGAAAAGTGCACATAAAGGATAACGCAGCAGATATGTTAAGGCATTGCCGGTTGGGAAGTTCGAGCATTACTCGAACTTGATTCACTTTTTAAAGTGCTAGATGCCATGGGGTGGCATGGTTGAGGGAGGAGTTTAGTGATGGATAATGAAGAGTATCGGTGAGAGATTGTGGTTCTATCTTCTTGCGGTAAGTACTTGTTTGCACTCCTAAGTACTTTAGTCTTTTGGTAATATGGTTTTGGATTTAGGTACTTTCAACACTTCGTTAGTGAGCAGTGGCTTTTCCGAAGCTCATTTGATGTAATGTAATGGGCGGTGGCTTTGCCGATGCTCATTGTGAAAGTATTCAAGCTTGTTTGGTAGAAGGTATAAGTGGTGATAGTTTGGTACTATTGCTTCTTGAATGGAGATGGATATAGTGTCGAGGTGGAATGTTGAATTTTGGCAACACTGTATGAAGAATTGAAGAGGTTGAGAATAGTTTGATAACGATGAAAATAGCATGCGAATCAGAGCATGGATGCTTAAGTTATTGCAGATTGAAGCTGGATGAAGCATAGGAAGTCAGATGTCTGACAAAAGGTTTACTGTAACCTAAGAATTGTGTCAGACGTCCGGGAGGTCATGCCAGATGTCTGGCAACAGGTTTTTTGTATTTTGAGAATCGTGCCAGAGTTCTGGGAGGTCTTGCCAAACGTCTGGTAACAGGTTTTCTACATCCTGAGAATTGTGCCAAACGTTTGACCCACTGTAGATTCACTTTTTTGACCCAGGTAAAGTGTGCTTCTTTGTGAGGGCTTCAAGGGGCAAATCAGGCATTTGCCAAGGAAAGGGGATTCACTATATAAGCTATTTTCAGAATTCAAAGATGAATCACGCCAAGGGTTTTGATCAAGGTTTATACTCCATCAAATAGGGTTTATCAAAAATCTAGTTTTCTTCAATTCTATTCTCCATAAATATATTATCTAAGAATATCGATCGTTGTAATCATTCTCCCGTACTCTTCTCATTGGTATTAATAAAGGCTCCCCTCAAAGTGGATGTACACTAACAAGACGTTAGTGGAACCACTATAAATCTCGTGTGTGATTTAGTTTTTCATTATTCCTTGTTTTATTACTTTTTTGTTGATTGTGATTGGTTTTACTTGGATTGGACTAAGATTTGGACTGAGATATTGTGATCGGTTATTTTTACACATCTAGCATCGATCTCGTCTTTCCGATGTGCTTTGGGTTTGAATTTGAGTGGTCTCGAGTTTAGAACTCTGTCATAACACATCACTTGTAAAATGACAATTTCTGAATTTGGTCAAAATCATCTTAATAGTGGTTTTGATATGGATGAGGTAAACAAGGTTATTTTTAGTGTCAAAATAGTACAACTCCATGTTCGGATGGATTTAATGCTGCATTTTTTAAATTTCATTAGGAGAAGCTCAAATTTAACTTGTTAGAAACCATTCAAATTGTTTTTTACTTAAGGAAAATTCTTAAAGAAATTAATCATACATTAGTTTTTTTAATACCAAAAGTCAAAAAACTAGTCTATATTTTAAGTTCCAAGCCAATTTCCTGCTGCAGTTTCATTTACAAAATAACATCCAAAGTGTTATGTAATAGATTAAAGCCTGTTATTGAGAATTTAATCTTAGAAAATCAATGTGCTTATGTGACAAACAGAGATACCAGTGAGGGAAATTTGATAGATCAGGAAATTCTCAAAGGTTTCAATTACAAAGAAAGTGATAAATTGTGCACTAAAATTGATTTAAGTAAAGCATATGATACCTTAAGAAGAGATTTTTTGGTACATATAATAAGATCTTTTAATTTTTCCAAAAAGTGGCCGCGAATAGTTGAAGAACTAATCCCCACGCCAATTTTTTATGTAAAAATTCTGGGTAACTCTTACGGTGATTTTAGTAGCACAAGTAGGATTAGACAAGGAGATCCTTTATCTTTCCATCTTTTCACAATGGAAATGGAATATTTCACTAAGTTAAAGGACAAATTAATAATAGTTGGAGAAATCCGTTCATTAATGCATACAAACATCAAAATTATCCATTTAATATATGCAGATGATGTTTTAATCTTCCTTAAAGTTGAAAAAATGTAGCCAAAACCATCAAAGACTTATTCAAAACTCTTTATGAGGTGACAAGTCTAAAAATAAACTCGGATAAATCAAGAATTTTTTCAATAAAGGACACAATCCAAAATCAGATATTTGTAATATCCTGGGAACAGAGGAAAAAACATTACCAATTACATATTTAGGATTGCCTTTGTCACTAATTTATATCAATAAGGTTTGCTGTGAAGCACTGATTTACGAAATCAAGCAAAAAATTGAAGATTGGGAAACAAGATTGCTAAGTCTACCTGGAAGGATTGAACTAATCAAATCTCTAAATTATCCCATAATCTTATTTTGGATGCAAAATTTTAAACTGCCAACTAATGTCATTAGTAAAATAACTCAAGTTTGTTTTAATTTTCTTTGGAAAGGAAAACTTAAAAAAATTCCTTGATAAATGGTATGTTCAACCAAAAAAGATGGGAGTTTGGGACTAAAAGACCATACTGAAAGTAATGATGTAATTGGTATAAAACTTATATGGAGATGATGGATGGGCAAAGTTTGTGGGCAAAATGGATGCAATAGAAATACATTAAAAATGCCTTATTTTGGGACATTGAAATTAGAACTCAATAATTAGGTACATGGAAACACTTGCTACTTTTAAGAAATAAGGCATTGCAATGCATGGAAAAAAGAACTGTAGATGGAAAAACAATTTAATCCGCGGCTACAAGGAGGCAGACTTATTAACAAATTAGGTGCACGTAGTTTAGATATAATAAATGGTGAAGTTCTTCTTGTCAGTTGATCTATCGTTGAAACTGATAGTTGGAAAGTGGACAGACTTAGCTATTTAAGACAGTTTAATCAAGAAATTGAAAACACTGCTTTTCTTAATGATAAAATTGAAGTCTATTGGCATTTTTTGCAACACAAAATCAGGGCAATATTCTTTCAAAACTACTTGGAATGAAATTAGAAAGAAATACATGCATGTTAATTAGCACAAAATTGTTTAGGACAAATGCAACTGTCCAAAAATGGCACTTTGCTTATACAAAACAATAATGAAATAACTACCAACGATGGAAAAACTATAGCAAAGAGGCATAACCATTCGTACTTATTATAGTTTCTGTAACAGTTATGAAGAGGTAACGATCCAAAATTTCAGTCATTTGAATTTGAAATATTTAATTGATTTTAAATAATTAAAAATATTAGATTTCAAATATAATGGTTATTTGAATATTTGGAATTGTTTAAATAATTAAATCTTGAATTTGATGTGAATAAAAATGATTTTGAAAGCTGATTTAAATTCTATTTAAATAAGAATGAAGATAGTAAACTTTTAAATTTGAATAAAAGTGATTAAACATATTTTAATAATAATCATTTTAACAAACATGTAAAAATGGCCTTCCGGGACACTGTCTCGGATTTCAATGAAACCAATGCCATTGGATCTGTTACAGTAAACTATTGTATGATAACGAATTTCATGGCGATAGGACCCATCGTTTGGTCGTGCGAGCTCGAAATGTGTAGAATTAATTTAAAGGAATATAAATTAATATAATTTGATTTTGAAAGTTAACTTTTGTATATGATGGAATTGGGTCCCGATACTAGTTCCATTGTGTTTGAAATACGGGTATTACATATAAAATGTTAGATTGCACGCCTTGTTTGGAGTTCGAAAATATAAGGGATGAATAATGCTTGGAAAATTTTCTATAAAAGGGCCTCAACATCGTTCATTTTGCAAAACCCTAAAACGAATAACGCGACCGTGAATTTTAAACATCCACCATCTAACTGCCGACATTTTACGTGATGGTCGGAGCCGTTTTAGGCCTCGACTCCAACTAGAGAAGTGTTCGCGTGGGCAAGGTGAGTTCGTCTATGGTGATCGATTATTGAACGACGAAGCAAGGCGGTGGGAAATCGAGTTCGACATTGTTTAATATGCTAGTATATGATTTTCGTTTGATGATAATAAACATATATATATTCATTTAAATGTATTTGTTAATGTACTATTTTATTTCTCACATAATTAAATAAATATTTGCTGAATAAAAGAAATAACACAGAATTTAAATTCAAACAGATATTTTATTCAAACAAATATTTATTACAATTTTGAATAGTACAAATTTGAGCTCTCACTATATATGCACAATTTCAATTACAATACAAATTCGATTACATCACAATTTATCATTTACATTAGCACCTCACTATATATCACTAATTAACTCGTATTTAATCTTCAACTCTATTCCAGATTGTTTCCAGCATCTGAGTTATCTGCAAAATAAACACTGACGCGGTAAATTGAAAAAGAAATATTTTTGCAGTGTAAAATAAAATTTATTTTTAAAATATTATTTGCCTCGGTTATTTGGGTTGTTCATCATCCTATTTATTTTGAATTCATCATACACGAACAACTTGTGACATGCATAGTGTATCACTGTACATGCCACAAGGCCGTGCACACCAATGTACACTTGATAAAATTACAGGGACGGGCGAGCACAAGGTCAAACCCAATCAAAAGCCGGGTTCAACTCAAGTGAAATACAAATAAAGTCATGATATTAGCACAAGGCCAAACCCAAGCTATAAGCTGGATTCAACACAGGTGCAATCCAAATGTACACATGAAAGCTATGATCAAAGACAACAAGTGAAACAAGTTTAGCTACCACATAACAGCAATGTAGTTCACACATGTATATATAGTGAATGCAACCAGAGAACTTGAAGTTCAGTGGAGTCATGAAACAACTTCAAAACCAAGTTTAAAGCAGACTACAAGAATAACACATCTTACAAGACAACTCAACACAATGCATATGTTAGCAGTGATGTACACATGAAACCAACAACAAAGAATGCACCAGTTCAATATAACCAAGACCAGAGGTGACATCAATATACATGTCGACCAGGCAGCAAACAAGAACAAAACTGCAAACAAGTCTTGAAATCAGACTCAAGAAAATCACAACCAGAGGCTAGACGGTCCAACCAACCTGAACACACATATATATATATATATGTATATGTATTTATATATACATGTGTAGTGAAAGCCAGTGATCAAGCAACAGAGCAACTAGCACAAGTATATACACAGTGCAAACTCAAGGAAATACAAAATGTACAAAATCAGTGCAACAGTTGTGAACAGCACAAAAACGAGGCATGTACAAGACAGCAACTCACCACATAATGAAGCATTGTTAGATTTCAAACCAAAAACAGTAGCCTCAACAGTAAAAGATCATAGTAGAGACAACCAGACTATATACAAGCAAGGCTACCACTTCAAGTATAAATGCACATCAACACTACAACAGATCACAAAACAATGTACACAGACTATACACATGAATGCATACAACATACATACAGTTCAAGCCTCAAACATTTAAGCTCAAAGACAGTTTCAAAAAGGATCACAACAATGAAGCAACCAGAATTTAATGATTATATACAAAATGTACACATGACAGTCATGGCACGAATTCACAAACAACAAATGGAAGCAGTTCAATATGCAAGTGAAGCCACAAGCAAACTGCACCAGACCAGTAAAAACATGAAGACTGCAACATGCTTAAATATAAACAGTGCATAAGCAGACTACAAGACCAAGTCTTAAACAACAAATGTAGCGACAATGTACATGAAATCAAGTGCAACATCAACACGACAGTGGACAATGAAGTCAGAAAATCAAGGCATGTTTTAAGTAGCAGTTTCGAACAAGGATAGAGGACTTCAAACTAGCAGTAATAGTATTCAAGCAACAGACACTACATGAACTGGCTCAAAGACCAGATACAGTAAACATTGTGAAGCCGTGAAGCTATAAGGAAAAATTTCCAAATGACCGAAGTCAGATGATATCAAAAATCAAGTCCACTTTTAACATAAATGTCGAAGTCAATTTTTTTCTCACAGTAGATAATATAAGGAACACGAATTAAACAAGTCAAGATAAATCAACATCGTCAGAGAATTCAAAGCCGTGATGACCAAGGAATCGAGCAAGTTCAAAATCAAAGCCGTGATGATCAAGTAAACACAAAATATATGAATTTGAACAAGTCAGAAACATCACAAGCATCCAAACAAAAATCAGTGGCCAAGGACAAATTTAATAAAATATATACGAATGAAATTATAGGAATTTGAATCCTATATAAACCATTAATATCATCGGCCTAAAATGATATTCGAGTTCAAGCAATATCACAGAGCATATCATCAATTAGTAACTCGAATCAACTCGAGTACAATATAAATCGAAAAGGGAACAAACATACCAATTCAATTCAAAGCATCATTAGGTCTCGACTTTGCAGTCGCAAGCAATCACTGATAGAAGAAAGCATTCGAAGCATCAACAATCATTCAACTAAGCGGCGACTTTATCACGAAGCCCTAATTTTCTTAAAGAGGAACGAACGAAAAAGGAAGCATCCATTTTTTCACAAGGAAAGAAATACGGGCCAAAGGAATATACAAGAAGAAATAAAAGAAAAAGAGAGACAAGTTCATTTCTTAAGCCTTAACTTTGGGCCGGCTTCTTTAAATTAGCATTTGGGATTTAAATTATTTAAATTAGGGTTTTTATTGATTTTAGTTGTTTTTATTTTGTAATTTCTTTTTAACTTGTGTAATTGTCTAGTCGTGTGACTAGGGACGAACTACAGTGGTGTAGTTCGAGAATTCACAACTCAGTGGATGAGTTGTGGCAGGGTTTTGAGTGTAGAGTTAGGTTAGTCGATAGCGGGTGTCGCGAGTTTACGTGTGTAAGCGTCTGACTACTTTATTTCTAGTAGAAACCTTGGGGGCAGAACGTAGACAGGGTTTTGCCGAAGCTAGGTAAATCTGTGTTGTTTTATTTCTTCTTTTTATATTCTGCTATTATCTGTGCTGCTATTATTCTGCTATGATCAGTGCTGCAATTATTTTATATACTTTCGCATTAAATTATTATAATTGATAATATCACCCTATTCACCCCCCATCTAGGGTGAAATCAATCTTACAAGTGGTATCAAAGCTAGGAATAAAAGTCAATTTTTGTTTTAAAATTTTGATTTTTCAAAAACCAATTTTTTTTAAAAAAAAATTGAATTTTTAATGGCTTCTCTTGATAATGCTTTTGCTGAGGGTCGGTCCAGTATTATTCCTCCTTTTTTTGATGGAACAGATTTTTTAAATTGGAAATTAAAAATGGAATTTTATTTAAAATCTGTTAATTTTAAATGTTGGGATATTATTGAAAATGGGTGTGATATATTAGACGAGAAAAATACTTCGATTAATGCTCTTGCTATGCATATACTATATTCTCATATTAATCAAGATAATTTTAACTTTATTTCTCATTGTGAAAATGCATAGGAAATCTGGAATACTTTTGATGCAATATATGGTGCAAAAGTCAACAATGATGAGAAATTCTGCACAATCGACTCAGTAAAAGAAACGTGCTTAACAGGATTGGCAAAAGACAGCAATGATGAAGATTCAATAGCCGATGAGATAAGTGATTTTCCATTCAATGATTTAGTTCTCTTGTGCCAAAAATTAATTGAAAATAATAAAGCTCTTGAGTTGAAAAATAATAAGTTGGAAAGGGAGCAAGCTAAACTTCATCAGAAAAATAATGATTTGGAAAATGAGCTTAAAAATATTAAGAAAAATAAAAATTCTAATTGCAAAAGGTGTTTGAATCATGAAAAAGAATTTGCTCGTTTTCATGAAAACTTTCAAAAGTTAGAAAACAAAATTTTAATTCGAGAGAAAAACAAAACTGAGTTGATTTGTAAAAATAATATTTTGCAAAAAGAGTTGGATAGCTTTAAGAAGTCAGAAATTTTTAAATGTGCAATTTTTGAAAAGAAATTAAATGAGATCAACGAAAATTTCAAAACCCTTGAAAAAGAAAACGTGATTTTGAGCAAGTCTGAAATTATTCGATTAAATCACGAGTTTGAAAAGGAGATTGAAAAAAATCAAGGATTTTGAAAAAATTGAATTTAAAAAACTCCAACTCTTTAAAACTGAGATGCTTGAAATTGAGAATAAAATTAGAGAGCTTCAAAATGAAAATATGAAATTAAAAATGAATAGTTGTGAAAAGAGAGATAGTACCATTAGTTGTTGTTCGAAGCAAATAAATGAAAATAAACTTTTAAAATCCAAAGTTAACAAAACTTGAGTTGGTTACTCAGAAATTTTTCACTAGAGATAAATCATTTAATACACTCTTAGAAAATCAACTCTTCGAGATCAAAAGGAATGCATTTGGATTTGCAAAAGTATCAAAATATGGACAAACAACTAATAACACTGTTAAAGTGAAAAGTATGAGACCCAAACACATGAAAACAATTCCAATTTGGGTTCCGAAAGGCATGAATACAAAATTCTTCAAAGTCAAACAAATCTAGGTGCTGAAAGGAACATATATAAATACTTTTGGGTCTACTCAACCATATTTTTCAAAATCTTTTACCACTAACAACCATGGACCTATAAAAACAAATAGGTCACAAAAATCTTTTATCGTGTAGGTGTGGTGGTAGGCTAAGGAACAACAATAGTGTTACATGGATTCTGGCTGTTCCAGGCACACAACGGGCGACAAATCAAAGTTCCTTAGCCTAGTACAAAGGTGGCAAAATCACAATGGGCAACAACGAAAAATTATTGTAAAAGTAAAATAGGTAACGGTATATTTATCTTAAACGATTTATTAAATGTGATAATCTGCACCATAATTTGATTTAAATCAGCCAGTTATGTTATAAAGAAATGAATGTTGATTTTGATTCTGACTTATTCAAAATTGTTGACCAATCATCTTTGAACTATTTCATATAGCTTTGTTTGGACTAATGATGGTGTTTTATTGATTAATGATTACTCATGATACAAGTGGATATATTTGTTTATCTTATCTGACACTATGTTCACGGTTTATTTATTTGCACGGCTTCAATTCAATTTCATTTTAAAGCTGTTAAAAATGATTTTAAAATATTTTTGTTGCACACTTCACGGTATGGTCTACTGCATAATAATCTTGAGTCAAAGAAAAATTCAGATGCAGATTACACTGGTAATCTAGATGATAGAAAAATTACTGGTTGAACGTGTTTCATGTAGAAACATTCATTAGTTGCATCACATTTTCAAAGAAAAAATCTGCATATTTTTCACTTGAAATAATTTTCAAATAGCAGACATTTTTCTAAAACCCCTTCCAGAAAATCGTCTTTGTTGACCTTATTTCACATTAGTCATTTGAAAAAATTTGATTTTATAATTATTTTTGGATTTGAACTTAAATGACTACATTAACTAATCTGACTCCCTATTGATTATCAAAAGGATAAATAGTGGTTGAAAAAAAAGTGTTGAGTGTTGATATTAATCATATATTATAACTTGAGACAGTATATTTAGTAAATTTCTTTAGAAATTTAAACAAGATTTATAATAACTTTTGATGGGTAAAAATTTCATGACCATCTCTATTGCTATCATATTTCTAACAACCATCGCTCATCAAAATCTAATATAGAATGCCAATATGTGGTATTTTTAAACGGGAAATCATTCGTTTTTCAATTTATTATATTTTTAGCAATAAAAACATCCAAAGTATTCACTCTCATTTAAAAGTCCTCACGGTTATGCATGGGTGAATTACTTGGAATTTTTAATTATGTCCTTTCATGCTCATTTAAAAGTCCTCACGGTTATGCATGTATGGAACGCATATCAAAATTGATTGATTAAATAAACAAGTTGATTATAATCCCATTTAAAAGTCCTCACGGTTATGCGTAGTTAGAAGATACTTGAAATCATTTTTTAAAAATTTGGAATACTACTAATCTCATTTAAAAGTCCTAACGGTTATGCATGGTTAGTAGATATTCAAATTTCTGATATAAATATACCACAAATAGACACAGCTATATGGTTTTGCATCATCCCTATCATTCTAAAGTGGAATATGCACCTAATAGAGTATTTATGATTTTTGTTTGATTTTTTATTGAAATTTAATATTTATACTCGATTGGGTATTAATATTGTATTAATGTCTATCACTTTATCTCTATTTTTTCTAACACTATTACTCTTTTGCTGATAACAAAAGGGGGATAGAAAAGTTAAGATTTTGGCAAATAAAGGTCAAATATTTTATTTTTCATTTTCTATTTGCATCTAGGTTCATTTGCATATTTTTATTTATTTTTCATGCATATATGAAGGGGGAGCTTTGTGTAGAGAGGGAGCATTCAAATAGGGGGAGCAAATAGAATGATCAAATACATTTAATAAATTCATAATCTTAAATATATGTTTGTTATCATCAAAAGGGGAGATTGTTGAATATGCTAGTATATGATTTTTGTTTGATGATACTAAACATATATATATATATATTCATTTAAATGTATTTGTTAATGTACTATTTTATTTCTCACATAATTAAATAAATATTTGCTGAATAAAAGAAATAACACAGAATTTAAATTCAAACAGATATTTTATTCAAACAAATATTTATTACAATTTTGAATAGTACAAATTTGAGCTCTCACTATATATGCACAATTTCAATTACAATACAAATTCGATTACATCACAATTTATCATTTACATTAGCACCTCACTATATATCACTAATTAACTCGTATTTAATCTTCAACTCTATTCCAGATTGTTTCCAGCATCTGAGTTATCTGCAAAATAAACACTGACGCGGTAAATTGAAAAAGAAATATTTTTGCAGTGTAAAATAAAATGTATTTTTAAAATATTATTTGCCTCGGTTATTTGGGTTGTTCGTCATCCTATTTATTTTGAATTCATCATACACGAACAACTAGTGACATGCACAGTGTATCACTGTACATGCCACAAGGCCGTGCACACCAATGTGCAGTTGATAAAATTACAGGGAGGGGCGAGCACAAGGTCAAACCCAATCAAAAGCCGAGTTCAACTCAAGTGAAATACAAATAAAGTCATGATATTAGCACAAGGTCAAACCCGAGCTATAAGCTGGATTCAACACAGGTGTAATCCAAATGTACACATGAATGCTATGATGAAAGACAACAAGTGAAACAAGTTCATCTACCACATAACAACAATGCAGTTCACACATGTATATATAGCGAATGCAACCAGAGAACTTGAAGTTCAGTGGAGTCATGAAACAACTTCAAAACCAAGTTTAAAGAAGACTACATGAATAACACATCTAACAAGACAACTCAACACAATGCATATGTTAGTAGTGATGTACACATGAAACCAACAACAAAGCATGCACCAGTTCAATATAACCAAGGCCAGAGGTAACATCAATATACATGTCGACCAGGCAACAAACAAGAACAAAACTGCAAACAAGTCTTGAAATCATACTCAAGAAAATCACAACTAGAGGCTAGACAGTCCAACCAACCTGAACATATATATATATATATATATACACACACACAAACATGTGTAGTGAAAGCCAATGATCAAGCAATAAAGCAACTAGCACATGTATATACACAATGCAGACTCAAGGAAATACAAAATGTACAAAATTAGTGCAACAGTTGTGAACAGCACATAAACGAGGCATGTACAAGACAGCAACTCACCACACAATGAAGCATTGTTAGATTTCAAACCAAAAGCAGTAACCTCAACTGTAACAACCCATAAATTTTAACAAATATTTTAATTGAATTTATTTGAAACTTTAATTTTTAAATCATTTAAAAATTGAAATTTTGGAATTTTCCAATGTATTTTTGGATTTTGGTTATAATTTATTTTCCAAATATAATAAAATAATGATTTTCTAGAAATTTTATATTTTGGTCAACTTTGGTCAAACTTTGACTTTCAGTTGAAATTCTTAAATTTGAATTTTAAATTTCCAATCCTTTTCTTTTAAGCTGAATTTGATTCCGATATTCGTTCTGCTTTTCGTTTGGTCAAATTCTGTTTATACTTTTTAAATCTGTTAAATTTCAGCATTTTACACGTAGTTATTTTCAGTATTTTATTGTCTATTTTTCTATGTTATTTTCTACTTTACTTTGGTTTTGGGCTTGACAAATGGGCTGGGAAATATCAAGAGACATAAGTTTCATTTTCTTTTAAATGAATGGATGCCTTTTCCTCTCCTATAGCCGTACAAATCATTTGTTTCCCATCTGCTTTCTCATTTTCATTTCCTAACGAAGCAAATTACAATAAGTAAATTCATGTCTTCCTCTTCTCTTTTCTTTTTCATTCTCTTATGCTATTTCGGCCATCACCATTCCCATCCCCCTTAGCCGACCATCTCCTCCACCACACCATCAACCATGACCGACCTCCACCACTTCAACCTTGTTGCCGTGACTCATGGATCCAAATCCATCACCAAAACAAGATTGAAACCCATAGTCGAACTCCTCTACACCACTTCCTCTTTGCTAGCCTCGGCCACTACCCATTTCCACACCTTCCATTCCATTGGTCGTGACCATTCCCTTGCCATAGCTTTCATTTCAGATGTGCCTTGACCCATAGAACATAGGGCCGAACCCAAAGTGACCATAGGGCCGAACCATGTTAGCATAGGCCGAACCCAAATACACATGACCTTTCACTTGCCTTTGACCTTTTGCCTTCCAAGTGTCTTTTGACAAGCCATCTCTTCACATTCCCATTGCTCAGCCATGCCTTTTACTTGCCTTGGCCGAACATAAATGCTTCGAAACAAATCATGGCCGAGCCATTATGGTGATGATCTAGCCTATGTTGAAAGTGGCTGAGCCCACTTGTGTTTGTCTAGCCCATTTCTTTTGTTTTGTTTAATTCTTTTATGTATAAATCATTTGCTTATTTATGTTTATTTTATTGTTTACAAGATTTGGATTTGGGTGCTACATCTCCTCGAATTTGATTCGTGCTTTGTTGTGATTTTTTGGAGTTTGATTCTGTGTCTTTAATTGTCATCTCTAGCTTTAGAAGGTGAGTTATCACTCTCGACTTCGTACTTATAAAATTGTGAAACAAAGTCATGTGAATGTGTAGTAGTGATATGCCATGTAGATAGTAATTTCATATATGCATGTGATATGATATTATATGATGTTATAACCTGATTATATAACTGATTAATAACCCGATATGACATGCTATGTTTTACTGTTTATTTATATTTCTGTTTCTCACACTACAAGTTCCCTCACTATGGGTTGAAATGATACATACCCGAACAGACTTTAGAATAGGGAAAAGTCGTTATGAGCTGAAATGATAGGCTCGAGCGATTTTTATTTGACTTGGGATTGCGGGTTTGAAATGGTCAAACCCACGATTTTATATTTTGGATTGAAATGATATATATCCGTAATCACTTGACCTAGGTTAGAAAATATTATACAGACCCGTGGTTAATTTTAAATATAAATATTTTCTGAAAATTTTAAGTATTTGGAATTTAAAAATATATGAAATTTTAACTTAAAATTAAATTTAAATGATTTAAATAAATTTTATAGTGATTTCTGTAAGTTAAAATTGTATGAGTTAATAAATGATTAAAATGTAAAATTTAAAATGTGATTTGACTTAATAATCGAAAATTTGATTTGAAATGGAATTTTAGGCTTAAATTAGTAATTAAAATATTTTATTTATGAAATGGATATTTTAAAGTAAATAAAGTATCAAGTTATTTGTTAAAAGTAAAATTAAGAAATTTAAATGTAATTTTGACTTAGTGAATGAATAATGGTTTAATTTGGATATTTTATTTATAAAATTTTATTTTATTTAATCATGAGTGAAATGATATCCAAATAAATATTTCTGAAAAGTGAGATATGTTTTATAAGTTAAAAATGGTGAAAAACTGAAATTATAATGTTTCTGAAATGTTATAGTAAATCTTAGATTTGTATTGGCAGCATTTCTGAAATGTTGTGGTTTTAAGGTAGCGTTTTACAAGTGCTACCATTTCTAACAATGTACTGTATTTTCCAAACACCACTATATCTGCAGTAACGTTTTCTGAGTGTGCTGTTTCTTAAAGACAATATTTTGAAATACTACTATATCTACAGTAACGTTTTCTAAGTGCTGCCGTTTCTGAAAAGATAATATTTTCGAAATACTACTATATGTATCATCACATTTTCAAAGTGCTACGAATGCTAAATACAATGTTTTTGGAAATGTTATAATTTAATGAATGAACTTAGAAATGCTACAACTTTGTAAATGAATATTATTTTTGAAAGATATTGACATCGACTTTAAAATGGTTTAAAATGAATATGTTTTGATTTGAAATATAAACCATTTTTAATTTATAACCACGGGTTATAATAACGATTGGTTGGTAAAGAGACCGGGATCAGATATGGACATACTCTCTGTCGATACTAAAAACCACTTTAACAACTGTGTACGCGGTGGAGATTCCAGAATGAAGTAGGATGGTGGCGACGATCCTAAGGTATATTTACGTGGACCTAACTCCCGTGAGTTAGCATAAGGTGGCTAAAACTGGAGCGATTCCGGGCTAATGAGGTAGCTCCTCTTATCGGAGACATTCCATCGTATACCATTCAATTACTTTGTGATTGATTGGGTGCACCCCTTGATTCGGGAGTGTGGCTCGAGTTGGGCAATTGCTGCGGCTTTGCGTTACCAACAATCCGGATGCGTAATTGGTATATCTACCCTGGCATTGCTTAGTTGTGCCGTGTCACCTACCATAGCGTACTTTACTACGAGTTTGTTTTGTACCATACCTATGGAGTGCCCTATGACGACGCCCATTACGGGGGAGATTACGGTACTGTATAGACTATGGGAATATAAAAATGTGTTAAGGTGGAAAATGTAAAGCCTTAACACTACTTTGATAGTTTACTTTACTTTAGACATTATTATAATAGCGTATCTTACTACATAGTAGATAGTTTAACGGATCCTTAAAGGATGGGCGATCCCAAGCATCCTTTAAGTTATTGATGCATTTCTATTACAGTTCACTTGAGTTGATTTACATTTTATAAGTATGTATGTCCTGACTCGAGTGTTTTGTGTTTTGCTTTACGCTCGGGTCAGCCTGAGTATCACAGCTTTGGATTCATCTTCTGGAGCTAGAGATTTGTTGGAGTTTATCTGTCTATCTAATTGTCTATTTCCATTTCAGTTATTTCCTATTCAGCTTTGCTTATGTATTTGTGAACTTATGTATTCAGACTTCTGTAGTATCTGTTTTCAGACTATGGTCTTTTGTATCTGTTTTGAGACTATGTATTGTAGTAGCTTCATGAACTACTATGTATTTTTTTTATTTCCGCTGCGAGTTATTCTGATATTCTGTGTCTATGATTCTATGATTGGTTTTATTTGCTCCAAATTTATTTACGATCTATTGTTTTGAATTATTCAAATCTGACATGTGTGGTTTTATTGTCGATTTGAATGGTACAAAATAGTGGGTCGTTACTTTTGGTATTAGAGCTTTGGTTTTAGGCAAACCTTAGCCTATGGAGCAAAAACTCATTAGAGATAAGGTAGAAATACCCTAGAATGAGTGAAATCAGTCTTAGAATCATTTCTTTGTGAGAGAACGTATTTTTAAGTATAAATGATTTTTCAAATGATTTTTAAAGGATTTTAAAGATTATTTTGGATATAAAATTTTTTTGTTTTAAAATCTCATTTTCTTAACTTCATTCCTTTCGAATCCACCTTGTTTATTTGAATTCTTCAATTAGGATTTCCATTCTAGTTGAATCTTATCTTTGTCTTTCTTTTACCTTTGTCCTAAAATTCATTCTTGATTTTCCAGGATGAATCGTAGGAATGCCAGAGGTAGGGGTCGTGGTATTGCCCCAGTTCCCGAGCCTGTTGCACCCATCAGGTTCACCACTCTCTGTAAGGAATTCACTCAGCTTGGTGGTACCAAGTTTACTGGATCTGAGTGCATCGTTGAGGCTCAGTAGTGGTTGAGGAGTCTAGAGAGGATATTCACTGGTTTGGAGATAACTGAGGCTCAGAAGCATCAGTTGGCAGCTTGGCAGTTGCAAGAGGTAGCCCAAGATTGGTGGGAGTCTGTCATAGCACAGACTGTGGAGGCAGATATTTCTTGGGAGCAGTTTAGGTATCTTCTTGTGTTGTCTTATGTTTTGTTTAGCTTTCTCTCTTTGAAATCTTTCTTAAGCTTATCTATGTTTTTCAGGGAGGCTTTTGTGGCAAAGTGGATGTCCGAAGCCGGGAAGTCCCAACTATACAGGGAGTTTATGGATCTTAAGCAAGGGAGCATGTCATTTTCTGAGTATGAGCAGAAGTTCAATGAACTTTCCAAGTTTGGTCCTGGCCTGATTGATACCTCTCTTAAGAAAAATGAGAAACTTATAGCTGGAGCTCGCCCAGAGTAGTATGATCATCTCATTTCTCATGTTCATGGTACCTTCACGGAGTTGATGGACATGGCCATTAGATATGAGAATCCCACTTCTAAGGAAGCTTCTGTTCCTCGTGCTTCTCCATCTCAGCCTGGTTCTGGCAACTCTAAGAAGAGGAAGCCTAATTTCCATCAGCAGAATTGGCTCAAGAATCCTAGTTTAGGATCTACTCCTCGGAAGCATCCTATCGACCTATCTTCCATCACTTGCTTCAAGTGTGATCAGAGGGGACACTATGCCAATAGTTGCCCTACTTCAGTTGGTGTTGCTGTTCCTCCACCTCAGGATACCAGGAACAACCTCTGTCATGTCTGTCTGCAGTCTGGTCATTTCAAGAATGACTGTCCATTGTATCAGAAGGGCAAGACATCTGGAGTCTTTGCCATGACTTCTTCCACTCCTGCTCCGCCTTCTTCACCTGCTCCTAGTGATGCCCAAGGTACTCTCCAGGGCACCTTTACTTTGTTTGATTTTCCTATTCGTGTTTTATTTGATACTGGAGCTTCACATAGTTTTATTTCTATGGATCTTTGTGATAAGTTTGAGCATCTCCTTTCACCCAAGTTTGCAGCTGTACCTTTATGTGTTACTAATCCTATTGGGGGTCCCACGAACCTTGGTAGGATTTGTAATCAAGTGAAAATTCTCTATTTTAACCATCGTTTTGCTGGTGATTTCTATATTCTTGGTTTTGATGCTTTTGATTTGTTGCTTGGGGGTGATTGGCTGAAGAGGCATGAAGCCGTTATCTCTTATAAAACCCAAACCGTTTCTCTTATTGATGATCGGGGTAATCCTTTGGTGATTCAGTGCCGTATGCCTCAGAATTTTGCTGGTAGTTTTATTTTCTCTTTGGATTCTTCTCTTAGCGATCTTGATTCAACCCCGGTGGTTAAGCTCTATCCCGATGTATTTGGTGAAGTTTCTTCTTTACCTCCTAAGCGGGAAATTGATTTCCGCATCGATCTTATTCCTGGAGCTCGACCTATAGTTCTTCCTCCCAGAAGAATGGCACCCCGCGAGAAGGTTGAGTTGAGGAAGCAAATTGAGGACTTGTTCTCCAAATGTCTGATCAGACCTAGTTATTCCGAATGAGGAGCAGTTGTGGTTTTCGTCACTAAGTCCGATGGTTCTTTGAGGATGTGTGTTGATTATAGGGAGCTGAACAAGCTCACTATGAGGAACATATATCCTATGCCTCGTATCAATGATATGTTCGATCAGCTTTATGGAGCTACTGTTTTCTCTCAGCTTGATCTTGCCACAGGTTTCCACCAGCTCAGAGTTGTTGAGGAAAGTATTCCCAAGGCTGCTTTCCGTACTGAGAATGGTTTCTATGAATGGTTAGTTATGCCTTTTGGTTTGATTAATGCCCCAGCTTTCTTTGTTGATTTGATGAATCGTGTTTTTCGTGATGTTCTTAATAAGTTTGTTCTGGTCTTTGTCGATGATATTCTGGTCTTTTCTAAGACCGAGGAAGAGCATGAATCTCATTTGAGCTTTGTTCCAGGGACTCTTAGGAGTCACCAATTGAAAGCTAAATTCTCTAAATGCCATTTCTGGAAGGATGAAGTCTAATTCCTTGGACATATTGTTTCTGGTAATGGAGTTTGTGTTGATCCAGTCAAGATCGCTGCGATCAATGTAAGTCTACCTTTTCTCATCTTTCTTTTGTAATCTAATTATTCTATCTTTGTCCGTAGTTCTTATTTTTCCCTATTCTATTTCAGGATTGGGAAACTCCTAGGACTGCATCTGATTACCGTAGCTTTCTGAGCCTTGCCGGTTATTATCGGAGATTCATTGAGAATTTTGCTCGGATTGTTGCACCTCTCACTGCTTTGACTGGTAAGAATGCTAAGTTTATATGGAATGATAAGCGTGAAGCTACATTCAATGAGTTAAAGCGCAAACTTACTTCCGCACCAGTTCTTACCGTTCCAAATGGAAATGAGGGATTAACGGTATACACTGATGCTAGTCGTGAAGGTTTGGGAGCTGTTCTGATGCAGGATGGGAAGGTCATTGCTTGTGCCAGTCGTCAGTTGAAGACCCATGAAGCCAATTATGCTGCTCATGATTTAGAATTACTTGCTGTGGTTTTTGCTTTGAAGCTTTGGAGGCATCATCTTTTGGGAACTAAGTTTGAACTTTTTACGGATCATCAGTCTTTGAGGTATATTTTCACCCAGAAGGATTCGAATCAGAGACAAGTTAGGTGGTTATAGTTCCTTGCTTCTTATGACCTCGACATCAACTATACCCCTGGGAAAGATAATGTTGTGGCTTATGCTTTGAGTCGTAAGAAGGCGATGTTGTGTCAGCTTGTTGTTTCTTCTCCTCTTTTGGATCGTATCATGGCTAAGCAGGATGAGTATTGGATGCTTAGGCTTATTAAGGAGAATGTTCGTAGCAGGGTTAGTGGTAGTAGTCTTGATGGTAGTGGATCTCAGATCGATGATAGAGGAATTTTGAGGATTAGTAATCGGATTTGTGTCCCGAATTTTGATGGATTGAGACAGGAGTTACTTCGGGAAAATCATCGATCCAAACTTTCTATTCATCCGAGTGTGACGAAGATGTATCAGGATATGAAGAAGTTGTATTAGTGGAGAGGCATGAAGCGTGATATCTCCATTTTCGTTAGTAGGTGTGCGACTTGTCAGCAAGTCAAGGCCGATCACCAGAAGACCCCTGGTATGTTGCAGCCCCTTGAGGTTCCCAATTGGAAATGGGAACAAGTTTCTATGGATTTTATTGATGGATTACCGAGGACTAGGAGGGGTAATGAGAGTATTTGGGTTACTGTGGATAGATTGACCAAATCAGCTCATTTCATTCCGGTCAAGTCCACCCGTTCTGCTTCCAGTTTAGTTGAGATCTATATGAGGGAGATTGTTCATCTCCATGGTGTTCATGTCAGTATTGTTTGTGATCGTGATCCCATCTTTACCAGTCAGTTTTGGAAAGCTTTTCAAGAATCTTTGGGTACTCATCTGAATCTGAGCACTGCTTAACATCCGTAGACCGACGGCCAAACGGAAAGAGTGAATCAGATTCTAGAGGATCTTCTTCGTGCTTGTGTTCTTGATTATGGAGGATCTTGGGAAGATCGTCTCCATCTTGTCGAATTTACCTATAACAACAGTTATCAGGTATAATCTCAAAATTTTCTATCTTAATCTTATCTTAATCCTTTATCTATCTCATTTCGTCTTTTGTATTCAGGCTAGTATAGCAATGTCTCCGTTTGCTGCTCTTTACGGACGACCTTGCAGATCTCCATCTTGCTTGAATCCGGTAATCGTTTGGTTCTTGGTCCTGATATGATTCTAGAGGCTTCTGAGAGAGTTGAGGAGATTAAGAGGAAGATGAGGAGTGCTCAGGATAGGCAGAAGAAGTACGCTGATAGGCGTAGGAGAAGTTTGGAGTTTTCTGTTGGTGATCTGGTTTCCTTAAGGTCTCTCCCTTAAGGAATGTGATTCGGTTTGGTCATAGAGGGAAGCTTGCTCCTAGGTTCATTAGTCCTTTCCTCATCTTGGAGAGGATTGGTTCTTTAGCTTATCGTCTAGATTTTCCTGAGAAGTTTTCTGGAGTGCAAAATGTATTCCATGTTTCGCATCTTCGCCGGTATCTTCATGATCCATCTCTTATTGTCCAACCTTCTGCTCTCGAGAGTTTAGATATTGAGCCTAATCTAACTATCGAGAGGAAGCCACTTCATATTGTCAATAGAGGTACGAAGCAGCTGAGAAGGAAATCTGTCAATCTGGTCAAAGTGTAGTGGAGTACTGATGATCGGGATTGTACCTGGGAGACGGAGGAGAGCATGTGTGCTTTGAATCCGGAATTGTTTGTTTCAGGTACTACTCGTTATTCTATATTATTCTCTCTTTCTTTGTCTTTCTTTATTTCGTTCCTTTTCGAGGACGAAAAGCTTTGAATGGGGGAGAGTGTAACAACCCATAAATTTTAACAAATATTTTAATTGAATTTATTTGAAACTTTGATTTTTAAATCATTCAAAAATTGAAATTTTGGAATTTTCCAATGTATTTTTGGGTTTTGGTTATAATTTATTTTCCAAATATAATAAAATAATGATTTTCTAGAAATTTTATATTTTGGTCAACTTTGGTCAAACTTTGACTTTCAGTTGAAATTCTTAAATTTGAATTTTAAATTTCCAACCTTGTTCTTTTAAGCTGAACTTGATTCCGATATTCGTTCTGCTTTTCGTTTGGTCAAATTCTGTTTTATACTTTTTAAATCTGTTAAATTTCAACGTTTTACATGCAATTATTTTCAGTATTTTATTGTCTATTTTTCTATGTTATTTTCTACTACTTTGGTTTTGGGCTTGACAAATGGGTTGGGAAATATCAAGAGACATAAGTTTCATTTTCTTTTAAATGAATGGATGCCTTTTCCTCTCCTATAGCCGTACAAATCATTTGTTTCCCATCTTCTTTCTCATTTTCATTTCCTAACAAAGCAAATTACAGTAAGTAAATTCATGTCTTCCTCTTCTCTTTTCTTTTTCTCTTTTCTTTTTCTTTCTTTTATGCTATTTCGGCCATCACCATTCCCATCCCCCTTAGCCGACCATCTCCTCCACCACACCATCAACCATGACTGGCCTCCACCACTTCAACCTTGTTGCCGTGACCCATGGATCCAAATCCATCACCAAAACAAGATTGAAACCCATAGCTGAACTCCTCTACACCACTTCCTCTTTGCTAGCCTCGGCCACCACCCATTTCCACACCTTCCATTCCTTTGGCCATGACCATTCCCTTGCCATAGCTTTCATTTCAGATGTGCCTTGACCAATAGAACATAGGGCCGAACCCAAAGTGACCATAGGGCCGAACCATATTAGCATAGGCGGAACCCAAATACACATGACCTTTCACTTGCCTTTGACCTTTTGTCTTCCTAATGTCTTTTGACAAGCCATCTCTTCACATTCCCATTGCTTAGCCGTGCCTTTTGCTTGCCTTGGCCGAACATAGATGCTTCAAAACAAATCATGGCCGAGCCATTATGGTGATGATCAAGCTTATGTTGAAAGTGGCCGAGCCCACTTGTCTTTGTATAGCCCATTTCTTTTGTTTTGTTAAATTCTTTTATGTATAAATCATTTGCTTATTTATGTTTATTTTATTGTTTTCAAGATTTGGATTTGGGTGCTACATCTCCTTTAATTTGATTCGTGCTTTGTCGTGCTTTTTCGGAGTTTGATTCTGTGTCTTGAATTGTCATCTCTAGCTTTAGAATGTGAGTTATCACTCTCGACTTCGTACTTATAAAATTGTGAAACAAAGTCATGTGAATGTGTAGTAGTGATATGCCATGTTGATAGTAATTTCATATATGCCTGTAATATGATATTATATGATGTTATAACCTAATTATATACCTGTTTAATCACCTGATATGACATGCTATGTTTTACTGTTTATTTAAATTTTTGTTTCTCACACTGCAAGTTCCCTCACTATGGGTTGAAATGATACATACCCGAACGGACTTTAGAATAGGGAAAAGTCGTTATGAGCTGAAATGATAGGCTCGAGCGATTTGTATTTGACTTGGGATTGCGGGTTTGAAATGATCAAACCCTGGATTTTATATTTCGGATTGAAATGATATATATCCGTAATCACTTGACCTAGGTTAGAAAATATTATACAGACCCGTGGTTAATTTTAAATATAAATATTTTCTGAAAATTTTAAGTATTTGGAATTTAAAAACATATGATATTTTAACTTAAAATTAAATTTAAATGATTTAAATAAATTTTATAGTGATTTCTATAAGTTAAAATTGTATGAGTTAATAAATGATTAAAATGTAAAATTTAAAATGTGATTTGACTTAATAATTGAAAATTTGATTTGAAATGGAATTTTAGGCTTAAATTAGTAATTAAAATACTTTATTTATGAAATGGATATTTTAAAGTAAATAAAGTATCAAGTTATTTGTTAAAAGTAAAGTTAAGAAATTTAAATGTAATTTTGACTTAATGAATGAATTATGGTTTAATTTGGATATTTTATTTATAAAATTTTATTTTATTTAATCATGAGTGAAATGATATCCAAATAAATATTTTTGAAATGTGAGATATGTTTTATAAGTTAAAAATGGTGAAAAACTAAAATTATAATGTTTCTGAAATGTTATAGTAAATCTCAGATTTGTATTGGCAGCATTTCTGAAATGTTGTGGTTTTAAAGCGTTTTACAAGTGCTACCATTTCTAACAATGTACTGTATTTTCCAAACACCACTATATCTGCAGTAACGATTTTTGAGTGCTGCTGTTTCTGAAAAGACAATATTTTGAAATACTACTATATCTACAGTAACGTTTTCTAAGTGCTGCTATTTCTGAAAAGATAATATTTTCGAAATACTACTATATGTATCATCACATTTTCAAAGTGCTACGAATGCTAAATACAATGTTTTTGGAAATGTTATAATTTAATGAATGAACTTAGAAATGCTACAACTTTGTAAATGAATATTATTTTTGAAAGATACTGACATCGACTTTAAAATTATTTAAAATGAATATGTTTTGATTTGAAATATAAACCATTTTGAATTTATAACCATGGGTTATAATAACGATTGGTTGGTAAAGAGACCGGGATCAGATATGTACATACTCTCTGTCGATACTGAAAACCACTTTAATAACTGTGTACGCGGTAGAGATTCCAGAATGAAGTAGGATGGTGGCGACGATCCTAAGGTATATTTACGTGGTCCTAACTCCCAAGAGTTAGCATAAGGTGGCTAAAACAGGAGCGATCCCGGGCTAATAAGGTAGCTCCTTTTATTGGACACATTCCATCGTATACCATTTTATTACTTTGTGATTGATTGGGTGCACCCCTTGATTCGGGAGTGTGGCTCGAGTTGGGCGATTGCTGCGGCTTTGCGTTACCAACAATTCAGATGCGTAATTGGTATATTTACCCTGGCATTGCCTAGTTGTGCCGTGTCACCTACCATAGCGTGCTTTACTACGAGTTTGTTTTGTACCATACCTATGGAGTGCCCTATGACGACGCCCATTACGAGGGAGATTACGGTACTGTATAGACTATGGGAATATAAAAATGTGTTAAGGTGGAAAATGTAAAGCCTTAATGCTACTTGATAGTTTACTTTACTTTAGACATTATTATAATAGCGTATCTTACTACATAGTAGATAGTTTAACGGATCCTTAAAGGATGGGCGATCCCAAGCATCCTTTATGTTATTGATGCATTTCTATTACAGTTCACTTGAGTTGATTTACATTTTATAAGTATGTATGTCCTGACTCGAGTGTTTTGTGTTTTGCTTTACGCTCGGGTCAGCCTGAGTATCACAGCTTTGGATTCATCTTCTGGAGCTAGAGATTTGTTGGAGTTTATCTATCTATCTAATTGTCTATTTCCATTTAAGTTATTTCCTATTCAGCTTTGCTAATGTATTTGTGAACTTATGTATTCAGACTACTGTTGTATCTGTTTTCAGACTATGGTGTTTTGTATCTGTTTTGAGACTATGTATTGTAGTAGCTTCATGAACTACTATGTATTTTTTTTATTTCCACTGCGAGTTATTCTGATATTCTATGTCTGTGATTCTGTGATTGATTTTACTTGCTCCAAATTTATTTACAATCTATTGTTTTGAATTATTCAAATCGACATGTTTGGTTTTATTGTCGATTTGAATGGTCCAAAATAGTGGGTCGTTACATCAACAGTAAAAGATCATAGTAGAGACAACCAGACTATATACAAGCAAGGCTATCACTTCAAGTACAAATGCACATCAACACTACAACATATCACAAAACAATGTACACAGACTATATACATGAATGCATACAACATACATACAGTTCAAGCCTCAAACATATAAGCTCAAAGACAGTTTCAAAAAGGATTACAACAACGAAGCAACCAGACTTCAATGATTATATACAAAATGTACACACGACAGTCATGGCACGAATTCACAAACAATAAATGGAAGCAGTTCAATATGCAAGTGAAGCCACAAGCAAACTGCACCAGACCAGTAAAAACATGAAGACTGCAACATGCTCAAATATAAATAGTGCATAAGCAGACTACAAGACCAAGTCTTAAACAACAAATGCAGCGACAATGTACATGAAATCAAGTGCAACATCAACACGACAGTGGACAATGAAGTCAGAAAATCAAGGCATGTTTTAAGTAGCAGTTTCGAACAAGGACAGAGGACTTCAAACTAGCAGTGACAGTATTCAAGCAACAGACACTACATGAACTGGCTCGAAGACCAGATACAGTAAACACTGTGAAGCCGTGAAGCTATAAGGAAAAATTTCCAAATGACCGAAGTCAGGTGATATCAAAAATCAAGTGCAGTTTTAACATAAATGCCGAAGTCAATTTTTTTCTCACAGTAGATAATATAAGGAACACGAATTAAACAAGTCAAGATAAATTAACATCGTCAGAGAATCCAAAGTTGTGATGACCAAGGAATCGAGCAAGTTCAAAATCAAAGCCGTGATGATCAAGTAAACACAAAATATACGAATTTGAACAAGTCAGAAACATCACAAGCATCCAAACGAAAATCAGTGGCCAAGGACGAATTCAATAAAATATATATGAATGAAATTATTGGAATTCGAATCCTATATAAACCATTAACATCATGGCCTAAAATGATATTCGAGTTCAAGCAATATCATATAGCATACACCAATTAGGAACTCGAATCAAGTCGAGTACAATATAAATCGAAAAGGGGACAAACGTACCAATTCAATTCAAAGCATCATTAGATCTCGACTTTGCAGCCGCAAGCAATCACTAATAGAAGAAAGCATTCAAAGCATCAGCAATCATTCAACTAAGCAGCGACTTTATCACGAAGCCTTAATTTTCTTAAAGAGGAACGAACGAAAAAGGAAGCAGCCATTTTTTCACAAGGAAAGAAATACAGGCCGAAGGAATATACAAGAAGAAATAAAAGAAAAAGGGAGACGAGTTTATTTCTTAAGGCTTAACTTTGGTCCAGCTTCTTTAAATTAGTATTTGGGCTTTAAATTATTTAAATTAGGGTTTTTATTGTTTTTAGTTGTTTTTATTTTGTAATTTCTTTTTAACTTGTGTAATTGTCTAGTCGTGTGACTAGGGACGAACTACGGTGGTGTAGTTCGAGAATTCGCAACTCGGTGGCTGAGTTGTGGCAGGGTTTTGAGCGTATAGTTAGGTTAGTCGATAGCGGGTGTCGCGAGTTTACATGTGTAAGCGTCTGACTACTTAATTTCTAGTAGAAACCTTGGGGGCAGCACGTAGGTAGGGTTTTGCCGAAGATGGATAAATCTGTGTTGTTTTATCTCTACTTTTTATATTCTGATATTATATGTGCTGCTATCATTCTGCTGTGATCAGTGCTGCAATTATTTTATATACTTCCGCATTAAATTATTATAATTGATAGTATCACCCTATTCACCCCCCTCTAGGGTGAAATCGATCCTACAGACATTGATGGTGTTTTCGAACAAATTCTCCTCGACGATGGCGAGTTATAGGGTAAGGCTGGTGCGATGGGAAGCTGGAGGATGGGGCTAGCTCCGGCGAGCTTGCAGCGGCATGTGATCGACCCTGGCGACGATGATTTGAAAAGGAATGGCGGTGTCGAATTTTAAAATGAGTGCGGCCTAGAATGAACGATAGAAGAAAGGTAATTAAGTTTAAAACCTAATTAATTAAAGTTAAATTATAATTTAATTATCTCTATGTTCTTATGTCTGTATCTTGTTCATATGAGATTGGATTTGGACGCGGTCAATCGCGTTGTGCTCGTTACGACGAACACTACGTTATGGAGTTGGATTGGATTAGTTTGGAGCTAGTAGGAATTTGTGTTAAAATTGAACGTCCGTTTGATTTAAATTCAAACTGGAACGCTTTGGTAATAGCTGGAAATTTCTGTGAGTTAAACTCACCTCTCTAGCCCACTTATGTTTCTATATAGGTGTGGATAATTTTATTGTTGATTGTTTGTTGACTGCTTGGATGATTTACTATTTTATTCGTTGGTTTGGATATATTCCCGCCCTTGGAGCAGACGAGACCCTATTATGTTCCCGTGTAAGAGCGGATGACCCCTTATATACTATCCCATCTCGAAGTGGTTGATTTTTATTATTTGATTATATACTGTATGTGATGTAGGGGGACATGTTGGAGGGATCCAACTGGATTCCTCACCTTATTGATTTTACTTTTCAAATACTTTGTTATATGATGTGTTGGATGCATATTTGGTGACATAGACGATTTCCCCTATTTAGTGCTATAGTAGCACTAGGCCTTATTTTTATTATTTTATACTAAAAAAGATAAATAACGATTTTGAATTGAAATGATTTTAAAATGATTTTGGAATTTTATATGTTTTAAATAATTATTATCGAATTATTAAAAGGAATGAATTTATTTTAAATAAATAAAAATATACGATTTTTGATGTTATAAAATTATAGTTTTGAGAAATACTTTAAATAGAGATTTTTGAATGGTTTATAAAAAGAAATAAAAGCAATATTTTGTAAATGAAGAAATAGATTTATAAACGGAATTTATAAATATGTATAAAATGGATTTGTAATCGATATTTTGTAAATGGATGTATAAATGGAATTTTATAAATAAAAGATATTTAAAAAGAAATGAATTTATAAATGAAATTTTATAAATAAAGAGATTTTATAAAAAAAAGTTTTATAAAATAGAAAAGAGATTTATAAACATAGTTTTATAAATATAGAGATGAGTTATGTTGAAATTTAAATATGGAGTTTAATGGTTTTTAAAGTGATAACCTTTAAAAGTAATGTTTTGAAGGTGATGATTTCTAATGGAATTAAATGTTCTTAAAAGTAATTTAAAATGCATTAAGTGACGAAAACATAGCTTTCAACATTTATTGTTGCAATAGACGTTTTCGATAAAAAAAAAGGAAGGCATGACTGTAACACTGTTGTTATAGTAAATGATCTCCGAAAGGAAATATTTTATATCATATATGAGATTTATATACATATAAATAGTCGAATTCTTATACCATTGTTTTGGGTTGTCGTAACAATGTTTGAAGCAACATTCGTTTTGACCCAATAAATTGTGTTTTGACCTTTTATTGTGAAATACACGAATTGGTTCTTATGATTGTACTAAAGGCTTGGTGGTATAGGGGAATTGCTTCATATACTTAACACCCGTCAGGAGGCATATGAACTCGGGAGTTGTACGGTTATAGAAATCTATTTAGTGTATCTCCAAAATGGTAGTGTTATTAAATATACTTATACCATTGATATAAGTACATAGAAATGCCTTCCAAATATCGAATAGTTGAAATGGTTTTGAGAATATATCTTTTCAAAGATATTTTGGAGTAAATAATTGGAAATTGATTTAATTAATAAAAGATTAATTAAATTGGCCTAGTGACTGCTTATGTTCTAGATTTTATTTGTTGCTTTGATAATTAAATAACCGGCTATCAAATTTGGCCATTTTTGATTCCTTGACTTGATATAGGAACTGATTAGTCGTGCACTTAGTACGAGGCCAACTGAGTAGGCTTGATTATCGTTTGGTATTAAGAATGTTGATTCGAGTAGTATGGAGTGACTACAGAATTCCAATCTACCGAGATTCTTTCTTGGCCAAAGGATAGCAAGTTGATAGTTGGAAATGTGATAAGTCTACGAGACTTGGTTTCCAAATAAGGTCGAGGGTCTCTTATCGATTGTTGGTCCGAAGAAACCGGGATCAGATTTATTCGAAAACAACTTTGGACCAACGTATGCGTTCGAAAGTGCAGATTGTTGAAGACAATGATTATGAAGATGGAGATCTTTGTAATGTAGGGCTGCTTTCCACTAGCCCTATATATATGGTGGCAGTAGTGCTCTGTTATGAAAACCTTCGATGCAAGGACTGCTCGCTACTAATCCTAGGGTTGATTCTTGACAGCATGAAGTAGAAGAGTTCCTTTATTTTGTCCTATTCCTGGACAACTTGTATGGACGTATGTCTGACATTGCATCTCTAAAAACCACGTACATTGATTTTTACAAACATACATTTGTTTGTTGATGTAGGAGGTAACCCCTCTTACACTTAACACCCTTCTTCGAGACGTATGAGCTCAGAGGTTGTACTTTTATGGAAATCAATTAGTGTGTTGTTGGAAATGGAAATGTGGCATCCAAAGTGGAATGTTCTATGTGAAAGGTAAATGTTACCTTAAACCTCATTACCCGAAATTGGCTTAAACAAGGCATGTCGTATGGCTAAGTGGGTCACTCATATTAGGGAATGGTCATTACCTTTCTAGATTACCTTTTATATTTCTGGTATGTTGTGTATGCTTGTGGCTACGGATAGGTTAGGAAAGGCTGGGGTGATGTCATATTCAGTTCTATCTGCCACCAGATGGGTCTGCGTGGTAGGCCGGTCTTGCCAGGTGCAGAGGTTTCAAAGTTGTTAATCCTCGGTACATTCCTTTAGAAATGTACTGTATAGAAGGTAGTTCCTTACCTGCCATTGTATGGAATCCAAACTCCAATATATTAGAAATGCGGATTACGGATCTTAAGGCCGAATTAACACTAGAGGGTGGTGAATAGTGTTTAATTAATTTTATGAATTTTTTGAAATATTTTTAAATTAAACCCAAACAGATGCAATTCACAAACATAGAAACAATCATAGAATCAGACACAGATGCAAATAGTAAATAAAAAGCAGTAAAGGAAAGAACACACCGGAATTTTATACTGGTTCGGAGTCACCCTACATCCAGTCCCACACAATTTCTTATGATGATTTCTTTTCAAATATAATGTCGATATTACAACCTCGATTTCAAGGCCATGAGATACACCCTCCTGTCTTCGAGTCCAAGGCAAACTCTCTTGATTTAACTAGGCTACAAGATCACCTAATTGATTTACGGGTTACAATCACACCCAATTGATTTACAGGCTACAATCACACTGTTTCCAATATCACTTTGATATATAGAGAGACTCCATACACTTCTTTGATTACAAATGATCCTATAACTCTGAATAGCACTGAGATCTTTGGGAGAGAGTGGCAGAGAATCAAACTAGAGATGATCAAGTTTGATTCACTTAGGATTTTGGTAGAGTTTTGTTAAAATATAAGAAAATGCTTGAGTGGAGAAGAAGGAGTGAAGGAATGAACAAAAACTAACTTAAAATTCGTTGAAAACAACTAGTATTTATAGAAGAACAACAGTAATGTCCATTCGTGAAAGGTTATGATGAATAGACACTTCATTTGAAAATTTGAAATTTGAATTTCTATGGTCACCATATTGACATGGGGGGATGGGGTATGTTGACATGCCCTAGTGAATTTTGAAAATTGATTTATGTTTTTAAAAGAGATTTTCTTTCCAAAATTTATTAAAACAATTTCTGAAGTTTTTAAATCATTTTGAATATAGTTTAAACTTATAAAAGAGATTAAAAAGTAATCTTAAAAAATATATAATCTATAATACAAAAGTAATATTAAAAACTAGGTATATAATATATTTTTGAGATTTAAAGCTTATAATATTAAAACCAGAAGATAGTTTAAAAACAAGAGATGATTCTGAAATCAAAATTAAAAGATAATAAAAATAGTTTAAGGCTAAAATATTTAAACTGAGAAAGATGACTTTTAAAAGTTTTTGGAAAAATATTTAAAATAAATCATTTTGAAAATTTCGTGGATTCCATTCCGCTAGAGAAGGTTGTGGGTTCCATCCAACTATTAAAGCGAGAAGGTGGATTTCATTCCATTATTAAAATCCGAATAAAGATTTTAGTGCTATTATGAAGTTTTAACATAAATCTAGACACGATTACTTATCTTGATATCTTGAACTCTTGATACTCATGAGTCTTCAGTCTTGATTTCTTTAATCTTGAATTCGTCAGTCTTGAATCTCTATACTGTACAGTCTTCATTCTTTAGTACCTGCATATACATATATATCTAGACAAGAATATTAGTATTTATATTTTATAACAAGTCCTAAGGTTGTTGTCATCAAAACCATCATCTCAGGAACTAACAATCTCCCCCCTTTTGATGATGACAACGTATGTTTATAAAATATACTTTATCAAACACTGGTTCCCCTTTATTCCAACAACTCCCCCTTAATCTACTGACTCCCCCTTAATCTAAACCTAACTAACAGCCTAACTATCATATTTTATAATTCTCCCCCTTTGTCATCAACAAAAACTAAGCCTAAACTACATAACTCCCCTTTAAACTAATACTATGGAACTAAATGCTAATAACGAAGTTTAATAAGCGAAACATAAATCTAATTTTATTATATATGACGTTACATTACACATATATATGAAACATAGACACAAATATATACAAGTACACAAACTATAAAAACATTAATATAATAACAATCTAACGAGAGTCCTTGACAATTGGTGACTTGTGAATCGAACAATTAGGGTAATGGAGACAAAAGTTTCCATGTTGTTCGACCAAATTACCATTTTTGTCAAAACAGACTTCTCCAATACAAACAAAATTATCGTCCTCGTCCATTTGCGCTTCTTCCTCTTCTTCTTCTTCATCGTCGTTCTCTAATGGATTATGAATACGTATGTTAGAGGAATCAACTTCAATCACAATACGGTCTACATGATTATCTATTAGAAATTTTGCAAATTTCTAAGAATCTTGCCTTGTTTCTCTTGTTCCTTTGCCATCCCTATTTTCATGACTTGTAATTCGGTCAGCATTTGCAAAGAATCCTTCATAATTTCCTCGATCTTCATTACTCGAGCCAATGTAGTACGTTGTAATGGACCAGAATTAGGAGAAGGGAAGGAAATGGTTGCATTTTGGTTTGATTTAGAAGAGGAGGCCATTACTTTGTATTTTCATAAGTTTATTATAGAGAAAATGAAGTGAGAAGACAGATGAATTCGAATTATTGTGGTTATAAAACTACCGAACTGATTTTAGAGGGAAAATGAAAATTTCAAATCGGACTGTTGTATGTCGACATGGGGGTAGGGGCATGTCGACATCCCTTTGAAAATTTTGACAATTTTGTTTTTCTCTATTTATTTAAATATATATGTTACTATATCTATATTCTATATCTCAATTATAGAAAAATACCTAGTTCCCTTCTTAATTTAGTAAAGGTTGATTGATTCAAGGGTTTGGTCAGAATATCAGTTATTTGATTCTCAACGTTGATAAATTCAAGAGAAATAATCTCTTCACTTATATTATATCTAAGAAAATGTTGTCTGATATCAATATGTTTGGTTCTGGCATGATGAGTATGATTTTTGGATAAATTTATTGCACTTGTATTATCACAATAAATTGGTGATTTTGAAATATTTAATCCAAAATCCTTTAGGGTCTGTTGCATATAGATAACTTGAGAACAAGCCAAAGCAGCAGTGATATATTCTGCTTCAGTTGTTGATCGTGAGACGATATTTTACTTTTTACTAAACCAGAAAACCGGAGAATGTCCTATAAGTGACAAGTTCCACTTGTACTTTTTCACTCTGATTTACAACCCGCATAGTCAGCATCACACTATGAGATTAAATCAAATGAATCATTTTTAGGGTAAAATAGACCATAGTCTAAAGTGTGTTTAACATATCTTAGGATATGTTTAACAGCTTTTAAATGGGTTTCTTTGGGTTGAGATTGGTATCTTGCACAGAGACAGACACTACGCATGATATTAGGCCTACTCGCAGTTATATAGAGTAGCGATCCAATCATTCCCCTGTATAGTTTTTGATCAACATCTTTTGACATGTCTTCTTTATTCAAGGCTTCATTGGTTGCCACAAGAGTGGGTTTTCCACTCGCAGTGGTTATACCAAACTTACTAACTAGATCCTTAGCATACTTTTCTTGACTAATGAAAATACCACTATCTAATTGTTTTATTTGAAATCCTGAAAAGAAAGTAAGTTCACCCATATGACTCATCTCAAACTCTTTTGTCATTATTTCAGAAAACTCTTTGTTCATTTCATTGTTTGTTGATCCAAAAATGATATCATCTACATAAATCTGTACTAATTGGATACCATTTTTGTTTCTTTTAATAAAAAGAGTATTATCTACTCTACCAATTTCAAAATTTGATTGTAATAGGTAAGATCTTAGTCTATCATACCAGGCTCTAGGAGCTTGTTTCAGACCATATAAAGCTTTCTTTAATTGTAAACATGATTTGGAAATTTTTCTTCTTCAAAAAGTGGAGGTTGTTCAACATAAACATCCTCTTTAACAAAACCATTTAAAAGGCACTTTTGACATCCATTTGAAATAATTTGAAATTCTTGTGGTTTGTGAAAGCAAGTAGAATTCTAATGGCTTCTAATCTTACTACGGGTGCAAAGGTTTCATCAAAGTCTATTCCTTCTTCTTGACAATAACCTTTCGCGACTAACCGTGCTTTATTTCTAACGACCTCACCTTGTTCATTCATTTTATTTTTATAAACCCATTTAGTACCTATTATATTTTTGTCCTCAAGTCTAGGAACAAGTTCCCATACATCATTTCTGGTGAATTGATTCAGTTCTTCTTGCATAGCAAGAATCCATGAATCATTAGATGATGCTTCCTTTGGATTTTTGGGTTCAATAGTTGATATAAAAGCTACATTACTCATCTTGTTTAGTTGATTTCTAGTTCTAACAATAGATTCAATATTTCCTAGTATATTTTATATAGGATGATCTTTTAAAAGCCTGATCCTTTTATTAGGATGAACAGTTTCACAATTTGTTTCATTTGATTCATCATTTAAAGTAACAAAATCATCTTCATCATTTATTTGAACAAAATCTTTGAAAGTTTCATCAAAAGTTACATGCATTGTTTCTTCAATGGTCTTAGTTCTTAAATTGAAAACTCTGTATGCTTTACTTCTATTAGAATATCCGATAAAGATTCCTTTGTCGAATTCAGGATCAACTTTATCCAAATTTTCCTTTGTATTTAGCTGTATTTAGAAGTTCATATGGTGTTTTACTGGTTAGAGGTCTAAT
Organism: Allium fistulosum; assembly: GCA_030737815.1. NCBI lineage: Eukaryota > Viridiplantae > Streptophyta > Magnoliopsida > Asparagales > Amaryllidaceae > Allium > Allium fistulosum. The sequence continues at coordinate 587,688,028 of CM060907.1, read as the reverse complement.
TAAAATCTTATTCAAAATGTAACTGTAACGACCCGGAATTTTCGAACCTGAAAATTTCAGATAGTTATGAAAAAGAAGAAAGAGGTAGAAGAAGAAGAACAGAAACGTCAACATCTCACATTCGCAGCGGATAAAATATAGTAGTAAATAATAACAGTTTTACAAAAGATTACTATATCTGTCGATTACATTTTAATACATCAGAGTTTTACATATCCATAGTCACTGAATATATACAGTAATCATGTCTCAGAAACACAATAATATACTGCAGCGGAAATACTCTATATGTACTTGCCATCCAGCTCGTCTCCTGAGCTCCAGGACGTCCCTACCTGAAAACCTGTAATACTGGGTCTGACCCGAGCATTACATCAAAGTAACACTCGGGTCAGGCTGGAAACCAGCGTGAGTAAACCCATCTAACTTGACATACTAACAATAAACTTATTTAAACCTGGGGTAGCTCGTTCCTTACTACGAGTTCTTAACTTGCCATAGTCAATTACACATCTTTTAATCATATCTAAGCAATATTACACAGATTTAATGGCCAAGTTTTCATCATTTATTCCATTCCAACCTATTTATTCCAAAGTCAAATTCATAAAGAATTTTTTTTAATTTTTTTTATTTAAATTAATTTCAAATCTTTAATCACTTAAATTATCTTTACCTAATCATTAATAAATCTTTTAACTATCCATCTTAATTTATCATCCTTGATTACTTATCTTCAATTTCGCAGGGTAATTATCCTTTAATAAATGACACAAATTAACTATCTTTAACCATTTATAGTAGTTAACCTTTAATTACTTTCATCGATTAGCCTTAATCAATCATAACAGTAATTAACCATCCTGTAATTACTTACCTTAATTAATTAACTCCATAATTAATTTTATTAATCCTTTAATTAATTACCCCAAGTAATTATTCCTTAATTACTTCTCCTAAGTAATTAACTTAAATCGCTTCATTAAGTATTTATCTCTTATTTGACCAACTTTATAAATTATCCATAAATTAATCTCATTAATTAATTTACCTTAATAAATTTAATCCAATTAATTAACTTAAACTAATTACATTAATTTATTTATTTCTTAACCATTAGTTAATGATCCCAACATTTACTACATTCATTAACTTCTCATTAATTACTTTCTAAAGGTAATTATCTTTTAATCATCATATCATTAACTAATTTCCTTCCGTAATTAACAATCTCTTAATTACTTTCATAAAGTAATTGTTCTTTAAATTAATTACCGTAATTTCATCATTAACACTCCATTTTGGAAACAATTTGAAAACCAATTTTATAATTGAAAGTATAAAATTTCCTTTAACACAACAATTTAAAACATTGAAATTTAACTATTAAAATCTTTGAACTTGTTCAAACTTGTTAACTTTGATTTTCTTAGCCTTAAAACCGTTACTAGTTCACTTTAAACCAGAACATGTTTACCTTTAAATTTTTTTTAAGAAATACTGGCTCGAATAAATCTCAAACCCGAGCCTTAACCAATATTACCCGAGCTTGCACCCGTGTCACTCGTTCCCTTCTTCCTTCGAGTCACGCTGCCCCTCTACTCGAGAACGTCCCGAGTAACCTGTTTCTTCCCAAACGAAACATCTCCAGATATCAAAGATACAACGTGCACATACACAACCACCCAAGCCTCCTCCGACCATCTTTCTGGTCGCCGACCAACCACGCAAGGCCTCGACAACCTTTTCCACAACCCAGATCCAAAAATCCTACCACAAATCGAAATTCGACCTTCAACTCGAAACTACAGCAACTCAACCCCCAAAACCCATCGCCTCAGATGATCGCCACCACCGAAAGCTCCAACCCTCACCTCAAAGTATCGCCGCAACCACCACGCTACTATTCCCAAGTCGCGATCGACTCCGGTCACGTATCGACGACGAGAACCCCACAGCGATGCCGACTTCAACACGGAAGCTAAAACCCTATTTTGATCGATTACGAACAAATCAAACATTGGAAAACTACGATTATATTTTTCCCAACATCCTCAACATGGAAACAAGCTTCACCCCAGATTCCAGCTAAAATCGTGGAGTTGATCATCGGCCATTTATCAAATTGCCGAAAATCTTAATTCCCTAATGTTGTGCAGAAAATTGCACCAATGCGGAAAGACAATAAACAGGATCTAGATTTGCCAATTTGAACACCACTTAACTAGCAGCAATTATTCTATACTCCAAATAAATAGCAAATAACTATAAAGAAAAAGTAGACACAATATTTATACTCGTTCCACCATCATCTAGATAGTGTACGTCCAGTCCAAAGGAGAGAGATTTTATTCCACATGAGAGAATTACAAGAGATTACAAGATAAGAGTTTACATACCAAAGCCCCAATTAGGGATAAAAAAGAGACACTCTATCTGGAGATCACTGGCTGCATACCAGGATGGGTTTACAATGAAGTCTACCCTCAATATATAGCCAATATAAATTCATGTGAGTCATCAATCAAATTACCAAAATATGGTAAGAAGATAATGGAGGCAAATTACAACGGTAATAAATCACGCAAACATAGCAAGTAATTCACTCGTTCCAAAGATGGAAGAAAATAATCCCTAAGCAATGCGATTACGAAGAAAGAAATATTATGCATATCTTTTGCATATATATTATTCCATAACGTGCGCATGCATAAATTTCCTTGCCATCTCATTCAAATGCAATCCAATTATTAATGCATTTCCATAATGAACAAACGCGATTACTTTCCCTTTTGCATATTTGTTTCCTTCTATTGTGATTTTGTATCACCAAAATTTAACACTCCACCTTGATGCAAAATCACATATTTCCAACACTCCACCTCGAGTCAAATTCTCTTCTCAACATAAAACTCTTCAAATCAAACTCTACCTTCAACCAAAATCTCTTAACGAGATACAGACCAAAAATGAATATTTACCCAATGGGTTCCGGCAAAGCCACCCCCCATCACACATTGCTAACGAGCTCAGACTATGTCCCTGCCCGCCAACAAAATGTTGCAAATATCCAAAATCAAAAGAAGGTAGATACCAAAATAATCTCAAAGCCACCAAGGCCAAAAAAAAAAAATATTCTCTCAATCACCAATCCAAATACAAAGCCAAAAAACAAAAGCCAATAGACAAGGCTAATCCAAATCTCTGTATACAAGACAAATCTCTCTCCTTCCACATACTTTATCTGCCAAACAACAATTTTTCCATGAAAATCAACATAAGACTCTCACATCAACATCGAGCCATAAAGCAGAAACAAGTTTCCAAATCCACTTATCTGCCAAACAACAAATTTCCCATGGAAATCAACTTAAGACTCTCACATCAACATCGAGCCATAAAGCAGATACAAGTTTCCAAATCCAAATGTCTCTTCAACACAGTAAAATCCTTATCATCAAATTTCCAAGACTGGAACACTCTTCTCTCTCAACATAATCTTCTCCACTCCATATTGCACAAAATCTCCTTTTTCCATCCAAATGAGTAATAGCATAATCACCACCAGATCTACCGCTCTTTCTAGAAGCCATTGATGCACAAATCTGAACAAATCGCCTAGCTCTGATACCAATCTGTTGTGCAGAAAATTGCACCAATGCGGAAAGACAATAAACAGGATCTAGATTTGCCAATTTGAACACCACTTAACTAGCAGCAATTATTCTATACTCCAAATAAATAGCAAATAACTATAAAGAAAAAGTAGACACAATATTTATACTGGTTCCACCATCATCTAGATAGTGTACGTCCAGTCCAAAGGAGAGAGATTTTATTCCACATGAGAGAATTACAAGAGATTACAAGATAAGAGTTTACATACCAAAGCCCCAATTAGGGATAAAAAAGAGACACTCTATCTGGAGATCACTGGCTGCATACCAGGATGGGTTTACAATGAAGTCTACCCTCAATATATAGCCAATATAAATTCATGTGAGTCATCAATCAAATTACCAAAATATGGTAAGAAGATAATGGAGGCAAATTACAACGGTAATAAATCACGCAAACATAGCAAGTAATTCACTCGTTCCAAAGATGGAAGAAAATAATCCCTAAGCAATGCGATTACGAAGAAAGAAATATTATGCATATCTTTTGCATATATATTATTCCATAACGTGCGCATGCATAAATTTCCTTGCCATCTCATTCAAATGCAATCCAATTATTAATGCATTTCCATAATGAACAAACGCGATTACTTTCCCTTTTGCATATTTGTTTCCTTCTATTGTGATTTTGTATCACCAAAATTTAACACCTAATTCCCAATTGGATATCAATCTAAATTTTTTGCAATACATACTAAAATTCATCATTTCCAACTAACAATCCAACTATATATTTCAAAGCAAGAATTAAAGATAACAGATTTTGACATGAATTAAGATTTCACTGTGTTTCCTATTTAAACACTATCTGTACGTTTAAAATTTTAGAAATTATTTTTAAAATTACTAACAAGCATTAACATACATTTTTCATTTATATGCCAAATTCAAATAAGGTATAGATCTGCAGGATTTTGGAATTTTCCCTAAGAAGAATAACTCCTGTAAATAACAGAGGCAAACTCTCTTTTTTTTTATTCATACAGGCACATCCAGTATTCAACATGCATTCATGTAAACTAATATTCATCATCAAGCAAATTTCATTGCATGCCTCATCATTCAATCTCAGACAAATTTTAAAACTGTTTTTAAAATAATTTACTCACCTGAAGACACTATTGAACAGAGAACACTGTGATGTTCTTGAATCTGCAGCATAATCCTGCCTCTTGAATTTTGTTCTGTTCTTTCTGAATTAAATTTGAGTTTGTTTCTTTTTCTTGTTTTTTTTTCTCAGGTATTCTTATGTGGTATTTCCTTTTCTTTTCTGAACGAACTAAAAAGCAGATGTATTCATATATATACAAGATAATCAGGATGTACAAGGGAAGGTGGTAACTGGTCAGCTTCTTCTTTTATGAATAGGTTTTTCTAAATATTTTGAAATGACAAAATTTAGGCTTGAGCAGATAGCATTAAATGCTAAGGTTCCCTAATTAGTTTACAAAACTTACCTTGTTGATTTTTTTAATATTTATTTAGTACATCTCATATATATTTTTTCTTTTATTTCGGGCTGAGAGGATTTGTTGTGGCTTATACATGAAGCTAATATCTCTTCTTTTAATTGTATATTGTGTACACTTGTATTTATCCTATACATATATATATATATATATACTTGTCCTTATTTTTCTTTTTGTTACTTGACTGGTTTGCTTTCATGATTACTTACAGCCTCGCGAATATGTGTTTCCAGAACTTCACTTGTTCATTTATCTTGCCTTGTTTTACACTTATACTTTGTAATATAAGTAAATTTCTATATTAACATGAGGTTAGAATTTTAGGAAATATGTTTACTTATGTCTACAAAACCATATCTTCTATTTCTAACCCAAATACTTACTTCCTTGTATTTCTTTATATATATTGTTTATTCTTTTTAAAGCTTAAGTACCAAACATTTAATGTATATCCATATTTTATTTTATGCTTATGAATTACTCCCTAGAGAAAATAAAATAAAACTATCTATGTTTATATATAGAACACTACATTAATAAATGTTATTTGAGAGTAATAATTTGTTAAATTTAAATGATTTATAGAAGAGATTTTAAATTCCTATTATCATTTAATTAATTAATATATCACATTTATTAAACAATATTTTAAACAACCCTTAAATAAATCTTGAACTTAGGCTAAGATAAAATTTAGCCCATTAAACATTTATCTTAAATATTTTAAAGCTATATATATTTAAATTAAATCATTATTCCCAAATTACCCAAAATATATTAGAATTTGAAAACAATATTCATTTATTTATTAAACTTAAAACCAAGCTTATCTGTTTACAATATACAAATATACATATACATTATAAATAGGAACAATTTATTAGTTTTTAAAATATAAATTATCAGTTAAATATTTATTTAAAAGAAGAATATTAAATCAAATTTCGATCTTATTAACAAATATTATCAAATCAATTTAATTTCTAATACAGATTATTAAATTGATATTGCCAGAAATTCCGGGATGTCACATTCCTCCCCCCTAAAAAAACTTTTCGTCCTCGAAAAGGAACGAAACCAGAATTATTAAAATACTTAAAATCAGATAATTTAGAATCACTTTAAAAATCTATATAATATTACTAAAATGGTTTTTATAAAAATACTTTTATAACTCGATGTTTCGACAAGTCCATCCTTGTTCTCACAGAAATTCGGTCATACGTTGATCGGGCGTAGGACTGAAAATCTATAAGTACTCGGTAAACTCGTTTCCAACACCCAGTAGAAATACTTTGGAAAATAATTTTATTGAAACAGTTTTGAAAATAGGGAAAATATCTTGGTGAAAACGCTCTGGAAATCATCACCCCCGTCCATGGTCGTAGTTAACCCGATGGTTACGTTGCCGTCCCGGCAAAATCCACAGACAACTGTAGGTCTCCGCGCCACTCGATTACGCCATGGAACCCGCTACAGATCGCAGTTATACCCGGGCCTTACGTTGCTATCACAGCACAAACTCATATAACTGTAGGCATCAACGCCACCGAATTTCGTTGCCAAAACAATGAAACTCCTCCACTTGACCATAGATCGCAGTCTACCGATGTTGCGTTGCCTTCCCGGCAAAATCAAGTGTAGACCGTTGGCACTCATCCTCCACACGATTTTCGCTATGGTCCCCACAGTAGATCGCAGCGACATCGAGTTACACTGTCGTCACAGCACAACTCAAATGCCCCTGTAGGCATCAACACCATCGACTTTCGCTACCCAATAATCCCCAAGAACTAGTTTGTCCGGACTCCTCACAGGATCAACTTTAGAACCTCCCCTTTAGAGGCTCAAGGCAGTACCACTCAGTGGCACTCCTGAGAAGTTCATTCAAGGGAGCGCCTTTTTCCCCAGAGCCAATCTCAAAAACACTTTATACTATACACATATAGTATTTTCCAAATCATACACCGAGTATGAATCACATATAAGTGTCTTTACACAAAATCGATTCCCAAAATCGATAATTCTCCAAATAGGCTTTTCCAAATTCAAATATTGATTTTACTCAAAAATCAAAAGCCTTTACAGAAATCCATAGGTCCCCAAAATATTTCCTCAAAATCATTTTCACAAATCCTTTTTATATATACATATATATAATAATCTTGGAAAATCTTTAATTCAATTCATACTTGTATAAATTCCCTTTTTATACTTCAAATACTTTCAAAAATCATTTTCTTCTGGCAATAGATTCAACAAGGGGAGTTTTCCATATATAACAAAGATATATAACCTTGTTTAGCCCAAATCAATATTCAAATTTTGATTACTCTTTTGTAAAGTCATTCTCCATATTGCTTACTTTCATAAAATAAATTTTAATCATAGAAATGTTCAATTCCCACTTTACTTCATCATATATTTCATAAAATATACTTTTAATTTCAAAAATTATTTACAGTTCTTATCCACAAATTTTCAATATCAATTTTATTGAAATTCGTACGATGTACCCATACCATCCGTACGCAATATCAATCTGATCGCTCACTCGATCACACAATTTCACTTCCGAACTAGAATTGTCCACCCGACTTCCTAGTGCGGACTCAGATCTGGTCTCTTGATCAGAAACCGTCATTCTCCTTGCATAGTCACAACTATGATAGAGAATACCCAGAATCAATCAAAAATCCATATCCAAGTTCACCGTCGAAAATCGAGTGAAAAATCCCAACTCGGATCGATAATATTATCCCGAAATTCTGTGCTCGAATCTGGATCAAATCACTGTGCGAATAGAATAATATACGTACATCCTACGTATTTATTTTCATTGATTATTAACCAAATCAATTTCCTTTCCATTCACATTCACTTAAATTTTCATCTACTTATTAACAATTGCCTTAGTCCCCATTTGGATTATCACTTCAATTCTTATCTCAATTGGGTATTTAATCAATAACAGTTTGGACTCCGACCAGTTTATATTTAGAAAATAGCTTGAAAATTTTAAAAATAGATAAGTAGTTGAAAAATAATTATTAGTTTGTAAAATAGCTGTAAAACAGTTAAGTAATTGTAAAATAGTTGGAAAATATTAAAATAATTGCAAAATAGTTGTAAAATAGTAATTAGTTATATAAACAGTTGAAAAACAGTAATTAGTTCATAAACAGTGGTAAAATTATTAAATAGTTTCAAAAAAATAATTGTAAAATAAGTATAAAATAGTTTGGCCTTGAAAAGTAAGGTTAGATATAGTAAATAGCTTAGAAGGATAGATTCAAGAAACTTATATTAAGATAATTTGTCGAAAATAGTTTCAGAGTCAAACTGTCTCACTACCCAACCTTTAACTCAATCATTCAATTTAAATTTCCATTCAAATTGACTCAATACCAAAATAACTTCAAATTCCGAATTAAATCCACTTCAATTTCAAATCATTTCAATTTCCTTATGCATTAATCCCAATTCCCATTTGAAATTAATACTTATCCATCTTCAATTTTAGTTTATTCAGACTAAATTCAATTTGAACTAATGAAATCTATATTTCAACTTTAAACCATCTCGAATTATATAAATTCGAGTTAAATTTTCAAATGTTGATTTAACCCCTTAAATCAAAACAACTTATATTTTTAAACCATTAACTCCGAGTCCGATTCTCAAAATTCCATTTCATATTATCCTTACTTAACTTATTTCGATGTCCAAATAAGAGTTCAAAACAATTTTATCATAAAAAGTTCATTTATTACCAAATTTTATCTTCCAGTTTTGAAATTAGTTCTTAAACAATTTTAAAATTTTAAATTCAATTATTAACATTTCAGTTCAAAGTGATCTCATATCCTTAATTCAAATTAAATTTAATTTCCATTTTATTTCAATACTGGATACATTACCACGCTTCATTCTCATTCATTTAACAAATCCAATTCAGAATTCAAAGATTATTAATAATAATAGGATGATATTATCCAATTTATTCTAAATCATCCATCAATTTTCAATTTCCAAGTCTCAAACCCATTTGAGATCACTCATAACTTTCCATTTAAACCAATCATTTAACTTTCCCAAATTAAATCTCAATTTCATATTGAAATTTCCGATTCAGGTTGCCTTTTAAATTATTTAACTTTCCCAAAGTTAAATTTATTTTACATAATCTAGTAAATTTACACAATTTGAATTCCCATTCAAATTTTAAACATCAGATTAATAACCTTCCCACTTAGGTTTAAAACTTGCTTCACTTTGGGTTTCACATCACATTCCAAGGAAAATTCAAAACTCTACCTTAGAGTTTATTTCATTTCATCTTTGATCTGATGTATATCCAGATATATACATATTAATTTCCTTTACACACCAGGTTATACTTTAAATTTTAAACCACCCTGGTTTCAATTCAGAACAAATTCCTTTAAATTTTTAGACAACACTTGTTTGAAATAGGACCCTTTTTATTAAATAATACTATTTATTATTCTTTATTACTTTGAAAAAAAATTTTCTTCCAAATTCTGGACCCAGATTTAAAATTTCACAATTTAGATCATTTTCAGTTCAAATTTATAAGTCATATTTACCTAGATGTTTTACTTTCCTAAAACTTTTCATTATTAATCACAATAATCATTTACGATTATTACCAAGGTTATCTTATCTAGAAACCAATTCTAATTCATCTTATTTAAAACTCTTCCTCAATATTCAAGATTTTAATTTCAGTTCGAATCCATTTCAAACTTATCTTTATTAAATTTCAATTTTGGTTGTATTTCTATGAACACTCAATTTAATTCCAATAATTTAACAACCAATTACCTTAATATTTGCTAGAAAGAAATATTGCTTTATATATCAAAATATATTCTTATATAAAATCATTTAAAATCTTTATATAAGAAAATAACAAGTACGCTCTCTCGTATATATATACGCTCAACTCATTTTAGGGTACCATCGTCCCTATACTTAGTGAGTATCCCCCACCAGAGCCAAGGTTTTCGCTTAACCTCTCAGCTCTGATACCACCTGTAACGACCCGGAATTTTCGAACCCGAAAATTCCAGATAGTTATGAAAAAGAAGAAAGAGGTAGAAGAAGAAGAACAGAAACATCAACATCTCACATTCGCAGCGGATAAAATATAGTAGTAAATAATAACAGTTTTACAAAAGATTACTATATCTGTCGATTACATTTTAATACATCAGAGTTTTACATATCCACAGTCACTGAATATATACAGTAATCATGTCTCAGAAACACAATAATATACTGCAGCGGAAATACTCTATACGTACTTGCCATCCAGCTCGTCTCCTGAGCTCCAGGACGTCCCTACCTGAAAACCTGTAATACTGGGTCTGACCCGAGCATTACATCAAAGTAACACTCGGGTCAGGCTGGAAACCAGCGTGAGTAAACCCATCTAACTTGACATACTAACAATAAACTTATTTAAACCTGGGGTAGCTCGTTCCTTACTACGAGTTCTTAACTTGCCATAGTCAATTACACATCTTTTAATCATATCTAAGCAATATTACACAAATTTAATGGCCAAGTTTTCATCATTTATTCCATTCCAACCTATTTATTCCAAAGTCAAATTCATAAAGAATTTTTTTTAATTTTTTTTATTTAAATTAATTTCAAATCTTTAATCACTTAAATTATCTTTACCTAATCATTAATAAATCTTTTAACTATCCATCTTAATTTATCATCCTTGATTACTTATCTTCAATTTCGCAGGGTAATTATCCTTTAATAAATGACACAAATTAACTATCTTTAACCATTTATAGTAGTTAACCTTTAATTACTTTCATCGATTAGCCTTAATCAATCATAACAGTAATTAACCATCCTGTAATTACTTACCTTAATTAATTAACTCCATAATTAATTTTATTAATCCTTTAATTAATTACCCCAAGTAATTATTCCTTAATTACTTCTCCTAAGTAATTAACTTAAATCGCATCATTAAGTATTTATCTCTTATTTGGCCAACTTTATAAATTATCCATAAATTAATCTCATTAATTAATTTACCTTAATAAATTTAATCCAATTAATTAACTTAAACTAATTACATTAATTTATTTATTTCTTAACCATTAGTTAATGATCCCAACATTTACTACATTCATTAACTTCTCATTAATTACTTTCTCAAGGTAATTATCTTTTAATCATCATATCATTAACTAATTTCCTTCCGTAATTAACAATCTCTTAATTACTTTCATAAAGTAATTGTTCTTTAAATTAATTACCGTAATTTCATCATTAACACTCCATTTTGGAAACAATTTGAAAACCAATTTTATAATTGAAAGTATAAAATTTCCTTTAACACAACAATTTAAAACATTGAAATTTAACTATTAAAATCTTTGAACTTGTTCAAACTTGTTAACTTTGATTTTCTTAGCCTTAAAACCGTTACTAGTTCACTTTAAACCAGAACATGTTTACCTTTAAATTTTTTTTAAGAAATACTGGCTCGAATAAATCTCAAACCCGAGCCTTAACCAATATTACCCGAGCTTGCACCCGTGTCACTCGTTCCCTTCTTCCTTCGAGTCACGCTGCCCCTCTACTCGAGAACGTCCCGAGTAACCTGTTTCTTCCCAAACGAAACATCTCCAGATATCAAAGATACAACGTGCACATACACAACCACCCAAGCCTCCTCCGACCATCTTTCTGGTCGCCGACCAACCACGCAAGGCCTCGACAACCTTTTCCACAACCCAGATCCAAAAATCCTACCACAAATCGAAATTCGACCTTCAACTCGAAACTACAGCAACTCAACCCCCAAAACCCATCGCCTCAGATGATCGCCACCACCGGAAGCTCCAACCCTCACCTCAAAGTATCGCCGCAACCACCACGCTACTATTCCCAAGTCGCGATCGACTCCGGTCACGTATCGACGACGAGAACCCCACAGCGATGCCGACTTCAACACGGAAGCTAAAACCCTATTTTGATCGATTACGAACAAATCAAACATTGGAAAACTACGATTATATTTTTCCCAACATCCTCAACATGGAAACAAGCTTCACCCCAGATTCCAGCTAAAATCGTGGAGTTGATCATCGGCCATTTATCAAATTGCCGAAAATCTTAATTCCCTAATTCCCAATTGGATATCAATCTAAATTTTTTGCAATACATACTAAAATTCATCATTTCCAACTAACAATCCAACTATATATTTCAAAGCAAGAATTAAAGATAACAGATTTTGACATGAATTAAGATTTCACTGTGTTTCCTATTTAAACACTATCTGTACGTTTAAAATTTTAGAAATTATTTTTAAAATTACTAACAAGCATTAACATACATTTTTCATTTATATGTCAAATTCAAATAAGGTATAGATCTGCAGGATTTTGGAATTTTCCCTAAGAAGAATAACTCCTGTAAATAACAGAGGCAAACTCTTTTTTTTTTATTCATACAGGCACATCCAGTATTCAACATGCATTCATGTAAACTAATATTCATCATCAAGCAAATTTCATTGCATGCCTCATCATTCAATCTCAGACAAATTTTAAAACTGTTTTTAAAATAATTTACTCACCTGAAGACACTATTGAACAGAGAACACTGTGATGTTCTTGAATCTGCAGCATAATCCTGCCTCTTGAATTTTGTTCTGTTCTTTCTGAATTAAATTTGAGTTTGTTTCTTTTTCTTGTTTTTTTTCTCAGGTATTCTTATGTGGTATTTCCTTTTCTTTTCTGAACGAACTAAAAAGCAGATGTATTCATATATATACAAGATAATCAGGATGTACAAGGGAAGGTGGTAACTGGTCAGCTTCTTCTTTTATGAACAGGTTTTCCTAAATATTTTGAAATGACAAAATTTGGGCTTGAGCAGATAGCATTAAATGCTAAGGTTCCCTAATTAGTTTACAAAACTTACCCTGTTGATTTTTTTAATATTTATTTAGTACATCTCCTATATATTTTTTCTTTTATTTCGGCTGAGAGGATTTGTTGTGGCTTATACATGAAGCTAATATCTCTTCTTTTAATTGTATATTGTGTACACTTGTATTTATCCTATACATATATATATATATATACTTGTCCTTATTTTTCTTTTTGTTACTTGACTGGTTTGCTTTCATGATTACTTATAGCCTCGTGAATATGTGTTTCCAGAACTTCACTTGTTCATTTATCTTGCCTTGTTTTACACTTATACTTTGTAATATAAGTAAATTTCTATATTAACATGAGGTTAGAATTTTAGGAAATGTGTTTACTTATGTCTACAAAACCATATCTTCTATTTCTAACCCAAATACTTACTTCCTTGTATTTCTTTATATATATTGTTTATTCTTTTTAAAGCTTAAATACCAAACATTTAATGTATATCCATATTTTATTTTATGCTTATGAATTACTCCCTAGAGAAAATAAAATAAAACTATCTATGTTTATATATAGAACACTACATTAATAAATGTTATTTGAGAGTAATAATTTGTTAAATTTAAATGATTTATAGAAGAGATTATAAATTCCTATCATCATTTAATTAATTAATATATCACATTTATTAAACAATATTTTAAACAACCCTTAAATAAATCTTGAGCTTAGGCTAAGATAAAATTTAGCCTATTAAACATTTATCTTAAATATTTTAAAGCTATATATATTTAAATTAAATCATTATTCCCAAATTACCCAAAATATATTAGAATTTGAAAACAATATTCATTTATTTATTAAACTTAAAACCAAGCTTATCTGTTTACAATATACAAATATACATATACATTATAAATAGGAACAATTTATTAGTTTTTAAAATATAAATTATCAGTTAAATATTTATTTAATAGAAGATTATTAAATCAAATTTCGATCTTATTAACAAATATTATCAAATCAATTTAATTTCTAATACAGATTATTAAATTGATATTGCCAAAAATTCCGGGATGTCACAGTAACAAGCTGTAGTGACTGCTTCAGCCCAAATTTTTTTTGGTAATTTACTATCTGAAAGCATAGTTCTTGCACACTCTTGAATCGTCCTATTTTTATGCTCTACCACTCCGTTTTGTTGTTAAGATCTTGGAAAAGAAAAATTATGAGTTTTTCCTTTTTTATTACAGAAATTCTCAAAATTTTCATTTTCAAATTCTCCACCGTGATCACTACGAATAGTTTTGATTTTTAAAGAAAGTTGATTTTGAATTCTTTTTGCCAAAGTTTTATATAAATCAAAAGCATCACATTTATGTTTTAGAAAAACTGTCCATGTAAATCAAGAATAATCATCTACAATTACAAAAACATATTTACTCGGATTTATTGACTGAATTTGAGATGGACCAAACAGATCTAAATGAAGTTACTCAAGAGGTTTTGAAGTTGAAATCATATCTTTCAATTTGAATGAACTCTTCCTAAGTTTTCCTAATTGACAAGTATCACATATACTATCTACTTTAAAATCCATTTAAGGAAGACTCTTACTAGACCAAGTTTTGAAAGTCTAGATAAGAGTTTGAAATTCAAATGCCCAAATCTTTTATGCCAAATCCAAAGGTCACTTGTATTAGCCAAAAGACATAGGTTATCATTTGAGATTTTCATACTGAGAATATAAATATATTTTTTCCTAATTCCTTCAAAGATAATATTTGATTTATTATCTTCGATGTGACACTTATCCTTTTCAAATTTAATTTTGTAGCCTTTGTTACATAGTTGAATTATGCTAAGTAAGTTGTGTTTTAGATTACTAACTAAAAGAACATCAGAAATAGTAGGAGTTTTAGAGTTACCGACATTGCCGATGTCAATCACATATCATTTTGAATTGTCTCCAAAGTTGACCATTCCACCATCTTCATAAATTATATCATTCAGTATCTCCGGATTACCAGTAATGTGACTTGAACATCGATCTACTATCAAGTATCCATTTGTTTTTCTTGATTTGCACCATTTGTCCATTGAGTGTTGATTCTTCAAAAGCCATATAACACATCTGCTCCTGCACAACACACCAATTCGGTAGGTAACTTGATCTTCTATAATAACAATATGCAGACTTATGAGACAATGATGATTTGGACAGTTTTGAACCAGTGTTAACAAAATGTCCAAAAATTGCCATTTTAAAAAATTTCAAAATTCAGATTATGATAACTTTGAAAACCAATGCTCTGATACCAAATGTAGGAAATGCAGTTTACGGATCTTAAGGCAGAATTAACACTAGAGGGGGGGGGTCAATAGTGTTTAATTAATTTTATGAATCTTTTTGAAATCTTTTCAAATTAAATCCAAATAGATGCAATTCACAAACACAGAGAAAATCACAGAAACAGACACAGATGCAAATAGTAAATAAAAGCAGTAAAGGAAAGAACATACCGGAATTTTATACTGGTTCGGAGTTACCCTACATCCAGTCCCACACAATTTCTTGTGCAGATTTCTTTTCAAATATAATGTCGATATTACAACCTTGATTTCAAGGCCACGAGATACACCCTCCTATCTCCGAGTCCAAGGCAAACTCTCTTGATTTAACTAGGCTACAAGATCACCTAATTAATTTACGGGCTATAATCACACCCAATTGATTTACGGGCAACAATCACACCGTTTCCAATCACACTTTCATGGAGAGAGACTCGATATACTTCGATCTTTCGATCTTTGATTACAGATGATCCTGTAACTCTGAATAGCACTAAGATCTTTGAGAGAGAGTGGCAGAGAATCAAATTAGAGACGATCGAGTTTGATTCACTAAGGATTTCGGTAGAGTTTTGTTAAGAATGTTTGAAAATAATAATGGAAGAGAAAGAAGAGAGAAAACAAAGAAATCTTAAGTGAAAATTCGTTGAAAACTACTGGTATATATAGGGGAATAACGGTCATGTCCATTCGTGAAAGGTTATGACGAATAGACACTTCTTTTGAAAATTTGAATTTTAAAATCTATGGCTACCATGTCGACATGGGGTATAGGCATGTCGACATCCCCTAGTTTGAAAATTGATTTTTGTTTTAAAAGAGATTTTATTTCTAAAGTTTGTTGAAACAATCTTAGAACTTTGTAAACTATTTTGAATATACTTTATGATTATAAAAACCTTTGGAAAGCGATCTTACGAAATATAAAGGTAATAAAAACTAAATATATAAATATTTTGAGATTAAAGCTAAAACATTAAAACCAGGAGATAGTTTAAAAACAAGAAATGATTTTGAAATTAATATGGTTAAAAATAGTTTTTGAATTAAGGCTAAAATATTTAAACCGAGAGAGAGATGTTTGAGAAGTTTGAGAGATCTAACTGGATTCCTCCCCCTGTTGATTTTACTTTTCGAATACTGTGTATATGATGTGTTGGATCTCATATTTGATGACATAGATGATTTCCCTTTTAGTGCTATAGTAGTACTAGGCCTTATTTTTATTATTTTGAAATACTTAAAAAAATAACGATATTGAATTGAAATGATTTTAAAATGATTTTTGGGTTTAATATGTTTTTAATAACTATTACCGAATTATTAAAAGGAATGAATTTAATTTAAGTACATAAAAATGTATGATTTTTTATGTTATAAAGTTAAAGTTTTGAGAAATACTTAAATAGAGATTTTTGAATGGTTTATAAAAAGAAATAATAGTGATATTTTGTAAATGAAGAAATAGATTTATAAATGGAATTTATAAATATATATAAAATGGATTTGTAATCGATATTTTGTAAATGGATTTATAAATGGGATTTTATAAATAAAAGAGATTTATAAAGAAATGAATTTATAAATGAAATTTTATAAATAAAGAGATTTTATAAAAAGAAGTTTTATAAAATAGAAAAGAGATTTATAAACATAGTTTTTTAAATATAGAGATGACTTATGTTTAAATTTAAATACGAAGTTTAATGGTTTTTAAAGTGATAATCTTTAAAAGTAATGTTTCAAAAGTGATGATTTCAAATGGAATTAAATGTTTTCAAAAGTAATTTAAAATGTGTTAAGTAACAAAAACATAGATTTCAACATTTATTGTTGTAATAGACGTTTCCGATAAAATAAAGAAGGCGTGGACTGTAACATTGTTGTTATAGTAAATGATTTTCGAAAGGAAATATTTTATATCATATACGAGATTTATACACATATAAATAGTCGAATTTTTATACTATTGTTTTTGGGTTGTCGTAACAATGTTTTATGCAACATTTGTTTTGACACAATAAATTGTGTTTTGACACAATAAATTGTGTTTTGACCTTCCATTGTGAAATACACGAATTGGTTCTTATGATCGTACTAAAGGCTTGGTGGTATAGGAGCATTGCTTCTTATACTTAACACCCATCCGAAGGCGTATGAACTCGGGAGTTGTATGGCTATCAAAATCTATTTAGCGTGTCTCTAAAATGGTAGTGTTATTAAATATACTTATACCATTGATATAAGTATATAGAATTGTTTTCAAATATTGAATAGTTGAAGTGGTTTTGAGAATATATATTTTTAAAGATATTTTGGAGTAAATATTTGGAAATTGATTTAATGAATAATAGATTAATTAAATGGGCCTAGTGACTACTTATGTGCTAGATTTTATTTTTGCTGTGATAGTTAAATAACCGACTATCAAATTTGGCCATTTTTGGTTCCTTGACTTGATATGGGAACTGATTAGTCGTGCACTTAGTATGAGGCCAACTGAGTAGGCTTGATTATCGTTTGGCATTAAGAATGTTGATTTGAGTAGTGCGGAGTGATATGGTACTCCAATCTACCGAGCTTCCTTCTTGGCCGAAGGATAGCAGGTTGAGAGTTGGAAACTAAGTCTACGAGACTTGGTTTCCAAATGAGGTTGAGGGCCTCTTATTGATTGTTGGTCTGGAGACATAGGGATCAGATTTATCCAAAAACCACTTCGGACCAACATATGCGTTCGAAAGTGCAGATTGTTGACGACAATGATTTTGAATACGAAGATCTTTATGATGTAAGGCTGCTTGCCATTAGCCCCGTGATTTCATATTATATATATGGTGGCAGTAGTGCTCTGTTATGAAAATCTTTGATGCAAGGACCGCTCGCTACTAAACCTAGGGTTGATTCCCGACAGGATGTAGTAGGAGAATTCCTTCGGTTTGTCCTGTTCCTGGGCAACTTGTATGGACGAACGTCTAACATTGCACTTCTAAGAACCACATACATTGATTTTTAAAAACGCACATCTGTTTGGTGGTGTAGGAGTTAACCCCCTTTACACTTAACACCCTTATCTGAGACGTACGAGCTCAGAGGTTGTACTTTTGTGGAAATCAATTAGTGTGTTGTTGGAAATGGCAATGTGGCATTCAAAGTGGAATGTTCTAAGTGAAAAGTAAACGTTACCTTAAGCCTCATCACTTGGAAATGGCTTATATAGGGCATGCCGTAAGGCTAAGTGGGTTGCTCCTATTAGGGTATGGTCATCATCTTTCAAGATTACACTCTATACTTCGGGTATGTTATGTATGCTTATGGCCACGGATAGGTCGGGAACGTCCGGGGTGATGTCATATTAGGTTCTATCCACCACCAGATGGGTCTGCGGGTTCGCCGGTCTTGCCAGGTGAAGAAGTTTCAATGTTGTTGAACCTTGATACATTCCTCTAGAAATGTACTGTACGGAAGGTAGTTCCTTACCCGCCATTGTATGGAATCCAAACTCCAATATGTGCCTGCCATTTTGTTTGTAGAACCCACTTTGTAGCTAGTATGCTGGAATTTAATCAATGTAACAATTTCGGCTATGATTAATATTATTTGTATACTAGACACTATTATAATATTAAAGGTTTGATATGAAATGATTTTGTTATCGTAAGGTAAAAACCTGTCCGTGTTTATGTGCGGCGTGGTCTTACGAGGTACCTTTGTTTTGAAAAGTTTTGATAACTTTAAAATCCAATTGAGATGTGTTTTCTCACGCTAGTTTGCCAGACTGATCTGGACGTTCTTCCCTTTCAATGCTCGGGTCAGACCGAGCATATTTATAGATTTAGATTTGGATGCTTTGAAGCTTCAGTAGACGAGCTGGAGGTCTTCAGGTCGTATTCACATATATGTTTATTTTCCGCTGCATTATTGTTGAAATTATCAGCATTTGTGAGGGCAGGTTGTTATAACCGTCCAGGCTGATGATTTGTTATTCGTGTACTCTGATTTGATGCATGTATATTACAGTTTCTCTTTTGTAAAGACCATTGGTTTATATTATGTGTTGTTCCACTGCGATTGTGAGATTCTGTATTGTTTTAATTTATTTTTCTCTTCTTCTTCTCTTCTCTTCTTCTTTCTTTCCCATAACTATCCGTCTTTCCGTTCAATTTGGATTGAACATGTGTCGTTTATTGTCAGTTTGAATTGTGCGGATTTGCAGGTTATTACAAGCGCACACTTATTTTTTGAGTGTTCATTTACTTCACATATGGAGATGGTGTAGAGAAACCTGAATATGTAGGCTACAACGGATTTAACATTGCATAGTGAAATCACTGCATTTCAACTACTTTCAAAGCCAGAAACAAAGTCAGAGACCTATCAAAAGTAGTTTTATCTACTTGCGTGTGGGCATTACGAAAATAATGAAATGCTAGGATTTTCAACAACAAGTTCAAAATAAGGCAAATAACAGATGAAATTTTAAGCTATGTAATAATCATCGCGTCGGAATCCAAGAAATTCCCAACATCGTAGCATGCTAACATTGATATCTTAAACAAATGGAATATACCTATCAGCTGAACCTCACCAACAGTTCTACACTAAAAAGCCATACTTGCCTCGCTGGATCTGAAAGAAATCATGGACTGCTTTTGATTAATTAATGGTGGACACCCTTATAAGTTGTCATTCATTTTTATTTATCAGTATTCCATTTTTATTAGTTCTGTAGGTGTTGTACAAGATTAAATACAGACCTGTATAAAAAATTGAAGCAAAAGAAGATAAAGAAGCAACACTTAGCTTTAGAGATACATGCAGCATCAATCGCGAAGAGAAAAAAATCTGAGAGCATTATTGAATTCGTTCAAGAAGTTGCCATGGAATATACGAAGGAAACCCTAGATTCAAAAAAGAAAAATGGACGACTTGATCGAATGAACCAACCGATCTCATGTTGCTAACAATAACTGTGGTTATTGGGCCTTGGCCTATTTTGTATTTTTTTAATTGTTGCTTTGGATCTTTATTGTAAATATCTTTTTTCAAAGCAAAGTAATAAAAATATACAACCTTCATTCAAAATAAAATGCAACTTTTCATTGTTTCTTGATAATCCTACTGCATAATTACAATTAATAAAAGAAATTTTGAAATAACTTTTAGGTGGAATTATTAATCCGCACATACACTTTTCACCACATCCATTGGACCTCCACCACCTACAACTGCAAATTTTTACCAAATTCATAACTAACGTTCAACCTCTTAGTGTTCCCAATTTTATAATACTATTCAGTTGATTCTTACCAAATTCATAACCAATATGCAATAGATTTTCAATTGATATTTTAATAATATTCAGTTGAAATCCAATATGATTTTCTCGTAAAATGACGGGACCAAAATAAAAAAATAAAGTAATAAGAAAAATAAAGTATTAAGTACGTGGTGAAACTATAAGCAATTGAGATCTTAGTTATTTACAACCAGATTCACAAATTAAAAAGTAGCCACTTACAATCCATATATTGCATTACTGGCTAGTTTTACATGAATGCATCCTTCATTGGTTTTAGACTATTTTTTTTTTGATGAAAGAATGGGAATAACTTCCCATCACATATAATCTAAAAGCTACCAAGTTTGTTTCTAGCAAGAGTTAGAAATATTTGGAAAGAAGCTTCCAAGAAACATCGATGGCATACACCAAATACATATAATTATAAACTAAAAGGCAAATAGAACAATGGTTACACCTATTACAACACAACATAATTAAAGAAGAAATGATGTTCACGACCACTCTGGCATAATTTGGTTTTTAAGGCACGGATTCCAAATTTGCATAATGGGTATCCCTAAATATCTAATTGGTGTGTATTATTCTATATATTATCTAATACTTGTACGTACTCGTACTTATTTAGCTGATATATGACATTTGTTATTAGAGTTAGATAGCTACTCTTCTTCTTCTTCTTGCTACCTTATTGGATGTAGTATTTGATTTTTTATGGATTCCTCTAAGCCATTAAACATATTGATCTTCTCGATCTACTTTACATTTATGAGAACTAGCTAAAAGCACACAGTAAATAATATTTCCTATTAGCATAGTTTTTAGAATGATGATTGTTTTAGCAATTGTTCAGGAGTGCAATCACTTTGAAATATCATCGTGTTCATCGATTGAAGAATATGATGACATCTGGAAGTGTTCTTTTGATTTATTCTCAAGAGTCTTATGCTTTATGTTTACATCCATGCTCCAAAAGCAAAGTAACTAATATAGATATTTACCAACTCCCCTCATAGCTATGCACACACTAATCCATTTGAGTAAGACGAATAAAAGAATTCAAATTTAAATATAGACTATTTCATACTTTCTATGTCATAATACAAATTACATACGTGAATAGAACGATATATATTGTATAACTAAGGTTCAAGATTTTGGTTGGAACTTTAGAATTCTGGCTATGTCATTTTGGTTACGGCCAGAACCAGAACATATTATGCCAAAGAACCCGGTTCCGACCGTGGAAGAATAGAAAAGCAAAAAAAAACTTGATGAAATAAACAATTACCTACCTCAGATTCAAAGCCGAGCAACGTATTTACATATCCATTTTCTTTTTCCATTCTAACCCCAACTCTAGTTTTTCAACCTTTCTACAAACGGCCTAAGCGTGTAATGGTTGAGATGACCTGGGAGTTATATCATAACATATTTATTTTGATTAGATAATTGAGCTTTTTGATATGGTTTAAGTTAGGCCTTTCTTATTATGATTAATATCTTAATAAGGATATATATTTTGTATGGGCTGGGTTCTTATATATGTACCGAAACAACAATCAAGTGGATAATTTGGTATTAAATTTGATGTGTATTGTATACTTTTCCTTAAAATTTATATATTTTTATAACACCAAGGATAGTATATCACTTTATGTTAGTATTAACTTAGTAGCTCAGAGAATAGTACCGGAATTTCTAAACCTAAATTATACCAGAATCTCCAAAATTTTCGAAATGGAACCGAAAATTTAAAATTTACCATAAACCGGAACGAGAAAGGAAAACGGAATTTTAAACCTTAAGTATAACACAGTTTTAATTAATAAATTTACTGCAGGTTTGCCGACTTGCAAAATATTTATATGTCATAAAACTATCATTATCATTATCAATATTCTTACCATTATATGTCATAATACTATCAGTATCATTACCATTATCAAATACTCAGCTAATTTAGTTTCATTTTCTATACATGAATGGAACAACGTATATGTTTCAAAATAATCATTACCAGTATCATTATCAAATTCTCACATAATTTCATTTCATTTTTAATACATCATAACAAAATAGGGTTATGTAAACTACCTCAAAATTTCAATTGTTCAGTTAGGTTGAAACTCGGGGATAAAATTATCACCACATCATAATTAGGGGATGTAATAATCTATAAACACATGAGAGGAGATAGTAATGAATATAATCATGAGTGGTGAATAAAAATATAATAAATGTTGTAGTACCTCTCACGGTGGTTCAAATTGGAGAGGCACGAATTTAGGGTTCCAGGCAGTTGAAATGGTTGTTGTGCTTAGGGATTGGGATCGACTGTAGGAAAGGGATTGTTGCACCAATTTGGGATCGACTATTAATTATAGCGGTTATGGTTTCCTGATTCAAGGATTTTGGTCTGTGTGTTGATTACAGCGGTTTAGGGATTTCGTGGAGTTTGGTTGTTTTCTGGAGGTGACGAAGTGAAAGAAGGGTAGTGTTTTCTAGAGAAGGAGACGAAGTGCAATAGACATGATTTTTATTCCTATACAAAATAAGTTATTTCCTACCTTTTTTTGATAACGTTGAGTACATTGTATTTATTTTACTTCATAGCGTTGAATACCTGCATTGCATAAAATTGAAAGCAGGATAAGTGAAAACGCTATGTATTGGCGCTATCAAAAGTCCATATTTTTATAATGATCCTAATTTACACTAACATTATTTAGATCATTTAAATTGATAAATTAAATGAAATAATGTAAATAGTTAAGGAATTGAGATTTGTTAATTAAGAAGGAGCCATGCCTTAATGAATGTATAAGTAAAAGGGACTTAAAATAAGTAAGTAGGAGGAATATGGTAAGGGTAAAATGGAAATAGCCTTTGTTCCTATAACCTAAACCCTTTTGTTCTTCATTTCTTATTCATTTTAACTTTCACAAACAAAATTAAAACCCTAACCAAACTCGATCAGCCACCATTAAGAGGATTCAAGGAGAATAATAGCTAGGATTCAAGTAGAAAGCTTAAGCAAATCAATCTAAGGGCAAATATTAACCTTCTTAACACAAAGACAAGGTGAATAATTAGTTTACATCTCTATTTTTTATGAATGGTTTCAGTTTAAAGAGTAAACATGTTTTCTTTTGCAAGCATATGCCATGTTATAGTGATTTAATGATTAAATGCTTTAGTAGATGCTTTATATGGTATCATATGGATTTTATGATAGGTTTAGATTAGAAAACCTATTAAATGACATCCAAATGAGCTGCGTTTCTGATATATGGTCAAGAACATTATTTTAGAAGTGGGTTTCAAGTTTCATAATTTCCTAAGTGATTGTGGATTTATTATGATTTTTCTATGAGAGAAAATAGTTAATGTTGGGTTTAAATTATTTAAGGCAATTAAACATTGCTTTAGGTTTGAAATTTATATAAGTTAGAAAGCATATTTTAATTGAATTACAATGATTTTTGGGGATTTTTCCTAAGTGTTTTACTATGGCTATTAAATTATTTAAGTTAAAGGATTTGAATGTTTTAAATATTTTGTTAAGGAGAAGGTATTATTTGTTAAAATAATTTCAATTATTAATTATTGAATTCGGCAATATTTTAGAAAAGAATTTTGATAAAGAATTGACAACCAATCATATTTTGACAAATTAAGCAAGTTATGTAAAAAGGAATTACTTTGAAAGGCATAAAACCATTTTTGTTTCGAATTACAACTTCGCCACTTCCATTGCTTGCTTTCGTCACCATGCCCAGAAGGCCTTTCGCACCTATTCGAAACCAATGCACATGGTATCAAGCGATTGGTAAGTAGCGTATTGGAGAAAGGCAGAGGGGACTGTGCCGAAGGCATTCTTTCGAAGGTGTTAAAGTCATTTTTATAAGCTTTTGAATCCATTACTTGCCTTTGTTTTTAAAGAAGCTTTCGAAAGAGTTGCTGCTTTTGAACCTATTCGACACCTGTTTGTACCAAAATTGGGCACAACACTCTTCGGAAGTCTTTGAAGAGATAAAGTGAAGAAATTAAATGGAAAAAGAGGAATTATCTAACAAAAACTCCAAATTTTAGAAATGAGAATAATTAAAGTGCAAGGAGACACAAGAATTTAGAGTGGTTCGGCGTATCGCCTATATCCACTATGAAGTTGTTTGCTTTATTGATCTTTCTTTTGTGTTTACAAGTGGATTCAACTGATATACAGCAGGCAATTATGATTTGCAGCAATGAATTTCTTTGGTCGCAGCAGCAATTGAGTTCAGATCTGGATCTGGCGGAGTCCGGGCGTTGGAGATCTCAAAGAGGAAGAAGAACCCCTTTTCTGTTGGCTTTGGGGGTCTATTTATAGGTGTAGGAGGCTGATATTTCGCTCAGATTTCGGGAGACCCTCTCTGGCACGTGACCAGGCCCGCACGCCCAAGCCCGTGAAGTTTCGGTCCGATCCGTGATCGACACGAGCAGATTTCTACTCGATCAAGATTTCATCCAATGGAGTCGAAATTTGACGTGGACATTCTTTAGCATGCACGTAGTCTTCTGTGAAAATTTCATAGCATTTGGACTTGTAGATTGAGAGATATGATCGATACGAAATGAAGTTTTCGATAGGCTGTTTCCTTCGACTCGCTTCCGTTTCGACTCGCTTCCATTCGACTCGGTGACATGGTGCTTGAATTTCACTCTGCCCTTGACGTTGTTTCGAGCGAGTCGAAGTATGCACTGGTTCGAGCGAGTCAAAGTTGGCATCTGAACGAAGCGAGTCGAAGTTGGCATTTGAGCGAAGCGAGTCGAAGTTGGCATCTGAGTGAAGCGAGTCGAAGTAGGTACTTGAGAGAAGCAAGTCGAAGTAGGTACGTGAGCGAAGCGAGTCGAAGTAGGTACTTGAGCAAAGTGAGTCAAAGTAGGTACTTGAGCGAAGCGAGTCAAAGTAGGTACTTGAGCGAAGCGAGTCGAAGTAGGTACTTCTGATGGCTGAACCTGAACGACTCGAAGTTGGCATCTGAGGGATGTGGAGCAAGTCAAAGGGAGCAAGTTGAAGGGAGCGAGTCGAAGTGGAGCGATTCGAAGTGGAGCGAGTCAAAGATGGAGGCGAAGCGGAGCGAGTCGAAGTGGAGCGAGTCGAACTGAGCGAATCGAACAGGGGCTGTTTTTATCCAATTTTGCATCGATCGTAACTTGAGCATACGAACTCGAATTGACCTGAAATTTGGAACGTTGGCTCTCATAGCTTCGTTTGTTGTGTCACATCAATTTAGGCTCGATCCGGACTCGGGCAAAATTTGTCGATATCTTTAGTGGGCCTGCGTATAGCCGATCTTCTTGGATGAATTGTCTTTGGTTTCTAGTCAAGTTTTTGGTGTCACAGTCTTGCCAAAAGGCGGGATAACAACACCCTAGTTGCCACATTCATACCTTTCAAATTAGTTAAGGGCCGCTTTTTTTTATAGCCTTATAACATTGTGTTCGAAAGGAAGGCTTTCGTTTTCTTAACATTGAAGCTGCCTTCCCAATGCTTTCGAAAGGGCTATTTTAGCCTCTTTTAATAATGGTTTCAGAGACAATGGTTTCGAAAGGATGATTTCGAAGCTATCCTCTTCTCCAATTCTTTTACTTAGGGTTAATGCTTTCGAAAATAATGATTTCGCTTCTGTTCTCTTTGACCCTATAGTTATATTAAATATTAAACCAAATGGTTTCAAAAGGAATACTTTTAAATGGTTTTGAAGCTATGTTTCCACAAACTCTTACCTAAACCCAATGCTTTCAAAAGGTATGTTTTAAGTATTTCTACGGAAAAAATCCCAATACTTTCGAAAGGTATGTTTTAAGTGTTTCGAAGGGGAAGATTCCAATGCTTTCGAAAGGCATGTTTTATGTGTTGCAAATGGAAAGTCCCCAATGCTTTTGAAAGGTATACTTTGAGTGTTTCAAAAGGAATATTTCTAAGAGTTTCGAAAGATATGTTTAAATGGTTTCGAAAGAGGATGTCTAAGATTTTAAGCAATAATTCCGAAAAGGATACTTTCAATGGTTTCGAAAGGGATACTTTCAATGATTTTGAAAGAGGTTGTTTAAGGTTATAAACAATGGTTTTGAAGGTGTTGTTTTGCTTTATATCCTAAAGTTTTCTAAGTTAAAAAGGGCTTTAACTTATTTTGAAGGGATAGATAATCCCATTGATATGGATTTCATCAACATTGTTTTGTGCAAAGCATATACCATGGCATAGATATTATGAGTAAAGTGAAGAGCATATTTTCCTTGTTTAAGTATGATTTAAAAAGGGATAAATCAGTTTAAATGAAAGGTTGGACAGATAGTCCATTGATGAAATGCTTTTAAGGAAAATTTAATGGGGTAGTTAACCCTAAGTTTATGACTCGGATATTAGAAGACCAGATGGGACTGGTGTAGTGTCGCGCCCTATACTTTAGCTAGTAGCCCTTAGCTAAAATAAGTCCAAAATTCCAGTGTGTAGGGCTTTGCCATAGATGAGACTAAAATGATGTTATACACAGAAGGGAATATACATGGTAAAGATATGTTATTGGTGAGCCCGCAAAACCATTAGGATCAGTTGACCATAGAAGAAGATAGTTAAGGGCAGACAGCCCAATATTATGTCTAACGGAAGTTAGATTATTGATCATTATCTCTGGTAGGCTTGAGCCAGCCAATGGTTGATAGTTAGCCAAATAAAACTATAATATGGACAAATCATCCATTGGTTACCTAATTATTATGCATATATGTATTTGATATTATTGTTATAATCAGTTTGATTGCAGGATTTTGATTCACAAAAGATATGCTTTTAAAAGGATATTAGTAAGGGGAAACCCGTTCCGCTAAGCGACATGGTCTCACTTAATATCAGTAAACTGGGATGTAATTGAATTATTCACACCAGGTTTTATGTCTCACTCAAAGTTTATGTTTTCCCTTTAACTCTCAGGTGTTAAAAATTTGATTTGAGTAGATTGAGAGTTAAGGACTTTTCAAGTTTAATAGTGTGGACGAATAAGATTTCGAAGACGTGCAGGATTCAAAACTAGCTATGTAGGTGTTCTTTAGTATTATTTCCATTGTGATGTATTTATGACTGATATGTCTATCTATCTAGTACTCTGATCATCCAAGGGAGCATCTTCATATGTCGTTCTTGGTGTATTTTGTAATAATTATATTTGATCAAAACATGGGAATCGTTTTGGGATTATGTAATTAAATATGAAATAGTGATTTGAAATGTAATCAGAAAAGCTGTTTTTTTTAAAATATGTGTTGATTTTATTTCATATTTATGTACTTCTGATATTATGGATACGATTAACATTAACGTATTTTTTCATTGAAAGTTAATACTATAGATGACTACATCATCTGTAGCACTTAGCTTCGGGCCTCAAAGTAGGGCATGTTACAACTTGGTATCAGAGCATAGGTCTATGAAAACTTAAAAGAAATTTTAAACTTAAAAATGATTTTTGAAAACATAATCCTAAGGTATTAAAGAAAAGATTGGAGTATGGGATAACGCTATAGTAAACGTACTTATATTTGCTATATATAAGCATATGATTTATCTCTATTCTCCCATCTCTCTTAGGCTATTCTTCTGTATCTTACAAAGACTCGAATGTAGATTTTAAGGAAGTAAGATATGGATGCTAGGAATGGAAGAGTTAACCTTGGTGGAGGAAGCACCACAACCAATGGAATGCCAGATCAAACACTAGAAGGAATCTAGGTCGGGCACAAGCTGCTAATGTGGGCGTTGGAGCACCGTAAGTTGATATGGGAGCTATGTATTAGTTCTTCGTTAACATGATGCAAGCTGGAGCTACTGCGGAATTAGTTGGAGGAAATGTTGAAGGAGGAAATCAGGAAGCTTCGGTGGTCAATAACTATGCCAGTACTAAGCAACGACTATGTTAGGCTTGGAGAGAAGCCGTTTATCGGCACCGAGGACGCAATTGAAGTGGAGAATTGGTTGCTTCATTGCAAGAGGATTTTTCTGATTTGAGACTCAACGATGAGCAAAAAAGGAGACTGGCATCCAAAAAATTGCAAGGAGCAACATTGTACTAGTGGAACAGTGTTACTGTGGGTGTAGATGGAGAGACCATGAATTGGGTAGAATTCAGAAGGAGGTTTGAAGAAAGATTCATGTTGGAGATCGCCAAGTCAACTCTTCTCACAAAGTTTGCTGAGTTGATGCAGGGAGACATGACAGTGTTGGAGTATGCTACCAGATTTGAGGAGCTATCGAGATACAGATATGCTACGGTTGATACTGTTATCAAAAGGAATGAGAAATTCATACACGAATTGAGATCCGAACTTGCTAAAGCAACTCTACCACATATTAGGGATTTGTGCGATGTAGTTGTTGAGATGGCTTTGAGGAATGAGGAGATGCTCGTTTTCCTTAATGATAACAAAACAGTGGAAGTTCAAGGTGGGCAGAACCAGAAGAGAGTTTTTCCATAAGAAGGGAGCTCAGAAGAGTGGAACTGCCAAGAAAGGAAAGACAGAAGTTATCTGCTACAAGTGTGATAAAAAGGGACAATATGCTTACGAGTGTCGGAAGGCAAAGAAAAGAAGGCTACTGATAAGAAAGGAGTAAAATGCTTCAACTATGATCGGATTGGACTTATAAGAACTAGTGCAAGGAACTATCCAAGGATGGAAAGGGCAAAGTGTTTGTATTGGAACCAGCTACCTCAAGACCAATAGTAGAGGAGAAAGGAAAAGCTGTGTTGGGAGGTACGCTTTTGATTCATGGTGTATTAGTTAGAGTTCTATTTGATACTGGTGCATCACATTCTTTTATATCTCATAGTTTGGTAGAAAAGCTTAACCTAGAACCTTCATACCTAGTTACTTCCTTAAGGGTTGTGAATCCGATAGGAGGGTATGCGACTCTTAGGATGAGATGTGACCACTTAGAATTTGAGTTGTTAGGTCATATATTTTCTTGCACTTTACATGTGTTTGATTTCGTAGGTTTTGGAATTATTTTGGGGATGGATTGGTTAAGTAAGTACGATGCTAGGATATTTTGCCATGATAGGAAAATATCACTTAGACACCCTAGTTGTAGTTATCGGATTATATACACTGTAGAAAACCCAAAATTAGATTCTTGCGCTTTGTTGGGTGTTATGGACAAAGAAGATGAGTTGAATCGAGTTTTCGTTGTTATAGAATTTGCAGATGTCTTTGAGCCCTTGATAGGACTACAGCCGAAACGAGCCATTGAGTTTCAGATAGATTTAGTAACAGGGGTTGAACCGGTGAGTAAAAGTGCCAAGTAGAATGACACCTACCGAGATGAAGGAGTTAAAGGTGCAATTGGTGATTTAGATGGTAAGAAATTTATCAGACCAGGCAGTTCACCTTGGGGCGGAGCCGTAGTATTTGTTAAGAAACTGGACGGATCGTTAAGGTTGTGTATCAATTATCGTAAGCTAAATGAGAAGAAGATAAAGAACCGATATCTGTTACCTAGGATTGACAATTTCTTTGATCAATTGAGTGAAGACAAAGTATTTTCCCAATTGGATTTGGCAATAGGATTCCATCAGCTTAGAGTAGCAGAGAATAGTATTCCTTTGACGGTGTTTAGGACCAGATATGAATCGTACGAATGGTTAGTGATGTTTCGGACTAACTAATGCGCCACCATTCTTCGTGGACTTGATGAACAGAATCTTCCAGAAGCATCTGGAAAAATTTGTATTAGTATTCATAGACGACATTTTGATATACTCTAAGGATGAAAGAGAGCATGAAGTTCATCTTAGAGTGGTGCTCGAGACGCTGAGGCAGCATCAACCAAAGGCGAAATTTTCAAAGTGTCATTTCTGGAAGAAGGAAGTAAAGTTTCTTGGTCATGTAGTCTCAAAAAAAGGGTTGTTAGTATATCCGGCTAAGATTGAGGCAATGAATAGTTGGAAGAGACCCGAGATAGTGACTAAGATAAAGAGTTTTCTTGGGTTAGCTGGCTACTACCGAAGATTCATTAAGTACTTCTCACGGATAGCCGCACCGATGACTAAGCTAACTTGAAAAGATATGAAGTTTTTTGGGACTGATAAGTGTGAGGAGGCATTCCAGAAACTAAAACATTTGTTGACTAATACACCTGTGTTAGTCATTCCAAAGGGGAATCAGGACTTGGTGGTGTACACAGACGCATGTGGAATAGGATTAGGAGCTGTATTAATGCAGAGAGGTAAAGTGATTGCCTATGCTTCTCCACAGCTCAGACCGCATGAAGTTAGATATCCAAATCATGATTTGGAATTAGCTGTGTAATTTTCGCCTTGAAAGTATGGAGACATTACCTTTTAGGAGAAAGATTCAAGTTGTATACGGATCATAAGTCACCGAGATATTTACTCTCTTAGAAGGAGTTGAATATGAGACAGCAGAGGTGGTTAGAGTTTTTAGCCGCTTATGACTTTGGTATTGAATAAGCACCGAGAAAAGGGAATAAGGTTGCAGATGCACTTAGCAGTAAATATCAGAATGCAATACTGGCAATGATAGATGAGTGGAAAGATTTAGAAGCATTGACTACATGTGGAGTACCATGGAGATCTAAGAGTATTTCTAATCGAGAAACTGCTATATTGTCGTGTTTAGAAGTTCGGCCAGTGATGATCGAAAGGATTGCTTCTAAACAAGGAGAGGATCCTTTATTAGCTGAATGGATTAGAAAATTAAGGAATGGAACAGAGAGCGATGACTTGAAAGATTTCAGCCTTGACCAGAATGGGTGGTTGAGGAAGAAAGGACGACTATGGGTTCCGAGTGTGGGAAACATTAGGAAGGAAGTTCTTAGAGTGCCATCGTGCACTATTCATCCAGGAGGAACTAAGGTGTATCAAGATATGAAAAGGAGTTTCTTCTGGGAAGGTATGAAGGGAGATGTAGGCTTGTGGGTGATGCTGTGTTTGAACTGTCAACAGGTAAAACCTGAACATCAAAAACTGAGTGGGTTACTTCAACCTTTGGATGTTCCAGTCTGGAAATGGGATTCTATCTCAGTGGATTTCATAGATGGGTTGCCAATGTCGAATAGAGAAAATGAGAGTATTTGGGTTATAGTGGAAAGATTAACGAAGAGTGAACACTTTATACCCGTTAAGTCAACCAGGACAACACCGGATTTAGCTAAATTATCCATGAGGAATATAGTTAGACTGCATGGAATTCCTAGTAGTATAGTAAGTGATAGATATTCCTTATTTACTAGTGAGTTCTGGAAGAGTCTACAGGAAACTTTAGGTACCAAGCTCAAGATGAGCACTGTTTACCATCCACAGACAAATGGGTAAACGGAGAGAGTTAACAAAGTCTTAGAGGATTTGTTAAGAGCTTGTGTGCTAGACTTCGGAGGATCATGGGAAGACCATCTACACTTAGTTAAGTTTTCGTATAACAATGGTTATCAAACTAGTATAGGGATGGCACCGTTTGAAGCTTTGTATGGAAGGCCATGCAAATCTCCCATTTGTTGGTTAGAGACCGAGGATAGACTAATTCTTGGACCGGATTTGGGTAGAGAAGCTGCAGAGAAAATTGAGTTAATTCAGGCTAGAATGAAGGAAGCTCAGTCTAGGCAAAATAGTTATGCTGATGAGAGACGGAAAGACTTAGAATTCTCAGCTGGAGATCATGTTTTCGTTAAAGTATCGCCGATGAAAGGAGTGATCAGGTTTGGAAAATCAGGAAAATTGGGACCAAGATTCGTTGGACCAATTCCTATTTTAGAAAGGATCGGGAAACTCGCGTATAGGGTGGAGTTACCAAATAGTTTGGTAGGAGTCCACAATGTTTTTCATATTTCTCATCTAAGGAATGTATTCGAAATCCAAAAACTACTATTACACGGACTGTGTTATAGGATTTAGTAGTGGAACTGAATATGACTATAATTAGAAAACTAGTTTGTATAGTTGTGAGAGATAAGAAGAGACTAAGGAACAAGACAGTCAGATTAGTCAAAGTCTAGTGGAGTGACGACGAGAGTGACTGTACTTGGAAAACTGGGAGCATGATTAGAGATACTTATCCTAACTTGTTCAAAGGTATGTTTTACCATTATGTTTGATTGTTGTGAATACCTTATCGTAATTTTGAGGACGAAATTCTTTAAGGAGGGAAGTCTGTAATGACCCTAATTTAGACTAACATTATTTGAAATATTTAATTGGATAATTAAATGAAATAATGTAGATAGTTAAGGGATTGAGATTTGTTAATTAAGAAGGAGTCGTGCCTTAATGAATGTATAAGTAAAAGGGAATTAAAAATAAATAAGTAGGAGGAATATGGTAAGGGTAAAATAAGAATAGTCTTTGTTCCTATACCCTAAATCCTTCTATCCTTCATTCCATATTCGTTTTAACTTTCACAAACAAAACTAGAACCCTAAGAAAACTCGGCCGACCACCATTACGAGGATTCAAGGAGAAGAAAAGCTAGGATTCAAGTAGAAAGCTTAAGCAAATCAATCTAAGGGCAAATCTTAACCTTATTAACACAAAGCCAAGGTGAATAATTAGTTTACATCTCTATTTTTGATGAATGGTTTCGGTTTAAAGAGTAAAATTGTTTTCTTTTGCAAGTATATGCCATGTTATAGTGATTTAATTATTATACGCTTTAGTTGATGATTTATATGGTTTCATATGGATTTTATGATATGTTTAGATTACAAAACCTATTAAATGACATCCAAATGAGTTGCGTTTTTGATATATGGTCAAGAACGTTATTTTAAAAGTGGGTTTCAAGTTTCATAATTTCCTAAGTGATTGAGGATTTATTATGAATTTTCTATGAGAGAAAATAGTTAACGTTGGGTTTAAATTAAAGGCAATTGAACATTGTTTTGGGTCTTAAATTTATATATGTTAGAAAGCATATTTAAATTGAATTTGGCAGCCTTTTTAGAAAAGAATTTTGATAAAGAATTGGCAACCAATCATATTTTGACAAATAAGGCAAGTTAGGTGAAAATGAATTACTTTGAAAGGCATAAAACCAGTTTTCTTTCGAATTACAACTTCACCACTTCCATTGCTTGCTTTCGTCACCATGCCCAAAAGGCCTTTCACACCTATTCGAAACCAATGCACATGGTATCAAGCGATTGGTATGTAGTGTATTGGAGAAAGGCAGAGGGGACTGTGTCGAAGGCATTCTTTCGAAGGGGTTGAAATCATTTTTATAAGCTTTCAAATCCATTACTTGCCTTTGTTTTTAAAGAAGCTTTCGAAAGAGTTGCCGCTTTTGAACCTATTCGACGCCCTAACTGCCGCATTCATACCTTTCGAATTAGTTAAGGGCCGCTTTTTCTTATAGCCTTATAACAATGTGTTTGAAAGGAACGCTTTCGTTTTTTTAACATTGAAGCTGCCTTCCCAATGCTTTCGAAAGGGCTATTTTAGCCGCTTTTAATAATGGTTTCGGAGACAATGGTTTCGAAAGGATGATTTCGAAGCTATCCTCTTCTCCAATTCTTTTACTTGGGGTTAATGCTTTCGAAAATAATGAAGAAGAATGGAAAGTGTGTGGAATTTGTGAAAGAAGTGGTAGGTATTTATAGAAAAAAGTTTAGAATAAAATATTGTTGTGTAAAATGACCAAAATACCCTTGCTTCAAATTAAAGTAAACTTACTTTTTCAACACTTACCATCACCTTTCACATCTTACTTTATGCCGTAGTCACTTAAGGCTTAAGTAAATGTATTTGGATGGAAAAGGATTAAAGAGATGATTTGTTTAGGTTTTTGATGTGATTTGATTTGATGTTCACTTTTTTAACTTTTTTCCTTACTTACTTTTCTTAATTATATTCTAGAAGTTTCCCAATACTAATTAGTAAATGTAAACTTGTTTAGTTATTAAATTGTGTAATATATATGTTAAAACATGTTAACAAAGGTGCAACAACGTTGCGACAACTTATTTTGAACAAAACGTTGATTTTCGACAAAACGTTTTACGGTCATATTTTGACGTTTTTGTTAAACTATTTATTTATGTAAACCAAACTTGAAAATAAATTTCTTATCATTTTTAAATAATTAAAACAATTTTATTTTAGTTATAAAACCATATTAAATAATATTAAAATCCAAATAAAAAAATACGACGTCGATGTGCCGAAATACGACAAATTTTGTCAATCTTTATAAAAAAAGTTTATAATTTATAAAACCATTATAAATTAAATTACTATCATTATATAACCATTTAAAAACAAGTTATTTACCGTTAACAATAATTATTCGAATGTATATCAAATTTTATCGAAAATTGGCTTTTGTCACTTTTCGACGAAAATCCAAAATCTCTATTTTGTAAATAAGTTCATTATTCTCATTTATTGTACAAAACATGATTATTGTTTTGAAATAAACCAATATTTGAATATTTTAAAATTAAATATTACTATTTTCAAAGTGATAAAATTACGGGTCATTACATACTCCCCCCTTAAAAGAATTTCGCCCCTGAAATTCGAAGGACGGAAAAATATAACGAAACCAAACAATCAAGTACACCTAAAAATAAACATCACCCATAACCCCGGTCGGAGGTACGGTGCCTTATCCTATCCATTTTAATTTATCAAATTAAGGTAGTTTCATTTATAAAATTCCTAGGTTAATTTACTAACCTAAACAAATTTTACTTAGGCACCTAACCTAAGCTCTGATACCACATGTAACGACCCAGATTTTCGAACTAGTCAAAATCGCAGAAAAACCCCTCCGTTCTAAAAATACGAATGAAAACTACCAACTTAATACACAATATTTGATAAATATCCAACATCACTAAATGTATAGGATACAACTTTTAATTATACAAGTTATCGGAGCTATCATTTATTCTACAGGGTGCTTTAATACAAACCCAAAATCAAATACTACAAATAAACTGTAAATCTACCGCTGTGCAACTCTAATGAGAAATAGCAATATCTTTACCTGCAAACTCAATAAACAATGTAAATGCAAAATAAAATAGTAAGCAGGAACGATACAACAATATACGATATATGGCAAACAATAAATAGAAAAATGTTACGTTATTATTGGGGCTACATCACTACCACTTTTGACTGCCTACGTACCCCTATCTAATTGAGTACCCAATTAGATACAGGATTAAGCCAACGTAGTTCTCCTACCGCAAATAGGATTCATGGAGCCTACGATGCAGCAACAAATATGCAATTCCCAAACTACAGCATATATCATGCAAATGTAGGTTCCAAATCTACCCACTTAGCTTAATCTTCACATTTAGATTTCCAAATCTAATTATCTTTACGAAAATTATCTCTTTGGACTTTGTTTCCGAATTATTATTTCAAAACTTTTGAAATATGTATATCTTTTATATTCAAACTAGTCATTTACTTCAGGATCTGAAAACAAATCGCCTTTCTGAAATGATATCAATATACAAACATACAAAACTATATACTACCTGATCGGGAGATTTCTAGCCATAACAAGGCAATTGGGTCCCAGCCTTCCAAAAAAATATATAGATATTTATATCCCTCTACAACGAGAGCGGACTATACTGAGGCTATAGAACATCTGCACCTCCCTTGCCCACTTTTTAGTTATTGGTTACCCGAATCATCGATAACATTAAAATCACTTGATATCCCGAAGTGGCAAAATCATTTACACTAATAATTACAAATACTTCAAATTTATAATAATTTCCATTTCCAAATCCTTTCAAAAATCATTTTAAAACCATCAGGTTTAGTCCTCGAAATTCTTTCCGTTTTATAAAACATTTTTATAAACCATTCTTTATATAAATCACTTTTATATAATATAACTTCAAAATATTCATTTTCAAATATTTCTATTTATTTAAACATTTCATAAATTTTTATTTATGAAAACCAACTTTGAAAACAATTCCATTGACGTCAAATTATTATAACTAATTATAACAATTTAAATTAACTAATATTATCGCTAAACACCTTTTAGTCAAATCGTGAAATAAATCACAAGGTGTTAGCCAACAATTATTTACTACCTAGCCCATGCATATGGATAATTAATTGCTCATAAACTGGTCGAGCAAAGTCGACAATCAATAAATAATAATCAGTGCTCATAAACTGGTCGAGCCTAATTCAAACAATCAACCAAAAAAATAAACACAATAATAAATGATAAGCAATGCTTCATTCTATCAAATATTTATAACACTTTTTATTTTATCCTAGGTTAAAACGGTTTGATATTTATTTTGGAGCATCCGGGCTTTCCCTTCGACATGTTCTGTCCCTCGCCCAAGTTTCCTTGGATCTCACAGATGAAACACGTGTACTAGTCATTTCCGCATACCCCATTAAGTATTTAACTTCTAAATTTTAAAATACTTAATTAACCATCCAAATAGTTAAACAAGGAAATAAAACCATTGTTTTAGCAAACAAAGTAAACAAGCATTCAATAAGGGTTTTCAAACAACACTTAACACTTCAAAGTTCCTTCAACTTAGCAGTGATTTTAATGAACTTAAAGGAAGAAATAACTCACTTTGGATTCTACTCCGTCAAACTTTAAGGCAAGAAACTCCAGATCTAAACCATACTTCCTACCAATTTTGCTAACTTTGTTACTACGGATTTGCCTATAGCTTCGTTACTATTTCCCGAAACTTCTTGAAATTCGGCTATAGCTCCGCTATCCTAGAAGTTCAGATGAAAAGAGGTGGAGATGGCTTCTAGGTAGGCACGACTTTGGGTGGATGGATGGAACTTACTAGCTTGAACTTGACTTATGTGGTATACTTTTTTGTTGTCGATTATTTTTGCCATAACTTTATTACGCTTTTGGAATTTTTTTAGAGAGGAATGGAAGCCATTAAAGCTCTAAGGAAGAAGAAGGATAAGCTTAGAAAAGGAAGAAGAAGAAGAATGGAAAGTGATGGAATTTGTGAAAGAAGTGGTAGGTATTTATAGAAAAAAATTTGGAATAAAATATTGTTATGTAAGTTGACCAAAATACCCTTACTTCAACTTAAATTAAACTTACTTTTTCAACACTTACCATCACCTTTCACACCTTACTTTATGCCTTAGTCACTTAAGGCTTAAGTAAATGTATTTGGATGGAAAAGGATTAAGGAGAAGATTTGTTTAGATTTCTGTTGTGATTTGATTTGATGTTCACTTTTTTAACTTTTTTCCTTACTTAC
Source organism: Allium fistulosum (assembly GCA_030737815.1). Lineage (NCBI taxonomy): Eukaryota > Viridiplantae > Streptophyta > Magnoliopsida > Asparagales > Amaryllidaceae > Allium > Allium fistulosum. The sequence continues at coordinate 587,649,995 of CM060907.1, read as the reverse complement.
TTTTCTTAATTATATTCTAGAAGTTTCCCAATACTAATTAGTAAATGTAAACTTGTTTAGTTATTAAATTGTGTAATATATATGTTAAAACATGTTAACAAAGGTGCAACAACGTTGCGACAACTTATTTTGAACAAAACGTTGATTTTCGACAAAACGTTTTACGGTCATATTTTGACGTTTTTGTTAAACTATTTATTTATGTAAACCAAACTTGAAAATAAATTTCTTATCGTTTTTAAATAATTAAAACAATTTTATTTTAGTTATAAAACCATATTAAATAATATTAAAATCCAAATAAAAAAATACGACGTCGATCTGCCGAAATACGACAAATTTTGTCAATCTTTATAAAAAAAGTTTATAATTTATAAAACCATTATAAATTAAATTACTATCATTATATAACCATTTAAAAACAAGTTATTTACCGTTAACAATAATTATTCGAATGTATATCAAATTTTATCGAAAATTGGCTTTTGTCACTTTTCGACGAAAATCCAAAATCTCTATTTTGTAAATAAGTTCTAAAATAAGTTCATTATTCTCATTTATTGTACAAAACTTGATTATTGTTTTGAAATAAACCAATATTTGAATATTTTAAAATTAAGTATTACTATTTTCAAAGTGATAAAATTACGGGTCGTTACAAAATCATACCTTGATTGTTCCAAGCAAAGAGATGTTGTTATCCTTCAATTAGATCCATTGAAACATGAGTATTGATTGTTGGTGCAAACAGAAAGAGATCTTTGAAAAAGAAGAGAGGAAGGATTTTGGATTTTTTGATATAATTTGGTAAAGTAAGAACAAGGAGAGAAAGAAGGGGTTATTGTTTTACAGGGTCTAAAATTATTGGCACAATTTGAAATGCCACCAATATAATATACAAACAACAATAGTAACTTCTTAAAAAGCCCATATGGTGTTTTCTACCTTACACCACTAGCATAATTTCAAATTGCATCAAGATATTCTATAAAAAAGAATTATAGGTGACATTTGAAATGTCGCCTATATGTTTTGGCCAGCATGTCATTGAGGTGACTAAAACTGGCCAATATATAGTTTAAGAAGTGATCTATTTACGTGATAACTTTGAGAAAGTGTTCTAAATTGGAAAATTTTCCTATAAGAAATATTAATTATGAGTGTATTTGATGTTTGGAGTGCTTTTAACAATTTGGGTAGCTCTTAGAAATTTTCTAGGTACCACTAGTAATTAATTTGGTGAATACGTAAATGACATATACACACGTATCAATATATGTTACCGATATATATGTAAATAATGTTATATATATTTGATAATAAGAGTGCTACTTAATTTTTAAGCAGAGCATTCATTTTGGTGTCTCGAGGGATAGAACCAAAGATCTCTAGAACACAATCTTGAAATCTTACCACTTGAGCTAGTGGTCCTTGACTCATTTGGTGTTATATATATATATATATATTTGAAAGGCTTAATTTTTTTTAACACATTGATTAGTGTGGGGCTAGCCATATATGGTCACTGAGAGAAGTTTGAGTGAGTTTGAATTGGTCTTGTTGACCAAGTGAAGAGAGCTAGATATTTTCCTTTTGGTTCTCTCTATAAATACTCACTCATTTTCTTTCTTGCCTCCACTTTTGAACATTGTCCAAACTACCCTCATATCTATGCTCTTCATAGCTCCATCCCTTCCAAGTCAAAACACTACATTGGTGATTCAACTCAATTCTTTACAAGCAAGGGTGGTGGATTCAAAATCCAAGGAGATCAAAGTAGATCAACGTATTACAAGCCACTAGATCTCCCAAGGTAACATTTAATTTTAGAGAATTCTATTATCATGATCTTAACCTTGTATATATGTTATTACCATATGCATATAATTTAACTAGAATTTTAGGACAAATAAATATTATGGATTAAATATAAGTTGACATGTATTAAATTAGAACTTAATAAAATAAAAACTATTTATTTTCGGCCTCTCTACTATTAATATGAAAATTCAATCAATAGGATTTCCACTGTGTCTTTTGGAAATTCTAAAAATACCCTGGATAAATCGCCTATCAACGGAATCACACCATCGATTTGCGGTCTCCACTATAACCACCTTCTCGACCACCCATCAACGGAATTTCAGTTTGGATTTGCACTCGACACCACCAATAAGACTACTTGAAATAAAGGTATTGTGCCACCAGAACTTTTGCACTTATAACACACATTCTCATTATAATTTATTAAATAAGAAGTAATCACATTTAGCTATTAGATATACATATATGCGATATATACTATTATATATTATAAATTTATTTTGAAACTTATTTTAAATATTATATCATTTTATTATCTCCATATTATTTATTTAAAATTATATAGTTTGGATTTTTATATGAATTATTTACTCAGTATAAATATCATATATACATTTATTTGTAACATTCAAAAATCCTTTGGCCATCTATTTTAAAATAAAATAAAAACAGTTTTTTAAAGAGCCAAGAATAATAATATTTTAAATATTATTAAATATATTTTATTATATATATGTGTGTGTGGGTGGGTGGGTGTATTAATAAATCAAATAAATAAATATAAATATATCGTATATAAAATATTTTTGGCTAAAAAATAAGTTAATAAATTTTGTAAAATTAAAATATTAGACTTAGTCAAACTATTTAATATTTATATTTTAAATTTAAATTTAAATTTTATATGTATTTTGAAATAGTCAAAATAGGTTTTTAAAATTCAAATAAGATGAATTTGACTTTGTCAAATTAATTTTCAGGTAAGATATTCAAATTTTAAACTTAAGTTGATAATTTACATAGTCAAACTAATTAGATTTTATTAACAAATTTGAAGTTTAAATATATGTGTGTATGTATATTAAATATATTTGAAACTTTATATTTATGAATATGTATATACGATTTTATAAAATTATTGAATATAGTAATATTATATGTATACTACATGTAATGACCTGAAAATTTTAACGATTTAAATAACGTAATTAACTAAATTTTTCATGAAAATAAACAATAAAATTTATTAGCGAAAATTTGATTTTTTGAATACGTCTATTTAAACATAGCAAGTGGCAAATTTTTGTTGGAAAATATGGAAGTTTGTTTGGTTGTGAAATGTGACGCCCCACCTCTATACCCGCGCTAGCCAAGAACACTATGGTGTAATGTTGTCAACTAGCACGAAGAATAAGGCTGTTGAGGAGCGACCATCCATGTAATTGCTTTGTGTGAGCACCGATATGTCAGATAGTAAAACATGCATTTCATTTTTAGAGGAAATCCGACATACCGATACAAACTCAAAGCTACTACACAGTGGCTATAATAGTTTAGGACAATAGATATAAAAATAACACAGATAACATAAATGCGGAATACAGATGGAACAAAAAGTCTCATATATATATAATAACTGATGTCAGTTACAATACATTTGACACGGTACATATGATACAACTACAACTGTCGACTCTGGAAGTTATATATACAAATACATTATCAACTAATGTACATGAATACATATCATCCTAATCAATACACTGATTACTACAAAAAGACAAAGACAACTTCAGAAGATGTGAAAAGTCTTCATAGCTCTAGCAGCAACACAAAGCTAAAAATCTACAACCTGTAAATACTTGGTCTTACCCGAGTATTAAATTCAAAAGAAAATAATACACGGGTCAGTCTAATTCAAACTCAGTTATTAATGCACAGAAGCAATAATAATCCAATATCAAATAGACGACAGTCACGGAAATCAAGTATATCCAATTCTTTAATAAGAAATTGGATAACGATAATATAACACGTATCTGTGTTAAATTACAAATCAGCAGATTCAAAAATATCAACGTAAAACTGTCAAATCTGATCGGGCTGCAGTACACGCACGCGTGTACTGACTCGCCACTATCGCGGAAGATACACAAAAGCTCAGTGAAAGTCAGAAATGATCACCAGGTCAAACCCCGGAATCGGGTTCAACGCAAGTGGTTGATTGGAACAAATCAAGTGGCCAAGACAGTGAAAATTTCTCAACTGAAAGTGCAGATACAAAACGATCATGAAACAAGCACTGAAGGATAGATGGCTAGAGCCAAAGTTTACAATGAAATCAGAATGCAAAATGGAGACGACAGAGACCAGAGACCACAAGCAATGCATCAGTAAATCAATACATATGAGCAAGTGAGCTAGTCAACATGAATATATCTCAAAAACAAAGGAACTGCACTATTTCGAATGAGACAACAACTTTAAACTCAAGTGAAGCTACATGAAAATGCAACTCAGTGATGTTCAAATAACCAAACTCAAGACCAGGTCAAAGAAGAAAAATTATCAATGCAGACAAGAAGAAACTACGAATGTTTAAGCAAACATGGAAATGTCCAGTGCAACTAAAACTGAAATGCATAAATAACTGATGCAAACTAACCATCACATGATATACAAGAACAAAATGGTTGGACCAAATGCATATGGATACTATGCCAGACTGTAAACAAGATCAAAGGCAGACCAGTAAAAGAAACTACAGGTATACATCTACGACAAACCAGGCAGTAATAAAGCAAACTGCACATCTAACTAGAGCCAAGACTACAAGTACAAGGCATAATTATATACATACAAGAATGTATGTATACACATGGTTTCAATGCCTATTCAAGTGCATAATCACAGACATCAAGACCAACTAGAACAGATGAAAGCAAGCTTAAAGCAAGTGCAGTGATAAAATGTTAATGATTCATGTATGAAAGTGTAATACTAAACCATTCAAGCCAACTCAACTGCAACAACAACAGACTCGATCCAGAGCAGGCTCGAATCAGTTCAAAATGCAAGTTCAAGTACACACAACCAACAAGTTCAACAATATATATGCATACACACATACAAATGCATATATGCATATATGTACAGAACAAAAGGAAGTTATCGACCTAGTCAAGACCAATGTCACCGAGAAAAGCCCGAAGTCAGAAAACGTACTAAACAATGTGTGGCCTAGGCAAGTAAGAATTTAACAAGTGTAGTGCCAAAGTCAAACCAGAAAATCGAACTGGGGTGAGCAAGGCGATTCAAAGCCGAGAGACCCAAATTCATAACTAAGGCAAAACTTCATACAAGAACAAAGCTGCAGACTTCACATGAATACCATGCAACAAGACTGTCTCGAAATGAATGAAAACCAACGCAAGAACTAGATTACCAGAACAGTGAGACAGTGGCACCATCTCACAACAAGTTTGAACGAAATAAAGACAAGCAGCAGTCTTTATCAAATTAAATAATTCAACATCAATCGAATTAGAGGATGGGAGTGAAGAGAAAACCACTCGCCTATTACGAACAGTCAAACAATCGGGCACAACAAATTAGCCTCAAATGGACAAAACAAAAAGAATCGACACTCGAGCAATTGAAAACGAACGAAACCACAGAATTCAAACTCTAATACAACTCGAGAGAATTAGATGTGAGTGGGAACTCACCTTGTCGCCGAATATAGAAGAAGCCGAGCAACCGAGGGAAGACGAACGAAGTTAAGCCCTAGCCCAATCGAGCACGAGCACGTCGAAGAAGCCACGAGCAAGTTGAAGGAGTCATTGACGTTGGCGCCTTCGAGTTCCAGAAGCGAACGATTGAAGAAGCCCTAATTTTTGAAATGAGGGACGAACGAGAATCGAGCAGCCATTATTTCCTTTCGATGGTTTTAGATTTCGAACGAAAATAAATAAAATAGGCCGGTTATTTTTGCTTTGCAAATTTATCACAATCCAAGCAATATCACAAACAAATCTGGACAGTGCAGTGACCACTGAAATAGCAAAGACTGGACAACAACACAAGTGCAACAGGTTATACTGTAGAGTGAAGACTACAATATCAAAAGAGTAATGTGCCACAATAATGAATGCAACTACAAGTACAACAGAGAAGATGGCCAGAGACGAAGCTCACAGGGGCCGGAGAAGAGAGTTCACAGAGAAATCTAATACAATGTAGATGGTCATATGAAGCAGCATTTACGAAGTTCGAAAGCATTTACGAAGTAAATCAGAACGAAAATGAACTTTCCAGAAGCAGTTAGATAAACCTCAAGCCAACATCATAAATCGAACAACGAGCAAAGTGAATCGACAAATTCAAACCATTTAACACAAACGAAAATCATAGAATTCGAAGTAGATGTGAGTAAGGGGAATTACTCACCTTTGTTGAATCGAACGCCATCAAATAGAAGCAGCCGAGAGCCAAGCAAGGCGACGAAGTCATCTATCGCTCGAGCCATTCAAGTCAAAGCCGTGGAAGGGGTTGAAGAATTGGACAAGGTTGAAATCGAACCCAAATTTCGAAAAGAGGAACGAACGAAATTATCGAGGCCGCCATTTTCGTTGCTTTTATTTCGTATGCTAGGGTTTACGAATGGAGGAAGGGGGATTTGGGTGTTGAATGATATCACGGCTGAAACAATTAAACGAATACGTGGGCAATTATTCACAGTGTAAAGCCCACTCAACAGTCAACGAATTCTTTATAAAAGAATTTTACTTGATAAAATTTCCAAACTGCAATTAGCTAGGAAAAGAAATCGTCTAAAGACGATAGTTAATCGGTACGAAAAACCGGGTTGTTACAGACTCCCCTCCTTAAAGAAATTGCGTCCTCGCAATCCTAAGGGATAAGTGGGAAAAAGGTAACAACCATAAGAACCTAACGTCACAAAATGAAGAAATTTGAGATAGGAAGTTCACCATATAGGGAATGAAAGAGTAAGCTTGAACGTGTTTGACGAACATTAAGTTCCTTATGAAAAATAAATATTCCCAAAATTTATGGTCAGGGTAGAGAACAATTTCTCACCAAGAAGTAATAATGCCAAATCAATAGCCACGAGCACTAGATCATGAGTGGCATATCTAGTCTCAATAGTCATTAATGATTTAGAAGCACAAGAGGTAGCACGTTCTCTTTTACAAGAGAACGACATCCAAACCAATACGATTAGCATTGGTACAAAAAGATAATGACTTGGTTCCCCTCGGGAATCGCAAGGATAGAAGCATCGAAAAGGAGTTGTTTCAAATGATATTCTTTCCCGAAAAAGCTAAAATTTTCAAGATTTACAATTTACTTTATGTAATTATCTTTTCAGAAAAATTTGCATTTTACAATTCAACTTACTGTGTCTGATTGTCTCATCAAAGCGTTTAGGAGATTCCTATCGGTAACGTTGATCAAGCGCATCGACCAGAATTCTTAAAGCACTCAATGGGCAATACAATCACAAAATCATCTTTTAATTTCATAAAAGAAATTCATAAATTTTCAACAAAATCTAACTATCAAATAGATAATCAGAAAACAACAAAACGGAATGAACACAATTATCAGCAATATTCAATTATCAATTAGACAATTAGAATTCAAATATCGAATTATCACAAGCGATAATCAGAAGATAATCAGAAATCACAAATATCCGATTATCAAAAACGATAATCAGAAACACAAATATCTGATTATCAAAAACGATAATCAGAAACACAAACATCTGATTATCAAAAAAAATGATAATCAGAGGTCATAAATATTCAATTAACGAGTCCGGAATTAACCGAAGTAGTAAAAGTATGGTTCCATACTCCGTACTTTTGCTAAATTGTTTAAATCTCTTTATCGTTTCCTTGAAAGTGCAAAATTGTGTATTCTAAAAAAATAACATTCCACATTCTCAAATGGACAAGTCCGGAATTAAGAGAACCAGTAAAAGAAAGGGGTCATAGTCCTCGATTTTGCTGAAACGTTTAAATCGCTTCCTAATTCTTTTGAAAATGCAAACTGTAAAAATTTTGAAAACAATTTTAATTTATATTTTGAAACAACTTTTAAAAATAACGAATTTTGAAAATACGTGATTAAATTAGCAATATCAGCATTGCGGGAGAACCGCTTGTAAATCCATTTCAAAATTGACGGTTACTGAAGTTAACACGTCAAAATCTCATCAAAATAACTGGCATCGAAATATAATACCAAATGAATTTCCACTCATCAAAAATGTCACAAGAATCTTCTCAAAGATAGGATAGGGTATCATACCCTAAACTTGTATTCATAACAAGTCAATAACACATGAATTCACCAACGCACAAAAATTGATAAAACTTATCAATAAAAATCATGAAAGTTGGTGAAGCACAAAAATCTAGAAATCATCACAAGAAATCCAGAAATCACAAAGAGGGGGAGGCCTATTCAGAAAACAGGAGTATGAAAACTCAAAACACCGGTATCACATGAACGAGATGCTATCTCATGGTGGCTAACCATAAAAGTTTCACACAGGAATGGTCCGAAGACCGTGGGGCGCTACCCCACATATGTGATGGTGAAAAATCACACAAAGCGGGGTTTAGTCTCCCTCGCAGACAAAAAGACATCGCACAATCGCTAGTCTAAATCATAAAAAGGAAAAGAGGAAGGGGAAGGCCTATCACAAAATGGGAGCATGAAAACTCACCGACCGATATCACAAGAATGAGACGCTATCTCATGGTAGCCAACCATTAAATTTTCACACAGGAATGGCCCGAAGACCGTGGGTCGCTACCCCACATATGTGATGGCGAAACATCACACAAACGGGGTTTAGTCTCCCTCGTAGACAAAGAGACATCGCACAATCGCTAGTCTAAATCACAAAAATGATCGTCGTGATCATTAAGAAAGTGTCAATTACACTAAGCCAGTAAATATATGAGTTTAGCTTCATGTCCCATAACCACTTGCTTAACTCAAATATTTACGAACAAACTGTAAATCTTCACTAGAAAATTGTCACAAAAGGGGTTCAATCGAACAAGTCCAAGAGCTAACCGATGAAGTGAACGCAAGCGTTTCATACCAATCGTTTTACTAAGTCGTTTAAGTCGATTTCTCATTCGAGTGAAGTAAAGGCTTGTATATACTAATAGATTGAAAAACGGTTTTAGAAAAAGAGCTCTGTAGTAAAATAGTTTTGAAATCGTTTGGAGAAAAAAGATTTTAATATTTACTACTAGTATAGAAAACCTTTATATTTTTAAAGTGACAAATCACAAAAATTGATTGTAGAAACAATCAATCACAAGAATTCACATACAAAGATGTGAATAGAATCCAAAGAAATCGATACCGAATCCATCAAAAAGTATGTTCACAAAAATCCTGAAGAAAATGTCATTAAAGTTGCTAATAAACGATAGCAACAAATCGGGGGAAATGATCACGAATCGATTAAATTTTGGAAACAAATCAATTCACTAAAACTCACATTCGAAGACGTGAATAAAATCCAAAGAATTCGATTCCAAATTTATCAAAGTGGAAATACCCATAAATTCCAAAAATAGAAGTTATCAAAGTCAACAAAGGTGATAACAACTAATTGGAAAAGAAGAATCGATTATCAATTGGAAAATCAAAGCAAAATGAGCATAAATGCATAAATGACTTCAACAAAAATAAGAGTCAAGTCAATGTCGACGTCAACAATTAATGGTCAATGTCGAGTACAAAATGAATCAATATCATCAAAGAATCCAACGGCAAACAAAATCAGAGTCTTAAAAATCAAGAAATTAGCAATTTCTCAAAAATAAAGTGACCGAAGTCGAATGGAACTCAAGCTGAGGAAAACACAAAATATCCAGTTCAAATTCGCGGAGATTCAAACTAGATATGAATGAAAAATCAAAATCACTCAATTTGCAACTGGTCAAGCTATTTTTCATCACAGTGTAACAGGTACACAATGACACTCATAGCATAACACAAAAGTGGAACAAAGTCCAAAAGTCAAAATGGCTTTAATTTGCCAAATTAAAACAAAATCTACATCGGCTAAATCAATTCAAAGCCGAAAACACAAGAACAAAATTCTCATCATCAAAAATCCAACTTGAGTTCGCAAAGCAAACGGAGGCAGAAGCCAAAATGCTTTTACGAAATCAAAATCAAATGCACATGAATAAGCATTAGGAATTCATACCTAGCAGTCAAAAATAATCATATGTAAAGATGAGAGATAAAACATCGACAAATAGTTGTAACACATGCTCCATCTAAGTTATGTTTTATAATTGTCCTAAACCCCAGGCTCTGATACCAAGCTGTGACGCCCCACCTCTATACCCGTGCTAGCCAAGAACACTACGGTGTAATGTTGTCAACTAGCACGGAGAATAAGGCTGTTGAGGAGCGACCATCCATGTAATTGCTTTGTGCGAGCACCGATATGTCAGATAGTAAAACATGCATTTCATTTTTAGAGGAAATCCGACATACCGATACAAACTCAAAGCTACTACACAGTGGCTATAATAGTTTAGGACAATAGATATAAAAATAACACAGATAACATAAATGCGGAATACAGATGGAACAAAAAGTCTCATATATATATAATAACTGATGTCAGTTACAATACATTTGACATGGTACATATGATACAACTACAACTGTCGACTCTGGAAGTTATATATACAAATACATTATCAACTAATGTACATGAATACATATCATCCTAATCAATACACTGATTACTACAAAAAGACAAAGACAACTTCAGAAGATGTGAAAAGTCTTCATAGCTCTAACAGCAACCCAAAGCTAAAAATCTACAACCTGTAAATACTTGGTCTGACCCGAGTATTAAATTCAAAAGAAAATAATACATGGGTCAGTCTAATTCAAACTCAGTTATTAATGCACAGAAGCAATAATAATCCAATATCAAATAGACGACAATCACGGAAATCAAGTATATCCAATTCTTTAATAAGAAATTGGATAACGATAATATAACACGTATCTGTGTTAAATTAAAAATCAGCAGATTCAAAAATATCAACGTAAAACTGTCAAATCTGATCGGGCTGTAGTACACGCACGCGTGTACTGACTCGCCACTATCGCGGAAGATACACAAAAGCTCAGTGAAAGTCAGAAATGATCACCAGGTCAAACCCCGGAATCGGGTTCAACGCAAGTGGTTGATTGGAACAAATCAAGTGGCCAAGACAGTGAAAATTTCTCAACTGAAAGTGCAGATACAAAACGATCATGAAACAAGCACTGAAGGATAGATGGCCAGAGCTAAAGTTTACAATGAAATCAGAATGCAAAATGGAGACGACAGAGACCAGAGACCACAAGCAATGCATCAGTAAATCAATACATATGAGCAAGTGAGCTAGTCAACATGAATATATCTCAAAAACAAAGGAACTGCACTATTTCGAATGAGACAACAACTTTAAACTCAAGTGAAGCTACATGAAAATGCAACTCAGTGATGTTCAAATAACCAAACTCAAGACCAGGTCAAAGAAGAAAAATTATCAATGCAGACAAGAAGAAACTACGAATGTTTAAGCAAACATGGAAATGTCCAGTGCAACTAAAACTGAAATGCATAAATAACTGATGCAAACTAACCATCACATGATATACAAGAACAAAATGGTTGGACCAAATGCGTATGGATACTATGCCAGACTGTAAACAAGATCAAAGGCAGACCAGTAAAAGAAACTACAAGTATACATCTACGACAAACCAGGCAGTAATAAAGCAAACTGCGCATCTAACTAGAGCCAAGACTACAAGTACAAGGCATAATTATATACATACAAGAATGTATGTATACACATGGTTTCAATGCCTATTCAAGTGCATAATCACAGACATCAAGACCAACTAGAACAGATGAAAGCAAGCTTAAAGCAAGTGCAGTGATAAAATGTTAATGATTCTTGTATGAAAGTGTAATACTAAACCATTCAAGCCAACTCAACTGCAACAACAACAGACTCGACCCAGAGCAGGCTCGAATCAGTTCAAAATGCAAGTTCAAGTACACACAACCAACAAGTTCAACAATATATATGCATACACACATACGAATGCATATATGCATATATGTACAGAACAAAAGGAAGTTATCGACCCAGTCAAGACCAATGTCACCGAGAAAAGCCCGAAGTCAGAAAACGTACTAAACAATGTGTGGCCTAGGCAAGTAAGAATTTAACAAGTGTAGTGCCAAAGTCAAACCAGAAAATCGAACTGGGGTGTGCAAGGCGATTCAAAGCCGAGAGACCCAAATTCATAACTAAGGCAAAACTTCATACAAGAACAAAGCTGCAGACTTCACATGAATACCATGCAACAAGACTGTCTCGAAATGAATGAAAACCAACGCAAGAACTAGATTACCAGAACAGTGAGACAGTGGCACCATCTCACAACAAGTTTGAACGAAATAAAGACAAGCAGCAGTCTTTATCAAATTAAATAATTCAACATCAATCGAATTAGAGGATGGGAGTGAAGAGAAAACCACTCGCCTATTACGAACAGTCAAACAATCGGGCACAACAAATTAGCCTCAAATGGCCAAAACAAAAAGAATCGACACTCGAGCAATTGAAAACGAACGAAACCACAGAATTCAAACTCTAATACAACTCGAGAGAATTAGATGTGAGTGGGAACTCACCTTGTCGTCGAATATAGAAGAAGCCGAGCAACCGAGGAAAGACGAACGAAGTTAAGCCCTAGCCCAATCGAGCACGAGCACGTCGAAGAAGCCACGAGCAAGTTGAAGGAGTCATTGACGTTGGCGCCTTCGAGTTCCAGAAGCGAACGATTGAAGAAGCCCTAATTTTTGAAAGGAGGGACGAATGAGAATCGAGCAGCCATTATTTCCTTTCAATGGTTTTAGATTTCGAACGAAAATAAATAAAATAGGCCGGTTATTTTTTCTTTGCAAATTTATCACAATCCAAGCAATATCACAAACAAATCTGGACAGTGCAGTGACCACTGAAATAGCAAAGACTGGACAACAACACAAGTGCAACAGGTTATACTGTAGAGTGAAGACTACAATATCAAAAGAGTAATGTGCCACAACAATGAATGCAACTACAAGTACAACAGAGAAGATGGCCAGAGACGAAGCTCACAGGGGCCGGAGAAGAGAGTTCACAGAGAAATCTAATACAATGTAGATGGTCATATGAAGCAGCATTTACGAAGTTCGAAAGCATTTACGAAGTAAATCAGAACGAAAATGAACTTTCCAGAAGCAGTTAGATAAACCTCAAGCCAACATCATAAATCGAACAACGAGCAAAGTGAATCGACAAATTCAAACCATTTAACACAAACGAAAATCATAGAATTCGAAGTAGATGTGAGTAAGGGGAATTACTCACCTTTGTTGAATCGAACGCCATCAAATAGAAGCAGCCGAGAGCCAAGCAAGGCGACGAAGTCATCTATCGCTCGAGCCATTCAAGTCAAAGCCGTGGAAGGGGTTGAAGAATTGGACGAGGTTGAAATCGAACCCAAATTTCGAAAAGAGGAACGAACGAAATTATCGAGGCCGCCATTTTCGTTGCTTTTATTTCGTATGCTAGGGTTTACGAATGGAGGAAGGGGGATTTGGGTGTTGAATGATATCACGGCTGAAACAATTAAACGAATACGTGGGCAATTATTCACAGTGTAAAGCCCACTCAACAGTCAACGAATTCTTTATAAAAGAATTTTACTTGATAAAATTTCCAAACTGCAATTAGCTAGGAAAAGAAATCGTCTAAAGACGATAGTTAATCGGTACGAAAAACCGGGTTGTTACATGAAATTTCAATTTAAAATTTAAAATCAGTTAAAAATTTATGGACATTAAATATTTTGAAATCTGAATATTTTTATATAAGAACAATGTAAATCATTTTCCGAGTGAGGCGTCATATTTCGTTTCGCCAAATTTGGACTGCGTTAGCCCCGTTTATCTTATTTTCGGCGGTTTAGCAGCATTTTAGCAGCGAATATCGAGTTTTGATAGGTTGGTCGTATCTCTCATACCTATGTACCATCTTGTTCATCTCATCACGTTGTTCTCCACAGTATATTCATTTGTGTATTTCGGGTCCGGTACGCGGTGAAATCTGCGAAACTGTTAGCCGTATCGGTACCCATTTCGGGCCTTTTTCGGTTTCCTGTGTCCTTTCAATTATCCACCGTGTGAAAGCAAACAACCATTTTCTTTTAATATTTCCTTGAATTCACGTTCTTGACTTTTGTTATTCCTACCTATTCAATATATCTGCTGTTTCATTTTCATTTTTCTGGTTCGTTCATTTCTCTCCATCTCTCATTCTCTTCCCCTCTACTTTTCGTTTCTGTGCATCCCTTTAATATATATATATATATATATATATAACCAAAGTTGCATATATAATTGGTTTTTCGATAACCCTTGCATCTTCTTTCCTTTGAAAACTGCTCGCCTCATTCTTGTAAATCTGCTCGCCCTCTTTTTTGCCGAGACCACCCACCTTCCAACCCCAACCTTCATCCGCCGCTATCATTTTACTCTGCCATAGCCGCCGCCCATCGCTTCACCGTAGCGACCCAACCTTCCACCCAAACCCGCTCCTCCTCGCTAACACCCCACAGCTGACAACCCTATCTTCTCCACTCTATTCCCATCCACCAATAGCTGCCCGAGCCCCAATCCTCCCCTCCGAGCCCCTCCCTACCACTGTATCCTCCTATAGCTTTATCACTCCGCCGAACCCGTACTCTTTCCCATAGCCCGCAACCGCTTACCCCGACTTCTTTCCCCTCTACCGAATAGTAAGCTGCTTGACCTGAGCACCACAACAGCCAAACACAACTCAGCCAGATCTGTTCCGCTTCCCGCTTGCTCCCTCACTTAATCCGACCTTGTGCTTTGCCAGCCACCATGCAGTAGCCTGCACCGTTCCCTTGATCGAGCAATAGCCTTCCCTTCTTAAAATAGAAAAAAGGTATATATATATATATATTAAATTTTTTTTATTTTGGAATTCTTGTCCATCTTGATTTGCTTTCCCACTGTCGAATTTGTCGCAGCAGCTTCTAACTTGTCGTTGTCCTTCTTGTTCGTGTTTGTATCTGTATGCGTGTCCATGTCTCTTTCTTGTTCTCGTTGTTTCTCTAGCCTCAAAAGGTGAGCGATCACTCATGATTAACATTCTTATGTTTAGTAAATTGATTTCACATGAAATGACGATTGAAATATGTTGTTAAATTCGAATTGGTTAGTAATTTAATTGTTAAGTATGATATGTTATTATTTAAAATTCTTTACCTATGTTAATTGACATATGACACCATACATATTGTAAATATATTATATTAAAATTGTTAATTATGACATATGTTTGTTATTGGTATGTATGTCATTTTACATTATTATTCTATTGTTCTCACACTGCAAGTTCCCTGTTAGTTTAGGAAATCCCTTTGGGTTGAACTGGTACATACGCGAACGATATTATAGATTAGGGAAAATCATTATGGGTTGAAATGATAAATGTTGAACGATATTATTAGAGACTTCTTTGTATTTGGATTTATGTTGTATTTTGCTTTAGACTCTGATGTTTTTGTAGTAGCTTCATGAACTACTATTTATCTATTCCGTTGCTTATTATTGTAAAACTCTATGTCTGTGATTCTATGATCGATTTATTTACCGTATATGCTAAGTTTTGCCAAATATAAATAACAATATGTTGTTTTGAGCAATTAAGTCTGACATGTGTGGATTATTGTCGATTTGAATGGTTTGAAATGATGGGTTGTTGCATTTGGTATCAGAGCTATGGTTTAGGCAAAACTTTACTTATGGAGTAAAAACTCATTAGAGATAGGGTAGTAATACCCTAAAATGAGTAGAATTAATTACAGAATCATCTTCGTTCGAGCTTGAAATTCTTTGTTAGGATCCTCTTTGATTTGGATTTCTTTTAAATTTTGGAACTTTACCTTTGTTCTAAAATATATTCATGTCTTTTCCTGTTCGTGTTCTTTTTGATAATGGAGCATCCCATAGATTTATTTCTATTGATCTATGTAATAAATTTGAGCACATCTTGCAACCTCAATTGGCAACTGCATCCTTTTGTATGACTAATCCCATCGGCGGTCCCGCCAACCTTAGTATGATTTGTAAAGAGGTGAAACTCCTTTACAACAGGCGTCGATTCATTGGAGATTTCTATGTCCTTGGTTTTGATGCATTTGATATCTTACTTCGGGGTGATTGGTTAAAGCGTTATGATGCTGTTATTTCTTGCAAAGCCCGAACCGTTTGTTTAGTAGACGACCAGGGTAATTCTCTTGTGATCGAATGTTGAATGCATCAGGATTATGCATGCAGTTTTATCTTTTCGCTAGATGCTCAGCCTAGTGATCTTAACTCCACCCCTGTTGTCCAACTATTTTCGGATGTCTTTGATGAAGTCACTTCTCTTTCTCCTAAGTGGGAAATTGAATTCTACATCGATCTTATTCCTAGAGCTCGACCTGTTATTCTTCCTCCTAGATGGGTGGCACCTAGAGAGAAAGTCGAGTTAAGGAAGCAGATTAAAGACCTGTTTTTCAAGGGTTTTATTAGGTAGAGTTTTTCTGAATGGGGAACAGCTGTGATCTTTGTCACCAAATCTGATGGTTCTTTAAGGATATGTGTTGATTATAGAGAGCTAAACAAGCTTACTCTTAAGAACAGATATCCTATGCCTCGTACCAATGATATGTTCGATCAGCTCTACGGAGCTAGTATTGTCGCAGCTTGATTTTACTACCGGATTTCACCAGCTTCATGTAGCTGATGAGAGAATTCCCATGACGGCTTTTCGAACAGAGAATGATTTCTATGAATGGATAGTCATGCCCTTTGGATTAACCAATGCTCCTGCCTTCTTCGTCGATCTTATGAATCGCGTTTTCCGCGATGTTCTCAACAAGTTTGTCCTAGTTTTCGTTGATGATATTCTTGTCTTTTCTAAGTCTGAGAAGGAACATTAGTCACATTTGGGCTATGTGCTGGAAACTCTTAAGAGTCATCAGTTGAAAGCCAAATTTTCTAAATGCCATTTCTGGAGGGATGAAGTCTGATTCCTTGGGAACATTGTTTCCGAAAATGGAGTGTTGGTTGACCCGGTTAAGGTTGCCGTGATTCATATAAGTCTATCCATCTTTCCTCTTTTGTAATTTAATTATCTTATCTTCGTTTCGTGCCTATCTTCTTAGTTAGAATTCTCTTTGATTAGGTCCCTCTAGATTTGAATATCTATCCTTGTTCTAAAATCCATTCTTGAATCATCCTTTGAGAGAGCGTATTTGAAATTGATATAAAATGTTTTATATTGTGTTGTTTGAGTTGTTAAGTTTGAATTTTGGGTTTCGACCGATTCGTCTAGCTAACGCTATCGGTAGGAATTCCAAAACACTTGAACAGAGTAAATTGACATAATATTTTTTTCAAAATTGGTAAATGAAATAATTTTATGTATGATTATATCTTATATATAAAAGATAATTTTTTGAAATTAGATAGTTAAATGAATTGGTTGTTAGAAATGACAGTACTAGATTATTATTTATTGTTTTGTCAACATTCCTAAACCGTTAACTATTGTTGTATGTTATAAGGAGATGAAATTTTTAAAACATGGTTTACAAATCTGATTTGCAAATGAAATGAATTTGAATTAAGGATTTGAGTATTTAATTTTCGGTGTTTTTCAAAATTTGGTTTTCAAAGATTTGAAAAATATATTATTTGAAAGTATTTTCAAATAGAAATTGTTTCCAAAGAATTTTAAAAGAAGTAAGTCGGTACTCTCCTCTTATGTCGCTGGAAAATAATTTCGATGATGACTGCAGCATCATCGACATTCATTTTCGAGTCTCAAAGTGGGGAGACCACTTAGTAGCTTTGCTACACTTTTGTTTTGGAAAATGGATTTGATTTGAATTTCTTGAGTATGATTTGATGTACAGAATATATATATGTATATATTTATTTCAAAATGGTTTGAAGTGAAACTGGGAATTTAACTCTTAAGTTTTATGTTAAGGGATGGTTTTCAACTATTGAAATGAAGCAAATTTTTGAATAATTGGAGTGTCTAAAATGAGAAATGGAATTGAAACAACTTGAAACAGTTGAACTGGGATAAAATTTATTTGTATAATACTCAACTGCATTCTAAAACATATATAACTTACCTGAAATATTCAAAAGGTTAAAATGTTAATGTAAATATGTAACTGAATGTTATACAAGAGAAAACTTAAGTAATAAAAATGTTCAGACTAAATTTTGCTTAATAAAAATGTTGTAAATAAAAGGTAAATTTGTATAGTGCTCAATTACATTCGGAAACATTAATAAAACTTACTTGGAAAAGTTTGAATGTAATGAGAACATGTAATTGAATTGTATATAATATAAAATGTAAGTAATAAGATGTCCAAAAAATGAAATTTTGTTAAGAGAATTTGTAAATAAAAATTGAGTGGTTATAATAAATGTTTATACACTTAATCTATGTTGCAAGATATGTTAAGTTAAATAAATTGAATAATAAAAGAGAATGTTATTTAAGTGAATAAATATGAACTTAAGAAACTAAACAGGTAATGAATAAATTCATGTCTTTGTAAACCGTTTGTGATACAAGAGTAAATTACAAAGAATAGTTGAAATTGAA
This sequence comes from Allium fistulosum, assembly GCA_030737815.1. Lineage (NCBI taxonomy): Eukaryota > Viridiplantae > Streptophyta > Magnoliopsida > Asparagales > Amaryllidaceae > Allium > Allium fistulosum. Next base: position 587,631,333 of record CM060907.1, on the reverse strand, counting down.
TTATGAAATGGAATTAACTTAAGTGAAGTCAAATGGATTAAATAAATGAGTTAAATAAAATAAAAATTGTTTTGAAAAAATGAACTTAAGTTATAAAGAAAAGGTGAATGTAAATAAATAATGAATGAAAGTTAATTAAGTAGAGATGTAAGAAATTTGGAATATATAAGTTATATAACTTGAAACTTGAGAAAATCAGAAGTAAAAACCAAAATTCGAATGGGGTTAAACATTTTGGATAAGCAAAGGAAAATATGTAATGTTAATATTAAACTTAAATAAATTTGTTGAAGGGTTAATTAAGTGATATTGTCATTAAAGAAAATATACTATGTGAATGAAATAAAATAAATGAACATAAATAAAATTGAATGTGAAAGTGGATAACAAATATGATTGTAAACGAATATAAAGGAATAAGGTAAATGGGATAAGAATGTAAATTAATTGATAGTGAGTTAATTAGAATGATAATAATAAATGGATGTTATAAAGTAATGAGATGTATAATGTTAACACTCGAAAATGAAATTTATATGGTTTTGAATTAATTGTTGTATATGGTATTATGTATTTCAAATCTATCTTTCCTTTCTGTTACTTCTATTCTGCTATCTCGTTCCTTTTCGGGGACAAAAATTTTTGAGTGGAGGAGAGTGTAACGACCCGAAAATTTTAACGATTTAAATAACGTAATTAACTAAATTTTTCATGAAAATAAACAATAAAATTTAACAACGAAAAATTGATTTTTGGAATACGTCTATTTAAAAATAGTAAGTGGCAAATTTTTGTTAGAAAATATGGAAGTTTGTTTGGTTGTGAAATTTCAATTTAAAATTTAAAATCAGTTAAAAATTTGATGGAAATTAAATATTTTGAAATCTGAATATTTTATATAAGAGAAATGTAAATCATTTTCTGAGTGAGACATCATATTTCGTTTCACCAAATTTGGATTGCGCTAGCCCCGTTTATTTTATTTTCGGCTGTTTAGCAGCATTTTGGCAGTGAATATCGAGTTTGATAGGTTGGTCGTATCTCTCATATCTGTGTACCATCTTGTTCGTCTCATTGCGTTGATCTTCGCAGTATATTCATTTGTGTATTTTTGGTCCGGTACACGGTGAAATCTGTGAAACGGTTAGCCGTATCGGTACCCATTTCGGGCCTTTTTGGGTTTCTTGTGTCCTTTCAATTATCCACTGTGTGAATGTAAACATCCATTTGCTTTTAATATTTCCTTGAATTCAAGTTCTTGACTTTTGTTATTCCTACCTGTTCAATATTTCTACCGCTTCATTTTCATTTTTCTGGTTCGTTCATTTCTCTCCATCTCTCATTCTCTTCCCCTCTGCTTTTCGTTTCTGTGCATCCCTTTTAAAAAAAAAATAATCAAAGTTGCATGTATATTTGGTTTTGAGATAACCTGTGCATCTTCTTTCCTTTGAAAACTGCTCGCCTCCTTCTTGTAAATTTGCTCGCCCTCCTTTTTGCTGAGACCTCCCACCTTCCAACCCCAACCTTCATCCGCCGCCATCATTTTCCTGTGCCGCAGCTACCACCCATCGCTGCACCGTAGCGACCCAACCTTCCACCCAAACCCGCTTCTCCTTGCTAACACCCCACAGTCGATAGCCCTATCTTCTCCACTCTATTCCAATCCACCAATAGCAGCCTGAGCCTCGATCCTCCCCTCCGAGCCCATCTCTACTACCGTATCCGCCTATAACCTTATCACTCCACCGAACCCACACTCTTTCCCACAGCCTGCAACCCCTTACCCTGCCTTCTTTCCCCTCCACCGAACAGCAAGCTGCCTGACCAGAGAACCATAACAGCCAAACACGACTCAACCAGATCTGTTCCCCTTCCCGCTTGCTCCCTTACTTGATCCAACCTTGTGCTCCGCCAACCACCACGCAGTAGCCTGCACCGTTCCCTTGATATCTGTCTAGTATGTGTTGTATAATCTGTGTAACTCTTGATAGTCGTTGTATATTATGTAATACTTATGTTATTAATATAATTTATTCGTTCCGCTGTTGAGATTCTGTTGTTGTTCTTTCTTTCTTCTCTTCTTTTCTCTTTTCTATCCCTTTCTTTCTTATTAATGACGCGTCATTCTGTGGAATGAGTGTCGGGCCATTACAGTGGCCGAGCAGCAGCCTTCTCTTCTTAAAAAAAGGTATATATGTTACATACATACATACATATATATATATATATATATATATATTGATTCTGGAATTCTTTTCCATCTTGATTTGCTTTCCCACTATCGAATTTGTCGCAATAGCTTCTAGCTTGTCGCTGTCCCGCTTGTTCTGCAAAATGGTAGTATCCTACCCTAGGCAATGCCTTGCGTGTCTTGTCATATGCCTTATCGAGCCCATTACGAGTTTGGTTTGTGTCGTACCTATGGAGTGCTCCCTAATAGCCCACCGGTTTGGTGGAGTTTACAGTACTGTAAAGACTACGACATTTATATAAAAATTTGTTAAGGAGGATATGTGTAATGCCTTAACGCTATATTAATATTTTACTTTACTGTAGACATTATCTATGTAGCGTATTGTATTATGTATGTAGATAGTTCCACGGATCCTTAAAGGATGGGAATCCCAAACATCCTTTAAGTTATATTGTATTTCACTTGGACATTTCACTTGAGTTGATTTACTGGCATAAGAATGTTAATCCCGACTCGAGTGTTTTGTGTTTTGCTTTAGGCTCGGGTCAGCCTGAGTGTCACAACATTTGAGACTCACCTTTGGAGCTTGGAGCTTTGCTTGGAGATCTATCTTTATCTATTCAGCTTTTCAGTGATTCTAGTTATTTATGTTCAGACTTGTCATTTTCTTATGTATTAGTGACTTCTTTGTATTTGGATTTATGTTGTATTTTGCTTTAGACTGTGATGTTTCTATAGTAGCTTCATGAACTGCTATTTATCTATTCTGCTGCTTATTGTTGTAAAACTCTGTGTCTGTGATTCTGTGATTGATTTATTTATTGTATATGCTAAGTTTTGCCAAATATAAATAACAATCTGTTGTTTTGAGAAATTCAAGTCTGACATGTGTGGATTATTGTCGATTTGAATGGTTCGAAATGACGGGTTGTTACACTACATATATGGTATTAAGCATATGTGTATACAAAACCATATACACTTATCTTGGTATATACAAACATATGTATATACTTAGGTATTTATATTACCTTTTGATATGAATATTAAAGTATTATACATATATGTAAGTATATTATATATATGTATATATACACAATGAGGAGTGTTCAATGGCACCACTATTTTACAGCACCCTCATAGCCCTCTGATTTCCATCACACATTTCAATTTAAATAATAGTATGATGTGGAAGAGAGAGACAACTATCAATTAAATTGGAATGTATAGTGGAAACAGCTAGAGGGGTGTTGCAAAATAAGGGTGCCATTGAATTCTCCTCTATACACAATAGATATAAATCCCAATATCTGTATGTATCTGTATTTAATTATACACATTGTTATCCCACCTTTTGGCTAAGGCCGAAATATCAATAAATTGGCTAGAAAGGACGGATATCAGGATTGGAAATCAATTGGAAACAAGGCTTTGATCGATGTCATTAAAATTTGACGGAGCTCCAATCAAGGCGGGATCGATTGGGAATGATAATCGAGGCTAGGAAAGGCTACGTTTCAAATTTCAGGTCAAACGGAGTTCATTTGTTCAAGAAATTGATGGATACGTGCACAAGGAGATCTCATTCGAATCGATGCGAATTCGTATCGGTCCAGTATGGATACGAACAGCGCGTTCGTATCAATCAGGTAGGAAGGCCAAATGGGTTTCGACTCGGTGGATATGGACTTGGATTGAATAGATGGGCACACGATGGTTTGTTCGACTCGAAGATTTCGTATCGATCAGGATAGAGCATAGCAGTATGCTTCGAATCGATGCTGTTCGTATCGATCAACATGGATTCGAGTCGATAGTGTTCGTATCAGTCAGGATGGAGAGGGCGGCATACTTTGAAACGAAGGCAGAACTCGTATCGGTCTTGTTCGTATCGATCCATGGCAATAGCCTGATCGATATGAACAAGGAAGTAGCCGATGGATACAAATTGATGAACACAGATGAGACCAATACAAACTAATGGATGTGAAATAATAGGTTCGAAGCATGTTTTGGACACGAACGAGAAGCAAGCATGATTTCAGGGAAGAAGCATTCAACTCGACATGAAAATGGGATCGAGCCTTAGAAATAGCGCCACGTCACCGATGCACACGTGCTTGGTATCGACACAAATGAGCATCGATACGAATTGATCGATGCATACCAGACGACGTTGAGGAAGTTATATTTCATATCGATCGTATCTTACAACCCACAAGTCCAAATGCTATGAAATTTTCACAGGAGCTTACGTACGACCTAAGGAATGCTCATGCCAAATTTCAACTCGATTAGACCAAATCTTGATCGATACGAAATTGGTTCGTATCGATCATGGATCGACCCGAAATCACCTAGGATCGATCGCATGGGCCCACTCACGTGCCAGAAGAAGTCTCCCAAAGTTTAAGCGAGATATTTGCATAGAGCGCCTATAAATAGCACGTCAGAGCCTACAGAAAAAGGATCTTTGGGGCTATCCAACGCCCAGACTCTGCCGAAAACACTTTTGCATTACTAAGCTACTGTTGTACTCGAATTACTTCATTGTAATCCGCTGTAATCAGCTGTAACCAGCAAGGAAAGTCAATAAAAGATTAACTTTTGGAGTAGACGTAGGCCGGAGATAGTCGAACCACTATAAATCTTGTGTCTCTGCCTATTTCTTTTCGTTTTGAGTTGATTATTCTTCATTTTTATCCTCTACATTACTTAGATCTGTGATTGGTGATCATTTATTGTTGATCTATGTTCATACACTGGTGCTTTAACGACATTTGGGATTTGTGATCATTTTTGGCGCAAACACTTTGGTGCTTTCACTGAGAGTTGAACTCAGGACCCGCTATACCAGATTTAGAGTTCGGATTTGAAGGCTTAAGGGTTCAGATCTAAAGAGCTATGACAACGGAAATCAAGTAGAAGACAAATAGCCGAGAGAAGTTAGCAGGAAGGAAGCCAGGAGGCATCATCAGGGGCTAATCAGACTTCAGCTTTCATCACCAAAGACGAGATGGAGATGATGATGGGAGCTATGCATGAAGAGTTTCTGAAAAGGCAGGAGGAGATGATGCAGAACCTCCTCGGACAGTTTGGACAAGCAGGAACAGCTGGAGCTTTAGGAGTTCAGGTCCATAGAGCTGAAGCAGAAGGACCAAACAAGCAGTCGAATGGAGCAGCTCAACAAAGCACAACCCATGATCAGCACGCAACTGCTAATCTGGATGGATCCAGACATGGGGGCACACCACCCGGCAACAATGGACCAATCCATGGAGGAATTCCAGGTGACACCACACAACAAGATGCTAGAAGGAATGTAGGAGCGCGGGATGAAGAGTATGTACCAGAATTCCCTCGGGGACTCGGGGGGCAACCCTTGGCGGACAACGCTGGACTGGCTGAGATTATCAGGCGAACTATGCGTGGAGGTTTGACAAACAGTGATCTGGAAGGAGTAAACAGGAGTCCGTTTACTCGTGACATCAGAATTGCTCGGAATCCACCAGAGTTCAAGCCATCTACTTTGGAAGCGTACAATGGCAAGGCTGATCCTACTGATCACTTGATGAGATACACAAGACATATGGAAGTGCTGGGGGCATCAGAGGAAGTGATGGCCCGATGTTTCCCTCTGTACTTAACGGATATAGCTGCTATGTGGTTCAGACAGCTGAAAGAAGGATCTATTAGGACATGGACAGAATTGGTGGACAAGTTTCTGAAGCAGTTTCGGGTTCATATCAAAAGGCCGAAGAACGTGATGACGCTAACATCAGTAAAGCAAAGGACAGACGAATCGCTCAGAGCTTTCTTAACTCGGTTCAATGCAGCGGTTGCTTCGGTGGATCGGCCGGATCCATCGATGGTTTTAATGGCAGCAGTATCAGGAGTCGGAGAGAATTCAGATTTCAAAGTGTCTCTAATACGGGACCCACCAATGGATCTAGGGGAATTCTTTCACGAAGCTGAGAGATTCCTTCAGTAGGAAGATGCGTGTTCAGATATGGAATTAAATGAGGTGAATGTGGCTGAGGATGGAAGGCCATCCAGCGGAGGCTCGGATAAGGATAAAGATAAAGGAAAAAAGGAAGCTGGATGACGAATCAGGAAAAGCTAGGAAGCGGTGGAGGGAGCCAAAGTTTTCCACTCACACGGGATTAAACGAGACGTTGGAACGGATATTCATGGAGACTCGGAACCGCCTTCCCTACCGAAGGCCAGCAAGGAGAGAACCCTCGGAACATGAAAGGGCATCAGGAAAGCACTGTCTCTTCCACGATTTGGACGGACATGACACCAACAGGTGCAGGTGTTTGTACCAAAAATGGGCACAACACTCTTCGGAAGTTGTTTGAAGAGATAAAATGAAGAATGTAAATATAAAACAGAGATTATCTAACAAAAACTCCAACAAACGGAAATGTAAAATGCAAAGACAAGCAATTTAGAGTGGTTCGGCATACCGCCTACGTCCACTATGAAGTTTTGATGATTTTATTGATTCTCTTTCAATGATTACAAGCAATTGCAGCAAACAACAGTGAATTACAGTTTGGAATTCGAATTCAACAGTAGGAATAAGATGCAAATCTCAATCCGGTAGAGTCTGGGCCCTTGAGAATCAAAAAGATCCCTCTTCTGTAGGCTCTGGGGCTCTATTTATAGGCGTAGGAGGCTTAAATTTCGCTCAAACTTTGGGAGACTCGATCTGGCATGTGAGGGGGCCCACGCGACCGTTTCCAAAAAGTTTCGCCTCGATCTGCGATCGATACAAATCCATTTCGTATCGATCAAGATGATGTCCAATTAAGCTGAAATTTGGCAGGGACATTCTTCAGTGTGTATGCAAGCTTTCCTGAAAATCTCATTGGATTTGGATCAGTGGATTGCGAGATGTCGTCGATACGAAATGGCATTCATCGCTGGCTGTTCCGTTCGACTCCATGGCTTCGAGTCGATCCCATCGTATCGATCACTGCACGTGCTTCTGAGATGATGTGGCGCGCGCACTTCATTTCGATCCAGTATTCACTCCGCGTTGACCGCTTCGACTCCATGGATTTCGCCTCATTTGTATCGATGGATGACACGTCGCCCTAGTTTATTGACTCGTTGGATACGAATAAGCCAGTGGGCATGGATTCGAAGTGAGGTCCTCTGATGGATACGAAGAGCAGTGGTCAGATGGATACGAAGTAGACATTGACTGATGGTTGCAGGGCACGTCATCTGTTGATGGATACGAATCCGATCGATGTGAACTCGATGGGTTCGAACGTTGCCAACCTGATCGTTACGAAGTCACGGGGACTTGCCGATGTAAAGCGGATGATGGACACGGGCTGGATGGATACGAAGTAAGGTAACCCAATGGATACGAAGCAGACATTGGGCCAATCGATACAAGTTGTACTAACTATTGATTGATACGAGATCGATCGATACGAACTCGATGGATTCGAAGTATGGCTATTTCTATCGATACGAAACGATGTTCCCTGATGGATACGAAATGAACATCATTGATGGATACGCATACATGCTTTTCCCTCCAACTTGCATCCATCATAACTTGAGCATATGAACTCGGATTGGCTTGAAACTTGGAACGTTAGCTTCCTTTGCTCTCCTAGTCATGTCTCATCAATTGTAGCTCGATCCGGACTCGGACAAAATTCATCGATATCCATGACTAGCGATATTTGGAATCCAATCAATTCCTTGGTGTCCTGGCCTTGCCAAAAGGCGGGATAACATTTGCCCCCCAAAGTACGTCTTGTGAAAACATGACGTGCTTTGAGAAGCTGCAAGTTCGCGAGTCGTTGTCAGTTTAGCTCGTTATCGAATTTCGTGTTCATTCTCTCCTGAACCGATTTGAAATTCCAGTCGAAACAATGCTTGACGACTGTTTTTGGGTAGCTCCTTCGTATCGATCCTCTCCTGAATCGACATAGAAGGTGGAGAAGCAGTTTTCCATAGCTATGTGGGTCAAGTTAATGGTACGATACAAAGGTTCGAATCGATGGCCACAAGTTATGGTGGACCTTGATTCGCATCGATGATCTCCAATGGGTACGAAATGGTCATTCGTGTCGATGAGCGTTTGATGGCCACGAACTAAATGTTTGTATCGATCGACTTGTACCGCTGTGAGTTGATGGTTGCAAAAATAGATACTTCGAATCGATGGAGCTCGATGTCATTATCGCAGCCATCGTTGTGCGCTTCGAATTAATGAAGTCCAGTGGCTACTTCGTATCGATGATAGTAAAGTCTAACGGGTTCGAAGAGGTCGTTCGCATCGACCCATTCCTTGACCGATTTGCGACCGGTCATGTTGACTGGGAGACGAATCGACCCAGTTTACCTTTAGGCTTCATATAAATACCTGGGACTCGCCTCATTTTCACTTTTTACTTTCTACTGCTATCTTCTACTTTCGCATCGATCCAGAAGCTTGATAAAAAAGAGAACTGTGCTTTGTCTTCGAATCGTTCAAATATCATTTATTTAATCCTTCGAATTCCAATTTCAATCTAGGTAATTAATCAATCATGAATAAACTCGAGCGACGAAGTTCAGATCTCAGATCCATCGTATTTTTTGTTGATTATTAGTCTTGGTAACGTCAAGGCCAGATCTGGGCCATAGCTTGGTCGAGGATGGCCATGGTGATGCCCGTGTCGATTGGAGAAGAAGGGGTTTAGGATACGGAGCAATCTATCGATGGTCACTCGGCCTTTATTTCGCATCGCTGGAAAGAAGGGGATGCCTTATTTTCGTATCGGTCACAGGGCGTAGAGTTCGTATCGAAGCAGAGTCAAGTGAAGAACGATGTAGTTCCTATCAGTTCGGGGTGGAGGCAATTCGTATCAATTATCTAACACGAAACCATAGGGAAAATAGTCAATACGAAGTGCTGGGTAAGCAACCGATACGGACTTCATCACCTTCGATCGATACGAAGCATTGCCCTCCCTGATCGATACGAGGTTGCCAAGCCATGATCGACACGAAGCCGCTATGAATCAATCGATACGAAATGTATCGATTTGAATCTGAGCGGTACAAAACGAATCGATTCAAATTTAATCGGTACGAAACATATCGATTCGAACGAGATCGATACGAAGATGAGGCTTCTCTGTCTCGATACGAATTTGAACTGTGGTGATCGATTCCAATTCGAACTGTTATGAATTTTAGAGAACTTCCGCACATTTGAACATTTGACTCCGACGAGCCTCTGCCTTGCATAATGAGACTTAACAATAGAACTGCATATTTGACTGCCCTTCGGAGCTCGTCGATGGAACTATGGCTCACTAATATGATAGGAAACTTCAATTGGGATCGATCGCCAATAGCTGGGTTGTATGGTGGTGACGGTCAGTGATGACGGTCATTCCTACTAGACCTCGAAACTTTGTCGTTTGCATATTTTCTTTAATTCTGTAGAATTTTGCTCAAATCATGCACAACACTTGCACCGCACAACTCATTCATACACGTACACTGGGGAATGCACGGGCTTTTTATCGTCTAACGATGATTTCTCGTGAGTTAGCTAGTTATGGAACCGTCAAGTTCACAGCAGCAAGAAACTCAGAATCTAACCCCTCCCAGATTTGAGATTCCGGATATCGAGGCCGAAGTTATCGGTCCAGCTCCGGACGAGTTGCCTAACGCGTCCTTCATCAATAGTCCACCTGATTCTGTCCCGTCCAATATCTCCGAAGATATGCTAGGGAGGATATGCTTAAGGCATGGTCTATCGTTGGATGATGTATTACTGCCGGGACCGGAATACAGACCGCATAATCCCCCGGAGGGATATACAGCATTTAACCGACATGCATGCGCAGCCGGGACACTTCCTCCGTTCAACGAATATATAAGAGAAGTTTTGGCTTATCTAGGGATTGCTCCGTCTCAGTTGCACCCGAGTGGATATGCTTCACTCAACAGCTTGTTCATTGCATTCATGGAGTACCTCTACCGACCTCCCCGTATGACCGATATAAGATACCTGTTCAATTTCAAAAGTCGAACCGATAGTCCATCTTTTACATTCTTGGAGTCTGTAAGAAACTGCCAAGTGGTCACGGGGTCTTGGACTAGACTGAGCTACTTCAAGTCGGAGTGGTTCTACGTTCGATGTCCTTCAGGGTTTGCCAGAAGATGGCTTCAGACGCGAGTATCATTATTTTTCCAAGTAGTTGACAAGGCAATTCATGAATGAAATCGAACTCATATTGGCTTTTTTTCTTTTCTTTCAGCAATAATCCAGCGACCTGAAGGCGGTTACTATAAAGAGATAGTCCGGGTTCTCCAGGAAATTCCGGGTGAAGAAAGGAATATCGAATTGTTGTTGACGGACCGGAATCTCAGAATTCTTGGGTTGATTGGGCGGAGACAAAGCATAAGGCTTGATGGCGCATTAAAGACTGTCTCCAGAGAAAAAGTCAAGCGGAAGAAACCCAAAGTCGTAGTAATCAAGGAACCTGACTCTGAAAGAACTCATACTGATGAGGAGCCGTTGGTCGAGCCTGATGATGCAACCCCGGATTCCGATGAAAAAAGAAAAGGCAAGGCAGTGGCCTTTAAACAGTCTAAATCTGGGAGGTGGAAGTCTGTGGTCTTAAACGGCCCCCCTTCAGGAATTAAAATCTCGGAGGCATCCTCCCAGCAAGCCGAAAATCAATTCGAAGGGCTCGCTGACCTTCCAATTCCGGACCTTGCGTCCGCACAACATGACGTTGAATTGGATGAACTGCAGCATACCGTCGATGTTAGCGAGCCTCTTCCCACTAGCACGATCGACACTTCTGGTTGGTCCGGGGGGTTACACATCCATACACTCTTCACGGCACAACACAGTTTTCTAACTGTAAATAGTATATCATAAACAGTTACTGATCTTTCGTATTTTATTTTTCAGGTACGATGTCTGGTCGCGACTCTATGCTTGGTAGTTTGCGCAACAAGCGCCATTATTATGAACCACGAAGGAAAGAGGGAGATAGAGACTATGATTGAGGGCATTCTGGTCAGGAGAAGTCTGACAGAGATAGGGGATACGTACGCCGGTCTCGATCCCGCTCTCCTCCGCCTAGGACCTTTGCACCGCCCGCAGTTCTGGTGACACGCCCTCCTGAGACTTCACGGCCCAGGCCACCTTCTCACACTCCTAGATCTGATCCTCCACGTGGAACCGAAATAGCCACCTCCTCAGCTACTGCACCGGTCTCGACCGATCCGACCGAGGAAGGAGCGCTCAAACTGGCACAGATGAGGAAGGAATTTCCCGACATCTGTTTTGATGGTTACGTCTTTCCTCCCCACCTGAAGAGAATTCCGCCAACAGCTGAAAATACTATCCATGATTATGTTGCAGATATTTTCTTTCCGTACAAGGAGTGGGCGAGGGCCGCGAGGAAAGCATCCAAAGTAGCATTTGATCGGGCTGTCGCCATTGAAAAGCCGGAGAAGGAGCTGGGTCACAAAGACCGAATCATGAAAGTACTCAACACTGAGGCCGAGTCTTCCCGTAAATCCGAAATGGAAGCTCTGAAAAAGGTCGATGAGGTAAACTTGGCCATGACCAGAATGAAACAAAAGCACTACACCGCAATCGAAGACATGGGTCATAGGAATACCACCATTACTGCCGAGAGAGACGCCGCTCTCAAGGAGCTTAATGAGCTGAAATCAAAGTTCTCCGAAACGGCGAAGGAAAAAGATGCGGCCAATGTCTCCGCGCAGGAGGCCTGTGATCAGGCGGTGGTGCTTCGGAAGGAGAAGGATGCGGCTATGGAAAGAGTCCGCGAAGCTGAGGCCGGAGTTGATGAGAAAATACGACAAGCGGAAGCTAGGATCGAGGCTGAGGTTTGCAAATGGTTTGCAATCATTAGTATTAAATCATAAATGAAAAGACATTCTATTATAAATATTCTTAGTCAAGATGTTTTGAGATAAGGATATTGATATATCCATTGAGACCGAAGTACATAATGCTCTCCAAATGTTAGGTAGTGTATTACTCATGACTACTAGGAGCACCAAGGGTTACATACTTGTGTTTATAGGATAATTATAGAATGACATGACTAATATTTTCCCATTGGTTAATAACAACTAGGTCAGATAGGAAATCTCATTATGATGATACTTGTAATTCTTTCGACTTGAGAATATTGCTGAACTTCGACGTGAATGCACCACCGTGATTGTAGTTAAATCATGGCATAGTGTTCATAATGTAGAGATAGCTAGGTCTGAGTTGGGGCATTGGAAGTGAAACATTATTCAACAAAGAATTTATCTTATATATCATAAGCGGTTAATATCATGGTCAAATGTGGTCAACTCAAAGTCAAAGTCTCTGGCCAAAGCATATCAGTTGCTAATCAATGTTATTATTGAACCAAGAACCTTGGAGATGGACAATACAGTTGTATAAGTATATTTGACAGAGCTTTGACTATCACCACATCAACTACAGTAATGTGTGAACATTAATGTTTGAAGTGTTCGATATTAATCGTTGAACTAGACCACACTGTGAGTCGCACAATAAAATATATATCGGAAAAATCACTCGATTTAATTGGTTTATAAAAAGATATAAATTAATTAAATTAATTAATATAACTGTTATATTAATTATTGAGTGTTTTAATATTTAGGGTGCCATTAGTAATTTTGGTATGGTTTTTAGAATTTTCGAACTGCTCCTAATAAACATATGGGTGTATATGTAATAGCAATGTATGCACTTGAATATTGAACATGATTTAATGTTAGGTCATATGTATGTGTGTGTGTGTCTATATAGAAAAAGAGGCCGCCATGGTGATGGATTGACAAGGTGGCATGGTTTGAATAAGAGGAGTATAAGGGGAGATATTTTAGGAAATATATTCCTCCATACTAAAGGAACTAGGTCGGGTAGTGGTGAGTGAATTAAAAAAAAACCATTTTTAGATCTTTACTGAGTCTATGAAGTCTAAATGTAGCATTTGATCCAATCTAATAAATCTAAATAAAATCATGTTTTATTTAATTTTATGATTTTAGTTAATCAATGAATTTAAATAAATGTAATCTGTATAGTTTATAAGCATATCAGTATATGCTCATATGTATGAAAACGTGCATGTACAACATGGAAAAGGGTGTACATGGTTAAGTTTATATATATATATATATATATATATTAGATATTGAGATTTATATCCAATATATTTTTATACTTCGCCCATACATATACATACGCATTGCCCGATTAAAATATCTTAAGATAAAATATACATACATACATATATATTTCAAAATTATTATTTGAAGATATTTATAAATGGATTAAAAATATAAGTTTGATTAAATTTTTAATTTTTAATTTCAAATTAAATTATCTAGTTTGACTTCAAATTTAAATCTATTTAAATTCAAAGTTCAAAATAAATATAGTTTGCCTTGGTAGTATTTTAAATAATATATATATATAAATAATAAAATATAGCTGAAAATAATTTGGTTGGAATATATACATAAACATCTATAATTATATATTTAATATATATGATTGTATATAATTATTTTGTAAAAATTGGTCGAAAGTAGGTTTTTTCAAAACCATTTAATAAATAAAATGTTTACATGATATTTTACTTAATCTAATTTATAAACAAATAAATATACAATATATAAAATACAATTATTTTAAATTAAAATAATTTTGGCCAAATTTTTTTTTTAATTTTCAAAAACCTTTTACAATATATTAACTTAATTTAAATTATAATCAAACTATTGAAAAACAAAACAATGTTTACAAAGTTTAATATAATACGTATGTGCGTATTTTAAAACAATTTAAACCGAAAAAATTCTTTTTTAATGTTTGTCCGAAACTAAAATATAAATAGAATAAGAGAAAAAAAATTGTTTTTTTATTTACAATAACATAGCATAAGAAAAGATGAACTATAAATATATTAATGTCAAACATTGAATAGATATAGTATAATAAGCAATGATATACATATAGAAAGTGAGCGAGGTACAATACAATAAGCATGTTGTATAAAATTAAAAAGAATTTTACCTAAGAAGTTTTGCCTCAGATTCACACCTAGATCTGGATAGTCGTTGATCTCTTAAATCCACACCCTTCTTTGCAAGAGATAGGCGTACAAACTCCAGATTAATAGTATTTAATTAACAGGATGCATTTGTAGTGAGAAAACGAGGGAAGAAAGAAAGAAAGGGAGATGGTATAGGCGGCTATAATATAGGAGGGAGGGGATCAAAATCCAAAATGGAAGTGGAGGCTTATGGTTTGAATATATATTATGAGATCTTGGAAAAAATATCTCCTCAAATTCCTCTTACCAATTCAAACAGAAAGAAGACCCTTTTGTCCCACTTCAAGGCCGAGCATATATAAGCTTTAATGGACCAAAATCCCCATCAACCCGTATTGCGATTTATTTAATTTAAATCTAATTCAAATCTTTATCGATATCATATATCGCTACATGTATATATAACTTTTATATATGCACCTAATAAATTACTAAGAACACCGCAACAATTCTAGAGGCCACTCTATTTTACTAAACACACCCTATATAATAAATATAATAATAATTAATATTTCATAAATATCAATTAATTTAATTAACTTATTGCTATTATAAACTAATCAAATGAGGCGGTGTTTCAGAAACTATATAGATTCAGTTATGTGACTCACAAGTGTGAATTTAGCAAGTGATTAATATTAAAACAATTTAAATATTAATGTTCACATGTCAGATGTAACGATAAGCCTTTTCAACCCTTTGAATGTCGACACTAATACATCCACGATATTAACGTGTCGAGCACCCAAGTGCCGAAAAGACGGAATGTTAGGGTAAATAAAAAGAATAAAAGAAAAGGAACAAGAAAGAGGAGAACAAAAATATTAGAATCTCACAACGGAATGATAACATATAATATCAAAAGATAATACACAGAGCTACTCTAATATACACAATATTTCAGAGTTACTAATCAGAGTGGTATCATCAGCCTGAATAGTTATAACAGCATGTCCTCATAATTGTTGGTATATATACATAAAGTGATGCAGCAGAAATAAATACTATGGTAGGTTAAACATCTAGCTCCTCTCCAAGAGCTCAATGAACATCAACGAAACATACTTTTCTCGGACTAATCGAAAGAGAACCCATGGAGATAAGGGAAATATAAAGCCATGAGTCAAACATAAGTCTGGTGTGAGAAACTCAAGAAATATGTAGCTAGGATATACTAATACTTTTGAGATTGTATGGAATGCCATAACAGTATTCTCCTCAAAAGAACCACCATCTAATAAGTATATATTGCATACAATAGATAATGTCTAGGGTAAAGAATATAAATAAGAAAATAGCAGTTGGTGCTTATATTGGTCACACCACAACAATATTTATAGGTATACAAACAAAACTGCTAAGGCATGTTCGCATATGAATTTTCCATGGAGACCTCCCTGGTAAAACTACCAAGACCAATATCCATGACAAGGATCAGAAGTCACCTTCTGAGAGTTGTATATCTCTAGATAAAATATACCATAAGGTAAACACAACTAGCCCATGCCCTAACATGTGAACCAGGTATCAACAACTCCCCCTGTGCAACATATCGATAAGCATACTATAGATATGGAGTTAATATGCCCTCATGGGTTAGCTAAACCCGAGATTATGCATCCTACTCTGTCTTTAGTCATATATCAATGGTGAAGCCACGTTCAGCATCTCAACGCACGAGCCATCATCACTCGAACAGATCATGAATCCCCAAATGGATTCCAACATCTCGAACTGATCCACTTCCAAGAGATAGAATACGCATCTCAGCCTTGAAATGGTTTTCGATAAGTAAAACACTTATCGATCCCGATCTCCTCAAAACCGAATCATTGAATTTTCGGTTAACTCAATTCCAGTTCTTTAAAAATAAGTGAAAGCTGGAGGCATTTCATATAAAATCTCCTCTTCGGGGGTTCTCAAAGCGTATAAAGCCGTGAAGCTTTTGGATACTTCTTAAGTTTATTTGGTCATATTAAACAACAATGAAACGATCTCATATGGAAACCAAGTCTCGTATACTTATCATGTTTCCAACCTTTTCAACTTCTACTATCCCTCGGTCAAGAAGGAAGTCGGTAGTTAGAGCACTATCGCTCCATCCTTACTCGAACATCAACCTTGACTCCCACGGATAGAATCAAGTCTACTTCATCGGCTTTTAGTGCAAAGCACACGACTAAATGTTTTACATACACAAGTAACACACAAATCATGATTAACACACACAAAACACGATCAAGTAACATGAAGGACTTTTAATCCTCTTTTTATTTAATCAATATTTTCATTAATTAAAACTGCTGTTATTAATAAAACTCCTTTTTATTTAATTAAACTTTTTCCATTTGATTCAAAACTTCTTTCTTTAAATTAAGACTTCTTATTAACTTAAAAACATCTTTCAAAACTTCTTTTAATTAAATGTCTTTCTTTACTTAAAACTTCTCTTAATTAAACATCTTTCTTTAATTAAAACTTCTTTTACTTAAACGTCTTTCTTTAATTAAAACTTCACTTATTTAATTAAACTTCTTATTAAACTTGTATATATAGATTTAACTTCTCTTTATAAAAGATATATACTTGTATTCTACTATTCATGTATTTGACAATTCCTTTATATTGTATTTTACTATTCAAAGGTATTCATACACTGATATCAAATTGTATAATATATTCACAAATCATTAACATGATTTTCTTATTTAAAATATAGTCAAAGAGATTAAAAATAAATGTAACTTAAACATCTTTACTATAAACCTCTTCTTTTATATAAGTTAAATTTTTAATTTTCTATCTTTGTATAAAATGATTCCATACTTGTTATTATCTTTAAAACTTCATTATTAACGATCTAGGTATAATCTTAAGGGTTAAAGACAATTGTTACTTAAACAATGTTACAGCAAACCCAAACTCATTTCACACTTAACCATTTTCTTTAAAACTTGCTTTTTAAAGATTTAATTGCATAAGGGTTTAAGACAATTGTTGTTTAAACAATGTCACAACAACCCAAACCACTTTATTACTTTGAACATTATCTTCAAAATATTAATTATTAAATATCTAATTATATTCCTAATTATAATCTTTATATAATCTTAATTATAATTAATAAGGGTTAAAAACAAATGTTACTTAAACGTTGTTCACTACACCCTAAAACCATTTACTTATGTTATCAAGCAAAGTTCTAAAGTCGATTGCTGATAGAAACCAAGGTTCATTACTTAACGTGTTTCCAAAGGTCTAACTTAACTATCTCGGTCAAGAGGAAAGCCGGTAGGTTGGAGCGCTATTGCTCATCCCTACTCGAACATCAATCTTGACTCTCACAAATAGAGAAGTCTACATCGCTCAGCTTTTAGTGTTAAGTATAGTACTACTATCATTCCATGTGCAAATCAAATACACGTTCATTTTAATGATCAAAGCATATTCAGACTTATTAACTAAGGTAACACAATTTTTGTTTAACTTCTCAAAACCATTTATTTACTTTAGTGTTGAAAATCCAAACTTCCTTTATTATATTTGTAAAATTCTTAACTTACTATTAAAACATGTGTGCGTGTGTGTACATACACTTTAAAAATACTTATAGTTATTTTTTAGAAACTTATAGAAAATACTATGTAAAAATACTAAGTTTTGAAATTAAAAAAAATCCAAAAATACACATGTTTTACTAAAAAACTTAACTTTGAAAATTCATAACTAATTATTAAAAATACATTTTATCTTGAATCTACATTTAAAATACTCTTAAATATGTTAGAAAATACTTCTAAAAAGATTTAGGAAAAATACTTAACTTTAAACATGATTATTCAACTTTTAAAGAAAACAAGTTATTTTATCAAACTGCTCATATAGCGACCATTTTACTTCAAACTTTCTTTACTTTGTTTGACTAGTTTTAAACCTCTTTAAAACTTGATATTTTTAATTATTAAGTAATTATGTTTTACTTATTAAAACCACAAAGAAACCCCTAAGGATATATTTCTAAATGTTGTTTAAATTTTCCAAAATAGTGTCTTCTACAAAGTGCTCATATAGCGACTATTTCCAAACCAATTCTTCGCTGTCCAAAACACTTATAAAAGTATAGAGAACAACCAAAAACAATTTATACAAAGATATGTCCATCAATCACCAAATAACATAAATTAAAGTTAAAGGATTTCAAAGTGCTTTCATAGCGACTTTCTCATTTCAAACATTTACAGATACACTTTTACATCACATGCAACATATCCAAACATGTATACATTAAGTCATGGTCATGTTACAAGTTTTAGAGGGATTATAAGAGAGATTATAATACATATATGTTGTCATTCGCTTTCAAAAGCAAAAAGGGTTCAAAAGTGATAACTTGCACTTGTTCTCATTTAACATTTATATTTCAACAGTCAAACAATTATATCATAATATACACTTGTAAGATGGTGAGATAACTTACCTTAAAACCAAGCTAACAAACATCACAAGCCACTAGAATCAAGCCAACACTTCCTACCATAACCCCGAACCTAAAGCTACCACCTTTACCTTTAAAAACACAAGCCTAGTTCCTCTATCATCAAGTGCTCATGGCTTAGTCTTCCACCCTCCACCTTGCTCTTGGCCTCAGCCCAAAATCCCCTAGTTGCTCATGGCCTTGGGCCTTCTTCGGTCTAGTGACTGCAATCCTTCCACTTGAGTTGCTAGAAGGTGTTGCAGTAGTGTTGTAAGGAACAATTAAAGTTTTGTAGTGATTGAAGAATGATTGAATGAGTTTTGAAAGAGAAAAGGAGGACGAAGAAGAGGAAAAGAAGTGATTTTCTGGTAGAATGAAGTGTAACCAAATAAATGAACAAGAGGGGATGTATTTATAGAGTTAGGAAATGTAGCAAATAACTATCCATGGCCCTCTTTGGCAAGCCTAAAGGAAGCTTCCTCCTTTTCTTCCTTTCTACCTTTCATGCCATGAAACATGCCATGATTCTCTCCAATTCCCATGCCTTAAACCATGCCTTGAATTAAGGGTCCTTTTGTCCTCTTAATTCCTCATAGTTTTTAATTAATTTTGGTTATGAAAAGAGATGTGTTAATACTTGTTAATCTGTTCATATGTTACTATACAAGTTCCAAAGAGTTCGAATGACTTTTGTTGAATAAAAAAGTCGTTTATCAATAAAAACGATTTTTGATTACATTATCGATATTTCTTTGAGCTTTTTATTTTTGTAAACGAGTTTCAAAAAACGAATTTCTTATCGTTAGTTATTATTAAGAAAGGGGGTTAACAATGTTGTAAAATCATATTTATTCACGTTAAACCTAAGATTTCAAATATTTAATTAATTCAGATATTTAAATACGAGATGTTCAAAATTCTGGGTCGTTAATTCATGTTAGCTAGTGGTGTGATAGTTTGACTTAATTCATTACTAACAAATCTCATCGGCAAAATTCAAATTTTACAATTCAAGATGTACCTTTTGGTAGCGATTATTTACATCAATTCTCTTCGTCAATACTATATCACTATAGAATTTATGGAATTTGATTTTTGGTCAAAATTCCAATATCATCCATATTCAACTTTGTCAGCCAATAAACAAAGTCCATGGTTTAATAATAACATTTATCATTAACCGTGTTATCTAGCTAGAGATTTTGACTTTGAGTTTACCACGGTTGACTATGATCCTAAACTCATACACCTAAGGAGATGAATTATCTATTGAGTAGTATTTCATTTCTAATGCTACAACTCAGACCCAACTATAATTGTTCGATGGACGTCATGCCACTATCCACATTGAAGTTCAACAACATTCTCAAGTTGAGAGAATAGTGTAACAACATCACTCGATATTTCCTGATTGACTTGTATTAACCAACAGGAAACTCACAGAAATTCATTCCATATTTATCCAACTATCAGTACGTAAGCTGTGGTGTGCCCAACAGCCATGAGCAATACACTGCCCAACATTTGGAGAGCGTTACGCACTTTGGTCTCAACATATGAATCGATATCCTTTCTCGAAGCATCTTGACCAGGAATACTTAAAATAATATGTTCTTCTACATAGTGATATTTCCTTATGATTACAACACTTTATAACAATTATCACATAATATATTATTTAAGGATTTTCTAATTAATATATACTTTAAATGATTACTTAATTAATTATATCACTATATAACAAAGTATATATTAGATATGAAACGTATTTATTATAAAAAAGATATTTTATCGAGTTAGATATATGTAATAAATTATATAATTGCCCCTAGGGCATACCCTTGACTTTGTCACATACTCTCTTATATAAACCTAGCCCCTTTTCATTTTTCCACACGCTTTTTCTTCCTTTTCTCTTCCACTATAGCCAACACCCTTCTCTCCCATATCCAAACTCAAACACTCCTCCTCTAATGAATAGTTGTGAGCCTGGCAAACTAAGTAGGTGGGATATTGATTCCAATAGGAGGTTGACGATTCAATGTGTAACAAACAAACATGATTTAAGAGGTAAATCAATTCTGAATTCACATCATAACACTAAACTACGTTTATACAATTTTAGCTATGAACGCTTCATACACACAGTTTTGAATTAAATATATTTAATACATATGTTTAAGCTGAAAATTAATTTTAAAATAAAATAAAATTGTTATGTGACTTTCGGCCTGATATATTTATCATATACAAAATTATGTTATACTATGATATCACATTTAATATATATAGTTTTAATAATATATATCTATATGTATGTATGTAAGTATATGTATGTGTATTTAAACAAAACAAATATGTTTGCATAAATGCATAAATATTAATAATATAGATATGTCTGTGTAATTTTTTTCAGCGTTATATATATTTTAATAAAAAACATTAATTAATTAATTATATGTATATTCAAATTTAATTTTAAATAAATAATTATATGTATGTGTATATATGTTCATGTTTACTATGTTACATATTTTAATATATTATGTGCATATATATTTATAACTTCTATTTATTAATATATTTTTGGCACTAAATTATTTAAATAATTTAAATTTTAAATTTGATAATTATTTGAGTTTGTCAAGGATCATTTAAACTATATATATATATGCACATTTATTTACTTGGTAAAAATTAATTCAAAATAAAATAATTTTGTATTTAAATGATATTTAAGAGCATATACTTACTTATTCAAATGTATGTATGTGTATATGTATGTATGTATGTAAATTCATAAAACCAAGTTTAACTAATATATATTTCACGCACATAATGAAATTAATATATATTTATAATGGTTAAATTTTTATAAACAAAATATATATTTGTATAATATGCATATAAGCAGTATAGTGCATTTACGTAGAAAAACCATATACACATGTAAATAAATAACAACATATGCTAAATATATGTTTAGTATGTTGTACTTACATCAGTTATAAGTCTAAACCATTGCATGTATATATTTAGTGTAGAAATCAATATTCATTGTCTTACACTGTATACTTCATTCATGCCATACTAAACATAAGTCAAAACTTATATAAAATATCATGTTAATATTAGAGAACATTTGATACATTGAATTTGATTTAATGAAATGTTACTATTTGTATAAGCCTAGAATAAATCCATTTAGAGATTTTTTTAAATTTACCTAAACTCCCCACTGCATATCAAATGGATCCAACGTCTGCCGCCTCTAGACGAAATTGCACCCCTCTACTTCCTTTTCTACCATAGATTGCTAATGCACCTCTTTGGTCGAGTTCCATTCATGTAAGGTCCAACCCGTTGTGTTGGGTTCTCAAACCAAGGCAAATGAAATTAATGTGTCTCAATCTCTATTTGGAAGAAATAGCCCAAAGTTGTTTGGTCATCTCTGTTTAAAAGGAAACGAGAAATTTGTTGAAAATTAAACCCCAAAACAATTTGTAATATATTATGCTAATAGGTTGTTACCACCCCCCTAATGTAGTCATTGACGCGAGCATGTCGTTCTGAAAGGACCACCTGATTGGTTTCTTTTTGGACAATGCACCCCAATGCTATATTATCCGCAGACATGTTTTATATGCTTGGAAATCGAAGGCGAAAGCTGATGTTTACTGTGATAAATAGATGTACTTTTTCAAGTTTTCCTGCCTTCAAGAACGGGTTCATCCATTGGAATCCAACTCGATTATAATTTAAGAAAAAGTATTTACCATCACGAAGTGGAGCCAATCTATTGGCCTCACTCATGAGTAGGTCCTATCTATACTAGTGTGGGTCCACTTCTTCAACATTCAATTTGCTTACCAACATCTGGAGGGTATAAATTGGTTCACATTGGTGAGTTGATTTGCTTTGATATCTGTTAAGCATCGGTATCGACTTGAGTATGCAAAAGCTCATTGAGATCACTCCCTTTAGGTAGTTGCCTTCTCGTCTTCTTTTATACCTTTTCGATGATGGAATGACTTGTGTGGAAGTTGCATATCAATGGAAGCTGGTTATTTACGACTATTGTCACTCCTTTGGTTATACATACTTGACATGTCCCCACTCTGATGCACATCCATCAGCTTAACCATTTAAGGTCCTCCTTTCGAAATCCCCAACCTATTATTAAAAAAGGAAGAAGCCTGCTCCTTTGAGAGATCCCCTCCCCGACCATAGCCCTACCCCGACACATTCGCTAGCCCAGAACCACTCACTGATGTCATCTCCCCCTCCATCTCTCCAAACCCAGACCTTTCTGATGTCACTTTGCTAGTACCTTCTCCTATCGATTTCATATCACCTATATCAAGAAGAGACTTATCATCTCCCTTTAGTTTGACCCCTCGAATGTTAAATGATTGGCTTAGCAGCTTCCTAATAAACCCTAAGATGGGATTTCTTTAAGCTTGTGCCAAAGGGCACGGACTTAGATGTTGTAATCCGGTAGTTTGGCAGTGGGCGAAAATGATAAATTAAAAAAAATCCATATTTGGATCTTAACGGGCCTATGTAAACTATTAATTTTCATTAGATCTAATTTATATTTTAAAACAATATTTCATTTTATGTTAAAATGTTTGTATATTTATATATTTAATGTGTATTTAGGATATAATGTATATAAATTCCTAGACTAACATAATAATATGAAAATGTAAGCATGTGTTTAACTTTATATACATATACATACATACACCACTAGATATTAGAATTTATATATATTGTACATACATATATTACACATACATGCATGCATGCATACATATATGATAAATTCATATACATATCAAGGGAATATAAATATCTAAGTATATACATATGTTCAAATATTACATTATATATGTATATGGTTTGTATACACATATTCAATGTACTATGTATACATAGTTTAGGCGTATATAAATGTACCTTACATATTGTGTAACAAACGACCATTTCAGAACCTCATAACTACACAACGAAGTACCGAAATTACGAGTCGTTAGGTGATGATACATATGATATACACAGAGAGAGCATAAGATAAAATAATTTTAACTAAAACTCCCTGAATCTCACAGTAGATGGTCACAAAAAATATTATGTTAAATAAATATATATCTCTGGTGTTATATATAATACCAATATATATGGTTGTACGATCCAAACCTAATCGACTTCACACACTATCACGTCATGTCATTTTGTTACAGATTATTTATACAACACTTGTATACAACATTTACAATATATATAGCTCTCATCTTCAGGTCCATCACGTCTCCAAAGTCCATCAACCTAAACAATATCGATAAAAAGGAAATATAGGAGTGGGTCAGACATGTGTCTGTGTGAGTGAAGCAAATCTAATACAGGTATACTACTGTGGTAATAATATAACGGATTTAATCCTAAGTAAAATATCCTCTGGACTCACCTACGCCGTGCTACAGAATGATATTATACTATCTAAATAATCTTAACTGTAATCTAGTCTTGCTACTTTCGATTAATGATTACATGTCGATGACTATCCAGTTTCGCCACATGCGGTAAAGGATAGCCACGCATTAGACTCATGCCTTGTCCGCCACATGCGCTACAAGTAGACTGTACGCTTGGACCAACCTCGATGCTCTACAGGAGAATGCCATATCATACCATGAATCAAGGATCTGCCGCGTGTGCTAAAAGATTCAGGTATTCGTATCACCAACTATACATTTATATATTACCGAGAGTACAATATCCATAGCCATACATACTATATTCATATTTCATCATTTCCATACCGATCTTACATACTCACCCAATTGCCAAACTACATACACGAATGTCGAGCTCACCATCATTAAACTACTCATCATACTTGCCTAGAGAAATCAACTACCATTCCAAAGCATGCATACCACATCCATACATTGATCTATGCATCCAAATAGCAGCTGACCAAACCGTAAAGTGTCAAGATAACTCTCAGGGATCATCACGTGAAATATCGAAACAACGTGCCTCGAATTGGGGATTCAAAAACCCCTAAATGCTTGAACAGTGTCGTTCAACGGTGGACCAGTGTACACCTACCAGTGCATCAGTTAACATGTTGATTACGGGAATTTTCTTCCTATTGTGTATTCTTAATTTCCAAATTTCATTTCTTCTTATTTTTGGTTGATTCTAAGGGTCATACTTCATATACACACACTATCTACTAAGTCCTAACACATATACATTCGCTAAATATAGAATTTGGTGTTAAAATATCTTGTTTTGGTTTTCTGAATATAAAAAATGCACTCTTTTCTAAATTTCAGTTTTGGGCTTACTGTTAAATTCATATATATGTTAAATTAACACCATAGATTGGCCCCAAACAATCTTGTATCAATATTATAGTATTATAACAAGACCGGAGAAGCTACACTTACCGAAACGCTCAAAATTTGCTCATGCCTTCGTATCTTTCCCACTTCTAGCTAGGAACCATCATATTTCACCCTAACTCATTTTCAGATCGTATTGCTCATCTATACAATCATTCGAGGGGTGGATCACCGAATTCTGTTAAGAGATGAAGAAGGTATGTTAACTTGAATTTTAACTTTGCTGGCAGGAAATGGGTTATGGGATTTCCTTACTTTTTAGCTTTTATGCACCTCCAAACCTCCGATTTCTGCCACTAAACTCATATTTATGCATAGTACTCTTTATATGCTTCGATTTTCCGTTGGTCTCATGTAAATTCGTTGGGAAATGAAGGAGATATTCCCTTTTGAAGATTAACATTGAAATCTGAAAATTGTGCATGAAAATTCACCACTTTGCTTCACATAATCTATTTCTATATTCATGTTTTATTTCTGAAATTAAAATTGGTTTGTATGGATTTGATTGTTAAAACCCTAGTTTGATTGATAGAAATTAAATTTGGTTGATTGCATAATTGTTGTTTGCTGAAAATAAAGCGTGAAAAATCACTACTGTAAAACAGTGATATCATGGTGTAAAATAATCCAAAATGACTCAATATTTTTGTGGTAGAGAGATCTTTCAATAAGCTACAAGTTGACCTTTGGATGTTTGGGCTAGTAAGGAGATAAACACTTTTGAATTTTTAGTTTATCTCATTTAGGAAATTTGTGAATATGTTTATTAGATGTACAATTGAGATTAGAGAATTGTTAAACTTGTATAACAATTGAGTTTAGTATTTCATTTTGCAAACTCGAAAATTTGTATATGTGTGTATGAGATTATTATTCCGCTGTGATCTGTGACTGATGCTTATATGATATATTATTCTGATTCTGAGAAATCGGTGTGTATTACTTTGTATTAATATTGTACACGTCAAATTCAGTTCAAATATTAAGTGAAATGGTATAAATGACATGTCGGTATTAGTATAAAGATATATTCACATTTGATCGCCCTTAACAAGCCGTATTTTCTGGATTAGCATACGACATTACTTGTAATGTTCTTTGCTAATCTAGGTATCACGTTGGGGTCATTACAGTTACCATATAAACTTTAAAATTATGCAAATCACAAAACATGAAAGTTGTAACACAGAGTCTAGGCTTTCGAGTACTTCAAGAATTATCAAATTTCGATAAGTAATGAAAAAGTTATGGTCAAAACAATTTCTCAGATTAAAATAATGTGGTCATGTAGTTGAATTCATTTTCCATATTCTTGAATATTATTCTCATTTGGTTGTTAAGTGTTTAGTAGGTACCAAAGACGAGTGCTTTGGATTTGGAGCTCGCTTTTGCATTTGATTTTACTTTTATGCTTGCTCAATATTGAAATAAGGTACGTATCTCGGATTACATATCGTATTTTTGTGTTTTCCCCTACGGGATGCCTCATCCTTGAGATGAGATGTATATTATGTAATTATATCCATATTGTAAATTTTTCGTAAATTTAAGACGTTAGAATTTTTTTGAGAATTTGAAAAGAAATTTTGATAACTAAAATTTAATTTTAGTATTATATCTTGAAGTGATATAAATTGGTTTATTTTGAAAGTGGAATTAGTAACCAATTAGCAAATCATTGATTTCAAAAGAAATTATATTATAGATTTCTTTCATTAAGGAAATTGCGGGACGCAAATTTTTTAAAGGGGGAAGTCTGTAACAACCCTATTATTAATGACCTAATTAATTATGATTAATTAGCGTTGATAAATTTAAAATCTGGAATTTTTATAACTTGATTAGAAAATTCAATCTAGTTTGAATAAATGATTTAAAATTGTATATTTTGATTTAATCGAAATATTATCTGAATCAATCCTTGGGTTTACTAATTTATAACTAAATTAGTTTGTGAAAATTAACTTAACCTAGCTTAGTTGATTTAAATAGTTAAGCTAATTAAATCTACTGGTTAAGCTAAGAAAAGAATTCTCTTATTTAAATTAATTGGGCCTTAAGTTTAAATCAAGCCCACTAGTTACTTAACCCAATTCTATTACTTAAGTAAACAAATACGTTTACTTCTCTCTTCTCTATTTTATTTCCTGTAAACAAATATTGCTCCATTCTCTTCTCTCTTCATCTCAAATTAGAAAATTAAATCCCTAAATCCCCTTCCCTAATTACTAAATCTAGTCTATGCGGATTTGGTTCTACCCTAAGGCATAGCCCGGCATAGAAGAACATGGAGACAAGGCAGCGACATGGTGGAGCAACGACCATGGGCAGGTGCGTGCACAGTGAGTCTGGTGAGGAGCGCGACGTCCTGGGCGAGGCAGATGCAATGTCGAGGCCGAAGTGAACAAGGAGGAAGAGCACGACTGCGAGGCATGAGATGATTTTGGTGAGCGGCGAATCGATGGTGACAGAGGCGACTGCTGGTGTAAAGGTGGTCGATGGCAGTAAATTAGGGATTGGAGGTGACTACGATTTTGGTGGTGATGGATTTCGGTGAGTTAATCACTCACAAAACCAATCTTTGAAATTCCAAGTGTTGATTAATTTTGTGCGCTGCTTTGATTTTATGCCTTCCTGCCCTGTTGGTTTGTAATCAGTCATGTATATGCCCTGTTGTTTGAAATTTTTTCACGCCTGTAGCCTAGATTTGCACTGTCATTTATTACAACAAGCTGCCTAGACATTTTTTGTTCTTCATGTGCTCTAATAGTTTGAAATATGTTGAATCCCCACTACCTGCTACCTTTACTTTGTGCATCCCTGGCATTAATTGTTGCTTTAGTTTGTACTTCCCTTTCTATGCACAATTGACCATATTTGCATGGACCTAAATGCAAATCTTTATTTGTAAATAGTGATGTTTTGTTATTTTGATTTCCCTTGGCACGTTCTTCAATTTTCCTAGTATTTTGACATTGTTATGTATTTGATTTCCCTGTCACATGAGAATCTTGCAATAACATTAATAATTAGTGAGTCCCTGACATGTATTCTGTGGTTGGCTGCCTTTTTGCTTATGTGTAAGTTCACTTTCATTTTATTTCATGCATCACTAGCCCTGCTGCACGAAATAAGGTCATGCACACTATATATTTTTGTCCGGTGCCTTGAGTTCTTTTTTCACCACATTATTAGCTGCTGCCTGTAGACTTGAAATTGGTTAAGTCCCTCACCTTGTTGCCTTGAATTGGTCAAGTATTCATTATTTTTCTGTTGCTTTATTTTAGTGTGTTTGCTCTATTGTTTGATTTGTTGGCGATGCCTCCTTTTCTTAATGATTTTATACGTCTCTTTTAATACCTTGCTGCTTCTTTTGCCTCATTGATTTACGAAGTGTGGTTCCATTTTTTTGATTTTTGTGGACTGAAATTTCAAGTCTTTACCTATTATATCAACATTTTGAACAAAAGTAATTTTACAAAGGAAAGTTTGATATAATTTATCGATTTCAAAATTGGTTTCCAAATCAAAATAATTCCTCCTATAAATGATTTTATAAATAAATATATTAAGTTTTGTCGATAGTAGCGATTATAGATTTGGAATATAAGTATTATGGTTTTAATAAAAAAATAATTTAGGATTTATGGAATTTTCAAATGTAGTTTTGAAAAGTGCGAGCTTAGTTTATTTCTAAATAGAATTGTTATATTTTAAATACGGATTTAGAAGAGTAATTAAATATGGTTTTAAAATATAGTTTTGTGAGTAATACAACTATATGGAAATTTGAGACAATCTTGTGTATATAAGTGAAATCTTGGAAAACTTCGAGTTTATGGAATTTTTTATCAAATAAGTGAACATTTATTTTAATCTAAATAATAAATAAACTTATGGAAATTTATAACAACTGTTTTTAAACAATAAAATCAAAAAGAATTTTTTTTGAGAACCTTAATTCTATAATTTGGGGAGTATAAATAATTGACTTAGTTTTATCGATTGGTTTAAATGCTTTCGAATCACGCTTCGTCGAATATGGCACAACCCATTGAATAGAATGTTTAAATGGAATTTACTAACCATTAGTAAATACATGAATTTCACTTGGTAGTATGGGATACTTTAGTTAAATTCATATGATCACTATAGGGAAGTAATTAACACTTTAGAGTTGTTTTCTCTTCGGGTGTGCGCCAAGTGGTTGCGAGATCCGGAAGAGAATATAATTCAGGTTTTCCAGTGGTATCCGTAATAAGTGATACTTACTAGCTTTTAGTAAATACTTGGATTTCAATATACGGTATGGGACGTATTGGTTAAATTCTAGTGATTACTGAAGGTGACAGTATTTGGCACTTTAGAGTTTACTCTCCTTTCGTGTGCCGGCAAGCGGCTGCTAGATCCTTAAGAAGTTTATTCCTGGATTTCTTTTCGAACATAATAAAATAATAATAGTAAATAAATGTAGAGTTATCGAGTCATGGTTTCTACGATCACCTTGATCGGTATGGACTATCGTTGAAATCATTCTGTGATTTTGTGTTCCCGGTCTGAGTACGATCCTTGGTATCAGATCGGTTCGAGTGATACCAATTTGTTTGTTTGTTTGCCGCAGGTTTTGAGTACAACCATTGCGATTGTTTTAGACGATCATTATGATCGGATTAGATTAAGATCTCTTGGATTCTGGAACTATTCCGTGTTTGTGAAATATATATATATATATATATATTATGTCTTGTGTTCGTGAAATAAATATATATATTCTTGTGTCTTGCGTTCGTGAAATAAATATGTATTCTAGTGTCTTGTGATGGATGCTAAGTGTAACAATCCGGATTTTCTGACATTTGATTTTGAATATTTAAATGGTTTTAAATATTGGATTTGGAATATAAATTAATTTTTGAATATGAAAATTTGGTTGAAATTTATAGAATGGGTTTAAATTTCAAATATAACGATTTATCATAATACAGAAATGACGAATAATTGAAAATTGAGTTGAATAGGAATCAAAATAATTTATAATGTTGATATAAAATTCTTTTTGAATTAGGATTGAGTTAATAAGTTTCTAAAATTGGGATTTCAAGTGATTTCGTCAATTTTTGAAATCGTCGATTTAATCAACGCGTTAAAATAGCGATCTAGGGCACAATCTCGGAATTCGATGAAACTAGTTTCATTGGATCTATAATAGTGTATTATTATTAGATTTCAAATTTCGTAGGGTTTGGAGTTAACGTTTGGTCATACGGAGTAGAAACGCGTTGAAATTAATATTGAAAATTTAATATTTTAATTGGATTCAAAAAGCTATCTTCCACATATGATCGAGTTAGGCCTCGAGACTTGGTCCATTGGGTTCGGAATAGGGGTATAACATTAGAAACGTCAGGCGGCACACCTCAATAGGAGTTCGAGATTTCCCTGTATATAAAACTATATATTTTGGAATTAATTAATATTATAAATTTTTAAAGTCAAAACCTATTACGTCCATCAGCCACCCTACCCTGTGAAGCCGCCCTATTCTACAAAACATTTCCCAAATTTTAAATCGAATGCCTGCTTTCCTTCTTTCTTTAGTCGAACGAAATCGACATACGAAAAAAGGGGAAACTCGCAGTTTGTTCACGATGGGAACTCGATCGATGTAACAACCGACGTTTGTCTTGGGGATCGTGCGGTGGTGTTGAGCTAACAAGCATCGATCGAGCGTTGGAGTTCGAATCTCATGTGCGTAATGGCTTGGGAAGGGAAAGCGGGAGTCGCGACAGCATAGAGTGGAGGAGCGTGGGATGTCGTATCGATTAGGAATATGGGAGGTTGCGACTGTCGCGTGGGGAGTCGCGATTGACTAGGGGGTCGCGACTGGGTCGCTCGGCAGCAGGTAAATGGTGATGTCGCGATTATATGGAAGGCTTCGGCCATTGATTCTTGGATTCCAATGGGTGGAGATCGTGAAAGGTAGTTCGTCAGTAGTGTTTTCGAGTGATTTAGTGCAAAGGCGAGGAAGAAATGACAGATCGAAGGTGTCGGCAATGGGTGTATGCGTTCAGGCTTGGTAATTAACTGTTGGGAGAGAAGGATTAAGAAGGTAATTAATTATACGATTAGTTAATTATGTTAAAATTTAAAATAATCGACAACTTATAAATTCATATCTTTCTTGTACGAGATCACGCTGGAATCGTATCGACGAAGGATACAGATTGGAGTGGTAGTGAGATTTATTTGAAGCTGAAAATATTTTTAGTTTCAAATAAAAGGTGAGTGTTTTAACGCTCATGATGTACTAATATTTTTATGTTCGTTGAATTGAGATCGTGAAATTGTTTAATTTTATTGACTGTTGTTTAAAAATGAAATTGACATATGAATTGATTGAAGAAATTAAATTTGACAGTTAAATTAGAAATTAAAATTTAATTGCCAGTTAAATACCCGATATTGATAACTATGTAATTGTCGTGAATTATCGGCTGATTTGGATGTTGATTGAAATTGAATGATATTGGTTGATATTTTGGATGATTTGGATGTTTATTTATTTTGATATATCCTATTTTCATCCTGTATATTATTTACATTATATAAAACTGTAAATTGAATTATTCAAATAAATTTAGAAATATGTTGAAATGATATATGCCTATGACATTTATTTTGGATTGAAATAATATATATCCATTCCTAAATTGAATTGAAATGATTAATTCACTTGGCCATAGGATAGAAAATTATATACGGACACCAGATTGGTTAAATTAAATGATTTTAGAATTTTTGATTTGAAATTAATTAAATGATTTTGATTTAAAGAAATAAAAATCAAATTTATGAAAATTGAATAATTTTCAAACTTGAGCTTAAAATGTGGAATTAAAAGGTGTTAAACGAAATTGTTTAAAATGAAATTTGAGATTTTGAAGTTATAATATGATTTGAATTCCGGAAATTGATTTATTTTTTAAAAAGATTTGAACTTTTATTCAAAGTTTGAATTATTGCCAAGTAAAAGTAATATAAATTGATATATAAAAAAAATTGGACTTGAGAATGGAATTAATTTTAAGATTTGAATCTAAATTCAAAAATTGAAGTTTAATTTGAATTCAGTGATTTAAATCAATATTTTGAAATTGAACTCGAAATTGATATAAACAGAAATGGTTTAAAATTAGTACTGAACTAAAATTTAAATCGTTGACTCGAACTGTTGAAGCGAATTTGAAAAAAAAATGAAATCAAAATTGATTTGAAATGAAATTGGAATCGAAGTTAAAATTCGAATTGAAATTGGAATTTAATCGATTGAATTGAAATGGAAATTAAATTGATTTGAATTGAGAAGATTTGGAAATTGAATCGGTTTGACTTTGAAACTATTTTCAAATAAATTATTTTTAATATAAACTTTTTATAATCTATCTTTTAAAATATTCAAATTATTTTTATTTCCAAGCTATTTTATTTGATAAACCATTTTTAGCACTTAAACTATTTTAACTCTTTAAATTATTTTAAACTATTTAAACTATTTTCTAAAAATTCAAACAGGTTAAGGTTGGAATATTTATATTTAAATCATGGATCTAAATACGAATTGGGTCAAATTGAAGTTATAACCCAAATGGAAATTCGAAGCAATTTTGAATTGTAACTGAAATCGAGATAATAAGACGAACATGATTTTGAATTGAAATAGTATATTTTGAGTAAATATGATGATTTCGAAATGAATTTGATTTTGAAGCGAATATGATATTTTGATATCAAATACGAATTGTTTCGAAATGTAAAAGTATCAACCAGTGTGTAAAACGACGTTTGGTTGTTAAAGAGACCGGAGCCTCTTATTGGCATACTCTTTATCAATATTGGAACCACTTTAACAACTGTGTACGCGGAGGAGACTCCCGAACGAAGTGGTTGGATTTGGCGTTGTTTGCTGGATTTGAAGAATGAGAACGATGATGGATTGGCCTGACACTTGTGTCAATTTGAAATGACTAAAACAGGAGTCGTACCGGCCAATGAGGTTAGCTACCTCTAGCGGACACACTTCTTCGTATTACTATCATGACATTGTTATCGATTGGTGCGCACCTTCGGATTTTGGGAGTGTTGGACGCGGTGGCCGTCAGGGGTTACCACCAGCCGGGAAGGGTAAACCGGTAGTATCCTACCTAGGGTATTGCCTCACGTGCCTTGTCATACTTTTATCCTTATACGAGACTCCTATGATTTTGGTTTAGTGTTGTCGTATCACGACGCATCACTGACTACCGACGTGCTACTGGTTGTGTCAAATGCAAACTGTACGCCAATGCTTAAAAACGCGTTAAAGGGGATCAATGTAAAGTTTTAACGCTAAGAAAAATATTTATTTTACTGATTAGACCTTATATATGTAGCGTATTCTACTACATATAAATATTTTGACGGATCCTTAAGAGATGGAAAATCCTGTAACATCTCTTGAGTTATTGCACGCACGTTATACACCGGATAGGAGATGTAAAACCCGTAAACATCTCTGATGCCACGACACTCATGTTATATGCTGTAACAGTCCACACCTCACTAAACGCGGATATTGTATTCAACTTAGTCACCTCCGCCT
Organism: Allium fistulosum; assembly: GCA_030737815.1. Taxonomy (NCBI): domain Eukaryota; kingdom Viridiplantae; phylum Streptophyta; class Magnoliopsida; order Asparagales; family Amaryllidaceae; genus Allium; species Allium fistulosum. The sequence continues at coordinate 587,597,453 of CM060907.1, read as the reverse complement.
CATGGTCCAAGCCAAGGTGCGGGGTTTTGTTCCTCAAAAGGCCTCGACGTTGTTATGAAGGTGAAGGCTTTGGTATATAAGCACCCACTTTATAGTGTTTTTCCATGTGGGACTATTATTCCCATTTTGAAGGGGTGTTACAATCTCCCCCCCTTTAGAGCCCAACGCCTTCGTTGGCCCATGAACACAACACCACCCAGGTGTCGTGGCTGTAACACGTACAAACCACAATTTCGGCTAGGTATGGCTCTGATACCAATGTAACAGCTCGCACCTCACTTAACGCAGATATTGTCCCCAACTTATCACCTCCGCCTTATGGGCCAAGCCAAGGTGTGGGGTTTTCGTTCCTCAAAAGGCCTCGACGTTGTTATGAGGTGAAGGCTTTGGTATATAAGCACCCACTTTATAGTATTTTTCCGCGATGTGAGACTATTATTCCCATTTTTGATGAGGTGTTACATATGCGATATCGATTTGACTTACATAAGAATATCTTAGTCCTGACTCGAGTAGTTTGTCTTTTCATTACGTTCGGGTCAGTCATGAGTTTTTTTCCAATGCATTGAAGATTATTCTCTGGAGGACGAAGACGAAGATTTGGTATATTATTACTATTATTATTATTTCCTGCATCATGTTGTCTGTTGCGTTATTTTATTTATCCATGTTGTATATATAACTCTAACAAATGTTATATAAATTATAATCAAATGTATAATATAAACAGCTTCATGAACTGTTTATTTGATTATTATATTTTATCGTTCCGCTGCGAGATTCTGTGTTTGTTTTCTTCTTCTTTTCTTATTTTTCTTAATTAACCCCAATGATTATCTATGTTCCGGATTGTTTAAATTGGACATGTGTTGATTATTGTCGATTTAAACCTTCCGAAAGGTGGGTCGTCACAGTTGGTACCAGAGCTGAAGGTTAAGTGAGAACCTTGGCTTTGGTGGGGATTACCCATTAGAGATAGGGTCGGTAGTACCCTAGAATGAGTTTGAGTGTGCTAATAGATATGAGCGCATATTTGTTAGTAAATATAAATGTTTTATATTGTGTTGATTTATTGGTTGAGTGTTTATGAATTCTGGTCGGTACATGAAGTACAACTGTATCGATAGGGGTTTCTAAATTCTTAAAAAGGTAAACTGACACGGTATTGTTTTGAAAAGAGGGTAAATGAAATAATTTTACCTCAAAATTATATTTTGATATAAAAGAAATAATTTTATGAAATTATTATAGTATATTGATGTGTTTGGATGTTATTATTATAATCAATACAAGATTATAAAAATTGAAATGGTTACATATAACCAAATAAAAATTGTATAAGAATGATTTGTACAAATGAGCAAAACTAAAATTTGATTCAAACCAAAATTTGGGAATTTAAATCCGAAGATTTTTGGAAATGTTTTCCGAAGACATTTTGAAACAAATGATGGAAATATTATTTTTGGAATAGAAAATGCTTTAGATTGGGTTTAAAAATGGATTTTGAAAGTGATAAAGCACTGAACTCACTTCAGTCGTTGGAAAATAATTCTGGGGATGACTGCAACATCTTCAGTATTCATTTTCGAGTTTCTAAGTGACGAATTGCTATCATAATTGATTTGCTTCAGATTTGTTGGGCAAACAAGTTTTGTTTTAAAATTCCGAAAGGAATTGTTTTGGGTAAAACTAAGTCTGTTTTAAAATTTCCGAAAGTAAGATTTGATATACAAAGAGAATATGTGATTTCAAAGTGATTTGAAATAAAACTGGGTATTTGAATTCTAGAATTTTCATTTAAATGATTAGTGAAATTGAAAGAAGATAAGTTTTCTAACTAAAACTTGGAAATGTGAATTTCAATATGAAATTAAAATTTAACTTATGAAAGTTAAATAAACTAAATTTGTAAAAGGAAATTGTATGGATTTGAATTTACTTAAGAAAGGTTAAATAAAGTTGGATTAGACTTGAAACAATATCGAATTGAATTGGATTCGAAATGAGGTTAAACAAAATTTGAATTGTAAAATGGTTATATAACTATAAGTTATGATTATGAAGTGAGAATAAAACTTAAGTGAAAATTTATGGGACAGTGAATAATAAGTTGTATAACTTATAAAAAGGACAAAAATGGACAAATGGGAAGGTGGAACCCAATTCAAAAGAAAATGTTTAAATATTTGGGTAAATGAAATAGAAAATCTGAATTAGGATTATAAAATGGAATGGAACTCAAGTCGAGTTAAATTAAATAGTTTTCAAGAATTGAAACTTAACTTAAGTAAGAATGAGACTTGAGTTATAATGGAATTCAACTTAAGTATAAGCGAATTAATTGTGTTTTGAATGTTGCCGATTGAAATAAAATGGATGGTAAATTGAGATTGAATAAATTAAATTTGAAATTGAGTTGTGAAATGAATATAGACTTGAGTTATGGAAATCAAATAAATGTTGAATCAATCGAATTTGATTAAAAAAATGGAGTATAAACTCAAGTATAGAAATTATAGAAATGTGGAAAATAAGTTGTGTGACTTATAAAATTGAAAAGTGGAATAGAAAAACCAAAATAAAAATGGTCTGATATTTTGGTGAAGAAATAAAAATCCAAACTTGAATTATAACATGAATTTGAACTCAAGTAAATTAAATGGAGTGATTTTGAAAGGAAAATCGGATTTTGAACTATAAAATGGAAGTGAACTAATTAGAAAAATTAATTAGTTAATTGAATATTGAAATGAAATCTTGAGTTAAATGGAAGTGGGTTTGTATGGTAAGGACTTAATGAAATAATATGGCTTGAGTTGTAAAGAAATTCAGCTCGAGTGCCTATAACTGAATGCATTTAAAAGTTGTGAAGGAAAGCGTAATTGTTGTAAATTGAAATAGATTAATGGAATGGGTTTGAATTTAAGTGTAAGAATGAAATTCAACTTAAGTAATTAATTGATGAAATGATTCATAAATAAATTGGCATGGATTGGATTTATTGTTGAATATAAAATGAAGTGAAGAAGATTTTGTGAATGAATTGAATGTGTATCAATAGAAATTGATACATCGAAGTAGAATCAATTCAAATTGGTTTATAAGCTTAAGTGGACATTTTATTAAATGAAGATCGCCAAATAGCATGCAAAAATTTGCCGGTTGTCGTAAACGGAAGAAAACAAAATTTTGTGAATTAATAGAAAGTGAATAAATTGATTCTAAATCAATTTGGAATAGATATGAATGTATTATATGTAAATTTGAATTGGATTCTAGTAAATTTGGTTGTGAATCATTCGAATTTTATGAAATGGTATATAATCGATTGAAATAAATAATCGAATGTTGGAACCTTGTGATTATTGATAAATTCATGCTATAACTTGTTTGGTTATGAAATCTATGTGTTTGCGCTAGTTAAATAAAAGAAATGTTATTAAATTTCCATATTTTGGTACTTATGTGTATAAATTAAGTAAGTACAGGTACAAGGAGGCTATTGGGCTAGATTTGGGTTGCAAAATTTCGTATAAAGTAAGCTCGCTCGCTTAAAAACGCTAAATAAAGGTACGTTTTCGGATTAAATACAACGATGATATAAATATTGATATATATTGTGTTTCCGACCGTGTGGGTCGATGTATATATTTTTATCAATTTTTGGAATACTGCAAAAGGCTCTCCGTACAAAGGAGACTGTCAAAAAATTTCGAAAATTTAGCGTGTTGGAAAATTTTTGTTAACAAAAATTTGATTCCGAATTGGAATGGAAATAAAGGGTTTTGAATTAGAAATGAAAGCTAATTGTTTTGGTTAGAACTAAAAGATTAGAAAAGTGAAATATCGAGTTTTAACTAAGTGGGTTTTGATAAGTTAATGAGTTTGTTGCATTTTTCCTACTTAGCAATTTCGGGGACGAAATTCTTTTAAGAGGGGAGGAATGTAACGACCCGGATTTTCCGACATTTGATTTTGAATATTAAAATGGTTTTAAATATTGGATTTGGAATATAAACTAATTTTTGAATATGAAAATTTTGGTTGAAATTTATAGAATGGATTTAAATTTCAAATATAACGATTTATCATAATACGGAAATGACGAATAATTGAAAATTGAGTTGAATAGGAATCAAAATGATTTATTATGTTGATATAAAATTCTATTTGAATTAGGATTGAGTTAATAAGTTTTTAAAATTGGGATTTCAAGTGATTTCATTAATTTTTGAAATCGTCGATTTAATCGACGCGTTAAAATAGCGATCCGGGGCACAGTCTCGGAATTCAACGAAACCACTTCCATTGGATCCGTAATAGTGTATTATTATCGGATTTCAAATTTCGTAGAATTTGGAGCTAATGTTTGGTCTTACGGATCAGAAACGCGTTGAAATTAATATTGAAAATTTAATATTTTAATTGGATTCAAAAAGTTATTTTCCACATATGATTGAGTTAGGCCTCGAGATTTGTTTCATTGGGTTTAGAATAGGGATATAACGTTAGGAACGCCAGACGGCACACCTCAATAGGAGTTCGAGGTTTCCCTGTATATAAAACGACATATTTTGGAATTAATTAATATTATAAATTTTTAAAGTCAAAACCTATTACGTCCATCAGCCACCCTACCCTGTGAAGCCGCCTTATTCTACAAAACTTTTCCCTAATTTTAAATTGGATGCTTGCTTTACTTCTTTCTTCAGGCGAACGAAATCGACATACGAAAAAAAAGGGGAAACTCGCGGTTTGTTCACGATGGGAACTCCATCGATGTAACAACCGGCATTTGTCTTGGGGATCGTGCGGTAGTGTTGAGCTAACAAGCATCGATCGAGCGTACTTTCAATGCGGTAGTTCATGAGGTATCTTTCTCGTACGAGGTCCGTTTCAGACGAAACGAATCACGCTAGAATTATATCGACGAAGGCTACGGATTGGAAGTGAGATTTATTTGAAGCTGAAAATATTTTCAGTTTCAAATAAAAGGTGAGTGTTTTAGCGCTCACGATGTACTAATATTTTTATGTTCGTTAAATTGAGATGGTGAAATTATTTAATTTTATTGACTGTTGTTTGAAAATGAAATTGACATATGAATTGATTGAAGAAATTAAATTTGACAGTTAAATTTGAAATTGGAATTTGATTGTGTAATGACCTGGCATTTCGAACCATTCAAATCAATAATCATCCACTCATGTCGGACTTTAATTGCTCAAAACAACAGATTGTTAATTTATATTTGGAAAAGCTCAGCATATACAGTAAATAAATCAATCACAGAATCACAGAGTAATAAAACAATAAGCAGTGGAAAAGATAAATAGTAGTTCATGAAGCTACTATATAAACATCAGAGTCTAAAGTAAAAAGACAACATAAATCTCTAATACATAGAAGTTACTAATAAAAATGCCAATGACAAGTCTGAACATAAAACTGGAAATAACTGAAAGCTGAGTAGATATAAGACAGATCTTCAAGCAAAGCTCCAAGCTCCAAAGGTGAGTCTCAAATGCAGTGTCACTCAGTCTGACCCGAGCATAAAGCAAAACACAAAATAGTCGAGTCAGGATTAACATTCGTATACCAGTAAATCAACTCAAATGAAATGTCAAGTGAAATACAAAGTAACTCAAAGGATGTTTGAGATTCCACCTTTTAAGGATCCGTTAAACTATTTACATACATAGTACAATATGCTACATAGATAATGTCTATGGTAAAATAAACTATTAAAATAGCGTCAAGGTGTTACCCATATCCCCCTTAACACATTTTATATATTTCCATAGTCTATACAGATACTGTAAGCTCCACCAAACCGGTGGTTTACTCAGAGAGCACTCCATAGGTACGGTACAAACCAAAGTTGTAGAGGGCGCGATAAGGCATGTGACAAGGCACGCGAGGCAATGCCAGGGTAGGATTCTACCGTTTGCACTCCCGGACTGATGGTAACGCATAGCAGCTACTACCGCCCACCTCGAGACACACTCCCAAATCAAAGGTGTACCCAATTAAATCATAAATTAGTAGAATGGTATCGAAGAAGCATGCTCAATCGGAGGTGCGACCTCACCTGGCCCAGTATAGCTCCTGTTTTAGCCACATCTAGCTGACTCACGGGAGTTAGGGCTGCGTTAATACCTCATACAGAATCGTCGTCAAACCATCCTACTTCGTTTTGGATTCTCCACTACGTACACAGTTGTTAAAGTGATTTTCGATATTAACAAGGAGTATGACAATATCCGATCCCGGTCTCTTTAACAACCAAACGCTTATTTCACACCGTGGCCATTTTAAAAATTACTTTTATAATCATTTCAAACAGTTCATACTTCATATCAAATACCATATTCATTTCGAAATCATATTACTTTCGAAATCATATTCATAGATGGGTTAAACCATCGTATCAAAATATTCGCATTTACATTAATCTAAATCATAGCAGTTCCAACTTAAATAGTTAAATATTGAAATAGTTATAAATTAAAATAGTTTATATTTAAAAATAGGTTATATATTAAAATAATTAATATATTAAAAATAGTTTATATATTAAAATAATTTGTATCGAAAATAGTTTCAAATTAGAATTGTTTCGTCCAATTTCACGAATCAATTTAAATTCTCATTAAACCATTTTTAATTTATACCGATTTCAAATCCATGTTTGAACTTCAAATTTAAACCACTCCCAATTCACTAGGTTTCACAGTTTAAAATTTCAAACATTTCATAATAACTCAATTTGATACATTCCATTTATATTTCAAAATTCAACTTAAATCCAATTAAATTTCAAAATATTCACTTAATCATTTTTAATTACATTTAAATAAAATCTCAAATTTACAAATTTAAATAAATATTAATATTCAATTTTATTTATATTTGAAATTATTCACTTAATCTTTTATTTTTAGCATTTGAATAAAACTTCAAATTACAAAATTAAATATATAATTTCAATTATATTTAATTTGAAATTATTCACTTAATCACCTTTTTATAAATATTTAGATAAAATCTCAAATAACATATTTAAATCAAAATTAAATATTCAATTTCAATTTATTTAAATTTGAAAATATTCATTTAATCACCTTTAATCAAACTCAAGTTATCAAGTTATAAATTTCAAACATAAGTCCAAATCAATTCTTATTTAAATTCAATTCTTAACAAATTAAATTACAAAACAATTTCAATTTACCTTTTCATCCTTAATTTATTAAAATTTAATAAAATCTATTATAAAAATATTAATATAATTTTTTTAATAAATATTTTAAACATATTATATATATATTAATTAAATTAAATTTTATTATATTAAATTTATTTTATATTAAATATTATTTAATATATATTTAAAAATAATAAAATTATAAGTAAAATCTTAAAATTTATAATTTCAAAGCTAACTTATAAATTTAAAATTTCCAAAAAAAACATATAATTCAAAAATCTAAATTTTACACATATATTAAAATTTAAATATCTTTATTATATTTAAAAGTTAATATTTACTAAAACCCATATATTTACTTTCAAAACTTTGGAAATCAATTTTCAAATATCGACCAACGGTGTCCATATATAGTTTCTATCCTATGGTCAAGTGATACGGATATTTATCATTTCAACCCGCAATAATTTAAATTTACAGGTATATATCATTTCAACCCGTAATCCCAAAATTTCAATTCTATAAAATCGCTTGGGTTTATCATTTCAACCCATTACGGTTTTCCCCTAATCTACAAGATCGTTCGGGTATGTATCATTTCAACCCCATTGGGAATTCCTAAATTATAAGGAACTTGAAGAGTGAGAACAATGAAATAATAATATAAAATGACATACATATCAATAGCAGGCATATATCATCATTAACAATTTAAATAATTTATATATATATATACATACTAATAGGTTATTGGTGTCAATACTGTCAATTAACATCGGTTAACTAATGCAAATAATAACAGATCATATTTAACAATTAAATAACTAACAATTTTAATTTAACAACATATTTCAATCGTCATTTCACGTGAATATAATTTACAAAATATAAGAATATTAATCGTGTGCGATCACTCACCTTTCGAGGCTAGAGAAATAACAAGAACAAGATGCGACGAATCCAAGCACAAATTCCAAAGCACGGCACGATGAACACGAATTTGACGAGCAAAGTTGATAGCTTGGAATCGATAAAAGACAAATCAAACCAGCTTGATATAAACTGAAACAAAATAGATATTATATTATTTTTTCTTAAGATCAATTTAAAACACATATTTCAAAATAAAATTCTTTATATATATATTTTAAAAATTGATTTTTAATTCAAAACCTAAAAATAATATATATATATATATATATTATATTCATTTCAAAATATTAACATAACATATTATATATATATATATATATCAAAATGCTAACATAAAATATTATATATATATACGTATGTATGTATGTATGTATGTATGTATATATATATATATATATATATATATTTCAAAATACTAACATAACCCATATATTTAAACACGTTATATTTAAAACACATAAACACATATATTCCTTTCAAAAAATTTCAAATATACAAACATAATATATATTATTACCAAAAATCCATTTCAAAATATAATCATAAATAAGCATATTATATATTGTATAATAAGAAAGAGGAAGTGCTCAGGTCAGGAAAAGGGAGGGTGCGACTGATCGGGTTTGATCGTACATGGCTGCTCGGAGGCGGAGAGGCCAGGGTAGGTGGCGTATGGAGAATGGGAGAGAGAAGCCTCGGCTGGAAATGGAGCTGATGTGCGTGGCTATCACGGTATGGGGAAGGTTTGGCCGCGGCAAGTGATGGAGGAGGCGGAGCTGATGGTGGAAGGTGAACGGGTCTGGTCAAGGGAGTGGTGCAAGTGGGTCGGCAGAGGGAGAAAAAGAGTTGAACTGCAGCCATGGTGGTTGAACAATGGAAGGCGGCACGTGTGTAGATGGAGGGAGGTTGTCGCGTGTTAGGTGGCGTTTTTTGTGGAGGTTTGTGTGCTGTTTGAGGGGCGGATGACGTGGGCGGGATTTGGAGATGGAGAAGGTGGCAATGGCGTTCGGGTGAGAGGCGGAGATGACTGGGCTAGCGGTTGAGATGATGGATCAGTCGTGGCTGCTATTTTTGCATGGGTGTTCACATGGGGACATGTGTTATCGGGCCGCTAACGAGGGGAGGGGATGTGCGTTAGGTCAAGGGTTTGAGATGAAGGGTAGGAGCATGTTCTCAAACCAAAAGCAAACTTAAAACTTTTTTTTTCATACAGAACTGCTGGTCGCTCGGGTGATCAGTGCTTGGAGGAACATGGCGAACGACACGGCGGTTGCTGGCCTTGGAGCAGATTGCGGTTGAGAGCAAATATATATGAACAGGCAAAATATAAGCTTGGATAATATATTAATTTTCATTTCCTTTCAATTTGCACGAACCAGAGATAAAATGAAAGCAGGGGAGAGAATCTGAACGAACCAGGGAAATATATTGAAACCATAGGGAATGGAAAAGTCAGGAATTAAATTCTGGGATATTAAAGGCAAATGGCTGGTTGTTTTCAGCCGATGGGTAAATGAATGGTCACCGGGAAATCAAAAGGGCTCAAAACGGTACAGATACGGCCAACTGTTTCGCAGATTTCACCACGTACCGAACGCCGAAATGCACAAATGAATATACTGCGGAGATCAGCATGACGAGACGAACAGAATGGTACATAGATATGAGAGATACGACCATCCTATCAAGACTCGATATTCGCTGCTAAAACTGCTGCTAAAACGCCGAAAATAAGATAAACGGGGTTAGAGCTGTCCAAATTTGGCGAAATGAAATATGACGTCATACTCAGAAAATGATTTACAATTTTATTATATAAAAATATCCAGATTTTGAAAATATTTAATTTCCATCAAACTTAACCGATTTAATTTTTAAATTGGAAATTTCACAACCAAACCAACATATATATTTTCTGATGAAAATCTGACATTTGCTATGTTTAAATAAACGCATACCAAATATCAAATTATCATTGTCAAATTTTATTATATATTTTCCTGAAAAATTTAGTTAATTGCGTTATTTAAAATCGTTAAAATTTCCGGGTCGTTACAAATTGCCAGTTAAATACCCGATATTGATAACTATATAATTGTCGTGAATTATCGACTGATTTGGATGTTGATTGAAATTGAATGCTATTGGTTGATATTTTGGATGTTTATTTATTTTGATATATCATATTCTCATCCTGCATATTATTTACAGTATATAAAACTGTAAATTGAATTATTCAAATAAATTTAGAAATATGTTGAAATGATATATACCTATGACATTTATTTTGGATTGAAATGATATATATCCATCCCGGAATTAAATTGAAATAATTGATTCACTTGGCCATAGGATAGAAAATTATATACGGACACCAGATTGGTTAAATTAAATGATTTCAGAAATTTTGATTTGAAATTATTTAAATGATTTTGATTTAAAGAAATAAAAATCGAATTTATGAAAATTGAATAATTTTTGAACTTGAGCTCAAAATGTGGAATTAAAAGGTGTTAAACGAAATTGTTCAAAAATAAAATTTGAGATTTTGAAGTTATAATATGATTTGAATTTCGTAAATTGATTTATTTTTTAAGAAGATTTGAACTTTTATTCGAACTTTGAATCATTGCCAAGTAAAAGTAATATAAATGGATATATAAAAATAAATTTGGACTCGAGAATGGAATTAATTTTAAGATTCGAATCTAAATTCAAAAATTGAAGTTTAATTTGAATTCAGTGATTTAAATCGATATTTTGAAATTGATATAAATTGAAATGGTTTAAAATTAGTATTGAACTAAAATTTAAATCATTGACTCGAATAGTTGAAGCGAATTTGAAAAAAAGAAAAAAATGAATTCGAAATTGATTTGAAATGAAATTGGAATCGAAGTTAAAATTCGAATTGAAATCGGAATTTAATCGATTAAATTGAAATGGAAATTAAATTGATTTGAATTGAGAAGATTTGGAAATTGAATCAGTTTGACTTTGAAACCATTTTCAAATAAATTATTTTTAATATAAACTATTTAAAATCTATCTTTTAAAATATTCAAATTATTTTGATTTCCAAGCTATTTTATTTTATAAAGCATTTTTAACACTTAAACTATTTTAACTCTTTAAATTATTTTAAACTATTTTCTAAAAATTAAAACTGGTTAAGGTTGGAATATTTATATTTAAATCATGGATCTAAATACGAATTAGGTTAAATTGAAGTTATAATCCAAATGGAAATTCGAAGAAATTTTGAATTGGAACTGAAATCGAGATATTAAGACGAACATGATTTTGAATTGAAATAGTATATTTTGAGTAAATATGATGATTTCGAAATGAATTTGATTTTGAAGCGAATATGATATTTTGATATCAAATACGAATTGTTTCAAAATGTAAAAGTACCAACTAGTGTGTAAAACGACGTTTGGTTGTTAAAGAGACCGGAGCCTTTTATTGGCATACTCTCTGTCAATATTGGAACCACGTTAACAACTGTGTACGCGGAGGAAACTCCAGAACGAAGTGGTTGGATTTGGCGTCGTTTGCTGGATTTGAAGAAAGAGAACGATGATGAATTGGCCTGACACTTGTGTCAATTTGAAACGACTAAAACAGGAGCCGTACCGGCCAATGAGTTTTGTACCTCTAGTGGACACACTTCTTCGTATTACTATCATGACATTGTTATCGATTGGTGCGCACCTTTGGATTTTGGGAGTGTTGGACGCGGTGGGCTGTCAGGGGTTACCACCAGCCGGGAAGGGTAAACTGGTAGTATCCTACCTTGTGTATTGCCTCACGTGCCTTATCATTCTTTTATCCTTATACGAGACCCCTACGATTTTGGTTTAGTGTTGTCGTATCACGGCGCCTCACTAACTACCGAGGTGCTACTGGTTGTGTCAAATGAAAATTGTACGCCAATGCTTAAAAACGCGTTAAGGGGGATCAATGTAAAGCCTTAACGCTAAGAAAAATATTTATTTTACTGATTAGACCTTATATATGTAGCGTATTCTACTACATATAAATATTTTGATGGATCCTTAAGAGATGGAAAATCTCGTAACATCTCTTGAGTTATTGCACGTACGTTATACACCGGATAGGAGATGTATAACCCCGTAAACATCTCTGACGCCATGACACTCATGTTATATGCGATATCGATTTGACTCACATAAGAATATCTTAGTCCTGACTCGAGTATTTTGTCTTTTCATTACACTTGGGTCAGTCCTGAGTTTTTTTTCCAGCGCATTGAAGATTATTCTTTGGAGGACGAAGGCGAAGATTTGGTATATTATTATTATTTCCTGCATCATGTTGTATGCTGCTTTATTTTATTTATCCCTGTTGTATATATAACTCTGATAAATGTTATATAAATTATAATCAAATATATAATATAAACAGCTTCATGAACTGTTTATTTGATTATTATATTTTATCGTTCCGCTGCGAGGTTCTGTGTTTGTTTTCTTCTTCTTTTCTTATTTTTCTTAATTAACCCCAATGATTATCTATGTTCCAGATTGTTTAAATTGGACATGTGTGGATTATTGTCGATTTAAACCTTCCGAAAGGTAGGTCGTCACACTAAGTTAAGTAAATTTTGTTATTCTGTGTTTAGTGACTAGTTCGTGTTTGTGACTTAAATTTATAACCATGTTCTAAGTTAAATAAATTTTCTGACTTGTTATATCCTGGACATTTGTATTTACTTATATGTTGTTTATTCTTGTGTTATATTTTGTTCTCACCCTATTGGATATTTAGAGATAGTCCGACCCAGGTGTTATTTTGCTCAGGTTAGGCCGAGACTTTTCAAGTTACAGGACAAGTTGACCTATGGATGGTTGGGCTAGCAGAGGTTGGAGCTTTGTGATATTTAGTAATATCACTTAAGAATTTGTGAAATTGAGATGTATAATTAAGATTAGAAAACCATAACTTGTATATTAATTGAGTTTAGTATTTTATTTTATAAACTCAAAATTTGTATGTGTGTAAGTTAAGATTTATTCCGCTGTGATCTATGAACTGTTATTTATATGATATTGTAACAACCCGCATATTTTACGATTTGTATATTTAAATTTTTTATTTAAATATAGAATCGTTAATCAGATTGAAAGTCCGAAAAAGCTACTTTTTGTAAACAGTCGAATTTGGACTCGAGACCACCTCCATTGAGTCCAAAATGGCATTTATAATTTTTTTGAGTATAAACATCGATATGTTTGGAGTTGGGTAAAAATTATGACTTTTTCACTTTGGGTTTGGGTTTGGGTTTCAGCCCACTAACCCATCTTAACACCCTAGTTCAGTCCACCTCTCCTCTTCACTTCATTCTTATTTTCCTAACACTCAAGCTTCAATAAAAATGGGGAGAGGAATGGGAAATTAAAACTCAAAACCCTAGTTTCTTTTACAAATCCAAGTGTTAGCTCCAAAATTCAAAGAGAAGCTAAGGTAAGCATCCTCTTCATCTTCTCCAACTTATTCTCTCTTTAATTTCAGAAATTTCCTAAACCTAACTTAGGAAATGTTCTTCTTTTGAGCTTAGATTCCAGCTTCTAGAGTTGAAGTTGAAGAGTAGTTGATCTTCCTTTGCTTTCAAGCTTCTCCGTCATCGTTTTTGGGTTTAAAGGTGAGATTTTTATCTCACATCTATGTCTATAACTATCTTCGAATGTTAGGTATGAATTCCTAACATCTTTACATGTTCATTTGATTTTGATTTGGATTGGTTTGGTGAACATTTCAATTTTTGGTGTTTTGAAGTCTAAAACTCTAAAAATCTTAGCTTTGATGTTTGATCATGTTTTTGGTGGTGTATCGAAGAGCCTATAGGCCTGGGTTGTCGATTGGCATAAACCTATAGCGCCCGTTGCTCGTCCGATCACAAATTGGAAGAGTTTGCTCTTCATTTGGATAGTCAAAAAAATTGTCCCAGTGCCAGTCAGTCGACTAACCCCCTGCAGTCGGTCGACTGGCTGTAGCATCCGAGCATATCTGGGACTGTATGCAGAAAACAGAAGTCTCTGTTTTTTGCAGTCAGTCGACTGGCCCCCTTCAGTCAGTCGACTGACTGCAGGAAATGAAATTTCTGGTTTCTGGTTCAGTCGACTGACTGCAGAGGTTCAATCGACTGACCTGCTTGTCTCTGCCTATTTTGCCTATTTAGCTTGAGGTTCCAATTTTTATCGATTCGTGATTGTCCGATTTATTGTTATCATTTATTATTGACTTTGATGACTCCTTTTTCGGGATTTTTGAGAATATCCATTTTGATGGATTCGGTATCGATTTCTCGGGATTTGATTCACGTCTTCGTATGTGGATTTTTGTGATTGATTGTTTCTACAATCATTTTGTGATTTATCACTTCTAAATACAAAGGTTTCTATACTAATAGTAAATATCCAAACACTTTTACAATGATGATTTCAACTCTATTTTTAATACAAAGCTCGTTTATAAAACCGTTTTCTAATCTATTAGTATATACAAACCTTTACCTCATTCGTATGAGAAAATCTAATTAAACGGCTTAGCAAAACAAGTGGTATGAAACGCTTGCGCTTACTTCGTCGGTTAATTTTTGGACTTGTTCGATTGAAATTCTTGTGACAATTTTCGAGTGGGAATCTACAATATGTTCGTAAATATTTAAGTTAAGCTAGTGGTTATGGGACATGAAGCTAAACTCATATATTTACTAGCTTAGTGTAATCGACACTTTTTATTGATCGATGATGATCATTTTGTGATTTAGACTAGCGATGTCTATTTGTTTGTGTGGGGATTACAATCCCCGTTTGTGGAACTTCGGTTCAATTTGGCGGGGTAGCAACCCGTCGTCTTCGGGCCGTTTGTGGAGATTCGGCTCAAAATTTATGGTTAGCGACCATGGAATAGCGTTCTGTTTGTGATACACGTGTTGGTGAGTTTTTATGCTCCCGTTTGTGATAGGCCTTCCCCCTTTGTGATTTCTGGATTTCTAAATGATGATTTCTAGAATTTTTGTTTCACCTCTTTATGTGATTGGCAATGATATGTTTGTCAATATCTGTGGTTTGGTGAATGAAATAAAGAATATGACATTCTTTTTGTTGCTTTGAGAATTCTTGAGATATTGTATGATTTTGTTGTTGTTTAAAACATACTTGTCACAGTATGGCATTATTGTTATCATACGTTCTTGTTATATCTCTACTTATATCTCATTTTATAATTGATAATTATAGCTAGACTGATCCATTTATTATTTTCTTATTAAATAATACTCGGGTCAAACCGAGATGTTACATGTGCTTCTGCTTGACTCTTTACCCGGGATCATCTTCTGACTTTTCTCTAACTACACAGTTTTGTAGTTTTTGTTATTATAAATTAGAGATAGAGACTCCTTGATGTATAATTATTCTTTTGTCTAGCACTTGTATATATTCTTTTGTGATATTGTGGATCTTATTTGACAACTACTCTGATGTACACTTTACGTGTTATATTCATATCTGTTTCCGCCTTTGAGATATGAACATCTGTGACTGATTTGTGGTATGCTTATTTCTATATTTGTTTCCGAGGTCCACTTAGCCACTGTGTGGTAGCTTTGAGTTTGTATTTGATATGTCGGGTTTCCTCTTGAAATGAAATGCATGTTATACTATCTGACATATCGGTACTCGCACAAAGCAATTACACGGATGGTCGCTCCTCAACAGCCTTATTCTTCGTGCTAGTTGATGGCATTACTTCGTACTGTCCTTGGCTAGCGTGAGCATAGAGGTGGGGCGTCACAGCTTGGTATCAGAGCCAAACTTCGGAACAATGTAGAATAATCTAGCAAGGATCATTGTCCTAAGTCTTTCTTAGGAATCGTGCCATAGGATTTGATTCGAGTCTTCGTACCGTTCTACCCTATTTTCTTTTGTGATACCTTGTTTTATCAATCAAATTTGGTTGATATTCATTCTGAGATTAACCTTTTTTTCTCTTTTCTTTCTTTCTTAAAGAAGAGAAATGGTTAGACCAGGCCGTCCCAGCGCCGGTCAATCTAGTGCTACTCCCCAGGATGGAGTATTTATGTCTACTCAGTAACTTCTTGATCTTGTAAGAAATGCTCAAGCCGTCGGACCTATTCCTGAGCCTACTCACCCTAAATCTGGGTTTGCACGTTTGTACAGTGATTACACCAATTTAGGTGGAAAGCCATTCAAAGGTTCCGAGAGCGTTATAGAAGTCCAGGCTTGGCTTCGGACATGCGATCGCATCTTTTCTCGCATGAA
Source organism: Allium fistulosum (assembly GCA_030737815.1). Classification (NCBI taxonomy): domain Eukaryota; kingdom Viridiplantae; phylum Streptophyta; class Magnoliopsida; order Asparagales; family Amaryllidaceae; genus Allium; species Allium fistulosum. The sequence continues at coordinate 587,580,995 of CM060907.1, read as the reverse complement.
TCTTATTAATCTACATCGAGTCCAAGTGGCTTCTAGTATGCTCCAAGAAAGAGCATTAGACTGGTACGAGCTTCTGATCTCCGAAATTATTGAAGCGGACCTTACTTGGGAGCAATTCCGGGAAAGGTTCGAGTTGAAATTCGTGCCGGAAGCTGAAAAAGTATCTTTAGCCCGACACTTCATAGACCTTGTTCAAGGTGAATCTTCTATGATGGACTACATCGCATCTTTCGAATCTCTCTCAAAATATGGGGTCGAGTATATTAATACCCCATTGAAGAAAAATCAGAGATTTGTGTATGGCTTGAACAAGAGCCTCAAAAAGCCATTACTTCTGAAATTAGAAGTCTCTTTTGATCAACTTGTTGATATTGCTCTTCGACTCGAAGAGGCTGATAAAGATAGTGATGCTGAGGTCAAACAAAACGTCAACAAGAAGAGACCTTTTAAATTCAAGCCTAATCCCAACAAGAAGGGAAAGAAAGCAACACCGGTAGCAAATACTCATGCCTTTCGTCGTGGAGAATGTTACAATTGTGGTTCTAAGGACCACTATGCAAACAAGTGCCCGAAGTCTCTTTCTTGCCGCTATCGCAAGAGTTCGGGCCATACCTTATCTTCGTGTCCCAAACTTCAGGGCAAGAAGGAGGGCAAGATAAACGTTGTACAAGCCACTGCTAACACTTCTCGTGGTCAAGGTATTTCTCATTCTATCCTTGATAGCATTATTATATTTCGTGATCTTCCTATTCGAGTTCTTTTTGATACAGGTGCATCTCACTCTTTTATATCAAAAGAACTTGTTGATGCTTTGTCTTTGAATGTTATTGGCTTGATGACTTCTTTGAGAATTGCGAATCCGGTTGGTGGATCTGCAACACTCAGTTTACTTTGTAAAGATGTCAAAATTATTTTGTGTGATTACTCTTTCCGAGTCGATTTGCATGTTATGCATTATTTAGGTTTCGGAATGATTTTGGGAATGGATTGGCTTAACCGTTATGAAGCCCATATCCTATGTCCTGAGTGGACTATTTATCTTCGGCATCCTCAATCTGTTAAGCAGATTTCTCTTGTTCTAAAAGATTCAGATTCCAATTCGAAAGCATCCTTGTATTCTCTAAATCCTCATGATGACGATAATGATGACGAGGAAGATGTTATTTCTCTTATTCATATTGTTTGTGAATTTCCCGATATATTTGAGCCCGTTCTAGGATTACCACCTAAACGAGCAATTGAGTTCAGAATTAATCTAATTCCCGAAGCTCTACCTATTACTCGTCCTCCTTATCGTATGTCCAATAAAGAAAATGAGGATATGCGCAAACAATTATCCGAATTGGAAGCGAAGCAATTAATTCAATCTAGTTCCTCTCCATGGGGAGGTTCAGCTATTTTTGTGAAGAAATCTGATGGTACACTTAGGCTTTTCATTGACTACCGCAAGCTTAATGATCTCACCATCAAGAATAAATATCCCTTACCACGGATTGATGATTTATTCGATCAGCTTAGTGGTGCTAAAGTCTTTTCACAGTTAGACTTAGCAATCGGTTTTCATCAGCTCCGTATTGCAGAGGATAGCATTCCTTTAACATCGTTCCGTACTCATTATGGATCTTATGAATGGATTGTTATGCCATTTGGTTTAACGAATGCTCCAGCTTATTTCGTTGACCTTATGAATCGAGTTTTCAAAGACTTCCTCGACCGATTTGTTCTCATCTTTATAGATGACATTCTTATTTATTCTAAAACCGAGGAAGAACATGAAAATCATCTTCGGATTGTGTTGGAAACTCTTAGGAGAAATCAATTGAAAGCAAAATTTTCTAAATGCCACTTTTAGCAATCTCGTGTGAAATTTTTAGGGCATATTATTTCTGAATCCGGAATTTCCGTGGATCCTTCAAAGATTGAAGCGATTCAAAATTGGAAGAGACCGGAGAGTATGACGGAAATTTGTAGCTTTCTTGGATTAGCGGGCTATTACCGTCGGTTCATAAAAGACTTTTCTAAAATTTCCATACCTCTTACTAATTTGACAAAGAAGGGAGTTGAAAACATTTGGTCAGACAAATGTGAAGCTTCATTTCAAAAATTGAAAGAACTCCTTTCCGATGCTCCTATTCTTGTGATTCCTGATGGGAACCAAGATTTTATTGTTTATACCGACGCTAGTCGTGTTGGTTTGGGTGCCGTTCTCATGCAGTGGGAACGTGTTATTGCTTATGCTTCTAGGCAATTAAAGCCTGCCGAGACTAGATATGCCACTCATGATTTGGAGCTCGCGGCTATTGTTTTCGCTCTTAGAATTTGGCGTCATTATCTTTTGGGAGAGAAATTTGTTCTCTACACCGATCACAAATCTTTGAAGTATTTATTTTCTCAAAAGGAACTTAACTTGCATCAACGATGTTGGCTCGATTTTCTTGCATCTTATGATCTTGATATTCTTTATACTCCCGAAAAGGGAAATCTTGTTGTCGATGCCCTTAGTCGTAAGCAACAAGCGGTTGTTTCTATGATGATATCCAAGTGGAATGATCTCGAGGCTTTGTCCACTTGTGAGATTCGAGATCGTGAATCCGATTTATGTTCATCTCTTGTTTTGTGTAGCCTTGAGGCTCATCCTTCTCTTTTAGACCGCATTCTTGAAGCTCAAAAGCATGATCCCGAATTGGTTCTTCTTAGCCAGAGTTGTAGGGATAAAATTGATATTGAAAGTTTGAAATACTTTGATATTGATGATCGAGGCGGTATTCGAAAATTTGGTAGACTTATTGTGCCAAATATTACCGATCTTCGTAAAGATATATTAGAAGATTCTCATCGTTCTAAATTTACCATTCATCCCGGTAGTAGTAAAATGTACGCGGATATGAAGCGACTTTATTATTGGGAGGGAATGAAATTCGATATTGCTAACTTTGTTAAGCGTTGCATGACTTGACAACTTGTTAAGGCCGAGCATCAAAGGCCCGTGGGTTATTGCAACCTTTGGAAATTCCATTATGGAAGTGGGATCAAATTTCCATGGACTTTATTGACGGTCTTCCCCATTCTCGTTCGGGCCATGATAGCCTATGGGTGATAGTAGATAGACTTACAAAATCCGTCCATTTTATTCCCGTTCGGTCCAATCGGACCGTACCTGTTTTGGCTAAACTCTTTGTCAAGGAAATTGTTAAATTGCATGGAATTCCAACTTCTATTGTTAGCGATCGTGATCCATTGTTTACTAGTGGATTTTGTAAAGGTCTTCAAAAAGCTTTGGGAACGAAGCTTAATTTTAGCACCGCTTATCACCCTTAATTCGATGGAAAAACCGAGCGTGTGAATCAAACTCTTGAAGATCTTCTTTGTGCATGTGTTCTTGATTTTGGCGGAAGTTGGGAAGATCATATTTCTCTTTTTGAATTTTCCTATAATAATAGCTTCCAATCTAGTATTGGTATTGCACCTTTCGAGGCACTTTACGGAAGGCCATGTCGATCTCCATCGTGTTGGCTTGAAGCCGGTGAGAAGCTGGTTTTAGGTCCAGATTATTCAAGATGCCACAGAAAAGATTGATCTTATTCGTCATAGGATGAAAGAAGCTCAAAGTAGACAAAAATCCTATGCCAATAATCGAAAAAAGAAATTAGAATTTTTTGTGGGAGATTTTGTGTTTATTCATGTTTCACCTATGAAGGGTGTTATGCATTTCAGTCGATCAGGAAAATTAGCACCTCGATATATTGGGCCATTTCCCATCACCGAACGCATTTGTTCCGTGGCTTATCGCCTTTTGTTACTGGCTCAATTTTCGGCTATTCATGACGTATTCCACCTCTCTCAATTACGGAAATGCCTTTGAGATTCCGATTCTATTCTTGAGCCGGGTGTTATTGAAGAAATTGAAGTTTCACCTAATTTGACTTATGAGCAACATCTTATTCGTATCATTGCTTCGGAGGTTAAACGCCTTCGAAATAAAGATGTTCCTCTTGTGAAAGTTCAGTGGTCCTCAAATCTGAAGGATTGCTCTTGGGAATCCAGCGAATTTATCGAGCGAACACATCCGGACTTGCTCTCTCGTGATCCTTAAGGTGAACTTCTTATTTCAAATTTATTCTTTTTGTGTTTATATGCTTTTATGGTTGTTACTTCTTTACTTATTTCTTAAAGATTGCGAGGACACAATTTCTTTAAGGAGGGGAGTCTGTAACAACCAACATATTTTATGATTTGTATATTTAAATGTTTTATTTAAATATAGAATCGTTAATCGGATTGAAAGTCCGAAAAAGCTACTTTTTCTAAACAGTCGAATTTGGACTCGAGACCACCTCCATTGAGTCCAAAATGGCATTTATAACTTTTTGAGTATAAACATCGATATGTTTGGAGTTGGGTAAAAATTATGACTTTTTCACTTTGGGTTTGGGTTTCAGCCCACTAACCCATCTTAACACCCTAGTTCAGTCCACCTCTCCTCTTCACTTCATTCTTATTTTCCTAACACCCAAGCTTCAATAAAAATGGGGAGAGGAATGGGAAATTAAAACTCAAAACCCTAGTTTCTTTTAGAAATCCAAGTGTTAGCTCCAAAATTCAAAGAGAAGCTAAGATAAACATCCTCTTCATCTTCTCCAACTCATTCTCTCTTTAATTTCAGAAATTTCCTAAACCTAACTTAGGAAATGTTCTTCTTTTAAGCTTAGATTCAAGCTTCTAGAGTTGAAGTTGAAGAGTAGTTGATCTTCCTTTGCTTTCAAGCTTCTCCTTCATCGTTTTTGGGTTTAAAGGTGAGATTTTTATCTCACATCTATGTTTATAACTATCTTCGAATGTTAGGTATGAATTCCTAACATCTTTACATGTTCATTTGATTTTAATTTTGATTGGTTTGATGAACATTTCAATTTTTGGTGTTTTGAAGTCTAAAACTCTAAAAATCTTTGCTTTGATGTTTGATCATGCTTTTGGTGGTGTATCGAAGAGCCTATAGGGATGGGTTGTCGATTGGCATAAATCCCTAGCGCCCGTTGCTCGTCCGATCGCAAATTGGAAGAGTTTGCTCTTCGTTTGGATAGTCAGAAAATTTGTCCCAGTGCCAGTCAGTCGACTGACCCCCTGCAGTCAGTCGACTGGCTGTAGCATCCGAGCATATCTGGGACTGTCTGCAGAAAACAGAAGTCTCTGTTTTCTACAGTCAATCGACTAGCCCCTTGCAGTCAATCGACTAACTGCAGGAAATGAAATTTTCTGGTTTCTGGTTCAGTCAACTGACTGCAGAGGGTCGGTCGACTGACCTGCTTGTCTCTGCCTATTTTGCCTATTTAGCTTGAGGTTCCAATTTTTATCGATTCGTGATTGTCTGATTTATTGTTATCATTTATTATTGACTTTGATGACTTCTTTTTCGGGACTTTTGCGAATATCCATTTTGATGGATTCGGTATCGATTTCTCGGGATTTGATTCACGTCTTCGTATGTGGATTTTTGTGATTGATTGTTTCTACAATCATTTTGTGATTTGTCACTTCTAAATACAAAGGTTTCTATACTAATAGTAAATATCCAAACACTTTTACAAAGATGATTTCAACTCTATTTTTAATACAAAGCTCGTTTATAAAACCGTTTTCTAATCTATTAGTATATACAAACCTTTACCTCATTCGTATGAGAAAATCTAATTAAACGGCTTAGCAAAACAAGTGGTATGAAACGCTTGCGTTTACTTCGTCGATTAATTTTTGGACTTGTTCGATTGAAATTCTTGTGACAATTTTCGAGTGGGAATCTACAATTTGTTCGTAAATATTTAAGTTAATCTAGTGGTTATGGGACATGAAGCTAAACTCATATATTTACTAGATTAGTGTAATCGACACTTTTTATTGATCGATGATGATCATTTTGTGATTTCGACTAGCGATGTGCGATGTCTATTTGTTTGTGTGGGGATTACAATCCTCGTTTATGGAACTTCGGTTCAATTTGGCGGGGTAGCAACCCATGGTCTTCGGGCAGTTTGTGGAACTTCGACTCAAAATTTATGGTTAGCAACCATGGAATAGCGTTCCGTTTGTGATACACGTGTTGGTGAGTTTTTATGCTCCCGTTTGTGATAGGCCTCCCCCCTTTGTGATTTCTGGATTTCTAAATGATGATTTTTAGAATTTGTGTTTCACCTCTTTATGTGATTGGCAATGATATGTTTGTCAATATCTGTGGTTTGGTGAATGAAATAAAGAATATGACATTCTTTTTGTTGCTTTTAGAATCCTTGAGATATTGTATGATTTTGTTGTTGTTTAAAACATACTTGTCATGGTATGGCATTATTGTTATCATACGTTCTTGTTATATCTCTACTTATATCTCATTTTATAATTGATAATTATAGCTAGACTGATCTATTTATTATTTTCTTATTAAATAATACTCGGGTCAGACCGAGATGTTACAGGTGGTTCTACTTGACTCCTTACCCGGGATCATTTTCTGACTTTTGTCTAACTACACAGTTTTGTAGTTTTTGTTATTATACATTAGAGATAGAGACTCCTTGATGTATAATTATTCTTTTGTCTAGCACTTGTATCTATTCTTTTGTGATATTGTGGATCTTATTTGACCACTACTATGATGTACACTTTACGTGTTATATTCATATCTGTTTCCGCCTTTGAGATATGAACATCTGTGACTGATTTGTGGTATGCTTATTTCTATATTTGTTTTCGAGGCCCACTTAGCCACTATGTGGTAGCTTTGAGTTTGTATTTGATATGTCGGATTTCCTCTTGAAATGAAATGCATGTTATACTATCTGACATATCAGTACTCGCACAAAGCAATTACACGGATGGTCGCTCCTCAACAGCCGTATTCTTCGCGCTAGTCGATGGCATTACTCCGTAGTGTCCTTGGCTAGCGTGAGCATAAAGGTGGGGCGTCACATATATATTGTTCTGATTCTGAGAAATTGGTGTGTCTATTACTTTGTATTAATACTATACACGTCAAATTCAGTTCAGATATTAAGTGAGAAGGTATAAATGACGTGTTGGTGTTAGTATAAAGATATATTCACATTCGACCACCCTTAACAAGCCGTATTCTCCGGATTAGCAGACGACATTACTTATATTGTCCTTTGCTAGTCTGGAGATTGCGGTGGTGTCATTACAGTTTGCAACGCTATTGATTTCATGGATTTTCATTATGATATGATGAAGATATTGATGTTTGATCGTGGGTGTGTTAACAGAGAAAGAGAGGAAAAAAAGAGAAATGTCAGAGTAGTTTTCTGGAGAATAACTGTACGTACTTTTCTTAAGTATTTGGAGGGAAGCCCATTAACCGTTTATTTCAAATATTCAAATTCAAACTCAAAAGTTCTAAATCCTAAGCCCAAAGCCCACTTAACTCTAGAACTTGTTTCACGCGTATCCCCTTTATACGATCTCCAAATGAGACAAACTAATATACTATGCAACTCAGAAAAACAAGACGGTCGTAATGGTGTTGGTTTTTTTCGTTGAATTCCATTGTTTGTAAAATGACCATTTTACACCTTTAATGGAAATTTACCAAAATACCCTCTAATTCAGTTTTAAATTAATTTATTTTATTAATTCATTAATTCCCATTATTTTCATATTATCATATTATCAATATATTAATAAAATATTTATCGATTTTCCAAGGTATTACATTCTCCCCCTAAAAAGCATTTTGTCCCCAAAATTCCCAATGGACAAAGAATGTATCGTATTCTCTCGTATCACACAAGTACATATGCATACAAAATAAATCATTCAACCATTTATCTAAACAATCTTCCATGCAACAAAGCAACCAGTCAAACCAAACATCCAAACACAACATATCAAATCCATAAAATGTGTGCATGTGTTTCATTAGTATACATAATGGCGTTTGTGCTTATGAAATGTAACCATCAACATAACATCGCATCATGATATATGGTAAGATGACAATTTATATACAAATACCTAGCATTTGGGCCCACCTATATGAATGAGATGATATGAATATAAAACATGATGCAAGCATCCTAAGGTGATGATAAAATACTATATGTATGCACAACCAATAACACCAGCATATCTTTAGCAAAGCTAGCCGGCTATATAATGGGTCGTGCCACTGTATATATAAAAGGAGAACATGTGTTTTGCACATGCATAGAACAGCTAAATGGGAAAAAAGGATCCCAAACCACATAGAAAAATAAAGCGCATGATCTAGGCAATAGCGCCTAAACTACAAACAAATAGGACTATGCATATCACATGGTGAACACAAACACACACACACACACACACATATATAGCAGTAAATCATGAAATCACAATATACAAACATATCAAGAAAATAAACAAATCCATAGCATAGATAAAACAACAATGAATTCAAACAATTATTCAACCAAACCTAGATAAAAAAATCAATCAAATGGACAAATGTTTTGGAAAATAAATTAAATTGAAAAGATTGGATCTACTCCTTCACTTTCCAATCATTCCTATCCAACTCGTTTTCCACACTAAATCCAAAAAACTCTACTGCTAGCATGACTTATCTCCAAATACTAATCTCAGTTGTACATGCATATATACAACCTTTGGAATCATTGCTACCATCTCAAATAATCAATGCCACAATGCATAACAATACGCAACCTTAGCACCAATGTGCCCAAACCAATTTTTAGGATCTCATATCATTCGTATACGCACACATTTAACACATAAATCATCCAGTAGTTTCTCAGTTTGTTTTTCAGATCATTAAGGTAAGGCAACTCAAAGTGGATGATGTCTTACCAAAATAGAATCAAACAACATGACTTACCATATTATTCCTTCTTCACCTAAAGAACATCCAAAATAATCAATACCTTAACCTAATGAACATAACATATATCTCATCCAAATCTCCAATCTAACTTAAGGGTCATCATTATGCTTATTATATCACTTCTACAAATATCCAACGAGCTCAATACTCAAAGTATCACCTCCTCGATTATCCAAACATTCAATCCTAAATTCCACGGCCTAGAACTAAGCAAACATCCAAACAAGGATAGTCCTACTTTATTCAGCCAATACAAACATAGCAACCAAAAAGCCTAAATCAAAGTGAAATCCTTGCCTAAGGAAAGGTCTAACCTAAGATAGTGATAAAAATAAACGAATCGACTATATAATACATTATTTACATGCACCTTATATGTAATGTAAACTCTGCACCTTTAAGTCGATAGTCTAAGAGAGTTTCTCTGAATAGACTTTTCTCCTCAATCCGAGGGAATATTGAAAAGAATATATCTACTGCTTAATCATAATCATATCTGAACCTCCAAATTTCATTTTACATAAAATTGCCACTGCATCTTCTATGCGTGCAAGCCGTAGACCTTCTCTTTAGTCTTTTTAATAAACTTTTCTTCGATTATCACGTAACACCTAAATTCACACCACTCTGTGGTACTTATTTATTTTACTTTAGTATCCGTTCAATCTAGTGCATCTTCAATTCCCAAAACAGGTTCATTTCAATAGCTCAAATCCATTATTGAAATCCTTTATCTGCACCAATCAGAAATGCTTCTCCTGTGATCCTTGCCGCCAATCCAAATTAGAATTTTTTTTATAAACAGAAGTTACAACTCTTCAAAAAATTTATTCTTTAAACCATATTTACCTATACAATTCCAAGGACCTCATTCCATTTATCAGTAGTACTAACTTATATGACCTTAATACTTATCCATATCCGAGCACCTCTAAAGACTCATCCATCTTACCAAAATACTCAACCTTATAAAAGTTTATTACCGAATCAAATCTGAAATATCCTTTACAATCAAGAATCTGCACTCAATACCCTTCATAACCAAAATTCAAAGCTTAAATCATCCCAAGTATATATAGTGTCTTTCCTTATATATCACTTCATTGATTTACAGTTCTTCTTATTGTGGATGGAGACAACTCAACAGGTTTGACATCTCATCGTATAAATCAAATCGATATAATACTAAGCAATCATGGTAACCTCGTACCTAAAACATACATAAGATTCTAGCCAAATGAACATGTTATCAAACTCAAGTCATATCCAATTAAATCATATACTTGCAATTACAGCCATCACTCAAATATGAGAACCTATAACTATCGTTCCAAAACATATATAAAATGACAACAATCACTTGCTTGGAGAACAACATCCACCCAAGCCATATAACACATATGGTGTAACGTAACCTGCCAAATCAAGTTAACGACACCCATCCACATATCAACTCAATCAATTTACTTTTACAACGATATTAAACAACATATTATTCTAAATATCATCCGCTTCCATCTCTAACTATTATTGCAATAATACAGAACAAAAGAATGCAAATGTCAATCATTTCATTTATGTACTATTGACTGATCACCGAGTCGGATCACATAATAGCATCACTAGTTCATCGGGACCCTATCTTAAATAAAATCTAAATCCTTTAACTAAAATCTTCATCCATATTTCCAAAATATTTTCAATCCATCGGCTAATAGGATCTAATAGTTGAAACTCTTATATCACTCATTTCTCTTTTATTACCAATTTTTTTTGAGTCAACTCTACTTCAAATATAGCTTCATAAATTTCCTAGTATCAAATAAGTATAACTTAGGCCCAAATATTCTTTATATTAGTCTTAATACGTTTAGTTTTGTTAGTGCGTAAATATCTCTTCTCCATAATACTACAACACAATAATTTGGTTCACTTTTCCTCTTTCTAACCATAACCACAATCTTCCTTTCATTATTCGAAAATTCTTGTATCCAAATTCATACGACTATTGGAATCACGGCTTATGACAATATCGTGCCCAGTCCACTAATCCTTATCCAAGCCACTTTCCTATTTGCATCTAGCATCATCCCATAATTAGTCATTCAATCTACTCCAAAGTCAATTGATCCAAGCACTATGTGAGAATTACACGTGAACTACTTACCGTCACATTCCATATCCAAAATCGTAATTCACCACCTTTTTTGCTTTATTTTCCTTTCTTTACAACAGATATTATCATAGTCTCTCTTAAGGCCACTTCCAATGCATAACCCTTATCTTCCTTATTCATTTCTAACCCATCAAATAAATTTTAAATTTGATCATTCAAAACTCCTTTTTATACTTTATAATTAAAATAAATTATTTTCTGATCGAAAATTCTTCACAAAATCAAAATTTTAAAACTTCCACTCACTTTTAAAATACATCATCACTTTTAAAAAAATATTGTTTTACCCAAAATATCTCACTTACTTTAAAGCAATGAAATATAATCTTTTCATCAAACAATTATTTGACTCTATATTTAAATTTCAACACAAATTAATTTCCTTAACTTCAATAACTTAATATTAATACTTTTAAACACGTTAAATTTAAATAAACTATAGTTATTTTTTTAAAATACACTTGTTTTAATTCAAAAATATCATTCCAAATAATTTATAGTCATTATATATATATATATATATATTATAAATAGAAAATTGCAACACCTTTAAATAACACAACTTATATATATGAAAATATAATTTAAAATTCACTTTATCTACTTAGCACAATTATATAAATTTGGAAAACCATTTTTGCGGTTTCTATTTATGTTTACTATAAATGTGTTCAAAAATTTAATTTCACAAATCCTTCGATTTTTATTTAAAAATGAATATAAATTATACTTACTTTAGATTAAAAAATTAAATCTCTTTTTCAAAAATTATTCAAATACTCAGTATCTTATATAAACACAATAAATTCATAAATTTTCTTATAAACAAAATTTATAATTTCAACTTTCAAAACAACTTTTCCCTTTTAAACGTTTTCTTTTAAATTTCCTCTCTTAAAAATATTTCACTTTCAAAACTCAATCCTCTTACCATCCTAAGTAACTAACTGTCCAGTACATCAATCAAATCAAATCCAAACGATCATATATACTCTCACATGTGCTTAGCCACATTTCCAATTTCAATTGGAGTTCACTTCCAACATAATACTAAGAATTGCTCCTCATATACAAAACGCAGGCACTGTGGGGTTTACACTGGTTTGACTCATCATTTATAGATATATGTGGAATCGAGTATGGAAATTCACATACTAATATCCCTAAGATCGACTCCATTACCATTCCAATTTTGGTCTTACTAATATCTTTGTTTTAATTCCATTCTTACCAACTTACTCATCCTCAGTTATCCGTAGTTGGGATTCACTAGCAACTCCCTAGTAGATAGATAGCTCAACTGGAATAACTACAAACATATTTATAAACACATATATTATAAAAGATACAAGTAGGTTCCTACATTATTTTCTCTAATCCTATAACATATGCTCTGGTACCAAATGTAACAACCCGCCATTTAAAAACCCTGTAACTACACAACGAAGTCCTGAAACGACGGGTCGTTAGGTGATGATACATAGGATATACACAGAGAGAGCATAAGATAAAACTATATTAACTAAAACTTCCATCTCACAGCTGATGGTCACACAAAATATCATATTACACAAATATCTGTCTCTGATTATGTATATGATACTAATAAATAAGTTTATAGAATCCAAACCTAATCAACTTCACACACTGTCACATCATGCTTTTTATTAGATGTTTTTTATAAACACTAATATACAATATTTACAATATATATAGCTCCATCTCCAGGTCTATCACGTCTCCAATGTCCATCAACTTGAACAATATCGATAAAAAGGAAATATAAAAGTGGGTCAGACATATGTCTGTGTGAGTGAAGCAAATCTAAAATAGGTATGCAACTGTGATGGTAATATAACATGATTTAAGACTAAGTATAATATCTTCTAGACCTACCTGTGTCGCATTAAAGAACGATATTATACTATCTAAATAATCTTAACTATAATCTGATCTTGACATTTGCGGTAAAGGATTACACGTCTATGACTATCTGGCCTGGCAACGTGCGGCAAAGGATAGCCATGCATTGGACTCACGCATGGTCCTGCCATGTGCACTATAAGTTGACTGTTGTCCACATCAACACTCTTGGACCAGCCCCGATGCTCTATAAGAGAATGCCATGTCATTACCATGAATTAAGGACCCATCGCGTGCCCTACAAGAATCAGGTATTCGTATCTCCACCTATACATTTATACATTACTCAGACTACAATTCCATAATCATAGACACTATATTCATATTTTTTTCATTTTCGTACGGGTCTTACATACTCGTCCAATTGCCAAATTTCATAACTCGAATATCAAGCCTTACCATCATCAAACTACACACCATACTTGCCTAGAGAAATCAACTACCATTCCAAAGCATATGTACTGTATCCATACATCAATTTATGCACCCAAACAGTAGTCTACCAAACCGTAAAAGTGTCAAGATAACCCTCAGGGATCGTCATGCGAAATATCAAAACAACGTGTCTCAAATTGGGAATTTGAAAAACCCAAAATACATGAACAGTGTCTTTCATCGGTGGACCAGCTGGTGTGCACCTACTGATGCAATGGTTAACATGTTATTTACGAGAATTTTCTTCTTATTGTGTATTTTTAGTTTCCAAATTTAGTTTTTTCTTATTTTTGATTGATTCTAATGGTCATACTTTATATACACACACACACACTATCTATTAAGTCCCTAAGTCCTAATACATATACTGCAACGACCTACTTTTTCCATATAGTTTAAGCGGCTAGTAAACCACAAATGACCCACTCAAATTGAACGGAAAGGCGAATAGTTAGGGAAAAAGAAAGAAGGAAGAAGACAAGAAGAAAAATAACAACACATAATCTCACAGCGGAACGAATGATCTATAATATATAACAAATCTTTACACAAAAACAAACTATAATATATGTATATACAAACATAAATCAGAGTATGCTAAGTTATTTAGCCCGAACAGTTATAACAACCTATTCTCACAATTGCTAATAAATACAACAATGAGCGCAACGGAAAAATAACCATGCACGTGAATACATCTTTGGGCCTCCAGCTCATCTCCTGAAGCTCCAAAACATCCAACTAAACCTGGAAATATACTCGGTCTGACTCGAGCATTATAGGAAAATAACGCCCAGGTCAGTCTGGTAAAACCAACATGAGAAACTCAATCAAATGGATTCTTAATGCTTAAATAGCCTTTCAAAATAAAGATACCTCGTAAAACCACGCCGCATATAGACACGGACGATTTTTTACCTTACGATAAACAAAAAATTTATATCAGAAAATCCAGTGATATTATAATAATGTCTAAGGGTGAAAATAATAATAATAAAATAGTTGTGATGCTCGTGAGTGTACATCAGAACAATACTAGGTATATAATCAAAAACCGATAAGGCATGTTCGCTAATTGTGTAGGATTTCCATGGAGGTGCCTTCGGTACTTCGAGGAACGGTCCTCCTGCACAAGGATTAGAGATATCCTTCCAAAGCACCATGCATCCCTAGTGATGTACCATAGGAAAAACATAGCTGGTCTCTCTAATACCGAGTGCATCGCCCCATGCACGCATAACAACAGTAGGAAACATCTAGGTGTAGCCGACTACACCCAATGGGTTTGCTAACCCTACTAGTCATGGCTCCTACCTTTGGTTTTAGCCATTACCGCTGGTGAGGCTACGTCCGGCATTCCAGCTCATGCACCGTCATCAAAATAGATCATGGAATCCCATATGGATTCCAATACCCCAATGGGTCTTGGAATCACACATGGATTCCCATATCTCAAATAGATCTTGGAATCACCCATGGATTCCCATACCCCAATGGGTCTCGGAATCACACATGGATTCCAACATCTCAATATATCACGAAACTCCTCCATAGAACCGTATATGGTTTCGAAGTGGTTATGGGTTTCGAGTCATCTCTTACGAGTACAATCTTCTGCTTCCCTGGCGCTCCAAAAACCAATTGTCGATTTCCCAGAATGCTCGATACCTGTTCTTTAGGAAATAATCAGACAATACATAAGAGCGGGGATCACCCCCTAACCGTTTAAGTGGACGAATCTTCTTATCATTTGTCCTAGAAGAACAAAACGAGTTTATACGTACAGTGTTAACGTCAAAATATGAACGATAACACCCGGTGTGTGTAATAAGATCGTGAAAGCACCACCCGTGTGACGGGAACAGAATTTAAGCAGGAAAATAGCAGAAATGCAGTAAATGAACAACGGATTTATAGTGGTTCGGCCCGTAATTGAGCCTACGTCCACTTTATAGTCTCTTATTGCTGATTCGGTTACAATTTGATACAAAACTCTTCAAGAAACAGTACAATTCGATCACAAGAAACAATCTAGACTACTAGCTCAATCTTCGACGGTGAAACTCGATGAATCCATCTCGGATGTAAGGAATTTCTCTCGAAGCTTGTTGTAGTGTCGTGAATGCTTGAAGGATCCTTGATTGCTGAATGAATGAAGAGTTCGACGGAGTAACAGCGCTGTAGAAATGATTTGCCAAAAGTCCCTTTCATGTTGGAAGTGGTGGGGTATTTATAGGAGCTGATCTGGACTCTGGAAAATTTCCTAAGTCCTAAGTCGTCGCCGACTTAGTATAAGTCGCTGCCGGTTTATCAGTTCCAACACTTCCCTAGTAGTTCACCTCTTCTGGTTTTACGCTTAAGTCCTAAGTCGCTGAAGACGTAAGGTAAGTCGGTGACGAGGTAAAGGTGCATAAGGTATCTCAGCGTTGTTAGGTCGGAGCAGAGTTAACGTGCAATCTTAAATCGGCAGTTTGTTAACTCGGCAGGCCTTGCCAACTCGTACTTTGTTAAATTGGTTGGCTTCCTTAAGTCGGTAGTCATTTTAGGTCGGCAGCTCCTCTTAGTAATGACTTGTTGAGTCAGTATACTCTTTAACTCGGTAGGCTGCAATTCCTCATAGGTCGGCAATCTGTTAAGTCGGCAGTTCCTGTTATCTCACAATTTGCTAGGTCGGTAGGTTTCTTTGAGTCGTTATGTCGTTATCTTTCTTAGGTCGGCAAGCACCTTAACTCGGCATACGTTCTTAAGTCGTCAAACACCTTAACTCAGCATACTTTCCTAAGTCGTCAAACACCTTAACTCGGCATACTTTCTTAAGTCGGCAAACATCTTAACTCGACTCCTGCTAGGTCGTGAGTCGAAAAGGGGGTTAACATACAGTATAGCACCACCAACGGTAACTGTACCATATAATCCCCGTGTTTCCCCTAGATATTTCCAGAGTTAAAATCCTTCGGTGTCAAGTAGGGAATATTTTCGTACCACCAAAATTAAGAAGGATTACATATTTAGGCCAAGATTTGATAGTCGATTATTTAACTATCAAATAAACAAACATTCCAAACAGAGATTACATTTCCCATGGGAATCACTAAGCCACTTAGATTAATCTTTCATTAACTTAAAATCACATTTCAAATATTTATTAAAAATATTCATATACTTATCTCACTGAAATAAGTATATTCACAAACCATTCCTTTCAAAACTTGGAAAACCTTTTTCACATACTTATACTAAGTATATTCACCAACATTTAGAGAGATTTTCTATTTCAAAATCATATTAAAATAATTAAACCCAAATATCATTAAAATGGAGATATTTATAACCCTTAATATTATTCCTTTTCATAAATCTCTTTCCTTATTTAAAAAAAACCTATTTAATAAACTCTTTAAGTCAGTAAAATTCTATTGATAAACAATAAATCATTTACAATAACTTTAAATAACAAGTTATTATTTCAACACCCGTCTATTTCATTATCTTTAAACCTCATTCAAAATAATAACTTTAGAATCTCATTAATAATATATTAAATTAATTTTAAGCATTATTATGGTATTAATAAGTTAACTTCAAAATAATATTAATATAATAATTAATTAACTTTAAAACGTTATTAATCCAAAAATTCATTAACTTTTAAATAATATTAATATGATAATTAATTAACCTATAATATAACTAAATAGCTTTAATTAAAAATTAAAGTATAGTTAAATCACTTAAAATAAATAATTAAAACATTTAAAATAATAACTAAATATTCTTAAATAACTTTAAGAAATAACTTTTAAGAATCATATTAATAAAGAAATTAACTTTAAATTGTTGTTAAAAACAATTATTAATTATCTTGAAAACATTATTAATAAATAGTTATTGCCTTTTAAATCTTATTACTAAATAATGGTTATCTTTAAAAACCTTATAATATATATAATAATTATTCTCAAAATAACTTTCAAACCAATAATTAATTTTTCAAATTTTGAAGAGGCTTAACGATCATAATGGTACTTAAGCACGTACCACATTATTCAATTAAACTTTCCAAACTAATAACTGATATTTACAAAATTGGTGATTATGTAAATAAATACAATACTTAACCATCATTGGTTAACATATAGCATATCCCAAGTGGTATATCAATTAACGATGTATAATCAGATGTCCCAGTCTATAAAATAGCAGAATGGATTTAATTTCTGCTAAACAGATGTCTAAATATAATATATCCAGTTAATAATAGCCAACGGTGACTTATTCTGCAAAATTGGTGTCCAATTAATTTAATTAGCGGAATGGTGTTTTATTCCACTAAACAAATGTCCAATTACCATATTCAATCCAATTTAACCCAACGGTATTTTATTTGGCCAAATAAACATCAATAATTAAGGTATATAAATTTAAACGATGTTATTAATTAAAATAATGTAATTTAAATCATCTTTATTTCCATACGTCATAAATTATACTTGTCCAAAGCTATGAATAAGTTGCATTATAATGTTATACTCGTTTTACGAGTCCAATGCAAAAATCCGTGAGTTTAATGGAGTTAAAATGAACGATATATGGCCATTTGAATATTACACATATTAAATTTATAAAATTTTAAACAAACGATTTCTCACCAACATATAAATGGGCCAAGCCCATTATAATTCCAATTCGCATCCAAAGCTACAACCCTCTTCCCCAAACCAACTCCTTCATTCCCCTGTAGCTGACCCCAATGCACGCGTGGACGTGTGTACGTGCACACTCGCTCTGGCCACCCAACCTTTGATCTAATCACTACCTCCGGTCCCGAATGATGAGCACATACCACTGCACCTCACCGCCCTAACTCTGATCCCCTCTTTCAACCTTCGTCCAACAAACCCGAAGCCAACATCCACTTGGAACTTGGCCTAGGCACGAACGCGCCCTCCTAGACACCTCCATATTCCACGCTTGACCTCGCCACCACCTGCGATTGAACCACCATCCTCTGTTGCAACATCCGAGCCTAGCCTCATCATCTCCGACGCCAGCACCTTTGCATTCAAATGCAAATACAAGAGCAACCCAAACCCTACTTTGACCAATTCCCATCAACATAGAGCACTAATCAAAAATTGCTACGGTCATGACCTTCGCTTTGCCCAAGGCTCCTCCCCGACATCTTCGATCAACCCCTCGACCACTGGTTCGCCAAAAATTTATTTTTAACCCAATTCCGATCATCCTCTCCTCTACGATAAACCAAGCTACTAAAAGTCATGTGAACACTTTCAAAATGCCCAATCTTCGCTATGATTCCACCGATACCTTTCGTTCGTCAATCCGTGATCGTTGAAAATGATCGTTTTTTCGACCACTTACTATTTTTGGACGATATTTACCCCAACTCTCGATGAAAATCTTGAAATTATTTTTAAAATAAACTAGACAATAACAACTTTCATGGTGGAAGTTTAATCAAATAGTCAGCGGTTTTGGAGATATTGATTTTTGAAGCTTGAATGTGAAGTTTTGTTCAATGGCAGCTGTTATCCCACCTTTTGGTCAAGGCTGGAATATCAACAAAATAACTAGAAAATGATGGATATCAGGATTGAAAATTGATCGGAGATAAGGCTTTGATCGATGTCGTCAAAATTTGGCCGAGCTCCGATCATGGCGGGATCGATAGGAAATGATGATCAAGGCTAGGAGGGGCTACGTTTCAAATCTCAGGTCAAATGGAGTTCATTTGCTCAAGATAATTGATCGATTCGAACAAGGCATTCGTATCGATCAGCATGGATACGTACAGCGCCTTCGTATCGATCAGTAGGAAGGCCAGATGAGTTTCGACTCGATGACAGTGGACCCGGATCGGATAGGTAAACGTGCGATGGATACTTCGACTCGATATTGTTCGTATCGATCAATGTTGGATACTTCGACCCGGTATTGTTCGTATCGATCAACGTTGGATATTTCGAATCAATGTTGTTCGTATCGATCGAGTCATTACGAAGAAGATTGGAAGCGATAGCAGATGGATGTGAATGAATAGTCATGAAGCCTGGATACGAACGGAAGCACGGATGATCGATACGAAAAGAAGCACAAAGACATAGCACCCGATCGACATAATGATGGAAGCAATCAACTCGGTGTCAAGAGCGAATCGATCCAGAAATCACGCACCACGTCAGCGCGTGTGCGTCGATCGATTCGAAAGGAATGACGCGAAGGTGACCGATACGAACATGGCGAAGACTCCAGATCGACTCGATCAACTCGGCGACAAATGTGGACCAATGTGAAGAACGCGCACCACGTCACCAACGCGCACGTGAAGGGCATCGATTCGAACATGATCGAGTCGAACATGATCGAGTCGAATAGGATCGAGTCGAACAGGATCGAGTCGAACAGGATCGAGTCGAATAGACCGAGTTGAATGAAACAGCCAACCGAAAATCGCATTTCGTATCGATCGTATCTCACAAACCGCAAGTCCAAATGCTATGAAATTTTCATAGGAGCTTACGTGCATGCTAAAGAATGTCCACACCAAATTTCGACTCCATTGGACGCAATCTTGATCGATACGAAATTCGTTCGTATCTATCACGGATCGGGCCAAAACTTCAAAGGGCTCGGGCGCGTGGCCCCACTCACGTGCCAGAAGAAGTCTCCCGAAATCTGAGCGAGATATCGGCCTCCTACACCTATAAATAGACCCCCAGAGCCAACAGAAAGAGGATCTTTTACTTCTCAACGTCCAGACTCTGCCCGATTCAACTTTGTACTCCATCACAACTGTTATACTCGAATTTTATCAACATTATCTACTGTAATCAGTTGTAACCAGCAAGGAAAGTCAATAAAAGATTAACTTTTGGAGTGGACGTAGGCCGGAGATAGCCGAACCACTATAAATCTTGTGTCTCTGTCTATTTCTTTCTGTTTAAGTTCATTATTCTTCACTTTTTATCCTCTACATTACTTAGATCTGTGATATGTGATTGTATACTGCTGATTTGTGTTCATACACTGGTGCTTTCACGATATTTGGGGTTTGTGACCATTTTTGGCGCAAACAGCAGTAAAGGAAATGAAGAAGAAGCTAAAGAAAATGTGAACCCTCTCCCCATTTTCCTTAGGTACATATATATATACACACACCTTACCTATGGCTATGGAAATAAGGACAAAAGACGGCTATGAAGGCAAGGAGGACAAAAGGCAGAGGAGACAATGAAACCGGATGATGGCTGTGTTGAAAAATGAGGCCGGTAGGGTAAAAGAAAGAAAAAACAAGGGTGGCTGCATGGAAGATGCTTGTACTTTGTACTTAGGTGTGTATGTAGGGTAGATTTGGTTTTAGAATTTAAATATTTTTCGAAACCCCATCACACTATATTGTGTTCGCATACGAGCTGCGAACGACCAAAATAAAAACGTGATCGTGTACAGAAATATGACGCGATCACATAACAGAAATAAAACACACCGGTTATCATTTCCTGTTAAATTCAAATAACAATGTTTGCCGTAAAATGCGTCAACTCGAAAATTAAATAATTTTCAAATTAAAAATTATGGAAAAATCCTATAAACTAAATTAAACATACGTCATTAAAAATCGGACAATTGTTGGAACATAAACTATAAAAACCCCAAACCGAATATTTAAAACTAATTAAATACTCTAAAAATCAAAGTAATAAAATTCCGGGTCGTTACATTCTTCCACCTTAAAAGAATTTCATCCCCGAAATTCACCACAAGAACACTCAATGCTATTCATAAGCTCGCACAATGATCATAGATCATTCATATACTAAATCTGATTCGATCGCTACTCGAATACATAAGTTCGCTTCCGAACTAGTATCGCTTGCCCGATTTTTTAGTGTGGATTCTGATCAGGTTCCTTGATTAGGAACCTCTATTCTCCTTACACAGTCATAGACTATGATAGAAAACCTTAGTTCCATATCAAGAACCCTCATCAAGTGCTCACCGTTAAAAATCGAGTAATAGATCCTTATTTGGAACGGTGTGAAACACCTCAAAGCCTTGTACTCGAATATTAGAGCAAAACTATATGAAAAGAGAAATGATCTACATCCATTATATGTACTTATTTAATTGGTTATTCCTAATACCAATTCTATTACCACTATTTGTAAAAACATTTTCATAAAACATAGCTTAAGTTCACAAACCGGCATAATGCCTAGTCATACCCTATGGGCGTACACAACTATCAGATTCAACTTTTATTGTAAATTCACTTAAGAATTTAAACACCCAAGATTTCAACCAGAACAAATTTTGAAACGACACTATAATTTTAATCCATAGAATATATATATAGCTCGAGTAACCCTAAAATTATACCAATGAACTGGGTACTACCAAACGGTATCATACATTTCATTGCCAGAAGGGTAATACTCAAGAGAAACGTTTACCATCCGAATGTATCTCTTACCCATTTTTAGTTATTTTCGAGCCACTCCCACAAGTTAACTTAAAACCACTTCTTTCTTTTTCAAACCCATTTTGAAACAATATTAAATATATTTCCAAATAAATAGTTTTTATCAAAAATATCCATTTCCAATTTTGCCTTGGATTCGTTTAGATTCGAACCTGTCCCAACCGTACAATGACAAAGAGAATAATTTACTAAGTGCAAAATATCCTTAGCCTAAGCAAACATCCGATCGTCACTTAAAAGATTATTCCAATCACCACAAAACAAATCGGGACTCATTCCCCAAACCAACAAAAGAAAACACACCCTTCTATAAAATTCCTTTTCAAAGATATTTATACTTAAATATATTTCTAAGCAAACTGTTTCCAAAATATTGATACACCAAAAACCCCTTTAAGAAAACTATTATTACCATTCCAAAATCATTCATACTCCAAAACTATCTCAAATAAAACTATTATTTCTTTTTCCACAAATCATTTAAAATGATAATATACATATTTACTCTATGGTAAATCAAATCATACTTTTGGAATCAGATCAATTTTTTTTATCAAAACTATTATATAGCGAGTATCTAATGGTAGCGATCCCCCATTTAGAAACTCGAAAATGAACACCGACAATGTAGCAATCATCGTCGAATTTTTTTTCCAGCGACCGAAGCGAGTTCAGTGCTTTATATCTCCTTGAAAATCCTTAGAAATAATTTTATTTCAAAACTGTTTTCAAATAATACTATTATTATCTTTAAACTAAAAAAATCTTTTTCCAAAAATACCGGGATTCAAGTTCTCAAATGCCTTACATTTTTACAAGTCAAATTTATAAAATATCTCCTTTTAAAGGAAATCATTTCTTAAATATTTATTGTGAAAATATTGTAGCTTCCTTATGTAAATCATTTTTCAAGTATTTATTTTAGAAATATTTCAAATTCTTTTTAATAAAACAATATTTATTAAACCCCAATTTTAACCCAACATTATCAACGAACGCCCTATAGTCAAACTGTGAAACTTAATTCACAAGGTGTTCGTTTCAATGTTTCCAAATTTCCTATCCACCCCACCCAGGATTCAAAAAGGAAGATTCAATATAGATTAACATATAATAGTCAATGCTCGGAATTGGACGAGCATGACTAACAAAAATTCTAGATGATAATGATGGAATATTATCCTTCCTAACAACCAAACACATTCAAGAAAAACTATATTTTTGAAAAAAAAATATTTCTTTTATATGTAAAAAATAATTCTAGGTAAATTTATTTCATTCACCCATTTAAAACAATACTGTATCAGTTGGTCTTTTTCGAGTGTTTAGGAAATCCTATCGATAACGTTGGCCAAATGCATCGACCAAAATTCTTAAGCCACTCAACAGATCAAAAAACACAATATAAACATTTTTATATCACTAACAAATACACACTCTTATATATTTACATTCAAACTCATCCTAAGATCTCACTTACCCTATCTCAAATGAGTCAATCCGCCAAAGCCTAGGTGTTTGCTCAACCTAAGCTCCGATACTACGCTGTAACGACCCACTTTTTCCATACAGTTTAAGCGGCCAATAAACCACACATGACCCACTAAAATTGAATGGAAAGGCAGATAGTTAGGGGAAAAGAAAGAAAGAAGAAGAAAAATAACAACACGTAATCTCACAGCGGAATGAATGATCTAGAATATATAACAAATCTTTACACATAAACAAACTGTAATATATGTATATATAGACATAAATTAGAGTATACTAACCTATTTCAGCCCGAACAGTTATAACAATCTATTCTCACAATTGCTAATAAATACAACAATGAATGCAACATAAAAATAACCATGTATGCGAATACGTCTCTGGGCCTCCAGCTCGTCTCCTAAAACTCCAAAACATCCAACTAAACCTGGAAATATGCTCGGTCTGACCCGAGCATTATAGGAAAACAAAGCCCAGGTCAGTCTGGTAAAACCAGCGTGAGAAACCCAATCAAATTGATTCTTAATGTTTAAATAACCTTTAAAACAAAGGTATCTCGTAAGACCACGCCGCACATAAACACGGACGGTTTTTTACCTTACGATAACCAAAACATTCATATCAGAAAATCCAATGATATTATAATAATGTCAAAGGGTGAAAATAATAATAAACAAGTAGTTGTGATGCTGGTGAGTGTACATCACAACAATACTAGGTATATAATCAAAAACCAATAAGGCACATTCGTTAATTGTGTAGAATTTCCATGGAGGTGCTTTTAGTACTTCGAGGAACAGTCCTCTTGCACAAGGATCAGAGATATCCTTCCGTAGCAGCATACATCCCTAGTAATGTACCATGGGAAAAACTAGCTGGCCTCACTAAGACCGAGTGCATCGCCTCATGCATGCATAACAACTGTTGGTAACATCTAGGTGGAGCCGACTACACTCTATGGGTTTGCCAACCCTACTGGTCATGCCTCCTACCTCTAGTTTTAGTTATTACCGCTGATGAGGCTACGTCCGGCATTCCAGCTCATGCACCGTCATCAAAACAGATCATTGAATCCCACATGGATTCCAGTACCTCAACAGGTCTCGGAATCACACATGGATTCCCATATCTCAAGTAGATCATGGAATCACCCATGGATTCCCATACCCCAACTGGTCTCGGAATCACACATGGAATCCAACATCTCAATATATCACGAAACTCCTCATAGAACCGTATATGGTTTCGGAGTAGTTACAGGTTTAGAGTCATCTCTTACGAGTACACTCTTCTGCTTTCCTGGCACTTCAAAACCAATCGTTGATTTCTCGGAATGCTCAATATCGGTTCTTTAGGAAATAATCAGAAAATACATAAGAATGGGGATCACCCCCTAACCGTTTAAGTGGATGGATCTCCTTATCATTTTTCCTAGAAGAATAAAACGAGTTTATATGTACAGTATAGCACCACCAACGGTAACTATACCATATAATCCCTATGTTTCCCCTAGATATTTCCAAAGTTAAAATCCTTCGGTGTTAATAGGGGAATATTTCTGTACCACCAAATTTAAGGAGGATTGCATATTTAGGCCATGATTTGGTAGTTGGTTATTTAACTATCGAATAAACAAACATTCTAAACAGAGATTACATTTCCCATGGGAATCACTAAGCCTCTTAGATTAATCTTCCATTAACTTAAAATCACATTTCAAATATTTATTAAAATATTCATATACTTATCTCGTCGGAATAAGTATATTCATAAACCATTCCTTTCAAAACTTGGAAAACCTTTTTCACATACTTATACTAAGTATATTCACCAACATTTAGAGAGATTTTCTATTTCAAAATCATATTAAAATGATTAAACCCAAATATCATTAAAATGGAGATATTTATAACCCTTAATATTATTCCTTTTCATAAATCTCTTTCCTTATTTAAAACAAACTTATTTAATAAACTCTTTAAGTCAGTAAAATTCTATTGATAAACAATAAATCATTTACAATAACTTTAAATAACAAGTTATTATTTAAACACCCGTCTATTTCATTATCTTTAAACCTCATTCAAAATAATAACTTTAGAATCTCATTAATAATATATTAAATTAATTTTAAGCACTATTTTGGTATTAATAAGTTAACTTGAAAACAATATTAATATAATATAATATCAAAATTCGAACGTCTCCAGGAAATAAAAATGGCGAATGAACTCTAGGAAATCGCACTTCTTGTCTGATTTCGTTTTATATTATTCATCTTTTTTCGCCTCTCGCCCTTTCGCTTCCGCATCGTCTTCCTCTCAGTCCTCATATGAGGAAGCCTAAGCCCGCCTTGCCTGTTCTGGTTGGCTCCACCACTAGATCTGGAGTTTTGTTTAGTGCATCTTCTGTCATGGTCAGTGTGACTAGAGCTCCGCCCTATCTGGTTCCATTAGAGTCTTATATTGTTGTGCCTGAAAATGTTGTTTGTGACGATTCCCTGCATCTGACAAATTGCGACAACCCACTAGCGAGCCTGCTCTCCGATCTGTCCTCCCCTCGTGGTGCCGCATCACAATTGCCAGTCTCCCCTTCAGAAATTGGTGAGCATTCCTTAACACCTCTCTTAGCATATGTTGGTAAAACTTCTTGGTCGCAGTCTGTTGTTGGATTGAACGATGGTAATAATATTGGTGAAGTCGATGCTGTGCAAAATGAACATGAAATTAGGTCTGTAGCCGCTGGCAATGTTGGCAACGCCGTTCGTGCATTTGTGAATTGTAGATAGTGGCATTGAGCGACGTTGCAATCCAGGTGTTTGTGTTAATGCCTGTGCAGTTAATGCCCCGCTATTACCCCGCTATATCTCATAGTGGGTTTCTGCCGCTACGATATTTCCATATAGCCCCACAATATAGCCTTTCCGCTTTAATCCCCGCTATTTCCGCTATATCCCGTTATTTCCGCTATATTCCGCTATTCCCGCTATATCTTCTTTAATAAAATGAATTGAAAAATTCAATTTATACATTATAAAAATTATGAAACTAATTTATTTGATTTAATTTTTAATATATTTTCAGAAATGAAAATACTCTAATATTCTACTAAATTCAATTATGTTATATAACAGTTTTACGTTTATTTAAAGTATATTTGCACATGTTTTTATTTAAAAATTATTTATGTATTAGTTATAATTCAATTGAATGATAATTTTTCATTTAATTACCTTTTATATATTCGTAAAAACATTAAGTACGAGTTTTATATGCTATTTTAAAGCCATCCGCTATATCCTGCTATATCCTCGCTGTATCCCCGCTATGACTTTTTGCACCTCCACCGCTTTGAATCTGCCGAGCACTTTAACTACACAGGTTAATGCCGATCCCGATATTTCCCTTGCATGTTCTCCTGAATGTGGACTTTCGCTTGCTGTGAATATCCCTGTGGAACCCTCTCCGCCAATGGTTGCCCCTTCATGGTCGTCATTATTCACCAAAATGCCGATTAAAGCAGGTGTGCACTCCCCTTGTTCTTTTGAAAATGTTGAGATTGACGGTGTAATGATTCCACCGAAGGAAGTGATTGACGCCGGTGTAGTATACTGGAGAGATTTTTAGTTGGTTTTTTCTCGACTCTTATCCCTCCTATCACCTTGTTAAGGCTAGATGCAATCAAGTTTGGAAGCCTAGAGGGGGCTTGAGTGTTCATTTTGATAATGAAATGTTCTATTTTAAATTCTCGCGTAGCGATGAAAGACAACGTATTCTAGAAGCGGACCCTATTCTCATAGAAGGGAAACCTTTTATTATTACATCCTGGAGTCCGTATGTGGATCAGGCTAGAGCTTAGGTTTTATCTATTCCTGTCTGGGCCCATTTTTCTCACATTCCTTATGTTCTACGGCCTCTTATTGGGATCGATTGGCTAGCAGGTCTTGTTGGTAAGGTAATATGTTATGATGCTAACACTGTGGCCAAAAATAGATTAGTTTATGCCAAAGCTCTTATCAAAATTACTCCTGCCAAATCTCTTCCTTTAGTCCTAAAAGTTAGACTTGAAGAGGGCCTTTATGCTGAGATTAGAGTTCGATACAGTTGGAAACCCGATATTTGTGCGCCTTGTCGGTCCTTTGGGCATCTTTCGGATGCGTATTCTAGCCCGGCCTCTGTTGGTTTTGTTCCTCTTGGTGCTCGGATTCCTCTTCCTCGTCCTCCTATCCGGAAATGGGTTCCAAAAGTTGCTTCTCTCGCTTCTGTTGCTCCGGTTTGTGTTGCTCCCATTGATGTTCCCCCCGTTGTTCCTCTCTCTGCCAGTTTGTCTCCTGTTGTTGCTCCTGTTGTTGTATCCTTTGCTGGTGAGGCCCAACTTGAGCATGATACTACTATTTTGTATGATTCTATTGCTTGAAATTCTGAGGAGCGGGTCTGGATTCATGCTCCTTCTGAAATGCGGTACTCACCTGAGACTGACTTATATTTGGCCTATGTTAGTGATGTTGTGGGTGAGAGTCATTTTCTCATTTATCACACTGAGGGTGAGGGTCTGACTCTTACTAGGGAAGGTGAGATTGGCGAGGAGAATAAAAGTAAGTTTTATGACATCAGTTGAGACAGGAAATTTATATACTCACCTGCTTCGGAGGGTTTTGTTCTGAATCTGGCAACTCTATTCTCCGGGTATGAGCATGTTATTGGCCCCTCGTCTGTAGTAGGTAGTGGCAGTTCCTCTTCGGAAGGCGCATAGTCTTGTTTTGTTCGGTAGTTTAGGCTCTATTTGCCCGACTCCTGTGCTTTAATTTCTTATTGTGGTCTGGGCTCTTTACTCCCACTTGGTTGTTCTGTGCATGTGCAGAGCACCATTTTTCCCATTATTTATACAGTGGCTCGGCCCACTATAAAGCCGACTAGCTTTGCTAAAAAAAATATTAGTATAATAATTAATTAACTTTAAAACATTATTAATACAAAAATCCATTAACTTTCAAATAATATTAATATGATAATTAATTAACCTATAATATAATTAAATAACTTTAATTAAAAATTAAAGTATAGTTAAATCACTTAAAATAAATAATTAATATATAATTAAAAAAATTAAAATAATAATTAAATTTTCTTAACTAACTTTAAAAATAACTTTTAAGAATCATATTAATAAAGAAATTAGCTTTAAATCACTGTTAAAAACAATTATTAATTATCTTTAAAACATTATTAATAAATAGTTATTGCCTTTTAAATCTTATTACTAAATAATAATTATCTTTAAAAACCTTATAATAAATAATAATAATTATCAAAATAACTTTCAAACCGATAATTAACTTTTTAAATTTTGAAGAGGCTTAACGATCAAATGGTACTTAAGCAGGGTACCACATTATCCAATTAAACTTTCCAAACTAATCACTGATATTTACAAAATCGACGATTATGTAAATAAATTCAATACTTAACCAGCATTGGTTAACATATCACATATCCCAAATGGTATATCGATTAACGATGTATAATCAGATGTCCCAGTCTATAAAATAGCAGAACAGATTTAATTTCTGCTAAAAAAATGTCTAAATATAATATATCCAGTTAATAATAGCAGAACGGTGACTTATTCTGCAAAATTGGTGTCCAATTAATTTAATTAGCAGAACGGTGTTTTATTCCGCTAAACAAATGTCCAATTACCATATTCAATCCAATTTAACTCAACGGTATTTTATTTGGCTAAATAAACATCAATAATTAAGGTATATAAATTTAAACGACGTTACTAATTAAAATAACCTGATTTAAATCCAGTTTGTTTCCATATGTCATAAATTTATACTTTTCCAAAGCTATGAATAAGTTGCACAATAATGTAATACTCGCAATTATGAGTCCAATGCAAAAATCCGTGAGTTAAATGGAGTTAAAATGAACGATATATGGTCATTTGAATATCACACATATTAAATTTATAAAATTTTAAACAAACAATTTCTCATCAATATATGAATGGGCCAAGCCTATTATAAATCCAATATGTATCCATAGCTAAACCCCTCTTCCCCAAATCAACTCATCCATTCCCCTATAGCTGACCCCAATGCACGCGTGCGCGTATGTATGTGCACACTCGCTCTGGATGCCCAACCATCGATCCAACCACTGCCTTCGGTCCCGAACAACGAGCTCATACCACTGCACCTCACCGCCTTAGCTTCGGTCCCCTCTTTCAACCTTCGTCCAACAAACCCGAAGCCAACATCCACTTGGCACTCGGCCTAGGCACGGACGCGACCTCCTAGACACCTCCACAATCCATGCTTGACCTCGCCACCACCTCCGGTAGAACCGCCATCCTCTAACGCAACCTCCGAGCCTAGCCTCATCATCTCTGATGCATCATAAGGCCACTAGCACCCTTGCGTTTAAATGCAAATACAAGAGCAATCCAAACCCTACTTTGACCAATTCCCATCAACCTAGAGCTCTAATCAAAAATCGGCTACGGTCATGACCTTCGCCTTGCCCCAAGGCTCCTCCGCGACAACTCCGATCAACCCCTCGACCATTGGTTCATTGAAAATTTATTTTTAACCCAATTTCGATCACCTCCTCTTTCAAGACAAACCAATCTACTAAAAGTCATGCTAACACTTTCAAAAATCCTCAATCTTCGCTACAATCCCACCCATACCTTCCGTTCGTTAATCCGTGATCGTCGAAAATGGTCGTTTTCTCGACTACTTACTGTTTTTGAATGTTATTTGCCACAACTCTCGATGAAAAATCTTGAAATTATCTTTAAAATAAACTAGACAGAAAAACTAACTTTCATGTTGGAAGTTTAATCAAATAGTCAACAGTTTTGGAGATATTGATTTTTGAAGCTTGAATGTGAAGTTTTGTTTAATGGAAGTAAAGGAAATGAAGAAGAATCATAAAGAAAATGTGAACCATCTCCCCATTTTCCTTGGGTATATATATACACCTTACCTATGGCTATGGAGATAAAGAGGACAAAAGGCGGCTAGAGGCAAGGAGGACAAAAGGTGGAGGAGACAATGAAACCAGATGGTGGGTGTGTTAAAAAATGAGGCTGGTGGGTAAAAGAAAAAAACAAGGGTGGCTGGATGGAAGATGCTTGTACTTTGTACTTAGGTGTGTATGTAGATTTGGTTTTAGATTTTAAATAGTTTTTGATACCCTGTCACACTATATTGTGTTCGTGTATGAGCCGCGAACGACCGAAACAAAAACGTGATCATGTACAGAATTGTTGCCGCAATCACACAACAGAAATAAGACACACTGGTTATCATTTCCTGTTAAATTCAAAATAACAACGTTTGCCGTAAAATACGTCAACTTGAAAATTAAATAATTTCCAAATTAAAAATTATGGAAAAATCCTATAAATTAAATTAAAAACACGTCATTAAAATTCGGACAATTATTGGAACATAAATTATAAAAACCCCAATCAAATTGTGCGCGATCATATTTTTTTTATTTCTGTCGTTTTCTTCGTACGCAAACATAATATTGTGCAGCAGAGTACCACAAAGCTTTGTTTTCAAAAAAAAATTCAAATCAAATCAAATTTAATATTTCAACATGCTTTAATGTTGATATACTCTTGATAGGACGGTTATCTTGAAGTGTGGATTTTGGTTTGCTTATGTTTGAAGTGATGAAGTTGTTTTAGTTATAAGTATATATCAACACATCACTCTTCACTTCATTTTTCACTTCTACATTTAATTTTCTTCTTCTCCTTCATGACTTCATTCTCCTTTCCTTACTTCCCTGTGTAATTCAGTAACAAAGAAAATGAAAGCTCTTCCTCAATTCAAAATTAAATATCTCTCAATCCGGTCACTTTCAACCAAAACTTCCAATTGCAGAGTTGTTCATTTTTGCCTCTATATTTTTTAAAATATTCATTCTTCTTTTTGTCGAGTACGGTGGTGGCAATTATTCTAGAACACGGGTGGTCGAATAATGAAGGACCTTTGAAGGTCATGGAATAAAGATCAGAGGGTATGATTAGATCCGTACAGTTGAGTTGAGATTTTTATAGCTTGTCGTGTGATTTTAGGAGGTTGGGATTTGTCGTAGTGGTTAGATGATCATTTTTTGATCATCTTACGAGTTTCGACAATTTGTTGGTCGACAGAAGCCTTGGTTGGTGCTAGAAGCGACGTTGGGTGATGCTAGAGCTATGGGTGGTGGTCGTAGAGGCTACTGCGGTTAGAGTTGGTGGGATGAGGTCAAATAGGGTTTTCGAGTTTTAAGTTGTTGGGTTTGGGTCTAGGGTTGCTAGTGGCGAGGTGGGCCATCGAGTTGGCCATGTGTTGGCATGGAGGTTTGGGGTGGATGGCAAGTCGAATGGTGAAGGGGTTGGTGGCCGTAGGTGGATGTGACGGCGGTGGCTGGTGCTTGAACGTGCCTGGGTTGTGAAGACGCGTTTTCGAATTAAAGGATGGAGGGGTCAAAAATCCATGGGAATGGCCGAAGGCGTAGTGATGGGGTTTGTTAAGTCAAGCTCGTGTAGTGGAAGACGATGGAGTTGTCCGTTCATCGATCTGTGGTCTCTAGCTTGGTGTCAGTAGTGTGCACGTGTACGGTTGTGCACAGGAGAAGGCAAATTGATTTGGGGATTTGGACACGGGGAAGAACATTGTAGATGGTGGGTGTGAGTTGGTTGAGCTTGGGCTTGTCCAGTTTAGTTTAGGGGTGAGAAACAATTTAAATTTATTTCTTTAATATATTAACTAAATGCGTTGAATCGAAAATTGGATATCATGTTCATTTTAAATCCATTTAACCCGCGGATTTTCGCATTTGACTCGTATTGATGAGTACAACATTATGGTATGAATAGTTGATAGTTTTGACATAGTATAAATTAATGATAAAATAATACTAGCTGAATATAGTTGCAATGCTTTAAATAATAACGTAGTCAATTAACTATACTTCATTGATGACATCTGTTTAGCAGAATAAAACACTGTTCTACTATATTTAAACTAAGTAGATTATTATGGACATATATTTAGCAATAAATCATTGTTCTGCTATTATATTAACGAGTATATACGCACGTCCAGGTGAACCTGCATTTGATCATTGAGTCATGTTTTTATAGCATAGCTATTTAAAAAATGAAAATAAAATCAATGCAATGATCATCTGCCACATCAACACATTCAAATATATTCAATTGCCTCATGAATTGGTTTAGTGCACATGAATAGTAAGATCAGACAAAGGGATTTTCACTGATTAATAGACTTTCGTCTTTCCCCAATACTTGTACATAAAAATATAGCTAGAATCGATGTTCAAACTGCTTGGCCTCAATTCCTTGCATCTATTTTTTGAATCTCACATCTGAGACCTGTTATCTGTCTAAATGTTGCTTTGTCAAAATATACAATATCCTTAGACAATAGAAATATAGTTCCATGACTCAAAATTGCATAAAGACCTTAGATTTGCTTTTATTATTTTTCCATTGATGAATTATAAAAAAGAATTTTACAAAATATCATCATTCTAATTCATTTTGTTTTGATATATAACTACCAAATAGTGCTTCAACATTATTTAGTCTTGGGAATTTAATTAATATTCATGATTCTCTTTTTGAAATACAAATTATTTAAATTTTTAGAAAGGTGCATGTGCAAATATACAATGCATCAGCTGTAGAGATATAGAAATTTTGTTTGCAAATGTTGCACTAACAAAAATGTTGCAGTTGTTTATTTAATGGTTGCAAAGATGATGGGTAAAGTAGGTGGCTAAGCATTTACAGAATCAATTTTTTGTAAATGTACAATTTCTATTCTTTTATTGGTAGTCACCGTTGATATTTTCGGCTTGGATGATGGGCACTATAACTTCTTTCATTTAGTTTTAGTTAACCCATTGTTGTATTTTAAATTTTTATGCAGCCCAAAGTCACATAGCAGGTGCGACCAAACATAGATGGCTTACCAAGAAGCCAGCCAAGTTATTGGATTAAGGAGAATGCTTCCAAAAGAGAATTTTTTATAGAATTTTTCCTTCCTATTGTGTGTTATGCTATCACAATTTGAATGGATTGGTTATCAAATATTCAGAACAGGTATATACTTATAATGCATGCAAAATTTTCATATGCTTACGTTAAAATAGTGCATAATGTAATAAACGTCACCAAATTTACATAAAAATGGCATGATATAAAACTTTCAACCATTTTTATCATTTATCCATGCATAGCATGCCACTATAATTATGCAATGCAATACGGTTTGGAAAACATTAATAAATTCAAAAAAAAATTAATGACCTAGCATTGTAGATAATCATATTGGTAGCTTGCTCCGCATAAAATGAATGTCACCAATATGTGTACACGTAACTTGCATTTCATACAACTAAAGATAAAGTTTTTCAAACTTTCGTATATAAATTAACCAAACAAAGATCAATATATATTCAAACAAAATCTGTATCCAATAATTTATGCTCTGTGTGTGTTTTAAACCAGAAAATGATAATCAATATCAATATGTTACACTCTATTTATGAATCATAATGAAAGATGATGGTCGATCCCAATTAGAGTCAGAAGAATACTGTGAATGAGGATCTAACTGCATAACCATCTTGCTCAACACCTCTCTAATTTCTTCAGCTTCTCCTCTCCCAAAACCCCAATTCTAAAGCAACTTGCTACCTTCAGCTCCTCTCTCCATTACATACTTGCAAAGAGATGCCAGTTTTTTCTCTATCAATGGTTTCACAACAGTGCTCGATCTTGGCCTTGCAGCCATTGGAATTGAATCAATATCCAACGACCATTTTCTTCTATTTGAATCACTTTGAATAGAAGGTAAATGCTCACCTTGTTTGCCAACATGACCCTTGAACATTGAAGGGAAGGGTAGAGGAATCGGTAAACGGCAAAGAGACAGCGCAACATGGAGAATTATATAATAATATTGTCTCATCCATTTAATTTTAATCAAACAATAGAATTAGTACTTCAAGTAATAATACTAAATTAATACTTAATTGACCCAAATGTTGCATATAAAAACAGTATGGAGAAAAATTATAAAAACAAAACTACCTGTATAAAGTAGTAATCAGAAAGTTGATATATAAGATTGTAGTAGGAGATAATGAAGTAAATGATATTTTATCTTTCTTCTATATAGAAATCTCAAAACTGAGAAAATTATATAACCTTGTAATCATAAATTAACATGCTTATATGGTGTCAAATAATTCATAGACAAATGCAACAATTTGGAAGCACCAACTATGCATATTATGGATTATTTAAGGCAAAACTGGCATTTAATAACCAAAATACAATTGTCTTTTAAATAATTTGTAGTTATGCCACCATCAACCTCAAAAATGCACTTAGCATAGACAGATGCAAGGCATCTTTTACCACCAATAAATTAAATCAACAACAGAAAATTACTTAAGCAGAGAACATTGGTTGCTGCATAGGTCCAGTATAGACCTATACAATGAATAATCAAACTTCATATGTAAAGCAAGTCTTCTATCCAGTGTTCTAACTTCTAACTCATTATAACACACTTTCTACATAATCAGTTTTAGAAGTTAGATGAATCAGATTATTAAGACATTGGTTGCGATTGACACTCAAGGTGTTTAAATTATACTATGTACTAAAATAAACTGTTTAGACTTTTTAGTTGTGGAGCAAAACTCCAGTTCAGCTTATATCTTACCTACCTTGACAGCAGTACTATTCCTACAGCAGCTACCTAAGTTAGTTAGCCGTACATGAGTCATATCTGAGGTACCAAATGTATGTTTTGTGTATTCTGTTGTAAAAGAGTCCTATAGTTTTGATTATTCATTGTAAGTTTGTGTATCCACTTGTCTAACCCGTTATACCTTGGAATGACCAAAACATCATGGTTGCAGAATATGGTTATAAACTATCTTTATACAAATACACTTAGAGTAGCTTTCTCTTGCATGTCTTTTCAACGTAAGCAAAAATATTGCAACTGATGGTGATGTATTTCATATTTTGCAGGGAATAGCAAAAGCTATAGGAAATTGGTACTTTGATAGATCCGCAATTATGGCAATAGACTGCCCTTATCCATGTGATAAAACCTACCACCATCTTGTTTTCAGAAAAAGATGAACCATTCATTTCATGTGAAGAACTAAAAGGAACACAAATTTACAGCGATTATTACCGAAAGGTTCGGATAATTTTTACTGTATATAAATATGCACATTGCATTGACTTTAAATATTTTGTACAACTCCGTATACAAAAAACAGGAAACATATAGATCTTTTATTCATTATACCTTCAAAAATGTGCAATTTGTTTGTTTGTAAAAGAACAAACGACAGACATATACCCTTAATTTTGAACGTCTCTAGTTGGATTTAATAATAACATCATGATTCTGTGTTGAATATTATAATAACTAATTTTTTTAGTTTTAACTCTTTCTTCCCAATCAGCAAAAGGGTACACTGTATATATTGCAGAGATTAATTTGAAACATCAGATGGCTGGACTTACCTATCCTGAGCAATCTGTATTAGTTCGTAACACAGGAAAGACAACTACTTTACATGTGTAAAGTGAACCGCTGCTTTTGCGAACTAAGGTAAAGGTATAAACAGTGCAGCTGTTTTTAACAATTTACGTACTAATTTAAACCAAATACATAAAAAATATCTGTCTATCATATGATTTTTCTGAGCACGAAAAGATCATTAACTTTGATAGCCTATGAGAATGATGATGCATGCTTGGCAAATGGAACGTGGATGATATGGTCAACATGTATAATTTGGTGAGTACATAATGGTAAACAATCATTACTGGTTTCCCCACTAATAATGCAAATTACGTATGAATTATATTCTTGGATTTTCAACGTAAAAACTAATGGAAAGTACAAACTCTGACCACAAAATACAATAAAAACTAATGCAAAATGTATAATTTGGGAAACCATTTATATAGCTTATTTGCCATTTATGTCCTGTTTTTAAGTGAAGGGAAATACCGAATAAATTTTGGCCACAAAATACAATAATAAAAACACAAATGAAAAAGGAAAAATTTTTGAAAAGCTAAATGAGGAGCGAAATCACATTGTAGAAGTGATTGTTTCCGAAGCCACCAAATAGAAAAAAATGTATTAAGTCATAAAGAAACAATTATGGGAGTTTGATGTTGTCTAAACCTAGAGATTATAGTAGATCCACGTATAGTTGTTAATGTCCAACCAAGTACAGGCTTTTCATATAATTTTCAAACACAGAGATACAAATATATACTGTTTTTTTATAGGCATGCGTTTGTCACATCATATTAATTTCTATTCTCATGCTCAACTGTTGTTTCTTCGACCACTTATATCAAACTTTGATATCTAGAAGCATTAATGGTATCATATTCCTATTAAAATTTACTCTCATAATAAAAAAAATTATGGTTATAATTAATCATATTGTGCATTTTATGGTTTTATATTAGCAGTTAATTCATATTTAATTAAAATAAATGTTAGACTTAATGATCATTAATGCCTTGAAATGACATTATTTGCTCCACTTACGTTTACCTTTCCTTGTCAGTTACAATTGTTTCGTAATTAAGCATATTTATCGTTTTCATATTACTTAAGATACTTTAGTTATATTCCCAATGACCGTAGAAAATGAGTAGGGAACAATACATTTTTCTCATGCATGTCCACATCATGATCCATTCTGATATGACCATAAAGAAATAAATAAACTTTTTATTATTATTAAAATGCTAGTATATGATGGTCATCATTATGTTTCTATTCATTATATGAAATTCATTGGTAAAAGAATTATGATGGATTAATTTGGTGAAAAGAACATGTGGATGAGTTCTTCAACTCGTAAGAGAAAAGATAAATTATATTATACCTAACATCTAGAATTTGGATTGTACATCTAAAACTTCGAAGTTCGTTTGTAAAAAATTATAAGTCAAATACATTTACTTTCCATTTAAGATGGTAGCTTCATAATTAGTCAAATTTACAATCAGTGAACCCAAAATAGTTAAAGCAATGGCAATATATAGTATCAAACAAATATTCTAACATATCTTAATTAAATAATTGATAACTCATATTCTAGAAGAAAATAAAACAAATAATAACTAACAAAAATTATAAGAAAACTAAAGGTTAGATAAGGTATGCAACACCTAAATTTGAACAATGATTATATATTATTCTTATACTGGCTTCACTTATATGTATCCAACACCTCTAAAAATGACAAATTTATGGTCAGAGATGAAGAAACCGGTGAAATGTTCGGTTAAATTTTTTATGACTTTGGCTCCAGAATCAAGAAATGTCGTCAACATATCTAATGTTGGGCTGCATTTTCCTATGGATTATGATATGGCCTCTCCATGCTCCCACATGAGTGTCAACATGTGATATCACTAAGCAATATACTTTAACTCTATATCCTTTTAGGTTCTATCAATTTTAGAATTACTACATTTAGCATGAGTGGACTGGAGATGGCATCGTTTAGTTTACAACAACCGAGATATATAAATTAATAGCATGTAAAGTGGTCAATCAGTGCAATCAAGTTAAATAGGAAGCTACTACTATTTTTGTGATTTAACACTATAGATTAAATTGTGATATAATCATGGATATATAAGCCTATCGACAGATATTCGAAAAACCCATTTGTAACTTGATAGGTCACTCTCACTTTACAGATTACTGGCAGCATGCATACAAAATGATTTTTTCTTCTTCCTGAAATGCATTAAAGTTTAGTTCTAAATTAGCTCAATCTAATGTCACGGCTCGTGTTCAGTACTCTCATGCTCATTATTGAATAATCATTGAATATCACACATAAAGCAGACTCATTCATACAACCGTAACCCAGTAAGGGTCATATTTTAGTTCATTACCATGCACGTTTAACATAAACCATTTTACCATTGCATTGCATTACAATCATACACACACATACATATATGTACATACACACACAACACACACACACACACACATATATATATATATATATATATGCATATCATATATATAGTACTATCTAAAATTAACAACATAAACAATCTGTTCACCATCACTTCCTTCACCTTAACCATCAACCCACTTACCATTGCATTGCAAAGAGTTGAATTACATCTTATATGCATTAAAATATTTTATAGCACTAACTTGATTATCGACTCAAAAGAGCAAAGTCTTGTGTGTTATGCCATTTATTACTCAAAGGAAACTGTCTAGATTGACATATTTATCCTACTTTATTTAAACTGTATGCAATTTATTATCTGTCTTTTTCATATTTGTTTATATAGTCGACCCACTTATTGGTATTGCGATTAATATAATGGTACCCATACGAAATTCAGCCCAAATTTGTATGTTGTTTTCTTAAAAATATGTCTGATTTATGAAATATGCTTTTGGACTTTGGTAGATGCCTCAACAACTTTTTTTTGGAATACCCAAAGAACCAAGCTTCACTTGTAAAATTCTTATTAATTCCACTGGTTTTTCATTTTTTGTGAACCGTCATTTCAATATTAGGGTTTCATTTTATAAGCAAGGCAAGACCCCACTTATCTTTTGATTATCAGCTTGCATGCTCATTAAAATCTTCTTCACTTTCAATTATAATCGATATACATACCCCTATCTGCGCAATACCAAGTCATAAATACATTAAGTCAAATGCTGCAGATTTTCTCTGTACGAACTTGGTAAATTTTACATACCATATAAAGTGGTATTTAGAAACTTCAAAAATAATCAAATTGTGAGTTTGACTTATTTGACTATCTGAGAATATTTGTCTTCAGTAAATTCAGATGTAAAAGGACAAAAAATAAGGAGTAATGATATCAAAAGTTGTATGGATTTAGAATTTTTGTTGATAACAAATTTATTTCATGAATTATAAATCAGAATGAAACAATTATGTTCGATATTCACAATTCAAATCAATGCAAAAAACAATGAGCGAGGACGTAAAAAATTGAAGCAAATCCAAACATTGAAACGTTTTAATTAAATTGTATACAGTAAATCGAATTATTTCACCGAGGAAAAAAAGAAGCTGATAATACGCCTGACCTATCTGTGGAAGTCAATCGAATCACCTATCGTCCATGCTCTCTCTAGTGACGCCGCCAATATTGATTCGCAAGTAAGAGAAGATGATTGTTGGGAAGGGTTTTTAGCTTTTATGAATCAAGGTTTTGAGGAGTTTGACTGAGGAAGGCGGACGAATTTTGGGAGAAACT
The DNA here is from genome assembly GCA_030737815.1 of Allium fistulosum. Lineage (NCBI taxonomy): Eukaryota > Viridiplantae > Streptophyta > Magnoliopsida > Asparagales > Amaryllidaceae > Allium > Allium fistulosum. The sequence continues at coordinate 587,541,212 of CM060907.1, read as the reverse complement.
CAATTAGGTTTTATGAAGCGGGAATGGAAAGTGGAGGAACGCAAGCGGGCCTGAATAGATACGGAAGGGCATTTCGGGAAGTTCAAAAAGACGCGGTTGAAGGTACATATGCACGCCCAGGTGGGCCTGCATTTAACCACAATGTGCATGCATTTTTATTTGTACCTGTGAAAGTAGATTTGATAGTAGCATTCCCACATTTGAACGCCGCCTAGGCAGAAACCGCTATTTTTTTGTTCTGACTGCAATAACTTCTTCATACTAAATCGGAATCAGGCAAAACTTCGACCGATGAATTCCTACCTAAATTACAGACAATATGGTACACTCGGATACTTCATCTTGTGAACGCACACTGTAGTTCTCCAAGGGGACTGACAGTTGTACTTAGAAAATAACAGGATACCACATCCCCATTTTTGAACTCCGCCTAGTGCAGAAGCCGCTATTTTTTTTGTTCAGACTGCAATATTTTCTTCATACCAACTCGGAATCCGGTGAGACTTCGACCGATTAACTCCCACCTAAATTACGGACAATATGGAACACTCGGATACTTCATCTTGTGAACGCACACTGTAGTTCTCCATGGGGACTGACAGTTGTACTTAGAAAATAAGAGGCTACTACATCCCCATATTTGAACTCTGCCTAGTGCAGAAGCCGCTATTTTTTTTGTTCAGACTGCAATATTTTCTTCATACTAACTCGGAATCCGACGAGACTTCGACCGATAAACTCCCACATAAATTACGGACAATATGAAACACTCGGATACTTCATCTTGTGAACGTACACTGTAGTTCTCCATGGGGACTTACAGTTGTACTTAGAAAATAACAGGCTATATTCTCATATTTGAATACTATTTCTCTATAAGATAATATGTAAAAGGGTATATTTGGAATTTCAAAAAGACACTGAGTAAATCTATTCAATGAATTCTCTTTATTAGTAGTAAAGATAAAGATAGAGTGAACGATTTCCATTATTATAATGAGGGGTATTTTTGGTATTTCAAAAAGACACGGTTGAATTTCTATTCAAGGAATTCTCATTATTAGTAGTAAAGATAAAGATAAAGATGTTATGTTGACATAACAATCCATGGGGACTGACAGTTGTACTTAGAAAATATTAGGCGACCACATCCCCATATTTGAACTCCGCCTAGTGCAGAAGCCGCTATTTTTTTTTGTTCAAACTGCAATAACTTCTTCATACTAATTCAGAATCCGGTGAGACTTCGACCAATTAACTCCCACCTAAATTACGGACAATATGGAACACTTGGATACTTCATCTTGTGAACGCACACTGTAGTTCTCCATGGGGACTGACAGTTGTACTTAGAAAATAAGAGGCTACCACATCCCCATATTTGAACTCCGCCTAGTGCAAAAGCCGCTATTTTTTTTGTTCAGACTGCAATATTTTCTTCATACTAACTCGGAATTCGACAAGACTTTAACCGATTAACTCCCATCTAAATTACGGACAATATGGAACACTCGGATACTTCATCTTACGAACGCACACTGTAGTTATCCATGGGGACTGACAGTTGTACTTAGAAAATAAGAGGCTACCACATCCCCATATTTGAACTCGGCCTAGTGTAGAAGCCGCTATTTTTTTTGTTCAGACTGCAATATTTTCTTCATACTAACTCGGAATCCGGCAGACTTCGACCGATTAACTCCCACCTAAATTACAGACAATATGAAACACTCGGATACTTCATCTTGTGAACGTACATTGTAGCTCTCCATGGGGACTGACAGTTGTACTTAGAAAATAACAGACTATATTCCCATACTTGAATACTATTTCTCTATAAGATAAGATGTAAAAGGGTATATTTGGAATTTCAAAAAGACACTGAGTAAATCTATTCAATGAATTCTTTTTATTAGTAGTAAAGATAAAGATAGAGTGAACGATTTCCATTATTATAATGAGGGGTATTTTTGGTATTTCAAAAAGACACGGTTGAATTTCTATTCAAGGAATTCTCATTATTAGTAGTAAAGATTTGACTGTTTATTTATATGTCGGTTGATGTATATGGAATAAATGGTGTGTTAACTGTTGATTGTTAATTATGGGTTTTATTTACATATATGTTTGCTTATGTAAATTCCAGTAAATTGATTTGGAAAGTTGAATTAAAATTAAATGATAGCTTGTTTAAGTACCATAGTAGTCGCTAAGCTTCTTTCCGAATTTGAAAGGTTGTGGATTTAAATTAACTACAATACTTTGAAGTAAGATGTTTTCTATATCTAGTGGTTTAACATATAGAAAGAAATGGAGTTTTATAAAATGGTATATACATATTATAAAAGAATTCCAAAGCAATTTCAAGGCTTTTTAATTCATAAAACAAGTTTTAAAAGTTATGGTCCATATAACGATATTAGCTATGGACGTAGTTCGGAAATCTTTGATTTTTTAAAACATAAAAGATTATCTAATTTAGATATTTGTAAATTATTTTCAAATATGGTTTATAAAGGTTATATAAGTATTTTAAAAGAGATTTGAGATTTAAAGGATTTAGTTTGAAATATTTAAACAAGTGGTTTATTTAAAGGAAATTGGTTTACTTTTCAAAGTCGAATTCTTTTTAGAAGGTGATGGTTTTTAGTCATGATTTGAATGAAATTTTAAACCTTGTTTAAAAGTGTTTTAAAAGAGGTTTGAAACTTATACATTTGATTTTAAGAATTATTTGATATAATAAAGTAAGTGTTTACTTGTATATAAAGGAATGATCTATCCTTTTTAAATCGAATGTGGTTTTTAAACAACGATTTCTAAAGGGGTTTTGATATGGAAATTTTAAAGAATATTTAAGGATTTTCAAGGTAGAATTTTGAAGAGACTATAATATTCTAATTATAGTAAAGGATATCCTTTAGAAAGTGGAAAAAGAAAGTGGTTTATAACCCTTTGTTTTAAATGAATAATATACAAAATTAAGGAGTTAATACTTGATATTGGAATTTGAGGTAGGTAGACTTATATCTATCCTAAAGACAAGAATGTTGTCTAGTCTAGGTGTGAGAGGTAATAATACCCCAACTTGAATAGCTTCACTGTTATCTTGAGGATATTTTTAAGTTTGAAATCGAAGATTGATGTTAAGTAGTTGAAGTCATACTTTCGTATATAAATTTTCATATAGAAACTTAGTAGTCCAATAATTGGTACTAAGCCGATGAGTAGGCCGATCCTCTATTTGTGAGATCTAGAACTAGAGTTTCTAAGCGAGGGATAGAGTAAGTCGAATATCGAAAAGTGTCAACTAATGGAGTTTTATAAATGATTTTAGAGATTTATAAAAGGAGTTTTATAAATTAATTTGGAGATTTATAAAAGGATTTGTAAATATTGTATGGGTTTATAAAAAGAGAATTTTTTTAAAAGAATGAGATTTGATTTCGATGAATAATATTTCTTAATTATGATGGTATGGAAACATTCTTTTCATAACTTAACACCAGAGGAAAGTGGTCTGGGATTTATAGTAAACAATGTTTAAATGACAATTTTTTTGGCCCATTTAATATGAGTTTGGAAAATATGAAATATTTCTTAATGTTGGTGAATATACTTATACCGATGAGATAAGAATATGGATTTTTTTCCAAATATTGAAAGGAGTATAAAGGGTTTGTGAATATGTCTTTTGTAAAGGTATTTTAAATATAAGTATTTATAAAGTGATTTTAATTAATGAAAGATTAATTAGAAGAGGCTTAGTGGATTCCATATGAAATTAAATCTCAGTTTGACTATTTGTTTATATGATAATTAAATAGCCGATTATAAAATCTTGACCAAAATATAATGCTGAAAATATCTAGAAAAAAGACGGGAATTATATGGTACAATTATCTTTGGAGATGTTATATTGTACGTATAAACTCGTTTTGCTCTTCTAGGACAAATGATAAGGAAATCCATCCACTTAAACAGTTAGGAGGTGATCTCCGCTCTTATGTATTGTTTGTTTATTTTTCAAAAGAACCAAAGTTGAGTTTATCGGAATCTATCGATTGATTTTGGAGCGCCCAGTAAGCGGGGGATTGTACTTATATGAGATGACTAGAAGCCGTAACCACTTCCAAAACCATATGCGCATTCCACACTTTGGAAGAGGTTTGTGATTGGTTCGAGATGAGGGAAATTGAAGATGAAGTTCTACTAAATCCTGAGGATGTAGTAGAAGTAATGCCTTCGATTTGTTCATATCTTGAACAACTTATATGGATGAATGCTAGCATTGCATTATTGCCTGGAAGGCATTGTTAGCATTCTAAGCGGGAATTGCTAGGAGGAAAAGGTAAAAGTGTGGCCCGCAAGCCTCACGGCCCCAAATGACTAAAATCATAGGATGCTTGTAGAGCTATGCAGTTCGTTACCATTAGGAGCATCATTCCTCGATCTAGAATCGGGATTTACATATTTGGTATGCACGTGGAACGATCGGAAGGCAATGTTTGCAGCCTTGGTGCCCGAGGGATGATGTAGTACGGTACGCCATTTTAAAGGGACAGCCGGCTCTGTGTTTGCGGGGGGGCCATGTGTGGCCTTCGGTACATTTTTCTAGAGGTGACCTATGGTAGGTGGTACCCCGGTGCCTTGTCATTGTTGGAATCCAACCTCGAATACATGCCTTACAGTTTTAGTTGTAGAACTTAGTAACGTTGAATATAATTATAGGTAACCATTCCAGATTTGTTATATATTTATTTTAAACCCCTAAACATTATTATAATATCGCTGGATTTTATAATAAAAATGGTTTGGTTATCATAAGGTAAAAACATGATCGTGTTTATGTGCAACGTGGTCTTACGAGATACCTTTATTTCAAAAGGTTTTATAACCGTAAAAATCCATTTGATTTGTGTTTCTCACGCTGGTTTACCAGACTGATCCGGACGTTATTTTCTTATAATGTTCGAGTCAACCAGGCATATTTCAAGATCTAGCTGGATGCTTTGGAGCTTTAGGGGATGAGCTGGATGCCTCCAAGACATATTCACGTATCTTTTATTTCTACTATTTTTCTTTTATTGTGTTCATTAGTAGTTGTAAGGACATGTTGTTTTAACTGTCTAGGCTGATGATGTGTTAGTACTCTATTGATATAAGTATATTATAGTTTTATTTTGTAAAGATCATGTGTATATTATAACTCATAACGATGTGAGATTATGTTCTGTCTTTTCTTTCTTTCACCCTAACAATTTATCTTTCCTGCACTTGGATGCTCGGTACGTGAATACCGTGGACGTATTAATGTCGACTTTTAAGGGTCAAAAAGGTGGGTCATTACAGAGGGCATTAGTTAGAAGCTAGAATAGAGACTTTGGGACCGAATGTATGATTGGAGATCCGAACTAGTATAAAATCGACCGTGTGATTTTATTTATGGTGCTATTATATTTATATTGTTGTTGCTATGATTACTGCACTTCAATTGTATATTTATATATTTGGTCATTGTCGATTCTGTAAAAAGTGACTTACAAGTAATATTAATCGACGCTACACGACTAACAAGTGGTATCAAAGCCTGGAATTCTATCGATCCTCACAACATCATAGAATAATGACCAGAAAATGATCCGACCGAAATACAGCAGGTGAAAACCCCGGTTCCATCAAAGCCACCACTAACGAGGACTACAAAAAGGTACTTTTCGATTTACAGATTTTAGTAGAAGATAATAACGAGTTATTTAGTATAAGGGATGAAATCTTAAAGCTTAATTTTGTAATTTTAGAAAAGACAAAATCTATCAAACTTGAAAATGAGAAATTGAAAAATGAAAAATTAAATTTAGAAAATCAAAATGGTGTTTTGAAAATAATTTTATGGCTCTTAAAAATTTTCTAGATGAACAAAATACCATGTTTGAAAAAGTGAAAGAAAATTTTTCAAAAAAAAATTTTGAATTTGAAAAGACAAATTGATTTATTACAATCCTCTTTAGATAATTAAGATTTTCTTCTTGAAAATGAGAATTATGAATTAAATAAAGAGATTGATATTTTGAAAAATAGTAATATTTCTTTTGAAAATAATAATAGTGGCATTAAAGCTAAATTTGAAAAACTTAAAAATGAAAGTCACAAATTTTAATAAAGTCAAAACGATTTAAACATGATTTTATCTAGTTCTAGACCAGTACTTGATTAAAATGGAATAGGATGTAATAAAATGAATGATAATAATAGTGCTAGATATGTTTTTATGTATAAGAATTATGCTAGTACTAAACATCGATCCACTTTCCATAGAAAAAAAAGTATTTCTACAAGTTATATGCCATATCTTTATTCTAGAAATATATAAATATAATAGGAAATAGAAATTTCAAATATTTAAATATACGGGTTCATATAAAATTGACGAATGGAGATAAGTATATTCATGATAATTTCATTGATGCAGTCAATAATGAAAAATATATTTTCAAAGGTTCTACCACACCTTCTTGGGTAGGGGTTACCTTTTTCTAACCTCTAGACCCTAACGAAGAAAGTGGGTGTCAAAATATATTTCCTGTTTTTTACAGGTACGCCATATATTAAATGGAAGAGCATCATATATTACAAAATTAAGGGGGGCTATGATTTACCAATATACACCCTAAGTTTTATCTATTTTTGATGATGCCAAAGGGGGAGAAATGTGTAGAAAACACGTATCGATAGGAGGAGTACATTGATATAGGTGCAGCGTACATTAAGGGGGGCATTCTTACATGAATTTTATTTTATATAAGTTGTAAGATTATCATCATCAAAAAGGGGGAGTATGTCAGGAAAATGATTTTAGTATTTTGATGACAATAACAATGCAATTGATGATTTTATCAAGTATCCAAGTAATTAAAGAGGAAAATACATGTGCACAATTCGACATGACGACATACATATGCACAAGTAAAGATATGAAGGATATTAATCACTTATGGAGTGTTCAAGCATTCAATGATCAGTTGTGGTGTTTAAAAATCTTTTTGGACTCGGATACGTTAAGATGACAAGAAGAAACAAACTCAAGAATTTCAAAAGAATGTATGTTATAAGTTGAGTCTATATTGAGTCATTATAGTCTAGAACTGTCAAAACCCCACAAAAAACTCCAAAACACTTCAAATTTCTATAAAACCTCTAATATATCATAAAATATATTTAAAAATTCTAGATTTTCTAGAATTTTTAAATGCAAGAAAAATGATTTAAAATGTTTAAAAAAGGCAAAATGTAAGCAGGTTTTTCATAGCAAAAAACATAGTGTTTTAGACAAAAATGCTATCGAAGGCTCCAATGGCTACATTCTGGGCAGACTTTTAATAGCGTTTTCTAAAGCAAAATGTTGGTGTATAGTGCTGTCTTAAACCTTTTGTTTAAAATTCCTCCAACAGCCTTACTATTGAAAAGGTGTTTCATGCCTATTCAATATTTCTCTTCGCCAAACAATTTTCTAAAGGGTTGCACCTATTTAATCGCTTCCTTTCACTCTTATATAAACCTCCTATCATCCCTAAAGCAATCACTTAATCATATACACTCAAGCTCTCTCTCAATTGAAATTGATTTTTATTTTGAGATAAACAAATCTAATTTCTGCTTATTGTGCATTCATTTCTAAATCACTCCAAACAACAAAATAAGACACTCTAGGTGTGACGACCTGAATTTTACAACTATTGTTAATTGGTAATTAACTGAACTAATCATTGAAATGTAGTTTTGATTTGTCGAACAAATGAAATTCTGATGGTTAAAATGTTGGATTGTATATATAGATTGATTTAAAAACTATAACAAAATATTGAATTATAGAGTTTCAGAAAAGAAAAAAATTGATATGATGAATCTTTTAGAAAATAAATCTTATCAATATCTAAACATTAGTATAAATATATGAACATAAACATACACATGAGAAAACTATGATAGTAACACAAGTATAAAGATAAGTAATAAATAAGTAAATGAAGTATTTGGTAGTTGAAGTTTCAAATAGAAATAAATATATAAAATAATTGATGGTTATGTAAACATATAAAATAAATAACATGTATACAAGATTGTACAAATAAAAATGGGATAAGTATGAAGATATGCAATAAGACAACTATGTTCATAAGTGTTTGTATGTAGAATTTAGGTATGTAGGAGAATATCTATGTATACATGTGGTCAACTTAGGGAACACAACATTAAAACCTATCCTTTCAAGCCTACAAAATTTCAAATCAATGGCAAAAGATAGATCAGATCAAAGAAAATTTCCGACCACAGGAAAGATAAGATAAAGATTAAAAGAATGATGAAAAGAAAGGAAGCTTACTGAATACAAAAGAATGCAGCCTACCTCTTCCTTTATAAATATCTCTTCTTTGTTCTATATTTTGGGTTCGAATTAGCTAAAGGATTAAAAATATACACACACACACACGAAGACTTGCAAAGGAAGGCAGTCATATATACGTTCAAACAAAATGAGATAAGTATGTAGACTAGGAGATAAAGGACAATGGTAATTAATACAAGGTCTTTAGTACACAATAACACATCGTATCAGCCACCAAACAATGGGAAAAAAATCTCTGATCATCGCATAAACAAATATTTTTAGTACAAATAAAAATCCATGTACCAGTATTGTCAAACCCTGTATATGATTATCTTTTATATACCATCTCTATTTCGATTTATTCAAGCTGAGCATTATATAAAAAAGGGGTGAAGCAAAGAAAACTACAACCTGAACTTAATAACATTTATCACAATCAGTTATCATCAACAACTTGAAGTCTGGAATAAGCAAGATCAAAGCTGATACTCCTCAAAAACCAAAAGCTTTATTCTCTGTTCAAAGTTTATTACCAGGTGAGTAAACAGTCTGTTAACCCTTAAGTATTGTTTAATCTTTGCATAGATATATAGTGTATTGTAGGCATGAAGCTCTGAATATATATTTATATTTGACAATGCTGAAGCATGCATCTTCCTCTCTGTTTTGGCCACAGGGTAGAAACGACCAAAGAAATTCAATTACATATTATCTACTCAGTATCAGGCTTTGGTTTCAAAAGTAAATATATGTGTTTAAGTATGGAGTATGATTTAAAAATAGTTTCAAAGAAGTATAAGTACATACAGTATGGAAAAAACTTAATTTTACAGAGGGAAACTTAAATTCGGGTAAATTCGAATGTCACGAATTAGTGGTTCAATTATATAATATGAATCGACACTAGAAGATAGGATTTTTAGGACGAGTTTTATGATTTTTAGTTGGGTATTGTGAGAGCAGTTTTGGGTTGATCAAAAATTGGGTTTCGAACGAATTCAGGCGATCGAAGGATGGTTGATGGTCGGGGCTTGGCATGGAGGTAGAATGGTGTACGACGATGTTGGGAAAAATAGTCGAACATGCTCACGTTCGTCATGGAGTCGGCGGTGTGGGGTAAAAGTTTCTAAACCTAGTTTGAGCCGAGGTCGGGAAATTGAGCGTAGAGGCCTGGTTCAAGCATCGAGTTGCACGAGGTTTTTGGAAATGATAGTAGGAAGGGTTGACGAAGTTTTGGGAAGGTTGACGAGGCTTTTCGTTGGTCAATGGCGTCGGAAATCGAGGAGTTCCGGCCATGGCGTTTTGGGTTTGGTCGGGTTGATAGCTCGATTTCGATTCGTGGATTTTGCGTACGATCTGGGTGCTGTCTCGTGGACGTATGGGTACGAATGATTGTCGAAGGTGGCCGCATCGATCACCGATGGCCAGAGGCGACGGTGCATGTGCACCTTGTGCACGATGTATCAGATGAGTAAGAAGTTGGCAGGAAGCTGCTTTTCCTCGAGTTAATATCGTGATTGTTTGCGAGTGGACTCGAAGTGATGAGGGATTAGTGATGTCTCGTGTGTTACTCGGGTAATCTGGAGATAGGCTCGGGTTCCTTTTTCTTGTTAAATTTGGTTTTGATCAGATTAAATGGGTAAAGAAGATAAATTTTATTTAAACAATTATATTACTGGGTTTTAATATAAAGTATGAACAAGTTTTTAAGAATGAATATGAACATGTTCAAACATTAGAAGGGTACAAGTGTAAAAGCAAAATAAACAAGATTTCCAAATTAAAATATATATATATATATATATACTTATGTTTAATTTAAAACTTAATTAATAATGTAATTAAGTAATAATTAAGAAGACGAGGTGATTATCATTAAGTAAACTTAAGGACTTATGTGATCTGTAAGTTAATGATTTTTGATTCCGAAGTTTATAAAATGATAATTAAGGAAGTAATTAAGATAATGGTTCATCTTTTATTAAGGGTTGAGTAATTAAAGATTTATTTACTAATTCATTGATTAATAATTAAGGATTAATTGATTAAGGAAAGTTATTAAAGTTAATTAATTAAGGAAAATTTAGAGATAGATAATTAAAGGTTAATTAATCAATGAATTTAATTAAGGTTGGTTAATTAATGAGATTAATCAAGTAAGGATAACCGAGTGATATAAGTAATTAAGGGAAGGATAATGAAAGTATTTTAAGTGGGTAAATTTATTAATGTTAATTAAGCTAGGATGTGTAATAAATCCATATGTAATTAATTTAATTGGTTAAATTAAATTAACGGAAGTATGTGATTAATTGATTTGGATCATGAGTGATTGAATTGAGTTGATGATTTGATTTATAACTAGTTTGATAACTTGTAATGTACTGTGATATGATACGATGGATTGAATTGTGATATTATGAGTTATCTATCGATAATTGATTTGATATGAGTACATGTATTTAAAGTTAAATTGTATCCACTTAAACAATTGAGATTAAGATGATATTGAATCGAAGAGATCGGGGTCGGGTATCAGCTGATACCCGAAATCACTTCGTTGTAATGAAAGTTCTTTCTAAATTTGGATTTAGAAGCAAACAGGCTGGATTGAAATAAGTTAAGAACCATGGATATTTAAACTGAGTTGTGATTCTTAGATATTGTTTGGAATAAGTAATTGACTTAAATAGGTTGAGAACTCGTAGAAGATACGAGTTACCCTGCTTTGCAAATAAGTTTCATAACTTGGTATTTCAAGTTATATGGGTTTACTCACGCTGGTTTCCAGCCTGACCCGGGTGTTACTTTGATGTAATGCTCGGGTCAGACCGAGTATTACAGATTTTCAGGTAAGGACGTTCTGGAGCTCAGGAGACGAGCTGGATGGCAGGAGCGTATGGAGTGTATTCCGCTGTGTTATATTGTAGTTTGTCTGGGACATGTTGATTGTATCTGTCCATTGTTTGTGTATATGTTGTAACTCCGATGTATTTAAATGTAATCAACTGATACAGTGTTCTTTTGTAAACTATTATTATTTGATATTATATTTTGATCCGCTGCGATTTTGAGATCCTGTGTTTTGTTTCTGTTTCTTCTTCTTCTATCTCTTTCTTCTTTTCTTAACTATCTGGAATTTTCGGGTTCAGAAATTCCGGGTCGTTACACTAGGCCTTACATTATCACTCCACTTTACCCAACAAAGTCATGTTCTACTGCTCAATAAAAGGTGTTGAAGTCCCATTCGGTTGCTAGGGCAAGTGTTGAAATCATATTCTGCTGCTCAGGTGCCTATTCCTCCGGACAAAGTGAGGGTGTCAGTGAGTGAAAGCCAGAATAGAGATTCTGGAACTGAATATAGGATTGGAGATCCGAACTAGTATAAAACTAATCGTGTGATTTTATTTATGCTGCTATTATATTTATATTGCTACCGCTATGATTGCTGCGCTTCAATTCTATATTTTTATATATTTGATCATCATCGATACTGTAAATAGCGGCCTACAAGTAATATTGATCGATGCTACGCGACTAACAAGCCAGACATATTTTTTTTCAAAGCCGAAAATAAAAACTTACAATATATACACATAAACAAATATATACATAAACATATATATTCATATATATATTATTATTATTTTCCGAGAAAATTTTATTTCGAAATGTTTATACAAATATTTTGGCTGAATATTATATTATTTATGTATATTGTTCATCTGCAATTTTAATAATTTATAATTTTAAAACAAATCAAAAATTATACTTAAATTTCTAAATTATTGAATAAAATTTATGTATATGCTTGATAATATAGACATATATACTAGGGTATGTGACATATGTCAATAGATAAGATACAAGAATATTACCCAGTTGATCATGCCCCCTAGAAACACCTTAATCTACGAATAGGCTCTTAGAATCCTTTGATTCACAACTCGAGATTACAATAATCAAACAAACCATCTTTTAAATTGTTTTTGATGCTTTGATGTAATGGGGAGTTCAGCCTTTGGGGTATCCACATCTATAAGTGGTGGCTATGGGTAGTGGAGCTTCAAGTTGAAATGGATATGGTTTGTCTTGATATTTGTAGAGACAAAAGGGAGAAAAAATCTACCACCTTTTACTCATTCTCTCTTACCAATTCAAACCTAGATCTAAGACCATCTCCACCCTTCTAAGGTTGGCCATACCACGTCAAACATGGATCGAAAAAATCTTCAACCTCATTTAAGTAATTATTTATACTTAAAGCCTATTTTAAATATATATATCGATATTGTACATCTATATGTGCATATATTACGTTTAGATATACATCCAAATAATTAATAATTGAACTTAGAAAACTTCTAGGAGCTACCCTATTTACTAAAAGCACCTCATGCATCAAATACAATAATAATTAATATTTCTTAAGTATTAATTAATTTAATTAATTTATAATACTTTGTAAACTAATTAAATCACGTTGTATTTAAGAGAATTCACAAATGCAATTTTATGACTCACGGTGTGAACTAAGTCAGAAGTTAATATTGAATAATTCAAATATTAATATTCAAACGTCACCTTAGCTGATGGTGTGACATTTTGGTTGAATTCATTGCTTATAGATCCTTTCGTTAAAATCATTTTTAGATCACCTTAATCTGTACCATAAAGTGACAATAATATACACACATTTTCTTCGTAAACACTGTATCACTTTAGGACATATGGAGTTTGATATCGGTCAAACTTCAATAATGTCAACACTCAACTAACCGGCCCAATTACAAAGTCCTTGGTTTAATAATAATATTTATTATCAACCGTTCTACTTTGCCAGAGATTTTGACTTTGAGTTAACTATAGTTGACTATGATAGTAACCTTTTACAACCGAGGAGACAAATTCTCTATTGAATAGTGTTTCACCTCCAATGCTTTAAATCAGACCTAACTATAATCGCTTGATATTCACCATGCCATGATTTAACTATAATTAAAGTGGAGTATCCTTGAAGTTTCATGGTATTCTTAAGTCGAGAGAGCTGCATATCATCATCACAATGAGATTTCCTATTTGACCTAATCATTATCAACCAATAGGAAACTCCCAGTCGAGTCATTCTATAGTTATCCAATAACTATAAGTACATAATCCTTTAGTATCCCAAACAACCATGAGTAATACATTGTTTAACATTTGGAGAGCGTTGCGTACTCTAGTCTCAATGGATGTATTGATATCCATTCTCAACACATCTTGACTATGAATATTTAAAATAAAATGTTATTTTAAATTATGGTTAATTACTCACAATTGTAACTATTTGCAACTACAATCACTTAAAATTTTATTTAAGGATTTCTTATTTATAGACTTTAAACGATTACATATTACCTATATCACGATATAAAAAGTATGTAAAAGAAAAACAAACACGAAATAAATTTTATTATGAACAAGTTGATTATAGAGTTAGATATATGTAACAAATTACATAATTATCCCTGGAGTATACCACTAACCCTCTCATTGGAAGTACTAGAAGAATGGGCTATGTTATCGTTCAAGATTGAATATCTTCTCAAATTGGGTTTCAAAGGATGAAAGTGATGAGAGGGACTCTACTATAGACTTATGGACAACAACCTTGTTTTATGCAATGATGGTGAGTTTGGTGCTAATAATGAAGAGATTTTGGCAGCAATGGACCGAGATCGGAAGTTTATTTTATCACTGCGCACACCTGGATTTTTCCTTGGGCTTAGCAGTTGGCCGTAAATGCACCATAGCAGGATATGCTTCAACTTTCTAGTGGGTATCAAACTATATATCTTATGTTCATATTTTATTTTAGTGGTCATTATGGATGTCTTTCATTTAGGTTTATTTTGCTTGTCACGTTATGTAACATCCCGCTATTTGGTTGATTATGTATTTTGGGATTTATTTGAAAAATGAAAAATTTATTTAGTCCAAAAGTTGTTTGAAAATTTATTTTATCAAAAGAAATAATATTCGTGAAATTGTTTTGGAAATAAAACAAATATTTTATATTTGTTGAAAATTAAAAAGTGATATTTTATTAAAAGAAAAATCGTTATAGATATAAAACAAAATTTGAAGTAAAACGCATCAAGCAAAATTTTAATCGAAGACAGAATCGTGGTAGGACAATAACGCGGTTAAAGGTGTGAAATTATCTAAAGAAAAATAAATAAACTTTTCATTCGACCGTCGTGTGGATGCTTATTTGTTCATCCTTGTCTTTTTGTCATCATTATATTTTAACATATGTTTTTGTTTAACCGTGAAGTAAACTTATTTCTAAATCTATATAAACGCCTCCGCTCTGCTGCATTTTATTCATTCTGAAATTCAATTGCAGTCCATTTTCTTCTTCTCCAACTTTATATTCCTTTTAGCAAGGAGCAGAACAGAAGTGAGTATACTTCTTTTTCTAGTTACTATAAATATACTTTAGTCTCATTTTATTCTCTTTTGTTCATATATATATATACATATATATCAATATATATATATATATTTCATTGTTTCACGATCAGTATGTTCATCGTTTTAGGTGCATTGTTTTTTATATTGTTTCACAACATCAATACATTCATTGTTTTGATATATAAATTAGTTGAATATGAATGGAATTCACTAGTGATTACAAACATCGTATATGAATAACTTGACAGTGAAAAGTCAATTGAATAATGATTGAAACTTATAAATTTGGATACGGTATGATATCTTAGCTGACCAGAGTTGTAGTTGTGAGTCACGATGAATAGAGCCATGACACGTGTGTTAGCACTGATTTATGAAAATGAAATATGGGTGGGACATTGTATGGTGTGAGTGACATCGATGTGTTTGATTAAAATGTCATATATTTATACCTGACACCACACTTGTATGTATGATTATGCATGATTATACTTACAGCTAGATTTCTTGCCTGGCTCGAGGTTTATTATATTTATAAAAACGCCTCAGGTCAGACTAAGGTGTTGTGTTTTAAAAGTTAGCCTGCTATTGGATGTCTATCTGTTTTGTTTAGTGAGTTGTCTATAGGATATGTATATTAGGATAGGAGACTACTAAGTTTGAGTTTAGCAACCATCGCCTTAAGGGCAGGATCTGCAGCACTATTCAGTTTATTTAGAGATATGATCAAATTTAGACTATCTAAGCAGTTGTGGACATTTCTAAAGATCCATTGCAAGAAGAATTATTACATGGACACTTAAAGTCCATAGTTTTTGGAGTATATATGGTCTGTCGAGTTTTAAGTGATGTATTTCTGATTAGTCCGTGTATCGGGCAAGCTTTGAGATATATATTTTCTATTTCCTCTACAATATCGATACCTGTGTCATCATTTATTTATATGTGTTCCTGATATGTGAGTTATTCAATTCTAGAACTCATGTATATTGCCTTGTGTCGAGACAAGATACGTACTGTTTCAGACGTATTCCGATACTGAAATGTATCTGTGTTGATCCAAACCAGTGTATATGAGAGATTGCTCCTTCCATGCCCGTTGATCCAAGCTATTGGACAGTAAACTCCCTCTGATATTTTGGTCACTGGAGCCAGGGAGTCACAACATGGTATCAGAGCTGAGGTTGAATTAGAATTGAGTAAATCAGAAATCTGAACATATTTGACCATAGAAAAGTCAAACACAGGTTGTTACCCTATTAGTGTAACCTGGATAGAGTTTGAAATAACTTGTTATGTAATATATGAGTTAAGATTGATGTTACTAGGAATGAACACTCGGATAGGAATTATCTACGTATTTATGATATATACGTATTTGTTAGTAAAATTATGAGACGTTTATCTAATAAGTGATGAATGTTGTTTGTTAGAAATTTTTTAGACCTAGCAGACTTAGAATAAGTGTATCACTTAGATCACCAAATGGTCAAAGAAGTAATTCAGAAAGCCTAAGTGTCCAATTAACACTCGACCAATCGATAAAAGCTATAATGCATGTTCAATATACAAATGATGTCATTATACCGAATCCAAATCCTAAATAAGAATTTATCAGTTTCTACAATGACTGTACTTGCCTGGAAGGAAAGCCATTCTTAGGAATTGAAGAATTAATAGGTGTACACTTTTGGTTAAGATCTTGTGAAAGGATTTTTGATGATTTGGGATTAATAGACCAAAAGAAAAGAAGACTGGCGTCTCATCAATTACAATCGGGTGCTTTAGACTAGTACGATGCCATCATGCAACAATACCAAAAGAAGAAATCAATTGATAAAAATCAAGATAAATGTTATTATTATAGAAATAAAGGTCATTATGCCAACAAATGCAGAAAGAGAAAATACGATCATTTGAAGAAATGTTATAACTATAAGGAAATTGGTCATATAGTCGGATAATGCAAGAAGCCCAAAGTATAGACCGAAGGAAAGATATTCATAGTTAATGAACCTAATTCACTACTAGATAAAGGGAAGCAATTCTTAGTCTTAAAAAGATACGCTTCCTTAAGAATGAAATTTTGAGATATTTGGATTATCAAATTTAATAGAAGAAAAATATTGTTGCTTAAATGGATTTTAAAACAGGAAATGATTAGGAAAGTTATATAAGATTCTGATCTAAATAAAGATACATCACAAAGATAAATGTGATGAAATGGATTTGAGTAGAAAGATCCTATAGTAATCAGAGTGCATAGCGAAAACTAATAGATTTGTTTCTAGCTGTATGCGGTAAATCATATACATTTGTATATGAATAGTTCCATAGTTCTAAAAAAATTCATAAGAGAAAGTGGATTATAAAAATGGAATTATCACTCAAAGGAGTAAGAACCCACTTAAATCTAGATGAAACAGATTGAGTGAAATTATCACTCGATGATATTTAACTCGTCTGAACAAAGCAGAAGCCAGTGGTTTTCCAAGTTAAACCACAAGGAAATTAAATAAATTTGATTTATAAGAAGAGAATAATATTGGAAATTTTATTGTGTTGACTAATATGTTAAGTGGTTATGAATTTTGGTCGATACATCTGATCAGTGTTATCGATAGGGATTTCTAAACACTAAAACAAGATATTTCGACATAGCAGTATTCCAAATTAAAAATATTATTCATAGAATGAATTGATTTAAATTTCATCGAATTCGGTTACTATGTGATAAGAAAATAATTACACTTCGGTAATTCGATCACGTGGAGAGGTTTTTGATTGCACTTAAAGCGATCCAAGTTATTTTCTATAAGCTATGGAATCTTAAGAAAATGAAAATCGATGTATTTTAGAAATAAGATATTTTATATTTGGATCAGTCATGGATCTACCATTTAGAAGGAATGGAACTCAAGTTTGATTAAGTCGCTAATTTGGACTAAGAATTTAGTTGAAGAATTTTGAATAAAGTAAAATACCTTGGAATTACGGTACTCTAATCTCTTTGATGTAAAATAGTAAAGAAGGAGAGTTATATTAAGCAGTTAAAATTCGTCCAGACTTGAAAGATCGAATCTAAACCAGTCAGAATGATGACTCAAATTTAATAAACCAAATTTGAAAATTGTAAATCAAAGTAATTCTGAAAACTTCTATAGATTTGAGAAAACTCGAGTAAGAGTTGAATATATGAAAGGCTGAGTATCCCAAAATATCCAAGAAGATTCTCGATGAGTAACATTGATTAGTTTAAGCATAATGAGGTAAAGAGAAATATTTGATCAACTCCACCAGGGTATAACAGTTCATGTAGACCGAACTGTAAAAGATATAAATATTGAGAAATAAGAATGTGCATTTTAGAATTTGGAGGCCCATGGGAAGAATAACTCCATTTAGTTGAATTCTCCTAAAATGATAGTTTCAATCTAGTATCAACATGGCACCATTCGAAGCTTTGGATGGAAGGCCATTGTAACAACCCGCATATTTTACAATTATCTATTTAAATGTTTTATTTATGTTATCTGATCTGTGTTGATTATGGTACTGCTGTGTTGAATGGTAATGCTGTGTTGTGCATGTTTCATGTACAAGATATGTGTACTTAGTGTTTCTTTGTTTCCTTTCTTATTTCATGTTATATTTGTTTTCTCAGCCCAATAAGGCTTCGGCCCTTGACTGTGTGTAATAAGGCTTAAGCCCGCGTGTGTGTAACTAGGATTACAAGCTGTTGTATATAAACATGTATGAATCTGTGTGATGAATAACTGATACATGATTTTGCTCTTCATCTCTTCTTTCTCAAATCTCCATTTACTTTAACATGGTATCAGAGCGTCAAATTACGAAGTTTGAATCCAACTAGGGTTTTACCTTCTATCTTCAGATCCGAACATCATATCATTCTTTATATCGTTTATCTTCCCTAATTCAAAGATTTGTTACTATGTCTGAAAATAAGATCTCAGTTGATTCGATCCAGATGATGCCGAAAATCACTAATCACAAATTAAACAATCTGAATTATTTAAACTGGAGCAAAATAATTCGTCTCTATCTCTGATCCATTGATAAGGGTAATCATTTAACTGAAAGTCCACCAAAACTAGATTCAACCAAGGAAAAGGATCTGATGTGGTTAAGAGATGATGCGTGACTGTTTCTTCAGATCCGGAATTCAATTGATGGAGAGGTCATTGGATTGGTTGATCACTGCGAGTTCATGAAAGAATTGATGGAGTATTTGGAGTTTCTATACTCTGGAAAAGGAAATGTGACCAGAATGTACGATGTATGCAAATCGTTTTATAGAGCAGAGAAACAAGAACAAACACTGATGAACTACTTTATGAATTTTAAGAAAACATATGAGGAATTTAACTTGCTGCTTCCAATCAGCCCTGATGTTAAGGTTCAACAAAAACAAAGGGAGCAGATGGCAATAATGAGCTTCTTGGCTAGGTTACCATCTGAATTCGAACCAGCAAAATCACAAATACTATCTGGATCGGAGATATCATCATTGCAGGAGGTGTTTAGTCGAATTCTTCATACTGAGGTGACTCAAATATCAAGTACTCCAGTTGACAGTGCTTTGATAAGTAATAGTAAGAATAATAGACCACCATGGAATAATGCACCATGATTCTCTGCTCCAAATCAGATGTCTCAACCATTTAGGCCACCAAATCAGAATAAATTTTGTGCATATTGCAAGAAACCTAGTCACACAAAATTTGAGTGTAGAAAGTTGCAATATAAAAACTCCTTGGCCAACAATAACAATAATGCAAATACAAATAAAACAGTATTGATGACTGCTGATGAATTTGAGAGATATGCAAAGTATTAAGAAACTTTTGAGAAGAATCCATCAGGTCATATATCTTCCTCTACTATTGCTGATGTTGCTAGTATTGAAAAAACATCATCTAAATGGATCATAGATTCAGGAGCTACAGATCATATGACAGGTAACAGTTATTTGCTTTCTAATATTCAAAGTAATGAATCAACACATGCTGTCACTTTAGCTGATGGATCACAAACTTATGTTTATGGAACTGGGAAAGCAAACTCGCATACTCAACTGCCACTAAAATCAGTTTTATATTTACCAAATCTGTCATTCAACTTAATGTCAGTAAGTCAAATCACTAGCAAACTTAATTGCTATGTATCTTTCTTCCCCGATCACTGTTTGTCTCAGGACCTTACAACGAAGCAGATTATTGGTAGGGGACAAGAATCTGGAGGCTTGTACACACTCAATGAAGAATTATCCAAAAACATTGCTTGCTCAAGTATGATATTTGCTCTTAAAGTTCACTGCCAGTTAGGTCATCCATCTCTTACATTGCTCAAGAAACTTTGTCCACGGTTTAATTTTCTGTCTACAATAAATTGTGAATCATGTCAATTTGCCAAACATCATCGTGTTAGTTCATATCCTAGATTAAATAAAAGGGCTAATTCAGTGTTTGATTTAGTGCACTCTGATGTATGGGGTCCTTGTTCTGTTGTTTCAAAGAAAGGATATAGATACTTTGTTACATTTGTTGATGATCATTCAAGAGTAACATGGTTATACCTAATGAAAAATAGATCTGAGCTATTCTCTATTTTTTGTAACTTTTGTGCTGAAATAAAAAACCAGTTTAATGTGTCACTTAAAACTTTAAGAAGTGATAATGCAAAGGAATATACATCCAGTTTGTTTAGTGATTACATGGCTAATAATGGCATTCTTCATGAGACTTCATGTGTTGATACTGCTTCTCAAAATGGAGTTGCTGAGAGGAAGAACAGGCACTTAATTGAGACTACTCGAGCACTCTTGTTCCATATGAATGTACCCAAAGCTTTTTGGGCAGATGCAGAGGCCACGGCATGTTTTCTGATCAACAGAATGCCTTCAATAGTGCTAAAGTATGAGATCCCCTTCCAAGTCCTATGTCCTAATAAATCTTTGTATCCAGTGAAGCCAAGAATGTTTCGTTGTGTGTGTTATGTTAGGGATGTGAACCCACAACTAACCAAATTAGATCCAAAATCATTGAAGTGCATATTTGTTGGCTATTCAAGACTTCAAAAAGGTTACAAATGTTTTTGTCCCAGTTTGCATAAATACTTGGTGTCAATTGATGTTACTTTTGTAGAAGATCTCCCATTCTTCCCATTGTCTGATTCAAAGTCTTGTGTTCAAGAGGAAAGTGGGAGTGATGATTGGTTGATTTATCCTACAACTTTGTCACAAGGGAGTGAACATAGTGAACTAAATCAAAGGGTAGAAACAAATTTACAAGAATATGATAATGAGGAAATTCCAGCACATGATCCCAGTCTTGATTTACCAATAGCACTTAGAAAAGGTACACGTCAATGTACATATCCTATATCCTCCTTTGTATCATATGATAAACTACATCCAGCAAGCTACACTTTTATTTCCAATCTTGATACTGTTTCTATTCCAAAAAATGTTGGAGAGGCATTGTCTAAACCAGAATGGCAAAAAGCAATGTTAGAAGAGATTGAAGCTTTGGATCATAATAAAACCTGGAATTTGGTTCAACTACCAGATAATAGAAAGGTGATAGGGTGTAAATGGGTGTTCTCAGTTAAAGTTAACCCAGATGGGTCAGTGGCTAGACAAAAGGCTAGGTTGGTTGCAAAAGGATATGCACATACTTATGGGACAGATTATTCAGAAACCTTCTCTCCACTGGCTAAAATGACATCCATAAGATTGTTTATCTCTTTAGCAGCAAGATATGACTAGAAACTGCATCAACTTGATATTAAAAATGCTTTTCTCCATGGGGATTTGATTGAAGAGGTATATATGGAGCAACCACCTGGGTTTGTTGCTTAGGGGGAGATAGGAAAGGTATGTAGACTAAAGAAAAGCTTGTATGGACTAAAACAAAGTCCAAGAGCATGGTTTGGTAAGTTCAGTCAAGTGATTGAAGCATTTGGCATAACTAAGAGCAATTTTGATCATTCTGTGTTCTATAGAAATTCAAAAGAAGGAATTATATTGTTAGTAGTATATGTAGATGATATTGTGATTACTGGAAGTGATAGGAAAGGAATTTCAGATCTTAAAGTTTTTATTCAAAAACAATTTCATACAAAAGATCTTGGTAAGTTAAAGTACTTCTTGGGTATTGAAGTGATAAGAGAAAATGGGCAGATCTTTTTGTCACAAAGAAAATACATCATTGATTTGTTAACCGAGACTGGAAAATTGGGTGTAAAGCCTTGTACTACTCCTATGATTACCAATGTCAGTTTGACAAATGATGGTGAACTATTTAATGATCCAGAAAAATATAGGAGGTTAGTGGGTAAACTGAATTACTTGACAGTAACAAGGCCAGATCTTGCTTTTTCAGTTAGTGTCATAAGTCAATTCATGAGTTCTCCAACTATTCATCATTGGAATGCTCTAAAACAAATTCTATGTTACTTGAAAGGAACAGTGGGACAAGGTATTGTGTATGCTAATCATGGACATGAGGAGATAGAAGCTTTCTCGGATGCTGACTGGGCAGGGTCTAGGTCAGATAGAAGATCAACCTCTGGATTTTGTGTATTTGTTGGAGGTAACTTAGTCTCATGGAAAAGTAAAAAACAAAATGTGGTGTCTCGGTCCAGTGCTGAATCAGAGTATAGAGGTATGGCTAATGCTATTTGTGAACTAATGTGGATAAATCACTTTATGTCTGAGATAGGTTTGAAACCAAAGTTGCCAGCGAATTTATGGTGTGATAACCAAGCAGCAATTCATATTGCTTCTAATCCAGTATTCCATGAGAGAACCAAACATATCGAAGTGGACTGTCACTTCATTCGCGAGAAGATACAACAGGGTTTGATCGTAACTGGGTTAGTCAGATCTGGAGATCAACTGGCTGACATATTCACCAAGGCGTTGAGTGGTGCGAGAGTGGAGTACCTTCGCAGCAAGTTGAGCATGATTAATAAGTATGCTTCAACTTGAGGGGGAGTGTTATCTGATCTGTGTTGATTATGGTGCTGCTGTGTTGAATGGTGATGATGTGTTGTGCATGTTTCATGTACAAGATATGTGTACTTAGTGTTTCTTTGTTTCCTTTCCTATTTCATGTTATATTTGTTTTCTCAGCCCAATAAGGCTTCGGCCCATGACTGTGTGTAATAAGGCTTAATCCCGCGTGTGTGTGTAACTAGGATTACAAGCTGTTGTATATAAACATGTACGAATCTATGTGATGAATAATTGATACATGATTTTGCTCTTCATCTCTTCTTTCTCAAATCTCCATTTACTTTAACAATTTAAATATGGTATCGTTAGTCGGATTTTAGTTCGAAAAGTTACTTTTTGCAAACAGTCGAATTGGGACTCGGGACCCCTTCCATTGAGTTCAAAATGTCGTTTGCAACCTTTTTGAGTATAAACATTGATATGTTTGGAGCTAGCTAAAAATTTGACCTTTTTCACTTTGGGTTTGGGTTTGGGTTCAGCCCACTAGCCAACTTAATACCCAAAACTGAACCACCTCTCTTCATTCATCCCCTCTTCCTTATCTTTTCAGTTCTAAAGAGAATAATGGGGGAAGAGAAAGAGAATTAAAAATCCTAAGCCCTAGTTTCCATTTGCAAATCAAGTTCTAGCTCCAAATTCAAAGAGAAGCATTGGTAAGCATCATCTCCTTCTTCTCTAACTCATTCTCTCTTTGATTTCAGAAAATTCCTAAACCTAATTTGGGAAGTGTTTCTCTTTTAAGCTTAGATTCAAGCTTCTTGTGTTGATACTAAAGTGTGGTTGATCTTCTCATTCATTGTTTTTGGGTTCAAATGTGAGATTTTTATCTCACATCTATGTTTATAATTATCTTTGGTTGTTAGGTATGAATTCCTAACACTTCTTTATGTGCATTTGCTCTTGATTTGGATTGGTTTTGTGAATATTTCAAATTTTGGTTTTTGAAATCAAATTTGTGTGTAAATCCTTTTTTGGATGTTTGATCATGGTTTGGTAATGCATCGAAGAGCTTATAGGGTCGGGTCGTCGATTGGCATAAACCCCTAGCGCCCATTGCTCGTCCGGTTGCATTTGCGAAGAGATTGCCTCTTCATTTTTAGGCTGAAAATACTGGAAATCCCAGTTCAGTCGACTGACTCAGAGCGTTCAGTCGACTGAGCTGAAGCCAGGAAATTTCCTGAGCCAGTATCAGTCGACTGAAATCTCTTATAAATCGACTGAACCTGGAACCCGAAAGTTCCCAGGCATGATTTAGTCGACTGAAATCTCTGAGTCAGTCGACTGAACCTGGAAACAGAAAGTTTCCAGGACCTGAGTCAGTCGACTGAAATTTCTGAGTCAGTCGACTGAATTTGTTGTTTCTGCCCAATTCGCCTTTTTAGGATTGAATTTCCAATTTAAATCGGTTCCTGATGATCCTATGTGTCGTTATCATTTATTATGATTTTGATGACTTCTTTTTCAGGATTTTTGTGGATATCCATTTTGATGGGTTCGGTATCGATTTACCTGGATTTGATTCACGTCTTCGTATGTGAATTTTTGATGGTTGATTGTTTCTACAATCATTTCTGTGCTTTGTCACTTTAAAATATAAAGGTTTTCTATACTAGTAGTAAATATTCAAACTCTTTTACAAAGATGATTTCAACTCTATTTTTAAATATAAAGCTTGTTTTCAAAACCATTTTCCAATCTATTAGTATATACAAACATTTACCTCATTCGTATGAGAAAATCTAATTAAACGGCTTAGCAAAACAAGTGGTATGAAATGCTTGCGTTTACTTCGTCGGTTAATTTATGGACTTGTTCGATTGAAAATCTTGTGACAATTTTCGAGTGGAAATCTACAATTTGTTCGTAAATATTTAAGTTAAGCTAGTGGTTATGGGACATGAAGCTAAACTCATATATTTACTAGCTTAGTGTAATTCACACTTTTATTGATCGATGACGATCATTTTGTGATTTAGACTAGCGATGTGCGATGTCTATTTGTCTGCGAGGGAGACTAAACCCTGTTTCTATGGAACTTCGGTTCAATTTGGCGGGGTAGCGTCCCATGGTCTTCGGACCGTTTGTGGAGCTTCGGCTCAATATTTATGGTTAGCGACCATGGAATAGCATTCCGTTTGTGATACACGTGTTGGTGAGTTTTCATGCTCCCTTTTGTGATAGGCCTCCCCCTTTGTGATTTCTGGATTTTTATTTGATGATTTCTAGAATTTGTGTTTCACCTTTGAATGTGATTGGCAATGACATGTTTGTCAATATTTGTAGTTTGGTGAATAAAGTAAAGAATATGATATTCTTTTTGGTGCTTTGAGATTTTTGTGATATTGTATGATTGTGGTTGTTGTTCAAATCATATTTGTCCTAGTGTGACATTATTGATATCATACGTTCTTATTATATCTCTGCTTATATCTCATTCCTTTATCTGATATTTATAGCTAGACTGATCCGTTTATTATTTTCTTATTAAATAATACTCGGGTCAAACCGAGATGTTACAGGTGCATCTGCTTGACTCCTTGTCTGGGATCATCTTCTGACTTTTGCCTAACTACATTACATTTGTAGTTTTTGTTGTTATACATTCGAGATATAGACTCCGTGATGTATACTTATTCTTTTGTCTAGCACTTGTATCTATTCTTTTGTGATATTGTGGATCTTATTTGACCACTACTCTGATGTACACTTTTATGTGTTATATTCATATCTGTTTCCGTCTTTGAGATATGAACATCTATGACTGATTTATGTTATGTTTATTTCTATACTTGTTTCCGAGGCCCACTAAGCCACTGTGTAGTCGCTTTGAGTTTGTATCGGTATGTCGTATTTCCTCTTGAAATGAAATGCATGTTATACTATTTGACATATCGGTACTCGCTCAAAGTAATTACATGGATGGTCGCTCCTCAACAGCCTTATTCTTCGCGCTAGTTGATGGCATTACTCCATAGTGTCCTTGGCTAGCGTGAGCATAGAGGTGGGGCGTTACAGCATGGTATCGGAGCCAAACTTCGGAACAATGTAGAATAATCTAGCAAGGATCATTGTCCTAAGTCCTCCTTAGGAATCTTACCATAGGATTTAATTCGAGTCTTCATACCGTTCTATCCCATTCCTTTTTATGATGCCTTGTTTTATCAATCAAGTTTGTTTGATATTCATTTTGAGAATAACCTTTTTCCTTTTCTTTCTTTCTTAAAGAAGAAGAGATGGTTAGATCTAGCAGTCCCGGCGCTGGTCAATCCAGTGGTCCTTCTCTGGAGGGCGTATTCATGACTGCTCAACAACTTTTGGATCTTGTAAAGAATCAAAAGTTTATCTGTGCTTTGAGTAAGACTCCTGAAAAGATTTTACCTCTGAAATTAGAAGTGCCTTTCGACCAGTTTGTTGATATCACTCTTCGACTTGAAGAGGCCGATAAAGAAAATGATGTTGAAGTTGTGGATGCCAAACAAAACTTCAACATCAACAAGAAAAGGCATATTAAGTTCAAAAGCCCTAATCCTAACAAGAAAGGGAAGCAGGCAATTTCGGTAGCAAAGACTCCTACCTCTAGTCGTGGTCGATGCTACAATTGTGGTCTTACGGACCACTATGAAAAAGAGTGCCCAAAACCATTTTTCTGTCGTTATTGCAAAAGTTCAGGCCATCTTTTATCTACATGTCCCATACTCCGAAGTAGGAGAGAGGGAGAGTTGTATGTCGTGCAAGCTCCTAGTGACCCTTCCCTTGGTCAAGGTATTTTCTACCCTTGACGATATTTGTTTTGTGATTATCTTATTTGAGTTCTTTTTGATTTGGGTTCATCTCATTATATTATATCAAAAGAACTTGATGATTCTTTCTTTTTTTAAATTTTTGGGCTTGATGACTTCATTGAGAATTGCGAATTCGATTGATGGATCCGCAACACTCAATTTACTTTGTGAAAATGTCAAGTTTATTTTATGTGATTATTCTTTTCGAGCCGATTTGCATGTTATGCGTTATTTAGGCTTCGAAACTGATTTTTGAGAAAGGATTGGCTTAATCATTATAAACCCATATCCTATGTCCAATGTGGACTATTTATCTTCGACATCTTCAATCTGTGAAGCAGATTTCTTTTGTTCTTAATAATTTTGATTTCCAAATTCGGTGATATCATTTTAATTCTTCAAACTCACTTGATGTGGAAAGTGTTATTTCTCTCATTCAAGTAGGTTGTGAATTTTCAGGTATATTTGAGCTTGTCTTAGGATTATCGCCTAAGCATTCTATTGAGTGGTGCTAAGGTCTTTTCAGCTTGACCTTGCCACCGGTTTTCATCAGCTATGAGTTGCGGAGGATAGCATTCCACCTACCGCATTCCGCACTCGTTATGATTCTTGTGTGTGGTTCGTTATGTCATTCGATTTGACGAACCTTCTACCTTGTTTCATCCATTTTGTGAATCGAGTAATCTACGAATATCTCGATTAGTTTATTCTTATATTTACTGATTATGGATGAAAATAACAAATTTAAAATTTGTAAATCTTTTTAATAAGATATTTATAAGTATGATTGGGTTTTATTCTCAAAACAAGTAAAGAATGTTTGTAAATTTTATAAGAGACTTGTTTATCATAGAAGATGATTTTGTGTTGTTTTGCCCATTGAGTGCTTTAAGAATTCTGGTCGGTGTGCTTGATCAACGTTATCGATAGGAATATCCTAAACACTTTGATGAGACAGTTAGACACAATAAATTGACTTGCAATAAGTAGTTTTTTCTAAAAAGACGAATATATAAAGTTAATTATAATTTTGAAAATCTTAGCTTTTCGGGAAAGAGAATCGATTAAATGAACTCTTTTCCAATGCTCTTATTCTTGTGATTCCCAAAGGGAACCAAGACTTTGTTGTTTATACCGATGCTAGTCGTATTGGTTTAGGAGCCGTTCTTATGCAAAGGGAACGTGTTATCGCTTATGCTTCTAGACAATTAAAGCCTGCCGAGACTAGATATGCCACTCATGATTTAGAGCTCATGACTATCATATTCGCCCTTAGAATTTGGCATCGTTATCTTTTGGGAGAGACATTTGTTCTCTACACCGATCACAAATCTTTGAAGTATTTATTTTCTCAAAAGGAACTTAATTTGCGTCAACAGCGTTGGCTCGAGTTTCTTGCATCATATGATCTTGATATTCTTTATACTCCCAGAAAAGGAAATCTTGTTGCCAATGCCCTTAGTCGTAAGCAACTAGCGGTCGTTTCTATGATGATATCCGAGTGGAATGATCTCGCGACTTTATCCACTTGTGAGATTCGAGATCGAGAAGCCGATTTATGCTCATCTCTTGTTTTATGTAGCCTTGAGGCTCATCCATCTCTTTTGGACCGCATTCTTGAAGTTCAAAAACTAGATCCCGAATTGGTTCTTCTTGGCCAAAATTTGAGGGATAAAATTGATATTGAAGGTATGAAAGACTTTGATATTGATTCTCGTGGCGGTATTCGAAAATTTGGTAGACTTGTCATACCAAATATTAGTGATCTTCGCAAAGACATATTAGAAGATTCCCATCGTTCTAAATTCACCATTCATCCCGGTAGTAGTAAAATGTACGCGGATATGAAGCGACTTTATTATTAGGAGGGAATGAAATTTGATATCACTAACTTCGTTAAGCGTTGCATGACTTGCCTACTCATTAAGGCCGAGCATCAAAGGCCCGGTGGGTTATTGCAACCTTTAGACATCCCAATGTGGAAGTGGGATCATATTTCCATGGATTTTATTATCGGCCTTCCCCGTTCTCGTTCGGGTCATGATAGCTTGTGGCTGATAGTTGATAGACTTACTAAATCCGCCCATTTTATTCCCGTTCGGTCTAATCGGACCGTTCATCTTTTGGCCAAACTCTTTATTAAAGAAATTGTTAAATTGCATGGAGTTCCTACTTCTATTGTTAGTGATCGTGATCCATTGTTTACTAGTGGATTTTGGAAGAGTCTTCAAAAAGCTTTAAGAATGAAGCTTAATTTTAGCACCGCTTATCATCCGCAGTCCGATGGACAAACCGAGCGTGTGAATCAAATTCTTGAAGATCTTCTTCGTGCTTGTGTTCTTGACTTTGGTGGAAGTTGGGAAGATCATATTTCTCTTGTTGAATTTTCCTATAATAATAGCTTCCAATCTAGTATTATTATGGCACCTTTCGAGGCACTATACGGAAGGCCATGCCGATCTCCTTTGTGTTGGCTAGAAGCCGGTGAGAAGCTGGTTTTAGGACCAGATTTTATTCGTGATGCCACAGAAAAGGTTGACCTTATTCGTCATAGGATGAAAGAAGCTCAAAGTAGACAAAAATCTTATGCCGATAATCGAAGAAGGAAATTAGAATTTTTTGTGGGAGATTTTGTGTTCATTCGTGTTTCACCCATGAAGGGTGTTGTGCGTTTCAGTCGATCGGGAAAATTAGCACCTCGATATATTAGCCCATTTCCCATCACCGAATGCATTGGTTCCGTGGCTTATCGCCTTTCGTTACCGGCTCAGTTTTCTGCTATTCATGACGTGTTTCATGTCTCCCAAAATGGAAATGCCTTCGAGATTCCGACACTATTCTTGAGCCCGGTGCTGTTGAAATTGAAGTTTCGCCTAATTTAACATATGAGCAACATCCTATTCGTGTTATTGCTTCGGAGGTTAAACGCCTTCGAAATAAAGATGTCCCGCTTGTGAAAGTTCATTGGTCCTTAAATCCTAAGGATTGCTCTTGGGAATCTAGAGAATTCATCGAGCGAACACATCCGGACTTACTCTCTTGAGCTCTTTGATGTGAACTTCTTATTTCAAATTTCTTCTTTTGTGTTGATATGCTTTTATGGTTGTTACTTTTTGTTCACATTTTTCTTATGATTGCGAGGATGCAATTTCTTTAAGGAGGGGAGTCTGTAACAACCCGCATTTTTTACAATTATGTATTTAAATGTTTTATTTAACTATGGTATCGTTAGTCGGATTTTAGTCCGAAAAGTTACTTTTGCAAACAGTCGAATTGGGACTCGGGACCCCTTCCATTGAGTTCAAAATGCCGTTTGCAACCTTTTTGAGTATAAACATTGATATGTTTGGAGCTAGCTAAAAATTTGACCTTTTTCACTTTGGGTTTGGGTTCAGCCCACTAGCCAACTTAATACCCAAAACTGAACCACCTCTCTTCATTCATCCCCTCTTCCTTATCTTTTCAGTTCTAAAGAGAATAATGGGGGAAGAGAAAGAGAATTAAAAATCCTAAGCCCTAGTTTCCATTTGCAAATCAAGTTCTAGCTCCAAATTCAAAGAAAAGCATTGGTAAGCATCATCTCCTTCTTCTCCAACTCATTCTCTCTTTGATTTCAGAAAATTCCTAAACCTAATTTGGGAAGTGTTTCTCTTTTAAGCTTAGATTCAAGCTTCTTGTGTTGAGACTGAAGTGTGGTTGATCTTCCCTTGTCTTCAAGCTTCTCATTCATTGTTTTTGGGTTCAAATGTGAGATTTTTATCTCACATCTATGTTTATAATTATCTTTGGTTGTTAGGTATGAATTCCTAACACTTCTTCATGTGCATTTGCTCTTGATTTGGATTGGTTTTGTGAATATTTCAATTTTTGGTTTTTGAAATCAAATTTGTGTGTAAATCCTTTTATGGATGTTTGATCATGGTTTGGTAATGCATCGAAGAGCTTATAGGGCCGGGTCGTCGATTGGCATAAACCCCTAGCGCCCATTGCTCGTCCGGTTGCATTTGCAAAGAGATTGCCTCTTCATTTTTAGGCTGAAAATACTGGAAATCCCAGTTCAGTCGACTGACTCAGAGCGTTCAGTCGACTGAGCTGAAGCCAGGAAATTTCCTGGGCCAGTATCAATCGACTAAAATCTCTGTTCAGTCGAATGAACCTGGAACCCGAAAGTTCCCAAGCATGATTCAGTCGATTGAAATCTCTGAGTCAGTCGACTGAACCTGGAAACAGAAAGTTTCCAGGACCTGAGTCAGTCGACTGAAATCTCTGAGTCAGTCGACTGAATTTGTTGTTTCTGCCCAATTTGCCTCTTTGGGATTGAATTTCCAATTTAAATCGGTTCGTGATGATCCTATGTGTTGTTATCATTTATTATGATTTTGATGACTTCTTTTTCGGGATTTTTGTGGATATCCATTTTGATGGGTTCGGCATCGATTTACCTGGATTTGATTCATGTCTTCGTATGTGAATTTTTGATGGTTGATTGTTTCTACAATCATTTCTGTGCTTTGTCACTTTAAAATATAAAGGTTTTCTATACTATTAGTAAATATTCAAACTCTTTTACAAAGATGATTTCAACTCTATTTTTAAATATAAAGCTTGTTTTCAAAACCGTTTTCCAATCTATTAGTATATACAAACCTTTACCTCATTCGTATGAGAAAATCTAATTAAACGGCTTAGAAAAACAAGTGGTATGAAACGCTTGCGTTTACTTCGTCGGTTAATTTATGGACTTGTTCGATTGAAAATCTTGTGACAATTTTCGAGTGGAAATCTACAATTTGTTCGTAAATATTTAAGTTAAGCTAGTGGTTATGGGACATGAAGCTAAACTCATATATTTACTAGCTTAGTGTAATTCACACTTTTATTGATCGATGATGATCATTTTGTGATTTAGACTAGCGATGTGCGATGTCTATTTGTCTGCGAGGGAGACTAAACCCCGTTTCTATGGAACTTCGGTTCAATTTGGCGGGGTAGCGACCCGTGGTCTTCGGACCGTTTGTGGAGCTTCGGCTCAATATTTATGGTTAGCGACCATGGAATAGCATTCCGTTTGTGATACACGTGTTGGTGAGTTTTCATGCTCCCGTTTGTGATAGGCCTCCCCCTTTGTGATTTCTGTATTTCTATTTGATGATTTCTAGAATTTGTGTTTCACCTTTGAATGTGATTGGCAATGACATGTTTGTCAATATTTGTAGTTTGGTGAATAAAGTAAAGAATATGATATTCTTTTTGGTGCTTTTAGATTTTTGTGATATTGTATGATTGTGGTTGTTGTTCAAATCATATTTGTCCTAGTGTGACATTATTTATATCATACGTTCTTATTATATCTCTGCTTATATCTCATTCCTTTATCTGATATTTATAGCTAGACTGATCCGTTTATTATTTTCTTATTAAATAATACTCGGGTCAGACCGAGATGTTACAGGTGCATCTGCTTGACTCCTTGTCTGGGATCATCTTTTGACTTTTGCCTAACTACATTACATTTGTAGTTTTTGTTGTTATACATTCGAGATATAGACTCCATGATGTATACTTATTCTTTTGTCTAGCACTTGTATCTATTCTTTTGTGATATTATGGATCTTATTTGACCACTACTCTGATGTACACTTTTATGTGTTATATTCATATCTATTTCCTCCTTTGAGATATGAACATCTATGACTGATTTATGTTATGTTTATTTCTATACTTGTTTCCGAGGCCCACTAAGCCACTGTGTAGTCGCTTTGAGTTTGTATCGGTATGTCGGATTTCCTCTTGAAATGAAATGCATGTTATACTATCTGACATATCGGTACTCGCACAAAGTAATTACACGGATGGTCGCTCCTCAACAGCCTTATTCTTCACGCTAGTTGACGGCATTACTCTGTAGTGTCCTTGACTAGCGTGATCATAGAGGTGGGGCATTACAGCCATGTCGATCACCGGTCTGTTGGTTAGAAATAGGAGATAAATTAATATTAGATCCAGAATTGGTAAAAGAAACAACTGAGAAGATAGAAATCATTCGAGGTAGAATGAAATAGCCCAGTCAAGGCAGAAGAGTTATGCCGATAAGCAACGAAGAGATTTGTAATTTTCTATTGGAGATAGAATATTTTTGAAAATATCTCCAACAAAATGCATAGTTAGACTTGGCAAAGTAGGAAAGCTTGCACCTCTATTTATTGGTCTTTATCATATTATCGAACGAGTAGGACCATTTGCTTATAAATTAAAATTGCCTGAATATCTATCTAGTGTGTTTTATGTTTCACAACCAAGGAAATGTATTCAAGACCCATATAGTATAATGGAGCCTAGAAATATCTGAGAATTAGAATTGCAACCTAACCTTTCGTATTCTACAGAACTTTCATGGATTGTAGATTCGAAGGTGAAGCACTTAAGGAATAGGCAAGTTCCACTAGCCAAAACTTAGTGGTCGAGCAATCCCAACGATTGTACTTGGAAGACAGAAGAGCAAATTAGAAAGTCACATCCCAAGTTATTTGAAACTCAATAGGTATGATTTAATTTTGTTGAGTCACGGATGTTCGAATTCAATTGATTATTGTATGCCTAAATAGATAATACAGTGCTATCTGATAAATTACGAGGACGCGATTTCTTAAAGGAGGGAGTCTGTAACATCCCGCGATTTGGTTGATTATGTATTTGGGGATTTATTTGCAAAATAAAAATTTTACTTAGTTGAAAAGTTGTTTGAAAATTTATTTATCAAAAGAAATAATATTCATGAAATTTTGAAATTATTCTGGAAATAAAACAAATATTTTATAATTATTGAAAATTCAAAAGTGATATTTTATTAAAAGAAAAATCGTTATGGATACAAAATAAAATTTGGAGTAAAACACCTTAAGTGAAATTTTAATCGAAGACCAAATCGCGGTAGGACAATAATGCGGTTAATGGTGTAAAATTATTTAAAGGAAAAATAAATAAATAAACTTTTCATTCGACTGCCGTGTGGATGCTTATCTGTTTTCATTCTTATCTTTTTGTAATCATTATAATTTAACGTATGTATTTTCTTAACCATGAAGTAAACTTATTTCTAAATCTATATAAATGCCTCTACTCTGCTGTATTTTATTCATTCTGAAATTCAATTGTAGTCCATTTCTTCTTCTCCAACTTTATATTCCTTTTAGCAAAGAGCAGAATAGGAAGTGAGTATACTTTTTTTTGGTTACTGTAAATATACTTTAGTCCTATTTTCTTCTGTTCTGTTCATATATATATATATATTAGTACATATATTTCATTGTTCCATAGCCTTATTACGTTCATCGTTTTAGGCGCGCTGTTATTGATATTGTTTCACAACATCGGTACATTCATTGTTTTTTATATATAAATTAGTTGAATATGAAATACACTAATGCAAATATGAATTAGGTTTTTATATATATATACATATATTAAGTTTAATATGTTGGTTGCAAGGGAAAATATTTTGTATGAAATATGTATATAAATATACATGAATTCTCTTCAAAACCTCAAACATTTATAATTCCAAATCCATGTTTAATTTGAGTATGCAACCAAAAAAAATATGTATAGAAAAGTAGGACAAACAAATCGACTAGCTTTTGCCTTGTCGACAAACCTCGTGGTGATTAGAAATGACACTATCGTAAAGGGGTGCACTACGGTTGGAATAGAAGATACTAGTAGGATCGTATTGCATAGCTGTGTGCAACGATGGTCTCGTTTCGGTCATCGGTGGCCTGAGCGAGGCCATGGTCGAAATGCTAATGAAGGGAAGGGAAAGAAAAAGGAGAAGAAAAAGGAGAGAAAAAGGAGAAGAAAGAGAAAAGGTGGCCAAAATTTTGACGTATGTGCATGATATTTAGGATGTTAATATTGCATATTAATAGTTTATTTCAGGCATCATTTATGTTTTAAGCTTCAACTTTAATGTTTTGTTCAACGGAGAAGACAGTTGAGTAGAGGAAACCAAGAGAGACGGTAACATTAAAGATTTTGAATTATTCTAAACACAATGGGATTTAAAATTTAATTTAAATATAATCCTATTTAAAATTAACACAAATAAATAATAGCTTGAATAAAATTTACATGTGATCAATTATGAATATGTTTATGATGCTATACTATTTGTTTGGATATGAATTTTGTAACAACCCTATTTTAAAGTCATAATATTAAATTAATTTAATTGAAATAGAGATGTTTGAATTCGATTTTGATAGTTATTATTTTTGAATTCAAATTATTATTCAATTGGAATCCAATTAATAAAGGATTTTGTTATAGTAAAATTGAATTAGTTGATAAATTTCATTTTGATGGATCAATGAATAAATGGAAATAAATTTAATTGTGGCAACATGTTTAAATAGAGAGGATAATATTTAATTGAATGGAATTTTAAGACTGTCGAAATATGTATTTCGTATAATAAAGAGTACAAATCAGTTCAAGTTAAATTGAAATTCTGCTAACAAACAAATGAAATGAATCATCTAAAAGAAAGAATTAAAAATAAAAGGGCAACTTGAAGTCAATTCTTATTTAACAATAAAAAGCCCAAATTGCATGGCCCTAACCCACTTAAGGAATACTTTGTTTCCTTTTATGTTTCTCTACGCCATTAATGTAACCATGCCCAAAAGCATTCGATACCCAAATACTCGAAAAGATAACGCACGAAAAAAAGGGCGTCGAGTGCGCGACGACAATCGAAGGCAAGCACGGCGATGGCTGGAGCGGCGATGACGTGGTGGAAGTGCACGTTAGTGGTTGCTATCATGGATGACGCGTAGTCTAGGAGGTCGTGACCTAGGTTCTAGCAATGTGCGATGGTAGACGCAGGCTTTAGGTGGTCGAGGCAGTCGATTGCGAGAGAGGAACTAAGGCGTGCGGTTAGGTTTTTGCGTTGGCGATGTTGGATGTGAGCAGAAGGCGAAGGTCGCATTTTGTGGTTAGCAGTGATCGATCTAGAAGTGGAAAGCATCGCGACTTGGTGGAGATGATGGTGGACGACCGACGATTGGCATTGTTGTAGGTAGATGGCGACTTGGTGATGACGGATATTGGAGGACGTGAGGCAAAGGATAGTAGAATTGATTTTGGTTGTGCTTGCAATTTCCTAAAGATGAACATCAGCATGGTGAAGAGGAGAAGTAAAGCGTGTAGAGCCGAATTCAATTCTTGCATTCATCGTTTCGATGAGTTATTCTCACTCACATCTATGACTATTCTATATTGAACAGTCACTGCGTGTTGTGGGTGTGTTTGGAGTGCAGTGATTTATTTAATTGTTATTGTGATGCGTATTGGGAATTTCCAAATGGAATTATTCACAATTGATCCCCATATTATTTATTATTGTTTGTTATTGATTCATAATTTTGTACGGATGACTATCGTGATTGATTGCTTTTGTATTGCATTACGGGGGGAAATTGAGGATTTATGAATTTAGAGCTAAATTAGAAATTAAGGGTGTTAGACCATTAAATTATTGACACCATGGGCCTCTTTTACTACTTGACTATTTTATAGCGCCTTTATGTGTACTAGTTGGCCTCTTTGTGATAGATAATTATTTATAGAAGTTTGAAATCACATTTTGGGAAATTCCATTCTGGAAAATTGAATTCGTTTAGTAATTATTGATAGGTGCATTATTGATTGATTCCACATGATTGTGATTGGTTGGGGGTGCTTTGTCCTTTGCCCGTGATATCCTATAGCCTGTATTGCATCCCCTTAGTTGTAGTTTCGACCATTATTCGAAGTGGTCGAACTGTTTGAATTAGTTATGGTTCAATCTTTTTATCGACCTTTGCTCGATTTGTGTTTTGTTAATTTACGACATTTGTCATTTGAGATGGTTTCGTGTTTTACTATTTTAAATCACATGAATATTGGTTTTAAATGATTTCAAAGTAAAGTAAACTGTTCTAATCAAACTTGTTTTATAAATAGGTAATTTTAACTTTTCCAAATCATTAATTTTAAAATTATTCTTTCAAAGCAGATTTTGAAAGAAGATTTTATTCTACATTTTAAATAAAGAATGTTATTTCAAAATCTTTTATAATGGTTTTTAAATTGGTTTCTCGAATTTATATTATCTTCCTCTTTTTATAATAAAAATCAGTTTTAAAATCTCTTTCTTTATTTTAAAAGTGATTTCGTGTTTCTGATGATTTCTTCTATGAGATGAGGATTGATTATAAACAGACTAGAAATACGAATGGTTATGAGACGTCGCTAATTCTTATCCGGTTATTTTCTTGACTCGTCGAATAGAAAACCGAGTGGAAATTATTGACATATAGTAAATATTTGAATATCAGTGAACTGTACGTTCTATTTAGGCGATATTTATTTAGTTACTATATGGAAGTGATATACACTTCTGAGTTATGTCTATTCGAGGTAAT
This sequence comes from Allium fistulosum, assembly GCA_030737815.1. NCBI lineage: Eukaryota > Viridiplantae > Streptophyta > Magnoliopsida > Asparagales > Amaryllidaceae > Allium > Allium fistulosum. Next base: position 587,504,078 of record CM060907.1, on the reverse strand, counting down.
CGATGTTACGTAATTGATAACGCCTTGTGTGGATATTTCTCACTTCTTTACTGATATGATGTCGGTACTTATTATTTTCTTGTGATAGGAAAATCCTTGTGTTGTGAGATTTGTTTACATGATTGTAAGGTGTGTTACCCTTGTGTTGTAGGGTATTCAGGCATACATGAGATGTTGTCCTTGTGTTGTGGGGCTGCATACCCATCGGTTGAGTGGGTCCTTATGTTGCGGGACTGACGGTATTGAACAAGTGAGTTGCCTTGGGTTGTGGGCAAGCACTCGAGTGGGTTGCCTTGTGTTGCGGGTAAGCACTTTAAAGCTACAAAGTAGACCTCCGGGATTGAGGCCGTGTTCTTCTGTATTCTGGACCGTGATGGGATTTCTGTCACTTTCGGGACTTCTCCGGGTCCCGAGGTTGTGACTTTTGTTTAGTGTTTGGGTAACCATTCCCGATTTGTTTATCAAGGCACTTTGATTCCGTTTTGTGACTATATATAGCTTCAATGGTTTTGATATGAATTATCACCATATTTGAGATCATAGTCTTTTATGTGACTTGATGTGACTTTGTGACATGGTGATTTGTGTTATATGCTTTTTTGATGATTTTATTGACATATTTTGATATGATATTCACTACATTTGAGATGGTAGACTTTGTGAGACTTGATATGATTTTATGATGTGGTGATTCATGTTTATATATTATATTGATGATTTTTGTCGGCAAATTTCTTTTTATCATAATATTTTGAAATGATAGCCCATGAGAGCTTGATGTGGATTTACGACATGGTGATATCATTATTTACCCTGTGTGTGTGATGGTTTTAGCATATATGTGTGTTATAAATGTTCAGTTATACATGTCATACTTAATATATGATTATTACTCACCATTTGGATTAGTTATACTCTTACCCATTTATTATATTTTCTACATGATACTTGGGTCGGGTTGAGACCTTCAGATCATAGGGCATGGCTTTGGATGTTAAGCTAGCACGGAGGTATGGCCTATTATACTATTATTAAGATTTGGATATATGCCTATGTGGTGTTTATGAGATGATTTATTGAATATGTATATTCGACCTGTGATATATGTATATTTATTATTGCGAGGCTAGTTTATATTTTTAGACTCAATTGTATATTACTATATTTGATCATTCCACTATGATCTTGAATGTATCTCTGATACTATTATATTATATGTTGTTCTGACTACACTGAGCCTTCGTGGTTATTGCTTTGTGCCGATACGGTATACGATGTTCGTCGTTGATTCAGATATTTTTGGCGTATAAGAGACGTATCGGCGTTAGCCCAAAGTAATTTCCACGACGGTCGCTCGTATCCAGCCTTTATTCTCCAGGTTAGCAGACGGTATTACTTCGTAATACTCTTTATTAATCTGGGTATAAAAGGTAGGGCATTATAGCTTGGTATCAGAGCATGTCAGAATAATGTAGAGTATGATTTTTCACATATATTGACCTAGTATGTTTTGGAAGTCCCTATCCCTTGGGGTGTGTAGGGTAGATAGTTTTATTGTATAATTTGTTAGGAATAAAAATATAGATGATTACTGGGGTGATAATCGGGGTACGTATTTGATATTTTCTTATATATAGTATTTTATTTACCTCCTCTATGTGTTAATTCTTATTTGAATAGAAAAATGAGAAGGAAATAGTAGAGGATGAAGAGTTGAACTGACCAGTAGTGTCAGTATTGGTGTATGGAATTCCATCTTATGTGATGTGACGTTGAAGTGGTCGATTGAGGGAGCTGTTTAAGACCCTAATCGGAATTTGGCAATAGAATAGACTTCGCGATTTTAAGTTGTGAAGGAGAGAGTTTTCTTTTGTGATCCTTTGGTGATTAGAGTTGCGCAGCGGAGGCTGGAGAATAGCTTTCGCTGAAGGCGAAGGATTGTTTTGTTGTGTGTGCTTGGTTGAAAATAAAATAGAATAGTAATAGTATTATATATATATATATGCACCCTATATTTAAAAATATAATGGTTAGAATTTTCATTCCATGCTTGTTGCTAGTTTGATTGTTCGATTGGATGTGTGTGTATGTATGTTTGGTAACTAATATTATAAACTAAGTATATTTAAAACTTTTGAAAAGGAAATATTTTCAAACAAGCAAAATTATGATTTTAAAAGTAATGGAAGTTTTATCTATTATTTAGTAAAAGTTGGAATAAATGTTAGAATTGGTACTGAATAAGATGTATAATGAAGTTTAAATGGAACTATAATTCATTTATGAACGAAATAACTTATTGATTGTTGAATACTTTGATTTAGTGGATAAATATTTTTCGCAAATATGACATTGCAAAATAAATGAGATTTAAAAGTATTTTTATAAAGCAAAGATAAGAGAAGAAAATGAAAGAATTCTTAGAAAATTTTATGTAAATGATTTTTGGATTCAATGAAATATTTTAAAGACTGATGTTTACAAAACAAGTCAAGTTGTTTTGCTTTGCTTTGGATAATATACATAAAATGAAATCATTGAGGAAATGAAATAAATAAGTTGAACTTGTTGCCGAAATTTCATCTTTAATTGATTGTTATGTTGGTTGTTGTGTTGGTTGTAAAATTATATCTATAATTTGAATTTGAGAACGTTGTTGCTGAAATATATTTTTATGCTCTATTTGGTGCTGAATTTGATTGCTTGCTTTGCAAATCATTTTGAGTTATATTAGCAAGTAATGAAAAGAGTAATAAGTAAAAATTGAGTAACCTATTAATTAATGATGGTAAGTGTTTCAGTTGCCTAACTGAGAGTTTAAGCGCCTGTGGTTAGGGAATTAGGTTGTTGCATTTTACTTTGTAGTGAATGTGTGGAGAAAATAACAACTTCCTCTACATGCTTTATTGCTTAAACTCAAATGGCAGCATGTTCCCTTGTTTAGATTTAAAATATGATGGCAAGTATGCAAGTTGAATTGATTTAGTAATGAGTATTCATAATTGAATCATATAACAAGTATGCATGTTTGAAGTCATATAGCCATAAGTATTCATGATGTTTCACTACTTGTTCATATGCTCACTGAAACACATATATGAAGCTTTATTTCCAGTTCCATGACGTTTCATTGCATGTGGATTCAATTGTTATATATTTATTTGAACAGCGGTATGTTATTTTGGTTGAACAGTAGCATATGCTTGCTCTCTTATAGAGGTCAATACGTGTTTCTCATATTGAATTCGTACACTACAGCATGCTCATTTTTACTGAATATGATTGTTGTGTGATTTAGTAGCCCGCAATATGATTTATTACATACTTAATCGCTGACTTAGTTCGTTGATTTAATTTCATGCTTTGCAACGTATTTAAATAATGTATAGAAAATACGTACATGTATATTATGAATTGTGTACATGTTATGTGAAAAGAGAATTAAAGGGGTTGCAACTGTTTTGTGAAATGCAAGGTAAATAATTTGAAATTATATAAGAGGTTTTATTGAATAATTAGAAATTGGGTTATATTTCTAATTGGAAATAATAGCAAAAACAATTGTCTATAATCAAGTAAAAGATTGAATTCGATAATTTGGAAATGAATATTAATTATTAAATGGGATTTGAGGCATTTTCATTCATTGTATATTTTAAAAGGCAACTTTCAAGAAATATATTGGATTTGAAATGTGCTTAACAAATACGGGCGCAACTTTTGTTCTAGTCGTCCAATTGTGATGATTATTTTATTGAAAGATAATTTAATATAGAACACTTTTCATGGTTGTCGTTTCTTGAAATTTTAGAGTTTATTAATATTAAAACGAGAATTAGAAGGAGGGCATGTCGCTGTCTTTAAATGGAAATTGCACAAAACTGAGCTGAACCATTTTGCTCATAACTTTTGAACTGTTTATCCGATTTTGATGATTTTCCCAGTTTGAAAAGCTTAAAACTTAAGCAACAACTTTGGTTTGAAGTGTTTTACAAAATTTTGAAGCGTTTTACAAAATTTTGAAGCATGGTCAAAAACGCATAGAGGTGGGCTTGCACCTAATTAGCAATTTCAGATTTTAGTGTTTTGTGAATATTCGCATAACTCTTTGTATATTTGATGTTTTGATGATCTGGGAGTTGCTTATGAATTCTAATTCAATAGCTCTATTTTAAAATCCTTATCAAATTTGATAGCGTTGGACTTCAAAGACTTTGTCAAGTGTAGCTTAAATAAGAATACAAACATTACATAATTATATTAAACTTATATGTGTTCATTTTGTCTCTCTAGAAGCTAACAATTGAATATGAGTAATTATAGGTACTTTTGACGGCCTTGCACGACCAGGCGGAGATATTAGCTTACTTTTTGTCGCTTAATAATAAGCGGGTTTGGTTTTAAATGTTAAAATAAAGGTACGTATCTCGGATTACATATCGTATTTTGTCTCTTCCCTACGAGATGCCTCATCCTTGAGATGAGATGTATATTGTGTTATTATATGTATTGTAAATTTTCGAAAAGCTAGCCGCCTAAAAGGAGATGCTGGTGAAATTTTCTGTAAATTAACATGTTAGAAAATTTTGGAAAATTTTGATAACTAAAATTTGATTTTTCAGTGTTATAAATTGGAGTGGTATTATTTGATTGATTATGGAAATGAGATTAGAAAATAGTTAACAAATAATTGTTATTTTATATTGCTTTAGTTATATGGGTGTGTAATGTTGTTGTGATATTTTTATTATTATTAAGGAAATTGTGGGGATGCAATTTTCTTAAGGGGGGAGTTTGTAACAACCCTGTTTTAAAGTCATAATATTAAATTAATTTAATTAAAATAGAGGCGTTTGAATTCGATTTTGATAATTATTATTTTTGAATTCAAATTATTATTCAATTAAAGTCCAATTAATAAAGGATTTTGTTATAGTAAAATTGAATAAGTTAATAGATTTCATTTTGATAGATTAATGAATAAATGAAAATAAATTTAATTGAGGCAATATATTTAAATAGAGAGGATAATATTTAATTGAATTAAATTGTATGACTGTCGAAATATGTATTTCGTATAATAAAACGTACAAATCGGTTCAAATTAAATTGAAATTTTGTTAACAAAGAAATGAAATGAATCATCTAAAAGAAAGAATGAAAAACAAAAAGGGCAACTTGAAGTCAATTCTTATTTAGCAATCGAAAGCCCAAATTGCTTGGCCCTAACCCACTTAAGGAATATGTTGTTTCCTTTTCTATTTATCTACGCTGTTAACCTAACCATGCCCTAAAGCATTTGATCCCCAAATATTCGAAAAGATAACGCACGGAAAAAAAGGGCATCAACTGAATCGCAACGGCGATCAAAGGCGAGCATGGCGATGGCTGGAGCGGTGACGACGCAGTGGAAGCGCATGTTGGCGGTTGCTATCATGGATGACGCATGGCATAGGAGGCCGCGACCTGGGTTCTGGCAACGTCCGAGGGTAGGTAGACGTGGGCTTCAAGTGGTGGTCGAGGCGATCAATTGCGGGAGAGGAACTAAGGCGTGCAGTTGGGTTTTGACGTTGGCGATGTTGGATGTGAGCAGAAGGCGAAGGTCACATTTTATGGCAATAAGCGATCGATGTAGAAGTGGAAGGCATCGCGACTTGGTGGAGATGATGGTGGGCGACCGACAATTGGCGTTGTTGTAAGTAGATGGCGACTTGGTGATGACGGATATTGGAGGACGTGAGGCAAAGGGTAGTAAAATTGATTTTGGTTGTGCTTGCAATTTCCTAAAGATGAACATCAACATGGTGAAGAGGAGGGGTAAAGCGTGCAGAGCTGAATTCAATTCTTGCATGCATCATTTCAGTGAGTTTTTCTCACTCACATATATAACTATTCTACATTGAACAGTCACTGCGTGTTGAGGGAGTGTTTGGAGTGCAGTGATTTATTTAATTGTTATTTGTTGCGTATTGGGAATTGACGAACGGAATTATTCCCAATCGATCCATGTATTATTTATTATTGTTTGTTATTGATTCATAGTTCTGTATGGATGACTATTGTGATTGATTGCATTTGTATTGCATTATGGAGGAAAATTGAGGATTTATGAATTTAGAGTTAAATTTGAAATTAAGGGTGTTAGACCATTAAATTATTGACACCATGGGCCACTTTTACTACTTGACTATTTTATAGCGCCTTTATGTGTACTAGTTGGCCTCTTTATGATAGATAATTATTTATAGAAGTTTGAAATCACATTTTGGGAAATTCCATTCCGAGAAATGGAATTCGTTTAGTAATTATTGATAGGTGCATTATTAATTGATTCCACATGATTGTGATTGGTTAGGGTGCTTTGTCCTTTGCCCATGATATCATGTAGCCTGTATTGCATCCCCTTAGTCATAGTTACGGCTTTTGTTCGAAGTGGTCGAACTGTCTGAATTAGTTATAGTTCCGACAATCTTTTTATCGAGCTTTGATGTAACAACCCGCACCCCAGTAGGCTCAAATTTTCGATGAACCAAAAATCCAAGTCCACTAAAGCATGAATTGCTGGTTTGGTATCCTACAAATAACAAAGGTAAGTCAGAGTAATGTTGATAAAATCTCACAGCGGAATAATAAAGTATATGACATATGGTTACTAACCAGGATTGGGCGACTGCCCCTAACAGTGTTCAACCTAGGAGTGAAACTTGGCTTTTTACTATATCCCAATTATCGCTAACCTGTCATCCTGTGGTGGGAAAAAGTGAATAGGTCAGACATAAAGTCTGGTGAATGGAAGCTAAACTGAAAAGAAAAGTAAACCATCTAGAACCAGAGCTGCTCCATACTCCATAAAGTAGGAATAATATGAGTGTCAATCTTAGATATAATTCCTAATAAGAATGAGCCTGTAATATAGGTCCTACTGAAAAGGTCAAACCAAAGTCGTCAAAACGTAGATCGGCATGTCGGAACTATTGTCCTTACCTATCCACGTTACTACTATGAGAAGAGCATGTGAGGAAGCCTACACAAGGGATCATCGGACACAACCCATACCCTTCTCTAGTCATACCGTGACCAAATGTCTCTTATGTCTACCCCGGTTTTGCAACAATATTGTGCGAACATCGCTAGACTGGACTCCTATCAACGTACCCTCGGTTTCTGCCGATGGATCGCCAAATGCTTACTGGTATAACCTGGACCGCCAAATGCCTACATCGCAGCCAACCGAAAAAAAAATCCCACAAACATGACGGACCTCCTTTCGCCTACATCATGTATCCCGCAACGAACCGCCTGATGCCTACATTGCGGACTCTGCCAGTGGTCCGCCTTATGCCTACACTTTGAAGTACCAAACAATATCCCATAAAACCCCGAACCTAGACCGCCTGATGCCTACAGGTTCCGCAACGATAACTGGGCCACATGATGCCTACAAGTATTAAAACGTATCCTGGATCGCCTAATGCTTACAGGTATAAGAAAACATAACCTGGACCGCCAAATTCCTACAGGTATAAGAAAACACAACCTGGCCCGCCAAATGCCTATAGGTATAAGAAAACACAACCTGGCCCGCCAAATGCCTACAGGTATAAAATCTAAGTGCATAAACTTTTTTCAGCCCATTAACTTCATAGGAAGATTCATTCACAAAATCAGATATATATATATAGGCTGAAATCATCCATAAGTTAGCCTATTAACAGAATTAGGCTAACCTGTTCCTTTTATTTATGTTGGCGTTGTGTTGAAAACAGTCGCCATCCTTTTTCTGATTTACAGACAATTAAAAACTGAGGATCTGATCTATTTCTTTTTATTCAGATTTAATTTCATTTGTCCCTTATTTTATTCACCAATCCTAATTGTTAAGTCCATATTCTTCTACTTGTATGGTTTACAAATAATTTCCTTTGATTTGTTTAGATCTGTTTTAGAGTTCCAAGGATCTATTCATTTTGCCCAAAATTTAATATAAACCAAGTTAACATTTTATCTAATTCCAAATTAACGAATTTATAATTTAGATCTGAGAGGAATATTCATTATACTTGAAATTAGAGATAAAATAAAGATGAAAATCTGAATAGATTTTAGATCAGAGGAAGTAGAAGAAGATCTGAATCTAAATATTAAACTTTTGCTTTAAGAATTTAGATTCCACTTACCTGAATCTTTGCAACGCATATAAGCGTACCTAACTCCTCCTTTTCAAGCCTCCTTGCTATTCACTAATCTGCTTCTAACTTCATTTTATTTTATGAAGAGGACGAAAATTTAGAAGAAGAAGAGAAACCAAAATAGGGAATAGAATAGAGAATAGTTTTTAGAATGAGAATTAGGTTAGGTTTAGGCTGAATTTATAGGATTTGTAAAATCATATACGTTGTTGGATAATTACTTCAGGTGGAGGTAATTAATAAGGCGTGTTGAATAAGATACGTTGAACGTAGACACTTTTCTAAATAAAATATGTACATGTTTAAGCTTTTAATTTAGTCTATTAATAAATCAATTAATTGGTATCAAACATACACATACGTATATAATTGACCATATTCTTTACTATCTAACTGTGCAATCAATTTTGAAATTGATTGGTATTAATTAGCTTCCCTAATTCACATGAATGTTACCCTTTTTAACTGATATTAAATCCTCCTTAATTTAATTAGTCAATTACATCTTAATCTATATCTTCCTAACCAATTAACTTATACATTGACGTACATATGTTGCTAACCATTTAAGCATAAATAAATAAAATACGTATATATACACAAATATATGTATTTATACATAATTTTCTCTTTTATACTCTTAATAATCAGTGGAAGATCCAGGTTGGTCTGGATTCTTGGCCATGGCGATTGCAAGGGAAATCTGTAGTGATGATGTTAAGTTTTGGGAAGAGATGAAGGTTTGGGGTGTACACGTGCACATGATTACTTCAGAAGACTCAAGAACGGGTAAAACAGGAAGGTGACTCGAAGTAAAAGTGGAAAAAATAGGGTTTTACTCGAAGAAGCCTTTGCTGAGTAAAGATATTCAAGAATTGAACAACTGTTTTCTCAAGAACCAGTGATTTCCTTCAAAAGAACAAGATGAATTGCAAGCTACAGATTGTACAAACTGAGATCAAAGTGACAAATAGTGACAACTAAATGGAATATGACAAGAAAACAATTGCAATTTGAAAAACAAGAAAAGGATGACTGAAAATAACAAGAACTGAAATGACATTAACATGAAAATTAGATGCAGATTCAAGAACAATAGTTGAAGCAAGAACAAGAATCAAAAGGACTAGAAATGAAATTGCATATAATCTGAGTAACAAGAACAGTAACTAAGCTGAGATAAATGCTAACAAAAGACTAAACTAAGTACCAAAAATGCAAGAAATGGTAAAAAGTTTAAGAGAAGTACAAACTGGAAATGAAAAAGAGTTTATTACTTCTGAATTCTTCACACTCATTTACAATGCAAGTATCTCTATTTATACATGCTCGAGTAATCTAAAAATGGATCAAGAGGAATACAAAAAACTGGCCCATATATCTCACAAACAACCCATACTATTATACAAAGCAATTCAAAACTCTCTGCACTGGAATCAAGCCCCTAATCTGCTACGATCAAGTGTGCACGTGCACACCTGCACACACAAGCAACTCAGCCAAATCACTTTCCCCAAACCATAGATCGATCTGCTTAAGTCTCTGACAGCTACATGATATCCCCCAACACCGCCTCTGATGATGGTACGACTGATTCTGATGAACTGTGGCCACTTCGAGTTTCTTTCAATTCAACTGTAGAACAACATTCCCTTTTCATCACCAAAGCTTGATTGTTACAATCAGTAATACATAATCACATTTGAATTATTAAACCTCGAAGAAAACCCTGCATATATATGTGAATAAGCTCACACATATTCTTTCTCTTCTTTTAATCAATGTTTCATAAACATATGAACTTTCTGCATTTGGTAAAAAATACCCCTATTAATTAATATGTTTGTTTACATACTTATTTTAAGTTAGTCTTTTACCTTCTTGTACATTTATTTATGGTTGAAATGTGCTCATAAAAAAATGTACTCTATGAGACTCAAACTCAGGTCACTTGGTTGGAATGCACATGTCTTACCACTATGCCACTCATGCTTTTGTCTTTCATTATTTTTCTTTTTAAATGTATACTCATCATTATACTTTTTTTTCTTTCCATATAGTCAACCTACACATATTCAACTTATTTATTAACAAATAAGTCTTCTTAACTCTTTCTTTAATCTTTAATCTTACTCCCAAAATATGCGCAAAACGCAAAATGCGCACTACAATAAACATTCCGTATCTTTTTCATATGGTGTTTGTTTCTAATAAATTATATATGAATTTGGGCTAGAAAAATCTACTTGACACAATGTAAAAGTCAGATTTCCCAAATTCCTTCATTTGTAAAAATTTATGATTTCATCCTTTTATGTAAATTTATATTCTTATTTGTTAGTCCCTGAGGAGTTAGTTTTGATGACAACAACCTTACTTAGAATTAGATTATAAAATATATAATACTAACATTATTGTGTAGATATATATAGATTTGTTTGCAGGTACTAAAGAATGAAGAACTGTACAGTATAAAGATTCAAGATCAAAGATTGAAGATATCAAGATTCAAGACTCGTGAGTATCAAGAATTTCAAGAGTTCAAGTTTCCAAGATAAGTTATATAGTTAGGAATATTGTTAAAACTCATAGAAAGGCACTGACATCTTAAAATCTATTTTATTCGTGGAATGGAATCCACTTCGTGCTCGTTAAAGGGACGGAACCCTAAGTAGGATGGAACCTACGAAAAATCTAGTGGAACATCTTTTTGTATCCACTTACTTTTATTTCAAAATGATTTTTAAAATATATAGCTTGTTTTTCAAAATGATTTTAAATATTCTTGTTTAAAAACCAAAATCATATGTCCTGATTTTTCAATATATTTTAGCCTAAAAAATATCCTTAGTTTTAAATATCCTTAAGTTTAAATATCTTTGATTTTAAATTATTATCCTAAGTTTTTAAACTACAATTTTGATATTAATATATTTAGCTGTTTTATATATTTATACTTAAGATTTAAATATAAAAGTATAGAAAATTATTATATATATTTTAATATTGTTCTCTATAGTTATTTATGTATTATAACTATATATAAGTATATTTTAAAGTTTAAATATAAGTATAATATAATATAGAAATTATTTTCAAAGAAAAACAAATCACCAAAAAATACAAGGGCATGTCGACATGGTCACATGTACCCCTGTCGACATGGTGACAGTTAAATTGTTTTTTAAAAGAAGTGTCTATTCGCCACATCCCTTCACAAATGGACATGGCTATTGATCTACTATAAATAAAGGGTGTTTTCAATGAATTTTAATTACTTTTTTTCTCTGATTTAACTTCTCTTCTTCTTCTCCACTTTCTTATTTACAAATTACACCATTACTCTACCGAAATCAATATCGAATCTAACTAGATAATTTCTGGTTTTGATTCTCTCCACTATCTCTACAAGATCCAAGTGCTAATCTAAGTTATAGACCTTTTGTAATCAATTGAGCAAGAGAAGGTGTGATTGTAGCTTTGGAAATCAATTGGGTGAACTTGTTGCCCGGTAAATCAAGTATCTCTACCCAGAGGATTGTGAATCTGGAGTGGTGTACCTCGTGGCCTTGAAATTGAGGGTTGTATTTGTAAGAATTGTTTTTGAAAGGAAATCCGTACTTGTGTTGCGGGACTAGATGTAGGGTAACTCCGAACCAGTATAAAATCCGGTGTGTTCTTTCCTTTACTGATTTTACTTTATATTTGCATCTGTGTTTGATTCTGTGTTCATATCTGTGTCTGATTAGTGTATACATTGTTAACAAATTAAGATAAATTCAAAACGATTAACAAATTTCTTAAAACACTATTCACCCCCCTCCCTCTAGTGTTAATTCTAGCCTTAAGATCCTTAATCCGCATTTCTCACATTTGGTATCAGAGCAAGGTTTTCAAACTTTCATAATCTGAATTTTGAAAAATTTTAAAATGGCAATTTTTTTATAAAATTATTAACACTGTTTTCATATGAATATGTCACAGAATCATCATGATATTGTTGTTTAAAATTATATTTAGTTATTTTGAAAAGTCACTTGATTCTTTAAAAAGTTATCTTGTTTTGCAAGAGAAGAGTTATGTCTAATGACTGTTGGTTAAAAGATACCAGATAATCATTCATCGATCAAGAAGAACAAATGGATAAATAATGGAAATCGACAAAGAATTGGGTACCAGATCAATTCAAAACTTTGGGTTCTCATCTACAACTTGATTTGATACTGTACATCTCTCCATCTGCTTCGCAATGTCATTGGTTTCGTGTGAATCCGTCAAGAAATGACCAAGTTATGGTCAAATGAAGTTTTGGTGAACAAAGAGAAAAAGAAGGCAAAACTGTCAAGGGTATTCTTCAAAATGCATCTAGAGATTTGAGTATTTTGTTCCCAATCCTTTTCATATTGTAGTTCTTGTTATCGCGGTCGTTTTGATGGGTGGATCATCAAATTCCGATCAAAATTGAGTGAGATATGACAGTTTGAAGTTTGCTATCCAAAACTGAAAAACTGTGTACGGGATCTTCTACATTTCTTCTATTGTTTGTCCTATTGCATCACAATACTGTTCAAATTCGACACCAAACTATTAATAGATCGTAGCCCTTGCCTTCCTCTTCGACTTGCCGCTGGTTTCATCCAATTCCGTTAAGAAACGAAGGAGATATGCCTTCTAGAAGTTTGATAGTATATAGAAGAACGGGAAGAAGATGAAGAGGAGGAATTTTTATGAAAAGTGGTGACCGTTGGGCCTATTTATAGTGGTTGAAGTGTCCATTCATTCAAAATTAGAATTCAAAGTTTTGGCGCCAAATTGGTCGATTTACTAAATCATCTGTATCTTTCTCATACGGTCTTCAAATTCAGCAAATGAATATACTACACTGATCAGAAAAACGATCTCGTCGCAATAGAACATATCTCGTCGTCAAATTCGGAAAGATATAAATGTGTGGTTCACAACAATGGAGGAACAACAAAGTTAGAAAGATGGAATGCAAAAATTGGTACACTTTACTATTATTTCATCTTTATTGTTGCATTTAGAAATATATATCTATGCATTTAGTTAGGTATAGAAATTTATCTCTTTTATAAGTTTTGATATTTTGGTCCATATATCGCCACACCATAGTATAAATATCGTTATACAAGTCTAAATTTTTTAAAAGTCTTTTAAAATGTGTTTTCTTTTGATAAAATCTACAACTTATTTATTACAACTATACTAAGTAGAAAAGCATACATTCATTCATGATTTCAACTTTTCTAATTTTATTTTTACTTCTCATACTCTATTTCTTTTAAGATACTAATTTTATATCTTTAAGAATTTAGTAGAATGAATTTAGAATGCTAGAATAAGGCTCTATTTATATATTTCTTCAATTAATAAGATTGCACCACATCACATGACCGGAATTTTAGATAGCATTTCTAAAATGCTTCTTTTCTTCTGTAATGTTTTGTAAGTACTGCAAATTCGTTTTTATAGCATTTCTGTGCTTTGAAACGCTGTGGAGTTTCAGAAACTTTACACAGCATTTGGTAAAAGCTACAGTTTCTATTTTATAATGTTTTGAATATGTTTTATTGCAAAAACTTTTTATAGCATTCTGTAAATGCTGTCTTTTCTGTTTGAAATTTTAAATTATAAAAAATGATATTTAAACTAAGTATTTTTCTCTATTCTTTTAAGAGTTATTTTCTAACTTATATTAGAATATTTAAAAAGTAATTTCATGTTTAAATATATTTTTAAGAAGCCTTAATGTAACACATGTTTATTTTAGTTTTTCAATCTTTATTATTTTATTTAATATTTCATTATGATATTTTTTAAATTTAAAAGATGTTTAAACATGTTTCTAAATATTTAAATCAATAATAATTTGATATAAAGGTTTTGATAGTAAGTTAAGAACATGGAAGTTTGGATTCTTAAAAAAATCAACCAAGTTAATAAAAAATCATTTTAAATAAATTAAATAATTAGGGTATTAATTTTTAAAAAACCATATTTGATCATATATGCAGTTTAAAGTCCATATTTCTTATCAATTTGATTTTGATATTGAGTGTGATTACTACCTTTCATGAATATTTTATATTTTTAATAACATTTATTACCTTTAAACTCTTTCAGTCCCATTCATTAGTTTCCTTAACTTAAGTCTAGTAATTGGTGTGTTTTACCTTTGTTTGGTTGAAGTGTTTTATAATAAATAGTTTGATATATGTACATAGACACACACACACACATATATATATATATATATGCTTGTCAATTAGATATTACTTATCACTCATGTTTATCTTATAATATGAATGTCACTTACCGTAGTATATATATCATCATATCATTCTGCATATTATTATTATTTTACTTCATTATCATTTTGTTTCATATTACATATCATTATGCATCCTATTTCATATCACATTCATTGCATATTACATCATAAATTACAATGCATGAAATATCATAATCATTTGCATCACAAGTTCCACTTCATTTTGCATATCATCTCATGCTACATTGCATATGCCATACATTTCATACTGCATTACAAACTACATATTGCTTACATGTATACATAACGAGTGTATTTTATTTAGGAGGAGTTTGTAGTATTCTCTTATAATATAGGATTATTAGTTTTTGATGTTTTGATTGACTTGTTTGACTTGATTGACTTGTTTGATTTGATTGATTTTTTTGACTTGTCTGACATGATTGGTTTTGATGAGTGTGTTGAAATATACTTAATAAATAATTTATGTTCTTATATTTGATTTCTAACTATTATAAGCATTATCATAGATTCATAGTTAGGATAGTTAGTAATTTAGGATTAAGTTCTAGTTTTTAGAGTTAAGTGTTGATTATTTATGATAACACTATCATTATAATCACATGTTATATAGTATTAGTTTAAGGGGGAGTTATATAGTTTAGATTTTGTTTTTGTTGATGACAAAGGGGGAGAAATATAAAATAGGATAGTTAGGCATACATTAAGGGGGAGTTATTAGAAGTATTAGGATAGAAGTGATATTTTATAAACAAAGGTTGTCATCATCAAAAGGGGGGAGATTGTTAGTCCCTGAGGAGTTGGTTTTGATGATGACAACCTTACTTAGAATTAGATTATAAAATATATAATACTAACATTATTGTGTAGATATATATAGATATGTTTGCAGGTACTAAAGAATGAAGAACTGTCCAGTATAAAGATTCAAGATCAAAGATTGAAGATATCAAGATTCAAGACTCATGAGTATTAAGAATTTCAAGAGTTCAAGTTTCCAAGATAAGTTATATAGTTAGGAATATTGTTAAAACTCATAGAAAGGCACTGACATTTTAAAATCTATTTTATTCATGGAATGGAATCCACTTCGTGCTCGTTAAAGGGATGGAACCCTAAGTAGGATGGAACCTACGAAAAATCTAGTGGAACATCTTTTTGTATCCACTTACTTTTATTTCAAAATGATTTTTAAAATATATAGCTTGTTTTTCAAAATGATTTTAAATATTCCTGTATAAAAACCAAAATCATCTGTCCTGGTTTTTCAATATATTTTAGCCTTAAAAATATCCTTAGTTTTAAATATCCTTAAGTTTAAATATCTTTGATTTTAAATTATTATCCTAAGTTTTTAAACTACAATTTTGATATTAATATATTTAGCTGTTTTATATATTTATACTTAAGATTTAAATATAAAAGTATAGAAAATTATTATATATATTTTAATATTGTTCTCTATAGTTATTTATGTATTATAACTATATATAAGTATATTTTAAAGTTTAAATATAAGTATAATATAATATAGAAATTATTTTCAAAGAAAAACAAATCACCAAAAAATACAAGGGCATGTCGACATGGTCACATGTACCCCTGTCGACATGGTGACAGTTAAATTGTTTTTTAAAAGAAGTGTCTATTCGCCACATCCCTTCACCAATGGACATGGCTATTGATCTACTATAAATAAAGGGTGTTTTCAATGAATTTTAATTACTTTTTTTCTCTGATTTAACTTGTCTTCTTCTTCTCCACTTTCTTATTTACAAATTACACCATTACTCTACCGAAATCAATATCGAATCTAACTAGATAATTTCTGGTTTTGATTCTCTCCACTATCTCTACAAGATCCAAGTGCTAATCTGAGTTATAGACTTTTTGTAATCAATTGAGCGAGAGAAGGTGTGATTGTAGCCCTGGAAATCAATTGGGTGAACTTGTTGCCCGGTAAATCAAGTATCTCTACCCAGTGGATTGTGAATCTGGAGTGGTGTACCTCGTGGCCTTGAAATCGAGGGTTGTATTTGTAAGAATTGTTTTTGAAAGGAAATCTGTACTTGTGTTGCGGGACTGGATGTAGGGTAACTCCGAACCAGTATAAAATCCGGTGTGTTCTTTCCTTTACTGCTTTTACTTTATATTTGCATCTGTGTTTGATTCTGTGTTCATATCTGTGTCCGATTAGTGTTTACATTGTTAACAAATTAAGATAAATTTAAAAAGATTAACAAATTTCTTAAAACACTATTCACCCCCCCCCTCTAGTGTTAATTCTAGCCTTAAGATCCTTAATCCGCATTTCTCACATTTGGTATCAGAGCAAGGTTTTCAAACTTTCATAATCTGAATTTTGAAAATTTTTAAAATGGCAATTTTTTTTATAAAATTATTAACACTGTTTTCATATGAATATGTCACAAAATCATCATGATATTGTTGTTTAAAATTATATTTAGTTATTTTGAAAAGTCACTTGATTCTTTAAAAAGTTATCTTGTTTTGCAAGAGAAGAGTTATGTCTAATGACTGTTGGTTAAAAGATACCAGATAATCATTCATCGATCAAGAAGAACAAATGGATAAATAATGGAAATCGACAAAGAATTAGGTACCAGATCAATTCAAAACTTTGGGTTCTCATCTACAACTTGATTTGATACTATACTTCTCTCCATCTGCTTCGCAATGTCATTGGTTTCGTGTGAATCCGTCAAGAAATGACCAAGTTATGGTCAAATGAAGTTTTGGTGAACAAAGAGAAAAAGAAGGAAAAACTGTCAAAGGTATTCTTCAAAATGCATCTAGAGATTTGAGTATTTTGTTGCCAATCCTTTTCAGATTGTAGTTCTTGTTATCGCGGTCGTTTTGATGGGTGGATCATCAAATTCCGATCAAAATTGAGTGAGATATGACAGTTTGAAGTTGGCTATCCAAAACTGAAAAACTGTGTACGGGATCTTCTACATTTCTTCTATTGTTTGTCCTGTTGCATCACAATACCGTTCAAATTCGACACCAAACTATTAATAGATCGTAGCCCTTGCCTTCCTCTTCGACTTGCCGCTGGTTTCATCCAATTCCGTTAAGAAACGAAGGAGATATGCCTTCTAGAAGTTTGATAGTATATAGAAGAACGGGAAGAAGATGAAGAGGAGGAATTTTTATGAAAAGTGGTGACCGTTGGGCCTATTTATAGTGGTTGAAGTGTCCATTCATTCAAAATTCGAATTCAAAGTTTTGGCGCCAAGTTGGTCAATTTACTAAATCATCTGTATCTTTCTCATACGGTCTTCAAATTCAGCAAATGAATATACTACGCTGATCAGAAAAACGATCTCGTTGCAATAGAACATATCTCGTCGTCAAATTCAGAAAGATATAAATGTGTGGTTCACAACAATGGATGAACAGCAAAGTTAGAAAGTTGGAATGCAAAAATTGGTACGCTTTACTATTATTTTATTTTTATTGTTGCATTTAGAAATATATATCCATGCATTTAGTTAGGTATAGAAATTTATCTCTTTTATAAGTTTTGGTATTTTGGTCCATATATCGACACACCATAGTATAAATATCGTTATACAAGTCTAAATTTTTTAAAAGTCTTTTAAAATGTGTTTTCTTTCAAATAAAATCTACAACTAATTTATTACAACTATACTAAGTAGAAAAGCATACATTCATTCATGATTTCAACTTTTCTAATTTTATTTTTACTTCTCATACTCTATTTCTTTTAAGATACTAATTTTATATCTTTAAGAATTTAGTAGAATGAATTTAGAATGTTAGAATAAGGCTCTATATATTTCTTCAATTAATAAGATTGCACCACATCACATGACCGGAATTTTAGATAGCATTTCTAAAATGCTTCTTTTCTTATGTAATGTTTTGTAAGTACTGCAAATTCGTTTTTATAGCATTTATGTGCTTTGAAACGCTGTAGAGCTTCAGAAACTTTACACAGCATTTGGTAAAAGCTACAGTTTCTATTTTATAATGTTTTGAATATATTTTATTGCAAAAACTTTTTATAGCATTCTGTAAATGCTGTCTTTTCTATTTGAAATTTTAAATTATAAAAAATGATATTTAAACTAAGTATTTTTCTCTATTCTTTTAAGAGTTATTTTCTAACTTATATTAGAATATTTAAAAAGTAATTTCATGTTTAAATATTTTTTTAAGAAGCCTTAATGTAGCACATGTTTATTTTAGTTTTTCGATCTTTATTATTTTATTTAATATTTCATTATGATATTTTTTAAATTTAAAAGATGTTTAAACATATTTCTAAATATTTGAATCAATAATAATTTGATATAAAGGTTTTAATTAGTAAGTTAAGAACATGGAAGTTTGGATTCTTAAAAAAATCAACCAAGTTAATAAAAAATCATTTTAAATAAATTAAATAATTAGGGTATTAATTTTTAAAAAACCATATTTGATCATATATGCAGTTTAAAGTCCATATTTCTTATCAATTTGATTTTGATATTGAGTGTGATTACTACCTTTCATGAATATTTTATAGTTTTAATACCATTTATTACCTTTAAACTCTTTCAGTCCCATTCATTAGTTTCCTTAACTTAAGTCTAGTAATTGGTGTGTTTTACCTTTGTTTGGTTGAAGTGTTTTATAATAAATAGTTTGATATATACATAGGCATACACACACACACACACACACATATATATATATATACATATGCTTGTCAATTAGATATTACTTATCACTCTTGTTTATCTTATAATCTGAATGTCACTTAGCGTAGTATATATATCATCATATCATTCTGCATATTATTATTTTTTTACTTCATTATCATTTTGTTTCATATTACATATCATTATTCATCCTATTTCATATCACATTTCATTGCATATTACATCATAAATTACAATGCATGAAATATCATAATCATTTGCATCACAAGTTGCACTTCATTCTGCATATCATCTCATGCTACATTGCATATGTCATACATTTCATACTGCATTACAAACTACATATTGCATACATGTATACATAACGAGTGTATTTTATTTAGGAGGAGTTTGTAGTATTGTCTTATAATATAGGATTATTAGTTTTTGATGTTTTGATCGACTTGTTTGACTTGATTGACTTGTTTGATTTGATTGATTTGTTTGACTTGTCTGACATGATTGGTTTTGATGAGTGTGTTGAAATATACTTAATAAATAATTTATGTTCTTATATTTGATTTCTAACTATTATAAGCATTATCATAGATTCATAGTTAGGATAGTTAGTAATTTAGGATTAAGTTCTAGTTTTTAGAGTTAAGTGTTGATTATTTATGATAACACTATCATTATAATCACATGTTATATAGTATTAGTTTAAGGGGGAGTTATATAGTTTAGATTTTGTTTTTATTGATGACAAAGGGGGAGAAATATAAAATAGGATAGTTAGGCATAGATTAAGGGGGTGTTATTAGAAGTATTAGGATAGAAGTGATATTTTATAAACAAAGGTTGTCATCATCAAAAAAGGGGAGATTGTTAGTCCTTGAGGAGTTGGTTTTGATGACAACAACCTTACTTAGAATTAGATTATAAAATATATAATACTAACATTATTGTGTAGATATATATAGATATGTTTGCAGGTACTAAAGAATGAAGAACTATACAATATAAAGATTCATGATCAAAGATTGAAGATATCAAGATTCAAGACTCATGAGTATCAAGAATTTCAAGAGTTCAAGTTTCCAAGATAAGTTATATAGTTAGGAATATTGTTAAAGCTCATAGAAAGGCACTGACATCTTAAAATCTATTTTATTCGTGGAATGGAATCCACTTCGTGCTCGTTAAAGGGATGGAACCCTAAGTAGGATGGAACCTACGAAAAATCTAGTGGAACATCTTTTTGTATCCACTTACTTTTATTTCAAAATGATTTTTAAAATATATAGCTTGTTTTTCAAAATGATTTTAAATATTCCTGTTTAAAAACCAAAATCATCTGTCCTGGTTTTTCAATATATTTTAGCCTAAAAATATCCTTAGTTTTAAATATCCTTAAGTTTAAATACCTTTGATTTTAAATTATTATCCTAAGTTTTTAAACTACAATTTTGATATTAATATATTTAGCTATTTTATATATTTATACTTAAGATTTAAATATAAAAGTATAGAAAATTATTATATATATTTTAATATTGTTCTCTATAGTTATTTATGTATTATAACTATATATAAGTATATTTTAAAGTTTAAATATAAGTATAATATAATATAATATAGAAATTATTTTCAAAGAAAAACAAATCACCAAAAAATACAAGGGCATGTCGACATGGTCACATGTACCCCTGTCGACATGGTGACAGTTAAATTGTTTCTTAAAAGAAGTATATATTCGCCACATCCCTTCACCAATGGACATGGCTATTGATCTACTATAAATAAAGGGTGTTTTCAACGAATTTTAGTTACTTTTTATTTCTGATTTAACTTGTCTTCTTCTTCTCCACTTTCTTATTTACAAATTACACCATTACTCTGCCGAAATCAATATCGAATCTAACTAGATAATTTCTGGTTTTGATTCTCTCCACTATCTCTACAAGATCCAAGTGCTAATCTGAGTTATAGACTTTTTGTAATCAATTGAGCGAGAGAAGGTGTGATTGTAGCCCTGGAAATCAATTGGGTGAACTTGTTGCCCGGTAAATCAAGTATCTCTACCCAAAGGATTGTGAATCTGGAGTGGTGTACCTCGTGGCCTTGAAATCGAGGGTTGTATTTGTAAGAATTGTTTTTGAAAGGAAATCCGTACTTGTGTTGTGGGACTGGATGTAGGGTAACTCCAAACCAGTATAAAATCCGGTGTGTTCTTTCCTTTACTGCTTTTACTTTATATTTGCATCTATGTTTGATTTTGTGTTCATATCTGTGTCTGATTAGTGTATACATTGTTAACAAATTAAGATAAATTCAAAAAGATTAAAAAATTTCTTAAAACACTATTCACTCCCCCCTCTAGTGTTAATTCTAGCCTTAAGATCCTTAATCCGCATTTCTCACATTATTAACATTTTAATTTATTATTAAAATTTATGGGGTGTTACATTTTGCTCGATTTGTGTTTTGTTAATTTACGGCATTTGTCATTTTGAGATGGTTTCATGTTTTATGGTTTTAAATCACACGAATATTGGTTTAAATGATTTCAAAGTAAAGTAAAATGTTCTAATCAAACTCGTTTATAAATAGGTAATTTTAACTTTTCCAAATCATTAATTTTAAAATTATTCTTTCAAAGCAGATTTTGAAAGAAGATTTTATTCTATGTTTTAAATAAAGAATGTTATTTCAAAATCTTTTATAATGGTTTATAAATTGATTTCTTGGATTTTTGATATCTTCCTCTTTTTATAATAAAAACCAGTTTTAAAATCTCTTTCTTTATTTTAAAAGTGATTTTGTGTTTT
Source organism: Allium fistulosum (assembly GCA_030737815.1). Taxonomy (NCBI): domain Eukaryota; kingdom Viridiplantae; phylum Streptophyta; class Magnoliopsida; order Asparagales; family Amaryllidaceae; genus Allium; species Allium fistulosum. Next base: position 587,482,078 of record CM060907.1, on the reverse strand, counting down.
CTGATGATTTATTCTATGAGATGAGGATTGATTATAAAAGAACTAGAATTACGAATGGTTATGGGACGTTTGCTAATTCTTATTTGGTTAATTTCATGACTCGTCGAATAGAAAACCGAGTGGAAATTATTGACATATAGTAAATATTTGAGTATCACCGAACTGTACGTTCGGTTTAGGCGATATTTATTTAGTTACTATATGGAAGTGATATACAATCCTAAGTTATGTCTATTCAAGGTAATCGGTGTTACGTAATTGATAACGCTTTGAGTGGATATTTCTCACTTCTTTGCCGATATGATGTCGGTATTTATTATTTTCTGGTGATTGGCAAATCCTTGTGTTGCGAGATTTGTTTACATGATTGTGAGGTGTGTTACCCTTGTGTTGCAGGGTATTCAGGCTTACATGAGATGTTGTCCTTGTGTTGCGGGGCTGCATACCCATTGGTCGAGTGGGTCCTTGTGTTACGGGACTGACAGTATTGAACGTGTAGGTTGCCTTGGGTTGCGGGCAAGCACTCGAGTGGGTTGCCTTGTGTTGCGGGTAAGCACTCTAAAGCTACAAAGTAGACCTCCGGGACTGAGGCCTTGTTCTTCTGTATTCTGGACCGTGATGGGATTACTGTCACCTTTGTGACTTCTCCAGGACCCGAGGTTGTGACTTTTGTTTAGTGTTCGAGTAACCATTCTCGATTTGTTTATCGAGGCACTTTGATTCCGTTTTGTGATTACTTATGGCTTCAATGGTTTTGATATGAATTATCACAATATTTAAGATGATAGTCCTTTATGTGACTTGATGTGACTTTGTGACATCGTGATTTGTGTTATATGACTTTTTTGATGATTTTATTGACATATTTTGATATGATATTCACTACATTTGAGATGGTAGTCTTTGTGAGACTTGATATGATTTTATGATGTAGTGATTCATGTTTATATATTTTATTGATGATTTTTGTCGGCATATTTCTTATTTTATCATGACATTTTGAAATGATAGCTCATGAGAGGCTTGATGTGGATTTATGACATGGTGATATCATTATTTGCCATGTGTGTGATGGTTTTGGCATGTATGTTTGTTATAAATGTTCGGTTATACATGTCATATTTAATATATTATTATGACTCACCATTTGGATTAGTTATATCCTGACCCATTTATTATATTTTCTATATGATACTCGGGTTAGGCCGAGACCTTCAGATTATAGGGCATGGCTTTGGATGTTAAGCTAGCACGGAGGTAAGGCCTATTATTATATTATTAGGATTTGGATATATGCCTATGTGGTGTTTATGAGATGATTTATTGAATATGTATATTCAACCAGTGATATATGTATATTTATTATTGTGAGGCTAGTTTATATTTGTAGACTCACTTGTATATTATTATATTTGATCCTTCCACTGTGATCTGTGAATGTATCTTTGATATTATTATATTGTATGTTGTTCTGACTACATTGAGCCTTCGAGGTATTGCTTTGTACCGACACTGTATACGTTGTTCGTCGTTGATTCAGATATTTTTGAGGTATATGAGATGTATCGGTGTTAGCTCGAAGTAATTTTCATGATGGTCGCTCGTATCCAGCCATTATTCTCTGGGTTAAAAGACGGTATTACTTCGTAATACTCTTTATTAATCTGGGTATAAAAGGTGGGGCGTTACAAATTTAAAGTTCATTAATGAATGCAAGTTATTTAATTTAAAATGTCCCGATGAAATTTTCCTATGTCGTGTTTATAATTGTTTGTTATATACGATGCTATATACTGCAAGTTAATGCTATGATGCCTGAACACGACATCCATATGTGATATAAAATGGGACACGATGCTATTTCACGAGTAAATGGTACATTGGGAGGCTAAATACAAATTAATTGGACCGATGAAGCAAACGATACGAGATGAGACTACTAGATGCTAGAATCCATCATAGTGGACAGATTCGAGGTCGCACCCTGAATCGTGACGACCTGGTCCCTCGTCACTTATTGTCCAAACGATCTGTTGCACGGACAGATCCACGGTGACAGGCGCAATACAAATGAAAAACGGGAAAGAGTTAAGAGTAATCTCATTGATGGATATGTAATGGAACGAAGAAAAAGGTTACAGCATTACGCGGTGAGCGCCAACAATAAACGGAAGAAGATAGTGCAACTAATAGATCGTATAAGGGCACTTACAATGTCTGATCGGAAGGTATATGGATGAAAAAGACCATGATATCGGTTCGAGGAAGAGTCTAGTAAGAGTGAATAATGAATAGGATTCACTAGTGATTACAGATCTCGTATATGAATAACTTGACAGTGAAAAGTCTATTGAATAATGATTGCAAGTTATAAATGTGAATTGGGTGTGATATCCCAGTTGACTAGAGTTGCAGCTGTTGGTCACGATGAATAGAGTTGTGACACATGTGTTAACACTGATTTATGAAATTAAATATGGTCGGGATATTGTATAGTGTAAGTGACAACGATGTATTTGGTTAAAATGTCACGTATTCATACCCGACATCACACTTGTATGTTATGATTATGCACGATTATACTTACAACTAGATTTCTAGCCTGACTCGAGATTTGTTATATTTCTAACAATGTCTCGGGTCAGACTAAGGAGTTATGTTTTTTAGGTTAGCCTCTTGTTGGACGTCGGTCTATTTTGTTTAGTGAGTCGTCCATAGGATATGTATATTAGGATGGGAGACTACTAAGTTTGAGTTTAGCAACCATCGCCTTAAGGCCAAGGTCTGTAGCACTATTCAGTTTATTCAGAGATATGATCAAGATTAGACTACCCAAGCAGCTGTGGATATATCTAAAGATCGATTGCAAGAAGAATTGTTACATGGACATCTGTAGTCGATAGGTTTTGGAGTATATATATAGTCTACCGAGTTTTAATTGATGTATTTTTTATTTGCCTATGTATTAGACAAGCTTCGAGATATATATTTTCCATTTCCTCTGTGATATCGATACATGTGTCATCATTGATTTATATGTGTTCCTGGTATGCGAGTTATTCAATTCTAGAACTCGTGTATATTATCTTGTGTCGAGATGAGATATGTACTGTTTCAGATGTATTCCAGTATCGAAACGTATCCATAATGATCCAAAGTAGTGTATATGAGAGATTGCTCCTTCCGTACCCGTTGATCCGAGCTATCAGACAGTAAACTCCTTTTGATATTTTAGTCACTAGAGTCGGGGTGTCACGCGTTATCTTTATTTCAGTTACGCTATTTAGCCATGCATGTTGATTATTCCTTGGTTTGACTATATTATGATATTTACCCGGGCATTTTGGCCTTTTCCATTATTGGGCTATTTCATTGGCTATGTATTCTTATTTTATTATATTTTGCATGATTCATTGAATAATGCATCCTTTTGCTAAAAATAATCGATCAAACGATGTACACAAGTTGTACGTTAGTTTGATCGAATAAGGAGCTCGAATAAAATAATTAAAACATTGACTCAGATTGGAGTTAAAGGCATTTTGACCATGCTTGGTCGTCATATTGGGTCGGCTATATTATTGAATGAGTTTGGGAGACCTAGTCATTTGGGTTTAGAGAGAATAATGCAGATATTTTGATATACTGAGGTTTATAAATAGATACCTCCATTCACTCTCTCTTTACACTTTCTTAAGAGATCTCAAGCCCCATTGACTGGTGAAGCCAAGGTGTCAGCTTTGCAAATTGAAACCAAGGAGAAGAACAAAGGTTCAAAGAGGAAACAACAAACAAACAATGTGTTCGACTGTTGACTTAAGCACAATAGCGAAAGGCGCTAATTTCTAATTTAAGTATATTTGTGGTATATTATTCTCTACTCATGTTATTATACATTTATATCTCAATAATGTATAAGAAAATACTTTCAAAAATATTTTATTTTAACATTTTATATATATCAAATTAAATTATTTTAAAATACAGATATATGGTATTTATAGTAAAAGTTTGCATTTTGCAAAAAAAATATAATTTTCAATCCAATAACATACATACATATATATTTAATTCTATTATATGTTTGTGTGTATCTTATGATAATTATTTTATTTGTTTAAAATTCTAAAATGACTTTTGGTTTTATAAAAAAACAAATTTTGGTTCTTCTAAAAATGTTTTTTTATATGTATGTGTGCGCACGCGCGTATGTTTAAATTTCCATGCGAAAATTCATTCAAAAAATTATTTTGTTTATTACTCTTGGTTTAGAAATTAAAAAACATTTTTTTAATTGATATTTTGATTAGAAGTCAAACTTAATCTAAATTTAAAGATTTGAATTTTCCAAAACTATAAATTGAATTGGATTTGTTTAAATAATAATAATAGTTTCTTATTATATGTTGCGGCATTTCAATAAAATATTTTTTTTATTTCATATTTTCTAGGTATTTGCTTGTGAAAGGGTCAAAGTTTTTAAATTTTGAATTTAATATCTTTTATAAAACCAAAACATATTATAATATATGTAAATTTAAATGTAAATATTTATATTTATATGTAAATTAAAATTATATATATGTAATAGTAAATTATTTTCAAATATTACATACATACACACACATCTCTAGATAAATACCAATTGTCGAATAAACAAAACTAGTTTGTATTAGTTTTATGTAAATCAATGATGTATATATTCATCTCCTTGTTGACATATGTTTATCACTCATGCATTTATTGTGCGCAGGACACAACCGTCTATTTTTCCATTATATCCCTAGGATAGTTTATACCTTAATATTGTTATGGTGTTCGTATTTTGAATATGAACACCTCGAAATATTGAAATATTAATTCTAAGTAAAATTAATTAATAAATTATATTTTAAATTAAATTAAAATAATAAAATATTATCATTAAACATTGACAATAAATGATTTTTTTTAAATAAAATAAATAAATCAAAATATTTATCAAACTCATTTTATTAATAAACACTAAATTTGATTTAGTATAAATAAATCTTATATATACTAACACAAAATAAGACCTTCGGCAATTTAATAAAAAAAATTGGAAGTTCACTATTTTAACCTCACTCAAGAAAAGATACAAATAACTAATCCATAAAAAAAAGGAACAACCATTTGACGCTTTTGGTGTTACGTAAATGTCCTTGCATCGTTCAAGCAAGATGAAAGGATAATTTGTCAATCCTAATGGCCACATTCAATTACATCTCACAAATTTTCCCATTAACGTAAACTTTCTCTACTCCCATAGCCCACATGCTCTTCACAATGATTCAAACTCAACACTATTTACATCTTCCTCTTATTCGTTCGAATTCTAATTTTACTTTCAAATTGTAGGCTCTTTCTCATCTTATCCTGATTGTTGAGCCCAAAGAAGAGATTTGCTTCATCTATAAAAACACCAATTTTGTTTTAAAAAAACTTTCTTTACTATTTTGGGTTTTCTCTTACTATTTCTTAGTTTTATTCGAATCATTTGATTTCTATATGATTTAGGAATTCACCAAATGATATCTACAACAACAAAAGTTGCTGCTCGGATTCTCCAAAAAATCCAAATTTCGATAAACGGGTTATCATTAGTGAAAAGATGTTTAATTTGATTCTAAGGACTGCCTTCATTTTTTTGTTCCTTTTTTTGGGTCCAAAAGGTTGATGGTGCTTCTACAACTTAGGAAAAATTCTGCAGTATAATGAGTTGAGTGTAATTTATGTAAATATTTCCATCATAGTAGAAATATGAAAATTTTGGTGGTATTCAAGACTTACATTTCTTAGTGTTAAAAAAGAATTATTTTCAAGTTGTAAACTTCAATTTTACTTATTTCTCAAAATGTACAAATAATTTTAATAGATTATTGTAAAGAAAACCAAAACTATGCTTTGTTGAAATGAGTAATTGTTACTATAGTCTCAAGTTGAAGGTATTTAATTAAATTCATCAATCGCTATGCTCACACAAAACATTTATTTTAAATTTGATATTTTACATGTATTTATTTATTACATTTCCACTTTTTAATAATTTCGGTTTATAGTTCTACAATAGTTTTGACATTATGCATACTAATAAATCATAAAAATATCAAGATTTGTTCATTTTGTAAAATAGCAGTCCCCATTTTCAACTAACCTATGATTTTAGTCAATCATTTCATTTTTACTAACATACAAAAACATCGAATGATATGTGGTTTGAGGCTTCTTTCATTGGCGAACTTTGATCTTTAACCATTTTACAGTTTTGTATAAAGTTGATGTGCTTAAATAAAACATTAAGTAGATGTATATAATTTTGTTGTGATCGATAGAGATTCTTAATTTGAAGATTACAATTGTCATCAAGAACATTATTTCTACATTAAAGGCCGAGTGACTAAAGAGATAACATTAGATTTCAAGGCTTAGTTTTTCATTTTCTAATTTATAATTTTAAAATAATGACATTTTCATATAGAAGAACCTATAAAGTGATCTCACATTGATGTTATATATATATACATACATACATACATACACACGCATCATATCAACATTATATTTCTAACTAATTTGTTATTCGCTAAGGAAATAACCAAATTATTTATTCTCAAATCACTTATCATAGTTATAAGTAGATTGACCTTGCATGCTTAAATTTGTCAGCCTTTCGAATGCTTGAAGCTAGCGAGACCAAAAACGGGGTTTAATATTATTCATGATCTTTGTGAATTTGTTAGGAAAAGAAATCTTAATGTACCATAGCCACATTATTCACTTGCCACTTGAATTTAAGTTACACTTTTGTTTACTTAAAAACACGAGGGGAATAAATTTTCCTCAATAATGAATTAACATAAAACACCACTAAGTTGCATACATTAAGTAGGAATAACTTTAGCTCACTCCTGACATCTTTTTTTTGTTTATTTTCCATGCATCCAATATTTTGACATAGGTTATGTATATTTCATTCTATGAAATCAATCATGTAATGCTAATCAAAAACTAATTACAAAGTATACTTTTGAGGAATATGTTTAAGACATATTTTAGATAAATATTATAAAAAGCTAATATGGTATTTTTTTCTTCGTCTACATTATAACTTGGAGCAATAATGGAAAAAAGTTGTGCAAGTTTAACTCCATTAGAAAGATTAGTGGAGGAAATATATGTATCCGCTGATCGTGAGATGGCAATAACATTCCAGCTTACAACATGTTTGGATATAGTTGTTTAGGAACTGAGTTTTATAGAAGAACTTTCTCCTGCCAATTTTAAGGTTTTTGAATATTCACAAAGCCCTATGAAGATTATGACCCCATTATAAGATTGTTTTCATTCTAGTAAATATTAATTTTACAATAGACTATTTTTATTGTTTCTATCTTGATAGATTCTATAATTTGAACATGTGTTGTAAATAAGATTGTATAAAGTTGCTTTTTTTCTTCGGCTAAAGTAACATTTTAAATATTATGTAAAATTACCATTGAGATGATCAATGTTAAATATAACTCGCTATAATTGTTGTAATTTAATATGTTAATCACACATGCTCATATCAAAAAGGCTCATAAGCATAATTTTAAAGACCAAACTATGGATAGAACCGTTTTACGTAGGTTGAAGTTTCGACGGTTTAGTCGATCAGACAGTCAAAACTGCAATGATTGGCATGTTTGATATTTCTGATTTAAATGTGAAAATAGTTCACCTAGTGTTAAATTTTAATCGAGCATAACTAATATAATAATGAAATTATGTTCAAACATTCATAGCAAATATCAATAAAATCAATTGTTTTTATAACGTGTTTTTAGTGAAATGTGTAAATTTCTCAACATTTCTATACTATATTATTATTAGTGAGTTCACTTTCAAGCTCACGTAGGCCTCCTTGGAATTTGGCAACCGAACAGTCTCCATAGTTCTTTCTTTCTCCGCTTTCGTTAGTTTTCTATTCCTTCCTTTTCGTCTAGCAGAAAATTACTTTCTTATGACTTCTCCCACTATCGCCGATTATGTTCGCTTATCGGCCGATTTCCTAGAAGTTGTCATCCCCAATCTCGGTTAGTCAACATGTATCCTCCATTTTGCTTCCATCTCTTGCTTTTATTTCATAACCCTAAATTAGATTAGGGTTATGGAGTCAGACTCCTCTTCGACCAGCCAAACATAGCACCGCCACCAAACTCGGCTGTTCTCAATCGTTTTCTCCCATCGTTCTTCATGCGTGCTTCATGCCATCGTTGCCCATATTCGTCAGGCGTAAGTTATCTCTGGTATGGTGCATTTCATGATTCATGTTTAGTGCTTACTGACTTATGAAACTTGATTTAATTTTCCTTACTTTAATATACTATTTTCCTACTGTTTAGGCTATGTTAGTTTTGTAATTGAAAACCGTATCAAACTTTAACATTTTTCTTCAGTTCATTGGAATCCTTTTCTGTTTGACCCCATAGTGCAACACCTATTTGTTAACTTTTCCAATGATTCAAGGTACAATCTAAAGGTGAAATTGCAGCATAGTGAGGTTAAATTTGAATTGGGAATCATGACAAATTCAGGAATCTGAGTAAAAACCTGAAGTCTTTGGGTATAGCAGTTTCATCATTTGATGATTCTAACAAATGTGACCCTTTTGATTGTTTCCCTTTTTGGTTAAATAGTCATAGGGGTGCTATACGAAGTCATCATTATGCCCAGCTATTCAATACACGTGAGAGACCAAGCTAATTTTCATTTTTTTTCACCTGAAAGAACATTGAAATAACAGTCCTAAATTTTCTTTTGATCAATAGCTCTTCTTGTGCAAGTTCAGTGTAAACCAAATTGATGGATATTTGGTTTGGTACTTTCTCCTTCTCATAGAGGTTTCTAGATGTTATTTACTTTTTAGATATGTCTACTTAAATAGTGGTTTTATATCCATAGGTGACAATGTGCACTGAACAGAACTTTGCAGTGTTTTATAGTTTGAATTTGTTTTTTCTGTTATGCTATACTGGCCACTGTCATTCAATTAATATCAATCTATAACTCAAATAAATACTTGAAAATCTTAACCTCTAAACAATAGGAGTAAATGTTATTAGACATATTCATCAAAATTTTGACAAATTATAGTAAATTAAAGGCCTATAAGGAGGAAAAAGAAATGGATATTGTAAATTCGGTATGAATTGTCTCTAAGCTTGATTTCACTAGATGGTGGGTTTGTACTCAAAAGTAAAACAGCTGTCTTCTGATTTCGGTTTGCCTTCTGAAATTTTTTATTGTAGTCAATTAATGCTAAACCTCTGTGTGTAATTTTTTTTGCATTGATGAACAACATTTAAAAACATTTGTGATTGTTGACATGAAGAACATATTTCAAACTGTTTTACAAACACTGTTCAACTTTATAGAATGATGTGCACTTTGTAACCTGACAAAATTGTGTTCCATCCTCATATACTGCACAGGGATTAGAATTTGGAATTTTATTCTTACACAGTTCGTTCAGTTTGTACTACTTCATCCTCATTTTGCACTACAGCCTCACTTATATCTACCCAAAGACATGGGTTATGAATTCATTGACCTGACTAATAAGTCATTTGGTTCTATGCTTCATTTTATTCTGACTTATATGCACTTTGGCAATTGGTTAGCAACATGGAGTGTAATTCTCATTGAAAAAAAGAACATTTTTGAACTCATGTTATGCATTTCTATGGTTCAGTCTTTTACATTTGGATAAGTGCAATGTGTTTTTTGTTGTCGCTATTTATCAGGTCCGGAAAAGTGGCCTCTTATAATGCTATGAAACTATTTTTCCTTCTATTATCCTTTCAGGGTAGTTGACAAAATTATGATAAGTTACCACGGCTAAAAAATATTACCAGTTTGTTGGTCAATATACCAAATTTTTGAAAGCAATCCTATTTTGATAACTTATTTTGTCCCTGCCTTGGAAACCATACACTATGAGCTATTTACAGAAGTTAGTCAATTTGTTTAAGATAAAATTGGAATCACTTAAGGTTTATATTTGGTATATACATCTGTTATTGCCTTCATTCATATTGTCCATAATTGTTGAGGATTACTTTGGACTATATAAATGATATATATCTATTAATGAACTTATGTTTACATATGTGTTATGTCCACATGCTATATATATGTGTGTGTGTGTGTGTGTGTGTGTGTGTATATATATAAATGTAAGCAAACTTTTGGGAAGGTAAGTTACATGTTTATTCCGCATCTTTGCTTTTAAATACTTAGTTTAATACTCAAAGCTACTCCATGGTATACATTTATGTGCAAGCTTATAATTACTTGGCAACATGGGATCTAATAGCCACATTCGAAGATGGAAACATGAATATTCTTGCACTCATTATGTTAATTTGTCATGAATAATGGGAATGATGTGCACTTTATAAAGTACAATGGGTTCTTTTTTTGTTGCCACTTCCTATTGTTGGATAAGTACCATCTTTTAATGATATAGAAAATTATCGACCTTTTCATTTGTTTGCCCTTTTCAGTGGTATATGAAAAAACTATGATGAGTTACGATTATTGAGTGCATTGTCAATCAATGATTCAACCTTGCTTTACACAGTTGGTTTAGTTTATACTACTTCATCCTGATGTTGCACTGCAACCTCACTTATATCTATCCAAAGACATGGGTTATAATTTCATAGACCTGACTAATAATTCATTTGGTTCAATACTTCATTTTATTCTGACTTATATGCAGTTTGGCAATTGATTGGCAACATGGAGTCTAATTATCCTTGAAAAAATAAAACATTTTTGAACTCCTGTTATGCATTTCTGTGGTTCAGTCTTTTACATTTGGATAAGTGCAATGTGTTGTTTTGTTGTCGCTATTTATCAGACCCGTAAAAGTGACCTCTTATAGTGCTATGAAACTATTTTTTCTTTTCTTATCCTTTCAGGGTAGTTTAAAAAATTACGATAAGTTACCATGACAAAAAATATTACCAGTTTGTTGTTCATATACCAGATTTGTGAAAGCAATCCTATTTTGATAACTTATTTTGTCAATGCCTTGGAAACCATACACTGTGTGTTGTTTACACAACTCAGTCAATTTGTTTAAGATAAAATTGGAATCACTGAAGGTTTATATTTGGTATATACATCTGTTATTGCCTTCATTCATATTGTTCACAATTGTTGAGGATTACTTTGGACTATATGCAAGATATATATCTATTGATGAACTTATGTTTACATATGTGCTATGTCCATACGCTATATATATGTATATTTATATAAATGTGTGTGTATATGTGTGTGCTTAGTTAATATTTGTTTTTTTTGCAGTATTTATTTGGCTTTCAGGTGCTTTGAGGATCCAAAGTAAACTTTTGTGAAGGTAACTTACATGTTTATTCGGCATCTTTGCTCTTAAATACTTAGTTTAATAGTCAAAGCTACTCCATGGTATACATTTATGTTGAAGCCTATAATTACTTAGCAACCTAGAATCTAATAGCCACGTTCAAAGATGGAAAAATGAATATTCTTGCACTTATTATGTTAATTTGTCATGAATAATGGAAATGATGTGCACTTTGTAAAGTGCAATGGGCTTTTGTTGTTGCCCCTTCCTGTTGTTCGACAAGTACCTGGATAAGTACCATCTTTTAAAGATATAGAAAATTATCGACCTTTTCGTTTTTTGCCGTTGATAGTGGTATATGACAAAACTACGATGACTTACAGTTACTGAAAATTATCAACCTTGCTTATATTGGAGCCAGCCTATTTTATTATTCAGCCAATGCCTTCGAAATAACACAGTATGCTACCTCTTATATGTAACTCAATCAATTTAATTCAGATAAATTTTTAATCATTCCAGCATTATAATAAGTGTCTACTTCCACTTTCGCCTTAATTCGTAGTTTCTAGCAATTAATTGGTATGTTTCAACATAACATGTGCAGATATCATGGCCTAATGCAGCAGATGCATCTAAAAGAAATAAAGAAAAATCATGTGCAGCGGTAAGCAGCAATTCCGAGGATTATGAAAGTGAAAAATGATGTTAGTATATAAAAAATACATGCTAATTTTATTGGTGAACCTGTGCAATGCATCATAAAACTGATACAAGCGTACAATTTTCACAGTAGCTAGCATGCTTTGCCCTAAACATTCATTCACTAGACAAATGCAATAATGATTACCTAGGCAGTTCACAAATCAACAGAAAAGAAACAAGGAACAGATAATACATGTTAATTTTATTGGTGAACCTGTGCAATGCATTATAAAAATAAGTAAAACTTGATTCAATGAAACAAAATGAAATATGTCTACAAACACAATAAATGATTTTTTATTCTCTAGTATCCAAACGATATTTATATATAGTATACATTGTGTAGGAAGATAGAAATAGATTGTAAAAAAATTGAAAATTCAGTTGTTGATTAAACTATATTCAGTTTAAACTATACTTTCCAGTTTAATAAGCATTATAATAAATGTATTTGTGATTTCGAATAGAAATATAGTTTTCTTTCATGTGTATTAATCGATATATTTGATTTTATGTTTTTTTCCCGTCATTGCTGGTGGATTAGGAAGTAGTGTATATAGTTGATAGGTAAAATATTAGTTGGTGCTAAGGCCAAATAATATAATTTTATGCTAATGTTACAGTTATTGTCACCTTGCAACAATAAATTATGGCATATGTTACTACAGTTGGTAAGAGCTAAGCATATTTACTTGAACAAGTGTATAAAATGGAATCTCGGATTATGTCCATAAGTTATACATTTTAGCAATGCTCAAAATACACATAAGTGAGCAATCACATCATGTTTATTTGATAGTCAATTTCTAATATATTGTTATTTGCAGATATAATTTTTTGAGCGACATTAATGGATGCAATCTACTGGTATGGCCTAAAAGAGTAACAATGGAACCAAAATATGAAGTTGGAAGAAGGAATTCTTCTATTGTTGCAAGTAAAATGCATTAAAAAGGGACAAATCAGTGTATTTATTTTTAGTACTTCGCTGTGGGAAGAATACACGTTGCAATCTATTTTGTCAACTGTTCAAGTTCGGTATGAATTTGCTGTAGCTTATATATATAAACATAATGTTATTTCTTTTTTGACTTTTGTTGTTTGAAATGGATTTTTATTCTTTCCACTATGTTATTATCATTTATTATGGACTTAAAAGGCTATTAAAGCAAAAACAAAAATTAAACAATTTGAATCCTTTGCCAGTTGGTAGAATTGTATAAAAATGCCAGTTACATGTTGTAATAATTATAGTGGATCGCACATGATTATAAAGAAGCCCAGACTTTAAATCGATGGGAAGTTTAGTTATGTTAATCACCAAAGTTGTATGATATTATCTATGTTTACTGATCCCATGTTTAATTATCATCATATCTGGCTGTTGTAGAACAAAATGAGATTTTGTTCAAATGTTACGTTACAAACTATGGACTACGAACCGTGTGCGTAGCACGGGTTCACACTAGTGAAGATAAAATAACTCAGTCGATCCAAAGTTCAAAAAATGCATTTTAATAATGTCAACATCGTCCAAAGTTAATAAGATAATCCAATAGTCAATATGGTGGATAAGGTTAAGGAATACTTTTATTAAACTGATTATGTGACCACACAATTCAAATAGGTTGATCTAGAGGCTTTTTCAAGGTTTTGATGTTTGTGTTAATCGCAACTACCGGAAAGTGTTACGAAACCAATTATAACTTCAATAACAGTTACAAAATAATGCAGAAACAGTAACGGCAAAAATTGTCACTAATTTGTCAATTAATTTTGAGAAATTGTAACACCAAAATGAGTGACTAGATCTGTATGAAAGGTATTACCGATTAAAGTGTCTGAGTCCAGTAGAAACTGTTTCCTTGAAACAATATTGTCACCGTACGTAGTTCACGGGTGTTAGCAATTTGTTTTCCAGGATGAAACGGACCAGCCCCGCAGTGTGGTGGTTGCAGACGGAGCGCCGACGAACTGAAGAGACTATAGCAACTAGAACAGAGATCTTGTAGGAAGAAGGAACAGAAATTGAGAAAAAATTGAATGAATAATTCTCGGATTCTGGCCGCCTATTTATAGGCTGGAGGAGGTGCCTATTCGGAGTGGTCGTGACTGTTGGAAAGGTTGCGACCCTTAAACCAACAGCAGCGACCGTTGTGTGAACGCGTCTTACCGTTCAAACGAACAGACACATCCGATCGAAAATAGCCGTTTTGGCGCATGCAGGCCCACGCGGCAGTCGGTGTCCCATTTAATCACGAGACCCCAAGAGCCCCAAGGCCCAAGGCCCTATCTTTGACATATTAATATTAATATGAAGGTCTACATGCCACATTGCCTTATCTCTTCCACACTTTGTCCTCATTCTCCTTTTGTTTGATATACTATGTTGGATTGTAGTATATATAGAGGAATTGGTACAAATATTCCCTGATGTGGGACTTTGTATAATGCTTTCTTCTTCCCAAATCTCTCTACTAACTCATTCATTTCTAACAATCCCCCACATGAATGAGCAGTTGTTCTTACTTTCACGAACCATTTATCGTATTGGTTAAAGTAGCACAGGGGCCTTGAACTTTCCTAGTGTTTACCTATTTGAATTACAGGCGAATCAGTAGATATAGAATGTCCTTGAACTGTAAGCCTTTTGTGTAATTCTACAATAGATAACACACGACAAATGTTTCTTATAATCCTTCGTTCTCTGTATGTGTTCGTTTTTGCCTTGAACACCTACCTGGTCTCATAAGTGCTTAGAGAATTTGGCCTCATAATTCTCTTTGAAGCGGCGCCTTCGCACTTACGTAGGTGATTCTGTAAAGGGTATTCACAATTCCTCAAGTACAGTCATCATTAAAAGTATCCATACTTATCCTATTTTCCAACAAATAAAATAAAGCACTGACTTATCATAGGAATGGTTTGAGTGTAACAGTGCTATCAAGTTTCTCTTAAACTTAGTTGTCCCTTTGAACCTAGATTTTGGGATTTCCAGTCAACTAGGTGGGGTTTCCATTTTAGAAAAACTTTTAGTTTATGGGCCTTAACCCTATTCCCATCGATAAGGTTTGAACTTTCTCTCTTGGCAAGCCTTTTGTTAGTGGATCCGCTATGTTATCTTTAGACCTTATGTAGTCTATAGTGATAACTCCATTAGAGAGAAGTTGTCTTATTGTTTTATGTCTACGACGAATATGCCTAGATTTACCATTGTATAGTGTACTATTAGCTCTTCCAATTGCTGATTGACTATCACAATGTATACATATTGGAGGCACAGGTTTGCTCCAATTTGGAATATCTTCCAAGAAACTTCGAAGCCAGTCTGCTTCTTCTGCGGTCTTATATAGTGCAATAAACTCTGATTCCATCGTAGATCTAGCTATACAAGTCTGTTTGGATGATTTCCATGATATTGCTCCATTTCCTAATGTGAACACATATCCACTTGTAGATTTTGTATCATGTGATCCAGTTATCCAATTTGCATCACTGTATCCTTCCACTGTTGAAGGATAGTTTGTATAATGTAGACCATAGTTCTATGTATACTTTAGGTATCCTAGAACTCTGATTATCGCTTTCCAATGATGTTTACCAGGATTGCTGGTAAATCTAGTCAGCTTACTTACAGCGTATGCGATGTCTGGCCTAGTGCAGTTCATAACATACATGATACTTCCTAGTATACGAGAGTATTCAAGCTGGTAGATGCCATCACCAGTGTTCTTCACCCAATTTTGGTTCATATCTACTGGTGATTTTGCAATAGTTATATTATATTGCTTGAAATTTTCAAGTATCTTGGCGATGTAATGTGATTGGGATAATGCATATCCCTGTGGTGTTCTCAAAATTTTGACGCCCAGTATCACATCAGCCAGTCCTAGGTCTTTCATATCGAATCTAGAGGATAACATTTCCTTTGTAGATGTTATTATGGCCTTGTTATTTCCTAGGATCAACAGGTCATCAACATAAAGACAAACAATGACATATCCTAAATGTGTGTGTTTCATATAGACACATTTATCTGATTCATTTATTGTGAATCCATTTGATAACATAGTTTCATCAAACTTCTCATGCCATTGTTTTGGAGCTTTTTTAAGGCCATAAAGCGACTTTACTAATTTGCATACTTTATTTTCCTTTCCATAGCTCAAAAACCCTTCAGGTTGCTTCATATATATTTCTTCCTCTAGTTCACCATTCAAAAATGCAGTTTTTACATCCATTTGATGTATTTCTAAATCAAGTATGGATGCGATTGCAATAAGCATCCTAATTGATGTTATCCTCGTCACTAGTGAATATGTATCAAAATAGTCCAGTTCTTCCTTTTGTTTGAATCCTTGGACTACAAGACGAGCTTTGTACTTGTCTATTGAACCATCAGGTTTCAATTTCTTTTTAAATATCCATTTATTACCTAAGGTCTTGCATCCTTGAGGTAAATCAACTAACTCCCAGGTATGATTAGCCATAATGGATTCTATCTCATTGTTAATAGCCTCTTTCCAGTAAGGGGCATCGCTGGAGGACATAGCTTATTTGTATGTCAATGGATCATCTTCTAACATAAAGGTATAGAAGTCTGGTCCAAAGGTTTTTGAGGTTCTAGACCTTTTACTTCTTCTTGGTTCCTCCACTTGTTGATATCACTAATTTGCTGAAGGTTAACTTCAGTATCCTCAAGAGAATTGGAGATTTCATCTTCCCTTGGTCTCTTATGAGTATCACTGTCAGTGCCCTGCTTTAAAGGGAATATATGTTCGAAAAATCTAGCATTTCTCGACTCAATGATGGTATTTTCATGAATATCATCAATTTCAGATTGTGTACTAAAAATCGATAAGCAGCACTGTTTTGTGCATATCCAATGAATACACAATCAATTGGTTTTGGTCCTATCTTGACCTTCTTTGGTTTAGGTATCTCCACTTTAGCAAGACACCCCCACACTTTTAAGTATTTGTAGGACGGTGGTCTATTTTTCCAAAGTTCATGAGGAGACTTGGATGTTTTCTTTCGTGGTATTTTATTTAAAATATGATTTGCCGAAAGAATAGCTTCTCCCCAAAAGTTATCTGGCAGTCTAGAACTTATTAATAAAGCATTCATCATTTCTTTAAGAGTTCTATTTTTCCGTTCGGCTATACCATTGGATTGAGGAGAATATGGTGCTGTAGTTTGGTGTATAATGCCATGCTCAGCGCAAAATTCTTCGAAAGGAAATTCATATTCTCCTTCTCTATCACTTCTTAAAGCTTTAATTTTCTTGTTGAGTTGATTCTCAACTTCTGCTTTATACTGTTTAAACATATCGAATGCTTCATCCTTGCTTCTAAGGAGATACACATGACAGTACCTAGTACAATCATCAATAAAGGTAATGAAATACCTTCCGCCTCTAGTTTGACACATTTTTAAATCACATACATCTATGTGTATTAGATCTAGAGGTTCAGTTTCTCGTTCAACATCATGAAACGAGGTTCTTGTCAATTTTGCTTCTACACAAATTTGACATTTATGGTTGGAGTCTATGTTACATTTTGGTATAAAATCTAGATTAATTAATTTTCGCAATGTATCAAAATTTACATGCCCTAATCTGGAATTCCATATGTTAGAAGAGTCAACAATATAAGCAGAAGATTCACTTTTATTCATATCAGTGTTTGGTACAATAGTGGTTACATTTGATTTAAATAAACCATCACACACATATCCTCTTCCTACATACACTTCATTCTTTGATAATACAAACTTATCAGCCACAAAAGTTAATTTGAATCCATGCTTACTGAGTAACGACCCTGAAATCAGGTTCTTGCGAATTTCTGGAACATGGAGAATGTCACTTAAAGTAAGTTCCTTTCCAGAAGTTAGTTTCATCACAACCTTTCCCTTGCCTTCGACCTTTGATACAGATGAATTTCCCATGAAAAGTTGTTCATCATCAGTTGTAGTTTTATAGTTTGTAAACATCCACTTATTAGCACATATATGTCGAGTGGCTCCCGTGTCTACAAACCATTCCTTTGAGTTACCGACAAGGTTGCATTCTGATATTACCGCACATAAATCCATATCAGAAACGCCATCGGATGCTTTAGCCATATTAGCTTCTGATTTCTTCTTTTTGGGTGCGCGACATTCGACAGCTTTGTGTCCTTTCTTTCCATGGTTATGACAAGAACCCTGAAATTTCTTTGACTTCTTAGGCGCATTCTCGCGTTTTCTCTTATTAGGTTTGTCTGACTCAACTACATTTGCTTTGGTCGCCATATTCTGATAAATCTTTTTCTCAGAATTTCTGTTATCTTCCTTAATTCTTAGCCGAACTATGAGTTCTTCCATTGTCATTTCCTTACGCTTGTGCTTAAGGTAATTCTTGAAGTCCTTCCAAGATGGAGGAAGTTTTTCAATGGTTGCGGCAACCTGGAAGGATTCGCTAAGAGTCATCCGTTCATCTTCTAGTTGACGAATGATGAGTTGTAGTTCTTGAATTTGGTTGATCGCAATCTTTGAATCTACCGTTTTGAAGTCGAGAAATTTTCCAACGATGAATTTCTTCATGCCTGCATCTTCAGTTTTGTACTTTCTGTCCAAGGTCGTCCATAGTTCCTTGGATGTTGCTACAGTACAGTATACACTGTAGAGGCTATTATCTAGACCATTCAGAATATAGTTTTTACACATAAAATCTGAGTTTTTCCAAACATTGAATGCCTCTACTTTTGTTGCATCGGGTTCGAGTTCGCCTACCACAGGTGCATCTTTAGTTAGAAACTTGGCGAGTCCCAATGTTGTTAAATAGAACAACATTTTCTGTTGCCAACGCTTGAAATCCATGTCGTTGAACTTCTCTGGCCTTTCTCCTTGAGATATTGCCATTGTTGGAATCACAGGCGCAGGCTGAGCGTTTGTCATCGTTTGTGTTGGTGCAGAGTTTTTGTTGCTATTCATAAACATCGTCATCTGCAACAATCAAATATTGTTTCAAGATTGTTAATCGCAACTACCGAAAAGTGTTACGAAACCAATTGTAACTTCAATAACAGTTACAAAATAATGCAGAAACAGTAACGACAAAAATTGTCACTAATTTGTCAATTAATTTTGAGAAATTGTAACACCAAAATGCGTGACTAGATCTGTATGAAAGGTATTACCGATTAAAGTGTCTGAGTCCAGTAGAAACTGTTTCCTTGAAACAATATTGCCGCCGTACGTAGTTCACGGGTGTTAGCAATTTGTTTCCCAGGATGAAACGGACCAGCCCCGCAGCGTGGTGGTTGCAGACGGAGCGCCGATGAACTGAAGAGACTATAGCAACTAGAACAGAGATCTTGTAGGAAGAACGAACAGAAATTGAGAAAAAATTAAATGAATAATTCTCGGATTCTGGCCGCCTATTTATAGGCTGGAGGAGGTGCCTATTCGGAGCGGTCATGACTGTTGGAAAGGTTGCGACCCTTAAACCAACAGCAGCGACCGTTGTGTGAACGCATCTTACCGTTCAAACGAACAGACACATCTGATCGAAAATAGCCGTTTTGGCGCATGCAGGCCCACGCGGCAGTCGGTGGCCAATTTAATCACGAGACCCCAAGAGCCCCAAGGCCCTATCTTTGACATATTAATATTAATATGAAGGTCTACATGCCACATTGCCTTATCTCTTCCACACTTTGTCCTCATTATCCTTTTGTTTGATATACTATGTTGGATTGTAGTATATATAAAGGAATTGGTACAAATATTCCCCGATGTGGGACTTTGTATAATGCTTTCTTCTTCCCAAATCTCTCCACTAACTCATTCATTTCTAACAGTTTAATAATCTGTTACTGTAAGTGCAAGGTTATTTCATTATCCGGGCTGTAATGCTTCACAATCCAAGGATAACCATGGTTGAATCATGGTTAGGTGGCATCTATAAAACAACACTCGTAAGTGCTGCAATAATAGAAAGTTTACTCTTTTTTCTCTATATGCATCCAATTGGATGTGCCTAAAGTACTGGTAAAATATAAATGATACATTTTTTTTCCTCTTCTCCTCCAACCATTACAAAACCCTAATTTTGAATATAGAAAAAAGACAACAATGGAAAAAGAAAAATAACTGTGTACAAAGATACTAATGGTGAAAATGCAGGTTCACTCATGTTTATCCACATCATTGTCTTTTTAAACAAATAAATTATAGTGTTAATGTAACGATTTGGAATTTTACTACTTTGCTTTGTGAATATTTGATTAACTTTAAATATTTAAATAATGGCTTTAATAATTAAAATAGCCCTTTTTTAATTTATAACTAATGATAGAAAATTCCTTTTTTAATTTGGTTTACAAAAATAATTAGTTAAAAGAAAATTAGAAAATGTGACCGGAAATCTTTTTCAGAATTTTCAATTTTTCTCCATTAAAAAGTTGTTTAAAATATTGTGAAAATCTTAACTAACACATGCACACATTTTTACAAATAATATAAGCGTGGATTAGTAATATAATAAAGGTTAATAATATGTTTAGTTAAGTTAAGGGATAAGATGTGACAATTTTTCAAGTTCTAAATCAAAATAAAATATGAAAAGTCAATTATCACTCACATCACTTACACATTAGTACTAATTCATGCATTATACATTGGGTAAAAGGGGAGACCCTTGTAACCGGGCATGTGAAACAAGCCGGTGGGATAAGGTGGTGATGTGTTCAAATTTGAGAGGAGGGTAGGTATTTTAAGGGCATTTAGGTAATTTTATACTTAATTTTATATAAAACTAATTCAACTTTTCTCTCTCTCCTCCGCCATTTCATTTTCTACTTTTTCTAAGAAAATTACATCTTCTTTTAAGCTTTCAGAACCATGTTAATGGCTTCCAAAATTTCAAAGCTAGAAATTTCTTTTCTTTTTCCACTTTAAATGCTTAAAAACCCATTTAAACACCTTCTTCTTCATAAATCAAAGCCATACCCACTTCTACAAGGCATGGTCGAACCTACGCTATCATAGGTCGAGCCCAAAAGTGCCTAGGTCGAGCCTATCTTGCCTTGTTTCGGTCAAAAATCATATTTTACTTAAGGGATTTCAAAAGTTCTAGGCTATTTCAAAGTTTGAAAAGATTTTGGTGAGCAAACTATTTTATATTTTGAAAAAACTTTACCTTTATGTCTTGAAATGTTATGTGTGAAATATGTTGCTAGTTCGGTTGTTGTTCCATGTTATTTGGTTGTATATGTGTTGTATTGGTTATGGTTTGAATTAGACTTGTTAAATGTAGCTTAGAAGTTTGGTTTGGTGTTAAAGTTATCATCTTGCTTATATATGTGATGCTATATGTAAATTTGCATATATAAACTTGGTTGTTTGGTCATGTATTATGAAAGTTAGTATCTTTGTATGCTAATGAGATTGGAGATCACTTGGAAAAGATCAAAAGATGTTTATTTGTTTTCAAGTCATTAAAAGATTAAAACTTTAATTAGTTTTCAAAATAAAAACTTTTACATATGTTTTCAAGAGAAGTTAAGGTAAGAGTGAAGTTAGAAGTAAAGTTTAGAGTTAGATCTAAACAAAATCTAACTTAACGAGTTGCATTCATAGCGATAGTCGCTATGGATGTAGTTCGGGAAAGTTACTGTTTAGATTTTAAAAGAACGATTCTTTTTGAAATGGATTTTGAAAATTCTTTTCAAAATGTTAATTAAGTTCAAAAGTTAATTATTTTGGTAATTAAGTAAGAGTTTAATAATTAATTTATTAATTATTTATTTAATTAAGATAATTATTAATTAATTATAATTGAGTTAGTTAATTAGGGTTTAATTATGGATTAAAGTTGATTAATCTTAATTAATTAATCAAGGAAGTTTAATTAATGATTAATTAAGTTAAAATTTAATTAAGAAATAATTTTGATAATTAAGTTAATTAATTAATTAATTAGGGTTAATTAATATTAATTACTAGTTAGGCAGGATTAAAATTAATTAATCTAATTGAATTTAATTAAGACTGTAATTAGGAATTAATTAAGTTTTTAATTAGAGTTAATTAAGATTTAATTAGTAATTAAATAATGATTTAATTAGTAATTAAATAAATATTTAATTATTATTTAATAAAGGTTTGGTTTTAAACCCTATAAGTTATTTTTGAATCAGTTCTTTTTATAAGTAAACTGATTTAAACCAAGGGTTTCTTGGCTGTACCGTTAAGAAGACAACGACTATGAATAAGTTATACTAAACTTGGACATCTGTTAGTAGAATAAAATACCTTTCTACTATAGCTTTAATTGAATTGATTATTTGAACATCCTTTTAGCAGAATAAATCCTCGTTTTGCTATAACTGAACTTAATATATTTTTTGGACATCTATTTAGCATGACAAACACCATCCTACTATTATGTTATTTGGACTTGTATTTGCCAATTGGTTTATATTATCATGTTGTTCCGTGGTTTATGGATTATATTTATATATATGATGACTTGTGTAAATGACTGTTAAGTGACTTGATAGACAAATTTAAATAAATTGTGACTTGATTTAGTACCATTATAGTCACTAAGCCTCCTTTCAAATTTGTAAAAGTTATTGTTTTTGAATTGACTTTAAGTTAAGTGTTTTAAATAAATTTGTAAGTTGTCCAATTATTTTGATAAAGATATTTACAAATGATATTCTGTAAATAATATTTTATAAAGGATTTTATTGAAGGAGATTTACAAATGATATTTGTGAATGATATTTTAGAAAAGGGGATTATAAATGGACATTTATAAAAGAGTTTTATAAATGGTTTTGGAGATTTATAAAAAAAATTATAAATGGTTTTGGATATCTATAAAAGAGTTTACAAATGGTTTTGGATAATTATAAAGAGTTTAATAAATGATTTTGGGTATTTATAAAAGAGTTTATAAAATAAACTTAGAGATTTATAAAGTGTTTTATAAATGGGTTTGGAATTTAAGTAAAGGAGATTTCATAAATAAAAGAGAGATTGGATTTATGGAAGAAATTTATAAAAGAATTTGAGATTGGATTTCCTTTAACTGACCTTCTTAATTTTGGTGGTATGGACATTCGTTCCACACTTAACACCGAAGGAATAGTGTTTAAGGTTATCTTTATCTCTAATTAAAAATAACATTTGTTTTAATCCTTTTAATATGATATTGAAATAAGAAATCTTTTACAATAATTTGCGAATGTACTTCTGCCAGTGAGATAAGTATATGAATATTTTGACAATTGGAAAGAGATTTAAATAGATGAAAATTTTATTTGAGGTTTAGTGGTTACTATGGGTAATTAAACCTCTGGATAATCGATGGTTGATAGTTAAATAATTGACTATCAAATCTTAGACAGTTTTGACTCAGGAAGTATAATTTGTATATTCGATTCCCTGACAAGGACTCAAATACTTATTGCATACTTCTAAAAGAACCGAGAATGAGTCAACCGTAAATTATCGTTGTTGGTTCGGAGAGATCAGGATCAGATATGTTATCCGAAAACGACTTCGAACCAATATAAGCGTTCGAATAGAAGACATCTTGAAGATGATTGAAGATGGAGCTCTTTGAAGGGCAGGGACTACTTGCTATTAATCTTGAGGGTTATTCCAAAATGGATGTAGTAGATGTAGTGCCTTCGGTTTCATTCAAATCCAGAACGAACTTGTATGGATGAATGTTGGCATTGCATTTTTGCCCGGAGGGCACTATTAGCATTCCAAACAGGAACTACTAAAGGACGGTAAATCGTTACCTCACGAGCCTCACACCTCAAAAATGACTAAAATAGGGTAGATGCAGCAGGGCTATGTCGGTCGCTCCCATAATGGTGTGTCATCACCTTTCTAGATTATCATATTAAGGATTTGGTTATGCATGATAGCTCTCTATAAAGGTTGGGAACAATCGGGGTGATGACATATTGGTTATTATCCAGTAAGGGGTAGGCCGGTTCTTTGTTGGTAGAGGTTGAATATTTTTTGTCCTCAGATACATTTTATCTAGAGGTGTACCATTTTCAGAAGGTACTCCCTTACCTTGCCATTTATTGGAAATCCATTCTCCAATAACCGCCTTCGGTTTTTGATTGTATACCTATTAATATTGTCACGTGCACACATCACAACTACTTGATATACTTATTTTAAATCCTTCGACATTATTATAATATCATCGGATTTTATAATTAAAATGTTTTGGTTTTCGTAAGGTAAAATCCCATCCGTGTTTATGTGTGGCGAGGTCTTACGAGATACCTTTGTTTTCAAAGGATCTTATAAGTTACAATAAAATTTCTTATGATTTGAGTTTCTCACGCTGGTTTTACCGGGTTGACCTAGGCATTGTTTTCTTATAATGCTTGAATCAGACCGAGCATATTTTCCAAATTAGCTTTGGATGCATTGGAGCTCAAGAGACGAGTTGGAGGCAAAGATGTATCTATGTATTTCTTTATGTTCCGCTATATGGTTTGTTGTATTCTTTGACAATTGTAAGGACATATGTTATAACTGTCCAAGTAGATGATAGGCTAGTTACTCTGATGGATGTATGTAGATTATTCGTTGTGATGTTAGATTTTTGTGTTGTTTAGTTTTGTTATCCGGGTTTTTAACCCAACAAGATCCAGCAGAATACAGAACAACCCCATCACATCAGAATGGCTTAGAACTTAACCAGAAAGGCTAAGGCAAGGAGTTGACGAGAGCCAAATCGTATTACTAAAGCAATGACCAAGTTCAACTGAACCAAGAAGCTAGCATCAGTTCAGTCCAATCAGCAATCAAGCACAATCAGCCAGTAGATCGTCATTAATACGGAGTAACGTGCAACGATACTATGCAAACAACTACGATAAAAGACTATGGAAACATCTCCAATTCCAAACTCCAGAAAAATCCTAAGTGCTTGGATCATCAGCAACTCATACTTCTACTCAAACCATCAAACAAGCTAGATACGGAACACTATCAAAAAGAGGCAAGACCTGGCCCGCAAAATGAACCAGGTCTATGGGTCACTAGCGCCCAATAGGACATGGGTCACTAGCGACCCATGGTTTTGGCTCGTTTTGCGAGCCAAAGCCCTCCTAGGTCGCCTGTAGCCTACCTACGAGCTGATGAAGACATGCCTGGCCCAGAAGCCTTCCGACCTCTATAAATACCATCCCGGTTGCAACACAAAGAGGTTCTTTTACGGACTGGTTGCTGAAGCTCTACTGGAATTATTATTCACTCTCAACCTCCCTGACAACAATCTCCAAAGGAATTCACTGTGATTCTCCAGTGGATTCCAACTCTGGGGATTCAATCTAGCTAAAGATAATCAAAGCCTTGTAATCAAACATCCCTTGTAACAACAATCAGTCTATAAGAAAAATTATAAAGTGGACGTAGGCTTCATTAACAGCCGAACCACTATAAAAATTCTCTCTCTTCTTTCTTTTACTATTCTTTTCTTATATCTATGATCTGTGATATTGCTCTATCAGAACATGGCTGGTGCTTTCAAACTCTAACCAGGGTGTTGATCCATTTTTTAGGTCAACATTTTGGTGCTTTCATTGAGAGCCTTGAACGAGATCTAAAAAATTGAAGTTTGAATCCGAGGTTCGAAGAAAAATGAACATGCCTAACACCAGATCTAAAACTGGAGCAAGTCAGCCGGAGCTTGGGGGTAGCCAGGAAGTGTCCTCAAATTCTCATCAACCCAGCTATGTGATAGAGAGGAGATGGAAATGATGATGAAAGAGATGCACAATGGACTCTTAGTTGGACAACAGGAGATGATGGACAAATTCTTCCAGTGGATGGAGCAGCAAGGGATGGTTAGATCTGCAGGGAATAGGAATCAACCTCCAGGGAACAATGCAGGGATTGCCGAAGGATTGGAGCAAGGTGGAGCCTTGCCCCCATGCCCAGAGCAACCGACACATGGGGGCAGCGTTGGAATCAACATGGGAATCAATGCCAATGCCGGAGCGACTGTTGAAACACAAGGGACTGGTGGCATGGGAGCTGATCCGAATACTAGGATGCGGCCGACAAAAGGATATGTACCAGAACTTCCTCGAAGGAACGGAGGAATGAATGAAGCTAAAGTTGCAAATCAGAACATAGGTATGTTGTCGGAAGAGTCCATCCCAGGATACCCCCAATGGGGCAGGGGGAAAAGTATTGCTTTAGGACAGAGACCTTCATTGGATGGTGAGAACGGAGTTGCTGAATTGGTACGAAGATTCATCAAAGGAGGCCCCCCAGATCAGGGTTTGGAAGATGTGAACAGAAATCCATTTACTTCTAATATCCGAAACGTGAGAAACCCTCCAGATTTCAAGCTTTCGACATTGGAAATGTACGATGGGAAGACAGACCCAACGAATCATATGATGCGACACATCCAACATATGGAGGTGCTGGGTGCTTCTGAGGAAGTAATGGGGTGATGCTTCCCCTTATACTTAACAGATTTGGCTGTAATGTGATTCAAACAATTGGAAAATGGGTCCATAAGCACGTGGACTGACTTAGTGAGCAGATTCTTGTGACAATTCAAGGTTCATGTCTCACAACCAAGGAATGTACTTACGCTCTCAAACGTTAAAAAAAGGCCTGGAGAGTCCTTGAGAAGCTATTTAACAAGATTCAATGCGGTGGTAGACGCGATGGACAAACCAGACCCATCATTTATCCTAATGGCAGCAGTATCTGGAGTCGCGAATAAGACTGATTTCAAAGCCGCATTGAAAAGGGACCTACCGATGGATCTTGCATAATTCTATTACGAAGCTGAGAGGTACCTATGTCAGGAAGATGCCGAAGCCGAGGATGAGGATGTGGATGCTGAAACAAATGTCATCGAAGGCGGGGGACCGTCTGGAGCTGGAATTGGAAAAGACAAAGGGAAGAGGAAAGCCGATGACAACATCAAAGACCCAAAACGACAAAGAAGCGAGCCAAGATCCTCCTCATACACCAATCCGACTGAAACCTTGGAGAAGAACCTCTACCGAAGGCCGCCTGGGAGGGAGCCCGCTGATCGTGAGAAAAGATTTGAAAAGTTTTACATCTTCCATCAGTTGAATGGGCATAAGACGAACGAGTGTCGACACCTTCATGATCTGATAGAAGAACTGGTCTGGAACAACCAGCTGCCATAATATGTGAGGAACAGAACCGCGGTGGAATTAAAGGGACAACCGTCATCCGTGGCAAATGCATCAAGAAATGCCCAGGGACAAGCGCCAAGACAAATTATCCCATGATCGGCGTAAACAGGAGTCGGATTCGATTCCAATGCTTTGTTTTATTATTTCTTTTCCCGCACTTTTCTTTTAGTATGTAGACGATAATAATCGAAGGTCGCTTATACATGTACGGGATCCCGAACGGTCCCTAGGCATGCTTTGAGTCGGATGCCTAAGAGAACTTAGGACAATAACAATCGAAGGCCGCCTACAGGTGTACGGGATCCCGAACGGTCCCTAGGCACGCTTTGAGTCGGATGTCTGGGAGAACTTAGGACAACAACAATCAAAGGCCGCTTACACGTGTACGGGATCCCGAACGGTCCCTAGGCACGCTCTAAGTCGGATGCCTGAGATGAACATTTAAGACTCTTGCTTGTTTAATTTCTGTTTATTTGTTTTGATTTGAATATTTGAATTTTGATAACTGATATTGATCGCCTTAGAGTCCCACCATGGGACTGGAGTGCAAGGTGCAAGTCCCCTTGCCAGAGAGCGAGTGGATGGAATTGTACGATATCGATCACCTTAGAGTCCCACCACGGGATCGGAGTGGAAGAAGTAATCCCCTCACCGAAGAGTAAGCGAATGAGCTTACTTAATCCCCCTTGACTTAACAAACAAACGATCCGAAAAGATCGTCCCCTTAACTTAAAACATTAAACGATCCAAAGAGATCGCGCATTAAACCAAACATTATACAATCCAGAGAGATTGCACATTAAACTAAACATTAAATGATTCGGAGAGATCACGCATTAAACTTACTTAAGCGGTCTAGAAAGATCGGACTTTAAAACAGATTTGGTTTTGCAAAAAAAGGATTTGAATGCCTTATAAATAGAACAAAACGGATAAATCCTGGATAAACACAGGATGACTTTGATATATGATGTGATACAATGTGATTCTGATATATGTTGTGACATGATGTGATTTTGGGATATAATGTGATTTTGATATATGATGTGACATGATGTGATTCTGATATATGGTTTGATTTTGATATATGATGTAAAAACTCTTAATGGAAAGCAAAAATTGATAGTGATGTAAATCCCGAATGAACGCGGGATGATTAGAGATGTGTAATGTAATTAGAGACATGTGATGTAATAACCCCGAATGAAATCAAAATGATCGTGATGTATAGATTACACTTAGGCAGAGTCTAGAGTTTTAGGTTGTAACAAGTTTGGAATGACCTGTGAGTGGCAAGAGAATCCGAAGGAATTGAACGATTCACCAAGAATAAAGCTCAACAATCGAAGACACGTTGCCATGACTTGTTCTAGAGCAAAGCACACTTTTCATTCAAAAGGCATACTTTGGGGGGCAAATGTTATCCGGGTTTTTAACCCAACAGGATCCAGCAGAATACAGAACAACCCCATAACATCAGAATGGCTTAGAACTTAACCAGAAAGGCTAAGACAAGGAGTTGACGAGAGCCTAATCATATTACTAAAGAAACGACCAAGTTCAACCGAACCAAGAAGCTAGCGTCAGTTCAGTCCAGTCAGCAATCAAAGCACAATCAGCTAGTAGATCGTCATCAAGATGGAGTAACGTGCAACAATACAATGCAAACAACTATGGTAAAAGACTATGGAAACATCTCCAATTCCAAACTCCAGAAAAATCCTAAGTGCTTGGATCATCAGCAACTCATACTTTTGCTTAAACCGTCAAACAAACTAGATATGGAACACTATCAAAAAGAGACAAGACTTGGCCTGCAAAATGAACGAAGTCTATGGGTTGCCAGCGACCCATAGGCCATAGATCGCCAACGACCCATGATTTTGGCTCGTTTTGCGAGCTAAAGCCCTCCTAGGTCGCTTGTAGCCTACTTGCGAGCTTATGAAGGCAGGCCTGGCCCGGAAGCCTTCCGACCTCTATAAATACCATTCCACCTGCAACACAAAGAGGATCTTTTTTGGAATGGTTGCTGAAGCTCTGCTGGAATTATTCTTCACTCTCTACCTCCCTCACAACAATCCCCAAAGGAATTCACTATGATTCTCCAGTGGATTCCAACTCTGGGGATTCGATCTAGCTAAAGATAATCAAAGCCTTGTAATCAAACATCCCTTGTAACAGCAATCAGTCTATAAGAAGAATTATAAAGTGGACGTAGGCTTCATTAACAGCCGAACCACTATAAAAATTCTCTGTCTTCTTTCTTTTACTGTTCTTTTCTTATATCTGTGATCTGTGATATTGCTCTATCAGAACAGGGCTTGTGCTTTCAAACTCCAAACAGGGTGTTGATCCATTTTTTGGGTCAACAAGTTTCTTCTTGTCTTCTTTCTTCTTATTTCCCCTAACCATCTGTCTTTCCGGCACTTGGTTGTTCGACACATGAATACCGTGGATGTATTAGTGTCGGCTTTTAAAGGCAAATCGTTACAGTTAACACCACTTTTAATAATCAAAACTTCTATAAAACACTATTTTTAAGTTGTAAATACCCAGTTGTCCTTCTTTAGAAATAAGTTTTTAGAAAACAGCTCTGTTTTTAGTTTTAGCTAAAATGCAAATATTTGCATTTGAAAAGAGCAAATATTTATATTAAAAACCACAAGTATTTGTTAGTAAATAATGCAAATATTTGCATTTCTTTAAGAAAAAGAAAGCAGAAAAATAAAATAACAAATAGTCCTGGTAAATATGCATCTAAGTTCAGATTTAATTTTCGAGAAAAGAAAAAAAAAAGTAATTTGTTGAAAGTATTTTTAGGGGTCAGTAATAAACAGAATTGACATGATAAATTTGAACCATCGATGCTATTCAATATAGGGCCATTATGGTAAAGGTTAACGTTACCAATATGGAAAAACCGTTATCGTGCCATTTTTATTGGTAAACCGAAGTGGATACCGTTACTTTAACATTGATGCTGGTAAAACGGTCGCCGGTATACCGATAGATTGGTATAATGATGGTCGGTAATAGTAAATTTACCAATATATAGAAACATCAAAAGTGTGTTGTATTATTTATTTGATAGTGATGAAAACTAAGCTAATAGTTATTGATACTAAGTTCACTAATGAATACGTACATTCATACGTTCATACATACATACATATGTATGTATGTATGTATGCATGTACGTATGTACGTACGTATGTATATATATCTGTGTGTGTGTCAACACATTAATTTTATTAATTAACATCAAGAAATTACACGATTGATCGTAGATTATTTACGGCTACGTCAATTAATAGTTTGGCTCATCTCAAAAATCAAAGTTGAAAAACAAATAAAATGGAAAGAATTATTATATATGGACATCAAATATCTCCGTAAATTTCAATAAACTTCAACAAGTGTGCATTATTGGATTAATTTATAATAAAATAATATGATTAAAATCATTAGTAAATTTATCGTTACCACTGGTACCAATATCTCCTTACCATTGAATTTACTGATATCATTGGTAAACTTACCATTACTATACCGATAATACTGATATACCGATAAAACTCAATATTGATTACCAAGTGTTTGATAATGGTACAATGATACTCGTATATTTACCATTATCATAAGGCAAATCCTATTAACACATCAGTTTACTCCTTTCTACCCCAGTAATATATTTATTAATTAATCGACTAAGTTGCTCTTGTAATTATTTAGACTATGACTTTCATCTTTTCCCATTCGTTTTATTTTCTTCCTTTTTACTGCTACTGTAAACATGAATTACTTTACTGATGATAGAATATTTGAAGAAGGCAATTTTTGGAAGAAAATAGTGATTTTGAATAAGAAAATGAAAATGAATCTCAAGCATTTTGACAATTCATGTACTTTTTTAAATGTGAACGTAGGTTTTTCTAGGGCTTTTATCAATTAAACTATGATTTGGTGGCAACCAAGTGTAGGTTTAACTTGGATTGTTAATAAACCTAATGCCTAACACATTTGGATTGCTATTGGACCTAGTGTAGTGTAATACTATGTTAAACTTTAACCAAATTTACTTTTTTAGATTGCATTATTGGATGACAAACAAGATGAAGAAATTATCTTGGCTTATACCAATGTGTTTTGTTTTGTTTTTATTTTTATGACAAATAGATATTTCCTAATAGAGAGAAAATGAAAGAGTAGATCGATTGCATAGCTGGAAGAATTGGATTTGTTGTAGTTATTTTGAAGTCTGATATTAAATGTACAAATAGAAATTCAAGAATTTTTTATGGTTGTGAACAAAGTGGAGTATACAAAAGAGTATAAAGGAAAGAAAACAAATAATCTTAGACTAACTGAAACAAAAAAGTGCAATTATCCATTTCGATCAAAAGGTGTCAAATTTTCTACTGCAAACGAGTGGAGATCATATGTACAATGTGGTATGCACAATCATTATGCACTTTATAGTAGCGAGGGCCATTCTTTTATTATAAGCTCGATAGTAGAAGAAAAGAAAATAGCTATTGAGATGCACAAAAATATGGTGAAACCAAGAGCTATTTTACATACCTTGGAAAAAAATGATCCATCCAATTGCACGACAATAAAGAAAATTTATAATGTTCTGTTCAAACAAAAAAGAATCGATTGAGCTGGAATTCACAAATACAATACCTTTTAAGTAAATTGAAAGAAAATAGATATTATGAGTGGCACCGTAGTACTTTGGATGGTAGTGACATAATTAATGACTTGTTTTGGGCTCATCCTACAAGTATAGGTTTATTGCGGACATTTCCACATTTGCTTGTTGTGGATTGTACATATAGAACAAATAAATATCGAATGCCATTATTGGAACTTGTTGGTGTCACATCTACAAACTGCACTTTTTGTATTGATATAGCTGTGAGAATTATTATATTTGGGCTTTGAGGCGTTTGCAATTGGTAACGCTTGATTGTGATATTTAAATGCCATGTGTCATTGTTACGAATTGAGAAATAACTTTAATAAATGCTATCGGTGTTGTTTTTCCTCAAGCGGCCCATTCTATGTAAATGGTATATTTAGAAAAACATTATTGCATTCATACAAAGAAAAGTCATAAATATGAAGAAAGGGGTAAAAAATAGTTTTTTTAAAGATTGGGCAAAATTATGTTGTTCGAAAAACGTTGATGGTTTTAGCTTGAATTTACAAGATCTACATGCGAAGTATGAACATTTTCCCAAGTTATTAAATTATGTACATGAAGCTTGGCTTGATACGTGGAAGGATCGTTTTGTTTGTGCATGGATTGGTAATTTCATGCATTTTGAAAATTATATTTCGAATATGTAACCTTTCTCATTTTTGTATATTTTAATATTTAAAATTCACTCATTGTAAGCTTATTTTTTCTACTGTTTTTTAAATTTGTAGAGCCGAGGCCTCACACTCTAAATTGAAAAAACATTTCACCACAAGCCAAGGCAAAGATGTTGCGAGAGCATGCACTCCTTATTAGAGCCTTCATTTACTGAACTAAAAGCTTCATTTGAAACTAGTTTATTGAAAGTGGCTCGTGTCTATCACAAAAAAGAGTTCAAACATTTGCATGGTGTTGTTTCTCTTTCGGCGCTAGAGCTCGTTCATTCCGAGCTTGTTAGAGTAACATCAAGTAGGTACAAAAATGAGAATTTGTGTGGTTGTGTTATTCACAAGACACGTGGATTTCCATGTGCACATGAACTAGAAAAACTTGGTCCAAATGCAGAAATAACTGTAAATTTAATTCATGTACATTGGACAAGATTACACATCATTGGAAAAAGGAGAGTCCAAAGGGTTGGATATAATAAAGAAAATGGAAAAATTACTGCATGAAGTACTGAAGCTGAAATTGCCTCATCAAATGCAAGCTTACAAAAAAAGAGAGAAGTTGCTTACCCACAGACATCATCACCCCGATTATTAAAGTGAAAACTCGTAGTGGATCTCATAATCAAAAAATCAATTCGACAAAAAGACTTCAAGCACATTTGAGTTGGGTGAAAGTGTTTCCACTCAATGTAGCATGGTAAAAAAACTAAAATTTGATTCTCATGTTGCTGTGAAAAAAGAAAAATTAGTTGTTCGAAGACCAACAAAGGTACTGCATTAATAACTATACTCAATTTATTAATAACTTTTTGTTATTTTTTTCTTATAGGTAGAAATTACTACAAACTTGACCAAATTATATGACGTAGAGGAATAGATCGATATTGCGCACTAACAACATGGTTTGGCCACTCATTCTATATACTTTCTACAAACTCATAAAGAACTTTGTAGGTTGAAGAAGTAGCGCCTCTATGAGTCTTTTGGCTTGTTGATTTGAATAATAGGACGTGGGATATTTTGAACCCTACCAAATCGCCTCAACACACGAGTGGGATGATACGGTTCTACTACATTTAGGCATAATAAATAACTCGAATACCAATCAATTTGTGGAAATGGATGAAAATCTCTTGCATGCATGTAAAGATAAAAAATTACCTAAAATAATGCAAAAACAGACGATGATGCTACAATAATTAAAAAAACACAAGGTTATGATTCAAACTTGTAATGTACCTCATGTTCTTGAATATTATCAAGATAAATTCTTAGTTCCTTAAATGATGCACGACGATCATTTGTTGGATCCCAATGAGCTGCTCTTGGTGAAGTCTCATTGTAAATTTTAGTAGATGGATGCAAATAAATAAAATGCTCATATATCCATGATTCCAATAATCCTAGAAAACCCGCAACTTGTTTCACTTCAGCTCTACTCGCGAGACCAAGTTGTCTATACAATCAACATAGAGTTGCTGAACCTCAGGAATAATTACGAATTCCATCCAAATTACCAATTTGATTTAAGTACTGCACAGACACATGAGATTTGCTTTTATCCACGAATAATGTATTTCTTACTACATATAAAAGATACGCACGAGCAGCTTGTTTGATTTTTTCTTCTTTCCACCCATCGCAAACACCATCAAAAATTTCATATAGATTGGTATAGGTTAATTTATAACAAACACCCTCCTTCATAATAGTTTTTGCTTCATTGGCACTTATCCCCAAATTATTAACAACCAAATTAATCATATCATCTCGGGACCGATCAAATGTGTGTATCGGTAATCCTTTAACTGGGATATGTAGTAGAGATGCAACATCGTCTAATGTTATGGTCATTTCACCAAACAGTAAGTGAAATGTATTTGATTCAGGATTCCAACACTCGATAAAAGCAGATATAAGTAATTTATTGACTGAACTATAACAAGTCTCAACTAGAAGATACAATCTCGAAGATTTCAAAGAACCTTTAAAAATTATAGCATTACTGGGAACTTGCTAATTCAAAATCTTTGTGTCATGATTTACACACAAATGTGTATCACATTCCTTGAAAATATTTTAAATTATATTATACTATGTTGATAAAATAATTTATTACACGAAAATTTTAGAACACATACCTTGTCATTCCATATCAACGAAGCAACATGGGCCTCATAGCTACTAATCACATCGGTAATCTTTGGTCCTCCAAAAGACGGTTGTGTATTACGTGTGCCACTAGATGTACCAATAACACCATGAATGTGTTGCTCTTCAATGATTTAATCTTCAATTTGTTGCTTCACATTTTGCTCCCCAGTTGTTTGTTCAACATTCCGCTCTACAAAAATTTGTTCATCCCGAATTTGTTCTTCCACATTTTGCTCCTCCATTGTTTGTTCAACATTTTACTCTACGATAATTTGCTCATTCTGAATTCGTTCTTCTATTTGATTTTTAGTTTTTCCTTGCTTTCACACGTCGATCTCTTTCCAAGGCAGTTAGTGGATTACGTGTAGTTTTTTTAGAACGATCTACAAAAAAATAATAAAAAACAACAGCCTTTAAAAAAAAATTACAACATCAAGTTTGGACGTGGTTATCGCATAAACCACGCTCAGTAATTGTGTGGTTTATGTGATTACCACGTCCATAATTGACATCATTTACACACACAAAACGCACTAGAAGTGAATTAGGGTTTGGATAAATTTAGGGTTTTAGAAATTGCATGTTTGGATAAATCAAATCAAAAACAGACAGGACAAGAAGAAGAGAAGAATGATAAAAAGAAAATTGAAGTAAAATACCTTGTCTCCTTCTCCATTGGTAATCAATAGTGTTTTTTTTAAATGAGTCTCTGATTGTTTCTACAACAAGAAGAAAATGGAACAAAAGGAGGAAGACATGAGAAATGGTATTTTTGGAAGAAATCGTGATGAGAAAGAGAGAGAAAAGATGTACTTTTTTTTAAACCAGTGGAGTGAGAAAGGAGGAAACTGGTGTGGTGTGGTGTGGTAATAGAATTTGTCTTATCATAGGGACCCATTCAAAGGCTAAAACTTGAAATACTCGATTGTCGCCGACTTCTGTTCACGTTCTAGTCTACATATTTATCGAACCGTGAATCCAAATTGGCTAGTTCTATTCATACACTTGTAATCTCTTACCATACACCAGAAAATATAATAAACTAGCATACACCTAAAATTACTTTACATACAACATAACTTTTACAAAATTACCCTTTTTTCTTTATCATCTTCCGTATTTAAAGCTTAAAATTTTACATAAAACTAGGACTTCCTAGCAATAAGTTAAAATTTAACAAAATAAACTTTATTTTTTGGAACTAATATTGTAAATAAATTCTTAATTTCATCAAAATCGGCTCTAATTTTGAAAGGAAACTTTAAACTTTTTGAATTAAAGTAGTTAATTGTAAAAGTTGTATTAATTGATATTTTAGATTTCATTAACTTTTTCAAATTTGTATAAGTTTAATCAAATATCATTGATTTTAATGATTTAATTAGATGAGTTACGATAAACTAAAAATGCAATTAAGAAGATGGTAACTTAGCAATGGATTTTCTTGGTAGGCGTATGTTTGGTCGTGGAGTATGAATAGAAATTGGCATCCAAATTACCGCTTTAGCAATTCCTGCGACTCATCTTCCTTCGTAAAGAGAGAACTCAGAAAAACCTCCTCTGAGTCCTGATTCTTCAATTCAGGTATGCTGCTACTTCTTCTTCCTCTTCTTCTTCTGTTTTCCATTTTTGATTGCTGAATTGAGATCGTAATGCTGAACTAAATCTCTCTCTTGGTTTTGTTTCAATCGTTGTTTAAATTTAAATTGCGATTCAATTTGGGCCTTCAGTATTTTCGTTCTGAAATAGGATCGTACGATTTACACGGGTTGCGATCCAATTTAACCGTTGGATCGGGAAGGCTGCGATTCCTTCCAAAACGCGTTTTGGAACGTACGATTATTGCAATCGCTGCTCGGGAAGATTACTTGCTCTGAAGTCTGAACTCATATTTACTTGTTAGCTCGATTGCATTTGGTTTAGGTTTTGTCCTGGTTAATAAGCAACTATCGTGTCCAATAAAATGGTTTTTCCCCTTGATGACGGTATGATCGTAAGAATTTAACTACAGGGTTGGTAGTAGTTTAGTGAATTTTCTAGGAAAGAAACTAATTTTTTCTAGTTCAATAATCAACATTCTTTTCAAGCAATCTGTTATTTATCGAGGATTCTTGCTCCATATGTGATTGATGCATGAACAAACTTTTTTCATATTTTTATGGGTTGAAAGTTGATTATGAAATTGTTTCTTGCATTTGTTTAAAGCATTATTGTAGAGGATTTATGCTGATTATACATTAGTATACAATAATTCTTTAGAATTTTTTTCCAAAAAATAGGTTATCAACCTCTGTCTATTCCTTTTTGTTAAATGTTTAAGTAATTGGTGTACAAAATCACGTGATATTTACAATTAAAGTTTTTCTAACTTTTAAAGAGATTATATGATAATTTCTTGATTTTTTGCTGTATTGTTCCTCTACTTATTTGTATGTTGAACATTGATAAATTTTGACTATTTTTTAAGAATGGTAAGGTATATACCATTTCGAATTAGAAATTAGTCAAAAGTTGCAAAGATCAACTTCCAAAAATGTGGATGAATAATATAGAAAAAAAAATCAGAAGATTAACATATAATCTCTTCGAAAGCTAGAAAAACTTTAAAGGTAATTATCCTGTAACTCTGGATACTAACTACCTAAACATTTAACAAAAGAGGATTAAACAAAGATTC
Source organism: Allium fistulosum (assembly GCA_030737815.1). Taxonomy (NCBI): domain Eukaryota; kingdom Viridiplantae; phylum Streptophyta; class Magnoliopsida; order Asparagales; family Amaryllidaceae; genus Allium; species Allium fistulosum. Next base: position 587,444,547 of record CM060907.1, on the reverse strand, counting down.
TGTATACCAACTACATAAACAATTAACAAAAGGTTGATAACTTAATTTTTTGAAAAAATAATCTAAAGAGTTATTTATAGTAACAACTAACATGTAATCAAAATAATCCTCTACGATAATAACGCTCAAAACAAATGCAGGAAATCATTCCATAAACAACTTTCAAAGCATAAAATATACCTTTTAAACTTCTAGTTGCAACATATTGTCAACTGCGTTCACTTCAAAGCTAGTGGAAAAAAAGGTTCAGACGCCTATTTTTCAATCAAAGTGAATAAATTCAAACAGTATGACAATACATATATGAAATCAATAAATAAAAGATTAACGCAACACATTCATAAGAAAAAAGAATAACGAAATTGTTTTCTAAAAAATGAACTTCCTTTGTTCAAAGTGCGCACAAACCCTTCTTGAATGCCCGATCTATGGTATTGCAAGTTCATCGGACTTTTTTTTTCTAAATAATAAGAATCTTATACAAATGTAAGTGTATTGTTAGTAAATTACAGAAAATCTACAGCATACCTGTTATCCTTTGCGAAAGATTTCCTTGAAGAAGATATAATTGTTTAATAAGGAACTATTTAGCTAACATGATTCAAAGGTTTTAGAATATTTGAGCTAGATATCACAAATAACCTATAAACCAATGTGAAGAAGCGTCTGAGTAAAAAAGAAAAATGCATTTGCTCACTTGTTTGCTAATATCTCTTCTATGTATATATCCTGATGCTGCAGTAACTACTCTTCAAAATTGTACACATTCTTAAATTTTTTTTTTTGGATGTTAAAATGTTTTTTTTAAGTGATATTAAAATAAGGATATTGCTATCCTCAGTCACCCAAAAAAACGAGTGAGAATTAAGCCATGGACACGTGTCCATTTATTTCATTATATAGTCAGAACCATGAAAAACATGGACTCTGTCTTATTTATTTGTCTTTTAATTTGATAATTTATTTTATGTATAATCTGACACTTGCAAAGATTGTATCATGCTTACATATTGATACATTTTTTCCTTACATCTTTTTTCATTAACATTTAACTGTACAAGGTTGATCTTGGATTGAACGAATGCAGCATGCCTACAAAATTTTGGTGCACCATTCAAACTTTTTTTTTGTGCCGAATAAAATTAATCACGATTTATGTTAGATGTCATGCTAACTTCTATCACTTTGAATTATGCAACATTTCTTTGGAGTTCTTTGAAATATAGATTTTAGTACAACGTTTGAGTAGGCAAAACAACGAATACCAACAGATACGCGTTATTAATATTTGCATCGGTTGGATGTAGATAATATGAAGCAATCAGTTAGTTATTTGTATTGTAGCATATTATAAATCTAGATCGATGTAGAGGAAATGCATTGTTTGTATCAAAATTGAGCACAACACTCTTCGAAAGTTTTTAAAGAGATAAAATGAAGAAAATAAATGGAAAAAGAGGATTATCTAACAAAAACTTCAAAAACAGATAATGAAAATAATAAAAACGCACAGAAACACAAGAATTTAGAGTGGTTCGGCGTGTTGCCTACGTCCACTATGAAGTTGATTGCTTTATTGATGTTTCTTTTATGATTGCAATTGATTGCAGCGGGTTACATACGGATAACAATGATTTGCAGCAGTAAAATTCGCTAGCAGTAGCAGCAATGGAGTTTAGAATTGGATCCAGCAGAGTCTGGGCGTTGGAGAATTCAAAGAAGAAGAAGATCCCCTTTTCTGTGTGCCCTGGGGCTCTATTTATAGATGTAGGAGGCTGATATTTCGCTCAGATCTCGGGAGACTTCTTCTGGCACGTGAGTAGGCCCGCGCGACCAGGCCCGTGAAGTTTCGGTCCGATCCGTGATCGATACGAACGGATTTCGTATCGATCAAGATTGCGTCCGATGAAGTCGAAATTTGGCGTGGACATTCTTTAGCATGTGCGTAAGCTTCTGTGAAAATATCATAGCATTTGGACTTGTGGATCTCGAGTTATGATCGATACAAAATGGAGACTTTCGGCAGGCTATTTGGTTCGTATCGATCAGAACTACGTTGTTCGTATCGATAGTCTTGCTCTGTTCGTATCAATAGAGGCGGTCCAATTCGTATTGATGGAAGCGGCTCTGTTCGTATCGATGGAAGCGGCTCTGTTCGTATCGATGGTCACGTTCTGTTCGTATCGATGAAGGTGGTGTAGTTCGAATCGATGGAGGTTGGCTTGTTCGTATCGATGAAAGCACTCCAACTCGATGGATACGAACAGCTGTCCCTCGATGGATACGAAATCGATCGAGTCGAACAGAGGCTTCCTGATGGATTCGAACGAGATCGAGTCGAACAGTGGTCAGTCGATGGATTCGAACTCGAGGCTGTTCTTCATCCAATCTTGCATTGATCATAACTTGAGTATATGAACTCGGATTGATTTGAAATTTGGAACGTTGACTTTCATTGCTTCGCTTGCCATGTCTTGTCGATTGTAGCTTGATTCGGACTCGGACAAAATTCGTCGATATCCATGGTGAGTCTGCGTATAACCGATCTCTAAGACAAACCGTCATTGGTTTCTAGTCGAGTTCTTGGTGTCACGGCCTTGCCAAAAGGCGGGATAACATGCATGCATTTCCATATTATAATAAGTGGTCTCCTCAAAAACTCAATAAGTTAGTTGTTAGTATAATATCATATTTTAAATTTAGATTGATGTTGAAAAAATGAATTCACTTCCCATATTATAACTAAGCGGCCTCCACCAAAACTCAAAAAATACGTGTATTTTGTTCTGACGTATCCTAATGTGTACGAACGATCATGTTCGAATATGTGCAGACATATTTAGATGAGGTTGGAACGTGCATGGACGTATGAGAACAATCTTAATATGATGTTTTGAGTAGATGTACGTGGACATATTTGGACTGTTCGAACTTGTTTGAACAATGTTAGGAAGTATTGAGGCATGTCCAACTTTTGGACCTTTTTCAATAATTGTGCGAAGTTGTTTGGGTTTATCACACGATTTTCCAACATGTTGAGGCGATATTCGAACGCATCCGCACAACACGCGAACAAGCGTAATAATTGTGTGAACATGTTCGGGTACATTTTGAATCATCTAAAAACATTTAGACATTGTTCAAATCATGGTTTGAGATTCCGTCCGGCACGTCGGAATTCCGACCATTTCATTTCGGATCCGACGGTGACCGGGTTGGAATTTGCTTACTAAACCGGTTCCGGCGGCGCTTTCAAAAAAAAAGAATGATTTATTTGTATAAATACCGAGAAGAGAGAGAAAGAGAGAGAGAGGAGAGAGGGAAAGAGAGAGGGAAAGAGAGGAGCACAACATCAATAAGGGAAGAAGAGAAGACAAAGGCATGAAATGAAGGGGGAGGTGGCGATCTTTTCAATTAAGGGTTTTTTTTGGACAATTAGAATTTTTGGTTATGAAGAAGGCTGTAGTCCTACCTAGGAGAAGACGGTATAATTTTGTATTGGACTTGGACTTTGATTTTTGAAGAACTGATTCTCAGTATGACTTTTGTTTTATTGGGCTGGACCTTAACTTTTGAACTACTATTAATTTTTTCAGGAAATGTGAACCGCTCGTATAAAAGTAATACAAAGTTTATAAAATAATTTGTATAAAAGTAATATAAAGTTTATTTCTTTTAATTTATATTATGTTTGAATTGTATTAATTTACATATGTATGGTAAAAAAACGGAATTCGTAGAATGGAATTAAAGCGGAATTTCTGAAATTTCCGAAACGGAACCAAAATTTTGAAATTTCTCGGTGAACGGAAATGGAAACGGAAAACGGAAAACGACCTTGGTTCAAATACATTTGAAATGCTTACACACATTCAAACATTGTTCTAACATGTTCTTGTGACGCATTCGAACAATATTAGGGAACATGTACGTACTATTTTTCAATGGATTTGGATGATTTATTTAGACAATGTTAATATGAATAGGAATTAGGAGCGAACGATATTTGGTTAGAACCAAATTAACCAACCAATCATGTTCATTTTGAGCGGTTTAGTGTCTGAGATAAATCTATCTATATTCGATTTGAAAAATAATCTTATTTGATTATTAGTTTAACAAAAATATATTATAATATCAAAGTTTGTAGTGTTATAATAGTTTCTATAATTGTCTTAGCAATCAAAATAGATTTTACATTTAAACAAGTAAAATATTAACTTTTAAAGAAGCAGAAATTTACTCAAGAAATACCTTACAATGTCAAACATGTTTGTGCATTGTCTAAACACGTCAAAACATGCTACTAAATCATTTGATAAATTCGAACAAGTCCACATAATTTTCGAACAAGTCTAAAAGTTTAACATGTCTCAGTACTTTCTAACATTGTCCAAACGTATTCTGAACATTGTCCAAACGTATTCTGAACATGTCCGAACGTCTTCCGAACATCACCTGTTCGATTTTCTTGCAATAGATATCAAGTGTGCATCACATTGCCTTGTCAATAGTCGACCCGACCCGCCATATGCATAAGCACCTCGGTTTGGCCCATGGAAGATATTGGCGCCTCGTCGTTTGTTGGGTCCGAACAATGACCTGCTGGATCATCATTGTCAACATAAAGCCCAAAACCTCACATGTCGTCATCATATGATCAGCTCGCACATGAGAGCCTTGGCTCTCGTTCGTCTTTCCAAGCCTCTCGGCTCTCCCCGGCCGTCTCTCTCTAAGTCATTTGGATTGCTCCGTCCGTCTCACTTTGTCTTGATTCGACAGATGTCTGACAAAAACATCTGGTCGTACTTGCATAAAGAGGTGGCGATTTCGTACTGTTCTCCTGACAAAATCAACATAAAACGACGTTGTTCATCTGTCAAAAACATCACTGTGCATCAACTATCCCATGTCCTTCAGTCCACGTGGCAACGACGTCGTTGTTCAACAACATTTTGTCCCCATGGTCTTTTTGACAGAAGAACGCTTGGTACGGCCTGTCAGCTGTCCCCCATCCGAGCCATTCTCTATCTAACATTTCAGTTCATCCGCATCTGAACCATATAGCTTCGTCGATGGCCACGAGGATTTCCAGGGTCCGACGTTTTAATCTGAGCACTTCAAACTAGAGTTCTGTTGTTATAAATACAGTTTTACATGCATATAAATAAGGATTGAATTTCATTTCTTGCATGCAATATTGTTCTTGTAAACTAATTTTTTGTAGTCGAATATAAGCAATAAGATTAATAACCATAGTGGACGTAGATCTTCGACAAGATCAAACCACATTAAACCTTGTGTTATTTTCTTGCATTGTCTCTTATAGTCTCTTCATTTTTTAGTTCTTAAACACGTTATTGGTGAGTTACCCTTACTAATATTTATATAAAAATATAATTCCGAGGTTAGCTAGAAATTTAGTCAATATAATCCGTGCTCGTTTCATCAAAATGTCATACAAGATCGTTTGCATATGTTCACACACGTTCGCATATCGATCAAATATGTCAATATATGTTCTAACACCGTCCGAACACAATCGTCCACATACGTTTGAACACTGAGTGAATATGTCAACACGTGTTCTAACACCGTCCTAACACGATCGTCCTTATATGTTCGAACATCATCTTCACACATTAGAGCACAGAGAAAGATGTTAATACTGCGATATTAATAATGCGCATCTGTTGTTTTACACTGATCCTCTTGCTCAAAATGTCATACTAAGATTTGTTATTTTAAAGAACTCATAAATATGTCAACATATGTTCTAACAGCGTCCGAACACAATCATGCACATACGTTTGAACACTAAGCGAATATGTCAACACGTGTTCTAACACCGTCCTAACGTCCTTATATGTTCGAACATCATCTTAACATATTAGAGCACAAAGAAAGATATTAATATTGCGATATTAATAATGTGTATTTGTTGTTTTTCATTGATCCTCTTGCTCAAAATGTTATGCTAAGATTTGTTATTTTAAAGAACTCATAAAATAAGTTGCATAGATTGAAGCGAAAGAAACATATAACGTAAACCGTTATTAATTTTAATCGAGTAAAAATCAGATTGAATGCTGCATCAAAATATAGTAGGCATGTTGTATTACTTCATACCCAAAATTAACCTTGTATATCTAATTATCAATGAAAAGAGTGAGGAAAAGTAATTCATTGGGTATGCATGACTTCACAAATGTTTAATTATACAAAAAATACATCAAATTGAAATGTAACAAATAAGAATGGGTTGACTAATAATGAAATAAATGTACACATTGCCCATGTCTTAATTCTCACTTGTTTTTGCACGAGTGATGATAGAAATTGTAACGTCTCCTGTATCAAGATCTGAAGATGAACGTCGATAATACCGTAGTCATCATCAGAATTATTTTCAAGTGGCTAAACGAGATCAATTATTAATTTTCTTTTATACCATGAAGTAAATAAAGCAACTAAATAAACTTTTCATTACATAATTATTATTACATTTTTCATAATCTCAAATCGGTCCACGCATGGGTAAAATATAATAAAACATAAACAACACTGACATGTTCGACATATAAAGACGTCAATATGAATACTTAACCAGTTATATAATTTAGTTTTATAACAGAGGAATACAAAGTAACTTTTATCATCAACTAAGTCTTCTACTTCGTCTTTCGAGTTCTTTGTTTGTCATTCCAAAAGCAGCATGCCTAATCGTATAAATTCAGCCCACTCCATTGAGTATCCATGAGTTTATGAGGAAAACAATAATATAAATTTGGACTAGGCCCGGTATGAATAATATATTTTCCTAAACATAACATATAGTGGGATCACGTTGTCTGGCGGAACTGGTTTTTTCCTCGCTAATTCAATATCATAAATTTAGCATATCAAGAAGAGTGAACGTCATAACATGATCCATAGAACACTATTTCAACCATAAGTGTGATAAACTTGCTTCTCATTTCATGTCCAGATCTTATTGTCCATGTTAATGGATTGTCACCTAGACTTTACTCATTTATTCTTAATCAGCGTTGAGTTTAGACACTTTAGGTGGCTGCTCAGGCCTTATACTGTTGCTCTCGTATAATGCTGTGAACAGACATTTGGTTGTCCCTTCGGCCTTACACCAACACTGTCGTATATTGTCACAAGCAGATAATTGGGTGTCACTCTGGTCTTACTCTATCGCTTCTACAAATAATGTTGTATCTTATCATTATAGATTGCCTGTTTGGTCTTACACAATTCTTCGTGCTAAGCTTGTATCAAAGCCGTTTGATTCTTAGGATAAAACATCTTTACCTTTTGTTTGAATGATACAACCTATCATTTCCTAGCTTCCCTAAGCTTTAACTTCATTTCCCCTTTTCACATAAGTTATTACATTTTAACTTGTCATTTCTCCTCATAATTTCATCATTATAAAATTCAATTTAAACATCTTGGAATATGGCTTTCAAAATGCTATCCAAAATCTACTTATTTAATCTAAGGGATTTATTACAATTATACATCACTTCTAGCTCAATAGCTATTGTACACATGAGCATGAAGCTTTAACATCCCTCGATACAGAGTTATCGCATATCTCAACATAGAGCTATCGCATGTCTCAATCCATAGCCATCGCACTTCTAATTCTGATAGTTGTCGCACGTTTATTTTCAGTAGTTATCGCGCTTCTAAAACTATCACACATATAGCTATTGTACATACAGCTATCACATTTCTAAGGGTACACACTTCTAAGGGTACACACATCTAAGGCTATCGCATTTCCAACCTGAGTGTTATCATGTCTCAATTTTGGAGCTATCACACGTATAAATCTGAATGCTATCAAATGTTTAAAGTGATAAATATGTAATTAAATGGAGAACTGATAGTTTCCTTAATAAAACTACTACTTTTTGACTGATTTTTTACACGTGTCTTATGTTCATTTGTTATTTTAATTTTATAATAGAAATATCTGATGATGGCAGAAAATTTAGTCATTTAATTAAGCTATGATTAATTACTTTCTTTAGTTATTTTATTAATTAAGGTATTTTTTGTTGGGGGAAAGTTTGGTTTAACACCTCAAACGCAACGGAAATAATAGGATCGTGTTGATGGTGAAGTAGAACAAACATGAAACTAATGCCCAAAATAAGCAGTAATAGATGTACAAACAAAAAAGAAAATCACAGACGAGATTTATAGTGTTAAGATTTAATAATACTTTTGAAGGTGCATTTTGAATTTGTAAAGGAAGTTTATTTGTTAGATCCGAGTTTTAATTGATATTAAGATTCAATAATATTTGTAGGTGTGCGTTTTTGGTAGTTCACGTTGAAACAAAAAAGTGCGACATCAAAATGTTACAACTATTATTAATGAACGAGATTTATGGTGCGTGAAAATAAGAAACTCTTATAAAATTTAAAATTACCACGTAGTTTTGATGAAAAATAAATTGAAAAACATAAAGAAAAAAATTATAATTTGTTCGCTAGACTAGGGTTTTGAACTTGTAAATTTATTTACATTTCAAATTTTCCATTTAAAAATAGATGTTAATTTTTGTTCTTGGTGGGATTCGAACTCCTAACCTCTTGTTTGCATATAAGGGTATTTTGGAACTTCATCGCCGGACCAAAAGATAGTGTTTATATTTCAACTATTAATCAAGATGCATAAAGAAAGCACTGAAGACGTTTGGAGTTATTTTGAAATAATTTCATTTTTGAGATAGTAATTGTGACAGAGAAAGTATCATCAAAAGTCATGAAAAGTAGTGTACGATGGGAGAAAAATCGATACTGTAAAATATGATTATCGAACAGACAAAAACCAGACGATGAAATGAAATATTTTTTGTTAGAGCGGTAGTTGGAAGATTGTGAAAAGAAGGGTGAAGGAGAATTGGAGAGACCAAGTGTAAAACTTGGAATAAGAACATGATGATGAAGATTATTTTAGGAGAGGACAATGGAAATAAACATAAAGGGAAAAGAAAAGTGCTGACAGGAAATTCATGTCAGAGAAGAAGATAAAAGGACTGTTAATTGGATTAATTGAAATTAGTTAAATCAAAATTTTCAAGGGAGTAAAGTATAATTATACACCTGAATTAGGGAGAAATAAAGATGTAATTTTGGAAATTATGATAAAAACAAGACTTGGGAGGGATCCAACTTTTATACATTTGGAATATGATATATACTCTTTCCTTGTCAAATTATATATTTTTAGATTTCTCCCCTTAAATAATGTCTCCCACAATGGTTTTTGTTTCTTCCCTTATCAATAGCCTTTTCATTTTGGATCAGAGCAGTTCAAAAGGGAAGTATAAATGGCGAAGCTTTCAATTTTAGTAACGGTTTATGAAGAACAGAAAGAGATGAAGCCATGTATGGATAAGCGATGATATATTCATAATGATTAGTGATACAACCAATGAATCACTTAGGTGGTGCAAGAGCTATAGAAAATGATTTGAGAAAATTGAATTGATTGAGCTATATAAAAATACGAGAAGTAACCAACTTAGTGCTTTTCTTGAATCTCTCTTTTCTACTACCAAAATCTGAATTGGTATTTAAGTTGCACATTGTATTTATACTTAATTGCAACTGAAGAATCTTCAATATACGTGGAACCATTAATGTAGGTGGTTGGTATGATTAACCAATATGAATTGTATTTCACCATGTATCCTTTATCATTATGGTAGGTTGAAAAGAACTTATCTTTTACTAATTGGCGGCTGAGATTTATTTAATTTCCACAGAAGCAGTATTCTTTTTGGTCTTGTTTAAACCTTATAACTGTGCATCAAAATGGACAAGAATATATGGTCATAAATATTCTTAATTAGTTATTCACTTTTGCAGTTTAGAGAGACCTATACATGTATCCTTATTTGTCATAAATATAATTCTTAATTTGTTATTCACTTTTGCTTTAAGCACCCACATATTTTGTTAAAATTGTCCAACATTAAGTGATAAATTTTATAGAAATAAATTACATCTTAATCATGATGTGCTTTTATTGTAGTACTTTATAATATTTTATACATGAAATGTTTTTATTGTAGGTTTTTAACATTAGATCGCAATTGTAACATGTAACACGTGCATTAAACATTACGATTGTTAACATTTCTCCAAATATCACTGCATTATGGAGTCACATTTAATTCTGAGAAAGTTTGTCCTAAACAATATACCATTGTCAGTTTTTAAGAACATTTATGCATGTATCCATGGTTGTCATTACAATAATTCATTTTTAGTTGCTTTTTTCAATGAATAATGCTATGTATTTGATTCAGATTTGTCCAACAGTTACGATCGGGATCCCATTATATTCACGTTTGAGGTTGAAATCAAAGGGCAGTCCGATGGTTTAGATCCATTGTGTCACCAACTTGTGCCCTCAATATAATTTTCTTGTATGTATGTCTGTGTGTCGTTTTACTATAAAATAAACAATTGCTAATCCGTTACTGCATACCATTTTTACATTTGTTGTGTGCAACATGATGTGCAAATTTTAATTAAGTTGCCCTAATTCCAAAACTGTTGCGGAGTACTTAGGTGCGGAAGCAATAAAATGATCTAGTTTGTCGATTAATTATCAACCGCCACAATTCAATGAACAATAATCACCAAACGAAGAAAAATAAAAGAGTAGATAACACAAAGATTTAACGTGGTTCGATTAAATCGTCCACGTCTACGGATCCAACAACTATTTTTTATTTTACTGAAGAAAGATAATACAAGGGAGAGATTACAAAATTATAGGTTGCAAAGTGGAAAGACTAACCTATAATTACAAATTGAATAATTAATTTCTCCAAAGACTTGTTTGCGCTCAAAACCCCTAATTTGATTTGACTGCAAAAATTAGGATTTACTGAAAAATAGAATAATGGTGGATGCTCTTACGCACACATTAACATGAAGATGAATGTCTTCATTTAAATAGACTTAAGAATGAAGGAATTACTCGGAGATTAAGTAAATTAATTGTCCAATTGTTTTGAAACTTTTTCAAATATCCATGATTTTATTTGAATGCAAATAGATCATGGTGATTTTGATTTTCATAATTTTCCTCAATTGTTAGAATCTCTATGTATAAAATTTTCTTTCCTCATATTGCAAAATTAATGATTCATAAATAGACTTCTTTTCTCATTTATAAACACATTGACTAATAGTCAATTATTTGATTTAGTAATCAATTTGTTTCCTTCCAACAAAATATCCTCTTACATCTTTCTATTTTCTTTCATTCCACCTATCGCCTGATGGAATAATTGAGTTAGTCAATTAATGATTTTTTTGTTTCTTTGGAAAATATTTGAATCACATAAATTCAATACAACATGCCGGTTGTACACGGTTTACCATGTAGTTCTAACAAAAATTTCTACGACCATTTGGAGTGTTCTACAAAGTTTAATTCATCATTAGCTTTTTCATTTTTAAGTTTAATTTGAACACATCGGTATTTAATATCAAACTGTATGAGTATTAAAATATTTGATTCAAATTTTCATTTGGAGATCCGAATATTAGAATCCAAATGAATATTTTGACTTAAAATTTTGGTTCAGGCCAATGTTTGGCAAACATGGTTTCGGTTCCTAAGATTTAAACTTTTCATTACCTACTCACTTTTGACAATATATTTCCACCCACCATGAAACATGTCATTTGGTAACAATTGACTATTATGATTTCAATTTCTAAGATTTGTAAGTTCTGGTTTAAATTATTGTTGAACGTCAAATTTCTTATCAACTAGGTATTACAGAGAGAATTTCAGGAGCAGAAATACCCTTTCGTCCTATTACCACTTTTTATTGAGGGTGTGTGGCTAATACTCCCAAACACAGCTCATCTCTTTTGATCCAAAAAATTCCTAAAATCCCCAAACATCAATTTAATATATAAAGGTCAACCAAAACTTCTATATTATCTACCAATAAGTGTAATTCATTGACGTTAATTGTATCTTTTTGTAGATTATGTCTGTGCTCATAATAGTTTTTATTATTAAATTCGGTATTTTACTTTTCTTCTAGTGATATTTTCTTTTTACATCCATGAAATTTTGTGAATTTGAAAATGCAGATAATACAACAGGTACTGTTTTTGAAGACATATTGGAAAGTTATCATTGTTGTCTACATGAGTTCTTCTGTGGTAACACCTGAAGATGTACTTGAAAATCTTATGAATGATGGAATCATAGATGCTCTCAGATTGAAAATTATTAATCAGCTCAAGGCTAATGTAAGTGTATTTTGGCTATTACGTGTTAAAAATTATTATGTCGCTATCATTTTAGTTTGTTAGTTTTATTAGGCAGTTTTCATTGCAATAAGCTTGCATTTGCATTCCTGGGTTATTTTCACAAAGGATTGATATGATCATTGGAAAAAGGTTGAACAATAAAGAAACACATTATACTAATATATCATATTATATGCAATTGCAGTTGTGCAAAGAATAGATCCAAACTTCACGCTGTTAAAAATTAGAATTGATTGGAAAAGAAGTTATGATCGTTAAAACTATAGCTACAGAAATCTAAGAACATGGTAGTTAGTTATGGAAAGAGTTGGTTGGTTTTCCCTCTTTTTATCGAAATCGAAGAGGTATGAACAATGTTAAGTTTTCCTCCAAAATATATATCTTGTTATTTGCATTGTAGGAAGAGCTGAAGAATACCACAATTTCAATGGTGGAGCAGAGCAAGGTTCTCAACACCCCAGGTGCAGAAAAGCAGTCTAAGCGGGAGTTGTTTGACGCACTTCGAAGAGAACTCGAGTGAGTTTCTTTTACCTTCCATAAAAAGTTTTTGATTTTTTAGCCATTATTGTAGAAGGGAATCGATACATTACGTTTTCTCACTTAACCGAATCATTAGTATTTGCCTAAGATACAATGAATAAATTTGTTCACTGATTCTTGGTTGTTCATGTGGGAAAGTGGTGTCCGACTTCCAATATTATAGCAAATAGCTTACAACATACTCTTGCTTAGCTCCTTCAACTATATATTGTCTTAGATTTGGAAATTGTAATTATCATTACTTACTGACGTTAGGCACTTGAAGGAAATTCGGAGCATCTGCCTTGTTCTCTTTTCTTGTAATATGTTGCACAAGCTAAAGTGGAAAAAAACTCATTTAATGGTAATTTTTGTGGTGTTTGTTTGTGGTACTTCATTATAAACGTGTCCTTAAAACACATACTATATGATGTGCATGAAAAGACATTGTTTTCCCCCTAGAAAACAACTAACTTTTGAAAACCTTGCAATTCTTTAAGATCAAGGGACTGAAACATAAGATAAACTGAAAATAATTACCTGAAATTCTGGGAGCTTATCACTGAATTATACAACATGCAGGGGCGGAGTTCCCTGCAAATGGGGTAGGCACGTGCCTACCCCAGTCTTTGAAAAAAAAAACACAAACTCACAGCAACTACATTCTCCAAAGAAAAAAAAGAATGGGTCCTGTCTCTTCTCGTTGTCCGGTCTTTTGAAGTGCTCGCGTGTTATTCCTTCTACATCAGACAATCTCGCGTGCTCTTCATCAGACAATCTAGTGCATTACCATCTTTCTTTCAGAAACTTCAATTGAGATATCTTTTGTGGAATTCAAAACCCTAGGTAGGAAAATTTGTAAAATGAGCAACTTTTTTATTTTTCCTTCAGTTTCTTATGATGTGCATATTTTGGAAGATCAATTATTGATCAGTTTTGTAATGAAACCTAAAGTCTATTAAATGTTCAAGGTATTATTTATCTTAATTCAGTTATATAAGTTTCTTGTGTAAATTTTGTTAAATATCAATGCCATAAAAAAAATCGCCTCGGGGGCTGTCACCCTTGAACCCCAATTCACTTTGTGCCCACGCCAACGCTATGTCCTGCCTATACCACCGATTAACATGGTACTGCAGGTTTTTTTTTTTTTTTTGTGAAATTGGATACTTTATGTGGTATTAGATGGTTGTACTACATGTCTTGGGTGGTATATTCCATACGACAAGTCAACATATGTCAAGTGATTCGAATCACGCTACGTAGAATTCAAACCTGTGACCTCGCAGATCAAAGCCGGAGTGTCTAACCAGTGGGACGGTAGTGCTGGCCGGTACTATAGAATGTCTTGACAATTAGGAATCTTAACATATATTACTTGAACAATTGTTTGATCCATAATACAATTTTATTTTGGCAGGACTCCAGTATTAGAGAAGGCTTCAAAAGCGACCTGGGAGTTGATTCTTGATAATGATAACTTGGGCAAAGAGATCAGTGAGATCGTAGAAAAGGTTTATCGTCGACTAAGTGGAATTGAAAACCCATTGCCTCAAACTCAACCTTCAAATCCCGAATCTAATCAGGAGGAGAATAAGGAAGAAAATAATCAAAAATCGAACAATGAACCTGAAACTTCAAATACTTCTTCAGCGAAGAAAAGAAGACTTGAAGATATAAACAGTCATGATGGGGATGGTGCAGAATCACTTGCTAATGGTTCTAGCCATGTACCTGAAAATGGTGTTTCAACCAAGGTAGAAACAACATAAGTTATTCGGTTGCACAATGTATGAAGTAGCTGAGGTTGGAGAACTGTTGTAATTTATTGAATTTCTAAAAAAAAAAAAAACAGTTTGGTTTCTGTAATTAATGACCTTTAGTGATAAGGGCCCTCACAAGGTGAGTCTAGAGGAGAAGTTTCTATTTCTACTCTTTCAAAGGTGTTTACAAAACTGTGATCATGTTTTCCTTTTTTTAGATATATAAAAGGATGCTGCTAGCTTTTCTTCTTCTTAAATGTGATGTAGAGACGTTTAGATGAGTAATATTCCTTTTTTCTCTCATAGATATCCTGTATTTTTGGATTTGTTGGGTTTGTCTCAACATGGATTATTATGGTACTCTAGAGACAGTAGAGATTGTGATGTTTTAAACTTAGGGTTAAAGGGTTGAAATACTAGCAATATGACTTAAAAATTCATAAAACCTTATTGATTATATGAAGTTTATTGATTATCTACTGTGATCGGGAGAAGGTAAAATATTATTGGAGATTTTTCTTATAAATATTAGGAATTATTTTGATCTCTGGAATGATATATATCGTTCTGTAAGTCAGTTGGACCCTCTCGTGGGTGAAGTCAGCAAGGGAATTGCTCTTTTGCAGAAAATCTACCACATTGCAAAAATGGTTCGAAATGCCTTTCTTGACCCTTAAAAAGTGTTAAGAATTGGGCAAGGAAATATCCTATATTTTGATTAGGGCTGTCGGTGTACATCTTAAATTCGTCCGTATCCGTATCTGAAAAGCGGATAAATATCCGATATTCGAAAAAACGAATGTGAATGCGGATACGAAGATATCTGCATTCGAAAATTAGTCGTTTGGTTTTTTTCAAAATTATAGTTTAAATTATGTGTATTTTAATACAATGAAAAATATTTATTTATTATTTTATGAAGTTAAAAGTTCATATTATATGTACTAAATGCATATTAATTGCTCAAAACTATTTATTATCATCATATTTGTTTATTTCTAATATTCTATTAATTAATGGAATTGAAAGAAGTTTTTAAACTAAAATTTTCCATTTATGTTTCTTGATTTATTGATCATTAGCGGATATGATAATTATCCGATATCCGTCCATATTCGTTAATGCGAATATCCGAAAATGATTTCGGATACGGATACGGATATGACACTATTTGTATCTGAAAGTATTCATTGACAGACCTGATTTAGACCGAGATTAAGGTACGCTTTGAAGAAGTCGAAAAAGAAGAAAATATAGTGATATTTATTGAAAATAGAATTTTATTGAATTTGAAATAACATGATGGACGAACAATGAGAATTGAACTTGCACAAGATGGATTCACAATCTATCACCAGGCTTGGTCAAAATAGCAAAAATGTGTTTCTCTTCATTCATATGTTTGGTCGCATTAACTGTGACCTATTAGAGAATCGATGATCGCATCTTTGATGCATTGCTAGTATATTATTCAAGACTTCTTAATTCTGTAGGTGTAAATAGGTACAGATCCATGCTGATGTATTGACGATGATTCTCAAGTATTGTAAAATAAAACATGATTTGATGAGATAAAATGCAATGGAAATAAGGAGAGGGAATTGGTTACCTATCCATAATGATCAAAGCGAACCATTTCATTCAATTCAGTTTTTCATTCTTTAATAAAATTAAGATTCAATCAAATAAATCTCTCTAACTAGGATTTGTAACTACGACCAAACGATTAATAACATACACTTTACCACTAAGCTACTAAAGAACAACAGAGATTCAATCTCATGGAATTCAACTCCCATTCTCAACCCATGAGTTTGAAGATCACTTCTAACTCCTAGAATTTCTTCTTTAGTGGATCCATCCACCCTCATTTCATATAGAACCTCAAGATGGATTTATTTCGTGATACTCAATCTATAATCCAATTCCATTCATCCAATACTTGTTCGGGGTGATTGACATAAAAGATGTCATTAATCAGAAAGAATGGTATTGTTGACATAGCAGATGTCATTTTAAGTGTATCTCTTTCTATATTTGAAAGTTAAGGAATCATCATATAGTAATCGAGAAATTGAAACATAAAGGAAAAAAAATAGTTCTATTTTATGATATTAAAATCTTTATTACTAGGTAATTTATTATCCTTATGCATGAAGATAAGAAAATTTATTCATTGTCGTTGGAGTTTAATATTGATTTCTGATCACATTTTCCATAGGGTCCTCCTATCATTCCTTCTCGGAGCTCGAGTTATGGTGAAGTAACCAAGAAGGAGATATCAACAACGACAGGTTTTATCACGGTGCAACTTATGATGTTCATACCAGTATATCATGTAACTCTACATCTAGCACTGAGTAGACCTCATAAATACTTGCGTTGGTTCTACCTTATTTTTTGTTTCATTTTTTTCTAGAATAATCACAAAACCCATTTTATTATGGATCTACCACTAGAATATATGTGTAATCTCAGCATTATTCCTAAATAATCTCATTTTCAATTATTCAACCATTTCATTTACCAATCATATGAGATTTAACCACTCAAATCATATCTTCAAGTGTGTGCAAAAGTAGAACGGTACTTATATTTATTACCGTATCTGGAGTCAATCAAAATTAAGTGGATAGTTAGGAGCACCAATGTACAAAAAAGATTAGTAATTAATATAATTTAAGACATAAATGGGTTTTTTGTATATATTTTTTATAGATAAAATGCAGCATAATGACGAATTTAAGTTGGTACAAATGATCAAGTTTTACTTACCTACGATTCCATCTCGAGTATGCACATATTCACTATTAAAGAAATGACTATAAAGAACCAATTAATCCTCTATATCCCAAAATACATCTTCTAATGAGAAAGAAGAATACAATGGAAGCAAAAGAAATAGAAATTGAATGTTGAAAATGAAATAAAAAACAATTACGATATAGGATAATTATTTCTTTTTTGTTCCTATTCGGTATTCATATCCATGCACACAAATTGAATTTTAAATCATAAATTTGGAATTTATTCTTTCTAAGAAATTCTTTCTTTAGAGTTGTTGATAAAACCTATTTATTGATATTTCAAGTATTTTATATAAAAATTAGGTCATTATCGAATAAAGAGAACTTGTGATTTTAATATAAAAGGTTAGTTTGAAATCATTTTTTTATTCTAGTAGACAAAATTTCGTTGGTTTAATTTTGGACTTTTCAATATTATTCTATTTAGAATTGTAAGTAAAAATTACAATAATACTGAACAACTATTTACTATGACCATTGAGGAGTCATATAAAGCAGAGGTCTTATGTACCGTTTTTAAATAGTGAATTAATGTTGTTATCAACTATAATTATCTAACAACTTAAGTACAGTTGATATAGTTGAATCACTCAAACCAAGGTTTTCATGGATGGAATATGTTGCCTTGGTCTATAGGGTTTCTTGTTTTGCAAATTTCTTCTTTAGTGGAATGTGAGAGATTACCTTCATATTTACTTGAAGTAAAGGAGGAATTAGTAGCATCTTATCAAACATAATATTCGAGTATTAAATATGCTCCATTTTATCTCCCTTCTTACCAAAATTTGTTAGTTCTTCATTATTTATAATAGTGCTTTACTTAGCGAGTTGTTATTTTTTTCAAAATAAATAAAATGGTGCGAGTTATTGGAATAACAATTGGTATTGGATCTTTTTTGTTTTTGTTCATTCCAATCATAACAAGATGGGTTTACCTAAATTGAGAAAGAACAAACTTTTAAATCTTAGATGGAAATTTCTTTTACATATTTCTCAGAATAGTCTATTATAGACAACTTCTTCCTAACTTGTTTACCTATAAAGAATAGAGTAAGATAACAATATTCTCTAATCATATATGATCTTAGACAAGAGAAAAAAAACATTAAATTATTAATGGGGATCCACGATATGTTCCCTATTTCCCTATTGTGACCAGGTTCATAAATTATGATCAACAAACAATATGGGCTTTCAATTTGTGTTGGTCAAGGTTCCGTAACTGTCATGTCCCATACAAATCGTTTACCTATAACTATTTTGTACCTGTAAAAATCGACGATCAATCACATCAAAACGTTTTAATAGTTGGATTCACTTTCAATTTGGCAAATGTATTGCTTGTGAGTTATGTGTGTTCATGTGTGTTCTATATACCCCGTTGTTGGTCGGAAGTATAAAAGAGAGATTTAAAAGAAACAATTGCTAGATTATAGTATTGATTTTGGAGTCTATATATTTTATGGTAATTGCGTCGAGTATTGTCCAACAAATTATTTATAGATGACTGAAGAATACAAACTTTCAACTTATGATCATCATGAATTAGATTATAATCGAATTGCGTTAGGTTGATTACAATTATTAGTAATTGATAGGGTTAAAATAGTGTCTTAGGGGCAATTATGTAATTTTATTATATAACTTAAGTCTTATGGCGAACGTTGTTAAAAACAAATTAAGCTTTTGATTTTATTTTATATTGTACATATTGTTATACTGGAATATAATAAATGTTTTAAGTACATTAAATATATACAAGTAGAAAATCCTTAGAAAAGTATTTAATCAATTGAAATTACGAATATGTTCGTAACCATGAGTATTGAATTGTATAAAACAAAATTTTGTTCTTAAACATTCCTAGTCCAGATGTATCAAGAATAGGATATTGATATATCCATTGAGACTAGTGTATGTTATTTTTTCTATATGAAGGACGGTGAATTACCCACAATCGTTGGGGGAGACAAGGGGTTACATAGGTGTAGTTGTTTGGAACAACTACAAAATACTCACCGAGAGTCTTTAGGTTAAAAGTCAAATAGATTATCTCATGTTACAACGTGCAGTAGTCTTTTGACATGAGAATATCGTGAATCTTAAATGCCTAAGCTCTACTTTGATTATGGTCAATCATAAAACAACAATGATTGTGTTAAGGCCATAATTAGGTACAAGTTAAACCACTTGAAGTGAAAGACTATTCAAGAGATGATTCTTCTTCTTTCAATAGAATGTTAATATCACCGTAATTGATAGTGAACGTGAAGTCAAAGCTTTGCTCAAAACAAATCGGTTAAACGATAATGTTATTGGGAATGGACCATGGACTTTAATGTTGAACTTCATGATTAAACACGGATATTATTAGGATTTTAACCATCGACGGAGATTTAGATATCTAAGTGATATAGTAATGATGAATAAAAACATGCACAATATATCATTGATTAAGAGTGTCGTTTTAAAAGATAAGAAACTAGATTCTACTAAGATAATATGTAACCAGCTGAACTCATGTTCACTACCATACTTCATCAAAATCCATATAGATTTTAATATTTAAATTGTTTAAATATTATTAGGACCGAGTTTATACCTATGGGTTACACAACCACAACTCTCAGTTTTTGATGGAGAATTATTTATCGAAATGATTCATAAAAGTTATGATTTATTATTATTGAGAAATTAATTTAATGATTATATTAATATATTAATTTATTATTATTTATTTTATCATTATTAGAGAACAGAAAAACTAATTAATAAAGTATATAATTGTTATACATACATATATATAATTATTTTTATAGATCGAAAATAATATTTATAAGTCCTGCTTATCTAAAAATTGTGTCCTGCTCGCACCAACCTACTGGTTATTTATAACTCCTTGGACTGCTCATTTAAGAAGACATGATATTTTACAAAGGAAAAGGAATGAGACATAAACTATAAGTATAGCATGAGCTAATTTTTCGCTCAATATTATGAAGTGTGGATATAAGGTGACATATGCGCAACAGGGCGCTCTATCCTAAACTATATAGAAATAGACCAATCAGCACCACATAAAATTGCTTGCATCAATTGCTTATATCAACCCACTCACCCTTTGGACACGTTACTTGCAAATAACTTGTATAGGATTGACTGAAGTGCACCTATTGGATAATTACAACAAAAACCAAAGTCCTTTCATTGCTTACCTTTTACGTTGTTTATTAATAAGAAATCATTTTTATGGAATGCTTATTTATTATGATTGATAGATTCAAAAGAGATGTGAATTGTAAGTTTATTTTATTTCTCTATCCTTTCTCTCTTCTCTATAGAATAGTACAAAATTGGGAGAAAATAAAATTCATCTTCTTCCTCTTTTTCTCACCATGATTTTCTTTAAATAAAATCAATTTTTCAAATATACTCAAAACTGTTGGGCAACGACTTCTACAAATATCCAAATCATTTAACCTTAAGTGCACAAGTATGAAGGATCATTTGTTAATCATGGGGAGTGACGACAATTATCGATTGCACCATAGTCGTGTCAAATTTCGCTTTCAAGGCAGTGGCATCATTCACTGTACAACTTCCATCACTTTCTCTTTATTGTTCCTACCTGTAACGACCCACATTTTTGGACGGTTTAAATCGACAATAAACCACGCATGTCAACTCAAACCATTCAAAATAGAGGATTGTTAATGGGGTAAATAAGAAATTAAGAGAAAAGAAGGAAAACAAACACATTATCTCACAGCGGAATGACAAAATATAATAATCAAATAAACAGTTCATGAAGTTGTTTTACAAATAACATTTGATTACACTTTTATAATACAAATCAGAGTTACTCATATAATAGTAAACAAATAAATAATACAGCGAAACAACATGATGCAGTATAATAAATAGAGTAAATAGTAGTAATATACTAAATCTTCGTCTTCGTCCTCCAGAAAGATAGTCTTCAATGCTGAAATACTCAGGCTGACCCGAACGTAATGAAAAGACAAAACACTCGAGTCAGAACTAAAAGATCTTATGTAAGTTAAATCAACAGTAAATAAATATGAGTGTAACGACTTCAGAGATGTTTACGGGATTTTACATCTCCTATCCAGTGCTAACATGCGTGCAATAATTTAAGAGATGTTCGGGATTTCATCTCATAAGGATCTGTTAAACTATCTACATACACAGTACAATACGCTATTATAATATGTATACAGTAAAGTAAAGTATTAAAATAGCGTTAAGACGTTACTTATATCCCCCTTAACAGATTTTTTTTTATAAATACCATAGTCTATACAGATACTGTAAGCCCTACCAAACCGGTAGGATACTAAGGGAGCACTCCATAGGTACGATACAAACCAAAGTCGTAATGGGCTCGATAAGGCATATGACAAGGCATGCGAGGCAATGTCAGGGTAGGATTCTACCGTTTGCACTTCGGACTGGTGGTAACGCATAGGAGCTACTACCGCCCACTTAGGAACACACTCCCATAATTAAATCGAGGAGTGGCCACCAAATCAATCACAAAGTAATAATATGGTATCGAATTAATGTGCCCGATAGGAGGAGCGACCTCACTTGGCCCAGTATAGCTCATGTTTTAGTCATATCAAGCTGACCCGAGGGGGTCAGGCCTGCGTTCATACCTTATACGGTAGCGTTTGCCAAACCATCCTACTTCATTCTGGATTCTCCGCCACGTGTACAGTTGTTAAAGTGGTTTTCGGTATTGGTAGAGAGTATGGAAATATCCGATCCCGGTATCTTTAATAACCAAACGCTTATTCCACACCGGTTGGTTCTTTTACATTTCAAACAGTTCATACTTCATATCAAAATATCATATTCATTTCAAAATCATATCACTTTTAAAGCCATTATTCACCTCAAAATCATATTCGCTTCCAAATCATAATCATTTCAAAATCATATTCACTTTTGAAATCATAACCACAAAAATAGGTTAAACCATCATATCAAAATATTCGCATTTGAATCAATTAAATCTAAATCATAATAGTTCCAACTTTAAACAATTTAAATATTGAAAGTAGTTTATATATTGAGATGGTTATACATTAAAAATAGTTTATATTTAAAAATAGGTTATAAATTAAAATAGTTTATATATCAGAATAGTTTGTATATAAAAATAGGTTATATATTAAAAGAGTTAGTATATTAGAAATAGTTTATAATAGTTTAGAATAGTTTAAAATAGTTTATAATAGTTTAATGTAAAATGGTTTGATTATTGGAAATGGTTTTTATTGTAAATAGTTTGAAAATCTAAATAATCTAAATTTTAAAAAAATAGATTTTTAAACAGTTTATATTAAAATAATTAATTTGAAATAATATCAAATTAAACTATTTCTTCAATTTCAACAAACCTGTACCATATCCAGATTTCAAATCAACAAAACTCCATTTTAATCTTTCAATTCAAATTCTCATTAAAACCATTTCAATTTATATTGATTTCAAATCCATGTTTGAACTACAAATTTAAACCACTTCACATTCAATAGATTTCAAAGTTTAAATATTCAAACGTTTACAATAACTCAATTTTTTTGAAAAATTTCATTTATATTTCAAAATTCAAGTTCAAAATTTCAATTTAAATTCTTTAAACAATTCATTTAAACAAATTTCAATTTCAACATTTTTTAAAGCTTGGATTTTGAAAATAATTCAGTTCATACAAATCAAATTTTATTTCAAAATATCATTTACCTGGATTCAAAAATTAAGGAAATCATTTAATTTAACCAATCCGGTGTCCGTATAAAATTTTCTACCCTATAGTCACGTGATATGGATATATATCATTTCAACCCGTAAAAAATTAAATTTACGGATATATATCATTTTAATTCGCAATCCCAAGTAAAATTCCAAAAATTCATAAATCGGTCGAGTTTATCATTTCAACCCATAATGATTTTTCCATAATCTATAAGTCCATTCGGGTATGTATCATTTCAACCCATGGTGATTTTTCCTAACAGCAAACTAAGGTAAATTGCAGTGTCATAACAACATATAAAATAAATAT
This sequence comes from Allium fistulosum, assembly GCA_030737815.1. NCBI lineage: Eukaryota > Viridiplantae > Streptophyta > Magnoliopsida > Asparagales > Amaryllidaceae > Allium > Allium fistulosum. Next base: position 587,421,029 of record CM060907.1, on the reverse strand, counting down.
AATATCCAATCATCCAAATATCAACAATTAAACATCCATCACAATCATCATTCAAATCAACCAATAAACCACAACAAATAAACTGGTTATAATTATCAGGGATTTAACTAGCAATTAAATTTCAATATGAATTTAAATGGTAATTAAATTCAATATAAATTCAAATTAAATTTAAATGACAATTTAAAATGCCAAACAACAATCAACAAATTTCTAATCACATCATAAATTTAATTTAACTAACATAAGATAGTTTAGCATTCGTGAGTGGGTTAAAATACTCGCCTTTGATTTTTCGTCGATTTAAAAATCCAAATAAAGGCCCAAATTTTAACAGTCTTAAAATTCATCCAAACGAGTCCCATATTGTTCGAAATTTCGATACGATCGTAATGGAAGAAACTGCATCTAAATCCGTGTTCATATGCAAAAGATATTAAGATTAGAAGTTATGCGATTTATATTATTCAATAAATAAAATGATAAAAATACGCTTACCTTATCAGGAAACCCTACCCAAAGTCAACCATGTACGTGACCCGCCTGTAGCCGCCACCATCATCCAATTATCGTTGCCGCTAGGTTAAGCTTCCCCTCGATCAGGCCGCCGCACCAAGCACCCCTCCCTAGGCCGCCCACATGGTGACCGCGCGCAAGCCTCAAGTGGCCAGAAACGCCTCCGCGCCGTCGCATCTTCCTAGGAAAATTTAGGCGAACGACGACCACCACGACAAACGAACACCAAATATGCGACCTGTTTAACTCCCTCTTCCAAACGCCGCTTCCCGACCGTCAAACGGTCGACGATCCACCGTTGGATCGAAAACACTAAAATTGGACAGCCGAGGTTCTTCATCTTTTTCTGGTCAAACGATGCATCAAATCGAAAAATGAATTGCTGTAGTAGATTGCGCTCGTCAAAAGCTTTCCAATGATATATAATATGTCATAGTTTGAGGAGTTTGAATTTTTTAAATTGATTTTGATTTGAAATTGAATTTGGGAATTAGGTTTGGTTTGTCTGCCATTGGAAAGAAGGAAGAGAACAGAACTATACGTACAGAAATAAGAAAATAAAAGGCTGCTAGGGTTTATAACATCCTATATATAGACAGAGCTAAAATAGAAATGGATGGACAAATCAATTTGGGTCGAAACGATAACGACGATCCGAAAATCCCATTTCGTTTCCGAAATGAAAATGGGTCATCTAATATATCAAAATATATGTTTTCGGTATTTTTAAAGTCAATGGAACTAGTTTCAAATCCAAATTCCCTTGTATACAGAAGTTAGCTTTCAAAATCAAATTATATTCATTTAAATTCTTTTAATTGATTTCTACGCGCTTCAAGCTCGTACGGCCAAACGACAAGTCCGATCGCTACGAAACTTGAAATCCTATAATAATTCACTGTTACGGATCCAATGAAACTAGTTCCGTCAAAATCCGAGACAGTGGCCAAAATGGCTATTTTTACACGTTTAATTAATTAAATTATTATTAAATTGGTTTAATCACTTTTTAATTCAAAATTAAAAGTTAACATTTTTTATCATTCTTGATTACATAGAAATTAATAACCTGGGAAACAAAGAATATCTTCTAAGTCAAGAGAGTGATTCTTTGTCAAGTCAACTCAACTACCGATCCAAACTATTGAAGACGGCAGCTAAGCTATCAAAATAAATTTCCATGTTAAATCCACTATTTAAATATTGCACTAATTACAGCATTCAATTTCAATTGTAATAAATTCATAAATTGTACTTTAAATTCCAATAAATTCATTTATTTTGATTTCACTCTTATTATTTAATCAACTATTACCTTATGAATATAATTAACATTAGTTACATTTTATTACATTCATATTTTACAGTTATCGTCTTAACTCATATTAACTGCAATATTTAATTATATTAAATTCACATTGATTTCCAAATTAATTCAACATATTAAACAATAAAATAATAATTAAAACAATTGTCACTTTGAAGTAATTTAATCACATTTATAAATTTATTGCTCACAACCAAGATTATAACTACTTACCACACCACCGATTTCATATTCTATATTAACCAATTTCAATTAATTACATATAATTTCAACACTAATCCAACATTTAATTTATTTCCTTATTTATAATTATAACCGAATTAACTTTACAGTCGTTTCAATTTATTGAGGTTACACTAAAATAGTTGTCAATAACATTCAAACAACATTATTAAATCAAATTCTATTTATTTTCCTCATTAATAAATCATAAATTTTAATTTCTCACACTATTAAATTGCAAAATCTTAATTAATTTAATATTTTAATTGTCGAAAATTACGGATCGTTACATTCTCCCCCACTCAAAACTTTTCATCCTCGAAAAGGGAAAAGAAGGAATTAAGAAATTAATATATTTTATTCAAAGTATTCCATTTATAAAAAATTAATTTACATAATTAAGTATTTTAAATAAAATATACCAATTAATAAACAATTAAATCTTCACATTCAAGTTGAATAAAAGTTTGAAAATATTTTCACTTTCACAAAATTTTCTCTGTCCTAAATTCACAAAAAATTTCGGCAGAGTCTCCTATGTACGGATATGTCCGAAAAAATAACAATATCAATAAATACAATATATATATCATATTTCAAAAATAAAATATCCCAAACCGTAGGAAAAACAATATAATATCGCTATAAAACCGTAATCCGAAAACGTACCTATTTGTCGGACAAACGACTTTATTTATAAAACCAAAAGCAGTAGCTATTGCTTCCATAAACCTGTATTTCACTTATATAATCCAAAATATTGATAATTATGTAAAAGAGAAATATTTAGTTGTTTCAATTAGTAACAAAAGCAAATCAACACAGAACCTATGCAAACAAACAACACGACCATCATATGCAACAAAGGAATCAGTCATACATCCATAACAATCAAAACTAATGGTCTGTTTAGTTTAGAAATTTTCATCGTACAGGGATAATAAATAAACTAATAAGTGTACCTTACGCTCAGTAGCCTTAGATAATTACTTAATAGATTATTCATACAACCTCAAACAATTAGAAGTATCATCTCCCAAACTTCCCATAAGCCAAACAATGATGAATTGTAAATATTATTTAAGTTTATTCTATTGGTTCCTTTTCACATTATTAACCTCAGATTTATTTTAAATTCTCATTTATTTATACAATACTTACATAAATTATTTCACATTCAATATTTAAAATAGTAAATAAATTCATTATTTAAGTATTACATACATTTCATTTATTTCCAATTTATTCATACAAGGTTATTTCTTATCAATTTGTATTCATTTCATTGCGGTTTAATTCTCATTTATTATTATATATAACTTGATTTCAATTTAATATTAGTATTCAATAAGGAATCATTCAACTTAAGCCTCTTAACTTCTTAATTGACATTCATCCTTTCTTATATAGTGTCATTGAATATTAAATCTATTTCTGAATCATTTCAACATTTTCTGAAGTTATAATCATTTACTTAATATAGTATTCACTTTTACTATTCAATCTAATTATTATCATTTCAAAACATTAACTTATGCTTATAACATTTCTTGTAAATCAAAATTCTTATTTATAGAAATAATTTCATTCAAACACTTTTATTACTTCAGTTTTACTTGTATAATATTCTATTACATATTCCAATTTAACATTACAACTTTTTAAACATTTCTGGTAAGTTATATATATGTTTTAAGAATGTAATTGAATGTTACACAAGTTTATCTTATTCATTTTAGTTAAAAAAATGTTCAATAATTACATCTTCTAAATTTTCATATCTTTTGATTTACAAGTTACAAATTTCCAATTCCTCTACAGTTTCATTAATCACCTAGTTTCTAATTTCCTTTTTCATTTTAGAAGTTTCCAACTATTAAAATAGTTGACATTTCATTTCATTACAATAATTGAAATCCCTAATTTATAGAAACTTAAGAACTAAATGTCGGGTTCATTTCAAATCATTTCGAAATTATATATATATATATATATATATATATATATATATTCATATCTTTTATATATCAAAATCATATTTAGAAGTTTAAAATTAAGATTAGTTTATCAAAATAAATATCCAGTAAAACTACTATAGCAGTCTTCCCACTTTGAAACTCGAAAATGAACGTCGATGATGCGTGCACTCATCACCGAAATTATTTTCCAACAACAGAAGAGGGGAGTACAGAACTTATTTTCTTTTAAAATTCCCTTAAAACATTTCTTTCAAATCACATTGAAAATATTTATACCTGAAAATACTTTCAAATAATACTAATATTATATTCCAAAATCTTTTGAAAACAAGTTTCAAAATCCCGGAACTTAAGTTTTCAAATTTCCAATTTATATTTACTTTATCTATAAATCTTATTTTTGCAATCAATATTTATAAAATTTCCCTTCCTAACAAACAAACATATCACATACAACTATATCTATTTATAAAAATCATTCTTGTATATACAAAATATAATACTAGGTAAAATTATTTCATTTACCTATATTTCGAAAACAATATTGTGTCGGTCTGCCCTATTAAGTGTTTAGAAATCCCTATCGATGTCATAGCGTCCTATGTACCGACTAGAATTTATAAATACGCAATAGAACAAATTAACTCAATATAAAAACAATTTATAACACTAACAAGTACGCTATCTCATATATATACACTCAGACAGACTCATTCTAGGGTATTACTACCTTATCTCTAATGAGTCAGACCCCACAAAGCTAAGGTTATCGCTAAACCAAAGCTCTGATACCAAATGTAACGACCCACCTTTTTGGATGGTTTAAATCGACAATAAACAACACATGTCAACTCAAACCATTTAAAATGGAGGATTGTTAATGGGGTAAATAAGAAATTAAGAGAAAAGAAGGAAAAACAAAACACAAGATCTCACAACGGAATGACAAAATATAATAATCAAATAAACAGTTCATGAAGTTGTTTTACAAATAACATTTGATTACACTTCTACAATACAAATCGGAGTTACACATACAACGGTAAACAAATAAATAATCCAGCGGAACAACATGATGCAGTAGAATAAATATAGTAAATAGTAATAATATACTAAATCTTCATCTTCATCCTCCAAAAAGATAGTCTTCAATGCTGAAATACTCAAGCCGACCCGAGCGTAATGAAAAGACAAAACACTCGAGTCAGAACTAAAAGATCTTATGTAAGTTAAATCTACAGTAAATAAATATGAGTGTAACGGCTTCAGAGATGTTTACGGGATTTTACATCTCCTATCCAGTGTCTAACGTGCGTGCAATAACTTAAGAGATGTTCGAGATTCCATCTCATAAGGATCCGTTAAACTATCTACATACATAGTACAATAGGCTATTATAATTTTTCTACAGTAAAGTAAAGTATTAAAATAGCATTAAGGCGTTACTCATATCCCCCTTAACACATTTTTATATAAATATCGTAGTCTATATAGATACTGTAAGCCCCAACAACCGGTGGGATACTCAAGGAGCACTCCATAGGTACGATACAAACCAAAGTCGTAATGGGTTCGATAAGGCATACGACAAGGCACGCGAGGCAATGCCAGGGTAGGATTCTACCGTTTGCACTCCCGGACTGGTGGTAACGCATAGCAGCTACTACCGCCTACCTCGGAAAACACTCCCATAATCAAATCGAGGGGTGGCCACCAAATCAATCACAAAGTAATAATATGGTATCGAAGTAATGTGCCCGATAGGAGGAGCGACCTCACTTAGCCCAGTATAGCTCCTGTTTTAGTCATATCAAGCTGATCCGAGGGGGTCAGGGCTGCGTTCATACCTCATACAGTAGCGTTCGCCAAACCATCCTACTTCATTCTGAGTTCTCCACCACATGCACAGTTGTTAAAGTGCTTTTCGGTATTGGCAGAGAGTATGACAATATCTGATCTCGGTCTCTTTAACAACCAAACGTTTATTTCACACCGGTTGGTTCTTTTACATTTCAAACAGTTCATACTTTATATCAAAATATCATATTCATTTCAAAATCATATCACTTTCGAAGCCAATATTCACCACAAAATCATATTCGGTTCCAAATCATAATCATTTCAAAATCATATCACTTTCGAAGCCATTATTCACCTCAAAATCATATTCGGTTCCAAATCATAATCATTTCAAAATCATATCACTTTCGAAGCCATTATTCACCTCAAAATCATATTCGGTTCCAAATCATAATCATTTCAAAATCATATTCACTTTCGAAATCATAACCACAAAAATAGGTTAAACCATCATATCAAAATATTCACATTGAATCAATTAAATCTAAATCATAATAGTTCCAACTTTAAACAATTTGAATATTGAAAGTAGTTTACATATTGAGATAGTTATACATTAAAAATAGTTTATATTTTAAAAATAGGTTATAGATTAAAATATTTTATATATCAGAATAGTGTGTATATTAAAATAGGTTATATATTAAAAGAGTTAATATATTAGAAATAGTTTATAATAGTTTAGAAAAGTTTAAAATAGTTTATAATAGTTTAAATTAGTTTAATATAAAATGATTTGATTATTGGAAATGGTTTATATAGTAAATAGTTTGAAAATCTAAATAATCTACATTTTAAAAAAAAAATAGATTTTTAAACAATTTATATTAAAATAATTAATTTGAAAATAATATCAAATTTAACTATTTCTTCCATTTCAACAAATCTAGACCATATCCAGATTTCAAATCAGCAAAACTCAATTTTAATATTTCAATTCAAATTCTCATTAAAACCATTTCAGTCTATATCGATTTCAAATCCATATTTGAACTACAAATTTAAACCACTTCACATTTAATAGATTTCAAAGTTTAAATGTTCAAACGTTTATAATAACTCAATTTTTTTGATAAATTTCATTTATGTTTCAAAATTCAACTTTAAAATTTCAATTTAATTTCTTTAAACAATTCATTTAAACAAATTTCAATTTCAACATTTTTTAAGCTTGGATTTTGAAAACAATTCAGTTCATATAAATCAAGTTTTATTTCAAAATATCATTTAACTGGATTCAAATATTAAGGATTTAAAATCATTTAATTTAACCAATCTGGTATCCGTATATAATTTTCTATCCTATGGTCAAGTGATACGGATATATATCATTTCAACCCGCAATAATTTAAATTTACGGATAAATATCATTTCAATCTGCAATCCCGAGTAAAATTCCAAAAATTCATAAATCGCTCGAGTTTATCATTTCAACCCATAACGATTTTTTCCTAATCTATAAGTCCATTCGGGTATGTATCATTTCAACCCATAGTGATTTTTCCTAACAGCAAACCAAAGGTAACTTGCAGTGTCATAACAACATATAAAATAAATATAATATCCAATCATCCAAATATCAACAATTAAATATCCATCACAATCATCATTCAAATCAACCAATAAATCACAACAAATAAACTGGTTATAATTATCAGGGATTTAAATAGCAATTAAATTTCAATATTAATTTAAATGCCAATTAAATTCAATATAAATTCAAATTAAATTTAAATGACAATTTAAAATGCCAAACAACAATCAATAAATTTCTAATCACACCATAAATTTAATTTAACTAACATAAGATAGTTTAGCATTCGTAGTGGGTTAAAACACTCACCTTTGATTTTTCGTCGATTTAAAAATTAAAATAAAGGCCCAAATTTTAACGGTCTCGGAATTCAGCCAAACGAGTCTCATATTGTCCGAAATTCCAATACAATCATAACGGAAGAAACTGCGTCCAAATCCGTATTCGTATGCAAAAGATATTAAGATTAGAAGTTATACGGTTTATATTATTCAATAAAAATACGCTTACCTTATCAGGAAACCCTACCCAACGTCAACCACGTATGCGACCTGCCTGTAGCCGCCACCATCATCCAATTATCGCCACCGCTAGGTGAAGCGTCCCCTCGAATGAGTCGTCGCGCCAAGCACCCCTCCTCAGGTCGCCCACATGGTGACCGCGCGCAAGCCTCAGGTGGCCAGAAACGCCTCCACGCCGCCACATCTTCCCAGGCGAACTCGACGACAATCACGACAAACGAACACCAGATCTGCGACCTGCTTGACTCCCTCTTCCAAAGGTCGCTTTCCGATCGTCAAACGGTCGACGATCCACCGTTGGATCGAAAACCCTAGAAATGGACGGTCGAGGTTCTTCATCGTTTTCTGGTCAAACAATGCATCAAATCAAAAAATGAATTACTACAGTAGATTGCGCTCGTTGAAAGCTTTCCAACAATATATAATATGTCATGGTTTGAGGAGTTTGAATTTTTGAAATTGAATTTGGGAATTAGGTTTGGTTTGTCTACCATTGGGAAGAAGGAAGAGAACAGAACTATACGTACATAAATAAGAAAATAAAAGGCTGCTAGGGTTTATAACAGCCTATATATAGGCAGAGCTGAAATAGAAATGGATGGACAAATCAATTTGGGTCGAAACGATAACGACGACCCGAAAAGCCCGTTTCGTTTCCGAAACGAAAATGGATCATCCAATATATCGAAATATATGTTCTCGATATTTTTAAAGTCAATGAAACTAGTTTCAAACCCAAATTCCCTTGTATACAGAAGTTAGCTTTCAAAATTAAATTATATTCATTTAAATTCTTTTAATTGATTTCTACGCGTTTCAAGCTCGTACGACCAAACGACAAGTCTGATCGCTACGAAACTTGAAACCCTACTATAATTCACTGTTATGGATTCAATGAAACTGGTTTCGACAAAATCTAAGACAGTGGCCAAAATGGCTATTTTTACGCGTTAATTAATTAAATTGGTTTAATCACTTTTTAATTCAAAATTAAAAGTTAACATTTTTTATCATTCTTGATTACATAGAAATTAAGAACCTATAAAAATAAATTTCCATGTTAAATCCACTATTTAAATATTGCACTAATTACAGCGTTCAATTTCAATTGTAATATATTCATAAATTGTGCTTTAAATTCCAATAAATTCATTTATTTTGATTCCACTCTTTTTATTTAATCAACTATTACCTTATGAATATAATTAACATTAGTTACATTTTATTACTTAATTACAACGTTCAATTTTGATTTCACTCTTATTATTTAATCAACTATTATCGTCTTAACTCATATTAACTACAATATTTAATTATATTAAATTCACATTGACTTCCAAATTAATTCAACATATTTAACAATAAAATAATAATTAAAACAATTGTCACTTTGAAGTAATTTAATCACATTTATAAATTTATTGCTCACAACCAAGATTATAATTATTTACCATGCCACTATTTCATATTCTATATTAACCAATTTCAATTAATTACATATAATTTCAACACTAATCCAACATTTAATTTATTTTCTTATTTATAATTATAACCAAATTAACTTTACAATTGTTTCAATTTATTGAGGTTACATTACAATAGTTGTCAATAACATTCAAACAACATTATTAATCAAACTCTAATTATTTCCTCATTAGTAAATCATAAATTTTAATTTCTCACACTATTAAATTGAAAAATCTTAATTAATTTAATATTTTAATTATCGAAAATTGCGGGTCGTTGCACTACCTATCATTTATACAACAATTTGAAAGAGAAATTTAATCCATCTTTCGTGAGGACTAAGCTAGTTGGATTTTGGAGCAATGGTTAGAATGTTATGATGATTGGTGAATGAGAAGAAAATTGTGGATTTTGTGCAAATCTAAATGGAATATGAGATATTCAAATCATTGGAATGGTAAGAACTATATTAAAGCAATACTAAGGTACGTTCTACTTTTACCTTCTGCCTTCTTGTTTGAATTAATTTCATGTTTTGGCAATGACTTCAGATCATTGATATTGTTGAGAACGTATCATGTTTAAAAAAATTGCTTTGGTTAATGATAAATGTAAACCATAGCAAGATATATTTTGATAGATGTAGTGTAAAAATATATCTACTAACATATATAAGTTTATGATAAAGGGAGAATTATTAAAGTTGTGGTGAAGATTTCTAATAGATCTATGACAATAAAGAAATATATACTTAAATATTTTTTATATGCAAATTCAGGCACTATAATTATGTACCTTTGATTTAGAATATTGCATTTTATATATGGAACGCAATAATGAATTAGATATGGTGTAGGATAAAATTCAAATCGGTATATTTTATTATTAAACATGATACAAGTTATAGATAATGGCAATTATGAATTTATCATATAATTTGACTTTAGACAAATGTAAAACAAAAACAAGGAATGGCTGCCAACTCCCCAGAATTGAAAGATGATGGAGGAAAAGTCCCTTCCGAAAAAGTTATGAAAATTAGGTCTCTATTTTTAGTTTTTGGCTAATTTATTTTACTTTTGCCCCTGATTTCAATGCTGGGCCGATTTTCTAAGAGGGGACGGTTTGGTAAAAAATAACAAAACAGAGACCAAATTTACATGGATTTATGAGTAGGGACTTTTTGTGCATGTGCTTTGAGAATAGGACCTTTGGTCCAAAACCCCAAAACAAATGTAAAATTATATGTTTCGTACATTCAGATCTATCTAAATTAAGGACTTTTTATTATAAAATGTTCCAACTTAGTAAACCATTAATTTGAAATGTAAGCATTAATTGAACAATTAATAGTATGATGAACTAATGAAACTCTTGATAGAAATTATAAATTTGTCCTTCCGTGTATAGGAGTTAAAATAGCATTTACAAATCATAACTGCTTGTAAATGTAACATTATTAATTGACTTCATTTGCTTGAGCAGTTATTGTTTTTTTTATATAATAAAATTTAAGTATCCAAATGGTTAGACTTACAAATGAATTTATATGAATTATATTTATTTGAGAGTTAAAAATAAAAAGACAACCATCCATTTATTAAATGGAGTTAACCTATAAGTTGAGCCTTTTTTGCAAATGAGTAAATAACATATAAGCAAACGATAAAAACATTAATTTGCTAAGAATTTTATGAACATTAAAGTATGAAATTTGAATGGTTAAATCATGTAATAGATTTATGATTTATGGAAGTAAATTAAGAGCATTTAATGTTTTATTTAATGTTTGAATGAAAATTTAATTTGGTTAACAAATCATTATATATATATATATATAAAAAGAAACCAACTAACACTTTATGTTTATTGATTTATGGAGTTGGGTTTATTATGAGAATAACATAAATCTAATTATTTCAAATATAAAAATTATAAGTTTTTATAATATCAAAGTCATCAGAATCCTATTTTGAAAAATGATTGTTATGCATTTTAATGTTGGAGTAAAGAGGTTGTTTGTGTATGAAGTTTTGTAGTTCAACTGATTTGTTAAATATATCAAGATTTTATACTATGTTAATTATGAGAATGGAGAAATTTCAAATATTTAATTCATACATTGGTCTTAAAAAATTTCATCCAAAAGAAGAAAGAATGTTATCATTTCAAAAACACAAGTATATTCCAAAATTTGATTGTTTTTTTTTTTCATTTATGTTTGTTATGCATATATTTATTTGGTAATACAATTGAAATATATTCTGAAAGAATTTAAAATATTCACTTTATGGACATGAATGAATTTTTTGAAAGTGAAGAAATAATTATATGAGTTATGCATTACAATTTAATGATTGTACAATGTACAAAAAACTTATATAGAAGCAAGCTATGAGTTTCATTTATCTTTGAAATAAAATAAAATAATGGATACGAAAAGTAAGGGGAGGTATATTTGTGATGAATATTTATAAATCAAAGGGAACAAGTTTTGTTTTAGTATATCATATAATTTTTAAAATGAGATACTTATACTTGTAAACTATCATGTTCTTATGATTTCTGAATATATGAAAACTAGTTATTTAGTCCAGATATAGGCCTAAGAAAAATTTCTTGCTGGAGAAATATGTATTTAGATTACCAATATATGGATTATAAATATGAGAAAATTATTTATTTCAAACACATGTATGAGACTGGAGTTTCAATTATAAGTGTTGGAAATATATGTGTTAAACATATGTGCAAACATGATGATTTATGTGTTTTTCCTTTTGTATGAACTTAGTTATGAGACTCAATGATTGATATGTCACATTGAATAATTGCATACTTTATGAGTTTTGCATGAAAATAGGAGGAGGTCATAAGTTGAGTCGTGTATTGTATTAATTCATGTTTAGTTTTATCTGATGATTATTTTACATGTATTGTGTTAATTTATGTTTGTATGTATGAAAATACAAAACATTTTAAAATAATATTCAATGTAACTAAAGATATAAAATTGAATATACTGATCTTTTCTAGTTAGATTGTATATGTGGAAACTAATTTGTTAGGTTATTTCACACTCACATGGTTCCTCATAAGAGACTAAAAAGTTGCATTCTTGAATTATGAAAATATGTTCCAAACTAGAATTTTAGAAGTGTGAAGGTATTTGTCGATCTACCGTAGTTTATAAAAATGAATAATAGAAATTACGTATTTGATTCTGAATTCCTTCATGTCCTTCTATTATTTGAGACAACAAATCTACAAAAGGCTAATATGAAGAAAATTAATTTTCTTTTAATAGCTGGTCTCACAGTAGTGAGAAAAAACATGGAAAGATTTGAATGTTTTTATGTGACACCTATATTATCTTTTCATGGTTCTTACATATATAAGAATAAATAATAGCCAAAGGATGAATGTGGTAAAATTGGAGGAAGTGCCATGTTTCTCACGAATTATTAAATATGCTATTACTTATGATATAAGGAGATACATTCATACCCCTATTCTGAACATTGGATTTCTGCAAGAGTGTGTAGTAGAAAGAGAGACACATCTATTTCGGACGTAAAACAATTGAGATGTTGATGAAAGAAGTGATCTTATAAAAATGAATATGCTCAAATAGAACTTCATGCATCCGCTTTCTAAATTATCTTCAAAGGAAATTTGTCCTTGAATTTTCAAGAGGAATGGACCTCGAGCCTAGATTAGAGAAAAATATGATATACATCATTAGTGGTCGATCAACGCAAACATAATTACTCTTTCCCTTTCTATTTTTTGTATTTATGAATTTGATTACTCTTGTATAATCCATAATCAGTTATTTGGTGGTGCTTTTTAAAACACACTTGATGGATTTTGCTATTCGATATGATTTTATGCCTCTTTGCTTTTATATAATGCATAACCAATTTTGGTGGTGCTTTTGAGACACATTTGATAGATTTTTCTATTTGATATGATTTTAAGCTTATTCGCTTTTGATATGATCAATAACCAATTTTTAGTGGTGCTTTTGAGACGCGCTTGATGGATTTTGCTATTTGACATGGTTTTAAGTCTCTTTACTTTTATATAATCCATAATCAATTATCAGTGGTGCTTTTGAGATGCACTTGATGGATTCTTCTATCTAATATGAGTTTGAGCTTCTTTACTTTATATAATCCATAACCAGTTTTGGTGGTACTTTTGAGACGCACTTGATGGGTTCTATCATTTGTTATAAATTTGAGCTTCTTTGCTTTTCTGTACTCCATAGCTAGTTTTGGTGGTTCTTTTAAGATGCACTTGATGGATTCTACTACTTGTTAATAGTTTGAACTTCTTTGCTTTTGCATACTCCATAGCCAATTTTGGTGGTGTTTTTGAGCCGCCGGATATACTGATTTATCTTAGTTTGAACCTATTTGCTTTTTCCAAATCCATAACCAGCATTGGTGGTTCTTTTGAGATGTAATTTATTTAAAACAATGCCTTATTACTCATATATAGTTCATTGTCAGCATTGGTGGTGCTTTTGAGGCGCACTTGGTGAATTATATTAATTTATTTTGTGAGGTTGGGCCTTTTTTCTCTTAATGAGTCCATCACTATAATTGATGGTGCTGGAGTGTAGCATTTGGTGGACTCACCTACATGAGTGTGAAGGTGGACGCCTTCTATGAGAGACTTGAACTCTCTAGAGCACTCATGGGTTCTCAAATTAGGCCCATAACCATTAAAAACGCATATTTATTGTGAATTTTACAGAAATTGAAAGTGCGGTAGTGTTGTGAGATCTCTACTCAAATCTTTGTGTATCGATTATCACATTCTTTTTGTAAGTGTGGTATTCACTACTTAGATTAAGTTTTGAACTCACTTCTTTATATACCAATTCAGTGGAAAGACATTGGAACTTACGTATGAAACTTTCTTCTTGTCTATGTTATTTTCATTCATCTTCTTTGTTTTTTTAACTACTGTACAACAAAAAATAAAAAATTTCTTTGCTTGGCCTTTTGCATTATTTATTAATGAAAAAACGTTTTTTATGAAATGCTTATTTATTGTGATTGATAGGTTAAAAAAAGATGAAAGTAGTAAGTTTATTTTTTTTTCTTTTTTATTCTCTTTTCTTTGATAAAAGAATATAAAATTGGCAGAAAACATAAGTCATCTTCTTCTCGTCTCACTTTTCTCTAAAATAAATTCAATTTTTCAAATATACTCAAAACTCTTGGGTAGTGACTTCTACAAATCTTCAAATTCTTCAACCTTGAATGCACAAACATGAATGATAGTTGTTGTGCTAACTTTAAGGAGCGGACGGTAATTATCGATTATAACATAACCGTGTCGAATTTCGTTTTCAAGGCAGTGACCTCATTCACGACACAACTTCCATCACTTTCTCCGTATTTTTGATACCCATCATTTTCCGACACACCCTATGGCATTCCACACAACCACATTACTCAGCTTAGGCATGTTCATCTGGTTACACCACAGAGCTCGAACACTTATAGTATGATCGGGTTCATTGGACACTGATCTAGCTTTTATGAGCAAGTACACCCTTATCTGCTAACCCGCAAATTAGAACATTGCAGGAGTACGGCCTCTTTGAGTTACTTCAGTCATTGAGCCTCTCGACTACCATCATCCCAGTAGCTTTCTGTATACTTATCCGTATAGGACTAAATAATGGAATGAAAGTGGATTTATTCTTTTATTTTTCTCTTTGTATTTATTTTCTTTATTTAATTTTTTTCACTGAAAATGCAAACTTTTTTTTATCATTCTTTTCCCCGTTTAGAAGGAAGATGAACAAAGGAAGGTGTTAATAGTTGGATTCATGAAGTATTTAAGGAAATTGTTTAAATTTGTGATTCTTCTTTTACGAAAATAAATTACAATTACTAGTTTGGCATCTAGCAATTGATTCTTGCTCTACACGCTCTGTGTTCTCTCCTTCTCCCGTCAAAACATTTTCTTTATTGACTCGTCGTCTGCAATGATGATGGATAACAATTTCCAACGGTGGGAGCTTCATGCTATAATTGAGTTCCAATCTGGATTCGTTCTTCGATGGACAATGATGATGAACTTAGAAATACATTGACCATTTCATGGATGCATTTTAAAGAAGTAAAATTACTAAAGAATACCGTGTGTCCTCTACTTTTAAGCAGCATGCTGGAATTCAACGATTTAACCTTGTTTT
Source organism: Allium fistulosum (assembly GCA_030737815.1). Classification (NCBI taxonomy): domain Eukaryota; kingdom Viridiplantae; phylum Streptophyta; class Magnoliopsida; order Asparagales; family Amaryllidaceae; genus Allium; species Allium fistulosum. The sequence continues at coordinate 587,405,383 of CM060907.1, read as the reverse complement.
AGTCCAAATTTAAAACGACGCAGATTCTTCGTTTCAAATCGGATTTGAACGATTCTTTTTGCAAATTGAAGCAGGAATGTTGAACTACATTCCTGCAGAATTTCAAGTCATTTTGACACTGTTAACTTGTTCAAATCTGCTATCGAATATTGAGTTGCAGCTTGTTTTAAACGGATAATACTTGGTGTAATTTCCGTTATTTCGATGTTTTCTTGATATTTCTTTCTGGATTTCATACACAGGTATTATAATATGTTTTAAAAATGTTTTTCAAATAAATAGGCTTTTGAAATTATTATTATATATTATTTTTTAGTATAAAAATTATATACTCTATAATAAGAGAATTTCAAAGGCAATTTCTAAAGCGATTTCGAAACGTTCATAAAACTCGTTTTCTTCAACTTAATTTCTATATAAAACACACAATTTTGCACTTCGAGCAAAGTGGGAGGAGAATTGAATGACTAGATAAAACGCACGTACAATGATGATGAACTTAGAAATATATTGAACTGGATGGTCGTAAATTTTAGAAAAAATAATTAATGTACGGTAAACTTATGTTTTTTTTAATGAAAGGTACCATTGATTATTTCAGGAGTGGACAAATTATTTATTTTTGTAATTTAAAATTTAATATTAATTATTAATATTTATTCAAAAATAATCAAAACAGTTAAATACAAATAAATACTCAAATTCATACAAACAACCATTTCTCGTTCGTTGTCTCGTTCGTAGCAAAAAATACATTTTCATCTCACCGAACTTTTTCCGTTCATACTCCATTTACAAAAAGCACCCTAAGCAAAACTAAACTGAACCAAAAAAAAAAATTAAAAGACTTTAATGCAACAAATTCAATAATGATAACGGACAATTTCTTTTTTTTTTTTTAATTGGATACTTGGATGATAGTACATTTTAGTTCTACAAATCTTAGATAGTATACAACATAGCGCATGCCAATATATGTTCGAATCACGTTACGTAAGTTTCAAATTTGTGACATCTCACACTAAAATCAAAACGCTTAATCACTGAGATAACTACTTAATTCAAAACTCTATAAAAGAAGTTTTGAGCAGTAATTTAAATAGTTTTGATTAAATAACTACTTATAGGTTAAACTTGTACTAAACTTATAAGTTAACCTTAGTGTTTGGCTCCTATTTTGTTTAAACGCATATCAAATTACATGGGCAGATATATCTTCATAAACCATTAAACAACGAAATTTTGCGTGTAAATATCTAACACAAACTTGATCCAAATTACTTGGAAAATTCCATCATACATCCTAAGCAGAAAATAGGTATTTCTTTGATCTCGACATTTTAAGCTACTTATACTACCTTCCGAGTCAGTCCCTGGGAGAACAACCATGGCCCAATTAGGAAAAAGGCCCAATTTTTAAATTTTATATCATAAAAAACGTATTTGCACCACAATCTGAAATGATTGCCTATCCATGCACATTTAGACAACCAAAAATACACAAGAGTCCAATAAAACAAACAATGATAACTCATTTAAAGTGAATTCTGCAGATGATTACAACTTACATTAACCGCAATGAACACACAGCTCAACAAATGTTTATGTCTCGTTAACATAACTAAGATCAAGATTATATCAAGGATTGGATGATGCAGGCAGAGGTAATTTAGTCTTTCTTTTTCTTCCAAGAATAGAAGCCTTCTCTAACCTTGATCCACCTACTCTCCATTTCTTGAATGCTGCCATTGAACATCGAGCAGCTTCAAACACTTTCAAAATCGCAGCCAAATAAGCATTAGGCACACATATAGTTAATATCTGTAGTGATAATTCAAATATAAACAAGAATATATTTACATTCAATTTCTTCTTTAGTCAGAAGATTCAAGAACTTTGGAATGGATGCAGCATGAGTGCTGTGTGACTTGCTGAGAATCTCCTTGTATCTACTGGTGAATGTGTAGCGCAAAAATGAACCAATAGTTTTGTCCCCTACACTGTTGATTACAGAAGTTAGTGCCAGCGGAGAATGTTTTTTAGCTTATAAAAATGTCTGAATGAAATAATAAAAGATATCCATGCGAATTCAAAAAGCATTATTCAAAAAAAAAAGGAATTAGTAACTTCGATGTTTTGCAGCTGAAAATATTTTGAATGTTTATGTTACCATCTATATCCCCTTGCACGTCTTTTCAGCAATTAAAACAATTCTAAGGGCACGACTGTGAACATGATCGTGATCGCAGTTTCAGGATCACATGGATGAATGAATAAAATGTTTGCATGGATGAATGCATTAAGTGCTCGTGGACAAGTGATATTATATAATTATTTAAATGTGAGATTACTTATAATATTTGTAATAATGTAATTGTAACATCATTTTATTTATTTTTAGGATATTGTATAAATTATTTGATTTAATATTACAAAAACAATTAATCAAATATGTATTATGAATACTTAGTACCACATCTCACATTCTCCAACCACATATTTGTTGGTCGCTGTGATGAAGAAACTTTTATTTGCCATATGAAAACAAGGCGCACAATTTATGGTATTATGTAGTCTTTTCCGTTCACTTGATTCTTTGCAGCGTGTAATATATTTTGATATATAAGCTTCTTTTAATTATCTGACTGCAAACCTTCTTTTGAGAGAAAGATGCAGAAGTGGACATTGATGATTAGAGATGAGAATTTTTTGGATGAAAGTGAAGGAGATTAATATGGTTTTATAGTAGTTGAAATGGTTTGTTCTATATTTTTTAAAAATGAATGTCCTGCTTTTGACTCGATGACGTAAAGACTAACAGAAGTTTGCCTCCGATTATAAGCCACGTAGATCGTCTATGGCAAAATTGTCCAAAAATCACACCATGACATAATCGCATTAAAGTTTCATCATGGCATGGTCAATTCAAAGTAAATAAGATAATATCTCAACAAGTTGCACTTTATAGCACATAAATATCAAAAGCAGTGCAAGTTTTTCAACTACATAAAACATGATCACTAAGAAAACCTAAACCGATATATCAGGAGTAAGTTTCTACATGGTATGGTCACTATATAAAATTGGTTAAAACCTTTTGAGCTTATAAGTTTTACTAGAAAACAAATTGCAATTTGAACCTACGACGCTGTTAGAAGGTGTTTAGGATAAAGAAATTTTTAAAGATTTTCAAATGTTGGTAAACCTTTGTCACAGCCAGCATTTGGCACTCTCATTTGTCTGCAGTTGGTAAATAGCCTCTAGGACAATCTGCAATTGATAGGAACACAAAAGGCTTTTTACATTTGTTTTACCTTAACAATAAGATCCCATTCAAATTAAACAAGGCTCTCGTTAACCTGATTAAAAAATTAAGGTTATTAAATAGACACGGATACGCTCGAATGCAGATAATGTCATACTCGCATTCGCACTCGAAATCATTATCAGATATCTACATCCATGGAAGCGGACAAATATCAAATATTTATCTTATCCGTTGACGATGGCTTAACATAATTTTTTTTTCAATCTCATTTATTATAAAAGTACGAAAATTAAACAAATTTGATGATAATGAATAGTTTTTTAGCACTAAATATGCATTAAATACATATAATATAAACTATTAACTTATTAAAACAACAAATAAATATCATTCATTGTACTAACATACACATAATATAAACTATAATACTCCAGACTAAAAAAATTCGGAAGTGGATGCCTTCATATCCGCAGCAACATTCGTTTTTTGGGTATTGGATATTTATTTGTTTTTCTGATATGGGTGCAGATGGATTTCGAATTTTCGGATATCCATAGACAGATTTATTGTTATATCCTTGTCCTGCACATAATGGCCTATTTGGAACTAGGAAAATCATGACTATATCAGCTGATTGTGGACATTAGACGCTTGTAGAACCAGGATATGGTTAAAAACAAAATATACTCGAACACGAGTCGTGTATTCTTTATTTCTAGCCGGAGTAAGAGTGACTTCTCTCCAACTATTAGAACCATCATGTATGCCTATATTATCAATTGGTGTGCTTTTGTGACCATTCAGTCATGTGTGGACATGAACATAAAAGCATCAGATATGTTAAGAATTTAATTATACTAAACACCTTGTAACATAGCTACAGTGAAAAAATCAGTGGATTTGGTTTTTTTTTTTTTGAAAACCCAGGAGAACCCGGCGGGCCGGTAAACTCCTGAGGAGGGTATAGTAAAGCCATCCGATCAGTGGATTTGGTTGAGTAGACTATTAAACACAAAATATGGAATAGTTTGCAAGCACTTGGTTGTTAAAAAAGTTCTAGAATACTCGAAAAGATAGAAAGTACAAGATGGATGGGATGGTATAGAATATTGTTTACTCAAAATGTTAAAATAAAATTTTAACAGTGTGTTTGGTAGGCACATACTTCCCCAGAGTTTACAGGCGAAGCTTGGTTCTCTAGGTAATTTAAATAATACAAATAATTAAATAATTAAATCTAACCAAAAGCCTCTGTTGTCTTTAAAACATAGCCAGAACTTAACAATTTCTTGTAACCATGCCATTCTGATGTAAAAACTTATTGGTTGCATGCATTGATGTAAAAAGTTGTGGCAGTAAGAAAAGTACTTACAAAGGCACAATCTTACATCCCAGCTCATAAAAGTAGGGGCAACGGTATTTTAGATCCACACATGCTGCATCCGCCTGGATTTCTTTCCTTGTTCTGAAAATTACCACGATAAAATTTGTCAGTTAAACACTATAAATCATTTCACCTTCAGATTGTACTATTTTTGTAGCTTAACTTTAGCAAAGGAAGAGGAATTTACTTTTGGCTGAAACAAGCAGGTACATTAATTGATACTGCTTGTCTCATGCATAACTCATGAGCAAGCCAGAATGGAATATCCACTTTAGCACCTTTCTCAACCTGAACAGTACAAAAAATGTATTGATAATATGAAATTTAACAGTTTATTCCCTAGCATTAAACGTTTTCATAGCTTACATTATTTGTTTCAGAGCCAGGATCAAGAAGACCAACTCCATTTGCTCCTACTTGAAAAACTACTGATAGAAGCTATAAGCATAAATTTATCAAATGTCTTGGAAATATATGCAAAACGAAACAATGCAGAAATTGTAGTTGAAGTTGGTGCCCACCTCTTCCTCCATTAATATGTCATCTATGTTGTAATAACTTGACATTTGGTTGAATTAGAAAATTACAGATGCTTTGTTGCTACCAAGATCATGCACAAAGATAATACCGCTTCAATGCAAGTTACCACTTCAATGCTGCAAGTAAAGCATTTCTAGATTTATTAACTCCATTTAAAATGCAAATAACATACTAAGAACAGGCAATTAAAGAAGGCATTATGAGAACCATAAACATAAATGATGGAATGCAGTTAACACGGACTACCCTGCAAGGTTTTAAATTTTGAAGTATGTGTTATGTTAAAATTGATTTACTTACACAGCAGTATTTCCAAATAATGCCTTAAATAATTATTTAAACTTGCATGATTACACAAAAATAATTAAAACTCATGCTCTTATGTAGAAATAAACTATCGGCTCTCCGCAAGGTTAGATGTCACGTAAGAAATAATTTTATGCTGTAATGTTTAGATGTATTTTAAGAAGGAAAAAAAAACATTTGAAGAGCGAATTATCCTAGTGTAAAGGTTCCAGGATAGCACCGAAAGCAGCATGAAAAAGACAACGAAAATAAATCCGTCACAACTGTAAGAGGACAACGTCTTGAATTTCTTGATTGACCAACAGTATCTCAATTGACTTATAAAACCTCAAGGTTGTAGCATTTTATTCATGTTTGATACCACACACAAATCAAGATTAAAACTTAGGAATTGGGCTTGGTTAATACAAGTCCATTGTTCAACATTCACAGTGATTCGTTTATTATTTGTTGCACAATGCATAAAAATTTAAACTCGATGAATAACTAATTTATAAACTAGCAGTAGGTACACCACAATAAACTAACAATAATTTATAAATGGACAGTAACTAGTTTAAACTCCATGACTGACTGAAACTTTTTTCTTTTGAATATAAGGGATCGAACTAAGACCTCTGGTAACAACTCAAGCTAGGAGTATTATGAATGAGTGGTCATTGGCTACTAATTTGACTACAATTTCATTAAACAAATAAATAATAAACAAACAGTAAATAAACTAACAAGAAGTAAACTACAATTTGTATACTAACAACTATTCAATTAAACAAACAGTAAATTAGCAAGATTAACATCAAAATCGAGTCAATTTCATGAAAGAAAACAAATTTTTCTTTAAACACAATACAATAAAATGAATTACCTGCTGATGTAAGCTGCAGCAGGAGGTGTGTTAGTTGCAGTGGGAGGACGGCAAGCTGCGGCGGAAGGAGAGCGAACTGCCAACGAGCGAAATTGGAAGTTGAGAAAAAAATTAATTGAGGTGGTTAACTTGAAGAAATGCACAAGGGTTGGGAGGGTTTTAAGCTAGATATGGGAGAGAGAAGGGCAGAGTTGGTGTTAATAAAACAGGGGATGTGATGGCCTTGAGTTTTGGCCTAGTAAAAGTTGCAAGGAAAAAAAACAATTTTGACCAAGATATTGTAAATTCCCGTCAATTGAGATATTGGCCGATATTCAAATCTCGAGTGATATATTCAAAACAAGATTTATTTTAAGGGATCTAAGATCAAGTTCTAGCCCACGATCTAAGCCGAGATTTGAAACGGTGCTACTATACGTGTGTGTACAAGGAGGAATCCATAGTGGCTCTCTAATGTAATCTCTTAATTATTTTCTCATCATTGGTTTCAAAATATTTCAAAACGAAACGAAATTTGGTAGATTTGATATATTACCTATTGAGATCATCTACATAAAAATGTGGATCGTTTTGAACCTTCTGACTCCTCCTAAAATACATTTCTAATTGATGGTTAAATGTGTGTACATTCAACATTTCATATTGATTTCGAATAAGTAAAGTTTTGGAACAATCCAAAATTTCATGTAGACGGTCTCGATATCAAATTGACGATATATACAAAATTTTGTTTCATTTCAAAATATTTTGGCACAAAGAACAAAAGAGAGGCTAAGAACAGGTCACATAAAAGCTATGAATCTTTATTCTATCTACCTACCTACCTAACTATGTATGTTAGATGAAGGAACCAGATAATTATCCAAGGTTGTTCACATTAGGCTGGCGTTATTTAAGAAACCAACTTGACTGATGAAGATAGGAGTATGCTTGAAGGCGATGTAACTAAAAAGGAAAAAATAACGATCAACCAAAGCTGTCAAGGTGAAAAGGCCCCATAAAGCCCCAGACTCTCGCCTAACGCCTTTTTGGATGCCTTGAGCGTCACTTTTACTGTCTTCCGGCCAAAAAAACTACAATTCAAAAATGCACCAGGACTCGATTTTTGATAATAAAACATCATACGATCATCACAAATCAATTAATAGTTTATATAATTCAATTTAAAATTTTAATATTTAAAATTGGTTTAAACTTTAAATTAAAATGTAGTATAAATTATCACTTCAATATATATATATATATATATATATATATATATATATTTACAACTTCATTTAATTTATATGAATTAAATCTATAAAGATTTAGATGATTAGATCTACAATTAAAATGTATACAATTCAAAGCCTTATATGTTCACATAATATATTTAAAAGTTAATGTATAAAATTAGTCTAAAGCTTAAGCTTTAAATTAAAATTTAGTTTAAATTATCACTTAAAAGTTTCTTGTAATTAAAGCTTTAATACTTTATATAATTTAAATAAATTAATTTAAAACTTCATAAAATTTATACAAATTTCAATCTACAAATATAAATTAACATTTTCAAATTGTAATTTGTAAATCAAGTCAAATCTTTATATAATTTACGGTTTAGTTTAAAATTTCAATATAAATAAACTTTTGTATAAATAATAAAGGATTTATGTAATTAAAAAAATTAGATTTAATTATATAATGTCATAAATCAACTTAAACATAAATCAAATTCACTTGCACAAATCACTATACATAAAATCATATTTTATATCAACCAACAGTCTAAACTATAAATTAGATTACCAGAGCTGGAGGCAACCACAACGCGAGGAGGCTAGCGGCAACAACGGCAAGGAGGCCGGCGGCAAGGACACTTGGATTGAGAAAAGGCATCGGCGGTGACACTTGGGTTTTTCAAACTAGGGTTTTTTTCGTTTGATATTTTGATGTCCACTTTTATAAATGAGGTTTCTCTTTTTGCTAGGGCTCAATATGTTTGATCTCGATAATTTCTGGCATGTAATCGGGCTCCGTTTTGAGCTAAACACAAGATATTTTTGCTCCTCGACATCCTTGCATAAGGCGTGCTTTTTTAACGCTTCAAAACTCAAGCACTAAAAGCGCCTTGTGGGCTTTTTTAGCGCCCTCTGCGTCATCGGCACTTCGAAAGGGGAAAAAGCCCTATGCTAACGCCTATGGCTTCTTGACGCCTAGGCGCACCAAGCCGAGGACTTTAATAACATAGCAATTAACACAAAATATACATTGGTAAATTAAATATCAAGTGTCCTAAAATGGTAATTTTCATGAACCTATTTCAATTGCGCTGATCACGATTTCATATACTGAATATGTTGCACGACACTACCATAATATAATGTTCATTTGTGAGCCAAAGATAAAGATGTTTCAACTATCATGTGCTTCATTTTTGCTAGATCGATGGTAACTATGATCCACAATCACAAGTTTGCTCCTAAATATATCTTTGCAGGACCAAACAAAACAGCAACAAAACATTACTATAATGGTTTCTATGCCATCTACGTAGAATATAATAATAGTTAACTCGGTAGTTTAACCAAACAAATCAGAAAACAAAATCCACTGAAACCTTTACTATTTATATTTATCATTCAACACATGTAAATTTCAGGTTTGCAACTTCTATTAAATTGTTTATTAAATTGCATTTTTCAAAATTTTATCGATTCATTTTTCAATAGTTTTTACTCTTATCCAGCCTATTCAATAACCCCATATGAAATATATTTTTTGCATTTTCTTTTTCTCATCCAAGTAGCAAGCTTCAAAACTAGTAGAATTTAATTCAATATATGTATTTTTCCACTTCAGATGCCATGATTATTTAATAAAATATTTTCAAATACATTCTCATTCACAATTGCAAATTATACTTGTTCATACCACAACCATTTATAATGAACCTCATATCAGAAAATACACTAAACAGCAAAGCAGATGCACTACAACATAAAATCGGCCACTGAATAAAATGAAGTATATTAAGCAATATAAAAAAAATATGCATTTGCACCAAGAGCTGAATCTGAGTGGGCATCAACTTTTATTAATTAAAGTAGAGTAGTATGAAATTAACGGAAAAAAACTCAACTTGTACCCTTGAATTTGCTAGATAAATAGGGTATGTTGGCTCATAGTTGTGAATTTTAGGCGTGTTTTCCCTTGAGTAGATGATAGCAGATTCAAATTTTAAGTGATTGATGCTCTCTGACAGTTTTGACTACAACCAATATTCAATAAATTCTCTATTGATCCAGTAAAATGCATTCAAGTATATGCTTCTGTTTTTTTAACCATGGATATAGGTTCATTTTCAGCTATACCCTTATTGAAGTATAAATTTTACACTACATATGGCATAAAAGTTCAAAAGTCGTCTCTTCTTCCTAAATTGGGGAGCTTTTAACCACTTTCTTTGCTTATCAGTTATTCTTTATCTTCTTATGTTATGTTGAATCAACATTTAATTCTCCTTTACCATTCATAATTTTTTTTACTACTTACAACTTTAAACATTAATTTTTTATCTTTTTATTTCTATGGACAAAATAAAATTCATTTTATGTATGACTGCCACCTAATATTCGAAGTTATTTTAGCTTATCCAGCAAAAAATGGATTTCAATTATACAGCTTATAATATTAGTTTCGAAATTGCTTACACAAATTTCGTTGTTGCAATTTTAAATTTCTCATTCGAGAAATGATTTGAATTATTTTATTGATTTAAAATGATAATGTTGTTCAAGAAGTTAGAAAAATCGTATATGTATATATATGTATGTGTGTATTAATTATTATTGGCGGATATGGTATAATTACAGTAATATTTTCTAATTTCTATTGAAGTCAGGAGTGAATTCAAGTACTGTATGAGTGGGGGCTTGAAAATCATAAAGTTTACCATAAATATTTTTTTATAATAGAAAGCCATAAAAAATATGATATCTCCCTTTCATATTTAATTACAATCGATCCCTATGACTTGTCGTATTTTGAAAGAGACTCATGATAACCTCATCTGAGAAACTTCTAAATATATCTTTTTCAACAAGCATAATTAAACCATCAAGCAATCATTCATCCTTCATCCAATTCAATACTGAACCATTGTACTTTTTAAGTAGTCATTGTATAGCTTTTTCTATCAAAATTGTTTCATCCGATTCCGAAACTGATGATAAAATATGGCCAAAATTATTAGTTTGTCAATAGATATGAGATGCCTCTTTCAGTCATATTAATTTATTCAATGATATCGCTCATTTCTTTCAACTCTGGACTAGAAAATTTTACATACATGATTACAATAAAAAAAATATTTGATCAGATGATGCCCAAAACTTGGTGTCTATTTACTCTGTATAAAATTGAGCTAATTGTCATTCCTTGTCAAAAAAGCAAATGAGTTGGTTTTGTTGACATGGACCACAGATTCACAAAGTGGTAATCCAATCAGTGCCGGTCCAAGACTATGGATTGCTCAAGGCAGTTACGGTTTTTGTTGCCTTTTATGCAACAATTGATATGAAATCAATGTAGAATAATGATGAAAAATTTGTTTTCTACTGACCGATATTTCACTAGTTAAATAATTAAATCTTTTGAAGAATCCATATGCTAATTCACGTATACATGACTGTTCGATGAACCTTATTACAAAAACAATAAGGTTAATTATACAAACAGAACCAAATAATTATGAAATCTTAAAGTTAATTTAATAGTTCCCTAAACCTCGTTGAAACAAAACAAAAAACTTCAATCATGAAAGCGACAATGTGTTGGAGTGCAGTTAAGTATTAACAGCTAAAAACTACCAAACTTTTGACTTTTCCCATCAAAAGCATGTTATAAAATTAGTTTTAAAATTTAACAGTAATTACATTTTGATTACAATCAACAAACACCCATTCTAGCTGTAATAAGTATTAACTAATTGTATAAACTCATTTGAAACAAACTTCATTCGCTTTTATGTCGATAGTTTTTGCTATGATGAATACCGAGTAACAATTGCTGCTGCTAATGATTCCTAATTCCTAAACTATGCTTCAGCAAATCAACAATTGCTCAAGATATATGATAAATGATAGAAAATGAAGTGATATAGGATTTAGGAGTGATATATGATAAACTAGACATCGGGAATTCAGCATTTTTTGCTAATAAATGAAGTTATATGGGAAAATTAACAAACAAATTACCTTTTGATTACAGATACAGTTTGGGAATAGTGAATTTTAAAAGAAACTGGAAGGCTAGAAGGGAATTGAATTGAGCGTCAGAGAAAGAGGAGCGGCAGGCTGCAACGTGGAGCGCAGGCGGTAGACGGCAGACGGCAGGAGGCAGCGTGGAGCGGCAAGATGTGATCGATTAGGGTTTTGTCGGTCCGTCAAAGGTTGCAAATTGGAAGCAGAGAAGTAAGATTTAGCAGTCGGAGAAGTCAGCGATGTTGACGAGGCAAAATTGACGGTGACCGTCGAGATTTTAGGGTTTTGTCAAAATTGGGTCTGATGGAGTTTGGCCGAGAATTGGGTATAGCGGTATCCCTGTTCTCTTTTCCAAAATTGACGGGTTTAATATTTGGACCCGGATCTTTCCCGCTCAAATTTGCCAGCCTACTTCTGGGAAGAACGTTATTTTGATTTTTAAAATCGAGAAGAGGGTGCTAGAAGTTTAGATACCATTCGCAGCTATTTTTTAGCACTCTATCCTTCCGACAGCAACGGTCCTTTCCATTCTTAGCCAGTTGTGGCTTCCGACACGTTGGACACATATGAACGCCGACATTCTCCTGCACCTTCGTTTTCTTTTCCTCTTCCTTTCATCTTTCCTTCTCTCATCTTATCTTCTCTTCTCTTCTACTATCAATTATTGACTAGTGTGTAACCCGTGCGTTGCACACGATAACGTTGTTAAAAAGTATTATTTATATTTTAATTGTTGCTAAAATATATTTTTATTATGCAATATATGATAAATTTGTTGTGATATATTAATCATAAATTAAAGTGATTTGTGAGGTTCAGATATAAGGTTAAGGATTCAATACTCGCTAACTATATATATTTATAAAAAATAATGTCCTAACTCAAAAAAATTATAGTTGAAATTGTTCATACTGAATATAAATAATTTATGTTATGTGATATACTATATAATATATGTGTGTGTGTGTGTGTGTGTGTATATATATATATAAGCGAATAAGTAACTTCATTATTTTGTTAATATGATTGTTGTATATATATTGAATTATCATCTTTCTTGAAGGATTTATAAATGGATTAATGAACATTAAACAAATTGAATTTATCTGAATAAATTGAATTAATGATCAACATAACTATTTAAATATAAGGAGTTAAATGTAAAAATAATTAAAATTGGGAAGAGCTTTTTACAAATTTGTAATTGAGAAGAGCATAGACCTTATGGTTAGGTTATCTGCATGTGAACTTTTTTTTGAATCAGACGTGAACTTTTATTCATTTTTAAACAATTTTCTCCTTATAGTTAACCATTGATTTCATGTTCTTGTAGAAGGGTCATGCTTACAACTTTGATGGTTGCAAAATAATGTTATGTAGCATTTAGTTGAGTTATGAGTTGGGTATGGTTTGGTAACATGTTGAAGGTGAGAATGTTTGTATAATCTAATCTTTACCGGTTTAATCTGTGCTTTCACATCATAATGTTGTAAAATATAAATTTATTTTTTAAAGCTTGTTAAAAATGATATGTTATGTAATGTATGATATTTTTTAAGGATAAATGAATTATAATAAAAGAGTTTATTATTTATGTATATACATTTATTTTATGTGATTTATATATCTTCATATATCCGAATAAAGAATAAATAATTTTATTATTTTTCTCATATACATGAAAATAGTATATATTGAAATCCTCTTATTTTTAGGATTTATTGGATGGATTAATAAATATTAGTTAATCATATTTATTTCAATAGTTTAAATTTTAGATTACACAATTAGTTAAATATATAGACTTAAATGTAAAAATTAAAAGATAATTGAGAAAGGTTTCTAAGTAATTGTAAAAAAAATTAAATTTTTAGGTATTTGAAGTTAATAGAATTTTACAGTGAAATGTACGATAAATTAATTTAGTAAATAAATTATAGAATAAATTTTTTATTGATGTGTATGATTTTTATTATGTAATTTATATATATATTTGCATCTAAATGAATTTTTTTACCAATTTGTTATGCGCCTATAATATACATATTGTCATCTTTTATGATTTATTAATAAATATTAGTTGATTAAGTTTATCAATTAGTTTAAATTTTACGTTATGTAATTAATTTAAATGTATGGACTATATTGTAAAATTTTGATAAAGAACCAAGAAATATTTGTAAATAATTGTAGATTCTTTTAATAATAGATATTCAAATGTAAAATAGTGTGAAAAGTTTAGTAGAATAATTATAAAGTAGTAAATCATAGGATTTTGAAAATAAAATATCCATTAGAGAGAATTAAGGAGAACACAAAGAACTCCTAGAATTAATGAGAGAGCTTCAAATTCTTCTGCTTTACTATTATTTAATAGATTCGAAAACAAATTCCAACTATAAAAATATATGCATGATTTAGTCGTTATGTCATTGTATCTATGTAGAAGAAGAAATGATATTATGTGAATTCACACGTCAAACCATACGGATTTACAATGAATAGACGATTTACTAAACGAATATAAAAAAAAAGCGTTGTCAATGTAATTTTTGAATGAAAAGATTATGTTTTCTCTCGTTGTGCGATAGGTTATGAAATTATGATTTGGTTTCAACGGAAACTGTTAATATCAAAGAAGTGGTTGTCATATTCTTATACACCAAAGCTGTATCGCCCTTAAATTGACAATTGAGCGAAAGATTTCAAAGATCAGGCAGCACAATTTCAGTTTACTTTCATATTGTTTTAAAAGTTGTACAGTTACTTGCTAAAGATATTATTAAGCCGGATGATCTTTAATTAATAATATACAGAACATACTAAAAATTCAAACTGGTATTATCCTTATTTAAGAAACTATGCTGATGTTATAGACAATACATATGTAATAAGACACTTACCTTCAAATCGGGTTATTCCATATATTGAACGGAAAGGTTTTGCTACACAAAATATCTTAGTAGCATACTCATCTGATCTACAGTTCACTTATGTTATGCCTAGTTGGTAAGGTACTACGCATGATAGTAGAATTTTTAATACAATTATAAATGATAGAAACTCTAACTTTCCTCATTCTCCACCTAGATAGAATTATTTGGTAGGTTCATGATATCCACTTGAAACTGGTTATTTACTACCTTATCGAAATATTATATATCATATTTCTCATTTTCGTGAAGCCGAAAATCAATTAATGAAAATTTTAATTTCTATCATTCAAGCTTATGGCAATTGAGAGAACCTTTGGAATTTAGTATAAAAAAATTTTTCATTTTGAAGAATATGCCAACATACCTATTTGAAACCCCAGTAAAAGTTGTCGTTACCACAATGGTTATACACAATTTCATGCGAAAATACAATAATGGTGATCCAAAATGTATGGCTTATGATAATGATCCCGATTTTGTCCCAGAAAAATACCATGAGAAATATTATAGTGTGAGAACTACTACAAATAGAGCGACTGAACAAGTACAACGACACGTATGCAATGAAACGACAACACTTTGCAATACCATAAGAGATGAAATTACTACTAAAGGGCTGGGATGGAACATTGCAATTGTATCATTTTATCTGTATCTTTAAATTATTATATTCGTCTTTTAAATATTGTAATATTTTTAATGAAATTTCGCAATTTATTTCATTTTAATTGCAATTATTTAATGTATATTACACGACAAATTAAATAATTAATTAACTGTAAATTAAATAACTAATTCAAATACTCCGCTCAAATACTCATTTCGCATCGCCAAACACGTTCCCCTTTCAACCAAATACCCATCTCAAATGCCCCGCTCAAATTTCCCACTCGCTTCGTAAAGAATGGACCATTAATAGGTGTGACGACCGCCCTATACTATCGGCACAAATAATAACTAAATACTGTGCTACAGTCGTGCCCAGCCGATATAGAGATCATCAGGGTTTAAAATGAACAAATACATCATATAACATGTAGTATATCTTACAGCACATAGACAAAATATAATATCACATATACAACAGAAGAGACTGTAATAACAATGTGAACCAATCATCAGAATATATCCATAGAGTTATACATCGAATGTGATAGAGTATACAACCGGATCAACTCAAATTAACTGTCCCAGCAAATAGAAATACGCAAGCACTACCATGGGCTCTACGGTGTTGCTCAGTGGAAAAGCGTAGAAATCTATATATGTATATAATACGAGATAGCTCCATCCAACTCGTCATCCGAATAGCTACTACGTTACCTAGACCTATTATCTAGTCTACTCATTTAAAAGCATCCAAGATAATACGAAGCAAAACATAAAACTTTGAGTCGGACAACAGTCTGGTATGAGTGGTAATTACATCTCAAAATACTATACATGTAAATATGTTAAGGAACAAGAGTACATGAACCATACATGATGTCTCTGCAGTTAAAAAGTTAGCACATAACATTATAATATGCTACTCTACAATATCATAAAGGTACTATACAACATATAATGGTGGATGTCCAGATATCCTTATCTCCAATACCTACACCTAATGATATCCCCAAGTGATAGCCACTAAAGGAAGCAACCATAGCATCCATCAAGCAATACCCACTATCACTCTTCCCGGTGCCTTGAATATATTATAACTTGTGTAGCCTCCTTACTGCCAGGAACTAATGGAAATCTTGGTTTTTCGTTGTACTCTCGTATCACGCAGCCCAAAGCTCAATACGTATCTCGTAGCCCAAAGCTAAACACTAGACCCAAAAGCAACTGGTCCAGGGTATACAGATCCCTACATGATCCATGGGTATCCCCATTTACAATACCCCTGCTTCGAGTACGATAGAAAACACTCCAAGTATCAATGATTCCTGATCACATTCACATATGTGCCCTCCTTTGCTCCATTCGAATTCCAAGCCCTTCTATTGCTTAATCCAGTTTTCATTATCCAAGAACCCACCACATTCCTCATTCTACAACTCTCCTTTATCAAGATGCTATTTTTGGTACCTACTCCCACCACGAGTCACAAACCGAAGATACAGAGCTTTTATCATGTTATTACATCACCATCCAACCTTGATACGAATGAGCTAACACCTCCAGCACGATCTACAAGACCTTTACTCCATTCCCCAGAAGTCTCACTTTCACTAGACCTACCAAAACAACTTGATACCGACTTAAATAATTCAGCACCGACTTATTTCCTTGGCCAACCATTGGCTAAGTTTCCTTCCTCTCCTTCCTTGCTTCTAGTACTCCATGCATAGATGCTTTGACCCTGACTTATCCATCCAAATAACTCGATCCTCACTCCAAAGCATCCACTTCAAGTTCTAGAAAAGAACTCGGTTAAACTCAAACACTTAGCCAATTTCCTACACCATGCCACGAACAAGATCCCCTAGCCAAGCTCTATCCAACCATGTCAACAAACGACCTATTGGATCAACCGAAATAACTCGGTACCGACATAAACAAGTCAGTGCCGACTTGTTTCCTTAAGGAATTGGAACCTACAACTTGAACTTCAAGCTCTTCCCATACTCTAGAGCTTTCCCTTCAAGTTTCGTCCAATTTCGATCATCTTTGCCTCCGATTTGCCAAATTCACCAACCTATCTTCCTAACATTCAAAACACTAGCAAACAACATCAAAACACAATATACGATCATAAAACAACATGCAATTTCATCCATTCAAATAAGAAATTCATAGAATTATAGCAATCAAACAAATTTTAATCCAATCTAAGAAATCCTGAACATATGAGTATGAATAAGGTGAATTACAAATCCAATTGTATAAATCATATTAGAATTTATCGATTTAGTTCATAAACATATGTTAATATGTGATTAGAGTTAGAAAAGGTTTTAAGAACAAAAATTATGTTAAAATCTATAATTCTACTATATAAACATGTATAGGATGGTGAGAAGTCATAAACCACTCACCAATTACCGAATTCAACCAAATTGAGCGTAGATCTAATATGGACAGCAACCAAAAGCAATGCAAATCGGCCAAATCAATGATCTCTATATTTTAATCGATGATTTATTCACTAATCATCAATCCGGCTTGATTTAAAGAGTAATTTGGGTGATTTTGGATGAATATAGGGTTAATGGGAGTTTAAATTTGATTTGGGAGAGAGGAAAAGGTTTTAGTTTGACTCTGCAACCTCTTATTTATAGTAAATCTCGAATTAGACTAATAGACCTACATACGGACTTAATTAATTACACACTAATTCTGGCCAGTAGTTATGAAAACTCAAAACAGGCATAACTTTCTAACTGTAAGTATGTTTTCCTATTACGATCACTCTACGAAATGGGAAACCATCATCCCGAAGCAATGATACTGGCTTGAGACCCTAATTCAACTTTTACCAAAAGTTATAGCCCAAATAAGGTTTTCAAGGTCAAAATGGTCATATAGAAATTCAGAAAAAATCATAGGTCTATAAAATGTCCCTAAGAGTTATATCATAAAATTATAGAATCATACACCTCATAAAAATAAATTAAAAATATATTACGATCCTTCGATATCTAAAATACAAATCGTTACATTCTCCTCAATTTTAGGAATTTCGCCCCTAATATCCCTTAAAAAAGGTATAACAACCATTATTATACCGCATGCCTGTCACCAACCATCAACCATATCAAACATGCAACCATGCAACCAATAGTGTAGGTGAACCTACCATTGCATGCGGAATACTCACCTATCAAATACGACATGCAATGGGGAAAGTAAATACGATAAACGATGGTTCTTACCATTCAAATAGCTCCGGACACGTTGTCCTCATGCTCTTCTCAGTCTCTCACGTACAATCATCATCACTTTCACCACATTGTACCTTCGCTAGCTTCAATGACTTTCTCCTAAGCTATTTCGTATCATACCCAACAATACGAAGCGGTCTACGAGATCTAGAAACTTCTGGTTCTACCTTAACATTTTATAGCTGATCCGGTGTAATCATTATGTCTGAGTCATGTACAAACTTCCATAGATAAGAGACATGAAAAACGTTGTGCATGCCCACCATCTTCTGAGGTAAGTCAACCCTATATGCTAGCTTCCCAATCCTCTCAACTATCGAAAAAGGACGTACGAACCTCGGTGCCAACTTCCCCTTTCTATCGAATCAAACCACATTCTTCAGAGGAGGAACCTTCACTAATACCATATCTCCGATACAAAACTCCAAATCTCTATGTCTTTTATCAACGTAGCTTTTCTGTCGATCTTGAGCAGCTTTCATTCGTTGTGAATGACCTTAATCTTCTCCAAAGACTCTCTAATCATATCTAGCCCAAGTATCAGTTTCTCGCCCACTTCACACCAACATGATGGAGCGTTACAAGGTCAGTCATACAATGCTTCATAAGGAGCCATACCAATACTTGACTGATAACTATTGTTGTATGCAAACTCCACCAAATGCAAATGATCTTCCCACGATTCTCCAAAATCTATAATACATGCACACAAGAGATCTTCCAATATATGATTTACTCTTTTGGTTTGCTCATCCGTTTGCGGGTGATAAGCTGTGCTAAGGTGCAGCTCGGTCCCTAATGCCTCTTGCAAGCTCTTCCAAAACCCACCGGTGAACAACAGGTCTCAGTCGCTCACAATGCTCTTTGACACACCATGAAATCGTACTATCCACTTTACATACAACTCTACTAGCTTAGATTTCATTCTACTTGACTTAATGGGTATAAATCTTGCACTCTTGGTCAATCGATCCACTATAACCCAAATGCCATCGCACCCTGCTCGAGTCCTCGGTGGTCCATCTATAAAATCCTTCGATACTTGCTTCCATTTTCACTCAGGAATATCTAGCGATTGCAACAATCCACTGGGTTTCTTCTACTCTGCTTTTACCAACTGGCAGTTCATGCACTTCGAGATAAATGCCCCAATATCCCTCTTCATGCCTT
Source organism: Allium fistulosum (assembly GCA_030737815.1). Lineage (NCBI taxonomy): Eukaryota > Viridiplantae > Streptophyta > Magnoliopsida > Asparagales > Amaryllidaceae > Allium > Allium fistulosum. The sequence goes on along the minus strand of CM060907.1, from coordinate 587,385,799 downwards.
CCCAATAATAAATTCGCTTCATATCTCGGTACATCTTATTACCACCGGGATAAACAATCAACCTCGAATGGTCACACTCTCGTAGCACTTCATCTCGCATTCCATCAATATCTGAAACAAACAATCTCCCACCTTATGAAACCTTCTCGCCCGAGTTTATATTGCTTTATGTCTTTAGACTCTACTCCTTTTATCTTTGCAATGATCTCCACTAGCCAAGCATCTCGCTTCTAACTACTGTCAATCCTTTCAATAAGAGTAGGTCTGATCGACAAACTTGCCAATATCTCTGGTTCCAGCTTGCATTGAAGTCTGAAATCACATCCAGCAATATATTCAATTTTCTTCCATTCCAAGAACATTGCTCCCAAACTAGCATATCTTCTACTCAATGCATTGGCAACTGCATTCTTTTTTCCTGGTGTATAAAAAATATCAAAATCATAAGAGGCCAAGAACCCCAACCACCGTTGCTGACGAAGGTTGAGATTCTTTTGAAAGAAGAGGTACTTCAAGGATTTATGGTTCGTGAATAGCTCAAACCTTTCTCCTAGCAAATAATGCCTCCATATCTTCAAAGCGAAAACTATCGCCACCAATTTCAAATCATGAGTCGGATAATTCCTTTCGTGCGGCTTTAGCTGTCGACTAGCATAGGCAACAACTTTTCTCTTCTGCGTCAATATCGTACCCAATCCAATACCGCAGACATCTGCATATACTATCAACTCTTCATTTCCACTTGTAATGATCGACACTGGTGCACTCGTCAACCTCTTTTTCAGAATCATAAATGCATGCTCACATTTTGCATCCCAAACAAAATCCCGATTCCTCTTCGTCAAATTGGTCAACGGTGCTACTATCTTTGATAAGTCCTTGATGAAGCATCTGCAGTATCCCGCCAATCCTAGGAAACTCCTCACATCCATAGTATTCTTGGGCTGGTTCAAATCTTAGACCAATGTCACCTTCGCAGGATCCACTGCTATACCCAGTCTCGAAATGATATGACCTAAGAATCTCACTTCTTCTCTCTAGAAGTGACACTTAGAGAACTTCGCTCTCACTTGTGTTTCCTCAATATCTCTAGCATAATCCTCAAGTGTGTCTTGCGTTCTTCTTTGGTTCTGGAGTAGATTAGAATATCATCCACAAACTGAAGCACAAACTTGTTCTACTGATCTCTAAAAACCTAATTCATGAGATCCACAAAGTATAACGGAGCATTGGCCAATCCGAATGGCATCACCAAAAACTCATAGAAACCCGATTGCATACAAAACGCAGTAATAGGTACACTCTCCTTCACTACTCTCAACTGGTGAAATTCCATTGCCAAATCCATTTGAGAGAACAACTTCGCAACGTGCAGTTGATCAAATAAGTCATCGATACGTGGAAGTGGGTACTTGTTCTTCTTCGTCACTTTATTCAGCTCATGGTAGTCCACACGCAACCTCAAAGAGCCATTCACTTGCACCTCTGATTCCTTATACTCTTCGGGTGTCATACGCCTCAAAAGAATAACTATAGGTCTGGCTTCCTTCACAAAGTATATCCCAAACTCAATCTCTCTATGCGGTGGTAATCCGGTCACTTCCTCAATGACATCCAGATACTCTCTGGCGATCGGCACAGATGGCAATCCCTCCCGTGGAACCTCTAGCGAATATAGAAAGCTAACCATCACCTCATCCTCTGGTAGGTAGCTAATCACTACCGTTCGCCCTTCCACATCACAAGTTGCCACCAACAGCTTCTCGCAATACACTATAGCCACACACCTCTTTAGCCAATCCATTCCCAAGATAATCCCAAACCTAACGAAATTCAAAACAAAGCAATCATAGACAAAAGAGCATTCATGTCTCGATAACACTAGGCCACGACAAACCATGCAAAGGATGGTAGAGCCTCCAACGGGGTTTGTCACAATCAGGGGTTGGTCTACTATCTCCGGTCTCAATCCCAATCCGTCTACTAGGTCACTACATATGAATAAATGTGAAGCTCCGATATCAAACAAACTCAAATAGAAACATCATCAATAGAAAGCACACCTTGAATGACGACTCCCTTCCTCTTCTCCTTCGCTGAGGGAGCACTCGACGAAGTCAGGACTAGGTCTAAAGCATACGCTTCAAAACCTTCTTATCCTTCACCAGTTCTGGACAATTCTTCTTCAAATGCCTAGGTTTATCATAATTGTAGCACTTCGTCTTCTCACTCACGTTACAATCCCTAATCAAGTGACCCTTCTCCTTGCACCTATAGCAAGTGGGTTCCCACTTACCCTTTTTCTGGCCATTCTTCCCTTGAGACCGCTTTTTTCTTTTCATTCCACTTCTTCTTACCTCCCCCACCTTGTTGTGGTTTTGGCTCTTTCTTCTCATCAGAAACAATCATAACTGTCCTAGCCTTACGATAAAAATTCTCATGACGAAGTGCTTTCTCCATAAGCTTCTTAAACGGTTCATTAATGTGGTCTACTAATTTCTCTCCAAAATAGTCATCTATACCAATGATGAACTTTTCATCTTCCCCAAGGGAGTGTCGATGCATGACATCCCATATTTTAATAAAACATCAAATTCAACTACATGCTCAGAAACTGACATCTCTCTTTGCTTGTGATCAGCGAACTTCCTGAACAATACCAACTTCTGGGCAGCCGATATGAACTTCTCTTGGAACCTTGTCTTAAATTATTCCCAATTGAAATGATCTTCTAGCGTAGCAATAGTCACGACGTTCCACCAATTCATGGTCAGCCCCTGAAGTTGTTTGGAAGCCAATTTTCTCTTCATAGCGTCATCCACTTCCATATCACTAAAGATGCGCTTACAAGTATCAATCAGATCTTGCACTTCTATGACTTAGTCCGTTCCACAGAATGGCTTTCCTCCCAAAGTAGAGTAATATTTGCTCAATTTAGTAAAATCAGCCCTAGAAGCTTGCATGGGAGCATCTCCACCAACAGCCATACCAGGAGCATTCCTCATCATTATCGCCATCATAGTATTGAACATAGCTTGAAAATCAGGCATAGCAGCTCCTAATCCTGCTCCTTCAATTTCTAAAGCAAATCTCACGGTATTCCTTATATGTTGGCTCATTCTTATCTGTAACAAGAATGATCGGTCTCTAATAAAGGAAATTATGTCTATAGTGCTCATGTGCATGCGACTTATTATATATAATATTATTATATAGTTTTAAAAACCAAAGTACATGACAAGTGTGCACTCTCTCATATATATATATACACTCTCGATCTAGTCTAAGGTGATAACACCTTCCCTCTCTCTACTAGGTCATGATATCAACTCTGGTTAATCGTGTGACCAAAGTTCTCATACCAAATGCGACGATCGCCTTATACCACCAGCACAAATAATAACTAAATATTATGTTGCAGTCGTGTCTGGTCGATATAGGACGATCATCAGGTTTTAAAATGAACAAATGCATCATATAGCTTGTCGTATATCACGCAGCACATAGACAAAATATAATATCACATATATAACTGAAGAGACGGTTATAACAGTATGAACCAATCATCAGAGTATAATATCCACAGAGTTATACACCAAATATCGTAGAGTGTACAACAGGATCAACTCAAATAAAATGTCTCAACAAATATAAAAAATCAAGCACTACCACGAGCTCTACAGTGTTGCTCAGCGAAAAAGCATAGAAATCCATATATATGTATATAATACGAGATAGCTTCATCCAGCTCTTCCTCTGAACAACTACTGCGTCACCTAGACCTGTTATCTAGTCTATCATTTAAGAGTACCCAAGTTAATAAGAAGTAAAACATAAAACCGTGGGTCAGACAACAATAGGGTGTGAGCGATAATTGAATCTCAGAATACTATACAGGTAAATATGGTAGGGAACAAGAGTATACAAACCATACCTGACATGTCCCTGCAACCAAAGAGTTAGCACATAACACTATAATATTGTACTATACAATATCATAAAGGTACTCTATGGCATAGAATGGTGGATGTTCAGATATCCTTATCTCCAGTACCTACTCCCAATGATATCCCTTAGTGATAGCCCACCAAAGAAAGCAACCATAGCATTTATCAAGCAATAACCAATATCACTCTTCCCTGTGCCTTGAATATATGATAACTAGTATGGCCTCCTTACTACAAAGGACTAACAAAAATCCCGGTTTTCATTATACTCTCATATCACGTAGCCCAAAGCTCAATACGTGTCTCGTAGCCTAAAGCTAGATGCTAGACCCAAAGCAACTGGTCCAGGGTATATAGATCCCTGCATGATCCATGGGCCTCCCCACTTATAATACCCCTGCTTCGAGTATAACAGAGAACACTCCGAGTATCAACGATTCCTTAGCATATTCTCCTTTCCTCCATTCGAATTTCGAGCTCTTTTATTGCTCGATCCAGTTTCCATTATCCAGGAACCCACCACATTCCTCATTCTATAGCTCTCTCCTTTATTGAGCTGCTATCTTCATTACCTACACTCACCACGAAACACAAACCAAAGATAAAAAGCTTTTATCATGTAGTTACATCACCATCCAACCTTGATGCAAATGAGCTGACATCTCCAGCACAATCTATAGGACTTCTACTACATTCCTCATAAGTCTCACTTTCACTGGACCTAGCAAAACAACTCGGTACCGACTTAAATAAGTCGGTGCTGACTTGTTTCTTTAGCCAATCATCGGCTAAGTTTTCTTCCTCTCCTTCCTTGCTTCTAATACTCTATGCCTAGATGCTTTGACCCTAACCTATCCATCCAAAAAACCCAGTCCTTACTCCAAAGCATCCGCTTCAAGTTATAGAAAAGAACTCGACATAAATTCAAACATTTAGCTAATTTCCTACACCATGCCATGAGCAAGCTCCCCTAGCCAAGCTCTATCCAACCATGCCAATCACTGAACCATTGGATGAACCAAAATAACTCGGTACCGACATAAATAAGTCAGTACAACTTATTTCCTTAAAGAATTGGAACCTGCGACTTGAACCCCGAGCTCTTCCCATACTCCAGAGCTTTCCCTCCAGATTTCATCCAATTTTGATCATCTTTGCCTTCGATTTGCCAAATTCACCACCCTATCTTCCTAACATCCAAAACACTAGCAAACAACATCAAAGCATAACATACAATCATAGAACGATATACAATTTCATCCATTCAAATAAGCAATTTATAGAATTATAGCAATGAAACTAATTTTAATTTAAATCCAAGAAATCCATGAACATATGAGTATGAATAAGGTGAATTACAAAGCCAATTCTATAAATCATATTAGAATTCATCAATTTAGGTTGCAAACACATGTTAGCACGTGATTTGAGTTAGGAAAGGATTTTTAGATCAAAAATCATGTTAAAATCTATAATTCTACCATATAACCATGCATTAGGAGCCGCCATAGCTTGATTTTCCGAACCCTAAAGATGATATGTTTGAGTTAAAGTATGTCTTTAATTTAAAGTCTGTCTTTGTATTTGTCTGGAATATACTTTCGGTTGTATCTGCTTTGGGCCGCACTGCTCATTTGAGGATGCAATAAAATTAACCAAGTTTCAAAAAAACAAGCATAGGATAATGAGAAGTCATAAACCACTCACCAATTACTGAATTCAACCAAATTGAGCGTAGATCTAATATGGACAGTAACCAAAGCAATGCAAATCGGCCAAATCGATGATCTCTATCTTCTAATTGATGATCTATTCACTAATCTACAATTCAGTTTGATTTAGAGAGTAATTTGAGTGATTTTGGATGAATATAGGGTTAATGGGAGTTTAGATCTGATTTGGGAGAGAGGAAAAGGTTTTACTTTAACTCTCTAGCCCCTTATTTATAGTAAATCTCGAATTAGACTGATGAGCCTACTTATGGACGTAATTAATTAAATTTCTATTCTAGCCAATAGTTATTAAAAATGAAAACAGGCATAAATTTCTAATCTTAAGTCCATTTTTCTGTTATGACCACTTAGAGAATGGAAAACCATCATCCTAAAGCAATAGAAGTGGTTTGAGACCCTAATTCGACTCTTATCAAAAGTTATAGTCCAAAAAAGGATTTTATGGTCAAAATGGTCGCATAGAAATTTGAAAAAAATCATAGGTTTGTAAAATATCCCTAAGAGTCATATCCCAAAATTATAGAATCATATGACCTTATATAAATAAATTAAAAATATTTTACGATCCTCCAATACGTAATATACAGGTCGTTACAATGGGAATTTTTGAATGGAGGAAAGACCATCGTGGGGTTTAGGTACCATTTGTCTTCTTATTTTTGAAATTAGATACTTAGATAGTAGTACATATTAGTACTCCAAGTCTTAGATAGTATCGAATCACGCTACGCAAGTTTCGAACCTATGACTACTCGTACCAAAGTCGAAGCGCCTAACCATTGGTATAATGGTGCTAGGCACTATTTGCCTTTTTTCTTTGCCACACTTCTATTCCCAATGCATCCGACATGGCAATGGTCCATTTTCTCCAAATGGCCCGTTGTGTGGAATGGAGGGAATGCTACGTTTGCGTCCGATGCATACTAGCGTTTGGCCTCCAATAGCCACTCCTTCTTCCTCTCTTCTTATATATATTTTCTCCTCCACCAAATACTTGGATCAAATACCCCTTTCACATCACCAAATACATTCCTCATTCAATCAACTTCCTCGCTCAAATACTCTGTTCGCTTCGTATAGAACGTACCATTAATATTACTCACTTTCATGCAAATTCAGTCATTTATTACACAAATCCACTTACCAACATGGAATTGTTCTTCGAATTAGGCCATGAATGATTTATGTGCACATAGTTTTTTTATTGCAGATGAAATATATTAAGAGCTTAAGAAGATACATCAGATTTTTATGATTTTTATTTTCACATGTTGCAGGAAACCAAGTTTATTTGCTACGTAAATATGGCTTTTACAAATGTTGATGTTTTTTTGTTACTCTCATGTAGGCGTGGGCGCGGGTCGGTTTGATGCGGTTTGGAGTCCAAACCACTTCCGTACCGCATCAAACGGTTAATCAAAAATACAAACCATTATACTAATATTTTAAACGGTTCGGTTTCGGTTCGGTTTGAATGTAACACGGTTCGGTTTCGGTCCGGTCTGGTTTGAACCCACATTAAATATGAAATAAGAGTATTACTTCCATCAACAATCAATTTACGAAGGCAACTGTGTGAAGCTTTTACACTTAAAGGTTAAGACACACAATGTTATACTGAAATGAAAGGTTAGTTCTTAACTATATGAATAATTCAATTTGACATTTAGCTATAAGTGAGATTTTTTTGGTAGATTATCCAAACATCAACATTAATCAATGCATTATCATCAAGGAAAATGACTAGAATAAGATTATAATTAGCATTTATCCAAAAAAACGAGATGAAAAATATTATACCAAAACTATAACTTCTTCCTTTATGACAGCGAATATTATTAATATAACAACATACGCTAAAAATAGAATATACATCGTTAGAATCTAAAATAAGATAGGAGTTGCTTATATTTTTATCATAAGATTACTAGTTAAAATATTCGGTTCGGTTTAATACGGTTGGTTCAATCGTCCAAACCGCAACCGAACCGTATCAATGCGGGTCGGTCTGGTTTGAGGTATTTGCTTTGGTTATAAGATTCGGTGCGGGTTTCCGCACCGTTTTTGCGGTTCGGTGCGGGCGGTTTCCGTATAGCGGTGCGGTTTATGCCCACCCTAGTCTCATGTGTGGGAAAGTAATAGACTTGGTTTGCTTTACACAAAGAATATATAATATTACATAGTTAGTGTTAACAAGAAAATTTGTCAACATCCCCAAAGCTATGTGGTTAGCAAATAAGTTTATTTGCAATGCAAAAGAGAATTATTAAAGAGATTACTCCCTTCGAAACCCCCCTTTCGATCGAGTTGAATTGATTCAACCAACCTCCTCAAGATGAAGATTAAGGAGAGAGTATCTCATTCGAAACCCCTCTTTTGAATGAGTCGAAAGTAGCCATTTAAAGAGAAGAAACTGCTTTCGACATCATTAAATATACATCCTCTTTCGACTATGTCGAAAGGTTCACTCATCCCTTTCGATCATATCGAAAGGTCTCCTTTGCCTTTAAAGAGAAGAAACTGCTTTCGACATCATTGGTTTCGCTCCTTTAGGAGGAATTTCTTCGAAAGGATCATAGGCATTGTAGGGTGCATATACCTTTCGAAGGAATCCATTTCATATAACATTGCTTTACATTTATGCATCTGGTCTTCCTCGAAACGTCCCTTTCGACCAAGTGGAAAGGGATCTGGCTCTTTCGAAGTGGATCAAATATATAATATGCAAAGCCTTATTTAATATATGCAATGGAAAATCATCTTAGATAATACAAGTTCTGTAAACTTGTTAAGATCGAGACATCATCATCATCTTTATTTTTCATAATATATTGTTGATCATGATGATAATGTGTTTCATATGCATATTTTCCAAGTCGATCCCATGGCATTGCTTAAGACAAAAAGGAGTTAAGAAGATAAGATAGCATCATGTGCAATTGTTCATTAGTCTAGCTAATGATCGAAATGATCTCCCTCATGATTGAAATCTTTATTGAATTCATACACTTCTTCTTTTGAACATTAGTCTGAAATGAGTTACAAGTTCGAGAGCCATTTCCCCAAATCAATTTAGGGTTACAAAGATTTGATTTTTGCTAAGAAGTAGAAGAATGAGTTTTTGATTCCAAAATCCGGTCCTTAAAATCGGACCCCTAGGGTCTTATTTATAGATGTAGGTTAGCCTCCTTTTGCGTCCCTTCTTTTGACTCAGTCGAAAGGTCCTCCTATCTTTCGCATCCATCCTTTCGACATAGTTGAAAGGCCCTCTTTCTTCCTGCAATGTGCCTGCTTTCGATGCTATCGAAAGGCATTCCCTTCGAGTTTCCTCATTCATCCCTATGCTTCCCATTTTATTATTCTAGACCTTTCGACCTAGGCGAAAGGGTCCCCTCATCCACCTTTCGCCGTTGTTAAGGTCCAAGTGTTTCTTTTATCTGCTTTCTCCTGGATTGCTTTCGACTTCGTCAAAAGGGAGGTAGATGCGCCTTTTCTCTTTGTGTTGCTTTGTTGTAACAAGAAGTAAAGACACGAGCTTCCAACTCTGTCGATAGGTTGTTTTCTGGGGTTTCGAAAGTGTTGATAGTTTTGACACGGTAGATAGCTTCCGAATGCATGCTTGTGAATTGATGCGGAACCTTCCCTGGATGTTAAAGGCTTCGATCGGTTCAAAAAGCTTGATTATGCTTTCGAAAGGGTTGTTCCGTTCAAGGCATCTTTCTGAGTAATTTGAATGAAGGCGAAACCTTTGGTTTCGAAGGTTTGGCGCGTATATGAAGGGTTGTTATCCATTATCTTCGAAAGGGGGTTTCGAACCCACTCCTGCTTTTTCTTATATATGTGAATCCATGTACATCGAAGGGTTTTAATGAGGCAGAAGGGTAGCCCTACTTTCTTTTTCATCCTTTTGTAGGCTTTTGCACTGTTTATCATCTGTAATGACGCCTGGTGCTTGCGACTCCTTCGAAAGCCATCTCAATGCCTTTGAAACACCCTCCCATGAACCTTGACGAAACCTATATCTTTGACTTTAGTAGAGCCTAGCTTTTTTCTTAACCTTCTTTCATACCTTTGTTCTTAAGTGGATTTTATGGTTAACAGTTAGTGATCAGATTCATATAGTGTAGTAAATAAGTAAGAATGTAAGGATGATGATGATAATTGCATGTAGGCCTAGTTTTAAGGCTTGGTAATCTAGGCAGCATAATAGGGCAACCCCTCTCCAGAGGAGCAACAACAAAGGAGGAGAAAGAGCAAGTGCTGGTTATCTGTTAAAATCTTTTACATAAAATATGCATCACCATTTCTTTCCAATGGATTATTTAGTTTGGTTGGTTCACTTGCAACCACTCTGCCATGAGCTAGGGAGTTCAATTCCTATACATGGTGAATATTTCTTTCTTTCGCATTATTTTGTTTGAGCATACCTATTTTTTACTGTTAACTTTTACTATTTTGAAAATTAGTTACATGTGAGTCATTTTTCGCTATGTCAATTTGGAGACATTGACTTTGTATCGTTTAGGGCAATATGATTGTATTTGCCTACGACAACCCAACTCCTCAAACCGGCCCTAATTGCATGCAATGCTCGATTAAAGTCTTGCATTATCTACAATATTAGGCTTTTGACAATTTTGAGTTTATCTAACGTTATCGTGTTTTATTGTGCATATAGTTACACTTGACACCAGTTAAATGATATAAATTATAACAGTCTGTAAATTGTGTACCACTTATTTTACGTGCAATTGTCTTAAGTGAATAGCATAGTTGATTTTGAGGGTGTTTTTTTGGGGAATTTGGGCTGCCATACGGCGGTAACGGGGATAAATGAGGGAATTCCAAAAAAAACCACTACATCGTATTTTATGTTTATATGAATAACATCTTTCTATTAAATCATACTTTGTATTGATCAATAAAATAGTTTGGAATCCGTTGAGGTGGCCAAGTGGTAAGGCATAAGAATAATACATGAGAGGTCGCTTGTTCAATCCCACAAGGGCACATGATTCTTATGACAATAAATTTTGGCCTTCTTTCACTTAATTAGAGTCTAATTGCGGGTTTGTGTTCAGTCTCCCCAAGGTTTACTTAACTGGTTCCTGGGTTGCAAAAAAAAAGTTGAGATATACTTTTAATTTAATTCATTTGTACATCAAAATTTTATGTTGTATATTATGATCTAATAATAATATTTTATTATTAATTTGATTTTACTTTACTTTTTTATTTCTATATTTTAATCTGTTCGTGTTCATGGTACATTCATTGTAACTATATCAAACATGACGATCTAACTTAGGAATAACACGACCATATATCATAGCTTTTTAATCAACCTTTGTGAATTATGGTTAACAAATATGTTAATAGGTTAATGTCATAATTTAATGATAATGTTACACACACGTAATCATTTATATTTATATCCACATAACATAACCTAATAATAATAATTTTTTTATTTTAATTCGACCATTAGTTTATTAATACATATATATATACATACATATAATGTTATTTAAAAGCTATATATATTATAGTATATATATTTGGTATATGTATAAATACATGTTTAAAATAAATTATTTTGATTTAATAATTTAAATATGTATAGATGTATTATATATATATGATAATTTAAAATTTTGAATTTTAAGATAATTATCTTCTCTAAAAATAAAATTATTTATAAAAAAACTTCTAAGCTGTAAGCTAAGAATTTTTTTATTATAATCCACACACATTGTGTATGTATAATATATATTTGACTTTTTCAAATATTTGAACATTAAAATATTTGACTTTTTCAAAAAATAAAAAATGTTTTATTATTATTATTTGAAACAAGTATGTAGAAAATGTAAAATAAAAATCCATGCGCATATGTTTATATATATTTAATATGAAATAAAAAAATTAAAAGTTTCTTTTAATTTCTAAAGCAGAAACAAAAATTTGTTTTCTTATTAATATTAAAATCGTATATATAATTAATTGATAAACTATTTAAATTACACACCGATTCGAAAACATTATTATTTTTTGAAGCCAAAAATAATTTTATATGCATATACAATATATTTTAATATTTTAATCATTAATTTAAATATTAAATAACCTAAATATTAACTTCAGGTCCCTATTTATTATTTTAGATGACCAATATTTTATATAATTGTTTTAACTACATTAAGATAATGTAGTTCTTGTATTTTAACCTAATTAAAAGCAATGTGTTTTTGAATTATGCAATACTAATTGCATTTGAATTTTATGTGATGTAGTAATAATTTTGGATGCATTTTATAATTCTCTTCAATTTCGATACTTTTATAATTTAATTGCATTAAGAAAGTGCAGTTAAATTTAAATGCTTTTAGAAAATACAATTATAATTTAATAACATCTTTTGAATTAATTTAACTTCATTTATGTAGCACATTAATATTTTTTGGGTGCATTTGATGGTTTTATTGATACTTGACTCTTAACTACTTATCTTACAACCAATTTCATTGACCTCACATACCATCTATTTGTCTATGGATACACCAACTTTTTTTCAACGTCAACATTAAAAAATGAGGATTTCCTACTTAAATCTTCACATTTCACCCATATGCACGATTTAATGGGTGATATTAGACAATATATATATATATATATATATATATATAAGAAACGTATGTTAAGGTATAAGATATTTAGAGATTTCATGACTGCACCTTTTTAATGTGTAGCCGCTGAATTTTTATGTTTTAAATTGCTAAGAGATGACCAAAATAGTAGCACTTATAGATTTAGGACATATGTTTTCTGCAACATTACTTATTGTGAAAATTCAAGGTTAATTCACACGTGCACTTTATAATTTAAGTGCCCTGAGAAAATGCATTATAATTTAACATTTTTTGAACTAATTTAACTGCATTTATGTGATGTACTAATAATTTTGGTTACATTAGATAATTTTATTTAATTTTAACATAGTTATAATTTTAGTGCATTAAGAAAATGCAGTTAAATTCAAATGCTTTTAGAAAATGTAATTATAATTGAATAACTATTTTTGAATTAATATAACAACATTTATGCGATGTAGTAGTAATTTTGGCTACATTTGATAATATTATTCAATATTAATGCGCTTTATAATTCAACTACATTAAGAAAATGCAGTTATATTCGATCTTAATGCATAATTTAACTGCATTAAGAAAATGCAGTTATAGCTACATCACTATAATGCAGCTATAATTTTAAGTGCATACCAAATGCGAAATTGACTTTTAACTGCATATTTATTATTTTTGAACTTAGCGATTTAAATGATAAAATTAGTAGTTATATGTTATTTATATGGAAAAGTTAGAATTTTCAGAAAAAATATCAATGACTTGAAATTTATATAAGCATAATACGTATTATTTAAAAGTTCTTAAAATTTGTGATTTAATGGTGAAAACGGTTCGTTAATACGATATTTCTGCAAAAAGTTATTGCATTTTAAGTATTGAAATTAAAATAAGATACAAAATATTAATACGGGTGTGAGCGGCTGATTGCAAATGAAAGACGCAGCCAAGTACCTAATTTACATAACATTACACGGAAGGGTATTTTGTGTAATAAAATTATTTTTGGGACCTGACGTCCAAACCCTCTTAAAAAAAGTAATATTTAGTTTTCGATTTTTTTAAAATCTATGGTCAAATTAAACATAGGAGCATGTATGAATATATATACATTAATATGAATTAGTTCAAATGGAAGTTTACCTTATCATGATCCTACAGATTACCGAACACCTTGGTTATCAGTTGTTTCCTTCCTCGAACTCCCTTGTTCTTTCTCATTGACCATGGGATGCAACTCCATCCGTAAGGGATCATCAATAACTAGTAATGGAGGCTAAGGTTAGGTTTGGCTTAGTGTGATGAGAGAATGAATGGGTTAGTTATTTACAACTAACCGAATCATAAATATCTTCCCCCTTTCTCTCTTCCCCTTGAAGGCAGAGCCTCCCCTTTCAATTAATTAGAGTCTAACTATGGGTTTCGGGCTCCTTCAGGATTACTTAACTAGTTCCTAGGTTGTAGAAAAAGTTTAGGATATAAATTTAATTTAAGTAATTTGTATATCAAAATTTTATGGTTGTTTATTATGATTCGATACTAATATTTTATTACTAATTTTAATTTTATATTTTGATATTATAATATGTTCGCATTCCTGATACAAACATTACAACTATATTAAGCATGATGATCTAACCTAAGGATAACATAATGAGCATATGTCATAGTTGTATAATTAACCATTGTGAATTATGGTTAATAAATAGTTTTAATGCCATAGTTTAATGATGATGTTATACACACACATACATAATCATCTATACTTATATCCACATCAATATAACATATTAATATTTTTTAATTTTAATTCGATCATTACTTTATTATTTAAGAGTTATATATTTTATAATATATACATTTTCTATGTATATATAAATATATATACTTAAAATAAATTATTTAGATTTAATAATCCAAATACATATAGATGTATTAATTATACATAAATATTTATATATATTTGATAATTTAAAATTCAGAATTTTAAATAGTTTAACTTTTAAAAATTTAAAATATTAAAAAATATCTTTTAAGTCGCGAGCTAAGAATTTTTTTATAATCCATATGAATTATATATATATATACACATAATATTTGACCTTTTCGAATATTTGAATTTTAAAATATCTAACTTTTTCAAAAAAAATCTGTATATAACTAAAAATCCATGCACATAACTTTATATATATACACAACTTGAAATAAAAAATTTAAAAGTTTCTTTTAAATTCTGAAGGTAAAATAAAATTTTGTTTTTTATTAATTTTAAAACCGTATATATAATTTTAAGATAGTATATATAATTAATTGATAAATTATTTTAAATATAATACACACACACACAAAGAGATCTGATAACATTATTTTTTAAAAGCTGAAAATAATTTTGTATGCATATATAATATATTTTAATATTTACTATTTTTTTAATTATTAAAAGTAATTTTTGATTTTTGATTTTTTTAAATATATGGTTAAATTAAACCTATGAGCATGTATGAGCAGACACACACACACACAAATTAATATGAATTAGTTAAAAATGAAGTTTACCTTATTGCGATCCTACCGATCACAAACACTTTGATTGCCAATCGTTTCCTTCCTCGAACTCCTTTGCTCTTTCTCATTGACCACGGGATGCAACTCTGCCTATAAGACAACATTAATGATTAGTATGGAGGCTAGGGTTAGGGTTTGGCTCAATGTAAAGAGAGAATAAACGGGGTGGCTATTTATAGCCAACCTAATCCTAAATATGTACCCCCTTTCTCACTAACACTTGAAGATTGAGTCTCTCCTTTCCCTTACATTGCTTTGGTTGCCCCCATATAAATTTGGCTTTCAAACTTTGGGTTAAGTTGATTCAACCATTGAATCAATTATTTAATTTTTTTTAAGTATGTTCTTTAATTAATTAACTTATAACTTTTGTACATTGTTTTAATTAATATTTAAGCTTCAAATAAATAACTAAAAATTCCATAAACATTAGTATGGTGTTTATATTAATTTGTAACATTTATAAATAAATTTTATATTAGTTGACTTGGAAATTAGTTAATAACACGGTTGTGTTGACTCTTTAGCGTAAACTCAGTCCTCAATCAATATTCAAAAAATTTAAATATTAAAGTTTGCATGGATTTTGTTGATGTACATTATTGGGCATATGTTTAATTACTTATGGATTAATTAAGCGAAATCTAATTTCTAATCTTTACTAAGCTGCACCTAACAACGACATTTTATACATATTTTATTTTTTTTCACGTTGCATCACTAAGATATCAAGTGTTTGGTTTGAAGTTAAAAGCTCTATTAATATCCATAATTAGTTGCATATGCTGCTTAAAGTTTTTGGTTTAATTTGATAACATTTATCGATTAACAAATTTACTCTTGCCAAAGATTTCGACTTTAAGCTGATTACCAATTACCGTGATACTTAACACTATAACAAAGGATATGAATCCTCTATAGGGTAGTTTTTCACTTCAAGTAGTTCAATGTGTAACCAACTATGGCAGTAACATGGTCGCCATACCATGTGCTTGACTACAATCAAAGTACATCCTAGATACTTAAAATCGATAGTATCCTCAAATTTGAAGACTATTGTACACCATTACCATAAGATCTTCTATTTTAATTTATTTGTATTAACCTATAGAAGACTCTCATCAATTCATTATATGATTATTCCAAACAACCACATGTACGTAACACCTTGGTACAACCAACAACCATGAGTAATTCACCATCCATCGTATAGATAGCATTACGTACACATGTTTTCACTACCGTATCGATATCTTTTTCTTAACACATCTTGTGTGACACCATGTATTTTTATTAAATAACAATCAAGGAATTAATTATGGGATTAATGTTTTAATAACTTGATTAAGGAATTAATAGGGAAATGTGTGGTCAAAAATAAAGCAAGTATTTAGGGAACATTTATTTACGTGTTGCCATCTAAACTAAAATAAGAAATATGATAAGAATTTGACTGTACATTTGGTTATCATATAACAATTTAATTTAACTTAAGTAAACGAGTTAAAATGGAAAGGGTTATCACAGCTAAAGGCTCGACTTATTATGGGAAGATAAATACAACAACATCGTCTCATGTTTATTCATTTTATTCTCACAAAAAAAATAAAATATTGAGAGCACATCAATGGTGGTAGCCTAGATAAGAAAAGAAAAGGAATAATAAGAAGATAAAGAGCTAAGGAAACTAAAAGAGATAAAAGATCAAGCTGATCAAGAGTCTTGGATGAGTGATATCACTGCCATTTCACCGTTTTCATATGTTTTGATTACGACCATAATTCATATAATGATGTTCATACATGTTAAGTAATTATAAATGATGAGAAAGAGTTTTAATAAACGTTTTGGATAGAAAAGGCTAAACTAGAGGATGTTTTGCTCTAATTCCCTACTTTAATGATTTCCAAATGACACAGAAAGTTAACATGATGTTTTATTGATTTTTTGAATCTTCCCACGGATACATAATTTCCTACGAATTTTTAAAGAAATCATGTATTTTAGAAAACAAGAGAAAATTGTTAAAATAGACGAATGCACTTGAAAAATGTTTATTACTTTTCTTTAAAATGTTTATAAATTTTCTGTGTCCTTGTAAGTAAATCCACAATCTAGAATATACATTGCCGAAACATAAAGCATGGCCGTCGAAAGCCTAATCTGATTTTAGATAGTATAAGTATAGATATCTAGACTAAATTATACCTACATATGTTAAGTGATAAGGGTATAAGATCTCTAGAAGTGTGGAAAATAATAATATAAGGACACTAATATTGATAAAATAGAGGCGGAATGGATGCGGAGGTGACATGTGTAAAAGCAATGGCAGTAGTGTACAAATGATCTGACTTTACTGCCACTAGTAGTGCTAAGGTAGCAAGATGAGATTCGAAAGGGTTCTACCGAAGGTATATTACTTTAAATTTAAAATGAACTAAGAGGGGTATAATGAACTAATCAGGTATCACTATAAGAAACTGGACTTTTTATAGCACTCATTTATAGCGTTTCTGCCTTTAGTCTTATTAAATCATAAGGAATAAAATACTTATACTTACTAAACACTGTGCACTCCCCGTATGGGCCCAAATTAGTATTAAATTTCACTTAAATGATGTACATATCACTTAGACCCATACAGAACGCGGGTTCTTTTCATTTCCTTTTTTCTGTTTCCCTTCTAAAATTTTACTTCCCACCTATCTTCTTCATCTTCCTCTCCCAGCTCGCAAATTTCACTCCCGAGATTTTAGATCGTAGTAGATCACAACTCACAACATGTAATGGATAACCCTAAATTTGAATCATCGCAACATTAAGTTCATGCCTAGCTTCCTCATCTTCAATTAATCGCAACTGTCCAGATCTCAGTGGGCCAAACCCTAGTTTCGTTCTCCGTGATTTTAGGTATTTTCTTTAAACCTATTGCTTTTTCTATTAGGTATTTACTTTAAGCCCATTGATTCTTCTGTTAGGTATTTTCTTAATGGTTCAAAAGTTTGAAATTAATTAGTTGTATAGAATTCAAATCATATGATTTTCATAGGAATATTATAAAAAATATAATGGGGTTAAGGACAATGAAACTTATAGTTTGCAACTTCTTACTGTGAAAATGAGCTACCGGAGATGCATATTCCTAGTAGAAAATGATACAAGTTGGAGATACATAGCGAGAGAAGTTTGAGATGGATTTAAGGAAATTGGTTTATTCATTGCTATATAACTATTTAAAGTTAACACATACTAGAATTGTTAGTTTAATCATTTATTACAGCAACTATCATTAGTTATTTGAGAAAAAAGACTTTCAATCTACTATTGTAAGAAGGGTCATGGTTTGCTATATTTTGCAATGTTTTTATTAAGATTAGTCAAGCTATTATAAATTGGTTTCATAATTAGATATGGGATTACATATAAATTTATTATTATAAAGTGATAGGCATGACGGGCTGAGAAATATTCTGCAATTACATGATTGCGTAACGAGGGTGCACAACCTTCTTATGCTTTCATGCTTGGTTTAGTTTAGTTGCTCGAATGAATTATGTTTTATGAGAAAATCAAGGTACGGTTTTTGCAATGAATTACGTTACATGATTACATATTCTTCTCTTCGTCATTTAAACAAAGGTACGACTTTTGCAACTATTTTTGAAATCTTCGATCCTTTTTTCGTAAGTTGTAGCATTGGTTTTATTCGTAAGAAAAACAGTTTACATTTCAATTTTGTATTGCTTAGATTATCATGCATCTACCAACAAAAACAGTTAAGTAATATAGACAAAATTTTACCAGACTTTCGTTCTGTTTTTATTTTTAGCAATAGTCATGAATTATTAGTTTGTTCTTTAGCTTTAGTCAATATTATTTTTTATTAAATATTACACATAGCTTATGTATTCTTGTTATAAGTTAAAATTTCATCTTTTTCTTGATTTAGAAGGTAAATGTGTCATTTGAAAACTGAAAATAAGATTTCACAAATAATACATGTGAGGAAGTTTGCATACCATGTTGCCATTTAGATAAGACTGCTAGAAGTAGATGTTGGAATCATTACCATTAATTCCATCACTGGCAGAGTTGAAGTTGCGGAGGAGGAAGTGAAGCACCCGAAACCCTAGATCTAAGTGATGATGCTGGAAGAGAAGAAGTTACGTTCGGTGCTGATTGGGAAGCTAGGGCTTCGTTCGTGTTGAAGTAAATTTGGAGTGGTGTTGAAGCAGCTGATCTCGTTCGGTGATATGAAGAAGAAGATGCCGAACGAAATATTTCGTTCAATGGAATGGTTTTTCCGGACGAGATTTTGGTTCGGTAAAGTCATGCCACTCCAGATTGTTTTTGCCAATCCAAATGTGTGGCATGCCGGTCCAAATCTTGCGCCACTCCAGATATTTGCTTCGGTGATTTAGGTTGCCGCTCCAGAAGTGTACCAAACCAAATTGTGCCGAACCAAGTAGTGCCTCTCCAGATGTTTGGTTCGGAAATTGGGCTTTGTCGGTCCAGATGGATGCCGAATCATTTTTGGTGTTTGTCGAACCAAACCTCAGGGTTGCTATATAGCAGCTACCCCTCCTCATTTCTTCACACTATAAATAGTGGAGCTTCTAGACAATAATGGCAGCCATCCTAGAGAGCTGAAACTCTGTAGAATTTTGTCTGTATTGTTAATTCTTCTTATGTATAGCCTCCAAAAGTGAATCAATCTTGTAACTCTAATCTTTTAGTGATTAATAAAATCTCCTCTCCCTAAGTGGACATGCACTGCCTCACGGTAGTGGAACCACTATAAATACTTGTGCTATTTATTTTTCCACATTGCATAGATCTGTGACTGTTTGTTCTGGTGTTTATCTCTGTTTGTTTCATCCCACTACAATCACGATCCAGTTGTTTTCCGCTGCGTTGAGTTTTTTATTCCCTTAGACTGATCATCTAAAGGGGATTTTCCCCAATAGTCTGGTATCAGAGCTGCAAGGTTGATTGAGAAGTGTTAGATGCTATGGCAGGAGATGAAGCGACTCCAGTTGTTACAAGACCCTATGCTAGAGGGATGTATATCGCATCAGGATAACAATTGGCAATTGAGAAATGAAATGGGGATAAAGACTTCGAGAAGTGGCAATGGAGGATGGAGGCTATTTTAATGAGGAGTGAAGTCCATCCAGTAGTGTTTGCCCCTGAGGAGTTGACGGCTGACATCTCAGTCGCAGAAAGGAAGGAGATGGAGAAATAGGCATTTGCTACTTTACAACTAGCTATGAGAGAGAATGTTATCTTAGAGATTAGCAGTGAGACCACTGCTAGGGGCATTTCGACAAAGCTAGAAAATCTCTACTTGAAGAAATCTTTGACTAATCGTCTGATATTACTGAAGACATTTTTCACCATGTGAATGAGAGAGAGTACTTCAATGAAGGAACATCTTAAGTTCTTTGATGATATCTTGATGAAGATGAAGACTGTTGACTTGAAGATGGATGAGGAGCAAATGGAAATGATTCTTTTGTGTTCTCTTCTGGAGCGATATATAGGTTTCGCTAACAGCCTTATCTTCGCTAGAGACACATTGATAATGGAAGATGTGAAGTCAGGCCTTCAATCTGAGGGCTTGAGAGATCGGATGAAGGAGATAAGTGAAGGAAGTAGAGGTGGAAGTGGTAGTCACGGCCTGTTTGTTGAAAGAGGTAGAGATGATAAAAAGAATTGGCACTCTAGAGGGCGTTCTATGTCCAGGAAGCCCGGTAATGGCAGGAGAGGAAAGTTTAAGGATGGGAAGTGCTTTATCTGCAAGAAACCTGATCATTGGAAAAAGGATTGTCCATATTTGAAGAAGAAGGAAGAAGGCAGATCTTATCATTTGCGGTGGAGAAGTCTGTATTTGACGATGTGTTATCTACAGCAATGTCGGATGTCTCAGACCATTGGGTGCTGGACTCGGGGACGTCTTTCCATATGACGCCTAATAAGGATTACTTTATTTCTTTCGTTGGACGAGAGGAAGCTCTATTCTTATGGTAATGATGCTAGCTGTAGAGCAATGGGTGAAGGTACAATGAGAATCAGGATGTTTGATGGAGTGATGTGCACTTTGACAGGTGTCCGGTATGTTCCAGGTCTTCGGAAGTACTTAATTTATTTAGGACAATTAGCATCTTTGGGATGTAAGATAACTATCGAGAAGGATAGTCTGAAGGTTTCGAGAGGTGCACTAGTTCTTATGAAAGGAGATGTGTTCCGAAATCTATATTTTCTGAAAGGAACCACAGTTCTTGGAGAGTCGTGTGTTGGAGTAGATAGTTCTCGTGCATTGGATGCCACAAAGCTTTGGCATCTCATGTTGGGTCATATTTCAGAGAAGGGTTTATAATTGCTTCGAAGACGGAAGGCGATCAAAGGACAAAGCTTCAACAAGATGGAATTTTACTAGGAGTGCGTGTTAGGCAAGCAAACTAAAGTATCTTTTTGAGTTGGACTCCATAGATCGAGGCGAGTACTTGAGTATGTGCATATAGATTTTTAGGGACCGGTTGCTACTCCTTCTCTTGGGGCAGCAAAGTATTTTATCTCTTTCATTGATGACTTTCCTCAGAAAGTATGAGTGTATGTGATGAAGGCCAAATTAGAAAGTTTTGAGAAGTTCAAAGACTGGAAAATGCTTGTTGAGAACCAATCTGGTTCTAGGTTGAAGGTGCTGAGATCTGATAATGGCGGTGAATTTGTCTCTAGGGAGTTCCTAGACTTTTGTAGACATCATGGCATTCAGAGACATTTCACTACACCCAACGATCCGCAATCCAATGGGGTTGCAAAAAGGATGAACATGACTCTACTGGAGAAGGCTCGTTGCTTGAGATTGACGGCGGGCTTGCCTAGAGGCTTTTGGGCTGAGGCATTATCAACTGCGGCGCATATCATAAATCGAATTCCATGCTTAGACATAGATGGGAAGATTCCAGAGGAGAAGTGGAGAGGTAAAGCAGTGTATCTTGGTTACTTCCGAATTTTTGGTTGTCCTGTGTACGTTCACCATACAGGTGATGACAAGTTAGAGGCTAGAGCATACAAGGGCATACTAATGGGATACATCGATGGTATCAAAGGGTATCGAATTTGGAACCTTGTTGATCGGAAGATTGTTTATTCCAAACATGTTACTTTTGATGAGTCTGCTATGTTCAATCCGAAGGAGAAGCTACCTACCACATCAGAAGATTCTGATAGGCCTAAGGAGATGGAAGAAGTTCCCATGTTCCAGCCAAATAGTAGAGTTGTTGTTGATGCTATCGAGGAAAACACAGTTGATGAAACATCACAGGATAGTCTACAGGTACCTTCTAGTAGTGCTGGTGATGTGCATGAATCTAGAGGAAGTTCAGTTCAAGGTGGAGCTAAAAGGAGTTTAGGTGAAGCAGTACCTACCCGGGTCAGTCATAGGACTATTAGGCTGCCCGAAAGGTACGGTGATTGACAGTTTGCGAACTTTAGCCTTGGTAATCAGTTTGATTATGCCCTACATGTGGTTCTTGAGGAGCCGCTTGACCTTGATGAAGCTTTGAAGTCATGTGACAGTTCGAAGTGGATGTGCGCTATGGAAGAGTTGTTAAAGTCATTGAAGAAGAACAAGACTTGGGATTTGGTACCACCTCCTCAAGGAAGCCGAGCCATAGGTTGCAAGTGGGTGTTCAAGGTGAAGGATGATGGGAGATACAAGGCTAGACTAGTTGCTAAAGGATTTTCATAAAGAAAGGGATTGGATCATGATGAGATATTCTCTCTAGTAGTGAGGCATACGTCTATCCGCACTTTGCTCGCTATCGTCGCAGCTCATGACTTGGAGCTGGAGCAACTGGACGTGAAAACCCCTTTCTTGCACAGAGACTTGGATGAGACCATCTACGTGAAGTAGCCAAAAGGATTTGTTGTGGATGGGAAAGAAAATTGGGTTTGCAAATTGAAGAAGTCTTTGTATGGACTTAAGTAGTCGCTTGACAATGGTACAAGAGGTTTGACTCTTTTATGCTTTCACTTGGTTTTGATCGTAGCATCAAAGACGCTTGTGTGTACTTCAAGCATTTAAAGAATGGTAGATGAGTGTACCTACTCTTGTACATGGATGATATGTTGATTGCTTCCAAGGATAAGGCTGAAATTGATAGTTTAAAGCGAAAGCTAAAAGCGGAATTTGAGATTTCATATATGTTCACACAAAGACAAGTCCAACCAAGCTAAAAGCGAAACTGTAGTCGGCATCTCACCCATAGTTTTCTCAGTTGTTGCTTCATTCGGTATCTTACTTGGAGACGCCCATTTGCCGGACATAACATTTGGTCCGGCAAGCCTAGGTACCGGACCAAATGTTTGGTTCGGCGCTTAGGTGTCGTGCCAGACCAAACATCTGGTCCGGCACTTCATGGAATGCCGGACCAGATACCTGATTTGGCACTTCAGTGAATGTCGGACCAGGTATCTGGTTCGGCATTTCGGTGACGTCGGACCAGATTTTTGGTCCGGCATTCTTGCCTTCTACACTCTAACTCCATCTGCTTTCATTTTCATTGCTTCAGCTCCTTCTCTACCCTTGCGTGCTGAAAAGCCGAGCCAACACTTGCCCTCTAAAGTATATCGTATTTCCATACAATGTGCTTTGTTTGGTTCGGGCTCGGTTTTCCTCTTAACCGGTGAGACGCTTGGTCTTCCTTGTTTATTTTTCTTTTCCCCCTTCTCTCTTTTATAAATACAGTCCCCCCCTCATTTCTTTCTTTCTTCCACTTTTAGACTTCAAAAATTTTCAATTTCCTTCGTATTTCCTGAAGCTCCTAATACTCGAACTTGCCTTTCTCGTATTTCACCATTGTCTGAGGTAAGGTAGGTCCTCAATTTCGATCTTATCCTTAGGGTTTATTGGGTGCCTTCACTCCTAGGGTTTTTGGGTGTCTTTCGTGATGTTTTGTCCTGAATTGGAGGAGGAAGAACTTGTTCGAATGAGCGATGTTGCTCTGTAATGGTTCGGTAGAGGCGAACTCTAGAGCAAGTGGAGGTGCGGCTGCTGTGGACATCGATGGTGGAAGGAATTCGACCAGGCAGTAGAGGCTCCTTCATACTGTGCTTGGTTTCCCTGTGTGTTAGGTTTGGGCGTGGTAGTAAATGTGGCTGGCCTGTTGGGGAATGGGTGCTGGATCGAAGTGGTTTTTGCACAGTGCTTGTCTGATTTGGCTTGGCACCAGGACCGGTGTTTTAAGTGATGCTGGACCAAATTTTCTTATACCGAGCCAAGTGGGGAGTTCTAGAAGTAGTATTTTGTTTGGAAGGTTTGGTTCGGTGTATGACACTAACTGAACCAAATGATAGGAGTTCTTCCATGAGCGTTTACTTTTTGGTTATGATTGCACGATTTCTAATGTGTTAAATCCATTACTACCGTTTTAATCTTGTTACG
This sequence comes from Allium fistulosum, assembly GCA_030737815.1. Taxonomy (NCBI): domain Eukaryota; kingdom Viridiplantae; phylum Streptophyta; class Magnoliopsida; order Asparagales; family Amaryllidaceae; genus Allium; species Allium fistulosum. The sequence goes on along the minus strand of CM060907.1, from coordinate 587,361,459 downwards.
ATTGCGTAGCTATTGGTGTGTTGAATCTTATGCCTGCCTTTTATTTCTTTGTGTAGGAAAATGTCGTCTGGTCATGAGCTTTGCTCCAAGCATGCATCATCACAGCCTGCCGGGGCTGGCGCTTCTTCTTCTGATGTTCCCGCTAATCCCCCAAAACAACCTAGCTCCACATATTCTTTAGTGGAGGGCTACGCTCCCAACCAGACGCTGGTGAAGCCTTCTGAGTGTTATCCTGGCGTGTTGACAATTGAGAAGCTTAACTCTATAGCTACGACATTCGGGATCGTTCGCCGGGACATGCTACTACCAGGACCAAATGACAGGGCATGCTCTCCCCCAGAGGGATACATGGCATATAGTAAATATCACGGCATGTGTGGTGCAATTCCTTCGCTTACCCGCTGGATCTCCAGTTTCATGGTCTATCTAAAAGTCGCTCCTCTGCAGTTTCAGCCGAACTCCTATGCAATCCAGACATGCTTATATCTTATATTTGTGAAGCGTTATCAGAGACCCCCTACCTACAGAGAGATTAGGTACTTGTACAACGTGAGAAATTACCGAAAGGGGAGCCCCTTCATCAGCTTAGAGTCAGCACACAAGTTCAAGCCAGTCCTTGACTTATACTCGAAATTTAGTATGTTTAAGAAGGAGTACTTCTTTGTGCTTGATGACACCGTCCCTTAGTATGTTTTCACTTCCGGGTGTAAGTCTCCTTTATATCCTCTTCTAAGTTTTTTGTCGACTTGGTTTCCTAATGCCCCGTATTTTCAGGTTGTGTAAAGGTGGCAGAGGACGAAGGTTTGAAGAAGATGGCCAAGGAAATCTTAGCTATTCCTGAGGCTAATAGGGAAGCCTCGTTCTTGCTTTGGAACACTGCCCTCCATTTTTATAATCTAATTGGTCCCGGTCAATTCGTGTTCAAGATCAGGCCAAGTTTTGTTGAGAGGGCAACGGGAGTCGAAAGAGAAGGGGGAGATGCTGGCAAAGGTAAGGAGCTGGCGGAAGAGGACGAAGGGGCCAGAGGCACGAAGAAACTAAGGCGCAAGAAGAGTGCTGTTCGTCCTCCTCGTTCGGGGAAATCTTTGTGCATATGGGATGATCCTTCTCCTGATGACGAGGATGGTTCTCGTTTGGAAGGTGATAGTGAGGATAAGGAAGGGTCGGAGGGAGATTCAGGGGCAACCGAATCGGAGGCCCACGCTTCTCAGGATGTGGAGTTTATAGGTGGCGAAGTTCTGGGCTCGACCCCCTTGAAGAATGCCGAGGCCGTGTGGGAGTGGCCTGAGCAGTTAGATCTGTCTGAGACGGCACCTGGGCCAACTTTGGTCGCTAGCCCTTCTCAAGAGAGTGCGGCGACGGATGACCTGAGCAGAGTGCCTGTTCTTCCAATGCAAAGTGGAGCGAGGATCAGTGAGACGTTCGGGCTTTCTCCAGGTACTTTCGATTTCTGCATGGACTTTGGAGTTCTTCTTAAGAATTTTTTGTTTTTAGACGAGTCCCGGCCTTCACTTGCTCCTCAGTAAAATGAAGTTCAGTCGTTGTGTGTCCCTCCTTTGAGTGCAGTCCCGTCCCAGTATATTCCCCACTTGAGTGAGACCCAGTCCCGACCACTTGATCCAGTCTCCCCTAAGGGTTTATGGTAGCTTGCAGTGTCTAAGTGTCTTGCATGCTTTGTGTTTATGCATTCTCTGTTTCTCTGCTCTAAAGTTGTTACTCGCTTTGTAAGAAAAAGAAGAAATCCGAAGAGGAACGAGATGTCTCGGCGTCTTGAACAGTTCAAACGGATGAAAGGGGCCTCTATCCCTTCTAAGACTACCTCCCAAAAGGAAAAGATTGCACAAGAGAATTCGAGGAGACTCCATCGGGCTTGGGCAGAGGAGAGAGCCACGAGACGTCTCAAAAACGCGTAAGGTCTTCGGACAAAGATGCCACCTCTCCCGGTTCTCAAACTTCTTCCCGTCGCCAACACCAAAATCCTTCTGGCCCTGAAGTACATGAGGTGCCTAGTGACTTAGGGAAAGAAAATGTCGATACCTATTTCTTAGATTTTCAACTGCCGACGAGGAATCCTTTCGAGCATCACCTTAATATTAACCCTGGCTATGCGGGTTGCCATCCAGCGGATTTTGATACCGAGTTCCTCCTGCCTCGAATGGTTTGAATTTTAGATGAGGCAAAAACCCTTGACTTCGCCAATCTGACAACGAGAATAGTCCAGATTACTGACGAGACTAGAAAAATTGTTGATTACCAATCTCGTTTAGACATGGCCAGTGGAAGTCGGGAGTGTTAATGTACGGTTACGCCTAGAGGTGGAGGATCTCCGTAGAGCACTTAGGGAGAAGGATGTAAAATTGAAGGCGGTTGAAGCGTCTCGCGTGGCCGAGATAAAGAAAGCCAAGGAAGAAGCGGTGAGAGAGGCCACTGAATTAAGCAAAGCACAGATCGATGAGGCCGTGAATTCAATGGATGAAGCAGGTAGAAGGATCTGGAGCGTATCCGCTCTCTTAAGGGAAAGATGAAAAAATCCCAGGAAGTCTTTTGATGCCATGGCATGGATGTGAATGCTTTGTTTTGGAAATTTATGGTGCAAATGATGAGGGAAAACATATCAGAAGCTGTTGAGCCGAGCCCTATAACAAGGGAGGATTTCTTGAAGATGAATCAAGACTATTAGAACTTGGGTTTGTTGAAGTTAAATTGGCTAAGATTTATTAGCATACCTTCAGAGATCTGAGGTTGAACGATGCGTAGAGGCAAAGATTAGCTTTAAGGTAGTTCCATGAAGATGCTTTGGACCAATGGGAGAAGGTGACTACCGAGACCCTCGAAAAAGAGATTGCTTAGACATAGTTTATGAAAGGTTCAAGGTTCAGTTCAATTTCGAGTCTCAATGAAGTATGTTGCTTGGGAGTTCACTGATTTGAAGAAAGGATATCTATTAGTGGAGGAGTATATCTAGAAGTTTAATGCTTTGCCTAAGTATGACCGACATATGATTAATATGCTACTAAAGAAGATTGAGAAGTTTATTTAGGGTTTGAAGTAAGGTTTGGATCATAAGATGATGATGCATTTAACATCTCCTTTTGAATTCATTGTGGATATAACACGAAGATATAATAACATATATCAAGAGAAGTCATTATTACGGCTTTAGCAATGCAAGAGACTGTATTTAAGACCTATCCTCAAGCATGCTCCTAAATAGTACTATTATTATTACGGATTTAGCAATGTAAGAGACTGTACCCAAGCCACTAAATACTTCCTAGTGGAAAATAGGCAGACACCATTATTTAAGACCTACTTCCAGAAGCGTTCTCCTCAATGGTGCTATCTAGCTGTCATTGCTTGGAAATCTCATTGGGTTACTTAATACTTCTTTTATAGGAAAGATGAAGACTTTATAGTCACTTAAGACCCAAAACTTGAAGTGAACCCTTCCCGAGATATCCACTCTTACTCTTTAATTATAAATATGGCATCTCATTAGGTTACTTCTTTCGGTAGGGAGGCGGACCCTTCAGCCACTTAGGACCTCAACACTGAAGTAAACCCTTTTTAGAGACATCCTTATTTATTTATTTATTTGGAATCTCACTAGGTTAATTAGGGCATAACCAACAATGGCTTGTTCAGTTGCTAAACAAGCCACAGAGTAACCAGGTGTGGCTTATTTACTTCTAGATGGCTAGTTTGAACTAATCTCGTGGCTAGTGAACTAAACAGGGGCTGGTGAGTATAATGGCATAGACTTTGTCGTTATAATTTTATAACGACAAAGTCTTCGCCATTATAAATTTACAACGATGAAGACTTCGCCGTTATAAACTTATAGCGGCAAAGTCTTTGCCATTATAAAACTTAGTCGTTGTCGACACAACGACTATGTTCTAATGTTCAACTTAATCCCCCTCTATATATTCCACCACCCTTCTCCTCCTTTCACATCGCCTCATCTTCACTTTTTCCTCCTTTAATTCTAAAAATGCCTTCTTCATCTAAATGTTCCGCCAAAAAAGTTATTAGCAAGAAATCCACGTCAACATACCCTTCCACTGGTTTTCCAACCTACGCCCACCACACCAACAACAAACAATTCGTCCATCACATGAGTATGGCTATTCACCGTATTCGAACTTCTCTTATAGCCAACCTTACCAACCGCTCAATCCTCCTAACTTTCCTCCCATTCAATCTACTGCTCCACAACCATATTACCAACAACGTCCTCCTTTAGGCGCTTACGACGATCATTCGTCGTACATGTCTTTGATGATGCAAAACAATTAACTATAAAATCATCATCTTAATGTGCAACAGTTAGAGATTCGTGACTGTGAATCAATGCAGAATCTCCAAAGGCAATATTCTTATGCGCGCAAGGTTCTTATTAATGAAGAAACTGTTAGTAGTTCGGAGGAGGAGGAGGAAGACGAAAACCAAGAAGACGATTTAATAAATACGGAAGAATGCAATGAAGAAGCCGCTGAAGAGATGTTTGCGCCCCCGAGCCCGAAATATAACAAGAAGAAGAAGTGGAAATCCCTAAGTGTCATTTTCGAAAAACGGTGCAGAGAATCAGTTGCAGCGGAGACAGACGTTGGCACAGAAGACATTGACGTGGAAAATATCGAAGAGGAAGGAATAGCAGCTGACGGCAAAAAAAAGCAAGTTAAGTTTACTTTTGAACAATATATTTCACTTGCTAAATCATGGATACGCATTTCTCAAGATAGTATTTCTGGCAATAATATGAAAGGCCGGAAATTTTGGGAAAGAGTTATAGATTTTTACAACACCTTGGAACCATTGAAGAGAACATGGGGATCGCTCAGAGGAGGACATCGAGTTATGAACTCCGCATGCAAAACTATTTGGCAATACTTACCAAATTTCAGACTAGACAGCAAAGGGGTACCGCTCCTTATGACATTGTAAGTAAAATATTGTTTTACATTTAATTGAAATGGTAATGTGTTTGACTAGTTTTGTATATTCATACGCTTTTGGATTTGTTCTACAGATTGAAGAATCGCGTAAGGCTTATCAGCTGCAATACGGTTAACCATTCAAATTCCAAGAGTGCTTTAAGCTTCTCTCTAGTTTACCGAAATGGAAGAATCCTAACAACTTCATGTTCGAACAACAAAACAAAACCAGAAGAATGAACTACTCTGATTTAAGTCCAAGAAGCGATCCAAGTTCTCAGGAAAGATCTCCACTATTTGGAAACAGTGACGGACATCCTCTTGGTAGAAATAAGTCAATTCAGTTGGAGCAGCGCATTGTGGAATTTTCAAGATTTGTAGGAACTTTAGAGACGTCTACTAGAGAAACAAGAGAGCATAGAGCCAACTTTTCAGCACAAAGAACTTGCAACGAAATGGAGTTTCAGAAGGCCATCATGGAAGATCGAGAGTTCAAGAAATGAGCCTATGAGGAGAAGAAAGCTTTGATGCGAGCGAAGAACTATATCAAACTGATGACTTGTGATTTCAGTAGGCTTTCTCCTTTGAAGCAAGAACTAGTAACCAAGCAGTTGGAAACTTATAAGAAAGTTAGAGACAGTGGAAGCGGGAGTGGAAGTGGCACGTATAGGGATGGGTTTTAGACGTGCGGTTGCATTGTACTTGGTTGGTGTTACTTTGCGTAGTCTGTTTTAGGTGTGTATTTGTGTTGTATCTTTGTAGTATCTCTTTGCATCGTTTGGTTTATGTGTGTACTTGTGTTGTACTTGTTACAATATTATTATACCATTCTGTAGTTTGAACTAAGGTCGTACAACATTTTATTAAGCAAGTTCCATAATAATAATACAAAATGGTCGACATACAAACCTTAAAACGTAATATAGTAAACACACCAACAAAAATACAGCTTCATCAACAATTCCATAAATAGCTGCTATAAGCATGACTATGGATTCCTACTATTCCTTCCTCCGTGTACCCACAAATGGTCCACCAACTGGTCACGCAATTGAAAGTGTGCAGCTTGATCTTCAATACGTTGTACCATGGCAACATATTCCTCCATTAAATTAATGTTTCTCTCAGGTCTTTTGTTAAAACCCTTAAACATGTTCTGGTAACTAGTCCTTTGGTTTTTATACCCACCTCTTTCGGACTCTACAATCATATTATGAATTATTATACAAGCATACATAATTTCAGATAGAACTCTTGCGTCATGAAATCGAGCAGGATTTTGTAAAATCTGAAACCTTGCTTGTAAGACACCAAAAGTACGTTCGATGTCCTTTCTGTAATTTACCACTTTTTCAGTGAAATAGCTCTCTTTGTTATTTGTTGGGACCCTAAAGCCCTATATTAAAGTTCTCCACTTTGGGTAAATTCCATCGATTAGGTAATATCCAGTTTGATGTTCGACATTACCAACTTTATATGTAACGTCCGTTGAAATTCCGTTAGACAATTCAGAGAATAGGTATGACTGTTTTAAAACATTTATGTCATTTGGCGAACCTAGTACTCCAAAGAAAGCATGCCAAAGCCATAAATCTTCGATCGCAATCACTTCTAGGATCATTGTTGGCATTTTTTGTATCCTGTGAACATTCCTCTCCAACCTGTTGGACAGTTTTTCCAGGCCCAATGCATGCAATCCAAACTTCCAAGCATATATGAAAAACCTCTAGCTTCTTCTCTGGCTAGTATTCTGTTTACATCATTCGGTCCCAGCATTCGTAAGTATTCCTCGCCGAACTGTTCGATCACTGTTATACAGAATTCCTTCATGCACTCTATTGCTGTTGATGATGCAATTTTAAAATATTAATCCATCTGATCACCAGCTGTTTCATAGTTTAACATACGTAAAGCAGCCGAGATTTTGATGTGGGGATAATGCCCAGTTTCTGGTGCTCCATTTAGGCTATAAGTGAAATATGGGTTATTTTCATGAAGTTTGAGATAAATTTTAGAGAAAACATCTAGGCCCACCCGAAATCGATGGCGGAACAAATTTATATCGTAGGTTGGATTGTCAATGAAGTAGTCCTTCATCAGCCTTTCATGTCCATCCTTATAGTCCCTCTTATATCGCCGGTCAATCCGTCCAGGTATACTACCACAACGGTTGCTCGTACATCCTTTACCAAAAAAATAAGAATATCCTACTGCTGCTTGTTGAATTTGAAACTCTACCGTTTCATCGTCCATTTCTTATTCATTGTCGTAGCTTTAGTTCATGTCTTATTTGTACTGGTAGTATAGGATAGGATCCATGGTTGTTGAGCAGTAAGTAATTTGATTTATTGGTTTGTTTTAGTTTTTTACAATTGTGTGTTGGAGTAGATCGGAATGCAAGTATATATAAATGTAGGAGGTAAAAGGATATGGCATACAAAAGACAATGAATCAAAACATTGAATGGTTACGGTTTGCTCCACGTCAGCGGTACTTGATAAAGCTGCAGTGTACGTTTGCAGAGGCCATAATGACTATAGTGTAGCTACAGTGTTGGTAAGGACAAGGAAATAATGGCTACAATGTACGTTTGCAAAGGTCATTGATTGAGTTACGGATGCACAGTGTATCTACAGTGTTGGAAAGGACAGGGAAATAATGGCTACAATGTACGTTTGTAGAGGTCATTAATTGATTACGGATGCACAGTGTAGCTACAATGTTGGAAAGGATAAGGCAATAATGGCTACAGTGTACGTTTGCAGAGGCCATTGGTTGGTTTCGGTTAGCTCCACGTCGCTACAATTGCAATCCCCATGATTACTATTTATACACTAAGTATTGGCATAATAGGTTCATAGGATTCCAAATGGAAAATCAGACATGGACTCCCCATGATTATTTGGTGTTGATTAAAGCCTATATACAGATTAATACAAGACACATGGAAGAGGAGGCCGATGAAGATTTTTGGGTCACCATCAACATAGCTTACAACAACCATCCAGAATGTAGGCTGAGAAGAGGAAATTTGGATACTATAAGTACATTTGTTACATTTACTAGAGCTTGCAGGAGGTATCAGAGAATTATAACCGAGGTAGAACGTGATGATGTTTTTCAAATGAACCTATTAACTTTTGACTCCCTGTATTTTATGGATCATCAAACACACTTTGTTGGTCATGCTGCGTATGATTTGTAGGTGAATTATATTAGACAGTTTGAGTGAGTACTATGTCAACGTACGATGTATGTCCGTGTGTTTGTCCAAGTGTCTTAGATCAGTTTATGTCCATGAGTATTAGTTTGGGTAGCTTGTACTCTATGAGTTGTATTAGTTTAATGCATGTCCACCTATATTAATATGAGTTGTGTACGTTCGATGTAATTTGAAGACTAAATTATGTACTTAAACGTATCATAACATACGACATACTTCAACATACTACAACATACTACAACATACTTAAACATACAATAAAAGACATACTTAAACATACGACATACTCGAACATACCACAACATACGACATACTTCAACATACTACAATATACCACAACATACTTAAACATACAACAAAAAACATACTTAAACATATGACAGAATCGAACATACCATAACATACGACATACTTCAACATACTACATACTTCAACATGTTAGTTATGCCCACCACCACGCTGAAATTCCAGTGCACTCAGCCTGTTACAAAGCACGGCTAGTTCTTGTTCAAGTTTGTTTGCATATTCCACTACTCGACGAGGGAATGGATCATCAATCCATCCCCAAAAACCACAACCAATTGGAAAGTTATGGCATCTGTAATTGCGCTGTCCAATGTCGTTTCCGCTTTGCATGACGGAATACATAACTGACACTCCGCAAACACAATATAGTAATGGAGGAGAGTTAACTTCCCGCTCCATCTGATTTCGTTCATTATGGACTTCCCAGCATTCCTATGTGTTTGTAGGAAGTCTTATCTCTTGTTCATATGGATATTATACAACCTATTGTTCATATGGAGGTTGAACGTCCTCCTGGAGTCTTAGTTGGCTAAGATCTAGGAACCTACGGTGGATGTACTCATAGTGCTGCTCTTGATACTCGATAAGCCAATCCTCATCGGTGCATGGACTTTTCGAAGGCACATAGCCTCCTATATCAGAGTCAATAGAAGAAGGCCAGTATGGCATCGGTTTGAGGTGTAAATGAATGTGAGGAAGATGTGTATATAGAAGTGAAGTGGAAAATGCCAAACTGGTAATTATAAGAATAAGAGAGCAAAGGAAATATCCAAACCTTATTCTCATTCATCTTGCCTATACTAGTTGTTTTGAATTTGTAATTCTGCAGTAAATTATGTAGGTTCTTTTGTAACGGTGGGAGATTTTAATCTGTATTTTCGTAGTAAATAGTGTACCACTAATTAGTTAGAATTTATGTTACCTCAATCTTCAAGTTAGCTGTGGATAAGGAAGTGGTATGTTTGTTGCCAATGAATGTAATTATCTATATTATTAGGTTATGGTAATCTATGCTTTTGGGTAAATATCTGTACAATTGCCAAAAACACAGAAACATGAAAAATAATGACATCGATGCATAAACTAAAATACAACAGATATATCATACATCACAACACAAGAATAATAACACCAACGACACAGAAACATAAATGATAATGACATCGATACATATACCAAATACAATAGATATATCATACATCAGAACAAAAGAATAAGTACATGAACAACATAGAAACACAAATGAAATACAATAAATAAGATCACCCATCCGTATATGGACGTGTATGACGACGACGACGTGTCTCATCATCATCATCTCCACCATCGCTCGGGCCTACTAAATGCTCATAGTACATCTGCATGTCAGCAAATCTCTTACGCTCTTCCTCCAACTATGCCTACAGTCGTGATTCTGCCTCTGCCTGCCGACGTAGTTCACTATCATAGTAGTCTAGGCTACGCCTATGCTCTACATATTCTGTGTGTCTGATCCCCATCTGCATATCGTATAGATCGGCGTAAAATATCTAGGTCGAATCCGGGTACTGATCGTGCGCTAAAGGATGAAACACATCAACATAACTGTTTGGTCCAATAGTAGGAACTGCCATGGTCCATCTGAAGTGAGAAGCAGTCGACACGAGATCGGGTGCACGGTACCCCTGACTGGGCTGGGTAAGATCCTCGATAATCGGGGGATGTATGTTGTGGCATATAAAAAAATGGACCGACTAAATCTATCGCCGCTGCATGGGTAATGATATCACCTGACCCTTTGTAGAATCTACGCCAGAAGTCAATGTATGATGGACCGATAATAACAAAGGTCTCGGCCAGCCACCAACCTCCTGCTCTTGCCAGGTCTAACTGCTCTGAATGATAAATCGTATAGCGATAGGTATGAGGGTATGGATCATCGGAAATAGCATCAAAGTCGTACAACTGTCTCCAACACCTCTCACCAAGATACCAATATGCACCAAACGCCGAGGGATAAGATAGGAGTGGAAATCTCCACCCAGCAAGCATCCTAGCAATCTCTATAAAATCAAGGTCGATCGATATACTATCATGAAATGGATGCCATATAATCTGATGTCTATGCATCCTCAAATTGATTTGGTTATAGGCAACCGAATAAACATGACGAGATTCATTATCCCTAGGCCCCCTGTTGTCCGTGCACCAAAATGACAAACGAGGAAAAAAAGTAGACGCATCTGAAGTCAAAGTAACGAAATGAAAATTCTTAAAATAATCAAAATACCAGTACTATAGTAACTCCTAAAAGCCAAATAATGAAACTTGTGCGTTCGTAATGGTGCACCGTACATCGAGACATCTGTACAAGTACACAAGAATAGACGTACCCCATTCATATAGAACAACACCATCGAAATCCAAATGAGATGCACCCTCAATAAACCCGACCGCTAAACTACTGCTCGAGGTGCTAAAAAACAAGTTACCCATGAGGTATAGAAAAAATAATCTCGCAAGCTCCAGATCATCATCAGGAGAGTAACGACTGAGTATGTTGTCCATGGCAGCACGAATAACACTGACTCTAATAGCGCATCCGGCTTGATATAATGCAGCGGAAGCGTCAAAGTGTGGTAGAAGATCATGAACAAGTACTGGATCATGCCATCGAGCGTCATCGTATGGAAGTGATGGAAAAGCGGCCACTCCAATGCTAATGCCGATAAGCATAGAGAAATCATGCGGTGTAATTCCTAGCTCACCGTAAGGAAAGTGGAACGTGTGAGTGGTTTTATACCACCATAAAGCAATAGCTGCGCACAATTGCACATCACCTTTTATAACATGGTTGATTCCTAGAATTGTAGAGTACATAATAAGTTAAATTACGGAGTGATAAATTAACTAGTTTTTTAAGTAAATGGTTCATTATACTACCTAAGAAATGATGGAATCCAAGCCCGTTTAAAAGTGCTACGACTCTATCCTTATTTGAAAAATTCGTATGAAAATATCTAAGCGTGTTCGCTAAAGAACGCCGCGAACGGATATTCCACGGCTGTTTAAGTTAAATAAAATCATACTTATAAATTTAAACTAATAACGTATTGCAATTATTTTAATCATATAAAGAAATACTTACAGCCAAACTCATATTTGTGCTGACATGTACTTCGCCTTCTAGAAGCGTGCGAAAGTTAGAAAGCATAGGTAATTTCACCGTGCTAAGGTTCGAATCTTGAAATCCACCAAGCTCGACGACAATAGTAGAAGTTTGCCCCTACACCCCCGCGCGTCCTGCCCGCTCGACCACCCCTGCGGCCTCTGCGACCTCGGCGACCGCCTTCGCCTCCGTCTTGCTCGATATTTTCAACGGCCTCGAGCAAATCTTCTATTCATGTTCATGAATGTACTGCACAATAATATGACCTTCGCCAGATCCGTCTCCACCGCCGCCGCCGCCGTCACCACCACTTCTACTATCTCCATGCATGAACTTTTTCGCAAATTTTTTGAATAATATAGACGTTTCTGTGTGTGTAGATCTCAGAAACATGATTTAATTTGTGTATAGGAGCATGGAATTGGACCTATGGGGTTGAAATTGAAGAAAATAGGGTGGTGGAAGGAATTAGGTTTGTTGAATATGGAGAACAGAATGAGGAGAGATGGTAAATGGCTCGGCGGTTGGTTGTACGGTTTGGTTTATAACGACGAAGAGTTCGCTGTTATAAATTTATAACGGCGAACTCTTCACCATTATAAACCGAGTGATTTTTTCCTGGTCTATGGCTAGATTGTATCTTACCTGGTTGTGGAGCTCGATCAGTCAGTCCAAAAGTATGAGAGAGAGTGAACTGAACAAGCCATGTTGTTGGTAATGGTCTTAATACTTCCATTTAGGAGAGAGGCGGACCCTTCAACCCGTTAAGTCCTCAAATCAGAAGCGAACCCCTATGGAGATATCCCTCATCGCTCCTAATTCCAAATTTGGACCATTTAATACTTTCCAATTAAGAAAGCAAGCCGAATCTCTCATGTCATCACGGGTCCTAGGATTAGTGATATCTCACATCAGTAGTACACCCGACTACTGGTAGCCTCAAAATGAAGGGCAGTCTTCCGTCGAGTGACTCTATTGACCTTGCATAATTAACATACTAAGTCAAACTAACTATCCTATAGTCTTTATTTATATTATCTTAGGTAGACATTATCTTACTAATTCCCTTTTTATTTAAGGTAACAAAATTTACCTTAAATATTTATCTATCCATAAATCTCCGTTTAATGCTCATAAATGTTAATGTATCTAACAAATCCTAACGAATATTTCATAAACATTTATGTACGATTATTAATTTCAAATCAGTAACCTTTCATATCTATTCCATTTTTATCACTCATATTAATCCATTTGCCCTATTAATTATTGCAACTCTCATATTTATTACCATTTATTGGAGTTACAACCTTTTAAATTCTTTTCCCATTAGTTAATTACCCTAAACGTGAATATTACGTGCAAGCGTCGTTATTAGCTTTTTATTTAATTATTATAATCGTAGTAATTACGTACAAATATTTACTTTTATCAAATATGTTCTAGTTATATATCTTCACTAGAATATACTTTTCCATGTTAAATTGTTGGAATCATATCTAAAAAGATTACTCGCTATAATTGCCATAAATTAGTCCAAAATATAAGATTTAACTTTAAAATATAAAAGATTGCATCGTTTGAAATTACAAGGAATAATCATTTCTTTTTATTATTGAAATAGGCAGTGTAAACTACAACGAATTCATACTACACAACTGTTTCACTTTCTATTTGCATCTATTCCTTGTTAGGTCAAATGTTGTATCTTTCTAAAAGGGAAATAAATCAAACTAATTTACAAATATTAAACGGATCTAAATTCCAATAATTCCAAACGTAGAAAAGTTTATATTCTAACAAGGTTAGAGTAATAATCCAAATTTATAACATTATTATGCAACCTATTTCAGATCTGGAATAAATTTCATTTGAATCAATATTCTTAATTCATACTTTTGGGATTAATTTCTAGATCAGGTTGTATACCATGCTAAATCAATTCATAAACAAGAATATATAGGCGATATTTATTATATTCAGATCGTATTCAATTCATTGCCTACAACTCACATACAATTATCCGGTTAGGCATAAAAATCAAACAAACACCAACATGATAATTCCAATATTATAACAATCTATAAAAAATTCCCACTCACCTTTTAAAAGCGATCCAAATCTCCAGATTTGGAGTAGAACCTTTGATTCATCTCCAAATCCTTTTTAATCCATGAGATATGTATAAAAGGGTATATACATACATTAGAATTACAGATCCGAGACGAGATTTGGGATTCGGAGAGAAACTAGATACAAATATATATAAATATATAAATTACCTCAAATACGCATATGGTGATTCTCTTCTCTTCTCCTTTTTATTAGATTTCCACTCTTCACCTATTTGTATGAATATAGATACAAATATCTTATCTTTATAATTTTGAAAAAAAGCGGAGAAGAAGAAATGACAGGGCTTTGCTACTACCTCCATAAAAATATGAGAAAAGGAGGGAGGGCTGGGCCTAAATTTATAGGTGCTAGAATCAACCAGAACCGTTAGATCGAAATATATTAAATCTACGCCGTTGCGACCTAGGTTTATTGGAGCCGCTAGGTTGTGACCGGTCGACTGCCCTTGGGTAACCGGTCAACCGCTAGGGGTCGAATGTCCCCAATAACGGGTTGGCTTGTGGGCTTGGGTAATTAATATAAAAACATTAATTTCTTCTTATTTAATTATTTTCATTCCGAATTCGTTTTTCGTTCGTAACTTCTTCGTTTGGACTCTGATTGGAGAACACTAAATATGAATGTTGCTTAGAATTTTACCACGAACGCAATGGTACAAGTTTCATGGTCAAATTCCATTTTTAGATCCTAACTAATTAACTAACTAACTAATTAGATAACTAATGCCAAATTACGGCTTGTAAAGGTTGTAGTAAGGAGGGGGTTAAAACAATGTTCTGGTGACTGTTAAATTACATACTTTATACATAACATTAGTTTATGCTGATTGCTTTCAATTACATGTTAGGTCTACTTTTTAAACATAGTCGTCTTGACTCCTTATATGCGTATGATATACCCCATCTACTCGAGGTATATAGTAACTACATACATATATATGTATGTATGTATGTATACGTGTGTGTGTGTATATATATATATTATGTGTGTAGTACCGCAGTCCCTTTTTGGACTAGGATACTTTCCCTACTAATATCTGTAACTCTACACCTGCACCAGGTATCCACTATCTCTGCCTAGAGCGAATTGTCTGTGTGCATCGGGAATCTTCCCCTCGGTACCTAATAGCGACATTACAACATTTAGATGTATTATACCACATCTTGAAGACTTATCTATCCGCTTCGTATTGAAGACTCTGTTCCTCGGACTGATCATGGACTCAGCTCCATGGACTATTTAGGACTCGGCTCCCTAGACTATCCTATTCGCCTGAAAGACCTCAAATAAGGGTTATCTAGCCTTGCCTCCTAACAACTAACAAACAAACAACTGTGAGGCGGTGCATGTCCCGAACATGATCTACACTAGTAGGAGGTGTAGTTCTTTTAGGTGTAACCCTTGTCTTTCTACTGACCTCCCTAGGACCGATGTCGCTCTTGACTTATGTGTACAGCCATACTCCTCACATATATGGTACCAACCTTGTGGACATTGTGCCGAGCCTATGCTCATCGTCCCATTTAGATTGCCTAATGCAATCATGGAATGCCCACTTGATTACTTCACACATACCTCCTAAATATTAAAGCAGACACTACTTGGCCCTTTGACACTTCAACCAAGGTGAACCACTACTTTGGTATATTCCCTTTACCTATACGTGTACGTATAATCCCACGTGTCCAACAGTCGAACATGTCCCATATCAGTATAATACATACACAACTACCGGTAGCCCCTTGCAATGGGTAGACTTCTATTGTGTAACACTGCTGATCTTGCATTCCAACCGATATTAATTACTACATCATTTCTAATTTATCTAAGTTGTTGATTAGATTCAAAAATTCACACCCGTCATAAATATGTACTTGAGGCAATATATTTATTTGTTTATTTGTTTACTACGACTCCTACATTCAATTGTTAATATTCATTTAATTTATATAACTTGCTTCTTGTTTTGTTAAAGCTGTTTAATGTTATTTACTGCTTACTTCTAATTTTAATAAATTAATATATTTTATCGCTTAACTTCCACTTAACAAATATAGCTGAATGTCCATTTTCAACAATTAGCTACCTTTCTTTGATTATTATATCCTCTTAATTCCCCATTGATTCATTTTTATATCTTCTCTTATTATTTATTTCCTAACTTATCTTAAATCGTATATATTAGTTTCATAGTTAAATTATTGTTATCGTCACTACTTACAATACTTTGATTTATACTTAGGAATTTCTGCATTTTAATGCGTTGGAATTACCTCTTCCTAAAAGGAAACATTAACACTATAATTTTCTATAAATTATCTAAAAGATGACTTGTGTTATGTTTAAAATTACAAAGAATTATCTTTTCTAGTTCATACTGAAACAGACGGTACAAAATACAGTAAATACCCCTATTTTTTACATCCTTTTCTTCTAGGCACGTTCCTCCTTATCAAACAATATACTTTTATTCATATTTATAAAACTGGATAATTCATAGAAATTTACATTGCAATACACTTCATTCTAATGAATTAAATAATACTTAAATCCCAATCTAAATTATAATAACTTCTAAGATAAATGTTTTCTAACATATATCATTCAACCAACAAACCTGGAATTATCATATAATATTATAAAATTTAGGGATTACTTTCACCCTTACTTTCCAGGTTCAAGTATATGCGATATAAATCCAATATTATATAAGAATATACAATCTTGTACTCACCTCCAAGCTTTCAAATCTCCAAATCTAAATCATGTTATTCCTGTTTGAGTCCCTTTTTTTCTTTCCAAAATATGTAACGAAAGCATATGCATAATTATTAGAATTTTAGATTCAAGAAAAGATTTGAATTTAATTCAGGTTTGGATTTAGATTTATAATTTACCTTGGTGGCGATTCGATACGACCATATTCTTTTGCTTTGTTATCCTTCACTATTCTCCACTTATATGTATATAGATTATAGTTTTTACATATTTTAGAATTTGTGGAGAGAAAAAATGGCAAAGCTTCACTGTTGCTTTAGAAAATATGAGAAGAAAGGTGAGGGGCTAGGCCTGCATTTATAGGGGTTTGAATCAATGACAACCGTTAGATTAGATTATATTAAATCTAGATCATTCGGTCTAGGTTCAATATGCAGCCGTCGCCTACCATCGATCGACCGCTATGGTGCCACCGGTCAACCGGTCCCAATAAAGGGGTCAATCGGTTGTTTTGTTTATGCTAATTATTCTCTGCGGTTTCGTTTAATTCCTTTTACAACTTATTTTTCCAATTCCGTCTGATCCGATTAATGTTAATTCTGCATAGACATTAAGTAACTGTTAACGCTAATTAATATTGATTAATTATTTTATGTCCTTAATTACATATATAATTATTTTCAATCCAAAATATTCAAACATTAATAACTTTTTCATTTGAACTCCAATCATAAAATTTTATATACGAAAACTAATCAGAAAATTGCCATGAATATAATGGTGCAAGTTTCATAGCCAAATTATGACGTTTGTGAAAATTCCATTTTTAGCTTTACTAATTATTTATTAATTTATTTAAATTAATTATTGTTCAATCCCCAAGGTGTTACATTCTCTCCCTTAAAAGAATTTTGTCTCTGAAATTCCCCAAGGACTGAATCATGAAACATTATGCATGACCATTCTAAGCAATCCAACTAATTTGTGTGCAACTAATTTTTCAACTAATCATGTACAAGTGCACAACATATAACAATACATATGATATATTGTTTAATAATACTAAATTGGTGCCTTCAATATGAATGCATTCTTTAAAACAATTTTGAAAATATGGTGCAAACATCCTATATATACTTGCAGTTCTATATGTATGTAAATTTTGAAAATCAAAATCTTTATTTTTGCATAAATTTTCTCACACTTCTATGAATAGAAGTATAGTTCAACCAACTTTTCATCCAATCCCTACCATCCAAAATCCTAGCACAATATTTCAACATCCAAAAGTTTGAAAATTCGGTTTTCTAAACCTATATTCTTATGTCGGAAAAAAGGTTTAGATGGACCTTCTCCATTCTTCTCTTGAGTACCCTTTCCGTTGAACTTTGGACCTTCTCTTAAACCCTCTGCATCTTTTCCAAGTACATTCTACATAAGGAAATTTATTTATTTTCTAATTTTAAAACAGAATTATTTCTGAATAAGTTCAATGATCGAATAGACAAGAAAAAAGGAATCACAAAGCTAAAATATCCTTTTCTCTCATCACTAAATATATTTTACTTACTGTCACTTCTGCTGTATAGTAAAATTCATATTTGCTAATGTATTGACTTTTCCCTAGGCTAAGCATGTGGCATTTCAAAAATTAGAAAACACCACTTTTTCATTCAACACCGTTCTCGATTAAATTTTAAAAATAATTGGAATTTTTTACAAAATAGAAACTAATTTTTAAAATAAAGGATTTTAAACAAAAAAATTCAAAAGTATTTGTTTTAGCTTTTCAAAACAATTTAGCTACATCTTATGTAGTTGAGATTTAGTCAATGGTTTAACATCCATGATTGATTCTTTCTACTACACGGTAAATTTTCAAATCTTTATTTTTATTTTAAAACAACAATCGGCATACAAGTCCATTTATAAATTTCAACTTTTAAGGTGTAGGGATAGTGCTCATGGTTTCGCAACAATGTTTCCTTGTCTTTCACTCGCTAAAATTTATTTTCCAAATTTTTTGATGTTTTTTGTGACTTTACTTTTCATTTAGTAGCTAATTAAATAAATTTTCTAATTTATTTTATAAACTTCCTGTCTTATATATATTCTTTTGCACTAAGTGTCCTTTATGAGATTTCCTTATTTATACTATTTCTTAAAAAAAATATAATAGTCGATCTAGAAAAAATAAAAAGGAACATTTCTAATAACATCGTACGTGTTTTATACAAACAGAAACAACTAATACTTACAACCCAAACTTAAAAAACAAATGTTGGAAGAAAACAACAACTGCTACTACTAACCCTGCTACTACCTATAGGCTGCGGTATGGCCCTACTCCTCTACGAGAACCTAAAGAACTACCGCAACCCCTAAACGATCAGAGCATGGCGGCTATGCATCCAAGCTCGACCGTGGCGCTGCTGCTCCGTCCGTATCTTCTATAGCTTGGCCTCGATTTGGATCTAGGAATCTCAGATCGCTACGTACTCAGGGACCTACGGATGTGGCCCTGCATCCTCCTTATCTAGCCATAGGGCTCATTCCATCTGCTCATGCCCTACTCCCTCCTACGCTCCGAACTCTACAGGCACCTCTAAAACTCCCATCCTTCTTAGGGAGAACCCATCCAATGGTGTAAGTGTCTTTGCCTGCACCTGCTCTCCTTGGAAGCTAACTCCATACTGTCGGAAAACGGGAGTGAAAAGATGACAGTATGGAAGATAGCACTTCCATGTCCCAACTCCTAAACCAACATAGTGGCACATAATGGCCTTCACCCAATTCAACCGAATACCACCTATAATGGCGTAGGTAGCCTTCTGAACTAGGGGTAGATCTAGTCGAAACTCTCCGTCTTAAGGATGATGTTATGCTGAATGATGCAGGAGACCAGACGGGCTTGGTCCTGTATGTTGTCTGTTGGTCAGATGCGTACTTCCCTGTGGAAGATTTGCTAAAGAATAGCTGGATTGGAGGTGTAACGACCCTGAAATTCCAATCCAATTTTAAAAATTTAGAACCGTTATTTTAATATAAAATGTGAAACTTACATACGATTTCAATCAACGTCCAAACTTTGTTTCTAAATTGCGCCTTGATGATTGTAGATATGGGTAAAGTTTCGTCGGAAAATACCGCAGTAAATTTCGTGCGCGTTTTACTGCACATCGGTTCATTTTAAAACGTGAAATTTTTTATCTTCCGAACCTAAATATTTTTACATAGAAAAATTCTAAATCATTTTCTGACAAAGGCGTCATTTTTCGTTTTTCAAAATTCAGACATCTTTAGCTCCGTCGATCTTATTCTTCGGTGTTTTGCTGCATTCCCCGTAATAGGAATTTCAAATTTTCACAAACAACTTCCGTTGCTATTCAAACTTCATATTTGGAATGCGTCTAGATAGACATAGGCGTACGCCAAATTTCGTCAAAAATTATTGAAGTCAATTTCGTTCGTCGCAATTACC
The DNA here is from genome assembly GCA_030737815.1 of Allium fistulosum. Lineage (NCBI taxonomy): Eukaryota > Viridiplantae > Streptophyta > Magnoliopsida > Asparagales > Amaryllidaceae > Allium > Allium fistulosum. Next base: position 587,341,510 of record CM060907.1, on the reverse strand, counting down.
TATTAGTTTAAAATTCTAAGTGTAAAATTTCTATCGTCCAAACTCAAATATTTTTCACAATGTTACATAAGAAAAATATTCTGATCATGATGGCGCATTTCGTCTCGTCAAATTTCGCTTTTAATTGCTAGTTAAAATGTTCGCTCGTGCAAATGGTTTAATAAGATTTCTCACTTCGCGAACAATGTCAAACCACCAATATCTTTATACCGTTGTGTCCGCCTCGTCGCGCTGATCAAAACGGTATATTTGTTTGAGACAATCGGAGTTCGGCGTTGCAAGTTATAAATTGTTGACGGGGTACAAACTGGTCCGTTACGTCACACAAACCGGTACCCAACCTCCCAACGTTCAAAATACAAGAAGTCTTTTCAACCGTCTTGGAAATCCAACAGCCTCCACTTTGAAATCATCATTGCACTGCACACTCTGTATACTGTGTATATATCCCTCTTCATTTATTACTCTGTACACAGCTCATTCATTTATCGCTCTGCATCAACACTTCGCTTCAGAGAAAACAGGGTACGTAATCTCCTCTGCCTTTTCTTTCTCTGCTTCCTCCTCTCTTCATATATGCTGTTTTATGAATGCAAATGAATGCCACCACCCACTCGCCTCCGTCCCATGCCAGCCCCGCCTCCACCCACTCGCCTCCGCCCGTCTCCAGCCCCGCCTCCACCCACTCGCCTCCGCCCATGCCAGCCCCGCCTCCACCCACTCGCCTCCGCCCGTCTCCAGCCCCTCCCTCCGCCCACTGCTCCACCAGCCACCCCATGCAGCCACCACCCCACCACTGGCCCAGCTCCACGGCAACCCAGTCCCCTCCGCCAGTCCCCTCCACCCACCAGCCCGTCCCCAGCTCTGCCCCGTCCCCACTGCCCCGTCCCACTCCCCTACGCCTGCCGTACCCATGCCAGCCCCGTCCCACACCCGCGCCACCCCAGCCCAGCTGCACCCCGCCCAGTCCCCTCCGCCAGCACCCGTCCCAAGCCTTCGCCCGCCACCAGCCATCTTCCCACTGCCCGCCTTCGCCTACGCCACCAGCCGACCGCCTCCCCACTGCCCGCCTAGCCCGCCTCGTCCACCTCCAACTCACCCACGCCATGCGCGCTACCAACCCATGCATCACGTCCCGACCACCCTGCTCTGTGCATCAGTTCTATATATATCAGTAGATATATATATAACTGTTATATTATATAACAGTATATACTTTGAAATGTTGGGTTGCTCACATACAGTCTGTTGCTATGTTGTTTCAGCTCCTGCTATTGATCCGGAAGTATAAGTATTTCCATCCCGCTTGTCGAATCTATCTTGCTTCGTCGATTGGTATGATTTTATATATATTCAATCGATATATATTGCAATAAACAAATTATTGATTAATTATTTGGTAATTGCAGTTGTGTTCATTTTGCGTCGTGCCTATTAGGGTCTATTTATCTATTCATCTTCGTGCCGCGCCATCTTCTCTAACCACGCAAGGTGAATATTTTATTCACGACTCAATCTATTATGCTATGATAATCAAGTGATAATTGTTGTTAATATTAAATTTGGATATTAAATTGTTGATTGTTAAAATTTGGTTGAAATAAACTGTAAATTTCTAAAAAATGTGACGCCATGTATTGTTTAAATTGATTAAACATGTTGAACTGTAATATGATGTTAATTAGGGTAAATAATAGTGACATTAAAATTGATGTGTACGATTGATGTAGAAATTTGATAACGGACACCAAGTAAAAATCATAATGTACTAATCTTTAATCCGTAGGATTCTAGGGATAATTATATTAATCTGCATAAATAACAAATGTAAGTTAATATGATTATTTCGGGATTATTTGAATAAATTGTTAAATTGTTATGTATGATTGCTATTGCTTGTTTATTTACTTTGACACCATCCCAGTTATCACACTGCAAGTTCCCTTTGCTATGCTTTGTTTTATATTAAATGATATCGGGTTGAAATGATAAATACCCACTTAAACGACTTGGCCTAAGATAAACAATTAAAAATAAGAAACCCGATTGGTCAACAAAAATTATTTTTGAAATTGAAATTTATTTGAAATTAAGGAAGGAACTTAATAATTTGTTTGGAAATTTGGTAACGAACTTAATGGATTTAATTATGGATAAAATCGAAATAAATTAATAGGAATAAATTATTGGAGTTTAATTGAACCGGATTAATAAACCTATTTAATTGAATAAAATGAATTGGCAAATTTATGTGAAATGAAATTTAAAACAAGGAAGTTAGAATTTAATAATTTGAAAATTTATTAGGTTGTTAGATTTAGATTTAAAATCGGTTTTAATTAAATAGATTTGAAACTTGACATAAATTAAGTTTGAGATTTAGAAAATTTGACTTAAGTGGAATACGAAACTAACTAAAGTTTTATGGATTTAATTTAGTGATATTTTAAATTTAAAATGATTTTAAATTTAATAAAATTGATTTAGTCAAATTTATGATTATGGTTAATGTATCGATGAATGTAAATACGAATTGAAGTGAAAAGAATTTGGTTTAAATGATGTGAACTAAAATTTACCATTAAACCGAATTAATTGGAGTATTAACTAAATTTAATAAGTGAGATTTATTAAATTAAATTTGAATACTTAATTATATTGATAACTCAAATGATGAACTAAAAGATTGCATTTGGAAATATGATTTTAAATATCTGAAATAAATTGAATCGTGGAATGTCAAACTTTGGAAGTCAAATTTGCACCTTGACTTTTGGACTTTGATTTGTTTAAACTTTAACTTAAAAGACCATCGGGTAATAAATACGTAGTTATTAAAGAGACCGGGATCGGATATGGACATACTCTCTGTCGATACCGAAACCACTTTAATAACTATTACACGCGAAGTGTTGATCCAGAATGAAGTGGATGGTTTGGTGAACGCGTTGACTGAAGAAAGAGAACGATATTGGATGACCCCTGACATGACTAAAACAGGAGCCGTGCCGGGCCATTGAGGTTCGCCACCTCTAGCGGACGCACTTCTTCGATACCATATCTATTACTTTTGTGATTCGATTTGGGTGCACCCCTTGATTTGGGAGTGTTGTTTCGCGGTGTTGAGATAGTAGCTGCTATGCTCAACATCAGTCCGGATCAGGCAACTACTAGTATCCTAGTTGGTATCGCCTCATGTACCTTGTCATACTGATTATCCTATTCGCGACCACTACGTTTTGTTTTGTACCTTTAGTATATGGATTGCCCTCTGGTGACTTCCGGTTTTGGGGAAACTACGGTCTTGTATATGCTCTTGGGAATAAAAATGTGTTAAGGATGATATGGGCCATGACTTAACACTATTTTAATATCGTACTTTACTGATTAGACATTATCTACCTATCGTATTCTATTGTATATATAGATAGTTTATCGGATCCTTAGAGATGTTATTTTATCCATCTTTAAGTTATGAACTATTCCCTTGCACTTGATTTAATTGTATAAGATTTTGAGTCCTGACTCGAGTGTTTCTTTTGTATATGCTCGGGTCAGTCTGAAGCTATCCAGTTTGCTGATCAAGGTTGGTTGAAGATGCTGAAGGCTTAGCATTTATCTTTATCAGTCTATTTCTATTCCTGTATTGATGTCCTAGTCTGTTGGACATTTTTGTATTAGTCACTTGATGTTAAGACATTGTTGTATATTATGTAGTGGCTTCATGAACTGCTATTATGACGATTTATTTTCCGCTGCATTATTCTGTGTCTGTGATGTTGTATTGATTCTCATTTACATTTATGTATTTATAATCCCATAATGATTCGTGTTTTGTATTATTTAAGTTGACATGTATGGATTATTGTCAATTTAAATGGTCCAAATATACGGGTTGTTACAGTTGGTATCAGAGCTTCGGTTTCCCTAAAAACCTTAGTTTGGGATTATATATAAACTCATTAGAGATAGGGTAGCAATACCCTAGAATGAGGAGAATCGATTCAATATCCAAATCCTTTCTTTTCAAACTTCTTTGAATCGTTGATTAGACTTTCCTTAAAAATTCTATGATTTTCTATCCTTTGGCTTTAACAATCTCTTTGGTATTTCAAGATGGGTACCAGAGGAAACCATAGGGGTGGAAGGGGCCATGGTCCTGCTCAGGCTGCACCTGTCGTTCCAGCTCCTGTCAAATTCACCATTCTTAGTAGGAGTATACACAGCTGGGAGGTATTAAATTTTCTGGATCCGAGAACATTATTGAGGCTCAGCAATGGCTTAAAGGCTTAGAGAAGATATTTTCTGGTCTAGAGATCACTGATGCTCAGAAGCGTCAGCTTGCTGCCTGGCAACTTCAGGATGCCGTGCAAGATTGGTGGGAATCAGTTACTTCTCGTATCGAGGAGAACACCATCACTTGGGCCCAGTTTAGGTATAAAATTATTTGGATTTCGTAGTCTAAATTCTTCTTTTAATCTTTGGAATGTTATTCATCTAGTCTATCTTTTTATTAGGGATACTTTCTCGGCACAATGGATGCCCGCTGCTGGGAAAACCCAACTTTATAGAGCTTTTATGGATCTTAAGCAGGGCAGTATGACTTTTTCTGAGTACGAGAGGAAATTCAACGAACTCTCCAAGTTCGGCCCGGGATTGATTGATACACCACTTCTAAAGAACGAGAAGTTCATTTTGGGAGCTAGACTAGAGTATTATGACTTGCTTACTGGCCACACTCACTACACCTTCACAGAGCTTGTTGACTATGCTATTAGATATGAGGCAAAGCCTAGGGGACCTACTGCCAAGGCTGCTCCTACTCAGCCCTCCTCTAGCCAGCTCGGGAAGAGGAAGATGAACTTTGATCAACAAAAGAAAGCTTGGCAGAAGACTACAGGATTGGGATATGCTCAGAAAAGCCCAATCGACCTTGCTAATATCACTTGCTTCAAATGCGATAAGAAGGGCCATTATGCTAATAGTTGTCCATCTACCGGAGCTGCTGTTCCACCACCTTCTTCGTCTAGGAAAGATTTATGCTATGTCTGCCTCCAGCCGGGTCATTTCAAGAAAGACTGCGCACTGCATAAGCGTGGCACACCATTTGGAGTATTTGCTATCACCACACCTGCACCCTCTGCACCACCCACCCAGGATGACCAAGGTACCTTACGAAGTGTTTTTCACTTACATGCTACACCTGTTAAGGTATTATTCGATACTGGTGCTTCACATAGCTTTATATCAGTTGATCTTTGTAATAAACTCAAATTAGAACCTACTCTTGCTACTACCTCCTTATGTGTCTCAAATCCTATTGGAGGACCCGCTAACCTCCGAAGTGTTTGCAAGGGAGTTGCACTTATGTATGATTTTTCTCGATTCACTTGGGATTTCTATGTACTTGGATTCCAAGCATTCGACTTTCTTTTAGGAGCTGATTGGTTAAGCAAATTCGATGCTGATATTTCCTGCAAAACTCGTTCAGTTTCTTTGGTAAGCGACATGGATCAGCCACTTGTCATTGAATGCAAATCACCTCAGAAATATGCCGGAAGCTTCATATTTTCTCTTGATGTTCATCCGGATGATCTTAATACTACCCCTATTGTTCAGAAATTTCCCGATGTATTTGGAGAGGTCAACTCTCTACCGCCTAAACGGGAAATCGATTTCCGTATTGATCTTATTCCAGGAGCTACTCCCGTAGTTCTCCCTCACAGAAGGATGGCTCCTAAAGAAAAAGCTGAACTTAAAACTCAAATTGATGATCTATTTGCTAGAGGTTTGATTAGGAGAAGTTGTTCTGAATGGGGCACCGTAGTTGTATTTGTCACTAAGTCGGATGGGTCTCTTCGCATGTGTGTTGATTACAGGGAGCTGAACAAACGCACTCTCAAGAATCGTTATCCGATGCCTCGCATCAACGATTTATTCGATTAGCTCCATGGAGCTAAAATTTTCTCACAACTTGATCTAGCCACTGGGTTCCACCAACTCAGGGTAGCAGAAGATAGTATTCATAAGACAGCCTTCCGTACCGAGAACGGATTCTATGAATGGTTGGTTATGCCATTCGGTTTGACCAACGCACCTGCTTATTTCGTCGACTTAATGAATCGAGTCTTCCGCGATGTTCTTAACAAATTTGTTCTTGTTTTCATTGATGATATTCTCGTCTTCTCCAAAGACAAGAAGGAGCATGGGACACATCTTGCTTATGTTCTGGAAACTCTCCGAAATCATCAACTTAAGGCCAAATTCTCTAAATGCCACTTCTGGCGAGACGAAGTGAGATTCCTGGGCCACATAGTTTCTGAAAATGGGATTTCGGTCGATCCAGCTAAGATCGCCGTAATCAATGTAAGTTCTATCCTATTCGCTATTTCTATTCAATTCCCCTTATCCCTTTCTAATTTGAAATTTATCTACAGGATTGGGAGACTCCCAAAACTCCTACTGATATTCGTAGCTTCTTGGGCTTGGCCGGCTATTATCGTAGATTTATTGAGCACTTTGCCCAGATTTCTGCCCCACTCACTGCTTTAACCCGAAAGGATGTCAAGTTTATTTGGAGTGAGAAGTGTGAATCAGCTTTTAAAAAGTTGAAGTGTAAGTTAACTTCAGCCCCAGTTCTTGCGGTAATCGATGGAAGTGAAGAATTAACTGTCTATACAGATGCTTGCCGAGAAGGTTTAGGCGCTGTTCTTATGCAAAACGGAAAGGTTATTGCTTATGTTGGCCGCCAGTTGAAGATCCATGAAGTAAAATATGCAACCCATGATCTAGAGCTTCTTGCAGTTGTATTTGCTTTGAAACTGTGGAGGCATCATCTTTTGGGAACTAAATTTGAATTATTCACTGATCATAAGTCCTTGAGATATATCTTTTCTCAGAAGGATTTGAACTAGAGACAAGTTTGATGGCTCGAATTCTTAGCTGCATATGATCTCGACATCAATTATACTCCTGGGAAAGCAAATGTTGTAGCTGATGCTTTAAGCCGTAGCAAAGCATTGTCGTGTTGTAATCTTGTAGAAGGCATGCTATTTCAGCTTGTTATCTCCCCATCTCTTGTGGATCGCATCAAAGCTAAGCAATATGAGGACACCTTGCTCTATCGCATGAAGGAGTTAGTTCTTGGTAGAGTTGGAAATGCCGACAGTAAAGTGGGAGCACAAATAGATAGTAATGGAGTTCTGAGGATTGACAACCGTATTTGCGTTCCTAATGTCGATGGATTGAGACAAGAAGTGCTTAGAGAAAACCATCGGTCATCACTTTCATTTCATCCTGGTGTCACTAAGATGTATCGAAATATGAAGCGGTTATATTGGTGGAGTGGGATGAAGAGGGATATTTCTATATATGTCAGTAGATGCACCACTTGCCAACAAGTTAAGGCTGATCACCAGAAGACTGCAGGATTACTTCAACCCCTAGAGATTCCGTGTTGGAAATGGGATCAAATTTCTATGGACTTCATTGATGGATTACCGAGGACCAGAAAAGGTAACGAGAGTATATGGGTGATTGTTGATAGATTGACAAAATCTGCTCACTTTATTCCTGTTAAGACCACTCGTACTGCTTTGAGTTTGGCCGAGATATATATGAGAGAGATTGTTAGACTTCATGGAGTTCCATCTAGTATTGTGTGCGATAGAGACCCTTTATTCACTAGTAAATTCTGGAAGGCATTTCAGGACATCTTGGGCACTAAACTGAATCTGAGCACAGCTTATCATCCTCAAACAGATGGCCAAACAGAAAGGGCGAATCAGATTTTGGAGGATCTGCTCCGAGCCTGCATTATTGATTTCGGTGGATCTTGGGAAGACCATCTCCATTTGGTTGAATTCACTTATAATAATAGTTATCAGGTAAATCAAAATTTCAATTTGAATAAGTAAATTTGAATTGAAATTTAACCACCTTTATATTCAGGCAAGTATCGATATGGCACCGTTCGAAGCTTTATATGGGCGGCCATGCAAATCGCCAGCTTGTTGGATTGAGCCTGGTGATCGATTAATTCTTGGCCCAGATATGATTATAGAAGCATCCGAGAAGGTTAATGAAATCAGAAGGAAGATGAAGACCGCACAGGATAGGCAGAAGAGCTATGCTGATAGGCGTAGAAGAGATTTAGAATTCCTGGTTGGGGATAAGGTATTCCTTAAGGTATCACCCTTAAAGAATGTTATTCGATTTGGTCGTAGAGGGAAGCTCGCTCCTAGATTTGTCGGACCATTCACTATCACTGAGAGAATTGGTACACTAGCCTACAGAGTTGCATTGCCGGAGAAATTTGAGGGCGTGCACAACGTATTCCATGTTTCACATCTCAGGAAGGTTGTACATGACCCATCCATGACCATTCCTATTGCTCAGTTAGATGAGGTTGATATTGAGCCGGATTTGACTATAGAGAGGAGACCACTTCGTATTGTTGATAGGGATACAAAGCAACTTAGAAGGAAGTCGGTTAGCCTAGTCAAAGTCCAATGGAGTCCCGATGATCGTGATTGCACTTGGGAAACCGAGGAGAGTATCCGAGACTCTAATCCAGAATTGTTTGTTGAAGGTAAATTCCATTCTTTACACTTTACTATATTCAATAATCTATTCTGAATCCATTATATCTCTGTTATCTGTTCTTCCACTCTTTACTTTGTTCCTTTTCGAGGACGAAAAGTTTCGAGTAGGGGAGAATGTAACGACCCTGAAATTCCGACCCAATTTTAAAATTTTAGAACCGTTATTTTAATATAAAATGTGAAACTTACATACGATTTCAATCAACGTCCAAACTTTGTTTCTAAATTGCGCCTTGATGATTGTAGATATGGGTAAAGTTTCGTCGGAAAATACCGCAGTAAATTTCGTGCGTGTTTTACTGCACATCGGTTCATTTTAAAACGTGAAATTTTTTATCTTCCGAACCTAAATATTTTTACATAGAAAAATTCTAAATCATTTTCTGACAAAGGCGTCATTTTTCAAAATTCGGACATCTTTAGCTCCGTCGATCTTATTCTTCGGTGTTTTGCTGCATTCCCCGTAATAGGAATTTCAAATTTTCACAAACAACTTCCGTTGCTATTCAAACTTCATATTTGGAATGCATCTAGATAGACATAGGCGTACGTCAAATTTCGTCGAAAATTATTGAAGTCAATTTCGTTCGTCGCAATTACCTATTAGTTTAAAATTCTAAGTGTAAAATTTCTATCGTCCAAACTCAAATATTTTTCACAATGTTACATAATAAAAATATACTGATCATGATGGCGCATTTCGTCTCGTCAAATTTCGCTTTTAATTGCTAGTTAAAATGTTCGCTCGTGCAAATGGTTTAATAAGATTTCCCACTTCGCGAACAATGTCAAACCACCAATATCTTTATACCGTTGTGTCCGCCTCGTCGCGCTGATCAAAACGGTATATTTGTTTGAGACAATCGGAGTTCGGCGTTGCAAGTTATAAATTGTTGATGGGGTACAAACTGGTCCGTTACGTCACACAAACCGGTACCCAACCTCCCAACGTTCAAAATACAAGAAGTCTTTTCAACCGTCTTGGAAATCCAACAGCCTCCACTTTGAAATCATCATTGCACTGCACACTCTGTATACTATGTATATATCCCTCTTCATTTATTACTCTGTACACAGCTCATTCATTTATCGCTCTGCATCAACACTCCGCTTCAGAGAAAATAGGGTACGTAATCTCCTCTGCCTTTTCTTTCTCTGCTTCCTCCTCTCTTCATATATGCTGTTTTATGAATGCAAATGAATGCCACCACCCACTAGCCTCCGTCCCATGCCAGCCCCACCTCCACCCACTCGCCTCCGCCCGTCTCCAACCCCGCCTCCACCCACTCGCCTCCGCCCATGCCAGCCCCGCCTCCACCCACTCGCCTCCGCCCGTCTCCAGCCCCTCCCTCCGCCCACTGCTCCACCAGCCACCCCATGCAGCCACCACCCCACCACTGGCCCAGCTCCACGGCAACCCAGTCCCCTCCGCCAGTCCCCTCCACCCACCAGCCCGTCCCCAGCTCTGCCCCGTCCCCACTGCCCCGTCCCACTCCCCTCCGCTTGCCGTACCCATGCCAGCCCCGCCTGTCCCAGCCCTCCGCCCCATCCTCGGCCTCCGCCCAGCCCAACCCCGTCCCACACCCGCGCCACCCCAGCCCAGCTGCACCCCGCCCAGTCCCCTCCGCCAGCACCCATCCCAAGCCTTCGCCCGCCACCAGCCATCTTCCCACTGCCCGCCTTCGCCCACGCCACCAGCCGACCGCCTCCCCACTGCCCGCCTAGCCCGCCTCGTCCACCTCCAACTCACCCACGCCATGCGCGCTACCAACCCATGCATCACGTCCCGACCACCCTGCTCTGTGCATCGGTTCTATATATATCAGTAGATATATATATAACTGTTATATTATATAACAGTATATACTTTGAAATGTTGGGTTGCTCACATACAGTCTGTTGCTATGTTGTTTCAGCTCCTGCTATTGATCCGGAAGTATAAGTATTTCCATCCCGCTTGTCGAATCTATCTTGCTTCGTCGATTGGTATGATTTTATATATATTCAATCGATATATATTGCAATAAACAAATTATTGATTAATTATTTGGTAATTGCAGTTGTGTTCATTTTGCGTCGTGCCTATTAGGGTCTATTTATCTATTCATCTTCGTGCCGCGCCATCTTCTCTAACCACGCAAGGTGAATATTTTATTCATGACTCAATCTATTATGCTATGATAATCAAGTGATAATTGTTGTTAATATTAAATTTGGATATTAAATTGTTGATTGTTAAAATTTGGTTGAAATAAACTGTAAATTTCTAAAAAATGTGACGCCATGTATTGTTTAAATTGATTAAACATGTTGAACTGTAATATGATGTTAATTAGGGTAAATAATAGTGACATTAAAATTGATGTGTACGATTGATGTAGAAATTTGATAACGGACACCAAGTAAAAATCATAATGTACTAATCTTTAATCCGTAGGATTCTAGGGAAAATTATATTAATCTGCATAAATAACAAATGTAAGTTAATATGATTATTTCGGGATTATTTGAATAAATTGTTAAATTGTTATGTATGATTGCTATTGCTTGTTTATTTACTTTGACACCATCCCAGTTATCACACTGCAAGTTTCCTTTGCTATGCTTTGTTTTATATTAAATGATATCGGGTTGAAATGATAAATACCCACTTAAACGACTTGGCCTAAGATAAACAATTAAAAATAAGAAACCCGATTGGTCAACAAAAATTATTTTTGAAATTGAAATTTATTTGAAATTAAGGAAGGAACTTAATAATTTGTTTGGAAATTTGGTAACGAACTTAATGGATTTAATTATGGATAAAATCGAAATAAATTAATAGGAATAAATTATTGGAGTTTAATTGAACCGGATTAATAAACCTATTTAATTGAATAAAATGAATTGGCAAATTTATGTGAAATGAAATTTAAAACAAGGAAGTTAGAATTTAATAATTTGAAAATTTATTAGGTTGTTAGATTTAGATTTAAAATCGGTTTTAATTAAATAGATTTGAAACTTGACATAAATTAAGTTTGAGATTTAGAAAATTTGACTTAAGTGGAATACGAAACTAACTAAAGTTTTATGGATTTAATTTAGTGATAGTTTAAATTTAAAATGATTTTAAATTTAATAAAATTGATTTAGTCAAATTTATGATTATGGTTAATGTATCGATGAATGTAAATACGAATTGAAGTGAAAAGGATTTGGTTTAAATGATGTGAACTAAAATTTACCATTAAACCGAATTAATTGGAGTATTAACTAAATTTAATAAGTGAGATTTATTAAATTAAATTTGAATACTTAATTATATTGATAACTCAAATGATGAACTAAAAGATTGCATTTGGAAATATGATTTTAAATATCTGAAATAAATTGAATCGTGGAATGTCAAACTTTGGAAGTCAAATTTGCACCTTGACTTTTGGACTTTGATTTGTTTAAACTTTAACTTAAAAGACCATCGGGTAATAAATACGTAGTTATTAAAGAGACCGGGATCGGATATGGACATATTCTCTGTCGATACCGAAACCACTTTAATAACTATTACACGCGAAGTGTTGATCCAGAATGAAGTGGATGGTTTGGTGAACGCGTTGACTGAAGAAAGAGAACGATATTGGATGACCCCTGACATGACTAAAACAGGAGCCGCGCCGGGCCATTGAGGTTCGCCACCTCTAGCGGACGCACTTCTTCGATACCATATCTATTACTTTTGTGATTCGATTTGGGTGCACCCCTTGATTTGGGAGTGTTGTTTCGCGGTGTTGAGATAGTAGCTGCTATGCTCAACATCAGTCCGGATCAGGCAACTACTAGTATCCTAGTTGGTATCGCCTCATGTACCTTGTCATACTGATTATCCTATTCGCGACCACTACGTTTTGTTTTGTACCTTTAGTATATGGATTGCCCTCTGGTGACTTCCGATTTTGGGGAAACTACGGTCTTGTATATGCTCTTGGGAATAAAAATGTGTTAAGGGTGGTATGGGCCATGACTTAACACTATTTTAATATCGTACTTTACTGATTAGACATTATCTACCTATCGTATTCTATTGTATATATAGATAGTTTATCGGATCCTTAGAGATGTTATTTTATCCATCTTTAAGTTATGAACTATTCCCTTGCACTTGATTTAATTGTATAAGATTTTGAGTCCTGACTCGAGTGTTTCTTTTGTATATGCTCGGGTCAGTCTGAAGCTATCCAGTTTGCTGATCAAGGTTGGTTGAAGATGCTGAAGGCTTAGCATTTATCTTTATCAGTCTATTTCTATTCCTAAATTGATGTCCTAGTCTGTTGGACATTTTTGTATTAGTCACTTGATGTTAAGACATTGTTGTATATTATGTAGTGGCTTCATGAACTGCTATTATGACGATGTATTTTCCGCTGCATTATTCTGTGACTGTTCTGTGTCTGTGATGTTGTATTGATTCTCATTTACATTTATGTATTTATAATCCCATAATGATTCGTGTTTTGTATTATTTAAGTTGACATGTGTGGATTATTGTCAATTTAAATGGTCCAAATATACGGGTTATTACAGGAGGACTCGATATCGTCTAGATCCACTCCTACCGTGGGGATATGTAGAATACCTCCAAATTGCTCGTCTGTTATTCAAATTTCTACTCCTTTCACTTTGGATGTGAAGCTGTTGCTGTCCTCGTCGAAAGAATACTCCAAGTTAGCGTCGAATAAATGTATGTGTCGCGGGCGGCATTCCCACTCAAACTTATCATGGCTAAGGATTAGCAGCAATCCTATAGCCTTAAATAAACCTTCCAAATCATAAGCGGCGAAGTCCCCAAACTTCACCGGTCGCCCTTTTAGAAACGCAAAATTCGATGCTGCTTCGTACCCTTTAACCTTTTCTTCATCATTCTAAAGCAACGCAATCTCTTGCGGGGTCAAATTAAGGTGGTGAGAGGGGATGCTGCTTTGTGGAGGGGCCATAATTTGGTTTGCTATGGGTTTTTTAGATCTGGATTTGGGGGCTAAATTGGGTGGAGCGTCGCTTATTTTTGGGACTGTGAGGGGCTGCTAGACTGCAGCACTCATCGCTTGGGGGTGGAGGAGAGGGTTTGCTCAAATTTTATAGGGAAAGAGGAGGAGGTCGGAGGTGATAAGAGTGAAAGAGATAAGAGAATGAAGAGGCGGCTATATATAGACATTTATTTTATGTCGCACTAAAGGTTTAAGTCTCATTCGAAACCCACAACCGGCCGACCATTAAATCTGGAGTGGTCGACTACTACTGGTCGACCTATGGATCCCCAATGTTCGACCACTCATGGCCTTTTTAGCCTAATCTGAACCTTGACCCTTTTCGGGATGGGTCGAATATAAACTATTTATTATACTAACATTGTTTAATTCCGCTTGTGCCTTCTTCGTCTTCATTCTAGCTGTTCTAAAAATTCTTATCTACTTATAGTGGTGCACTCGCTTGCCACTTTTTTTCGGGTTCTAATCTTTCTTCCCATTCTTTTTACCCCATTTAAATTACTTTTACTACTTCCTATTTTCCACCCTAAAAAGAATCTTAAAACTTCGAATTTACAAAATCATAAAAATCACTAAGCTTATGCTATATTTTCCTCATTTTCAAAAGGAATTTTTATTAAAACCCTTTTTTTCGTGATATTGTAATTCTACTAGAAATTCTATTTAAATAAAATATATTTATTTTTTAGAAAATTTAATACCCTCTTACTTTTCAAAATAGAGTTTTCTACTTTTAAATAAATCTTTTGAAAATCATTTCAAATATTTTTTTAGATCCTTTTATTAAATTCTTCTATATGGGTTCAGACTCAAAGTGGGTTTTGTTTATCCCTTCATTTGCACTTTTCTTCTTTTCCACTTACTTCCTGACTTAACTTTCTTTAAGATATATTAAAAATCCGACTATCATCTTAGAGTAATTTTAACACACCTTCCTTTAGGAACTTGCACAATACTTGCTTCTAAATACCTGCAACTTATAGATTATGTACTTTCCATTTATCTAGACCTAACGTACATCATCAATCGAAAATCCTATGGGGATCTATAACCATTAGGTAATCCAAGCCTAACAAGGGAGTCACATACCATCTAGCTTCAGGGACCCTTCTATATGTCGCATTCATACTCTTATTAAGTCAGTGCCTTACAATACGACCTATCTTCCGTGGGGTGATCAGGATAGGGTATATATCATCAACTTCATTTATTGTTCCAACTCATAGTCGCATTGTCTATCTTTTCAAAGTATGGTTGCAACTACTTCTATAGTCTAAATTTGTAGGATTTGGCATGTAATATATATTTTTAAATAAAAATACAAACACGTTCACTCAACATATCATAGTTCCTATGATCAACTAACCTAAGCTCTGATACTAAGTGTAACAACCCGCACCTTAATGGACCTGCATTTCACTAAACTGAAAATCCATGTCAAATAAAGTACGGATCATTGATATTGGTATCCTATAAATAAACAAAATATATCAAAGCACTATCAATATAACTCACAGTGGAATAACAAAGTATAATAAAACAAATAATTACTGACTAAGGTTAATACCTCTAGTATCTAGTACCTTTGTCAGTGCTGAGTATGCATAAGAAATCGGTACCGTTTCCGCCTTATACCAGTACATGTCCCTCCAAGTATATCTATGGGTTGTAATGAGGAGGGGTTAGAACAACGTTCTAATGACTGGTAAATTACATAATTTATATATGACATTTGTTTCTGCTAATTGCTTTCCTTACATGTTATGTTTACTTTTTAAACTTAACCGTCTTGACTTTATATACACATACGATACGCCCCACCTACTCGAGTTATACAATAACTACATACGTGTGTGTGTGTATATGTATATATAAGTACCACAGTCCTCCTTTAGACCATGATACTTTCCCCACTAGTATCCGTAACTTTGCACAAATGCCAGGTATCTACCATTTGTGTATAAACCAAATTGTCCGCATACAACGAGTATCTTCCCATTAGTGCCTAATAATGGCGCTACAACTATTTTACTATATTCTACCACATCTCGAAGACTAATTTAGCCACTTCGTATTGAGAACTCTGTTCCTCGAACTAATCATGGACTTTGCTCTATGGATTATTGAGGACATAGCTCCCCAGACTATCCTATTCGCTTTGAAGACCTCAACTAAAAGTTATATAGCTTTGCCTCCTAACAACAAACAAACTAACAAATAACCGTGAGGTAGTGCATGTCCCAAACATGATCTACACTAGTAGTAGGTGTAGTCTATTTATGCAGAACCCTCATCTTTCTATTGACCACTCCAGGACGATGATGTTTCCAGCCTATATGTACAGCCGTACTCCTCACATATATGGTACCAACCTTGTTGGCATAGCACCGAGCCTACGCTCACCGTCCCATTTAGATTGCATAATACAATTAAGGAAATGCCCATTTGATTACTTAAACATACCTCATAAGTATTGAAGCAAACCCTACTTTGCCTTTTGACACTTCAGCGAAGGCGAACCCCTACTTTGGTATATTCTCTTTACCTATATGCGAACGTATAATCCCATGGATCCTACAGTCGGATATGTTCTACATCAGTATAATGTATACACAAATGCTAATAGCCCCTTGTGATGGGCAAACTTTTGTTGTGTAACACTACTGACCTCGCATTCCAACCCATATTAATGACTACAGCATTTTTAATTATTCTAAGTTATTGACTAGATTCAAAAGTTCACACCCGCCATAAATATGTACTTGAGCTATATATTTATTTATTTACTACGCCTTCTATGTTCGAATGTTAATATTCAGTTATTTTTACATAACTTACATCTTGTTTCATTAACGTCATTTAATGTCATTTGCCGCTTAGTTGTAATTTTAATAGATTAAATATCTTTTATTTCTTAACTTCCACTTAACATTATTAAATATAGCTTACTGTCCCTTTTCACTATTAACTACATTTCTTTGATTATTATATCCTCTTAATTCCCCATTGCTTCATTTATATTTCTTCCCTTATTGTTTATTTCAAAACTTATCTTAAATCGCATATATTAGATTCATGGTTAAATTATTGTTATCATCACTACATATAATACTTTGGTTCATACTTAAGGAATTCTGTATTCTAATGCATTGAAATTACCTTTTCCCAAAATGAAACATTAACACTATAATTTTCCACAAATTATCTAAAAGATGACTTGTGTTATGTTTGGAATTACAAAGAATTATCTTTTCTGTTCATACTGAAATAGACGGTACAAATACGGTAAATACCCTTTTTGTACATCTCTTTCTTCTAGGCATGTTCCTACTTATTTCAAATGATATACTTTTATTCATATTTATAAAACTGGATAATTCATAGAAATTTACATTGCAATACACTTCATTCCAATGAATTAAAATACTACTTAAACCCCAATTCAAATTATAATAACATCCAATTCATGTTTACTAACGTATATCATTCAACTAACAAACCTGGAATTATCATATAATATTACGAAATTATGGACTATTTTCACCCTTACTTTCCAGATTCAAATATATGCAATATTTAATCAAAGTTAACAATTCACGGAATATGTAGGCATGATTCTCAAATTCATTATATGTATATATATTTAAGCCTACAACTCCAAAATTACTTTTAGGCGTATAAGGAACAGATTTACAACGATATAAATTCAATATATATAAAAACATAAAATTTCCCACTCACCTCTAAGCATCTAAATCTCCAGTCCTAAATCATGTTATTCCAGTTTGACTTTCTTTTTTCCTACCAAAATATGTATTGAAAGAATATACATATTTATTAGAATTTTAGACCCACAAAGAGATTTGAATTTAATTTAGATTTGGATCTAGATTTACAATTTGCCTTGGCTTTGGCAATTCGATTCGACCATATTCTTCTTCTCTATTATTCTCTACTATTCTATATGTACACACACACACACTATAGTTTATACCGATTTTAGAATTTATGAAGAAAAGAAAATGGTAGAGCTTCGTTGTTGCTTTGAGAAGAAAAGTGAGGAGCTAGGCTTGTATTTATATAAGTTCTAATCAATGCCAGCTGTTGGATTAGATTATATTAAATCTGGACTGTTCCACCTAGGTTCAATATACAGCCACTACCTACCATAGATCAACCGATATGATGCCACCTGTCGGCCGCTAGTGATCGACTGGTCATAATAAAAGGGTTGACCAGTTTCTTTGTTTATGTTAATCAATCTCTGTCATTTCGTTTAATTCCTTTACAACTTATTTTTTCCAATTCTGTCTAATCTAATTTAACCTTAATTCTATTTAAACATTAAGAAACTTATAATGCTAATTAATATTAGTTAATTATTTTTATTTCCTTAATTACATATATAATTATTTTTGATCCGAAATATTCAAACTTTAATAACTTTTTCGTTTGAACTTCGATCGTAAAACTTTATATATGAAAACTGATCAGAAAATTACCACGAACACAACAACACTAGTTTTGTAGCCAAATTCTGACATTTGTGACAATTGTATTTTTGGCTTTACTAATTATTTATTAATTTCATTTAAACTATTTATTGTTCAAATTACTGGGTGTTACAAATTAGCCACTTTTTTAGCACTGGTGTTATTGGATGCCTATTGATATGAACCCATGATTTATGTGCATGCTTAATGGATATTATGCTTAATCTATGTGCTTATTAAATGGGGGCTCACTAACAGTTCAAATGTATGGTATTCGATTACAGCTTATTTCTTGTTGGAGTTCACTTTTGTTACAAACTAAAAAAACTTGACTCTTAACTCCACCATTAGAAATGTTCGATTATATATGCAAGGTAGTACACCTTTGATTTAGTTGTCATTAAGTGGTGGTGGAAGCTAAAAGGGTGATTGTGTTTAGCTACATTCGACCAGGGTAGCAAGTTTCAAACTTGTTGATTTGACTATATTAATGCTTGTTGCTACCCAACAAATGATAAATTTAGGGGTATGCCCTGAGGAAATTCTATAATTTATTGTAAATTATTAACTCTACAATAAAATTTCGTCTGAAATAAAAGGTAATTTTCTTTCTATTATATACTTATCATACTTTATTATATTAATTAATTATTTAATTAAATATACTAAATAGAAAATCCTTAAATAATATGTTATGTGATAGTAATTACAATATGTTTTAATCATGAGAAATTTATCGTATTACAAATAACATATTGTTTTAAAAATTCCTAGTCAAGATGTTTTAAGACAGGACATCGTTAGATCCGTTGGGATTAGAGTACGTAATGCTCTCCAGATGCTGGACAATGTATTACTTATAGCTATTGAGGAGCACCATGGGTTACAACTGATAATTATTAGATAACTATGGAATGACTCACTCGAGAGATTTATGTTGTTTAATATAACTAAGGTCAAATAGAGAATCTTGAAGCAATAATAGTACACAGTTCTCTCACTTTGAGAATACTGTTGAACTTAAATATGAATACTCCACTTTGATTATAGTTAAATCATGGCATGATGTCCATTGATAGACTATAGTTGGTTTTGAGTTGAACCACTGGGAGTAAAACACATTTTAATAGAAAATTCATCTCCTTATTTATATGAGGTCAGTATTACAGTCAGTTGTAGTCAACTCAAAGTCAAAGTCTTTGGCTAGAATAGTAAGTTAATAATAATTATTACTTTTGATCCAAGGACTTTGTGTTTGGATTGACCAAATTGAATGTGGGCGATATTGTAATTTTGATCAAAACCAATTAAGTCCAAAAGCGAAATAGTTTTGCCAAAGAGAATTAGTGTAAATAATTGTGTCAATGGTGACTGCTTAAAATAGTAAAATAGGATTTCACCGAAAAATGTACAAGTGATAAATTTGACTAAATTGTCGTGCCACTGGCTGAGGTGATGTGTAAAAGTTAATATTCAAATTATTCGATATTAATCACCGATTAAATTTACACATTTGTGTCGTACAACTGTAATGATGAATACTCTTAAAAACCACACGATCTAATTAACTTATAATTGTTGTAAATTATTAATGAAATATTAATTATTAAATTTTATTTGATTTTTTTAAATGCCATTAGCATTTAATAAATTGTGTATATAAAAGTTATATTTGTACGTATTGATATATGATATCAATAAATATTTAAATTTGATTTAAATGGATTAATTGCCGAGTGGGTTTGGGAATTTCTAAAGGCCCATATAGTCCCAAGCATGGTCGGCCATAGTTGGTGAGATGGAGGGGTTTTATGGGTTAGTTTGTGAAAGATGGATCTTAAGGCTAATTTAACACTAGAAGGGAGGTGAATAGTGTTTACTGATTTTTGTGAATCCTTTTAAATTCTTTTAAGATTATAATTAAATAATGAAAAATTAACAATCATAGATGCAAACACAAACATATATAAATTTAATAAAAGTAAAAAGTAAAGAGTTGGAGAGATCACACCAGGAACTTTTATACTGGTTTGTAGTTACCCTACATCCAGTCCCGCATAATTTCTTATACAAATTTCTTTTCAAATATCAAAGTTTATACAATCTTGATTTCAAGGCTACGAGACACACCCTCTAGATTTTTTGAGCTCTGGGTACACTCACCGGATTTGGACGGGACGCCAGCACACCCACTTGGATTCAAACGGGACACCAAGCACACCCACTTGATTCAGACAGGACATAAGCACGCCCACTTGGATTCCAGAGACACCAAGCACACCTAAAAGTTAAGTGTATGATTTAATAGAGTTTATAGACTCAATTACTTGACCTTGAATACAAATTTTCCTATAACCTCTTGTATAGCATCATGATCTTGATTTGAATGAGAGAGATCAGAGAGGAAATAGCAGAGAACCAAACCAATAGAGTTTGAATTTGATTCTAGTTGAATTTAAGAAGATTTTGAGTAGAATTTCTTTTAGAAATCAAGAGAGTAAAAGAGGATAGAAAATATGATAAAGTAGTTAGCAAAAATTCATTTGAAAAACCCCTATTTATAGAAGAATAACAATCATATCCATTTGTGAAGAGATACGAGAAAAAGACACTTCCGTTCAAATTTGAATTTTGAAATTCCCAGACTATATGTCGACATACATGATGGGGATATGTCAACATATCCTTTGTAATTTTGAAAAACCACTAAATAAAAATTATTTTGAAAATGTTTTGTAAAATATTTTGATACTTTGCAAAATAATTTAAGCATAGTTTATACACATTTTAATCATAATAAAACTTAAGAAAACATTATAACATTATTTTGAAATGTTTTAATATATAAAGTATTTAAATATGCATTTCTTTTGAAAATAATATATATAAAGTATAAATGAATATATATTTAAAATCACAGTATTAATAAATGTCAAAATATAATTTTAAATACTATAAACAACATAACACTAAAACTATATCAAAGTAGTAGATTAAAAGTATATTTAAAATATAAAACACTTTAAAACTTAATTACTCAAAATATAATATTCTTGTAAATAAATAATCAAAAGTTAGGAATCATTTGAAGGCCATTTTTAAAAATCATTTTGAAAACAGGGATTCTTTAAAATCATTTCTGAAATTGGCAATCATTTAAAATTAGAAAATATATTTTATAACATTTTTAAAAAACGAAGAGTGATCAAAGAAGTGCTACCAGGGTTTTAACAAAATAATCTATGACTCTATAACTTATCTGGATATCTTAAATCTTCAAAACTCATGAGTCTTCAATTTCTAATTCTTGAATTTCGATATCAGCCTCTTGAATCTGCTCTTGATACTGTACAGTCTTCTAAATCAACACGTGTCTAATGACCTACACTATATACTTAATGCAACTTGGTAAAAACATTAGTATCTATATTTTAATAATGTCATATGGTTGTTGTCATCAAAACCAATGCCTAAGGTACTAACATTAAGTGTTTCAAAATGGTTTTCAAACAGTTAAAAAAGGAGTAAAAGAAGGAGATATTTTATCCTCCTTTACCACTCTTAATACCACTATATAAACCTACTCAACTCATCATTTTCTAGCCTCCACTTCTTTACCATCTCCAACCGAAAATACCTTCTCCTCATAGCCAAAATTCCCAAGACATTATTTGGAAATAGAATCAAATTGCTTCATTAAACAAAAATAAATTTAAACTATTTACAACTATTTACACCATTCCCTGAGGTAACTAATCAATACCCCTACATATTTCAATTAAAAGCTCGACCCATTCACCAGCTCCATTTTAGCATACCCAATCTACACTTAAGATCATTTCGGACCCTACAACTTCCACCGCATATCTTTACTTCATTCATTGTTCACTTGGTTTGTTTAATGCAAATGTTAGCTTTCTGTCTCCTTTAATGGCCGTTGTGAGTTAAAATTAATAAAATCAAAAATTATTCCAACCGCAATCAGATCTTCTATTCAAAACTTCCCCTCTATCTCGAAACAATTTAAATATCTAGCTTGTGGCAAAGTTCGTCACTTTGAATTGTCACTTTGATTTTTTTCTCAAATGTTGGGTCATTTCAAATCATAAGTCCCAGTTCTACAACATGCATACTCAGATCTGAAGTATTGAGGCGTTCATCACTAAGATATGTCCTTCTCGTGCTAAAAAATATCATCTTTCTTAGATTCATGCTATTCTTCTTATGATTTCATTGTTTATTTATAGATTGGTGCTATGAAATGGATTAAGCCTCGCAGATCCATTATTTTTAGTTTGTTTTGTCTTCGAGTGTTTAATTCCATGCAAGAAAATTTATGTAATAAAAATGTAAAATTAGGACAGTTACTTTCCCCACTATTCCGCATTAGAGGCTTGCTATAGATTGACAGTTCAATCGATTGGCTAACTTCAAACCACTTCACAGTGGCTGGTAAGCATATTATAACTCCTATTCTTATTTTGTTATGTTTGTGCTATTGCTTTTGTGCCTATGTTTGGATTTGCCTATTCTGATTTTAACATGCTTTTTGATCTGCTTGCAAATGAGTTGATATGTGCGATGTTTACTACTAAAAATTCTAGCATTTCTTCAAAACCATATACACCACACAGAGGTTGAAAATATGTATTTTGCTATGTCACTACTTTTACTATTAGATAAAAAATTATCTTCAAGTTTATCGATCTCTGTCTGTAGTAAAATTTGGTTTGCTTATGATGATGGCCATCTTAACTTTGCACGACACCTTTCCCACATTTGTCCCATTTAATTTCATTTGAAAAATAAATGGTCTATATTTTTATTATGTTCATTACATAGCACATATGTTGGATTGACATTGATATGTTGTTATATAGGCATGTTAGGTTGGCAAGTAATTGCCTACCACTTTGAATAGTGACATTGCCATTTTGGATCCATGTTAGTATATGCAATATGTGTTTAGCCCATGGTTTGTTTTCGTAATGCTTTGATTATTTCCAATACATTTTTAAATGCATATTTATCATTTTTCAAGCATGTCTAAATGTAGTAATCCATATTATTGTCATTATATATTTGTACTACATCAAACATCTAATTTGGCCTAAAAACTAAAACTATCGCATCTCCGCTGACCATAAACCATAATATCTCCCATTAAAAGTTTTGCGCTGACAATTCTATATGCCATGTCGGTGCTCAATCTATTTACCAGTCTACAACCCCGTAACCATGGTTCAAACCAAAGGGAGTTTGTCATTTTGTCTACATTTCTTTTCCTCGTACAGAACACGTCTAGCGATTACAACTTCAAGGCCTATTTTTAAGTACTAGAGTACTCATTCCTACTCTCTATTTCCCAGAAGGAGTTATTCTTAATGTGTTTTTCTTACATCAGCTTGTCTTATATTCCTTCATGACTGATGACATTCCAAACTAATTTATACCCAATGCGTCATTCATTTCCTTAAGTTTTCTCAACCCCAACCCACCTTTTGCCTTCTACTTACAAACAATGTCCCATGGAACCTTGCTAACCTACCCATTCTATAGGAAATTGAGGCAAATGTGTTTTATTTTGTTTATAGTTCCACTAGGGTTTCTGAAACATTACATCCAGTAATTGATGATTGTGGAAATTGTAAATTTATACAGTTCTAATCTTAGAGACGTACTCAACAGTTTGGACTCCCATCCTTCTATCCTTTATTTTATTTTATTAATAAGAATCACATAATCTTTGTCTCTTGAGTTCACACTAGAAAGTGGTACCCATAAGTATTTGACCGGAAGTGTTCCTTGTTTGATATTTAGTATTTCCATAATCTCCTCCTTACAGTAAGTCCTTCCCCAAAGAAAATAATGGATCTTTCACAATTAGGCTAAAGACTAATGCAATCGTACACACTTCTAAATACATCTTTGATTGCTTCTGCTCCGCTCCCATCCACCTTAACAAATGAGGATATCTTCCGTAAAAATTATGTGTGCTTATTTGTTTATTCCTGCAAGCACCGCACTCAATTAACCATTACTCACTTTTTCATTCATAAGCAATATGAAGAATTCCATGAGATGGTGAATAGCAAGGGGACAGAGGGTCTTTAACGACCTAGAATTTTATCGTTTTAAGTTGTGAATATTTAATTTAATTTTAATATTCAGTTAATGGTTTTATTAATGTAATAACCCTCTTTTAATTTATAATTGATGAAAGGAAATTTATTTTTAAAGTTTGGTATACATTAATAGATAGTTCGACAGAAAACTGAAAAATGTGACCGAAACGCAATTTTCAAATTTCCAACTTTTTATCGAACTACAAGTTATTTTAAGTTATAATATTTTGATTTTCCTTTAAAACAACTTTTAAAATGTAACACACTTTATTTTCAAATGTATATAATATTAAGTATTTTAAAATGTAAATTTTTATTTGAAAATAATAAAGATTTGACATGAAATGTGTAGAAATATGTTTAGTACATGGAATCCCTTACATGGTTCATCTTATTATCCACCATGGGTTCAAAATCATGCCCGTTTGGAGTTTGTGAAATGATTTTGAGTTGAAAATCATGTTTTTATTAAATTTTTTTTAAAATCCTCTTTATACGTTCATATCCACTTTCCATTCTCATTTCATTTTTAATAAGCTTCATCTTTTCTTAATCTTCTTACTAAAATTTCTCTATTCTTTTAAATTTAAAATTCTTATTTTTAAAGAAGAGCAAGGTTTATTATCTCAAGATCAAAGCCTAAGGATTTGATTAGCATTTTAAAAAGCATGGAAAATAAAAGTGAGCTATTCTCAAACTTATAAATCTTGGGTTGGTATTTGATAAAAATATATAATGTTGAATGATGTGTTAATAACTTAGTTTAAATATGATTCTCATGTTGTATGGTTGTTTAAAAATCATGTCATTGGTTAAAATTTGCTAGAAAATGGATAATTGAATTTACTGTAAGCAAACTTGGTCTGTTCTTTTGAAAACCACTTCTCCTCTCACTTTCAAAAATCATTATCTTGCAAATCACTATGAATTTGAATATGCCGTCCAACTATAAATTTGTGTGCTTTGACCTATAGATTAATCAAAAAATAGTTTTGGAATTTGTAAACAAATATATTTTGAGAAATTTCTAAATTACAGTAAAAAGTCGAAAACGTTGGTTTTTTGTCGATCTCAAATCGACGAACGACCTATATATTCATGATCATCATAGAAAATCATAATTTTTAGTGTTAGTTTCATGATTTTTAGAGTTACAATTTGTTAGAATTTGTTAGTTGATCTTTTTTGGGTCAAAAAGAAAATTCCAAATAATCGATGGTCGAGAGGTTCGACGGATGGGACCGAGACGAAGGTCAGAGGGTGGCGGACATTTTCAATGTTGGAGGCAAGAGCTATCATTTTCTGGTTTGTCATGTGAAGATCAAATTAGTTTTAAGACTATGTTTCCTTTTGATTGGGTCGTGAATGGAATTCATGGGTTTAGCCGCATCGAGCACGATGCCGGTGGGGTTGGAGTTGCACAGGGTGTTAAGGAAGGTGGCGGTGGTAGATGTGGGGCCTGTAAGCGACGAGGTGATCATGTAGGGAAGGATTTCTAGTCGGGCCTTATTAGTGGAACTCATGTGTGACCTGTCTTTCATGACTAAATGATCGACATACGAAAACCGAGGATGTATTAAGTTTTGTCTTAGTAATAAGAAAGGTATATCATTACATTTGATATCAGAGCTGAAAGTTAAGCGAGAACCTTGGCTTTAGTGGGGTGAACTCATTAAGGATTGGGCAAGTGACACCATAGAATGAGTTTGAGTGTATTATATCAGAGCACGTATTTGTTAATGGTATAAAAATGTTTTATGTTGTGTTGTTTGATCAGCTGAGTGCTTTATGAATTCTGGTCGATGGGTCTGGCCAACGTTATCGATAGGGATTCCTAAATACTTAAACAAGGCCAATCAACACAGTATTGTTTTAAAATGGGTTAATGAAATAATTTTACCTAGGAATATATTTTATATATACAAAAATGATTTTCAAAAATAGTATAATATTAGGTACCTGTTGTTAGGAAATCATAATATTCTATTATTATAATTTAGGGTTTGTTTAGTCATGCTCATCTGGTTTGAGCATTGACTATGGTTGAGTGTTTATATAAGTAGCTTCCCTTTTGAAATATGGGTTGGGCAAGTAGAAATTGGGGAAACATTTTAACGAACACCTTGTGAATTAAGTTTCACAATTTGATTATCAGGTGTTTGATGTTAATGTTGGGCTAAGGATTTGGTTTAATAAAAGATGTTTATTAAAAGTTAGAATATGAATAATTTATAAAAGAAAATTAGTTTATAAAATGGACTTATAAGAATGAGTTTTCTAAATAAAAATATTTAAGTAGGAAACTTAAGGACTTAAATTCCAGTGCTTTTGAAAAATGATTTTTAAAGGTTTTGGAAAGTGATATTAGTATTATTTGGAAGTATTTTGGTTTAAAGTATATTTTTTTTAAATGACAATTTTGAGTAAGAAGTATTTTCTTTGAATTGGTTTGAGTCTCGATTTGTTTTGTGAGAATCAGAATAATCTTCTAAGTGACGATCGTATGTTTGCTTAGGCAAATGTTGTAGTGCACTTAGTAAATTATTCTCTTTATCATTGTGGAATCGAAACAAGTTCAAATCCGAATGAACCTAAAGCAGGTTGGCGATTGATTTTGTTAAAAACTATTTGTTTGGAAATATGTAAATTATTGTTTCAATTAAGGGATTTTGGAATAGAAGGAGTATTTTTAAGTTAACTAGTTTGAGTGGCTCGAAAATAACTCAAAATGGGAAAGAGATGTGTTCGGATGTTAAGCTCTTCTCTTAAGTATTACTCTTCTTGGTAAGGAAAAGTATAATACTGTTTGGTAATACCTAGTTCCTTAGTGTCATTATAGGGTTACTTGGGCTATATTTGTATATTTTCTTTATTTAAAATATATAGTTCCATTTAAAAAGGGTTTTTAAATAAGATTGGGTATTTAGATCTTGAGTTTTCTTAGGGAAATAATCCAAAATGAAAAGGTTGAATTAAATAGTGGTATACTCTTAAGATGAAGTAGGGTATTATACAAGATGAACTTAAGTTAGTTTTATGAAATGTTTTCATAAATAATTTTAGCAGAAATAGAATTGGTATTAGTGGGAACCAATAAAATAAGTGTGTAAGCTGAGCAGAGATCATTTCTCTTTTTCATATAGTTTTGATTTAAGATTCGAGTATAAGATTATGGGGTGTTTCACACCGTTACAAATTAGAATCAATCACTTGATTTTTGATTGCGAATACTTGGTGACTATCATAGTATATGGCTATATATGGAGAACAGAGGTTCCTAATCAAGCAGCCTGATTGAAGTCCGCACTTTGGGATCAGGTGGCCGATACTAGTTTGGAAGTGAAGTTATGTATTCGAGTAGAGATCCAATCAGATTTGGCATATAGATGATCTATGAACATCATACAGGCTTATGAATAATAGTGGGTATTTTGGTAGTGATATTTTGGGGTCGAAATTCTTTTAAGGGCGAAAGAATGCAACGACCCGAAATTTTATTGTTTTAATTTGTGAATATTTAATTTAATTTAAATATTCATTTAATGGTTTTATTAATGTAATAACCCTCTTTTAATTAATAATTGATGATTGGAAATTTGTTTCTAAAATTTGGTTTACATAAATAGATAGTCCGATGGAAAACTAAAAGATGCGACCGAAACATAATTTTTGGATTTTCAGCTTTTTATGAAACTATAGGTTATTTTAAGTTGTAATATTTTGATTTTCCTTTAAGACAACTTTTAAAAAATAACACACGTTATTTTCAAATGTATATAATATTAAGTATTTTAAAATGTAAATTTTTATTTTAAAATAATAAAGATTTGATATGGAAAGTGAAGAAATAGGTTTAGTACATGGAAGCCCCCTTATACCCAATAGGAAATGGATTAAGTACATGGATCTCCTTATTATCCACCATAGGTTTAAATTCATGTCCTTTTAGAGTTTTTGAAATGACTTTGAGTTGAAAAGAGTATCTTTATTATTATTTTAAAATCCTCTTTATATATTCATATCGACTTTTCATTCTCTTTTCATTTTTAAAAAGCTTCATCTTTTCTTAATCTTCTTACTAAATTTTCTTTGTTCTTTTAAATTTAAAATTCTAATTTTTAAAGCAAAGTAAGGTTGCTTATCTCAGATCAAAGCATAAGGATTTGATTAGCATTTCAAAAAGCATGGAAAATAACAGTGAGTTATTCTTAAATTAACTTATAAATCTTGGGTTGGCATTTGATAAAAATATATAATGTTGAATGATGTGTTAATAACTTGTTTTGAATATGATACTCATGTTGTGTAGTTGCTTAAAAATTATGTCTTTAGGTAAAATTTGCTAGAAAATGGACAATCGAATTTACTGTAAGCAAACTTTCTTTGTTCTTTTGAAAACCACTTCTCTTCTCACTTTCAAAAATCAATATCTTACAAACCGTTATGAATTTGAACATGCCATCAACTACAAAGTTGTGTGATTTGATCTATATATTACTCTAAAAATAGCTTTGGAAGTTTTAGACAAATATATTTTGAGAAATTTCTAAATTATGGTAAAAAGTCAAAAATGTCGGTTTTTCGTCGATCTCAAATCGACGAACGACCTATATATTCATGATCGTCGTATAAAATCATGAATTTTACTATTAGTTTCATGATTTCTAGAGTTATCATTTGTTCAAATTTGTAAGTTGATCGTTTTTGGGTCAAAAAGAAAATTTCGACGAATCAGTGGTCAAAGGGTTCGACGGAGGGAACCGGGACCAAGGTCGACAGGAAGGGGACATTTTCCGTGTTGGAGGCAAGAGCTATCATTGTCCAGTTTATCATGAGAAGATCAAACTAGGGTTTAAGACATTTCCTTTTGGTTGGGTCATGAATGGATTTCATGGGTTTGGCCGCGTTGAGCATGATGTCGGTGGGGTTGGAGTTGCATACGATGTTGGGGAAGGTGGCGATGGTAGAGGTGGGCCCTGCAAGCGACAAGGTGATCGTGTGGGGAAGGATTTCTGGTCGGGCCTTGTTACTGGAACTCGAGTGCGTTCTCAGGTGGAAGGGTCGAAGGGGAAAAAGGTGGTGCTTGGAGCTCGGACAAGGGGCGGATGGGACGAGCAGGGGGTGGTGTGTCTAATGGTGGTGGCGTTGCGGCGGTCGGTTGGGTGGTTTATGCGTGCACGTGCACTCGTGCACGTGTACAAAGTGGAGGAAGATTTTGTTTGAAACCTGAAGCTTTGTTTGGTGATTTGTTTCTATCTTGGAAAAAGAAAGCGTGGGTTGGACTGAGTAGGTTCGGAGTTTGGGCCTTGGTCTTAGGGGTTGTGTTAGTAGGAAAAAATGATTTTTACTTAAAACTTTGAAAATTCATAACTCCTCCGCGCGGAATCCGATTGATGCGCGGCCATCGACGTTACAATCATATTGACATGTAGAACGCACATATGTAATCGCTTAACCAATATATTGTAGTATAGTTTAAAAACAACTAAAACGGACTGTGTTTAATTATGTTGTTTAGTAATTATAATAAATCACTGACATCTTGTTAGCAGAATAAAACCCCGTCTTGTTATATCTAATTTAAATAGATTATATTGATCATGTATTTAGCAGAATAAAACATCATTCTGCTATTATGTTAATTTGGACAAGTATTTATCTACCAGTTGAATTGTATTGAGTTGTTATTCATCGATTAATCGTATGAAATTTATTAACATGGTTGTTGTTTATGTAAATACTTGTGTTGCAACTTGAATGTCAATTTGAGTATAATGGTAGCTTGTTTAAGTACCATTGAGATTTGCTAAGGCTCTTTCCAAATTGGACAAGTACTAAATTTGAAATCAATTTTGAGTTATATAACAATTTAAAGTAAATTGCTAAATTGGTTAATGATGATTAATTGTTAATTAATTATTGAAGGGTTAAAGTTAATTTAAATTAAAAAGGTTTCAAGTTAATTGTTATTTGAATTAACAATGTTTATGTTAATTATTATTAAATTTACAAATGTTTTAAGTAATTATTATTTTAATTCATAATTGTTTCCAAGTTTATTATTATTATTAAAAAAGATTAAGCTAATTATTCATTTAATTAATGATTTGTCTTAAGTTAATTAATCTTTGATTAATTATGTTTATAAATTAACTAATTATTTAAATAAAGGTATTTAGGTTAATTAATTATTTTAACGGCAAGGTTTAGGTTAATTAATTACTTTAATCAAATGATATTTTAAGTTGATTAATTATTTTAATAATGACGTTTAAACTTAAGTAATCATTTATTAATTGTATTTAAAGCTAATTAATTGTATTTAATAATGGTGTTTTAAGTTAATTTAATTAACTTAAGGTTATACTTTAAACAATAATAATATTGTTTTACAAAGGTGTTTGAAATACACGAGTTTGGTTTATAAAAAGGGTTTTGCTTAATAAAAGAACTAAGTAAAAGAGTTATATTTTGGAAAGAAAGATTTGGTTTATAAAGCTTTGATTGGATCAATTATATTAATCAAGTTATGAATCAAATAAATAAGTAGTCCTTCTTAATTTTGGTGGTAGGGAAACATTTCCCTACTTAACACCGAAGGATTAGTTATTTGAGATTCACAATAAGCTATATTTCAAAGATATATGTTTTGATCTATTTAAAATGAATTTGAAATAGGAAATCTTTCTACATGTTTTGTGAATATACTTATACCGGTGATATAAGTATATAAATATTTTATGAATCTTTCTTAATTGGTTTTTGAATATACTTATACCGGCAAGATAAGTATATGAATATTTTAGAAAATATACGAGATTTAATTGATAGGAGGTTAATAAAATGAGGCTTAGTGGTTTCCACGGGAAATAAAATCTATGATTGATTGTTGTTTATTTGATAGTCAAACAACTGACTAACAAATCTTGGCCCAAAACATAACTCTGGAAATATCTAAGAGAAACACGTGAGTTATATGGCATAGTCATCTTCGATGATGCTATACAGTACGTATAAATCTCATTTTGTTCTCCTAAGATGAATGATAAGGAGATTCGTCCACTAAAATGGTTACGGGGTGATCTCCGCACTTATTCATTTGTTTATTTATTTCCGAATCGGGATTGAGTTCAAATGTTGTTTCGAAGAGACCAGGATCAGATAAGTATAAAATTATCCGAAAACCACTTCAATCCAACTCAAGCGTTTCGTATAGATGACATCTTGAAGAATATGGAATCGTAGATGGAGCTTTTGAAGTGCAAGGGCTACTTGCTACTAATCCTGAGGGTGATTCCAAAAATGATGTAATAGAAGTAGTGCCTTCGATTTGTTCAAATCCAGAACAACTTGTATGGATGAATGCTGGCATTGCGTTATCTCCTAGAAAGCAGTGTTAGCATCCCAAGTGGGAAGTGCTAAAGAAAGGTAAAACATAGCCTCAGGCCTCATCAACCGAGAATGACAAAAATAGAGAATGCATTAGGGCTATGTGGGTCACTCCCATTATGGTATGATAATTCCTTATCTTGAGTCGATATCTATGTATGCTTCAGAGCCCATTATGGTTGTTAATCACACCCAAGAGGTAATCATATTCAGTACTGTCCAGTAAGGGGTAGGCTGTTTCTTGTAGCAAGGGTACAAGATGTTCTTATCAGACCCATGTACATTTTATCTAGAGGTGTACCATTCGGAAGGTAGTCCATTACCTTGTCGTTGTACGGAGTCCATCCTCCAATAAATGTTTTCGGACTTAGTTGTATACCTATTATGTTGGAATTTAGTTAATGCAACAATTTCGGCTATGATTAATATGTATTTGTACTCTAGACACTTGTAATATCATTGAATTTTCTATAGAAATGGTTTGGTTATCGTAATGTAAAATCTCATCCGTGTTTATATGCGGCGTGGTCTTATGAGGTACCTTTGATTTTAGAGGATTTTATAAGCATAATAAATAAAATTTCTCGTGATCTGAGTTTCTCACGCTGGTTTTACTAGACTGATTTGGGCGTTATTTTTCTTATAATGCTTGAGTCGGACCGTTTCTTATAATGCTTGAGTCAGACGGAGCATATTTCCATATTAGCTTTGGATGCTTTGGAGCTCAAGAGTCGAGCTGTATGCTAAGCCGCATCTGTTGTATATTCTTTTTATTTCCGCTGCATTTTTGTTGTATTCTTCGGCAAATTGTAAGGATATGATGTTATAACTATCCAAGGCTGATGATAGGTTGGTGTTGTACTCTGATGGATGTATGTATATTAAAGTTCTTTTTCTATTGTAAGATGGGTTTTTACTATATATTACTCGTCTCGATTTGTGAGTTTCTGTTCTATTTTTTCTTTTCTTCTTTTCATCCCTAATGATCTGTCTTTCGAACGACTAAATGATCAACACACAATTACCAAGGATGTATTAAGTGCCGTCTTCAGTATTAAGAAAGGTAGATCGTTACAAGGTCCCTTTTTCATAATCAATTAAAACTATTGAAGAATCCCACTACAATTCCATGATTTATAATAGAAAAACTGACAGTGTTCATAAACTTAGCCATAACTTTGATCCATTTTCAAATAATAATAAATTAAAATAAGTATTATGGTGGTGCTTCAGATTATTGCAATTCCTGAAAGCTAATTCGATCAGATCAAGGAGTTGTTCTTCATTTAAGGTGCATAACATAGGCTGCATTTTTGTAATCTCTTTAGTTTCGTTATCATTTATGTTTACGTTATTTGACTGTGTAGATTAGATCTTTTATATATAGATATATCTGTGTGTGTATGCTATAACAAATTTATATGTGTTTCTAGATTAATTTGTATATTCAGTTGTTTAAATAAATAAACACATGAAAACATCATTACAATACTTATATTATTTTTAGCCATGTTTCAAATATTTAAAAATAAATTTTCAAATTTTAAATTTAATTTTAATAGATTTAATAATTTTATAATATGATAAATGACATTATATACATATAAAATAAATATATTATATATACATTAAACTATTTATTTAAAACTAATTTATAAATACACATACACACACACACACTTTCAGATCTAATAAGAAATTGCTTCCATATGATAATAACTATATACTTTATCTTTTAAATACATTTATATATATATTATAATTTTATAAAAAATTAAACCACTTTTGGTCAAAAAAATAATTTAAGTGTGTATATATATATTTACTGATTTAATGACTTATATATTAAATAAATATATTTTGATGTAAAATATATACATATGTACATTTCAAATTTAGGACTTTAATAAAAATAAGATTGTATATTTATATATATTTTTATTTAAAATTTGAATTTAAAATTTAGAATAGATATTTACTTAAATCTACATCTAATTTTAAATTACTACATGATTTTTAAGATATTAATTCAAAATATTTTGAAGTGGTTAAAACTAATTATTAGGTTATATATAGATATATACAAACACATGCACACATACATATTTTTTATAATAAAATAATGGACAACAAAGGCATATATATGGGCAAATGTGTCTATTGT
The DNA here is from genome assembly GCA_030737815.1 of Allium fistulosum. Taxonomy (NCBI): domain Eukaryota; kingdom Viridiplantae; phylum Streptophyta; class Magnoliopsida; order Asparagales; family Amaryllidaceae; genus Allium; species Allium fistulosum. Next base: position 587,307,709 of record CM060907.1, on the reverse strand, counting down.
GGAGTAAATCTCAACACCTATATACACATTAACCGGTTACACTAATAATATGTGGCACGTGCACTATGCACATAAGTATATTGGATATACTCGAATTCAAATTCAAATTCAAATTAAAATCTTTTATAAACAAATTATATATATATTTATCTTAAAATTAAAATTAAAATTATATATATATTTATCGTAAATGTTATGGTAAATAATAATAAAATTTTAAAACTAATTTTATCTTAAAAATTGTTTTAATAAATTAAATATTAAATGTTAACAAATAAATAATTTATATATATATATATGTATGTATAATGATATATGTATATATAATTACTATAAAAGTTATGGCCAATATTCAACTTTAAAATCTTTAAAATGAATAAAATACATACTAATTAAAGTGTTAATTAAGTAATTAATTAAATATGATTTAATTGATAAAATTAAAATTAAATTAAACATAATTTAATTAAATAGAATGAAACTATAAGAAATCCAAATTAGGTTTAAGAAATAAATACATATACATATATATATATATACATATATATATATATAGAACATATACAGCGATTTCAGATGTGTCTGGTACTATGAAGTTAAAGCGCTAAACGGTTCTATAATGGTGGAGGTGCAAAAAATTATAGCGCGGATATAGAAAAAAACGCCGAGGTGCAAAAAAATTCTTTAGATATAAAATCAAATATTTAATGTTAATTTATTCGCATTCTCATATCATTTGTGTAGGAAAAAATATTGTTTAATCCTATATAACAAAACCGAAGAATATCATGATTTAATGCGGACTAGATTTGGCGACTTTAATAGATTTCTAACTTATATTGAACATTTATGCTTTAAAATTAGGTCTTTACCCTATTTATTGATTTAGTTTAAAAGAGAACTAGTCAAAAATCAACCTTTGTATGTTAATATTGCTAAAGCAGTGCTAAAAAGCCTTGATTTAGCGGGTGTAGTGGAAAATGACAAGATTTAAAGAGGATCTATTGTATAATAGCGCTAAATTGAAATAGCTTAACAATCGAAGGGCACTATGAACTATAGCAGAGAATTTATGGGGCTTTAGCGGGACTTTGACCGCATAAGGCTGGCACTTGAAAAATGAGGGTATTTCATAAGAAATACATTATTTCATAAATTATACCATTCAAATAAATAAATTAATGATTACGAATCTCTAATATAAATGTTGTCCACTACCATTTATATAGTAATAAATTACTTGTATACTCTCTAATTGTTGATCAAACTCTAGTTGTTGTCTTATTGAGAAAATTGAAGCTAGAGATGTTATGTGTAGTAATTAATAGACATGATAAGATATATACATGTACTTATTGAGAAAACTCAAGGTACGTACATTTATACTTAGGCCGTCACGATATAGTAGGTACGATCAAATAATCTCTTTCTATTTGTTGAGAAAATTCAAGGTCAAAATGAAATCAGGGCAAAGACCATGGGTTAGAAGTTATATATGACACAACCGATAAAGTGTTATCCATCGCTTGCATGCCTATGGTTATCGAGTAATCTCAAGGTCAATCCTAAGGCAAGCGAGTCCTAAGACTCATTAGAGAAGTCGAAAGGCTTTTGTATTTCTCTTTGGGTTTTGAGAAATATAATATTCTAGTGGGATCTTATTAGTAAAATGAAATAAATACGTTTAATTTTACTAATAATATAAGAACGTTTGCTATGTATAAAATGTCCTAATCTACTTAAACAAAATTTGCATAAAGTGTCCATGCTAAAGTTATTTTTAGAAAATGGCAAGCTTGCTGGACTGAATTACATTGACTGGTTAAGAGCAACCAAAATAGCACAAACCTATGTAAGCTTATGATCTTTAGTACACAAACCTCCAAAATAAAAACTTGCTGAAGATGCATATCCTAAATTAGTGATTTCTTATAACAAATGGATAACAGTCCTTAAAGTTACCTGAGTTTATGTGTTGTTTACTTTGGATAAACCGTTGCAAAGACAGCATGAAAACATGATTGTCCATTAAATCTTAGATAGCCTCAAAACTTTATTTGGAGAGTAATCTCATTTAGAAAGGTACGAGATTAATTAATAAGAAACTGTTCAATCAAAGATGACGAAGGGGGCTTGTGTGGATGAATATGTCTTAATGATGAAAGGTTATATTGATAGACTTTGCAACTAGATGTTACCATAAGCAATGAGCTGCAAGTGGACTTGATCTTAGGGTCTCTTACTCCACAGTTTAAGCCACTCATATTGAATTATGATATGAACCGATTGAACGTGAGCCTCGTAAAGCTGCTCATTATGTTGAGATCAGCCGAGTCCTCATCCAAAAATCAAGACACGGTGCTCGCTATAAAGGGAAAGCCATCATCTTTGAATGCTTCGAAGAAGAAAAAACTTGTTAGTAAGAAGAGTAAGAAAAGTGCTCCTAATGATAAGGGTGAATGTCACAAAAAGGGGCATTAGAAACGGAATTGCTCGAATTACCTAAAACTTGTCAAGGGTAAGAAAGAGAATGGTTTTACCGCTCCTACTGGTATATTCTTGATTCAAAATTGTTTTGCAATCAATAAAGTATCTTGGGCTTTATATATTATAGCTCATATCTATAATTCAGTACAGGTCTTAGGAGCAGACGGAATGTGGCAAAAGGAGAAATGAGACTTTATATTGATGGATCTATTATAGCGCAACTGCAGTTGGAGACTACCATTTACTTTTACTTAATGGTTTTGGTTTAGTTTTGAATAATTATTATTATATAAAAGACTTTATTTGTGGTATTGTATTAGTTTCTAGATTGTCTGAAACTGGTTTATTTTTCATTATGATAACGATATTATGAATATCGTATTTGGTGGAAATAATATTTGTGATGATGTTTTGGATAATGACATTTATTTACATAATCTTAATCGAATTTATGTAGTGAATAATTCTTCTAATGTTGTCATTAACAACAATTATATATGGCATTGTAAGCTATGTCATATGAATGAAAACTATTGCAGAAATTGAAAACCGAAGGTTTTCTACCATCATTTGATTATGAATCATTTGATATTTATGATTTATGTCTAAAAGGATATATGATCAAGAACCCATTTAGTGGGAGCAATGATAGAGTTGGTGACCTCTTGGGTCTCGTACATATTGATGCATTTTCTCCATTGCCTATAGTTATCAAAATTAATAATTCTTATTTTATAACTTTTACTGATGATTTCTCGAGATTATGATATGCATATCTTATGGAGAATAAATCCGATGCCTATGAGAAATTTAAAGAGTACAAGAATGAGGTTGAAAATCAAATGAACTATAAGGTTAAAATATTTCGATCTGATTGAGAAGGTGAGTATGTTAGATAAGAGCTCCAATGGACTTAAAATATAATGGGACTATCTCTCAAGTTACTCTACCATATACTCTGCAACACAATGGTATTTCAAAATGAAGGAATCGAGCCCTATCAGATATGGTTCATTCCATGATGAGTAAAGCTCGATTACGTCTTTCTTATTGGGGATATGCGTTGGAAACCATAGCGCATGTATTGAATTTGATGCTTACTAAATCTTTGTTTAAGACATCGTATAAGATGTGGTATGGAAAAAAAACCACAATTCAAATATTTGAAGGCGTGGGGTTCTCTAGCCTATGTTAAGAATGTCGGCCCCAATAAACTAGAGGAATATCTGCATTGTGTAAATTTATAAATCCTAAGAATTCAATGGGATATATTTCCTACAATACCGAAGAACATAAGGTTATTGTTTATTAGCATGCCGTCTTTTTGAAAAAGGAATTTCTTATAAAAGAAATTAACAATGAGATTATGGATTTGGTTTAGACCTAAGAAATTAACATTGAGGTCGAATCAGATGAATCAAATATATAAGAAAACACGTAACCTATTAGAAGGTCTAATAAAGAATCTCGTGCACTTGAGAGATACTGTGGTTTTCTCGTAGGTGACAAGAAAGAGGACTGCATCTTAGAATATGAAACTCCTTTCTCATTCCAATAAGCACTACAAAGTAAAGACTCTGCACTTTGGCTTGAAGCTATAAAATTCGAAATGGATTCCATGTATGACAAAAAGTATGGACTTTGGCTGACATACCCAAAAAGATGAAACTTGTCGCCTGTAAATGTATTTTTTAAGAAAAAGCTAAATGTAGATGGACACGTGGTGACTATAAGGCGAGGCTAGTTGTGAAAGGGTTTTATCAAATTCAAGATGTAAATTATGATGAAACGTTTTCTATAACTACTCGCCTTTTTGATCCTCGAATGTCGACACTAATACATCTATGGTATTCATGTGCCGAGCATCTAAGTGTCGGAAAGACGAATTGTTAGGGTTAAATAAAAAAAGAAAATAGAACAAGGATGAAGGAACACGATATCTGAATCTCACAACGTAACGATCATATATAATATCTAAAGACGGTATAAACTCTAATCCTAACATACAAAGTTTTTCAGAGCTACAGTAATCAGTCTAGATAATTATAACAACTTGTCATCACAAATGCTGATATACACACACAAAGCAATGCAGTAGAAATAAATACTATGGTAAGGAATCATCCAGCTCATCTCTAGAATCTCCAAAGCGTCCTCGGTTAAATCTGGAAATATACATGGGGCTGACTTGAGCATTATAAGAAAATAACACCCGGATCAGTCTAGTTTCCTAATGCAAAAGCTACATGTGTCCATGAAATAACTTAACAAGAAAATTTTAGAAATAAACACCTGTTTTTATTTTAAATTATTTTAAAATAATATATACATATAACTTTTGTATATCAAATCTTATTTTGGAATTAAATTCAAATTTGTTTTACCAAAACAATTTTGTTGTCCCACACTTAGAAACCTAAAAATGAATGCCGATGATATTGAAGTCATCACCTGAATTATTTTCAAGCGACAGGAGGGAGTTGAGTACATCCAATTGATGCCTTTTGGACTTAACCAAAATCATTTCAAATGGAATCAAATACTTCGTAAATGTTACTAAGTACCATGATCTCAATTTCATAAACCAATTTCCTAAATACTTACTTTCAAATAATAATAATATTATTTTCTCCAAAATCCTGAAAAACATTTTCAAAGGTATCGGGATTTAAGTTCTTAAATTAGCTATTTAAATCTTCTTCATTTATAAACCATGTTTATATACAGTTGCTTTCTTACAATTCAAAAATGTATATCTTTGTTTAGATTATAATAAATAACTCTTGGTTAAATTCAATTTTACCCAACATTATCATTGAACGCCTTATAGTCAAACTGTGAAACTTAATCCATAAGATGTGCGTATTTAATGTTCCTATAAATTACTATCTACCCAACCCTTGTTGTAAGATGGTAGATTTCTTTTAAATTAAAACTATAGTAAATGCTCGTAAACAGACCGAGTATAACTAATCAACCAATAAATGATAATAACTGAATATTATCATTTCCTAATAAACAACCGTATCATAAATAACTATACAATTAGGAAAATTATATATTTTTATATAAAATACAATCCTAGGTAAAATAATTTCATTTACCAATTTTGCAAACAATACTGTGTTGGTTTGCCTTGCTCAAGTGTTTAGAAACCCCTATTGGTAACGTTAACCAGATGCTTCGATCAGGAGTCATAAACTACTCAACAGACCAATTAACACAATATAAAACATTTTCACAATACTAACAAATACGCTCTCATATGTATAATACGCTCAACTCATGCTAGGACATTCCATTACCCTATCTCTTAATGAGTCATACGCACCAAAGCCAAGGTTCTCGCTTAGCCTTCAGCTCTGTTACCACATGTAACGACTCGCCTTTTCGACCCTCGAAAGTCGATACTAATACATCCACGACATTTGTGTGTCGAGCATCCAAGTGCTAAAAAGGCGAATTGTTAGGATTAAATAAAAGAAAATGAAATAGAATAAAGAAGAAGGAACACAATATCAAAATCACACAATGGAATGATCATATATACTATCAAAAGACAGTATAAACTATCATCCTAAGATATAAGTTTTTTAGAGTTACAGTAATCAACCTGGACAGTTATAACAACATGTTCTCACAAATACTGATATACACACACAAACAACGCAATGGAAATAAATATTACGATGGGGAATCATCTAGTTCTTCTCCAGAAGCTCCAAAGCGTCCTCAGCTAAATCTAGAAATATACAAGGGGCTGACCTGAGCATTATAAGAAAATAACACCCGGATCAGTTTGGTGAACCAGCGTGAGAAAACTTGAATCATATGGATTGTTATATTTATAAAACCCTTCAAAATAATGGTATCTTGTAAGACCGCACCGTTAAACACGGGTGGGTTTGTACCTTACGATAGCTAAACCATTTATATTATAAATCCAGTGATACTATAATAAAGTCTAGGTGTAGAATATAAATATTATAACATAGCCAGAATGATTATATTGGTTACATTCAACAGCATATTAAAGGGTACAACCAAAACTGATAAAGAACATTTACATAATGGATTAGTGGAAATCTCTCTGGTGGAGCCAGATCTAATCCCCTGCATAAGGGTAAGAAAGTACCTTTCGAGCGACGTATATCTCTAGGTAAAATATACCATTTAGGTAAACACAAGCGGCCCAGCGTCCGAACATGAACAACATGTACCAAATAACATCAACTCTCTTCGACCAACAATCGATTAGTATATTTAGAAATGGAGTTGACAATAACCTGACAAGGGTTGCTAACCTCAGGTTGTGAGGCCTACTCTGTTTATAGGAATTTTCGATGTCGAGGTTATGTTCGGCATCTTTCACACACGAGTCTTCATCACTTGAACAAAACAAGAATCCCCAAATGAATTCCATCATCTCGAACAGATCACGAATCACTACATGGATTCGAGCATCTTGAACAGATCTTGAACCTTCATATAGGTTCCCTCGCATAAGTCTTCTAACAAATGATAACTTTGTCCTTTCCCTTAGAGTACTCCTTAAGATGGACAGTCCCACACGATAGCATCGTTCGAAATGTTAACACTGACCTTTACCTTGGACTTAACCTTAGGATAGACAGTTCAACTCTATAATATTCCACTTCACAGCCGCTTCCAGAACATAGATCAATACTAATTTTGAAACGATATTCGATAAGTAAAACACTTACAGATCCTAATCTCTTCAAAACCAATCGATGAATTTTCCAGTTAACTCAATTACGGTTCTCTTAAAGCTAAGCGAAAGCTAGAGACGTTTTGTACCAATACTCCTCTCAGGGGGTTCTTATTGGTATGAAGTCGCGAACCCTTTCGATAACTTCTTAAGTCATATTTTGGTCAATGCGATAGTCGACTAATCGACTATCTGGTACAAGATTGATGTTTTAAATGGAAAATAGGTTTCGTTTACTTTCAATAAACGAATAAACGCACAAAACACTATCATCATTCAAAACACGATCAAGATTCTCAAAGTATGATTAAGTTACTTAAGCAATTCCTAATCCCATCCATTTAACTAATCCTTTTTATTAATTAAAACTCCTTATTAGTAAACTGTATTTATCTAATAAACTTGTACTTTTTCTAAAAGATTCCATCAGTTATTATTTCCTTCAAAATATCAATTTTAAGGATCAAGTACTTTCACAAATCCACTCAATAGATTTAAGACGAATGTTACTTAAACATTATCACTACAAACCCAAAACCATTTCGCTTTTGCTTATCTTTAAATCATTCTTTTAGAAATATATTTACATCCCTAAGTATAATCGAAAAGGGTTAAAAATGAATGTGATTAACATATTGTCACAACAAGCCCAAATCATTTTCCTACTTGTTACTATCTTTACAAACCTTTGTTTTAAAGATATAATTTCGTATTCAATTAAGATTGATAATCGACTAACCGATTACCTAGTCAAAAACCATTGCTTATACAAATCACGATTCATATGCTTAACTCATTTTCAACATTCTCAACTTAATCATTCCTTGTTCAAGAGTGAAGTCAGGTAAGTTTGGACACTGGTTGCTCCAAGCCTTGTCTAGACACATCATTCTTAAATCTCACAAATGGATAAGCCTACCTCATCGGCTTTTAGTGTTAAGTATAGTATTAATGATTTCAATAAACAATAAGAAATCAATGAGATTAACAAGTTTTCGACATTTTCCACTTACCTATTCCTCGGCTAAGAGGGAATCCTGGTAGGTTAGAGCTCTATTGCTCCGTCCCTACTTGACATCAATCTTAACTCTCACAAATAGATAAGATTACTTTGTCAGCTTATTAGTGTTAAGCATAGTTAATTATTTTCCTAATAAGTAATTAAACAATTTAACCATTTGGCTATTAAGCAATTACTAACCCCTTTCTAAACCTTTTGTTTTGTAATCTAAAACAAGATATTTATATAAGATAGTTTCCAAGATATTTGTATAAGTTATTTTTCAAGATATTTATAATATATTTTCTACTAATAATACTTATAATAGGTTTTAAAACATTCATACAAAATATCACTTGAAAATAATCATTTCATAATTTACTTAAAAACATAGAAAACTGTGTTTTCCATAAAACACTCTTTTTATATAAATTCATAACTAATTCTTAAAAATTCATATAAATTTCAAACTACTTTTAAAATACTATAATAAGAGTTAAGAAATACTTCTAACAAGAATGAAACAAAGCGCTTAAACTTAGTCCTTTTTGAAGCATTTGAGTTCAAAAATCAAGGTTAAACGGGGCAGTTTTGCACTAGTGATGTTTTGGCCATTTTTCAAAGTGTTACTTGACTTTTTACTATTCAATTTTTCAATAGCAACAAAAATACAGGTAAAAAATTGAAAATATGGTGAGAAAACCCTAAGGATCTTTCTACAAAGTTCCATAACAGTTGCCAAAAAACAAGGCAATTTCAAACTGCTTCTATAGCGACTATCGCTATAAGTGCACTTTCAAATCTGAGTCAAAACTAAACCAAAGTCCATCTATAACCTATGTGCTTTTTTCAAGGTCTAGTCACATGTCATATAAGTCCATTAAATTCCATTCCAAGTTTGTTGAAGTCCATTTACATGGATCACATATGTCACTTACCTTTAAAGTAAGAAGTCACAACCATTGTTTATAACATAAGTTAACAACAATTCAAACAATATTAACATAATTAAACACAACATATATATGTTATGTTTTTAATTCAAAGTGAGGTGTTAACTCACATTTAACCTAACCATAACCAAGATCCAATAACACAAGCCCAACCCCACTTGTAACCACCTCCTTCCTTCCACCTTTCCTTGCTTTCACCTTGCTCATTTGCCTCCTCCCTTCCTAATATGCTCACGATCTATGCTTGGGTGGAGAGGTGTGCTTCACTTCTTCATGTTTTGATATGGTGGAAGGGTTTTTAATATCGTACCTAGCCTTGTGGCAAAGTTTGAAGTGATTTAGAGTTGATTTGCAGCTATTTCTTTTTAGAAGAAAAGAGAGGAAGAAAAAGAGAAGCCATTGATTTTTACAACTCAGGCTTTGTAATTTCTGCGATTATTTCCTACAGGTGTCCCCCTTCTTATATAGGCTTAGGAATGATGATGGGAAAAGACCATAAACCCCTCAAAACCCTAAAGACATTCATTACTTCATATCATGACAACTTTATGTCACTTCTTCTTTATTCATTTTGCCATTTTACTATTACCATGATAATATCTCTTATCCTATTAGAACTTTCTAGAACATTCCAAGCTTTAGGAAGATGAATGTATGTTAATTAGTTACTAATGTGTTTATTTGATCATTAGTTAAGTGCAAAAGAGTTCTAAGAACTTATATCGATTGAAAAGTCATTTATTGATAAACTGCTTTTCGATCACATTATCGATTTCTCTTCAAATAATATATTTTTGTAAACATTTCTCTAGAACAATTTTTCCATCATTAGTTATGATTTAAAAGGGGTTTAAATAGCTTATTAAATCATTAATACTATTTAATCCAAGATTCAAATATTTAAATAATTAGTATATTTAAATACGAAGTGTCCGAAATTTTGGGTCGTTACATTTTCACCCATAGTGATGCTTAAGTCTATTCGAATAATGCTTACCGTTGTCACATTCGATGATTAATAATAAGGCAAATAGATGTGAAAATGGCATTTCAAAATGGTGATTCAGAAAAGACCATTACATGTCATAGCCCGTGGTTGTCGAAGTCAATGAGAGCGAGGGCAAGGCTTGCAAATTGTTAAGATCGACTGTTTATGGTCTGAAATAAGCTTCAAGAAGTTGAAATAAGAGTTTTGATAAAGTAATCAAGGAGGTTGGATTTTATCAAAATACAGAGGAAGTCTGTGTATATCGTAAATAACAAGTAAGTGCTAAGTCTCCATATGTCGATGATTTACTACTAATTGGCAACGACGTTGCATTGTTGCAATCGGTGAAAGCGTGGTTACACAAGAACTTCTCCATAGAGGTTTGGGAGAAGCAACCTATAATATTTAGTATAAAGATCCATAGAGATATATCTAGGAGGCAATTGGGACTGTACCAATCCTTGTACATATATACCACACTAAAAATGTTCGGTATGGAAAATTCCAAGCATGAAAATGTTTTGAACCAATCTGGAATTGTTCTTTCAAAATAGGATGCTCCTTATACTAATGAGGAGAATGAAAGTATGACAACGATACCTTGTGCATCTGCGATCGGTTCCATAATATACGCTATGCTATGTACAAGACCAAATGTGGGTTATGTATTAGGATGCATAAGACGATACCAATCTAATCCTAGTGAAAAGCATTGGACCGCTATAAAACATATACTTAAGTATTTGAGAAATACTAAGAACTTATTCCTTATATATGAAAATGAAGATCTCTATATGAAGGGGTATACAGATTGCAGCTTTCAGGCAGATTTCTTTGATAGTAAGTTTGTATCTGGCTATGCTTTTAAACTGAATGGTAGATTTGTTAGTTGTAAAAGTTCCAAGAAAAAAACAATAACTAATTCAACGGTTGAGGTCGAGTACATCTCCCTTAATGGAGCAGTAAAAGAAGCGATATGAATGCGCAGATTTATGACTAAGCAATGAATGATTTCGATTTTCGAACACCAAGAATCAAATAACATTGTATTGTGACAACAATGCTGCGATGCAGATTGCAAAAGAACCAAGAGCTCACAAGAAGTCAAGGTAATTTCCACCTTATTAGAGAGTTGGTCGCTAATAAAGAAGTTGTGATTGATAGAATAGATACCAAGGACAATATAGAAGATCCATTCATATAAGGACTAACTTAGCCAGTTCTCATCAAACTGTTTGAAGAGATGGGATTAAGATTCCATAGTTGGCCCTAAGTGTAATTGAGAGATTAATAGAGTTATGGTTATGCCGTAGGAGCAGTTCTGTAATTTACTATTAAATTATCAACTCTGTAATAATATCTGGTTCAAAAAAGGTGTTTTCTTTCTATTATATATTTTTCATAATGTGTTATGTTAATTAATTATTTAATAAATATATTTGATAGAAAATCCTTAAATAATATGTTATGTGATAGTAATTACAATGTTTTGTAATAATGATAAATTTATCACATTAAAAATAATCTTGTTTTAAATATTCCTGGTCAAGATGTTTCAAGATATGATATCAATACATTCGTTAAGACTAGAGTATGTAACGCTCTACAAATGTTAGATAATGTATTACCCATGGCTGCTGGGGATACCAAAGGGTTACATACTGATACTTATTAAAGAACTATGGAATGACTCATTTGAGAGTTTTATGTTGGTTAATATAACTAAGGTAAAATAGTGAACTCGAAGTGACAATATTACATACTTCTCTCGGCTTGAAAATATTGTTGAACTTCAATGTGGATACTCCACTTTGATTATAATTAAATCATGGCATGATATCCGTGAATGACTATAGTTAGGTCTGGGTTGAGCATTGAAAGTGAAACCCCTTTCAATAGAGAATTCATCTCCTTGGTTTTATGAGGTCAATATCACGGTCTATTGTAGTCAACTCAAAGTCAAAGTCTTTGTCCATGAATCGTACGGCCAATAATGATTGTTATTTTTGAACCAAAGACTTTATGTTTGTATTAACCAAGTTGAATATGACGATATTGGAAATTTGACCAAAACCAAATTCCGTAATTACTAAAGCGACAATTTTGACGAAGAAAATTGATGTGAATAATCGTTGCTAATGGGGACCGCTTAAAATAGTAAAATTGAATTCTAATGAACAATGTGTAAGCGATAAATTCGGCCAACCGTCATACCACTAGCTAAGGTGACATGTGAACATTAATATTCGAATTGTTCGATATTAACCGCCGCTGTTTACACCTTTGAGTCGTACAACCATAACGATGAATACCTTGAAAAACCATGTAATTTAATTAATTTATAGTTTCTGTAAATTGATTAATATTTATGAAGTATTGATCATTAAATTTTATTTAGTTTATTTGAATGTCATTAGCATTTAGTAAAGTGCATATATAAAAGTTATATATGTACATATCGATGCACGATATCAATAATTATTTAAATTTGATTTAGATCGATTAATTACTAAGTGAGTTCGGGAATTCCTAAAGGTCCATACGGTCCTACGCATGGCCAACCATGGGTGGTAAGATGGAGGGGTTTTAACTGTTTCAAAATGGTTTTGAAAAGGAAGAAAAAGAAGAGTAAAAGAAGAAGATATTTTCTCCTCCATTACCTTTCTTAATACCATATAAACTACATTCAACAAAAGGTACCTTGTCCCCATAGCCAAAATTCCCAAAGGCAATTTCAAATGAAAATAAATTAAAATCTATACAACGGTGGTACTTCTGATTATTGCAATTTCTGAAAGCTGATTCAATTGGTAACTATTGATGATATTTTTCATCAACCTCGAAGTTATGATAATGCGTTATGAAAAACAAAGGTTACTTGCTAATCAGTATGGCCTCCTTGATTTTGTGATATTGGTAACTATGGATTTTGTGATTATTTCCTACATGTGTCCCCCTTCTTATATAGGCTTAGGAATGATGATGGGAAAAGACCATAAACCTCTCAAAACCCTAAAGACATTCATTACTTCATATTATGACAACTTTATGTCACTTCTTCTTTATTCATTTTACCATTTTACTATTACCATGATAATATCTCTTATCCTATTAGAATTTTCTAGAACATTCCAAGATTTAGGAAGAGGAATGTGTGTTAATTTGCTAATGTGTTTATTTGATCATTAGTTAAGTGAAAAATTGGTGTGAATAATCGTTGCTAATGGGGATCGCTTAAAATAGTAAAATTGAATTCTAATGAAAAATGTGTAAGCGATAAATTCGACCAACCGTCATACCACTAGCTAAGGTGACATGTGAACATTAATATTCAAATTGTTCGATATTAATCGCCGACTGTTTACACCTTTGAGTCGTACAACCATAATGATGAATACCTTGAAAAACCATATAATTTAATTAATTTATAGTTTTTGTAAATTGATTAATATTTATAAAATATTGATCATTAAATTTTATTTAGTTTATTTGAATGTCATTAGCATTTAGTAAAGTACATATATAAAAGTTATATATGTACATATCGATGCACGATATCAATTATTTAAATTTGATTTAGATCGATTAATTACTAAGTGAGTTTGGGAATTCCTAAAGGCCCATATGGTCTTAAGCATGGCCAACCATAGGTGGTAAGATGGAGGGGTTTTAACTGTTTCAAAATGGTTTTGAAAAGGAAGAAAAAGAAGAGTAAACAAAGAAGATATTTTCTCCTCCATTACCTTTCTTAACACCATATAAACTACATTCAACGAAAGGTACCTTGTCCCCATAGCCAAAATTCCCAAAGGCAATTTCAAATGAAAATAAATTAAAATCAGTACAACGGTGGTGCTTCTGATTATTGCAATTTCTGAAAGCTGATTCAATTGGTAACTATTGATGATATTTTTCATCAACCTCGAAGTTATGATAATGCGTTATGAAAAACAAAGGTTACTTGCTAATCAGTAGGCTTAATAATAGAAAATGAAGGGAAAAGATCATTCAATGGTAAATGACACAAGATGTGAAGTGGTTCGACCAAACTATCTATGTCTACTATGAAGTTCTCTTACTATATGGTTCTCTTCCAATTATAAAGAATTACAAGAGAATAATAAAAAATGATATGCCTAAGACCAACGAAGATGCTTATCTCAGGAAGCTCGAGTGGCAAATCATTTATTCTAACCTCGGATCCCCTCGACTGAGGTACTAACCAACCTCAGGTTACCTCCACCAAAGACCCAACCAACCTCTTGGAAGTAGCCATGCATGGGGTTCTTATAGCAGTTGAATAGATGTTATGACAGCTATGATCATACCGCAAAAAAGACATGAAGCACGCCTGACCATTGATCTGATCGAATGAAATCGATAAAGGGCAGCTGACGAAAGAAAGGAATGTGTGGCTGAGATGAAGGCTGATAGAATTGTACCAGAAGTATGTTCTAGCATGCTTTGCAATAAATGCACTTGTACTTGCAGTATGCTTGTAGAAAATGGGACATGCTTCTTAACAGAAATACGTACATCTAGTTATACCTCTTACCACTTTGCTCATGCATGCCTAAATGGTAGAACGAGCCGAGCTAGTCTGCTGAGACCATAAGGAGGAATGAGAACCAATAAGAGCCGAGGGCATGCTGAACCAAGTGAGACGAGATGGATGCAGGTCGTAGGTAGCAGTATCAAAGCTCGATCGATGATGGGTCAACCTTGAGACAGTCTCAAACTATGTCGATTGGGGGACAGTAGAGGGAGATATGCTTGAGCAAGCGGATTGGCCTATTGCCAAGATACGAGCAGGCTGGAGAGAGAGTCGATCAGCCAATTGGAGATGGGCTGATCTGGGCTTTCACCTTGCCTTGATGGACGAACTGGTCGCTAGGGTTTCGCCAGCAGAATGGTTGACGAGTAATTGAGTAGAGGAGTCAATGCAGGCCAAGGTTGGACTCGAGCTATCATTACACATAAGAACACTGGTTAGCATGTTTCCATCCATGGCTGGCTTACGAGCTTACTTGGACCCAGTCAGCCTAGACCAGATCGGACTAAGCTGTGATACCTTGATTAGTCTTCCATCATACATACAAAAAAGTTGAGTAACATTTTGCCTCCCAAGTCTATGTCCGTAAGCAGACAAGGGCTTATAAAATCTCAAAGATTGCATTGAGTGACGGTTCTGTTATGTAATTAATGTGCCACCCACGTGGCATTTCACCATTGACTGCGGCGATTGTGCTTCTCTAGATGTGGCAGAGTGTGTCATTTCACCCACACTCATTGTGTGACGTAGCACTTACCACTCTTGAACGGTTAAGATCCTTTCTGTTTTTTTGATCATAATGGCTACAATTGAAAAGAGAAGTGTACAAATACCCCCTTCTTCTTTCCCTTTGAACTCATGGGGCTATCAACATGCAATCTCTCTAGCAAACCTGAACTTTGCTAGGTTTTCTATCAATAAAAAACAGATTACTTTGTCTTCCTCTTCCTTTTCCATTGCTCTTGAGCACATAAAGTCTTATCAAATTTAGTTGGGATGAAAAGGAAGGAGACATCTTTTGGGGGACGAACTGTGTTTGTCGATTGTAGTTCGAACCGCCTACATGGATTTCTGCTTCTTAAGATGGATCTTGCCCTTAGATTAAACCTATGCTTTCACTCTTTGGCCATCCCTCTGATGGTGATTTCCCATCGGTCTCGGACTAATGATCCTACTAAATCTAGGATGCTTCCTTGCTTTGATGCTCTGACATTCCTGACCTCGGGTTGGTTTGGACACTTTGATGCTCCATTGGAAAGGGTAGTAGCAGTCGCCTCTACTGCTTCTACCATGGACGAAGCCTTGGTTTGCTCCTTAGCAAGGTTGTCCAAATGCTTTTCAGGATCTCTCATGAGATTCGATGTGAAATTCTTTAAAGGTGGCGGCACCCTTAGTTTTCTTCAATAACTCCTTGATCTCTTGCAATGTTGGGAGAGTACCACTGGTGCACCGGGACACATTACGGGCAGTGATAAGAGCACGGGTCAACTTGCATCTGAAGAGATCTATTGACATGTTTCCTCTTTCCATTCTCTTATTCTTCTTTTCAACTAATCAATGCCTGAAAATCTTTGTAAGCCTAGCGGGGAAGACATTGTGCCCCCGCATTCTTTGGAACTAAATAAAATAGAATATTTTTTTGAAAACTTGTTGTCTATGAAACTAGCTATCTTTGATTATTTGTTTGCGACTAGTAGGGTAGTGTATCTTGGATAGCTAGGAAAGTCCTTGCACTGGGTTAACCAATTTGTTTTGACTGATAGGTCAGGCCGATCAATAGACTCGTAAGCAAGCACTGGTCTGGCAACCCGGTCATTCGTTAGGTGCCGAGGCTGGAAAATGACGGTTGAGCTTTACTATGCTGCTCTGTTGATAGTGTTCTTGACATGGCTTGAGCGTTGAGTGGCTTGTGTCCTCCCAGACGACACGCGGTTAGGAGGACTTCCTGCATAATTTTAAAAAAAGTTCCATGTTTAAGAGTTGCTAAATAGTAATATTATCATTCGATGGGCCAAACCCGGGCATTGATAAGAGTCAAGTGAAGGCCAGGTATTAAGTAGCAGGTGGAATTAGCATAGAGTGAGAGTGCATGTCAGCCCATGGGTTCTCCTAGCTGACAAGCAGTCACGTGTAGAGTGACATACGGGCACGGCTCGAACCGAAGCGCATAGGGGCTCAAGGGTTCTCTTGGTGACAAATTTTCAACCGTCAGGTGACCGTAGGTCCCAGATTGAACTAGGATGCATGGCTGGTTCGAACACTCATATATAAGGGTGTGGTGTAGTGGCAAGACCAACGGCATGCCTGTCACTCACAAAAATTTAGCAAATAGAAATAGCAAAGGGTGAACTTATCTGTGCATAGCCTTGCTTTTGGGCGGTCCCGTCACAAATATTAGCATTGAGGGGCTTAAAGGTTCTTTGGGGTGACACACTGCAATAAGGAGTTGGTAGGCTGTCCCAGCTCGAGCCTAAGTGCTGAGGGGCTCGAAGGTTTTCCAGGGTGACATTGCAATAAGGAGCTGGCAGGCGAACCTGGCGCGGACTTAAGCACTAAGGAACTTGATGGTTCCCAGGATGACACATCACAATAAGGAGCTAGTAGGTGGGTCCTGCGTGAACCTAAGTGCTAAGAGGCTTGAGGGTTCTCCAAGGTGACACACTGCAATAAGGAGCTAGGCCCGGCTCAAACCTAAGCATTGAGGTGTTGAAGGTTTACTAGGGTGACATGTCGTAATAAGTTGGAAGGTGGGCCCGACTTGAACTTAAGCACCGAGAGACTTGAAGGTTCTCTAGGATGACACGCTATAATAAGGAGATAGCAGGTGGGCCTAGCTCGAACTTAAGTGTTGAGGGACTTGAAGGTTCTCCAGGATGACACGTTGTAATAAGAAGCTGGCAGAAGGGCTCGACTTGAACCTACGCACCGAGGGGCTTGAAGATTCTCCAGGGTGACAGCGGATATAAGGAGTTGGCGGGGGACCCAGCTCAAACCTAAGCTCCGAGGGGCTTAAAGGCTCTCTAGGGTGACACACTACAACAAAGAGTTGGTAGGTGAGCCCGACTCGAACCTAAGCGCCGAGGGACTTGAAGGTTCTCCAAGGTGAAACACTATAATAAGGAGGTAGACTTAGCTTATTTCCATGTGGGTATGCTACGGATTCCACTTCAACTTCACTAGGGGCAATAGCATCGGCCCAGACAACAGTGTCTCATCCTATATGGAGGATGAGTGACATCACAGACGAGGGGTACAAACTGTTACGGCCATGTATCCGATTGTTGATGCACCCTAGCACGATGGGTAGAGACGTCTCAACCAAACACACGGGGTAGAGGGTAGTCCCCTAGCATGGAACTGAATGCATGGTGACTCAATCTAGTTAGATAGCCTTCAGTCCTCAATAAGGAAATGGATTCTTGGTAATCCACCTCCATGGATAGTCAGTTGGACAGGGCGGGAGCGACAGGTCACATAGTCCTGGGTGAAAAAGGTCGGCAGTCCCCAAACAAGATAATGAGCATATGACAACTCGTCCTTGTTAGATAGCGTTGGCGAAGGTGCTGAACGATGTAGGCCTGGCAGTCTGCGACACATTATTCACAAAAGATTATAGGCTCAGAGGCAAGCTTGAGAAAGGCACTGGCAGAAGAATCTGGGCGCCTTGAGACATAAGAGCGGGCATCCGACCGCTTTTGAACGCTATTAACACTACAAGAAAACCTACTTTTGGTTGCAATTATTGGCAGCGTTTGTAGTGTAAGTGCAACAAATACTACCTTCTCTTTATTTTTTCGTTTAATTTTAGGGTTGCCGCCTTACTTTACACCGATAGAAAACTTGTCACGTTTTTTCCTCCTATTTCCCTCCACGGTTTCTTTTTCCCTCCATTGATAATTTTTTTCCCTCTTTCAACAAAGTTCCCTCCTATCGCTCATTTCATTCGTCCAATCCATTACCCCACCGTCCTAGCACACTACTTCTTGTAACAGCTCCCATCACGTTACCTGGTCGATTGGCTCCCATCCACTTCGCCTCCCTTCTACTTTGTTCACGCCTGAATCTACAAATCTGTTAGGTATGGTTTCTGAAATTTCTATGGTTTGAAATTGCAATATGATTCTGCTTCTGCTTCAAAATAAGATGTTTGTAGTTTAATACTATTGTATCAATAATTAATGAATAGTTATGTGCTACAGATAATCGACAAGGATATACTGGATGTGAAAATTAATCGTATCATTAATTAATTTTTTAAGGGTATGCTGTATGTTAAAATGACAAGGCTCTTTCTATATATCTGGTTTTGATTTAACTTATCTAGATATGCTAATGTGTTAGGCCCTTGTTGTTTTGCCATATTTCTAAGCATCATGAAAGTCGGGTTTCTGGTTCAAAACTAATATGATGATAGAATCCCAGTTGTTTTCTTGTATAGTTTGACTTATTTTAATTCTCAAATTCATAGAAATTTAAACATAATTATATATCGAGTTGACATCTGAATCAAAGTAAAAAGGCCTCATATTGCATAGTTCTCGCGGGAGTTAGTCCAGGAAGAATAAGTTGGGGGTTATCAACAATGAGTTGATATCCATCTTTTAAATGAAAACATGGAGGTGATAAAGAATATAATGCTAAGATGAGTGACATGTATCAATATTTAGGTAAACATGTTAAATCAAGTTGACCAGCATCCATGGGTTTCTGATTATGAGCATGTTGTTTGATCTTATTCAAAATAAAGAAGCACTTTGGCATTCTTATTAGATATAAAGTAAAAACCTAGTTTTCAAAGTGAGCAGAATTTGTACGTAATTTTAAAGTGAGGTGCTACACCCTGTTTATGATACATACATAATTATCTAAACAAAATATTATGTAATAACAGTAATTATATAATATGTTAAGTTTGTTAAAAATATAATGAGTGTGTTTTCTTTAAATCCAAAAAATATTGGTTGACTAAAAAGACCAAACATCAGTATGAAACAACATGCCTTTACATTAAGGTTCTATCTATGGCTTAAGATTGTGCACATCGGTTACCAAATTTCAAAAAAGAAAAAAGAAGGATAAATTTATATTTTAATCTTGTACAGCTTGTATATTGCTGAGCTACCTGTGAATGCAATCACAATTGCAGTCTATCTGCCAAATGACTCATGTGTATTGCCATCACAGTAGCACTCTGCAATCATCACTACAATGCACATGAACGTTATATTGGATAGGTAAGGGTAGCCCAAGAACGGTCCCTAAATTGAATTGCAGTGGACATTGCTTAAGTTAAGCCACAATCTTCCTTTCTAGTGCAAAAAATTCATACA
Organism: Allium fistulosum; assembly: GCA_030737815.1. NCBI lineage: Eukaryota > Viridiplantae > Streptophyta > Magnoliopsida > Asparagales > Amaryllidaceae > Allium > Allium fistulosum. The sequence continues at coordinate 587,287,670 of CM060907.1, read as the reverse complement.
GTTTTCATTTTCTTTCTTGTTTTGATTCCTGGGCCTGTATTTTGTTCAAATAATGCTAAGATCTTGTATTAAACTATCACACATTTGATGTGTGTGAACTAATAATGCATAAAAATAAGGAATTTGAACAGTGAATTTTAGCCTTCATAAGTAGAACAATGCCAGACTTATGAGGGTGTTAGCAATTTACCCGACACTTTAAAAAAATGATGTAACTAAGGTTTTAAAATCTTTACCTAATCAATATGTACAAAATATAAAGAATATTGGTATATATGAGGCTATTATTTACAGATTTCATTATCCCTACACCTGTAAAGTGTCTTCTGCAACTTCAAGTTAGTCGTCTCTCATACTGCCTAAGGTAATATTTCCCACCACCTGTAAAGTGTCTTCTGCAGCTGTAGGCAAGTCATACACATTGAAAGCACATACCTTTTCTTATTGTACACCTAAGGCAAATAGGATTATTAGTTTAGTTATGTACAGTTGCATAGAACGAACCTTAGAACAAATTTTACGATTTTGTTTCCACCGAATACAATTTTGTTTGACACTGCTTTTATTAAGTTTGTAAAAATAAAATATAATATGATGCCTAAGCAAATCAAACCAGCAATGCTTCAGTCATCTCTAGTCCATTGATTAGTTGAATATTAATGCAAATCCTTGTCAACATATTAATTCAAGTTTGAAGGTGTTTTGAAAAAGCCTTGTCAACATATGTTACATTCTCTATATAATACAAGTTCGTCATAATGTATATTTTATACGAGGGCTGCTTCGGGCTTCAGCATGAGTGATGGGTCTGTAGGATTTCTATGCAATGTTCTTGGCGGACGATCAAGATTTCATGGGAGGGTTATCATTCCCTTGGGTTTTTACCATGAAGTGGGCTGACCAGGATGGTCCGAATCTTGAGGTGGACATCTAAGTGGATAAGGGCAGCCCTTAAACTAAGTGCATGCATGGCTATAATATTTTGTTTGAGTTGCAGTGATGTGAGGAGACAAGTGGGAGTACATGGCAACTATGCACGACACAAAGCCAAACCCAGACTATTGAGGAATCTTCTAGGTGACTGGAGTATGCAGTGGAGCACTGTCCACTATTGCCGCTATTTATGTTGGATTTAAGGTATTAAGTGAGGAAAGAGCTTGCATAGGAAACTGCTAATCATAAGATCGGAGGTTGTCCCTCCTTCTAGCGCCCAAATTTGACTATATTTTTTGCCAACTTCGGACTTATGATAATGCATTATGAAGAGAAAAGGTTACTTGCTAATTGCTGGGCTTAATGAAAGAAAAATAAAGGGAAAAGAGCATTCAAAGGTAAATGACATAAGATGTGAAATGGATCGGCCAAGCTGCCTACGTCCACTATGAAGTTCTCTTACTATATGGCTCTCTCCCAATTACAAGGAATTACAAGAGAATAATAAGAAAAGATGATACGCTTAAGATTAATGAAATAGCTAATCGCGAGGATCTTGAGTGGCGAACCATTGGTTCCAACCTCGAGTCCTCTCTATCGAAGTTAAACCAAGCTTGGGTCCCCTACAATGGAGGCCCAGTCAACCTAGGGTCCCCTCCACCGAGGGTCCAACCAACCCCTTGGAAGTGGTCATGCATGGGGTTCTTATAGCAGTTGAACTAATGTTTGGACGACTAAGATCGTATCGCAAAAAAGGCATGAAGTGCACTTGGCCTTGATTTGATCAAATGGATTTTATAAAGGGTAGCTGACGAAAGAAAGGAACGTGTAGTGAGATGAAGGTGCACAGAACTGTATCAGAAGTATGTTCTACCATGCTTTGTATTAAATTTATTTGTACTTACATTATGCTTGTAGGAAATGGGACATTCTTCTCGTCAGAAATAGGTACATCTGGTTGTACCTCATACTGCTTTGCTCTCACATGCCAAGGTGGCAGGACGAGCCAAGCTAGTCTACTAAGACCATAAAGAGGGTGGGGAATTGATGAGAGCCAAGGGCATGCTGAGCCAGGTGAGACGAGATGAATTATAGATCATAGGTGACGATATTGAAGTTGGATCGATGACGGGCCACCCTTGAGACAATATCAAACTGTGTTGATCGGGAAATAGCTGAGGGAGAGATGGCCTGTAGTCGAGTTGCGCGTGGGCCGAAGAGACCATCGATCGACTAATGGGAGATAAGCCGAGGCTGGCTGGCGCTTGCATTGACGAGCAAGCCGACCATTGGGTTTGTTGTGCTAGGACTGTTCGCCAACAGAAGGCTTGATGTGTAATTGAGTAGAGGAGCCGATGCAAGCCAAGACTGGATTCGGGCTATCATCCCATACGGGAACACTAATCTATTTGTTCTCAGCCATGGTTATCTTACGAGCTGTTTGGACTCAATTGGCCTGGACCAGACCGAGCCAGGTTGAGATACCTTGATTACTCTACCTTCTTACTTACGAAATAATTGAGTAACAGTAACATAGGCTACATTTTTGGTAATCTTTTCAATTTCATTATCATTTGTGCTTACATTATTTAAGAGTAGATTGGATCATATACATATACATATACATATATATAAACATATACATATACACACACATACATATATATATATATACATATGCTATAACGAATTTATATGTGTCTATGTTATCTAGATTAATTTGTTTACTTAATTGTTTAAATTAAAAAACACATGGAATCATGACAATAATACTTATATTATTTTCGAACATATTTTAAATATTTAAATATCATCTTTTGAAATTTAAAATTAATTTTAAATAGACCTAATACTTTTATAATGTGATAAATGTCGTTATATGCATATAAAATAAACATATTATATATGTTAAATTATTTAAGACTAAATATACTTCCGGATTTTATAAAGAATTTTTTTACTACCACGTAATAATAATTAATATATATTATAAATATATTTTAAACACATTTAGTATTATTTTTAAAATTAAACCAAAAACACACGGAATTGATATAAATAAATTATATTTATTTAAAAATCTTTTAGTCTAAAAGAAAATAATATATATTATATATCCCAAATTAATAACTTACATACTAAATAAATACATTTTAAATTAAAATATAAAATATATGCATATGTACATTTCGAATTTAAGATTTTTTTTAAAATAAAATTATATATTTGTATATTTTTTATTGAATTTGAATTTAAAATTTAACATAGATAGTTAGATCTAAATCTGATTTTGAATTTCAAATTCACACATGAATTTTAAGATATTAATTCAAAGTATTTTGAATTGGTCAAACCCATTTAAATAAACATTTACAGTTATTTTGCACATGCAAGCCAATTTATCGTGGTCGTACCACTTCACAAAATTGTTACATGTGGGAGGCAAAGAAACCTCAGTGATAATGTTGGCTTTATAGTGGTCGTCCACTAGCGAGAGGCACAAACGTCTCAGCAACTACGAAAACATACTAAGTACAAGAACAAGACTATAATGTCTCGACTACTAAATATACTAATTCTCTTGCGCAAAGGATGATTCATATTCGTCTTCGAACGAATCATACCCAACGACATTAACATATTCACTAAACAATGATGCAATGTTGGAATCTATAGAATATAACAGTTTATGATTTTTGTTTAATGATAATAAACAATATATATTTCTATTGATTCGTATTATTACAAAATCATATATATAAGTAAATAAATGAAATTTTATTTCAATAAATAGTTTATTTCATTACAATTTATAAATAGTACACATTTACAACATAGCTTCCACTATATTTTACACTTTCAAATACGATTCTATTTTACACTCTCATATATAACATTATTTTTCACTCTCATATACAACACTCTCATATACAATACACTCACTCACTCGAATTTAATCTTTTCTATCTACTTGCTCCAACCGTCTTTTCTCCAATCAACTGCTTTGCCTGTCAAATAACAACATAGTAAAAAGCAAAAAGAAACAAATTTAAATGGCACAAATAAAATATAATTGAATACGATATTGCCTTAATTTATGGGTTTGTTTATTTTCATATTTTAAATAAAAACAAAAAATCAATGTGCACGAACAACTTATGACATGCACAGTATATCACCGTACATGTCTTAAGGCCGAGCAAATTAAAATACATAAGTAGCCCTCAAAAGCAAAAGCAAAAGTCAAGCCCGAAGGCTCAACACAGTGCAAGTAAAAGTGTTTACGAGGTCAAGCCGAAGTTATACTTCAGGCTCAACACAAGCAGAGCAAGGTCAAGCCACAATGGCTCAATACAAGTGCATATACAAAGAAGAAGGCTGAGTACATCGTGGTGCAACATAGCTATGTACAAACAACTCCACAACCACAACATTATACAAATCAAGTTAGTAATGCAGAAGGACAAGTGAATACAGCTCAGGCATGCGGCGGTGCACACGGGCTAGTGTGAGGATGCAAAACACACACAAATTCAGTGTGTGCACACACAACTAACGCACAAGCCAGACCAGGAAATAGGTACACACTCAAGCAAACATAAGCAAATCAGCAAGCAACTCAACAACTCATAAGTGCACAAGTGCACAGTGCACAGAACACACCGGCAATGAAGATGCAGTAGGGAGCACAGCTACAATGACCAAAAATGCACTATGCAGTATACAGCAAGGACATGTACAGAGTGATACATGTCTAATCAAAAAATAAACTCAAAATAACAAAAGCTTCACTAATTCAAAACCAGCAACTCTAAGTATCAAGTACACAAACATGGACAACATGTACACAAGTACACAACAACAAATACATGCATAAGTACATCAAGTCAGAACAGGATAGTAAGCAAAGTTCAAGAACATAGCATATGCAGACCGGCAACAAGGTCGTGGACATGCACATGCGATCAACATCACTCATACATCTCAACAAAGATTCAAAACACGGTATGGAACTATAATAAAGAGGAATATTCTTCTCAAGGTGCTCAAACTGCAAACAAAGATTACAAATAAGCATAGTACAAGTTGGTATCAGATGATGAAAGATTGAGTATTAGATTCATAAATACACCATCGTCAATATCAAGCTTCAAGGGAGTAAAGTTTCAGATCAATAGTTAACTCATGTTCATCATCCCAAACCATTTGTATTTGAATTCTCACCATACCACATTCAAAATGCAAAGCATCGAAAAAATTACACAAAGTCATATACTGTCAGAAATCAGTAAAAGAATATATACGCAGGTTGAAATATTCAACCAGCATTTTTGAATAAATATATATCAGCAATGAACAAGTCGGAAAATAAAAAATTCATTTGATCAGAAATCAATGGCCAACTTTAAAAACCGAACTCAAGATTTGAAAGTTTTCAAACCGAAAATCATGGATTTCATTTTCAAAATCAAATCCTATATAAACCCACTTCATCACTGGCAATTGGGAAGTCGATTTTGAATACATAAATAAAAAAATGGAAAATTTTGTTCTAAAATTCCACAATCAGAATTAACTTGACGAATTTGAAGGCACATAGCATTACATAACAAATGCAAGAGAAACAAAGTAATTTCATCAATTTATTGAAGGAGCGCACTTCAAATCAAAACCCTAATTTCATATCACAATAGAAAGTTTATTGACATGGAAAGATTGCATACAGGCTGAAGAAAAAAAGGGAGTTGTCATTATTTTTGGGCCACATTTGTATAAGGGCCAAATTATTTCATTAGGGTTTCTTTTGTTTATTTGTATTTTGTTTTTAAATTTTATAAAACTCTAGTTAATAACTAGGATTGAACTACGGTGCGTAGTTCGAAGAATTCTCAACTTGGAGATATAGTTGAGGCAGGGTTTTGAGCATAAGGTTGAACAATCAGGTAAGTAATAGTCGCAAGTTTATAAGGTCTGTAAGCGGTCAATTGTTTAATTCTAGTAGAAATCTTGGGGGCAGCAGCAGCCAGATTTTGCCGAAGCTCAGTAAAATTGTGTGGTGTTTTTATTTCCACATTTACTCTGTTAGTATCTGTGCTGCGATTTTTATTATTTTTTGAATTTATTATAAACCCTATTTACCCCCCTCTAGGTTAATTCGATCCTACAAGTGGTATCAAAGCGAGGTAGTCAAATTCACTTTTTTAACTATGGCTAGTTTTAATAATGCTTTTTTTGAAGGACAGTCTATCACTAGGCCACTCATATGTAATGGTACTGATTATTCATATTGGAAAACTAGGATGAAAATTATTCTAGATATTATAGATGCATGGGATATGGTTGAAACTGGTTATAATCTACCCACATTAAATAGATGGTAACGAAGTTCCTAAGGCAAAAGATAAGTGGGATGCTAATGAGCTTAGTTTATATCGGTCTAATGCAAAAGCTATGAATTTTATTATTTATGCCTTAGATAAAATTGAATACAATCGTATTTCTCACTGTGTGATTGTGCGGGAAATTTAGCATATGCTTGCAGTAACTCATGAAAGTACATCGTAGGTCAAGGAATCTCATCCAACCATGCTTAGCAATGAATATGAGAATTTCATGATGACAAAAGACGAGAATATAAAGGAGATGTATAGAGTATTTTCAAGTATTGTATTCAAATCCAAAACGTTAGGAAAAGCTTACACATAATTGGAGATGGTTCGAAAAATTCTATGAATCCTCCCGAGAAGCTTTGAAGCAAAAGTGACAGCAATTCAGGAATCCAAAGATTCAAAATAGCTTAAATTGGAGGAACTAATATGAAATCTCATCACTTATGAGATGGAACCGAAGGTCAGAGAAGGTGAAAGCGGAGACTCGAAAAAGAAATCAATCGCTCTAAACGGTACAACCAATAGCGATGATGATGAAAATGTCATGGCTGAGCTAGCATTATTGATGAAGCAATTCAAAATGTGGACCCAAAAGCATGGAAATCCAACAATAAACCAACAAATAAAAACCAAAATTTTTAAAGTTCTGGATGATTCTGAAGAGGAAGAAATCATATCTCATAGATGTAAGAACCCAGGTCACATCAAGCCAAATTGTCCGTTGAATCGACTTGACATAGGAGAGAAGAAGAGGAGAAGGAGTTTCGCAACCACTTGGAATGAGAGCGACGAAGAAGAAGAGGAGAACACTGACAGTGAGAAAAAGGAGGCAAACTTGTACTTAATTGCATAATCAAGTGACATCGACGATGAACCTAGTGAGGTATCAAAATTATCACATACTGGTTTATTATTGTTATATCACGGGTTAAATGGTGGCAATGATAGACTTAAAGAAAAACATAATAAACTTGGATCTGAGAAAAATATTCTACTTGAAATAAATAATGAGTTAGAACTGATGATTGAAAACATTAGAAAACATAACCTAGATTGTGAGAAGTGTCAGTCTCTAGAGGAAGAAATTAATAGGTTTAAGACTAAAGTTAAAATCCTTGAAAATGAAATTTTGACTTTGGAAACAAAGATGACACAAAAAGAGAAAATTCTATTAAAAGATGTACCTCACTTTTGAATGAATGCTCTTAGGTATAAGGTTCAACAACTTGAATTGTAACGACTCAGAATTTGACCATCTCCAAATATAACAATTAAAGTGACCTTAAATATAAAATATATAATATTTTATGATTCAAACAATATTAGATGGGATTTGAAAATAGAAATATACATAAAGATAATAACATTTGCTTATATCGACAAAAGTGACAAAATGCTGATTTCAGAAAAGTAAGTTTCAATGGTTAAATAAATTATTTTAATTAATTTATGGGTGTTTGTATTTTGGATAACATTATACAAATTTAGTTCTAAATTTGGTTTACATAAATAAATAATTTAACTAAAACGTCAAAATGTGACCGTAAAACATTTTGTCGAAGATCAACGTTTTGTCGATTTAAAGTTGTCGCAACGTTGCTGCACCTTTATTTTCTTATATAAGAACATATATTCAAATAGTATAAGTATTAATTAATTCACTAATCAAGTTTACTTTTACTAAACATACTTAGAAAATTCTAGAATATAATTAACAAAAAGTAAGCATAAAAAGACAATTTTTTTACAATAGTCAAAAAAGTAAACATCAAATCAAACAAACATAATTATTACTTTCTTTACTTAATACTTAAGTGAAAATGACATAAAGTAATGATTTTAAATGTGATGTTAAGTATTGAAAAAATAAGGTTGCTTAAAAAGTAAGTAAAGGGTATTTTGGTTTTTTACAAAATATTAATTTAATCAAAAACTTTTTCTATAAATAAGCTTCCACTTTCTCTCATTTTTCACACCTTTCTTCTTCCTTTTCCAAGCTTTTCTTCCACTCTCTAATGGCTTCTTCTCCTCTCTTTCCTTACTAACATTTCTTAAAATCATATCAAATCAACTCCAAACACCACCAAACTTTTCCAAAGTTCTTATATCATCATTAAAACATGGTTTATCATCTAGGAAGTGAAGAAATGATGGAGGAAGAGGTGGAATAGAAGGAGGTCGAACCTATGGAGGAGGGAGGAGCAAGTTAGAAAGGTCTGGTGCAAGAAAAAGAGAAAGAAGTGCTGCCCGTTTCATTCCAAGGAAGTAGAAGAAAGTTTGAAGTATCGCGAAAGCTCTACTGAATTTTCCAAAGTTGGTTGAAGTTGAAAAAATAGTGAAGTGTTGGATGATATGAATGTTGGTAGGAAGTGAACAATTTGGTTAAAGGTGAGTACTCAATTTTATTTAAAGTTAAATCTACCTTATAACTATTTTAATATGTCCATTAAAACCCTTGAATAAATTGTTTGAATGTTTGATAACTTGGATGCAAAATTGGTTGATTATATGATTGTTTATGTGGTTGATAACTTGTTTGATAAATGATAAGAGAAATGGTTAGTAATTAATCATAGTTAATTAAATGAGAATGAAATCCATAAAAATATGTATATGGAAATTTTTTAGCCTCTTAATGATTTCAAAATATCAACAAATAAGATTGAAAATGATATTATAATAATATAATATTATAATATGAAATGAAATAGAAAATGAGTTAAAAATATTATAATATTGTTTAAAATGAGTTTAAAATAATTTATAAATGTTTTATAAACATTTAAAAGTGTTTCAATGAAGTTTGAAAAGAAATTGAAAAACAAGTCAAAAACAGGCGCGTCGCGTAACGGTAGTTCGCGATTTCGCGCCGTAAAAGTTAAATACATATACAAAGTGGAATATAGCTCGGAATCATTCGAGATAAGAATTTTCCGTACTATTATATCCATAGTTTCCCAACGAAGAAAGAAAATCAAGATTTCATTAAGTAGATTTTGAAATATGTCCAAAATAATTTTCTAAAAATATCGCGGTTTGTAGTTCAAAATCCAAAAAAAGGATTTCTTTATAAATGATATTTTTAAATGTTTTAAAAATATGAAATAAATTCTAAAAATCTTCTAAAATGTTTTAAAAGAGATTTAAGTTGAAAAGATGGATTACTAAATGATATAAAAAATCGTTTTGAATAATATAGCTTTTAAAACACTATTTGCAATACTTATCGCAACGCTTTTCGCAGCAATTTTAAATAACTTTTGAAATGTAGTTTTACACTTAACAATTCTTTCCTAAATCTTTTGTGAATAATTTAAAAGGAATAATCAAGTAATTTAAATATGATTTGGAAGTTTTAATAAGAGTTTGAATAAACGGTTTAGAGGAATTGTTTATACCACTTAAATAAAAAGTGAAGAATATTGAATATAATAACAAACTGAGTATGCGGAAACGACTAGTACATTTGTCCCGCCTGTGAGATCTAGAAATATAAAACAAGGTGTTTAACTAAGGTTAGGAATGGAGCAACCAGCGCCCTGAACTTACCTGGCATATATTTTCTCTTCTTAGGCAAGGGGTGGAATAGATCGAAAGGAAAGCCCAGATGCTCTAAAAGATCATATTTAAGTTTTTTCCAAGATAAAAAAACAAATTCTTTGAATGTTAGTTAACCACTTAACATCTTTTTATCGATGATTAATACGAAGAAACCGAGATCGGATTTGGGTGATTCATATCAGAAAACCCCTTCAAACTAATTTTCGAAATAAAACATATTGAAGACAAAGATCTTCATGATATAGGATCACTTGCCACTAGTCCGTGGAGGTGAAATTTACCATATCTAAGGTGGCAGTAGTGCTCTGTTATGAAAATCTTCGATTTGCAAGAATATGATTTGAGGTTAAGAAAGAAATCTTTGATTAAGATTTAATGAATGATTTGGGAATATTTTCCCTAAGTTAAAAGTTATAACTTGAATATAAGAAATATTTGATTAAGATTTAATGAATGATTTGGAAAGGTTTTCCTAAGTAAAAGAGAAAATGATTGGAATTATTCCATGATCTAAAGAGGTTTAATAAATCAAATGATTTAAATAAACAAGGCTTTATGATTCCATATACTCATGAAAAGAAAATGAAATAAATTGAAAAGAATATATCTAAGAAAGATATTTGATTTAAATAAAAGTTGAAGTAATTGATTAATGATTGATAATCACATATGAGCTTAACATTTTTAAGTCGATAATTGGCTTCGAAGGAACCGGGGTTAGATTTGGGTGATTCCTATCCGAAAACCACTTCGAACCAATGTATACGTTCGAAAGTGAAGACATATTAAAGGTGATGATTGAAGACCGAAGAGCTTCATAGCAGGAGCACTACTTGTTGACATTCTCTGGGTAGCTCCCAATATAGAGACATTTATTATAGCAGTGGTCCTGTCGTGTTTGAAATCTTCGGGTTGCAAGGGCTTCTCGCCTAATAATGGTCGAGGAAAGTGCTTTCGGTTTCGTTCAGTCCCAGAATGAACTTGTATGGATGTTTTTCTGAAATTGTATTATAAATCACATTTGAGTGGTTTCTATCAATGTATATCAGTAGGTGGCAGAGAAGGCAACTTATTTTAGCTTAACACCATTTCCAGAGACATACGAGCTCAGGAAGTTATAACTTTCTAGAAATCAGTCATGTGATGTGGAATGACAATGTGGCATTCAAAGTGGAACCTGTTATGATCAAAGCGTGGTTTTGTATGAAAAGCGTGGCTTTGTGGAATATATTGAACGTAGCCTCTCAAGCCTCACATCCCAGAAAATGATACGGGATACTATGTGGTCTGGCAAACACAAATTGGGGCTGTTGGTTGATGTATGGTGGCGTACAATATCTGGACCCATTGAGGAAAGACGTCCCTCAAGGCAATGCTTGCCCCATTTATTGTGATAAAGTGGTTAGCTTGAGAAAAGCATGGAACTACCGGTTATCAGTAGTAGTGTAGCAAGTATAGTTCTAAGTAGCAAGCTTGAGAAAAGCGTAATGGTTACCGGGGACTGTGGTTGTTATGCATGGACCAGAGAAAGAAAAAGGCCACTAGTTCCCTACCATGTTGGAAATTCAATCCAATACGAGATTTACTGTTTTGATTGTAGTCCCAAAATAGCTGTAATGACTTGCAAACATTTCAGCTACCCCTTCTGGTATCTTATATTCCGTTCGGTATATTCCGTTGATCCAGTCCAGATATATTACCTTAGACTTAGTCCGGATATTGATACATTATTTGAATAAGTTTATTTGAAAGGTGTTTCAAAAGAATGTCATTAAAGATAATATCAAATTATTTTGGTATAAAAGTGTTTTGGTTATCATAAGGTAAAAACCCGTCTGTATTTATGTGTGAGCGTGGTCTTATGAGATACCCTTCTTTTCAAAGGTTCTGATTTACATCAGCATGATCTATACATTTAAAATTTCGAGTATCTCATGCTGGTTTATCAAGCCTAATCCGGGTATTTTTAATACTCGGGTCAATTTCGGGTATTTTCAATACTCGGGTCAGATCCGAGTAGTTTAGGTTTAGCTGAAAACGCTTGGAGTGTCCAAAGGAGAGCTAGAGATCTTCATCCATATGGACTTATTCTATTATCCTCTACATCTATTGCGTTTGTTTTGTTGTTTTCATCATTTGTAAGGACAGAGGTTTATAATTGTCCAGGCTGAATCTAAGTTAGACTCTGATATTGTATTTTAAAATTTTCCGCTGTAAATATTATTATTGAAATAGTATATGTTATTTCATTCGTATGAGATTTTGTTATGTCTTTATTTTCTTTCTACCCTTAATGATCCGCTTATTCGTGCAATTTGAGTTGGACATGTGTGGTTTATTGTCGATTCCAAGGGTACGGAAAACAGTTCATTATATGAATGAACAATAAGAAAATTTTCGAAGGGAAAAAATCACTGAATATGTTGTTAGGAAGTCAAACATTGTTGAGAATAGAAAAGGACTTGGATACGAACGAACCAATTAAGAAAAGAAATTGTGATAATATCAAATTTCACAAAGATTTTTTAATGTGATTAATTTGTGGTAAAAGAGGGCATAATCAAAATAAACGTTGGAATAGAAACAAAAACAAAATCGTTAAACAAACGTGGGTTCCAAAAGTTACAAATGTTAATTCTCTTAAATTTAAACAAGTTTGGGTTCTAAAGAAACAATTGTAAATGCTAACGGTTAGTTATATAAACGAATTTGGATACCAAAGGCTACAGACGAATATAAGAGTGGTCCTACATCCTTTGTTAGACCACTCGACTTCTCTAACATTTAGGTATGGAAACGGGCTAAGGAACAACTACGATAGAGGTAACTTCTAGTTATTCTATGTAGTTGAAAAGCTATAATTCCAATGTTCCTTAGCCTAGAGAAAAAGGAGGTGGAGATCTACACATTTTGGATATCACGACATCGAAGGTAAGTACAGGTATGATCTCTAAACTCTGTTTTCATTTCTTGTTGTTAATTCTATTTTTTTCTGGTAACACTGTTGTAGTATAATTTTCATATTGTGAGCTCCTTAACTCCGATTTGCAAAATTCAAGATGATCTAGAAAATATATGGAAAATTCTATAATTTTATATTGTGTTTTTTGCAGAATTTGAACTTAAATCGATGGAAAATTGCAAATCATTCGGTATATTATTTGAAAACTGTTTCAGAACTTCTTAACACAGCTGTATTAAATCGATCATAACTTGAACATCAATGCTCCGAATTTTTAAATTCTTGGAGTTCCGAAAAGTTAACCAATAACGCTACATCTTTACCTTTTTGAGTTTTTGCCGATTCATTTTTAAAATCTTGAAAAATAGCAATCATTTCAGTACATCACTTGAAAAGTTTCTCCGATTTATGCAAATAAGTTGTAGTATTTCAGATATAACTTTTGAGCGATTTATCGTTTTAACTTGAAACCAATTTTGGTGAGTAGAAATTTTGAATACCAAAAACATTCATGTTTTGTGCTGAATTAAATTATGGACTTAAAGTTTTCAAAAGCGATTTCAAATGGACTGAATTTTCAAAACAGGAATTGTCAATTGCTTTGGTACATCGATTAACTTTCATTGCTTTTCTTCACAATTAAAAAATCATGGCTAAAGAATTTTTAATTGTGTGTGTTCTTGTTTTGTATAACTAATTTTGCCTCTGTTTGACATAAATGACTTTGCTGAACATTTTTGAACCAATTCGAGTGATATTGAGGAGTACACGGTCTGCTTGTTCAATAATATATCATTTTGGGCAACTAGAGTACAAGTGGTATTAGACATCACCTCATTTGAAATCATATTTGCATTTTCAACTGATTTTAAAATTAGCAGACGTCATTTTACAAAACCCCTTGCAGAAAATAAATTTTCACAATTTTTTTTGGATTTAGAGTTTATTTTCAAACTATTCGGATTCTTTCCTTGATTTTCTTTAAAAAAATACTCTTTCTTGCTTTGGTAAAGGATTTACTTTGGAAATGATGATTGTTGACTACTTGAACCTTTTGAAATCTTTCAAAAATTATTTATAGTGATTGAGAAAGTGATGGGTAGTGATTAAATTATACTACATAGCTAGAGAAAGTGTATGTTAAAAATTTCATGAAAATTGAAAAAGTTTTTGATATTTTTTAAACTTAGTACATATTTCATGATCATTTCTATCACCATCATCCTTCTTGTAATCCATATGCCAAAATTTAGTATAGTGTACAGTAGTTGGTATTTCAAAAAAAAAAAATTATATTTTTAGTGTAATTTATAATTCTATCCCAAAGTATTCACTCTCATTTAAAAGTTTTCATAGTTATTCATGGGTGAATAACTTTAATCTCTAGATATGTGCTTCCATTCCCATTTAATAGTCCTTAGGGTTATGCATGGATAAAACTTGTATACAAGAGAGGGATAAATACTCAAGTAGTTTCTAACCTCATTTAAAAGTCCTCATGATTATGCATAGTTAGAAAATGCTTGACATTCTTTTTTAAGTAACTACTAAACTTATTTAAAAGTCCTAACAGTTATGTATGGTTAGAAAGTACTTAACATTTTTTGTATAATATTTAAGAGAGTACTTTACAAAAAATTTCCTTTATTAAAAATACCACACTACTGTCACCGTTTAAATTTTCCCTAAACCTTAATCCAATCGCCACTCTTGTGTCTAATAAATAAAATTTTATGATTTTTGTTTTATTAATCGAAATTTGCACTGTCTATTTTTCTCTATATGATTTATGATTTTAACCCAAATTCGTCACTATTTCAATTATTGTTACTATTTTGATGATAATAAAAAGAGGAGAGAGATTAAGATTTTAATGGTTGAGTAATAACCCTACTGATATTCAAGAGTTGTTTTGCTATTATTTTGACAATCAATTTTTCATTTTTTTTGCATGCATGTGTAGGAAGAGTCTAGTTATAGGGGGAGTATGTAAAAAAGGGGAGCTTGAGCACACATCAAACATAGTTGCTAGGCATAAAATTTTATTATATTTTTGTTACCATCAAAGGGGAAGATTGTAGAATATAATAGTTTATGATTTTTGTTTGATAATGATATACATACATACATATATATATATATATATATATATATATATATATATATTTCTGAATGTATTTGATTCAGTACTATTGTAAAATCACAAATTGAAGTAAACAAATAAAATTTTATTTCATTACAATTTATAAATAGTACACATTTACAACATAGTGCCACTATATTTTACACTTTCAAATACAACTCTATTTTACACTCTCATATACAACATTATTTTTCACTCTCATATACAACACTCTCATATACAATACACTCACTCACTCATTCGAATTTAATCTTTTCTATCTACTTGCTCCAACTGTCTTTTCGCCAATCAACCGTTTTGCCTGTCAAATAACAACATAGTAAAAAGCAAAAGAAAACCAATTTAAACTACAAAAATAAAGTTATAGTTGAATACGATATTGCATCAGTTTATGGGTTTGTTTATTTTCATATTTTAAATAGGAACAAAAAATAGACGCGCACGAACAACCTATGGCATACACAGTATATCACTGTACATGTCATAAGGCCGAGTAAATTAAAATACACAAACAGCCGACAAAAGCAAAAGCAAAGGTCAAGCCCAAAGGCTCAATATAGTGCAAGTAAAAGTGTTTACGAGGTCAAGCCGAAGTTATACTTTAAGTTCAACACAGGCAGAGCAAGGTCAAACCACAATGGCTCAACACAAGTGCACATACAAAGAAGAAGGTTGAGTACACAGTGGTGCAACATAGCCATGTACAAACAGCTCAACAAACCACAACATTGTACAAATCAAATCAGGAATGCACAGACAAGTGAATACAGCAAGGTACATGCACTCAGGCATGCGACAGTGCACACAGGCTAGCATAAGGATGCAAAACACACACGAACTCAGTGCGCGCACACAGTCAACACACAAGCCAGACTAGGAAATAGGTACACACTCAAGCAAACACAAGCATATTAGCAAGCAACTCAACAACTCGCAAATGCACAAGTACACAGAACACACCAGTAATGAAGATGCAGCAAGGTGCACGGCTACAATGACCAGAAATGCACGGTGCAGTATACAAGGACATGTACAGATTGATACATGTGCGATCAAAAACCAAACTCCAAAGAACAAAAGCTTCACTAAATCAAAACCAACAACTCTTAAGTATCAACTATCAAGTACACAAACATGGACAACAACCGTGGATGTACACAAGTACACAGCAACAAAGAAATGCACAAGTACAACAAGCCAGAATAAGGCACTAAGTAGAGTTCAAGAACAAAGCAAATGCAGACTGGCAACAAGGTCATGGACACGCACACACGATCAACATCAACGACCAACTTTAAAAACCGAAGTCAAGATTTGAAAGCTTTCAAATTAAAAATCATAGATTCTATTACCAAAATCAAATCCCATATAAATCCATTTCATCGTTAGCAATTGAGAAGTTGAGTTCGAATACATAAATCAAAATAAGAAAAAATTTGTACCAAAATTCCACAATCAGACTTAATTTAATGAATTTGAAGGCACATAGCATCGCACAAGAACTGCAAGAGAAATAAAGTAATTTCATCAATCAATTAAAGGAGCGGCGCTTCAAATCAAACCTCTAATTTCAGATCGTAAAAGAAAATTTATCGACATGAAAAGATTGAATGCAGGCCAAAAAAATAAATGAAGTTGTCATTATTTTTGGACCGCATTTGTATAAGGGCCAAATTTTTTCATTAGGGTTTCTTTTATTTATTTGTATTTTGTTTTATATATTATAAATCTATTTTGTAAATAGGATCGAACTACGGGACGTAATTCGAAGAATTCTCAACTCGTTGATAGAGTTGAGGCAGAATTTTTGGTGTAGGGTCAATCAAGTAAGTGATAGTCGCAAATTTAAAGGGTTTGTAAGCGGTCGATTGTTTAATTCCAGTAGAAACCTTGGGGCAGCGGTATACAGGTTTTGCAGAAGCTGGATAAAATTGTGTGTCGCTATTAATTCCGCATTTACTCTATTATTATTTGTTCTGCAATTTTTATTTATTTTGGAATTTATCATAAACCCTACTCACCTCCCCTCCTCCTCCCCCCCCCCCTCCCCAGGTTAATTCGATCCTACAGGATCACACAATGGACTCCTCATCGAATGTCAATAACTTATCCCAAGTTTCATCTTTTAAAGTATCACTATTGTGTTCTTTATATTTTCCATCCTTTGAATGAACAAGCTTTTCACCACAAATGCGATAAAACAAAGATCTATGCTCCTCTTCACATCTAGAGACAAACTTAAAGTATGTGCCATGCACCGGGGAACAGCGGAACTGTCCACATCATGGACCCAAGTCTTCTCTACGGAATTCCAAGCAATATGATCGGTTGTAGTGCTAGGGAAAGAGCTTGACAGAATAGGCAAGGGGTTACCTGGAGTCATATCGTTTTGGGTAAAGGGGTCGCGTGTTTCGGAACCCAAACTTACTTTACAACTTTTGGAAGCGAGATCTTCTGAGGGATATGATGCTTCACTTCAACTTTCTCAACTTTTGGAATCGGTGTAAGACCGGGGAATGCTGGCAAGAAATGACAAGATGACCAAATGATTTACAATTTATGCACATCGGTGGTTTCTACTTGTAACCAGCATCAACCATAGCAACTAGACCAAAGTCGGTTCAACCAGTAATACTGACGGTAACAACCTATCAGTCTTTACCTCAATTAGGCCTCTCGCATAACCCAATTTGTCTGTCCCTCCTCACTGTCGCCTCATCAAAACATACCAACTTGTAAATTCGACAACCAATCAATATTAATCATGGATTGAAAAATGGAATGGGTATTAGAGAAATGTACCCAAACAAAAATAGAGAGAACCTATTCACGAGCAGCAGCAATAAAGGGACTCCATTTGGTAACAATAAAAGGCTTTCCCATAATAATGACAGACGTGGCTTCAAGAATGCGATGCCTATCCTCCAGGCATATAAAATCAAAGTTGAGCATAGAATTACCATACCTTATAGTGATTTTACCTTTCAATCTCCAAACCTTCATGAGATGGGATTTCACAACCGCGAAAGAATGGTCGTCACCAAGAAAGAAACCAACAAGTTGTTCATGTTAAAAATTTATGCCTATTTCTACAACCTCATGAGGAGGGATATTTATGTCATTTACAGTCTTTAGATCAAAATTTCTCGAAGAGTAAACTCCCACGTTACGTGGTTTGGAGGTGAATAAGGAAGACCAAGACTTTGGGAGAGCAACGCAGGGACTCGCGGTTAAATCAATCGACGAGCAGTCTAAAGTCGCCTTATTGGGCTGGACATCGCCGGTAGAAGGAATACAAACATCCAAAATGCTCTGCTAATAGAAGCAGCAGTATAAAAGTTGTCTACTATAGAGCCAACATCAGGATTTGGATCAGCGTTGATGCAATCTATAGCAGGTCAAGTAGGTTTGCTACAGCATCAACCTCATATGTAGCAATCGAATTTTCGTTTCGGGTGTTGAAAGAAGCAACTGGCAGTTTGCCTTCCACAACATCGTCAACATTTGGTGATTTTATTTGACAGCTCACCGACTCAATATCGAAAGCAATAACTGAACTCATACTGACTTTACCAGAGATACCTCCAGCGATACCTTCGAAGCCTAAGAGCCTAATACGTCAAATGCCGAAACGAATTTCGGCGATAGCTGAGCATAAGAACCAGGACATGGAGCAGTCAAGAAAATGGCAGCAAGTAGAATTGCACAGTTCAAAGAAGCAGCATGAGGTGTCGCGTATGGTCGACGAAATCTAGTTAGAGATGAAGATAGATTGTGCTTGATGGACGTTTGATGGACGTAAGGAAGGAAAAAACACATAGAAATGATAGAGGATGGGAAAACGTAGGTTGAAAGAGGAAGGAGGCTATATCTAAATGGGAACCGAACGCCCTTTTTACATTTCATTCAAATGTGATGATATATATATATATATATATATATATAACAAAAATGCATATGTAAAGGAACAAATATGTCTGTTGCATGTAAATCTCAGCATCTATACACGTATATATTAATGCATACTAATTATATGTGGCACGCGCACTATATACGTGAGTATATTTGGATATACTCATATTTATATTCAAATTCAAGTTAAAACTTTTTATAAATAAATTTAATTTAATTTAAAATATTTTAGATTGAATTTAAAATCAATTAAACATGCCCAACAAAGATTCAAAATGATATTAAAAAAATTAAAATTTACTAATTTAACCTATTGCGAGCTGACGTAGTTCCTTACATGGGAGTTACTGGATGTTTAATCCTTTGGTAAGTCCTTATATACAACTTGTCTAAGGTCTACTTCTTTCCACTTCAAATTTCTCTTTTGTTACTCTCCTCTTTTCACTCACTACACTATTCTAACTTTCGCTTCCTCCTCAAAATGGATCAAACTCAAAACAAGAACAATGGCGTTCAAGTTGAAAAGCAAAAGCAGGAACAAATCCAAAACCGAAATGATGTACAGAATCAAGATAATCACATTAAAATTTGAAATCCGATTAATTTTAGAGTAAGGTTGAATTTATACCAATTCACATATATTTCTATGCAAGAATCGTTGTTGATTGCCCAACACAAATTCAATGTTGCTATTGAAGTTAAAAGAAGACATAAAAGCGATCATTAATTTACTGTGTTTTATATTCATGTTTTAACATGTACTGTATAGTTTCGGGTATTGTTCTATGTTATGTTCTGTTTCATTACTACACTATCCTATGTACTGTTTATGGATATGGTGTAATGTTTATTTTGTGCTTTACTCATTTGTTAAAACGATAACATAACCCCATGGAAATATAAATATAAATACATATATAAGTTTACTACAAAATACAAAGATAGACGGATACATTCAAATGAAGATTTGATACAAAGGTAAAATGATACTCTCTTCATAAGCATGAACCTTTAAATATTCCTAGTTATTACATCGAAACATCTAATCAAGAATGGATTTGCAATTCAGTTAGCTCATTTCCAAATGGTTCGACTTTATTTTGCAATTCTAAAGCATATGCAACATCACTTTGAGGTAGAGAGATTCAGCAATTTAGTCTTTAAACCAACGATCGTAAGAAAAGCGTACGCATTTAAAATAACAATAACCAGCATCATTATCAGTTCTAATGAGCACTACCACGGAAACAAAATCTACATTGATGGCAATTAATCTACACTCGGCTTGTTCTTGATCTTGGTTTCATCTTTGTTCTTGTTGTTTGTCGTTTTTTTAATTTAGTATGATTTAATTGAATATTTTGACGTGTTATCTATGGCTTGAGGGTGTACAATATAACCATCACAATAAAATACAATAAGATTTCGAACTAATGATCCCACTGACCAAAATCGGAGTATCAAACCACCAGTATAGTCATGTTTAATGAAAAACTTTAAAATTTAAATTAACACAAGTTGTAAATCGATAAATGGGAACAGCGTGGTGGCTCATAATGCTTTGATAAACCTTGTTTTACCTTTTACCCGACTTGGAAATATGAATCTTGCAAGGCATTGGTTCCACATGAGAGTTCCATGAGGAAGCATAAGAAAGTTATATTATATTGGAAACAATGTCTAACTTCGGCTGAGTCGCGTACAACGTCACTCTCTTGAAGACGTTTCGGCGATCTGCTGTGTAGTGCAAAGCAGTTCAGATCAATCGCCGCCGCCTATGGAATAAAACAGCCTCTCAAGTTTGGTGGTATCGATTCGTTTGCACGTACGAAACGATTCTATTTTGCACTCAAAAATATTGCTCTGATTTATGAAAATGATTCGAATTAAAACTGTTGTTCTTTCTGTTTCGTCTTCCTATCAGTTAAGAAGGCGGAATAGCAAAAGAACGTTACTGGCTGGGGAACGTGATCTTGAAAAACGGATCTGAGAAAATAACGGGTCAAAATAATGAACGTTGCGTAACGTTCTCTAATACGGTCTTATATGACCGTTCCAGCCCGGTCAAAACGGTTAAAGAAATTTGCACCAAAAATATAAGTATTACACCACTACAAGCCCGAACCGGCCCGGGTCGGGTCGGTCGGCATGCGTGTGGTGGTCAAGCATGGTCTCCCTCCTCATAAAAGAGCATCATTGGGTACCCAAAGGGCCCAACTTAGCTTCAAAGAATCAAGTATAAATACTTGATTATTTTATATAATCCCACAATGTGGGACTATTCATATTCCCATAGGAGTCATTTCATACTTAGTCATTTTTTAAGAATTCACTTATTTTAAAACATTTTCCAACAATCCCCCACTTGAATTTTTAAAAAAATTCGAGCAATTTTTGAAAAAACATAAGATTGTGCATAAGCGAAGGTGTCTTTCGACTTGAACCTTTGCATAGTGGATAAGATTCAGTTTTTACTAGAGTGACACGTAGTCTTGAACTCTATTCCTGACATCAGAGCACACACAATCTTTCTAAAGTGCAATCGAGTAAACCCGTGCATTTATGGCCATGCACGTCCATCCCAATTTAGTGAATGCTCTAGGAGTTTTGCCCAAAACTCCATAGGAAACGGCCAAATTTCCACATTCACACAGGTGAGTCTATCAAGAGTACTCCTGAAGGTAGGTACTCCACTCCAAATGGAGTATAGATCTCATTAAAAGTTTCTATTAACTCAACATCTAATCACTTCAGGAATATATGCTTCTATATATATGAAAAATGGCATATTCAACTCATATCACTACACAACTTATTCTTACCCATTGAACCTAGTTCTTGGGATCTCCAGTCATTAGGTCGGGTTACCATTGTGCGTGACTCAACAATCTAAGGGCAATAGTCCCATTTTTCTAGAAGTTGTAAAGACTTTCTCTCTGGCCAGTCCTTTCGTCAAAGGATCTGCCAAATTCTCCTCACCGCGTATGTGATCCACTCTAACAGCTCCTGAAGAGAGTAGCTCTCTAACAGTGATGTGCTTACGACGTATCTGTCGTCTCTTACCATTATAATAATGGTTCTGTACTTTTGCAATAGCCGCGGTACTATCGCAATGGATCAACACAGCTGGTATCGGTTTTTCCCATAAGGGAATCTCAGCTAGCAGATTTCTTAAATACTCTGCTTCTTCACTAGCTGTAGCTAGTGCTATCATCTCAGACTCCATAGTAGACTGAGCCAAAATAGTCTGTTTCTTGGATTTCCAAGAAACAGCTCCTCCAGCAATGCTAAATATATAGTCACTGGTTGCTTTTGAATCATCAGATAAAGTATTCCAGTCTGCATCGGTGTAACCTTCAAGGACAGCTGGAAACTTTTCATAATGTAACCCTAGGTTCATGGTTCGTTTTAGGTATCTCATGACCCTCTCAATAGCATGCCAATGCTCTATACCAGGTCTACTAGTAAACCTGCATAATAATCCCACGACATAGGCAATGTCGGGTCTAGTACAATCAGTGGCATACCTAAGGCTGTCAATGATGCTCGCATAATCAGACCGTCTTACACCTTCACCAGTGTTCTTGAATAGCTTTACACTAGGATCATATGGTGTACATGCAGGTTTACAGTCAAAGTAATTGTATTTCTTTAAGATCTTCTCAATATAATGAGATTGATCCAAAGAAAGTCCCTTATCAGACCTAGTAATCTTAATACCAAAGATTACACTTGCTTCACCTAGATCTTTCATATCAAAATTAGCATTTAACAAAGATTTAACAGAGTTTATGGCATGAATGTTTGATCCAAAAATAAGTAGATCATCTACATACAAACATATTATAGTGCAAATGTCATTTTCAGATTTATAATAAATGCATTTGTCACTTTCATTGACTTTGAAACCATTTGAGATTATTAAGTTATCAAATTTTTCATGCCATTGCTTAGATGCTTGTTTTAAATCATATAATGATTTATTTAATTTGCAAACTTTATGTTCTTGACCATGAATTACAAAACCTTCCGGTTGGTCCATATAAATTTCCTCTTCTAATTCACCATTTAAAAAAACAGTTTTAACATCCATTTGGTGTATAATTAAATTATGAATATATGCTAATGAAATTAGTACTCGAATGGATGTGATTCTAGTTACAGGTGAAAAAGTATCAAAAAAGTCTACATTTTCTCTTTGCCTAAAACTTTTAGCTACCAAACGGGCTTTATATTTATCAACTATGCCATCAGGTTTTAGTTTTTTTTAAGTACTCATTTACAGCCTATAGACTTACAACCAGGTGGTAAATCTACTAAGTGCTAAGTCTTATTGGATTCCAAGGAATCCATCTCATCATTTATAGCCTCTTGCCAAAAATCGGCATCTAATGAAGATAAGGCTTCTTGGAGGTTTGTGGGATCCTCCTCTATAGTAAAAGTGCAAAAATCCGAGCCAAAGTCTTTATCAACTCTTGCTCTTTTACTTCTTCTAGGTTCGATTTCAGAAGATTCATTAAGTTCTGTTCTAATAGGCACGGTGTTATTTGACGTGCCCCCACTATTCCTTAATTTAAAAGGAAACTTAGTTTCATAAAAATCAGCATTATTAGATTCTACTATATTATGTGTATTCAGGTTATAAAATCTATATGCTTTGCTATTAACAACATAGCCAATAAATACACATTCATATGCTCTACTTGCTAATTTTATTCTCTTAGGGTCAGGTATACGAACATATGCCAAACATTTCCAAGTTCAGTAAGATACATTTGGTTTATAATTTCTTAAAATTTCAAAAGGTGAAATCTTACTTTTTGATTTAGGGATTCTATTCAATACATGGCATACAGTCAATAAAATATCCCCCCACCAATGTTTTGCTGCACCCAAATTTAATAAAATAGCTACAACTAATTCGGTAAAGGTCCTATTCTTTCTTTCAGCTTTACCGTTCATTTCAGGTGAATAAGGTGCAGTTCTCTCATGAATTATACCATGCAATTTATAAAAATCAAGAAAAGGACTAGACTCATATTCTGTTCCTCTATCACTACGAAGTCTCTTAATTTTCTTATTAGATTGATTCTCGAGTTCAGTTTTAAATAATTTAAACATATCAAATGCATCACTTTTATTTTTCAAAAGATATACATAAGTGAAATCAGAGCCATCATCAATAAAAGTGATAAAGTAACGGTGTCCATGTCTAGTCAAAGAGCCATCAAGCTCACATATGTCAGAATGAATTAAATCTAAGGGTTTAGAAATTTTATCAACTGATTTATGGGGTTTCTTAGTGATTTTTGCTTGACTACAGAATTCACACTTATCAAAGTCAGTTTGTGACATTTTAGGAATTAAATCTAAGGTGCTCATATTATGAATAATACGTTTGTTTACATGACATAATCGAGAGTGCCAGATATTAAAATCACATAACATATAAGCAAAACTGGTTACTTTATTAGATTCAATATTAAGTTTAAACATACCCTCACAAGCATAACCCTTCCCTACAAACATCCCCTTATAAGTCAAAATGTACAAATCAGCCCCTATAACTTGAGTAAAACCAGCCTTATTAAGAAGAAAACCAGAAACCAGATTCTTTCTCATCTCTGGAGTATGCATCACATCTTTCAAAAGAACTGTCTTTCCAGAGGTAAAATTTAATTCCACATTTCCAATGCCAACAACTGTAGTGGTGTGAGAATCTCCCAACAACACTTTCTTATCATCAGCAGTCGTGTATGTACAAACATAGCACGATCGTAGCAGACATGGCGGGATGCACCAGTGTCTACCCACCAACCCTCTGATCCACCAACTAGATGAATCTCAGAGATCATAGCCGTAAGAGGCTCCTCAGTCAGGTTAGCCTACGGTGCAGGGCCTGGTCTGTTCTTACACTTGCGTGCCATATGACCTGGTTTTCCACAGTTGTAACACAGAAACAACTGTCCAGAATCATTCTTTTGGGTCGGTTTCTGCTGTCCCTTTTGGTTCCCTTGCGGGTTCCAATTCTGTTTGTTGCGGTTGCGGTTCTGATTCTTAAAGTTTTTCGGATTCGGTTTCAGAACCGCGAGCTTGGACCTTTTAGTGTTGTTGTTTGTGACAACAAGCACTTCCTCTTTCTGGTCCTGCTTACGAGCCTCCTCCTCAATACGGAGGCGAGTTATCAAGCTCTCTAAGGAGAATTCCTTAGTCTTGTGCCTAAGCACATTCTTAAAATCTTTCCAACCTGGGGCAGTTTATCAATAATAACAGCAACTTGAAACTGTTCATTCAAACTCATACCTTCGGAGATGATCTCATGAGCAATTTTCTGAAGCTCATGAGACTGCATCTCTACTGACCTGTCATCCGTCATCTGGTATTTCAGGTAGCGACTGACTGCATATTTCTTCGCTCCAGCCTCTTCCGTATCATATTTCTTTTGCAGCGCTTTCCAGATTTCTTTGGCTAACTTGTCTGAGTTGTAGTAGTCGTAGAGGTCATCACTGAGGCCGTTGAGTATGAAGTTCCTACATAGGTAGTCTTGCTCTGTCCAATTCTGCAATTGGTTCGATTTTTCTGTCCAGGCTCGCATGAGATCTGCGTCAGCTTCATCTGGCATGTCTGGTAGCTGCGGTTTGTCAGTTGTCAACGCGGCCACCACCTTTCTCATGGTCAGAAAAAACTCCATCTTCTGTCTCCAGCGTTTGAAGTGGAGGCCTTCGAATCTGAAAGGCGCAACAGTGACCATCGAGACGTGGAAGAGGGAAGAGGGAGCAGCGGCAGCTAGATCTGCAGCGGAAGTCATTGTTGTTGGCGACGTCTTCAAATTGTTGGAAACAATGTCTAACTTCGACTGAGTCGTGTACAACATCACTCTCTTGAAGACGTTTCGGCGATCTGCTGTGTAGTGCAAAGCAGTTCAGATCAATCGCCGCCGCCTCTGAGATAAAACAGCCTCTCAAGTTTGGTGGTATCGATTCGTTTGTATCGATTCGTTTGCACGTACGAAACGATTCTATTTTGCACTCAAAAATATTACTTTGATTTATGAAAATGATTCGAATTAAAACTGTTGTTCTTTCTGTTTCGTCTTCCTATCAGTTAAGAAGGCGGAATAGCAAAAAAACGTTACTGGCTGGGGAACGTGGCCTTGAAAAACGGATCTGAGAAAATTCCAGCCCGATCAAAACGGTTAAAGAAATTTGCACCAAAAATATAAATATTACACCACTACAAGCCCGAACCCGAAGTCGGGTCGGGTCGGCGCGCGCGTGGTGGTCAAGCATGGTCTCCCTCCTCACAAAAAAGCATCATTGGATGTCCAAAGAGCCCAACTTAACTTCAAAGAATCAAGTATAAATACTTGATTCTTTTATATAATCCCACAATGTGGGACTATTCATATTCCCATAGAAGCCATTTCATACTTAGTCATTTTTTAAGAATTCACTTATTTTAAAACATTTTCCAACATATTACTATCAGCTTTCTGGTACACATGGACAGTATATATGGTAAACCCCTTATACTCCTTCGGATGAGGCTTTATTTTGCATTTGTTTTTTTTTATCTCAGTTTCTTCGAAAAAAGAAAGCACTATAAATATATTTTTCATATACAAAAAAAAAAGGTGCTGTTATGTAAAAATTTATAACTTAAGATATGACTTTATTCTGCATTTGTTTTTAATCTCCACTGTTTCAAAAATGAACGCATTATACAAATTTTGCTTTAGTAGACAAAAAAAGTTTTGTACTGTCATGTAAACAATAATAATCAACATAATAATAACTGGTGAAAAAAATATTGGGTATATATAGAAACTTACTGTTACCGAATACAACTTATTTTTCCTTTCACTTGGAGTTTCATCTCATTGCAGCTACGGCAGGAATTGGTTGAGTACCAAGTACATGAAAACAACGTGCACACAGTGTGGGATGTTCTGTAAATTGACCAACTTGTGGAGAGTAATTCCAGCATCTCTCACATTTCATGCCATCTGCACGGCCTACACCAACCCATATATCACCTCCTTTTTCATCCCTGTATTTTCCGGAATATGGAATTTCTGCTATTTCTTCCTCTGGCAAAGAATCCAAAATTTCGACCTGCAGGCAAAGAACAATAACAGACAAAAGGTCAATATATATTAAGATAAAAGGAATTGACATGAATTCTATGTTCACCTGAGATGTTATAAATACGCGATGCAGTTGATCTGCATCATTATTTGCTAGAGACATCTCTTGTAGCTTTTCAAAAGTAAATGGATTGGTGGCATAGAGGTAGACCTTTGCTTCTAAGCTTGAACCAATTAGCTTACCAATCCGAGCGTTCTCAAGAACTTTATTCACCTCTGATCTCAACTCGAGTATTACTCTCCAAAAATCAACATCTTCGGTAGGTAGGGCAAGCCACTTTTCGTTTAAAGCAGGCCACTTTAGATCAAAAACATATTTTGCAACAGAACCATCTTCCGTAGCATACTCAAATGGAAGATTTTGCCACACATCCTCAGCCAAATGCGGCATAATTGGAGCAATCATTTTAACTATCGATAAAAGCTGTTCTGCAAGAACTGTTTGGCAACTCCTCCTAGTAGAACTAGATGAACCCCTAAAGCATCACAAGCATTTATAAGCACAACATGAAATGAAAATAAACATTTGATAAACATATTCTATTTTTAACAAAGGTAGAAGCGACAACTGCCCAGAAAATTAACATGATTGAAGTACGACAATTTAAGTTTACCCCACATAAAGTCGGTCCTTTGCAACATCAAAATAAAAATTCGACAAATCCACAATGGTAAAACGTTGTATGGCCTGGAACAAGAAACAATCAATAGATATGTTGGATAACATACAAAATTACAGTGTATGATAAATAAATCTGTAAATAAGCAGCTGATAATCTAATGAAAAACAGCAGAGCACATAACAAAATACCTGGAAAATTTTATAGAACTGATAGCTTTCATAATTTTCTTTGATGCTATTTGTGACATTTTCTAGTTGAAAAAGAGCATGTTGGTCAATCTTAGGAAGATCATCATATGAAACAGCATCTGCAGGCTACAATGGTAATGTAAAAAACGAAGAAATTAGAATGTAAATTTTTTAAGATACGGTATGAAACCAAAATAAAGATTTTCGAATGCATTCGTCCAACTGGAAGTTAAAAAACACTAGCAAGAAACATGATCAGGTTGAAAGCTACAGCTATTGACATTGAAGAATTAAGTTTGTTTCTTTAGTTTCAAAAGGTGGTGAAATAGCAGGCAAAGGTGAAATGGAATGTCCTCTGTTATCTTTTGACAAATTTGTACGTGTACAAGGTGAGAGAGTGATTCACTGATTTTACTGAGGAAAAATTGAGGTATTGCTTCACTTTGATAATTTCGTGTTTTATGATATATAGTTATCCTCAGACGCAAAAATATTGTCCTTAGATTTTAATGATGTTAACTAGATTGTGGTATAATCTGAAAATTTTAAAGAAGTGTGGTTCTTTATCAAATTAATGTTATTAACACAATAACAAAAGCTCAGAACAGATGACATCATCTGCGACAAAAAATAATAATAAAGAATAATATAATATAAATGGCAACCTGAACATACTTTCCAGTCATGTAGGTTTGACAGAAGAAATCGTAATGTTCCCCGAAGTTTTCTATATACATCAGACATCTGGCGGAGTACTTGAGGTCCAATCAATACATCCACAGTATAGTCAACACTAGAAACCCAAAGACGAAGAACATCAGCTCCATATCCAGGCCCATCCTATGGTAAATGTAAAAAAAGATGCAAACAATCAAGTATTGAATACATTTAATTATGAAGAAAACTTCAATGTACACGTACTCTTTATAAAACAAATATATATAACCTTTGCACTTTTTCCACCAGAAATGATAATATCTGGATCCACGACATTACCCAAGGACTTGCTCATTTTAAAACCCTTTTCATCTAGCACGAATCCATGTGTAATGACACTTGAATAAGGCGCCTTTCCTATAACAAATAAAAATCATTATTATTTTTATAAAAGTCAAGAAAACTTGTGTAATTATATTTGTAATTCATTGAACTGAAAGGGATTTGTATAGCTTCAGTATTTAATTGCTGTTCACGGAGTTTCTTGCATTCTTTATTTGGTGGTCGGGTTTTTCATTTGTTATTATGACTTTGTTTAAAACCGATGTAACAGTTTGCTCTGTTTGCTAACTCACACATTATTCACCGACTGTGTATACATTTTAGAATTTTAAGATAATGCTAATTTATAATTGATATTCTCTCCAGTGTACATACAGAAATTTCTCGCATGTCCAATTAACAGTGTGATATGAAACTGGTAAGTGATCATAAATTAATAACATAAGTAGGCAACTGTGGAAACTAAATTAAAAAACTTTGGTCAGCAGCTCAAATTATATTATGTACATACTTTGATGATCTGATCTGATCCAACCCAAGATTATGAACAACCAACGCATTAAAAATGTATTCTATTCTATTTACAGAGTGAAGACATGGGTAAACTGAACTTCTCGCATAAATACAAAGTCATGCACCCCGATTTTATGAATTAAATTAAGACATTGAAAATGATTTTCGGAACTTCAACTCTTTTTTTCTTATTCCTTTCTTTTTTTTATTTACAACTACCTGCTCCATTCCTTATACTTTAGGACAAAAAAAGCTCTAAAATCTTCTCAAATATGGGACAGAGGAAATAATTTTTTGAAGAAAGTGAAAACAAAATTTAGACAACTGTAACATTTTTAGATTACCTGTTGTGGCAATGCTAGTCAAAAGGGAGCTCTGAAACCATCCACGGTGCTGATCGGTACCTTCTAGATACACATCAGCAGGAAAAGAAAGGCCCTCCCTTTTACCTAATACTGCTGCCCAAGATGAACCTACAGAAATTCATATATTAAATCAAAATATCACAAGTAGTAATTATTACGTTGCATCCCTGACAAGGATACAGAACAATATTAATAAGGCAACGTGTATACACTATCCATATTAGCATCATCTTAGAGTGCTTTCACATTGTTATCGTCATGAATGTGTATTAACCATGAAATGGCATATGTGATGCAAACTTTGAAGCGCCTTTCAGCCATCCTTAGATGGTGCTGAAAACCTTGAACTGTTAGTTTAATTGCATTCTCTCAAAATCTATCATAACTTCACAATGCTTGAAGCTACAAAGCAAATCATGGGATATTCGTAAAAAATGTGAAGTGCAAATGTGTAGAATATGGTGCTACAGGGCCATGCATTACTCAAATTATGGGCCAAATATAGTGCTACAGGGTCATGCATTACTCAAATTATGGGCCAAATATAGCCTGAGATATGATGTAGATACTTATGTCTTCGTTCAATAGTTTGAAAATTCGTTGTCAAATAAAATCTTAGGATTTGAATCCCATCTCAAATTGAATCTCTTCCATTACGATCAATTCTCAAATTCTAATTCCATGTTTAATTAAAAGTTATAACCACAATTGAGAAAAACTATTCAATACAAGTTGAAATAGAATATATTTAGATATTCACTTGAATCTAGAATTCAAATTTTATGCTTTCGACAAAAAATGAAGATGAAACCAGGAAGAAAATTGAGTTTCAGGTTTAAATATAGAAACTCAAGCATCACAATTTCAAATATACAAATTATCACTATGAAAAGAAGAATCAGTGCTTTTATGTACTCAATATCATTTAATAATCTATATAAAGCAAACAAATTAACTAATAAGTGTGTACACATAAATAAATAAAACCCCTTAAATCTAGGATTTACGGTTTAAATCCAGTTTCAATTTAAAAATTGAACTTCACGATTTAAATCTGTTTTTGAAAACCTTGGTTTGAAAAGAAAAACAAAGAGATTCCAAATTCACCCCTATGGGAATCATGAAATGTACAATAGAGATAGGAAAACCAACAAACTATTTCAAGTTGAAGTAAATGTATTTCCTACCATGCCCACCTAAAGAGGTGTGTCCCACAATTCAGGTTAAATAGATGGCCTAATGGCTGAACAAATAATATAGACTATTTTGTGGCTTTAAGCTGGGGTTCAAAAATGTTGCAAACAATACCAAAAGGAAGACATGCATGGCTTTTTTTGCATACCAATTTATTTGCTATAATACCATACCAGAATCGAACCAAACATCCATAGTATCAGTTCCCTTGATATATTCTGAAGCTTTGCTGCGATATTTTTCAGGAAGTAGCTCCTCTGTTGACATTTTCCACCATGCATCACTACCCTTTGTTGATATTATTTCTGTCAAATGGGGAAGCATTCAAGTAAATAAGAAAATGAATCCTATTTCAGAAAATATTTCAATATTGTGTTAGGCAAGACATAAAATCTACAATACCAATACTTTGTGTTGTTACTTTAGCATAATATGTTGGATAACATCCAATCAATTTTCTGTCATAGTGGTACAACGATCATACCACTAACTGTCAACTAAGCAGAAGACAATTACCGTAGCATGATGATAAAAGCAGCACTAGTCTTATGATGATATATTGAGATATTTTATATATTTGTGAAAAGGTCAACAAGCAACTTTTCACTAAATTCAATGTTATTCAAGAGTGTTCTGGGAGAATAAATATCATAACTTGAAACAAGAACAGCAATAAACAAATTTGCAAATGTCCACTGCACCAAATAAATATTATATGCAACATGATCCAATAAATTTGCAGTTTGAATGTACAACCATGTGTGACTTGATGATCAATATTCAATGTGAATGATACAATATAGTGGATATCTAGTTTCCAAATGACCACTTTTCAGAACATCAATATTAATGAAGCCAGAATTATGCTAGGAAATTGATAGCATCAGTAAATATAGATATACAAGAGGAATTTATTCCACTAGTCCTTATAGTCCATTTCCACTTAAATGTCTCAAAAAATTGAATAGCATATAATAAACTTCCTTTTTTTTTCAATTTAGGGTGGCTATGTATGTCTGAATGAATGGAACTGAATGTTTTCATAAGAAAAAAAATTAAAAAAATATAAAGAAGAAGAAATAAAAGGAAAAGAATGAAAGAAAGGGAAAGAAAGAAGAAACCAAATCAGGCACCGATTAAATAGCAGTTGGATAGGAAAATAGTAATCTTTTAAGAGAACAACATTAAAAAGGCATGAGACTGCCACCATAGCATTAATTTTCTCATAGGCAATCTTCTCATTTCATGCAAATGAAAAAAGAAGCACCAAGCAAATACTCATAAAAAAGTATCATAG
The DNA here is from genome assembly GCA_030737815.1 of Allium fistulosum. Lineage (NCBI taxonomy): Eukaryota > Viridiplantae > Streptophyta > Magnoliopsida > Asparagales > Amaryllidaceae > Allium > Allium fistulosum. Next base: position 587,255,444 of record CM060907.1, on the reverse strand, counting down.
TGGCTGATAATAAATATGATGATGCTGTTAAGCAATAGATGTTATATCAAGAGTCTTCACTGAAATACATGCATGCATGCTGTTAAGCAATAGATGCATGCATGCATGCACGCACGTACATACATAGTTCAAATCGACAGTTAAAATAAATGTTTTGACAGTCGATGCTGACTAATATTTTAAGCATGTTAGTAATTTTGAAATAATCTCATCCTTTTTTAACACAATGTTTACGGTGTAGACTGAACATCCTCAAAGTTTCATTTGATTTTAATTTCCAATAGGGTGGCACTAAACCGTAGGGTGTAGTGGATTATTGCCCAATATGTATATATCTGTATAGATGTACACCCCCCCCCCAAAAAAAACGTACACACAAAAATTAGCACACGACATGAAAGTGATGTAGAGATGTGATAGGATATAAATAGTGATAAAGGTATTTATGTAACTTGATGACTATCAAAACGATGATATATCGGTGAGTTCTATACAGTCGATTCCCCTTGTTAATAGTGTGGGTATGTATGTGTGCGTATGATGCTTTTGCAAGTCAAAATAGTTTAATTAGCAATTCAACAATGACAATTATTTACTTTGGACATTTTTTACCCTGGACATGCGCAAGAGTCTCTTGATTTATCAGGGGTTCCTTTGAGCTTGCATGATAAAATACAGGAATCGGCACACCCCAGTTTCTTTGTCGTGAAATACACCAATCAGAGCGGCTTGAAGTCATGGCAACTATTCTGTTTTCCGCCTGTATAATATGTATATCTCAGCAATGCATCTCTGATCAAATATTATTATTGACATTTACGCAAATGCAAGCACACATTCACACATACGCATGCAATAAACATATACAGATTCAAACTGAGAGAACATTAAGTAGCATGTATAGACATGATCTGATGATAGTTGAGAAATCTAAGCTTACTCAATATAGCGTAGAATAAGAATCAATGTCATAGATAGTTAAGTTACCTGTGAAGGTATCCATTTGACTTGACTGATAGCATCCATAGCAGCTTGTCTGAATCCATCAACTGATGCAAACCATTGCTCAGTCGCCCTAAAAATAGTAGGCTTCTTTGTTCTCCAATCATAAGGGTATTTGTGTTCTAGAAAGAGAAGACAAGACATCGGTTATGTTATGGCTTTAGGAATGAAACTGCAATTCCTAGGAAAACAAATAAATACTCACTATACGGTTCCTCTATAAGAAGTGACAACTGGTCATCTAGAAATTTCACAACAGCAACATTACCATCACCAAGAACATCTAAGCCACTGAATTGACCAGAATCTTCGGTAAACTTTCCATCGTCACTTACAGGGGATAATATAGGTAAATTATATTTTAAACCAGTTATATAATCTTCTTGACCATGACCAGGAGCAGTGTGAACAAGTCCTGTTCCAGATTCTGTGTTTATATAATCACCCCCAATAACAACCGGACATTCATATCCGTCTACTGGATGAATATACCTGGAAAATGTGTTAAAAGTCCAAAATTTTAAATAAATAAAATCAGCTTAAAAACCATTTTTTTCATAAATGAGTTAATGAAGGTTAGAAAGTCGCCAAATTAATAAATTAGGTGCTAAAATTAGACAATTATTTTTGAAAAGGGTCATTGATAAAAGGATGTTCTATTAAGATAAGTTGATAAGGGGAATTGATATATAAGGGGAAAATTAAGAAAATAGAAAATTTACCAACGGTAAATTTGTGTATTAAAATTCAAATATTAAAGAATTAATGTTATTGAATGCCAGAATATTCAAATTCATAAAACTCTTTAATTTTCAAAAGTCGAAAAAAGAACCGAACTCCAGATATTTGAAATTCTAAAAATTTGAAATTTTTAAGTAAATTGTTCAAGTTTCAAAAGTTCAAATTTTATCATACTCAACTTTGAAATTCAAAATTCTAAAAGTCTAGTTGTGAAAAAAAATCAAATTTGAAAAGTTCAAATTACAAATTTCAAAACATAACATTCTAAAAATAAATGTTCCAACGAATACATATTTCAAAGAATTAACGTTTCAACAAAAAACCAATTCCAAAATCTTCAGATATTAGCATATACAAGTCAAAATCATAAACATTTTAGAATGTAAAATATTAATAGAAAAAATTCAAATTATCAAAAACTCAGATGTCCAATATGTTCAAATTTTAAATGTTGAAAATATCAAAATTTAAGATCACAGATATTAAAATTAATTTGAAAATAATTCAAATGTTCAATATTTCATAATTCAGAAACTATCGAATCTTTAAGAAATTCAAATCGTTAAAAAAAATGTGAATTTAAGAAAAAACAAAAACTTCAAAAAAATGAAATTTGAAATGTCCAAATTTTATCAAATTCAAAATTTTAACAATTCCGATATATTTTAATATATTGTTAGAGACGTTGGTGTGTGTCTTTCAACTGACCTGCAATTTTCTAAAACAGAACCAAGGAATGTTTTCCTAGGTGAAAGTTTAAGATGCAACTTGGATTCAAGTGTTTGAATGAGATCTGAGGCCACAATGAGAAACAGTTTCCTATTACCACTGGTGACGATTTTACCAAGGTTTAACAATTTCCCATTAGAAGAAGTTGATGCATCTTCAAGAACATGTTGCACTTCAACCACCGCATATAAAAGTTCGGGATTTACTGCAACAGCTGTGAAACAAAAGATAAAAAGTTTTATTTCTTATCCTCGAGATGAATAAGATAGCTGGTACTGGTTGACAGTGTTACTGAAACTTAAAACTTGTGGATCAATAACATCTTCAAAAACAAGACTGGATATTTGGCGGAATTTGATACTGGATTAAAAAAAGGTGATAGTGGTAGGCAAGATAAATATGTTCCAATTCACTCTTTCTCAACAAATGTTGTCTTACAAGAACTAACATTCTATTAGCTGTATAATTTTTCCATTCACTGTATCTTTTTAACCTGAGCTTCTGCTTCCACATAGGACCGTCCCTTGTCAACTTGACAAAACGACCAATACTATTAATCACGTCTACTATGAGCTAATGAAATTTGGGAACCAACTCACCTTCTAATTATTATTGAGTTAACACGGTTGTTTTATACAACACGTTATCCAAATTTTCATGATCATCAATTATGCAAACAAAATTTCATGATGATACTCATCTTAGGTATCGCTTTACTGCTCCTAACTGAAAGAAAAAGAAAGAAAGGAAAAAAATCTACGATTCTTCGTCTTGTCCATTGTGGGAAAATTATTTCTTAAATTGCATGGGAAGTATGTATTATCTTGAAAATCAACCATTATATAAATTCTGTCTGATGTAACAACTCCTAGGCTAGCATTAAATTTTGAACTGTCAATTTTATTCTATGTTGCATACCATAGCTCGCTAAACAGTAATTAAGATTATTTTGAATATACCTACCAGCATTCGCTGGAATTGTCCAGGGAGTTGTTGTCCATATGGCCAGGCACAAATCTGGAAAGAATTCCTTTAATATGTCACTCGAGTCTTGTGATGCAGTAACCATTTTGAATATTGCATATATGCTCTTGGATGTATGCCCTTCTGGGTACTGTATGAGTAAATATGTTATACATCATGAGGAATGTTTTCTGTCTATGCTAGACAACTATACCATGTGGTAAAAGGTAATTCATGTGATGTGATTTTCAAGTATAAGGCATCTCTCTCTAGTGAGGTTTTGCCAGAAAAGAATTATGCATGTTTATTATTCTGGTAGCTGTAGAATATTGATCACTCAGAATTTGACTAATATGTTTACTTATTCTGAGAAACTGCGCCAATTTATTATCAGACTACACATGTATATCTTACCTCCAATTCAGCTTCAGCAAGAGCCGTTCGAGATGATGGGCTCCAGTGAACTGGCTTACGACCTCTGTAGATATGTCCATGCATGGCCATTTTACCAAACACTTCTATCTAATACATGAAATTTACCAAAGGACAAGCCACAGTTCATGTTAGTGGAACAATAAGGTTATACATTATTTTGGCATGAATTGCATTTTAATGGAAATAGTCTTTGTGAAAAGATCATTGGCTGATTCTGATATAGCAAGTCTGAGGGAATTTTAGAGATTTTGAGAAACTGCAAAGTTTTCAGGGGAACTTATAACAAATTCTCCAATTCCTAGCAACAAACAAAACAGGCTGAGCATTGAACTAACATATAATGCAGTCTGAGAGATTTTTAGAGAATTTGAGAAACTGCAAAAATTTCCAGGGAGCTTTTAACAAATTTTCCAATTCCTAGCAATAAAGAAGACATGCTGAATATTGTACTAACATATAGTGCAAATTCCTCTATAGGAGTCCAGCTTTTTTTCCTAATTTTTTATATTTTAAAGAAAAGAGAGTTCCGTTACTCTAAGTACACCAACGCAAGTTTCTCGGTTCTAAGGACATTCACAACATCAGTAAAGGACAAAAGAAACAATTTTATCATCATTATTTGGATTTAGAATTCTAAACTCGTTTGAAAGATAAATTTACACTAATTTGAAATCAAGATTGTAAAAAATTGTTATCTTCCAAGTTTGCATGGATAATACATGCAACCAATTTCCAAAGCTCGCATACAATTACCACTGCATACATTGTTTATGTCATATTCTTTATTCTTGAACATCGTTTTTATCAAACTGATTCGTGCATCACACATGCATTGTACTACTCAATCAATATACTACCAACCTGAGCTGCTTCATACTCTGGGGACAGTGTTAAGTAAGGATTATCCCAGTCTGCCCATACACCATATCGCTGTGAACGTTGTTCAAACAGTAAAAAAGAGTCATTTCTCCAACTATAAACATATCAAGGATAGAAGGCTAAGGATTTTGAAGACCTTAAAGGACTTCATCTGACTGTCAACAGTCTCTTTTGCAAATGCCGCAGCCTTTTCTCTTAACTTAATTGTTGTCAACCCCTTCCGAGCTTCTTGGTCCATCGACTGTAAAACTGTAACATTACTGAAAAGATGTGACAATTAGAAACAAAAAGTTATCATCTTTCACGGTGTAGACAAAATGAGATGCTTAGTCTCTCTTCTAAAAGAAATATTATTAATCTACTATGTTACCACAATTCACGCTTTGGTTATAGTATCCCGATTTAGTACGTGTTCCAAAATGCAATACACTAGTGTTTCGAAATGTAGTGCGTACACGATTTTGAACATTGAATCTGACATTCTGACCACTGGATCGGACGCCCTGAAACATTAAATGCAATGTTCCGAAAGTTGATTCCAACTTTCCTAACGCTCATTTTGACTATTTTAAGTTATTCAATATGCATTAAGTAATGATGGTTACTTATGGAGAATAAAAACAAATGACGAAGAGTTATTTCAAATCAGCCTTGAGAATGTATACATTTTTGAGCCCTCCCTCCCTCCCTCGCTCTTTTTTGGAATAATCTTCTTTCAAATGATTTTCAAAGATGTTTCGCATTCCGCCATAGCATGTTTCGTTCCAGCTAAGCATTCCGATAAAGCCTACCCTTAAAGTACGTCATTCAACAGTATGCAAAATTTTCCATTCACGATTTCTTTTTGTGTCGTGCATTGATTCGTGTGCCAGGTAACATAGTTATTAATTATGTGCTATTAAACTGAATCAAGTTACATGGAGGTTTAAAAAAAGATAGATGTGGCACAGTAGAATTAAAAAACTTACTGCAAAAATTGACTTAATTCTATCTACCACGCCAGAGACTAGAATCATATAGAGACTTGCTAGGAATTGGATACTATACAACACAAAAAGGAAGATGATAATGATAATGAAGGAGGATAAAAGCTTAATAATGCTACGAGTCTGAGAAAGTTCCCACTTAAATAATTGCAGGCCAAAAGTTTATATTTCTCACGTTCATTAAAAGGAATATAGAGATGTGCAGCTTTACTATCAGCTTACGAGTCCGTACTTTAGATTTCAAACTGATCAGAAGCTGTTTTCGAAAATAGTAATATTATTCACTCTCTCTTGTTTGATTTTCATGCACTTGCATATTATCTTTTTCACCTAGCCCAACTAACAATAGTTACAGAAAAGCTTTTGAGTAGTGTATCAAATACAGCATGTACTTCCATCACATAATGAATTAAAACCACAACAATTTACGTAAATCTGTGTTTATGATAAATTTTTCTGCTATTCGATAGTTAAGTTCCTTGTTAATTTTATCACTGAATCGGATAAGGGATTTGGTAGTAAATTGTGGCAATTATATATTAATATAGGTAAATGACATTTTTGCATCTCGTAATCCATGTAGAAAAAGCACGCTATTTTAAGAGAATGTATGAGGGATAATACACCAAAAAAAAAACTATAAGTTCTTAGCGTTGCTTAAGAATGTAACTACAAAATTGTTCTAGATGAAATAAACAATTAGGAGAAAAAGAAAGTAACTCGGTACTTGCCTTTCAATTCTATAGGTAACCCATGACAGTCCCATCCAGGAACAAAATGAATCTTATGGTTTTGAAGAAGCTGCGTGGGAGAATTATGGTGAGCAAGTATTAGAATCAAATGAGGTTTGGCTCCAACATACATACTATATTAGATTCACTCATGCCTAAGCAACAACAAGAAACACGCATAAAATAATCAAACGGAGTATATTGAATGTAATTGTGTATAATCAAATGACAATCCCAGCTAGGTTAATTCAAATGTGAATGATAAGGCACATGGAAGTACAAACCCTGAAAGGGCCAAAAAAATAATCTGTACTCCGTATAATAGAGACCATGGCATGATGAATATGCAATGGAACTTGCTTATGCATTTGCACTTCACCTTACACATCATGACAATGTTTCAAGAACCAAAGTATTCAAGCATAAAGACTCACAAATTCTCCAGTGTTATATTGTCTATTTTTGTTGGTCTTAATTGTACCAGTTTTAGTTCTGTTTTTCAACACAATGAAGTCATTGAAATGTTAAGCATGTTTAATATGTATGTGATAACTAAAGTACAAGATATTGACAATTTTAGTGAAATCAAATTAATCTGATGCAGGAATAAATTTTAAAATATAAATCAAGCAGCAAAACCTTGTAGCGATTTATAATATCCTTCAAAATTTTATTCAAGGCATGGCCCATGTGCAGATTGCCATTCGCATATGGTGGACCGTCATGAAGAACAAAATTTCCCTGGAATAAGAAATCGGAGTCCACATCAAAAAAAAAAAACAAATTCTTAAAAAAATGAAACACCATAATTTGATTATGAAATACTAGACAACTAAGACAAGGGGACAGTAGACACACCCCTGAATTTTTCTCTGAAACCCTCCTGAAGACTTCGTTATCTTCCCAAATCTTCTGAATTTCTGGCTCTCTAACAATGGAGTTAGCCCTCAAGCCAAATGTTGTTTTTGGAAGATCGATTGTGTGCTTATATTTCCCTTCTTCTTTCTTGCCGCCTACACAAGTTAAAGTTTGAGAAGTCATTTGGTTTCGGTTTTAGTTTCAGTCATAGATCTTATAAGTATTTTGAATACTTTGTTTAATTTCAAGACTTTCAATGCATACATTTTTTTTTGTGAGTAGTCAACTGTACTAATTTAGTTATATCATTTAATACGTAGGTTACTCTGCGATTTTTTTAATAAACATTAGCGTATTATATGCATTGACTAAGAATCAAGTATATTGAATCTTCTTTCAAAAAAAAGGGGGGGGGAGGGGGGAGTGGTGTGTGGGGGGGGGGGGTATCTTCATTTAGTAAAACAAAGATATGGCTAGAGCGTCAATTAACAAAGAAGGTAGAGCGGTGTTTATATTTTAATTTTTTTCGACAATGTTTATCATGTAAATTAAAAGGACTGTTAACTGCAGATATGGATAATGATGACACTAACAGTTAAAGAATATAAATTTTAGCTTAGTAACACAACACTTCAAATAAATTAACCCAAATATCTTAGCACACTCACTATGGTTAAAATATAAAAGGTGTAAAATAAAACTATGTATAAAGTAAACATATACTTAGAGCACAGACATGATTTCAAAGCGTATTTTAGTGGGAGCTAGAATTGAGAGTGTGCCTAATAATCAATATTGTTCCTTCTAAATAACAACTGGGCTTCGAGTGATGAAATAGTTAACTTAGATTAAACTAAATACATAAAGTTATTACAAAAGTAAATTTTAGGTATGATTGCTCAGATTTGGCGTTTTCATGATAAAACACTCGTAAAAAATAGTAAACAAAATTAAATGATGATTTGAAGTATAAAATTCCAAATTAAAAATTAGAAAGTTTCCTCACATGAAAACCAAATGGATGTTGTCATATTTATGCTACAAAATACGAATGTGTAATCATTTCTATCATATTGGAAAATGGAAATAGTACATGATAAATATGCATTTAAATTTGAATTTAAAAATGTTGGTAGTTAAGATGGTTAGAGTTATGTAAAGTGAGTCTTTTGCTTGCACAAAGAATAACCAATGCAACCCTAGTTACAGTTTTAATGCCTAAGCTAATCTATCTCCATCAATTGTTATGCAAAGAAATTGAAATATGCAAGTAATAGTGATAGTTTCACGTTCTTCTATCGTATCCACTTCATCATGAAAAAGGTCTGTGCGCAAACTGTAGGCTTATGCAAAAGTAATGGTAGTTGCTTTTTATACACACATGAGATGTGTTGTTATATTTGAGGTTGATCATGCTATATATTTGAGATTTGAGAATATTATTATTTCTCCAAATTGGCATTAGAGTCCATTGCTTCTTATTAATAGTGTTGCTTGCAAAATGAATACGTTTGTGATCAATTCTTTTCCTTTCCTCTTATCAATAGTGTTGCTATATGCATTTGATCTACGTACAATTCAAAATTACTCTTTAAGGACTTATGTACTAATCATGAAATTTTTATTTCTTTGTGAGGAGTCAATAACTTATGTGATACATTAGATATGTATGAAGCATACATTAAAGGAATCACCAATCCTTCGTACATTTTTTGTGTACAAACAACAATAAAAGGCACAATCCTTTTTTTGTAAAAAAATTTATATCATCATATCAACATGATAATGACAATACGTTTCAAGCGTATTAGATGAAATGTCACCGTTGAAAGTTTAATGCAAACAGTTGTATTAGTCTACAATGGACTAGCTAAAATGTTGTGAGATTGACTTATACATGAAGGGACTGGCTACCTTTTGATAATATATATGAAATATAAAGCCAATGCTCATTTTACTCTTCATTAGATTGATTTGTAGTATCAATTTATTAATGAATCCTGCTACAAAATTTAGCTGCACGTAAATGTTCAACAAAAAAAAGTATTAACATGTTCTCCAAAAATGATTTCATGCTAAGTTTAGATGAGGCGGAAACTTTTTTGGAAAAAAACAAAAAGGCAACTAAGTAATGCATGTTAATTATTCAATGAAGTACTAGATTTATACAACAGGTGTCAGTATTCAAACATGATGCATAAGGAATGTACGCAACTTAAAGTCGTGTACAATTTACTTACTGGTATAAATTGAAGTTAGACACATAAAATTTTAACTACTGGTAAGATTATTTGCAAAGTGAAAATGTATGAAACTTCTTGGAGAAACATCTATATGTTTGTTAAAATGCAATTGTTAAATGAGCCATAAAAATGAACGCAATGAAATTATATTACAAGGATAATAATTTGAGTCAAGTTGAAGAAAGTTAGAAGATACACATAAATGACCTGTGTATTATTATAGTTTATCTAACACAATGTGATATGAGCATATACTTATATACACCTATCATGACATTTGGCATATAAAGAAGTATCACATGATAACCATACATTTAAATTTGAATTTGAAAATGTTGAGGGTAGTTATAATTATTCTATAATAATAATGATTGGAGTTGTTTAAAGTGGGCCCCTTGACTACATAAAGAATAACCATGACAATTTAAATTTACTTTTTAATGCCTAAAGGCAAGTAATAGTAATACTTCGATGTTTTTCTATCTTCTCCAAGTTCATCATAATAAAGGTATATGTCAAAATTATAAGGTTTAATGCAAAAGCTAAGGTGTTTACTCTCATAACTAGGGGGAACCTATGGTACGCACATGGATCAAACAACTTTAAATGAGTTAGATTATGTCTTGTAATGTTCAACTGATCATATAATTAGTTATCATGGTATAAATAGCCATTGACATTGACGTTAAGTGTAATCCTATGAAATATGACATTCATAACATGTTAAGAAAGCTCTAATGGATGGTAAGCTAAACATGTGTAACGTTTCATGTTCATTGTCCTGTATATATTTTGCGAGTTTAGTCTTATTGAAATTTTGATTTCGAAATTTAACGGTTACGCATATTAAACACCCAAGCATAAAATTTGGGATCACGTTGACGCATACAATGTATTTGGTAAACATGAGACTTCAACCAAGATTGAGCTTGTTTTATCATCTAAACAGATAAGTTGCTACTTGTAACTACTTAAACGCTATACTTAACTCCAATTTCAAATCACCATTTGTAGTCTTAGCTTGTACTCTATTATTCAAGTACGACCAATTTGCAATAAGAATAGAGAAAATATTGTAGTCCTAGCTTCATTGAGTAAGCTGATTGTTAGTACCAAAATTTTATACGTGATACTTCATCCAATAAAATAATTATTGCTACTAAAGGTTTAGTTCGTAAAATTAAAAGATAGTTGTTTATAAACAATATGTTTTTAAAAGCAAACAATGAAATTAGGAAAACATGACATAATTTTTTTCATTAATTCAAGACTAATGAAAATTATAAATGAGAGAGTGAAAGATTAGAAACTTCATCATCTTAAATGTAGTCTAATACGATTCAGGTAAAATCTAACAAAAACAGATTGGAATGAACATGTCAATAATGTCATCTAAGATATCAATTTTGAGTTTCATTAGGAGTTGAACAAAAAATTGGTTTTCGATGAAATGATATTGGTTTAAAGCGGTGTATTAAGTTGATATTGATTTAGAGATTCATTGTAAAGTAAATTACTTGTAATAAATATTTTAATTTTTACAAGGTAAAAAGAAGAAAATGTGAGATGTGTTGAATCAATTTGGGAATTTATTTGTCATTTAGAAGAGAAACCGATGTGTCTTGTAAAAAACTAAAATATGTTCTGATCTAACATAAATAGATTTGTGTGAAAATTTCACATAAAGGAAGAAGAAAAGTTAATTAAGATAAAATAAATGAGAAAATAATAGTTTGAAGTTTAAAGGAATTGATGGAATTTTAAGAAGCCTTATGGCATAAAGAGAGAACAAAATTTGTGGACCAATGAGAAACGAGATAATTATTGCTACCGGAAGTTTAGTTTGTAAAATTAAAAGACAGTTGTTTATAAAATGTATATATTTTTAAAAGTATTTAAATACTGCAAACAATTAAATCGGGAAAACATGACATAATTTTTTTTATTAATTCCAGACTAATGCAAATTAACAATCAAAGAGTGAAAGATAGGAAATTTCCCCATCTTTTAAATGTAGTCCAATATAATCTAGGTAAAATCCAGCAAAAACGATCAAAATGAACATGCTAATAATATCACATCTTGGATATCAATTTTGAGATTCATTAGAAAACCTTAAACAAAATTTGATTTTGGATAAAATGATATTAATTTAGAGTAGTATATTAAGTTAATACTTATGTAGAGATTTATTGTAAAGTCAATTACTTGTAATAAATATTTTAAAAAGGTAAAAAGAAGAGAAGGTGAGATGGATGGAAGTAATCTGGGAATTCGTTTGTAAAGAAAAATTGATATATCTTTGGTAAAAAAATTAAAATATAGTTGGTTTAACATAAATAGATTTATGTGAAAATTTAACATAAAAGAAGTAGAAAAGTCGATTAAGCATGACATAAAAATTTCACTAATTCAGGACTAATAAAAATTAACAATCAAAGAGTGAAAAATAAGAAAGTTCCTCATCTTTAAATGTAGTCCAATATAATCCAAGTAAAATCCAACAAAAACTCATCGGAATGAACATGCCAACAATGTCATCTAAGATATCAATTTTGAGATTCATTTGAAAGCCTTGAACAAAAATTGATTTTGGATGAAATGGTATTGATTTAGGGTAGTATATTAAGGTGATAGTGATGTAGAGATTCATTGTAATGTAAATTATTTGTAATAAATATTTTAATTTTTAAACATAAAAAGAAGAGAATGTGAGATAGGTGGAATCAATTTAAGAATTTATTTTTCATTTAAGAGAGAAACCGATATATCTTTAGTAAAAAACTAAAATATATTATGGTCTAACATAAGTAGATTTGTGTGAAAATTTAACATAAAGGAACAAGAAATGTCAATTAAGATGAAATAAATGGGGAAATGATAATTTGTTGTTTAAAGGAATTGATGGAATTCTGAGAAACCACGTGGCATAAGGAGATAATGGAATTTGTAGAGCAAGGAGAGAAGAGAATATATATAACTCGTCTTTAATAGTATAGTAGATTAGTATGTATATGAATTGTTACATTTAGATGTTAATCATACCACATAGGATTAAGAATGTCATTATGTCGCAATTTAATCTTGAATCTTCACCAGTTCAATTTAAACCATTGGTAGTTTGGTACTTATACATGTTGTACACATATAACTGTTAGGTTTGGCTCGCATTTGAAAGTGTGTGGGTTGAACGTTAAGTCCCACATCACAAGAATTATGGCGCATAACGTGGTATAAATGTGGGATTTGTGGCACGTAACATTGGGAATTCCTTTTTGTTACAAGCAAGTGTTGCCAAGACCACGTATGTGCCCATTCCGGGAGGCGATTGAGGGATGTTCAATCGGCGGAAGTTCATTAAGATGTGCCGTTATGGATCAGCAAAGCGCACACAGTTGCGAAATAATTCCAACCAAAGTTCAGCTTTATATACTAATTCCAAAAGAACATTAGATACACAGTTGTGAAATAATTATTTAGCGAAATTTAAAAATAACTAACGAAATAAACCAAAAAAATACACCAACCATCATCAGGTAAGCTCGAATTCACAACCAAATCCATTTTTTTCATAGCTGTAGTCTATCTTGATATATAATACAGATTGTCAGTATTTTTCTCTGAACATAATATTGTACATATATACAGCAATTCCTTGATGGCCAAGAAAGTGTTCTTACTTGACCTCCAAGTCTGACGTCGCTGTTTAATTTCACAATATAAGTTGAGTTCCTACTTAAATATCTAAAACAGAATTATACAAAAGTACCTTCCGCAGCTTTTTTAGCCGCCATTACAGGCCCACGGGCTCGCTTTTTCAAAAATCCTAATTCATGACTGCTATCACTAGTGTAGTGACGCCGCAATAGAAACCCATTTTTGCTACTTGTTCGCAACGAAACCTAAAGGAAAAAAAAAAGCATCAAACTTTCTGGCGAGAGAGTGAGAAAAGTTGGACAGAAAAAAAATTACAAGGCGAGAAGAGGCAGATAAAGCGAGCTTGTATTCTGAAATTTTGAAAAGTGAAGCAGCGTCCATTAAATTATATTTAAGTTATATTTAGAGTAATTTAGACACAAGCGCCAGGGAGAGCATGAGAGAAGAAGCAAAATCCAAGGATTTAGGGATTAGGGAAATGAGGTTAGTCTTTCCCCTTCATGGGCCTTGAGATCTTTTTGGGTTCAAAGCTTTTTGCATTTTGAGAAGGCATGCCAATTAGACCCAACCAACGAGTCTCGGTTTTAGATGGGTTAGATTTTAAAATCTAGATTCAATTCAACTCGTTTCGGTTCAGGTCGGGTCGGTTCAGATCGGTTCGGATCCGGTTGGTTAACTACACTAAAAAAACATATATTCTTATGTTTTCTGATCGGGGTTTTGGGGTCAAATTTGTTCTGTTTTTTAAGGTGTTATTCGTCATCCATATCCAATCAAGTCTCATTCAGGTCTTCTTAGGTCTGTTCAGTTCGGGTTTATGAGTCTTTGTTCTAATTGTCACTCTTATTTTGAGTATCGCTTTGCACATTTCAGTTTACCCAGTCTCAATGATATTTACAAACAATTTAATTCTAATGCTTATTACTCTATATCCCATCCTCGTTTGAACGAGACAGCTAAAGAATGTCAATGAAAATAAGAAGCAAATGATAACAGCCTGTTCAAACTTTCAAACGGTAAAAAGATGTGAACAGTAGAAAATCATATGACAGCATATCTGAGTCTAACACTATGTAGTTTGTATGTTCTATAACATTGACTTTATATGAGTGAGAGAGAAAAATATTGCAATGTAGATAGCACATCTTTATACTCTTTTTATTACAATTGTTAAATAGTGGGACCTTGGTCCTCGATGAAGTGATTCGGGTGGGGTATTCATGATTTGAGTTGAAGGTTGGTGTTTTTGAGTGGAAGTTTGGTGTATTCATAAGTATTTATTCCTTAAATAACCTCTTGAATGGAAGGAATCGAGTGGGGTATTTAAGTAAGGAGACTCGAATAGAACGACTAGAAAGGAACAAGCTTGGAGACCTAAGTGGTGTCAGAACCCTGACTATTAATTTAGATGACAATAACCATATAAATGTTAGTACTAACATGTTTATCAAAGATTTAGAGGCTTTAAAAAGAAGCATGGTGTGACAACCCACCTTTCATAACGGTTGGAGCTAATGTACAAAATGACATCCTTGCCCACAAATGCCATGAAAAGGACTTAAAGATAATTTAGTAAACAAATATATCTACACAGGTCAAAGCATGGTATATCTCACAGCGTAAGTTGTGAAGTACGATAACAATATAGATGTAGAATAAATAATATCATATACGAGGCAAAATGTTACAACGATAATCCCATGTCCAAATCTCAGTACAAACATCTTTAAGTATACAGTAACTGAGTCATACATCAAATCTTCATACAGATATCTTGGTATAACATGATAACTCTAACATATACTAATAACAAGGATAAATAGGTAATAAATGTAGATAGTAATAGTGTTAACAACTTCTAATAACATGGATTTCCAACACATAGTATTCAAGATAATTAATTAGTTTAAGTAATAATTATTTTTTCAAGCTAATGACTTAAGAAATGGATTTCGATGATAAATGGATTTCGATGATAAATGAATTAGAACTCGAGGCTTATTTCATTAAATTTGTAATGCCATTTACATACGAAAAGCATATAAGACTTGTTAAACTCATAACGGGATAAATGGAGGCGAAAAGAGGAGCTATGGGAATAATGATAAATAAACTTAAGAAGTTATGTTTATTCTGAAATGAAACTTTCACGTTCGTTTCCTCATTATTGCTCAATTTTCTTGTAAAGGTACAAACGGTCCCATCGGTTCAAAACTCGGCCGTGAAGGCGCGGACAACACAACTCATCATGTATCATTTCCAACCCAATAGGCATGCCCACCCTCAGCATCTCAAGCTGCACAGACCTGGTCGCCCACTGCTTCCTCGATATCTGGTGCCTTGCCCGCCAAAATCTCTTTGGCAATAGAGCTAAAAGCCTCATGAGCAACACCTTCCTCGCCTTGTCAATAAGCGAACGATTCATTACAAAGGAACCTCTCATCCCGCCTCTTTACCTGCTTGCCATTTTCTTGGTCGACCAGCCTTCATGTCCCCTCCATTTTGCTGTGACTAGACGGAACTATGACAAAATCTCCTGGCCACCCCTACGTAAAGAGGCAGCAGGCTCGTACTGTTCCGTTGATAAGAACGGCTCATGATAACACAGTTCATTAGACAAAAGTGCTAATTTGCAGAAACCACCCTTTGTACTTTGCTGCCCACATGGCAAAAGTGTCATTGTTCATCAACTACTCCCTACTCATGGCGGACTTCCTATTACAAGCACGTTATTATACAACTTGCCAGTTGGCCTTCATTCTTTCCATGTGGCATCCAAGCTCGATGACATCTAATCATATATCAATCAATGGTCATGAGGAAACTTAGCTTCCAAGGCATCAACATGAGTCCTCCAAACCACGATCTCTAGGGCTATAAACAGAGATCCTTAGGCACTTGTACAAGGATTGAATTTCTACTCATACAAGCACTATTATTAAGCTTATGGCTATTGTAATCACGATAGAAGTCATCTCTTGTAACTGAGATATCAAGTGATAATGGAAGGTGATTGTAAAACCCTATATTTTTAGCAATATTGTTAGGAACATTTTATTTTGATATCATGGGGAACCTTAAGATCATGGTATTAATTGATACTCACTTAAGTAAACCCCACACCGTGTGTCTACCCCGCTTTAATTTAGGCGTCGCACACGGATGCGTAACGTTGAAACTCTCACTGATGGTTTGGCGCTGGGATTCGAACCTGCCTAGACATAGTCCTATGGTTCCCATCTCCCAGCTCCCGAACCAACCGAGCTACGAACGGCGGGTATTGTTAGGAACATTTAATTAGGTAAATTTAATGAAATAATGTAAAATGGTTAATGGGTTGAGATTTGTGATTAGTAAGGGTAGCCCATATACAAATGGCAAACAGATAAAGGCAAAGTTGGAATAAGAGTGTTCTAATACCCTAAAACCTTAACCCCATTATTCTCACGTTCATTCTATATTCATAAAACAAAAATACAAGCTAGAGGTCGGCCACCATTAGGAAAAGTAAAGAGAATATTTCAAGAGGAAAAGCTTAAGAAACTTAATCAAGATCAAATCTCAAACTCCATAATCTCAAAGCTAAGGTGAAAAATGACTACATCTCTTGTCTTCTTAATTGTTTTCAGTTTTAAGGATAATCCGAATTTATTTGCAATGTTATGCCATGATTTGAAGGATAAAATTTTTATATATGTTTGTTAATGATTTATGCTCATTCATATAGGTTTTATGATATGTTTTAATGTGAAAATCCTATTTAATGACATCCAAATGCCTTGCAATTTTAGATTTAGATCAAAAATGATATTTTAGAGATGAGTTTCAATTTTCATAATTTTCTGAATTAACGTGGATTTTATATTAATTTTCTAATGAAGAAAATGTTTATTTGGGTTTAAAATTATTTACGGTTAAATAATATAAGTTTTGGGTCTGAAATTATTATATGTTAGAAATGATATTAAAAACGATTTTCTGGAATTTTTGTAGAATTTTCCTAAGTGTTTTAATAGATATATAAAATTATTTAAGGTATGGGACTTAAATGTTTTATAATTTATAAAAGAAGAAGGAGTATTTTGTATATTATTTAAATTGTTTAATTCTGAAATTTTGGCAGTGTTTTTGGAAAATAAAATTTGCAACCAATCATATTCTAACAAACAAGGCAGGTTAGTTGAAAAGATTACTTTAAAAGATAAAATTCAGTTTAAACAGGCTTTTTACCTGTTTCGCCTCTTTCGGCACGGGGGTTCCGACCAAGCACTGCCGCCTCAATTGCCATTGAAACCAATGCACATAGTATCAATAACTTGGTACATAGTGAATTGGACAATGGCAGAAGGAACTGGGTCGAGACCATAGGTTCTTATGGGGTCGAAGCATGACTTTGTTTTAAATTGAAAATGCGCCTGCTTTGCCTTCGAAGGAAGTGCTTTTGACATGGTTGGCCTTCGACTGGTTCGAAATGTCCTAAAGGAAAGGTTTCGAATGGGTTATGCCTTTTGTTTTAAGTAAATGCTTTCGTCGGGGTTGAAACCCCTAGCTACCGCTTTTCTACCTTTCGAAGCAAATGGTTTCGAAAGGTATACTTTATTTTAAAATCCAAGCCACTTCTCTAATGCTTTCAAAGGGTTGGTTTCGATACCATCACTTCTTTGCTTAGGAAATAGCTTTCGAAGGAGTGCTTTCGAATTAAATGTTTTATGACCCTTTTGCTCCATTGAAGGTAAAACCTAAAGGTTTCGAATGGTTTGGTTTTAAAAGGTTTTGAAAAGTTTTCCACATGTTTTACTTGAACCCAAAAGCTTTCGAAAGGTTTGATGTTTTAATGCTTTCGAAAGATTTTAATGAAGGTTTCGAAGGGGTGGTTCTCCAATGGTTTTGAAAGGTTTGAAAGGAAAGGTTTTCCAATGTTTTTGAAAGGTAATGTTTAAGTGTTTTAAAGATAGGATGTCTAAGGTTTTATAGCTTTCGAAGAAAAGGTTTTTCAATGGTTTCGAAAGGTTTATATGAACGGTTTCGAAAGGAATGTTTTGGCCTTTTGGCCTAGGTGAAAGAAAGGGGTTTACTTGGTTTCGAAAGGGTAATTTCAATGGATTCGAAAGGGGTACTTTCAAAGGTTTAAATGTTTTCATCAACAAAGGTATACATATATCATGGCAAGGTGATTTTGAGTAAAGCATAGAGTATATATTTTCCTTGTTTAAGTTTGATTTAAAGGTTTTTAATCAATTTGAGATGAAAAGGTTTTCAAGAAAAATTTAAGGGAATATTACCCTAAGTAAAATGACTCAAATAATTGTATACCAGATAGGACTAGTATAGGGTCGCGCCCTATACATTAGCTTTTAGCCCCCAGCTAATTTAGTCCAAAATTCCAGTGTGTAGAGCTTTGTCACAAGTAAGACTAAAATGAGGTTACACATAGAAGGGAATATATATATTTGTACAGAGGTAGGTTATTGGTGAGCCCGCAAAAACATTAGGATCGGGTGACCCTGGGAGAAGATAAGTTAGGGACAGATCTGTGAGGAATGCGGAATATGGATCTTAAGGCTAGAATGAACACTAGAGGGGGTGAATAGTCTTTATAAGAAATTACTAAATCTTTTTGAGTTATTGTTGATTTGTACACAAATGTATGTAATATTCAGACACAGATATAATCACAGAATCAAACACAGATGCAGAAATAAAGTAAATGCAGTAAAGGAAAGAACACACCGGATTTTATACTGGTTCGGAGTTACCCTACATCCAGTCCCGCACAACTAAGTACGGATTTCCTTTCAAAAGCAATTCAACAATTACAACCCTCGATTTCAAGGCCACGAGGTACACCCTCCAGAATCACAATCCTTTGGGTAGAGATACTTGATTTTCGGGCAACAAGTTCACCCAATTGATTTCTCAAGGCTACAATCACACCTTTTCTCACTTGATTGATTTCCAAGGCTACAATCACACCTTTTACTCTATTGATTACAAAGAAAACCTATAACTCTGAATAGCACTGGGATCTTGTTGAGATAGTGATAGAGAATCAAACCAGAGATGATCTAGTTAGATTCAATGTTGATTTCGGCAGAGTGATGATAGGATTTTGAATAAGAAAATGTGGAAGAAGAAGAGAAGTGAAAAACCAGAAAATCTGATATTAAATTCGTTGAAACCAACCCCTATTTATAGAAGAACAACAGCCATGTCCATTCGTGAAAGGTTATGGCGAATAGACACTTCTTTTGAAATTCAAATTTTTGAATCTAACTGTCACTATGTCGACATGGGGTACTATGGCATGTCGACATCCCAAAGCATTTTTTGAAGATTTGATTTTCTTTGAAAATAACCTTTATCTTATATTAAAAACTATTTAAACTTTATAAATATACTTGACTATATATAAAACACATAGATAAATATAGAGAATAATATATATAAAATTTTACTATAATTTTATATTTAAATCTGAGTATAAATATATTATAATTAAAAGATAGTTTAAAACAAACGAAATTTAAAACAAGAGTTTAAAAACAAAAACAAAGAATATTTTAAGGCTAAAACATCTTTTTGAAAATCATTTGAAAAGATAATTTTTAAGGTTAAAACATTTTGAAAAGCAGTTTTGAAAATCATTCTGAAGTAGTTTTGAAAATCATTTTGAAGTAAATTTGCAAGCTTCTTCCTGTAGAATATCTCATCATATCAGGACTCGAGAACTTGTACAAAACCAGGATGTTCGTGGGTTTGTAAGCCACTTGTCGTAGGTTTGTAAGCTACTTGTCGTGGGTTTGTAAGCCACTAAAAAGGTAGAAATGGGTTCCATCCTAAAAGAAAAATGGAGTGAAGATTTCAGTGCTATTATGAAGTTTTAACATAATTATAGACTCAATACTTATATTGAAATCATGAACTCTTGATAATCTTGATACTCATGAGTCTTCAATCTTGATATCTTGAATCTCTATACTGTACAGTCTTCATTCTTTGTACCTGCATGGTTAAATCCTGCATATACATATATATCTAAACTATAATGTTAGTATTTATATTTTATAATCTTATTCTAAGGTTGTTGTCATCAAAACCATCATCTCAAGGACTAACAATCTCCCCATTTTTGATGATGACAACCGTTGTTTATAAAATATTACTTCTATCCTAATAACTCCCCCTTAATCTATGCCTAACTCTTCTATTTTATATTTCTCCCCCTCTGTCGTCAACAAAAAAAAACTAACTCTAAACTATATAACTCTTAGTCTAATATCCTATATGATGATAGTGTTATCATACATAATCAATACTTACTTGTAAACCTAAAACTTAGTCCTAAACCACTAACATTCCTAACCAAGTACCTATATAATACTTATATATAACATTTATAGGAATCATATATAAGAACACACAATATTTATTTATATATATATGTTTATATTTACATTTTCGTACAACGTGACAAATATACACATAACGATGAAAAACGAAAAAGAAGAAACTACTGAGTATCTTTGACAATTGGAGATCTATGGATCGAACAATTTGGATAATGGAAACAGAAATTTCCACGTTGTTCAACCAAGTTTTCATCCTTGTCAAAACATACTTCGCCAACGCAAATGACTTTGTCGTTGTCTTCCGCATGCTCTTCTTCCATTGGTTCTTCTTCTTCTTCTTCACTTTCCTCTTGTTCATGATCTCCTGAAGAGTCCTCGTCAATCAAGATTGGATTAGCATGATCGTCCATTAGAAATTTTTGCAAATTTCTAAGGATTTTCCCTTGCCTTTCCTGTTCTTTTGCCATTCGGAATTGCACTATTTGAATTTCAGTCATTAACTGAATTGCATCCTTCAGAGAATCCTCCATTTTTGTCACTCGGGCGAGCGTAGTACATTGGAACGGACCAGAGGTAGGAGAAGGGAATGAAAAGGTTGATTTTATGTTTGATTTGGAAGAGGAGGCCATTGATAAATTGATTTCAGAAGATAGAACAGAAAGAGAACGGAGAGAATGAAGAAAATTTCGAAAATAAGAAGAATATATAACCAATTATTTGAATTTTGGTGGGAAAAAAAATTTAAAATAAAAAAATGTTATATGTCGACATGGGTATAGGGGGATGTCGACATGGTTCTCAATATTTTTACTATTTGATTTAATTTTTAATTATACTTTGTTATTTATATTTTATATTTCAGTTAATGAACAAATACCTAATTCTCTTCTTAATTTAGTAAATGTAGATTCATTTAAGGGTTTTGTTAAGATATCAGCAATTTGATTTTCAGAATTGAAATAGTCGAGAGTAATTACTTCTCTACTTATATTATCTCTGAGAAAATGGTGTCTGATATCAATATGTTTAGTTCGAGCATGTTGAGTAGTATTTTTGGATAAATTTATTGCACTAGTATTATCACAATAAATTGGTGATTTTGAGATATTTAAACCAAAATATTTTAAAGTTTGTTGCATATATATTACTTGAGAACAAACCAAAGCAGCATAAATATACTCTGCTTCAGTTGTTGATAGAGAAACTGTGTTTTGCTTTTTACTAAACCAGGAAATCAGAGAATGCCCTAAAAAGTGACAAGTTCCACTTGTACCTTTTCGGTCTGATTTACAACCAGCATAATCAGCATCACAGTAAGATATTAAGTCAAACGAATCATTTTTAGGATAAAATAAGCCATAATCAAAGGTGTGTTTAACATATCTTATAATATGTTTTACAGCTTTTAAGTGAGTTTCTTTAGGTTGGGATTGATACCTTGCACAGAGACAGACACTATGCATGATATCAGGTCTACTCGCAATGATATAGAGTAGTGATCCAATCATTCCTCTATATAATTTTTGATCTACATCTTTTGAGAGATCTTCTTTACTAAGGTACTCATTGGTTGCCATGGGAGTGTGTTTTCCACTCGCAGTAGTCAAACCAAATTTACTAACTAGGTCTTTAGCATATTTTTCTTGACTAATAAAGATACCATTATCTAATTGTTTTATTTGAAATCCTAAAAAGAAATTTAATTCACCCATATGACTCATCTCAAACTCTTTTGTCATTATTTCAGAAAATTCTTTATTCATTTCAAAATTAGTTGATCCAAAAATGATATCATCTACGTAGACTTGTACTAGTTGAATATCATTTTTATTTCTTTTAATAAAAAGAGTATTATCTACTTTACCTATTTCAAAATTTGATTGTAACAAGTAAGATCTTAGTCTATCATACCAGGCTCTAGGAGCTTGCTTTAGACCATATAGAGCTTTCTTAAGTTTGTAAACATGATTTGGAAATTTATCATTTTCAAAAAGTGGTGGTTGTTCAACAAATACTTCTTCTTTTACAAAACCATTTAAAAATGCACTTTTAACATCCATTTCAAATAATTTGAAATTATTATGATTTGCGAAAGCAAGTAGAATCCTTATGGCTTCTAATCTTGCTACGAGGGCAAAGGTTTCATCAAAATATATTCCTTCTTCTTGACAATAACCTTGAGCGACTAACCGGGCTTTATTTCTAACTACCTCTCCTTGTTCATTCATTTTATTTTTATAAACCCATTTAGTTCCAATTATTTTTTTATTTTCAGGTCTAGGAACAAGTTCCCAAACATCATTTCTAGTGAATTGATTTAATTCTTCTTTCATAGCCAAAATCCATGAATCATCAGTTGATGCTTTTTTTGGATTTTTGGGTTCAATAGTTGATATAAAAGCTACATTGCTCATTTGACTTAGTTGGTTTCTAGTTTTAACAACAGATTGCATATCTCCAAGTATATTTTCTATAGGGTGATCTTTTAAAAGTTTAGTCCTTTTGTTAGAATGATTTAATTCATTATTAGTTTCAGTTGACTCTTGGTTTTGAGTGATTAAATCCTCTTCATCATTTATTTGTTCAAAATTTTTGAAATTTTCATCAAATGAAACATGCATTGTTTCTTCGATGATATTAGTTCTTAAATTAAATACTCTGTATGCTTTACTTCTATTAGAGTATCCGATAAAGATACCTTTGTCGGATTTAGGATCAAATTTATCTAAGTTATCTTTTGTATTTAAAATAAAACATTTACTTCCAAAAATTCTAAAATAAGATACCTTATGTTTCTTTGAGTAAATAAATTCATAAGATGTCTTATCAGTTAAAGGTCTAATTAAAATTCTATTTAAAATATAACAGGCGGTAGCAACTGCTCCTGCCCAAAAGTACTTTGGTAAATTACTATCAGAAAGTATAGTTCTCGCACACTCTTGAATCGTCCTATTTTTACGTTCTACTACTCCGTTTTGTTGTGGAGTTATTGGAAATGAAAAGTTGTGAATTATTCCCTTTTTATTGCAGAATTCTTCAAACTTTTCATTTTCAAATTCACCACCGTGATCACTACGGATGGTTATAATTTTTTGAGAAAGTTGATTTTGAACCCTTTTTGAAAAATTCTTAAAATATTCAAAAGTATCACTTTTATGTTTTAAAAATATTGTCCATGCAAATCTAGAATAATCATCTACAATTACAAAAACATATTTACTATTATTTATTGATAGAATTTGAGATGGACCAAATAGACCAATATGAAGTAATTCAAGAGGTTTTGAAGTAGAAATTATATTTTTTTAATTTAAAGGAGCTTTTTCTAAGTTTTCCTAGTTGACATGCATCACATAGACTATCTACTTTAAAATTCATTTTAGGGAGGCCTCTTACTAGATCATGTTTTGACAGTCTAGATAAGAGTTTGAAATTCAAATGCCCAAATCTCTTATGCCAAATCCAAGGGTCACTTGCATTTGCCAAAAGACACAAGTTATCATTTGAAATTTTCATACTAAGAATATAAATATTCTTTTTCCTAATTCCCTCAAATATTATGGTTGAATTATTATCTTCAATGTGACACTTATCTTTTTCAAATTTAATTTTATATCCTTTATCGCATTGTTGACTTATACTTAGCAGATTGTGTTTCAGATTCTTAACTAGAAAAACATTAGTAATAATAGGAGTTTCAGAGTTACCGACTTTGCCGATGCCGATCACATAACCTTTTGAATTGTCTCCAAAGTTAACCAGTCCTTCGTCTTTGTATATTATATCATTCAACATATCTGGATTCCCAGTCATGTGTCTAGAACATCCACTATCGAGTATCCATTTGTTCTTTTTGATCTGCATAGTTTGTTTATTCTGGATTGATTCCTCAACTCCCATAAAGCATGATTCATGCACATCAAACAATCTTAGTAGACAACTTGTATTTGAATATTGATTATATGCAGACTCAAGAGACAATGATGATCTGAATATTTCTAAACATGCATTAACAAATTTCTTAAACATAGCCATTAAAAAAAAACTTTTTCAAAAATCAGATTATGAAACTTTTGAAAACCTTGCTCCGATACCAAATGTGAGGAATGCAGAATATGGATCTTAAGGCTAGAATGAACACTAAAGGGGGGTGAATAGTCTTTATAAGAAATTACTAAATCTTTTTGAGTTATTGTTGATTTGTACACAAATGTATGCAATATTCAGACACAGATATAATCACAGAATCAAACACAGATGCAAAAATAAAGTAAATGCAGTAAAGGAAAGAACACACTGGATTTTATACTGGTTCGGAGTTACCCTACATCCAGTCCCGCACAACTAAGTACAGATTTCCTTTCAAAAGCAATTCAACAATTACAACCCTCGATTTCAAGGCCACGAGGTACACCCTCCAGAATCACAATCCTCTGGGTAGAGATACTTGATTTTCGGGCAACAAGTTCACCCAATTGATTTCTCAAGGCTACAATCACACCTTTTCTCACTTGATTGATTTCCAAGGCTACAATCACACCTTTTACTCTATTGATTACAAAGAAAACCTATAACTCTGAATAGCACTGGGATCTTGTTGAGATAGTGATAGAGAATCAAACCAGAGATGATCTAGTTAGATTCAATGTTGATTTCGGCAGAGTGATGATAGGATTTTGAATAAGAAAATGTGGAAGAAGAAGAGAAGTGAAAAACCAGAAAATCTGATATTAAATTCGTTGAAACCAACCCCTATTTATAGAAGAACAACAGCCATGTCCATTCGTGAAAGGTTATGGCGAATAGACACTTCTTTTGAAATTCAAATTTTTGAATCTAACTGTCACTATGTCGACATGGGGTACTATGGCATGTCGACATCCCAAAGCATTTTTTGAAGATTTGATTTTCTTTGAAAATAACCTTTATCTTATATTAAAAACTATTTAAACTTTATAAATATACTTGACTATATATAAAACACATAGATAAATATAGAGAATAATATATATATAATTTTACTATAATTTTATATTTAAATCTGAGTATAAATATATTATAATTAAAAGATAGTTTAAAACAAACGAAATTTAAAACAAGAGTTTAAAAACAAAAACAAAGAATATTTTAAGGCTAAAACATCTTTTTGAAAATCATTTGAAAAGATAATTTTTAAGGTTAAAACATTTTGAAAAGCAGTTTTGAAAATCATTCTGAAGTAGTTTTGAAAATCATTTTGAAGTAAATTTGCAAGCTTCTTCCTGTAGAATATCTCATCATATCAGGACTCGAGAACTTGTACAAAACCAGGATGTTCGTGGGTTTGTAAGCCACTTGTCGTAGGTTTGTAAGCTACTTGTCGTGGGTTTGTAAGCCACTAAAAAGGTAGAAATGGGTTCCATCCCAAAAGAAAAATGGAGTGAAGATTTCAGTGCTATTATGAAGTTTTAACATAATTCTAGACTCAATCACTACGCCATAGATTGCATACTGCAACACCAAGAAGTGATGCAGGAAGTGTCAAAAAATGTTGTTGTAGGCTAAAAAAGGGCAAAGGCAACACTTTCTCGGTGATGCATTTTGCCGCGTTGCCCTAGAGTCAAAGGCAACATCTTTGCGGCCCTAGGGCAACATCAGTTCTGTTGTTGCCACAGGTACCAAATTTACTAAAAAGTGGGCCCCACAATCTGGGCCCCAACATGTGAGCCCACATTGTGGGGCCCACTAATTCTGTGGTCTACCTTTACGGAACCCTATTGTGGGGCCCATATTCGTTAATCTACGGTAACACTTTTACCATCCAATGGCAACACTTTGCCAGTTTATTACCACATTTAACATCACATACTGCAACATTATATCATATATATGGCAACACCTTTTGCAATTTAAATTAGAAATGTACTGCAACATTATATCATATCTATGGTAACATTATACTGCAACATTATATCATATCTAATGGCAACATTACACTGCAACAAAGAACTTTTCATTTCAGAATAACCAGCAACACAAGTTTTACTTAGTCAAGTACAAAATAACAAACATACTTCAAAACATAGCCAATGTATTCATAGTTACAGCCAGTACATACTAAATTCTACTTATTAACAGTACATTCATATTTGCGAGCCTCCAGTGCCATCAGTGCCTCTAGTGCCTCTAGTGCCTCCAGTGTCGTCCTGTAAGCCAAAGATGGACCGTGCGACTTTCCATCAGAAATCATTTCTTGAACAAATCCATCACTTCCTCCTTCACCTATTGCTTTTTCATTCTTATCCTGCAAAATAAAGCAGTTTCAAAATGTGACATTAAATAAAATTAACAATTCTGAAACAAGTTTCTTAAACAAGAATTATTTTGCAATATCTATTAATAGTTTTAAAATGGATTCAGAAAATATCCTGCTATAGGTTTCAACAAAACATGATCTAATTCTACAAAAATGTCGATGCGCAAAATGAAGCATTTTTTTGACATCTGATTGAAGTGAAAATAAAAGTCTTACAATTTTGTACTTCATTACTGAAGTATCAGTCTTGTACACCTTTACTTCTTTCCGCTTGCGAGTTTTAACAAAAAGTTCTCCATCTGATTCGTTGGACTGATACAAATTAAATGAAAAAAGTTAGACAGCAAAAGGATATCAAACCAAAAGGAATGAGAAATTTCTCAGAATCAGATCCAGAACTCACTGCAGCAGCAAGTGAATTGCAACACTGCAAAACAAAAGATGGATTAGGACTAAGTTAAATTAAAATTGAATTAACAGAATTAAGTTTAAATTTAATGTGAGAACACAGTTGCTAAACCTCTTGAACACTGATTTGCAGACGCTGGCAGGTTGCTATAATTGAAGCAACAACTCCTGACTTCCCGTTAGCAAGAAGTTCCTCTAACTTTGAACCAAGCTCCTCCCAGACCAATGTCACCTGTACAGTAACAAAAACAACGAATGAAGAAATTATAAGAAAGTTTGTCCGACCTAAATAAAAAAAATAGAATATGGCCCTAAGTTACAAAAGATTTAAGAAATTAGGCGCTTTTGTGAGTAAAACATTATAACCACCTGCAACAACCACACAGAGTGCTCATGAATCATAAAGTCCAAGCATAATTATCAAGGATCGGTCATATTCATGGGAAGAGACATACACCAAAGTGAAAACTACAGAACTGATAGTATTCCTAACACATGTATTGTAAGATGTATCAATAGCTTACAGCATATAACAAAATTACTAATTGTCAAGTGTTACCTGATATTTTGATGGATATTCCTTTAGCAGATAGTACTCTAAATTTACTATTTAACATCCACCACTCGTTTCAATTCATCATGTTTTATCAATTCAGCAATGACTAAGAAAATTCTATCAATTCAAGCTCCATCATGCAGTGGATCGCAGAGAGCTCCTACAACTCCCGGAAGAGCCGTA
The DNA here is from genome assembly GCA_030737815.1 of Allium fistulosum. Lineage (NCBI taxonomy): Eukaryota > Viridiplantae > Streptophyta > Magnoliopsida > Asparagales > Amaryllidaceae > Allium > Allium fistulosum. Next base: position 587,227,429 of record CM060907.1, on the reverse strand, counting down.
TAGATATCAACTCCGCTGTCGATACCATACATTGACAGTCAAACAAAATTTCCAACGTACATGCAGGTTCAGTGTTCCATAGTCAAATTGACCTAGTTATTGTATATTTATCAAGCAGATATAGAAATTAAATAAGTCATTGGGAAAATAATTCATTTAATGATTCAAAAAAGAGAAACATATAGCAGTTCTTACCTATTTGGCCAAAGTGCAGGCCCTGTTAGGTGAGTTAATGATCTCATAATAAAACATGGAGAAGTTAAGTGCCAACCCTAAACGGATCGGGTGAGTTGAATTCAGCAGCTGCAATGTCTTGCATCAATAAACAGATTACCAAATCACTAATTGATTTTTATACTTATAGCAACAATACTATGTCAACTTAACAAAAGGTCTCTATCAATTTCACCATTATACACAATGCTTTGAAACGTTGGTTTTGTGTAAATATAATAAGCAAGCTAAAAAAGGTAAAAAAAATAAACTCTTTCTAAACTAAAATTGATCTGCTAGTTACTTGATTTTTATAGTTGATTAGTTCTATAGTTCTCACTGCAAGTCTTATAGCAGTTTAAAACATATCTTAACAAGATTAAGAATACCCTAAAAATTTAAATTAACACACTCCAAAATATCATTATATCATTTAATAATCATATATGTTTTAGCAAGATAACTTAGAAAGCATATCATAACAAACCGAAAACAAACAAAACTTAAAACAAAGGCAAATTCAAATGTGCAAAACCCACATACTCGAATCACAGAAAAACCAAAAATAATTAAGAAAACCCTACAATTTTACAACTGTGATCGCTCAAACTAATCACCTTTCTTTCTAAAAGAGCAACCTTCGTTGAGTCTAGCTTTGCCTCCAGTTGGTTGGCAGAGCACAGTCTGGCAGTTTCCACACACAACTACTATTTATGAATGGCTGAATACAGTAGTTCTGCACCAAGTAAATGCACTAGGATTGAGTTACGACAAACGAAAAACAAAGCAAATTTATTATATACAGCCAATGTACATGAATGAACATAAATATCTCAAACTAAAGATATGATTTGAATTTATATTTGGATATATAGAATATTACTGTAAGGGTGTAAATATTTTATTGGAACAAATATGTAGTTGACAAAAAGGGAACAAATGTATGCCAAGTAGAATTAGCATGCATATATAGCTATTTTCCCAAGTTTCATATCCAGCAATGCCACATGATGGTTTCACACACACACACACTCTCAGTTTGTAGCTAAAACACACACACACATGAAAATTCTCAATGAATAAAGAATACTTAAGTTGTAGCTTTCTTAAACAATTCCAAATATGATGAAGTTAATTATACAGTGAGATATTCAAATTATATCATCTAATGAACTTTGGAACATGTACTCATAAAAAATAAATCAAAATAAGTTGAATAAACATAAAAAGTCGTTCTATTTTTTATTAGAAAAACCTAATAGCAACCATGGTTTTCAATCACTTGAAAAAATCTGGCCTGTAAAATCACTTTTGATTTTTGTTCTATTATTTCATTTTAGAAAATGTGTAGTACGTACTAGAATGCTTTAAAAGAAACGAGCAAGAAGGATTAACTTTAAGTTGAGACTTATCAAATGATGAATCATTGAGAAAGCATCGTATGGAATCTGATTTGCTTCAACAAGATTCTATTCTTGTTTCTACAATCATATCATCATCATCGAATAATACAGAAAATGATTTACCTTAACTTTTCTTTAAAAGTGAAGAAATATCATAGCTCTTGGTGGTTTTATCAAACTTTTGATTGAAAATATAACATCTATTATTAATATTTTGATTTGTGCCCTCTCTTGTTATAATTTCTGGATTTGCCCCTGCTGCTTCAAATCCACTTATTTTGCAGATTATTTGCAAGCATACACAAAAGCATAATATAAACATAAAATCACTCAGAAACAAACAATTCATCCGAAAACAAACCTAATTCGCAGACGATAAATTCTCAACGATCTTCTTGTCTCTCCTCTCCATCGCTACATCCCACACATCATTCCCAATATGCTTCGGCTATAATCAGAACAAATAAATCAAACATAGCTCGAGAAACTTCCAAAAAAAATCATGAAATGTAAAATTCGCTACCCTACCGTGAGCTGCTTTGTGGATGAAGTACTGAGTATTGCCCATAATACAAAGGAAACCAGCGATGATTCCTAGTGGTAGGACCGCTTCAACTAGGTAAAATTTCCCCATTCTGGAGCTGACTATTATTGACGATTTTGCGTTCGATTTGCGAATTTTAGATCTAAATTTTGTCTGTGTTCCAAATAAAAACGTGGGATCTTATCTCGGGCTCCACCATTTAGATCGACATATTCTATTTTTGGGCGAGGCCATTTTTTGCTTTGCGGAGAAATCGAACTAAAGGAGGAAGACATGATTATTTTTTGCTTTGAGTGTTTGAGAGGTTGAGCGGCGGAGGACGTATTTTGTTAAGGGTTTGAGTGAAACCCTTCAATATTAACTTTTGCCGCTTTGTTTTTGCTTCCCGCGTTAAAAATTATTTCAGCCCGCACTCATTTTTTATAATATTTTTATAAGTCTATAGCTACTGCAACATAGTGTTGATATCTATGCTAACATCCTGAAGCAAATGTTGTAATAGACAAAAATCAGCATAGCTATCGTTACATTGTAGCTAGCAACATCTTGTATTTTCGTTGCAATCGGCCATCTATGGCGTAGTGAATACTTATATTGAAATCTTGAACTCTTGATAATGTTAATACTCATGAGTCTTCAATCTTGATATCTTGAATCTTTATACTGTACAGTCTTCATTCTTTGTACCTGCATGGTTAAATCCTGCATATATATCTAAACTATAATGTTAGTATTTATATTTTATAATCTTATTCTAAGGTTGTTGTCATCAAAACCATCATCTCAAGGACTAACAAGACCGTCCAAAAGAGGAGTGTCTAACAGGTATTAGATTATTTGTTTATATTGTCTGGTAGGCGCAAGTCAGCCAAAGGTTAGTAGTTAGCCAAACAAAACTATAGTGTTCAGACAGATAGTTCATTTGTTACCCGACATGTATGTATACATGATATTGCTTTACAGTTTTAACCAATTTTGGTTGCAGGAAATGATTTGCAAAAGATATGTTTTAAAATGATATTAATGAGGGGAAACCCATTCTGCTAACCGACGTTGTCTCACTTAATATCAAATAACCAAGATGTATGGTATTATTCACACCAGGCTTTATGTTTGACTCGAAGTTTATGTTTTTCCCCTTAAACTCTCGGGTGCTCAAAATTGATTTGAGTAGACAGAGGGTTGAGGATTTTCAGGTTTTAGTAGGTTGGAAAATAAAGCTTTCGGTGACGAGCAGGTGGCCGACGAATAGCTATTTAGGAGTTGTTTTATTTTGTTTGATTCTGCTGTGTTATAGTATGTCATTTATGACTATATAATACTCTAGTCATTTAAGGGGGCATCATCTTATGTCGCTCTTGGCGTATTTATGTAATAATTATATTTTATCTGAACTTGGGAAACGATTGGGATTACGTAATTTGAATATGAAACATGCTTTGGAAATATAATCAACAATGTTGTTTTTGAAATCTGTGATTTTGTTTCATATTCATGTGCTTCTGATATTATGGATACCATTAACATTACCGTATTTGGTCATCGGAAGTTAATACTATGGATGACTGCAGCATTTGCAGCGCTTAGCTTTGGGCCTCCAATTAGGGGATGTTACAACTTGGTATCAGAGCATAGGTTTATGAAAAACTTTAAACTAAAAATGATTTTTGAAAACATAATCCTAAGGATTAGAGATAAGACCGGGGTATGGGATAATGCTATAGTAATGTACTTGTATTTGCTATATATAAATATACGCTATATCTCTATTCTCCTATCTCTCTAAGGCAATTCTTCTGTATCTCACAAGGCTTGAATACAGATATGGACGCTAGAAGTGGAAGAGTGAATCTTGGGGGAAGCACCACCATAAATGGAAATTCTAGACCGAATACTAGAAGGAACCAAGGTCAGGCACAAGCTGGGAATGTTGGTGCTATGGTTCCACAAGTGGATATGGAAGCTATGTATCAGTTTTTCTTGAACATGATGCAAGTTGGAATTGCTGCTGGAGTGGTTGGAGGAAATGCTGGAGTAGGAGTTCAGGAAGCTCCGTTGGTCAACAATTATGCTATCTTGAGCAGAGATTATGTTAGGCTTGGAGGGAAGCCATTTATCGGAACCGAAGATGCTATTGAGGTGGAGAGCTGGTTGTTGCATTGTGAGAGAATCTTTGCTGACTTGGGCTTAATGATGAGCAGAAGAGAAGGCTTGCTTCGAGACAGCTTCAGGGAGCAGCTTTATTCTGGTGGAATAGTGTGACGGCTAAAGTGAATGAAGAGACGATGACATGGGCTGAGTTTAGGAGAAGGTTCCAACAGAGATTCATGACTGTGATGGCGCAGTCTGCTTTGCTTGGAAAGTTTGATGAATTGGAGCTGGGGGAGATGTCTGTGTTGGAATATTCTAGAAGGTTCGAGAAGTTAGCAAGTTATGGGTATGCTACTGTGGATACCGTGATGAAGAGGAACGATAAGTTCATCAGGGGGTTGAAGCCTGAGTTGGCAAGGGCTACATTACCTCATATTAGGGATCCTTGTGATGTTGTAGTAGAGATGGCGTTAAGGCATGCGGAGATGCTTGCTTCTTTAGAGAATAATAAGGCAAAGGAGGTCCAGGTGGGGCAGGGTCAGAAAAGGAAGTTCTTTCATAAAAAGGGTGCTCAGAAAGGTGGAGCCGCAAAGAAAGGAAGAGTGTCGTATTGGAAAGGCGAGGGAAGTGATCAGAAAGAAGAATATCAACTGCGACCAGATTGGTCATTATAAGAATCAATGCAAAGAGCCTGCTAGAGATGGAAGGGGAAAAGTATTTGCATTGGAGCCGGCTACATCAAGACCAATAGTGCAGGAGAAAGGGAAGGTAGTGTTGGGAGGTACACTTCAGATCCATGGTATGTGTGTTAGCATTCTGTTTGATACTGGTGCATCGCATTCTTTTATATCTCATCGTTTGGTAGATAAGCTTAACCTGGAACCCTCATACTTAGTTACTTCCTTAAGGGTGCAAATCCGATAGGAGAGTATGCGACACTTGGGATGAAGTGTGACCATCTAGAGTTTTATTTGTTAGGTCATACCTTTGTTTGCAGTTTGCATGTGTTTGACTTTGTAGGGTTCGGAATTATTTTGGGTATGGACTGGTTAAGTAAGTACGATGCTAGGATATTTTTCCATGATAGGAAAATATCGCTTAGACACCCTGACTGTAGCGATCACATTGTATATACCGTAGAAAACCCTAGTTGCGAGGTGAATGCTTTGTTGGGTGTTGTGGAGGTAGAAGGCGAGTTGAGTCGAGTTCTCATGGTTAGAGAATTCGCGGATGTCTTTGAGCCGGTAATAGGATTGCCACTGAAACGAGCCATTGAGTTTCGGATAGATTTGGTGCCTGGAGCAGAACCAGTGAGTAGACGGCGAAGTAGGATGACACCTACAGAGATGAGAGAGCTAAAGGTGTAGTTGGTGGATTTGGAAGGCAAGAATTTTATTAGACCAAGTAGTTCACCTTGGGGAGCAGCCGTAGTGTTTGCTAAGAAGCCGGACGGATCGTTAAGGTTATGTACTTTCAATGGATTCGAAAGGGGTACTTTCAAAGGTCATGTTTTCATCAACAAAGATTTGAGTAAAGTATATATATCATGGCAAGGTGATTTTGAGTAAAGCATAGAGTATATATTTTCCTTGTTTAAGTTTGATTTAAAGGTTTTAAATCAATTTGAGATGAAAAGGTTATCAAGGAAAATTTAAGGGAAGATTACCCTAAGTAAAATGACTCGGATAATTGTATACCAAATGGGACTGGTATAGGGTCGCGCCCTATACATTAGCTTTTAGCCCTCAGCTAATTTAGTCTAAAATTTTGGTGTAAGGATTTGTCACATTAGGTTATTGGTGAGCCCGCAAAACCATTAGGATCAGGTGACCTTGGGAGAAGATAAGTTAGGGACAGACCGTCCAAAAGAGGAGTGTCTAATAGGTGTTAGATTATTTGTTTATATTGTCTGGTAGGCCCAAGTCAGCCAAAGGTTAGTAGTTAGCCAAACAAAACTATAGTGTTCGGACAGATAGTTCATTTGTTACCCAACATGTATGTTTACATGATATTGCTTTACAGTTTTAACCAATTTTGGTTGCAGGAAATGATTTGCAAAAGATATGTTTTAAAAGGATATTAATGAGGGGAAACTCGTTCTGCTAAGCGACGTGGTCTCGCTTAATATCAAATAACCGAGATGTATGGTATTATTCACACCAGGCTTTATGTCTGACTCGAAGTTTATGTTTTTCCCCTTAAACTCTCGGGTGCTCAAAATTGATTTGAGTAGACAGAGGGTTGAGGATTTTCAGGTTTTAGTAGGTTGGCAAATAAAGCTTCCGGTGACGAGCAGGTGGCCGACGAATAGCTATTTAGGAGTTGTTGTTTTATTTTGTTTGATTCTGCTGTGTTATAGTATGTCATTTATGACTATACAATACTCTGGTCATTTAAGGGGGCATCATCTTATGTCACTCTTGGCGTATTTATGTAATAATTATATTTTATCTGAACTTGGGAAACGATTGGGATTACGCAATTTGAATATGAAACATGCTTTGGAAATGTAATCAAAAATGTTGTCTTTGAAATCTGTGATTTTGTTTCATATTCATGTGCTTCTGATATTATGGATACCATTAACATTACCGTATTTGGTCATCGGAAGTTAATACTATGGATGACTGCAGCATCTGCAGCGCTTAGCTTTGGGCCTCCAATTAGGGGATGTTACAACTTGGTATCAGAGCATAGGTTTATGAAAAACTTTAAACTAAAAATGATTTTTGAAAACACAATCCTAAGGATTAGAGATAAGACCGGGGTATGGGATAATGCTATAGTAATGTACTTGTATTTGCTATATATAAATATATGCTATATCTCTATTCTCCTATCTCTCTAAGGCTATTCTTCTATATCTCACGAGGCTTGAATACCGATATGGACGCTAGAAGTGGAAGAGTGAAACTTGGGGGAAGCGCCCCCACTGTGTTGTAGTATGTCATTTATGACTATATTGTACTCTGGTCATCCAAGGGGGCATCATCATATGCCGCTCTTGGCATATTTATGTAATAATTATATTTTATCTGAACTTGGAAAACAATTAGGATTATGTAATTTGAATATGAAACATGCTTTGGAAATGTAATAAAAAATGTTGTTTTTGAAATATGTTATTTTGTTTCATATTCATGTGCTTCTGATATTATGGATACCATTAACATTGTCGTATTTGGTCACCGGAAGTTAATACTATGGATAACTGCAACATCTGTAGCGCTTAGCTTCGGGCCTCAGATAGGGGATGTTATAGTGATGATGGAGTCAGCAATAGGTCACTTTTGGAGGAGGTCTTGTAACACTCCATAATTTAACATTAGTTATTTAATTAGTTAGTTAGTTAATTAATTTAGCTCTAAAATGAAATTTGTGTAAACGATGGAATTTGACTAGGAAACTTGCACCATTCGTTCATGGCAAAACTCTGAGCAACTTTCATATTTGGAGTTTTACTATCGGAGTCCAAACAGAGAAGAACGAAAAATGAATTCGAAACGAAAAAAATTAAAATAAGAAAATTAACTAAAATTACATGGGCCCACGGGTCGACCACCTTGTATAAGCGGTCGACCGGGGGAGATCGGCCCATTTGTAGCGGACGATCGACCCGACTCTATGTGGTGGCTCCAGTAACCCTAGGCCATATACGGTCTGGATTTTAAATCATGCGGTTTTGGTTGATTCTAATGCCTATAAATTCAGGCCTAACCCTCCCTTCTCTTCTCATATTTTTCTGAATAAAGTAATGAATCTCTGTCATTTCTTCTTTCTTCACTTTCTTTCTGAATTATAAAAATAAGATATTTATATTTATATTCATACAAATTGGAGAAGAATAGAAATCAAATGAAAAGGAGAAGAGAAGAGAATCAACTATACGCGTATGTGAGATTATTTATATATTTATCTATTTCCTCTCCCAATCCCAAATCTCTTTTGAGATATGTGATTCTAATGTATGTACATACCATTTTTATATATATTTCTTGGATTAAAAAGGATTAGGAGACGAATTTAAGAATCAACTTTAAATCTGGAGATTTGGATTGCTTTTAAAAGGTGAGTGGAAAATTTTATATATTGTTTATGATTTTAAATCTATTCCGTTGGCAAGTGTTTGATTTTTATGCCTAAATCAATTTTATTTGTGAATTGCAGGCTTAAATTAGTGTAGAAAATCATTGCCTGTATATTTTTGTTTTAGATCTAATTTGAAATATGTTTACACCTAGATCTGGAATCAGTCCCAAAGATTTTAGAATTTGAATGTTGTATATTTTTATTCCCGATCTGTACTTGGGTGTAAAATGGGATTTTTATATTATTGCCCCATTCGTGCTATGTTGTAGATTTTCCATGGTTTAATTTATGGGAAGAACATCCGTTTAATTTTTACAAATTTGTTTACTTTTTTCACATTTCATTCAAAAGGACGACGTTTGATATCAAGGAATACCCACAAACAAAAAGGGAAGAGATGTGTAAAGTAAAGATTTATTTTGTCGTAGTTTACACCGTATATTCCAATTAAAAAGAAACTATCCATTCGTTGTAATTTCAAACGGAGTCGATATTTCCTTCTTATGTTAAACCAATTTATGGAAATCATAGCGGAAAATCTTTCTAAAGAATTTAATTCCATCAAATATGGAAATCATATTCTAGTTAATATTTACGACTAGAATATATTTGGTTACAAATAGGTAGTTTTACCAAGCAGTTTATACATATTTATTGCGTTAATAAAGAAGAACAACATTAATTCGTGCGTTATTTATACGTAACATTTGTTAATTATTATTATATCTAGGGAAGCGAATAATTAGAATTAGAAAATGTAGTAATTCATATTAATGGGAAATAAATTAAGAATTCCTATTAATTAATTAATAGAAAACGAAATATTGTAATCTAAATTAATGGGCAATTAATGACAAACAATGTATAACATTAAATTAAGGGTTATAATTAATAGAGGCAAATGGATTAACGAGACTGATAAAAATGGAATAGATATAAAAAGGTTATTAACTTGAAATTAGTAATCATACATAAATGTCTTAGGAAATGCCCGTTAGGATTTTGTGGACAAACTGACATTTATGAGCATTAAAAGGGGATTTATGGGTAGATAAGTATTTACAGTAAATCTTATTACCTTAAAGAAAAAGATAATTAATAAACTAAGTCCAATATTAACCTAAGAAAGTATAAGTAAAGACTTAGGATGGTTAATTGGACTTAGTAGGTTAGTGATGTGAGGTCAGTAAAGTCACTCGACGAAAGACGGCTCTTCACTTTGAGGTTACCAGTTTTCAAGTGCACTTACTACTGATGTGAGATATCACTAATCCTAGGACTCGTGACGACGTGGGAGAATGGAATTGCTTTCTTAATTGGAAAGTATTAAATGGTCCAAATTTGAAATTAGAAGCGGTGAGGGATATCTCTAAAAAAGTCTACTTCAGTGTTGAGGTATTAAGTGGCTATATTAGGCCCGCCTCCCTGCCGAATAAGTAATCTAATGGGATTCCATATTTATAAGAGTGATACTGGATATTTCGAAAGAGGTTCGCTTCAGGTTTGAGGTATTAAGTGGTTGTAAGGTCCGCCTCTTTCCTATAAAAAAGTATTAAGTGGTCCAATGAGATCCAAGCAATGTCAGCTAGATAGTACCGGTGAGGAGTCTGCCTTGGGGTTAGGTATTAAATGGCAAAGGCCTACCTATAAATAGGTGTTAAATGGTCAGAGGCCTGCCTAGTCCTTATTAATGAGGTATTAAGTGGCTTGGGTACAGGCTCTCACATTGCTAAGATTTTAATAACGATAGATGCACTAGTGATACAGCTATTATAAATGATAAGGCCATATATAATGGTCAAAGGTCTCCGTAATTAGGACCAATAGACCAATAATGACGATGCTAGAAATCCACATTGGGAATAGGTTTTAAATGACGAAGTCTACCTTGATTAAGGTCTTAATTGGCAAAGTCTGCCTATTTCTCTTTTAAAAGTACTATGTGGCGATAATAGAGCCTACTTCATATTAGAAGTATCAAGAGGCTAATGGACTTGGAAGTATTGGATGGTTGGTAAGACTTTATCAATATTTCATACCTTGTGAATGGGCAGGTAAGTAGTCGCGTATGCAGTGCCAAATTAGATTAGAATTGCTAACCTTAATAGACATAACAATTAAATGGAAACCAATCAGTATAATTTTATGTTATGGATAGTTTATAGATTTTTCAGTCACTAGAACATTATTCTGCCACCTCTCCTCATTACAACCCACATGATAGATTTAGAGGAACATGTCACTAGTGCTGGATGTGTTTAGTTGTTAGAGAAGCCTTCGTTTCTCTCATGCTCGATGTTGATGTGACAATCTCCTATCTAAGAAATACCATTAATTCCAAGGTAGTAGTCATAATCAGTATTCTTATCCTATTATTGTTTCCGCTGTGAGTTTATATTTCTATCAATCTTTAATAAAGCTCATCCTTATTTACAGGTACCAAATTCAAAGATCCGTGCTTTGATAGACTTGGGTTTTGAATTTTTTTCGAAATTTAGGCTCATTAAGGTACGGGGTGGTTACATTTGGTATCAAAGCCTGTGTTAGTAGATCAGAGGAATTGGGATAAATTGAGAGAATTCATTCGTGCTTTCCTATTTAGTATTATTATATTTTTATGTTAGATTTTAAGAATTCCGACTATAAAAGTAGTTGTAGTTCCACTCCGAAGGAATGGGCAAAACAACCATGGGTTGGAAATATCTTAGAGCTAAGATTTTCATGCCGACTCCAAAGTACCCCATGGAGTACTAGCGATGCGTAAGGCGCTGTTGATAAAGAGCATGAGTACGACATATTGCTGAATCCCAAAGACCGGAGGTGTTCGACTTGATGGTTGAGATCTAGCTACCTTATGATTTTGGATTTTGATAATGAGTTCCAGTCGGAGACACACATTTATTCCGGATAGGCGGGAAATTGGTGTCTGTATGTAACAAACATCCAGGAACCATTTTTGGCAAAAGGTTGTCCATCAATCGCCTCTTTAATGGCAAATTGGATTTTTATTTGGATAATTAATATCAATTCCTTAGTTTTAAACCTGTGAGAGAGTTTTTATAAAGTATATTTCGGAAATGCCTTAGATTTTGGTAAAAGGGTTTTTTTAAAGGATTTCTTTTCCCAATGATTTATTTTGGAAGTTTTGGGAAGTTTTGAAAATTTAATTTTCAAAGAAACACGTATTCCACTAAGTTGGTCGTGTTAAAAAAATTTAGTTTATAAAGGAGTAAGTTTTGAAACCCCTATATGTATGTATGTATGTATGTATACCAATAAAGATTGATTTTATTTTGGTAAGAAAATAGTTTTTCGATTTGGAAAATGAGTTTCAAGGGGTGAATATTTAGCCCAATGATTTTTCTATTTTGAAATTTTAAAAGTTTCTCTATTTAGGGTATAGACAAAATAGGAATAACATTCAATTTTATTGGGGTATATAGTTTGAAGTTTTGTTGTACCCACCAGCTATTGAAAGAAATATTTCCGTGTGAAGCAGGCATGAAATAGCAGTTGGAATTTTTTTAGGATTTTGGAAGTGTTGTTGGACGTAGCAGTTTTGTTGAGGCTGTTGCAATCTTACCGAGGAGGGGTCTACACGGTAAGGTAAATACCGTCGTGTGAAAGGTAGAAATTTTCTAGATGAGTCAAGCTGAAGATGGTGTGCGGAATGGTCGTTAGAATATTAATTAATTAATTAATTTAACCCATCCCTATTGGGCCAGGTTTAGGCCGCGTCCAAATCTGAGCTAGCAGTCGACCGGTTGACCGCGAAGCGGATTCGGGCCGACCCAAACCTAACCGAACCTAGAACGTGACTATAAGTCACGTCCAAAACTAAAGTTGTTGCACCCCCTCATTCTCTTCTTCCTCTCCATTTTCATTCGAACTCCATTCCCACCTCCCCATTCCTCCACCAAATCAAAGCCTCACTCCTCCAATCCTCCACCAACCGACGTCAAAATTCTTGCGCATCTGTTCTGACCCTGCCACCACTCCGGATCTAAACCATGTTCTTCCCTTTTCAACTGCTTCTCAGCCCATAACACCACCCCGCACCGGCCGCTCTTCCTCTCGTCATCCCAGCCTCACTCTGCAAGAAGCTGTTTGGCTTGATCAGAGTGAGCGGAAGATCGTCATTTATCTCGGAATGGTGGACTTTTATTTTCTCCACAGACGACCGGTGAAATTCAGAGATTTCGCCACTTTTGGGCTTGAAGAGCTTTTCATCATGGCAGGACTTGCAACGATCCTCCGCTTCGAGACCTATGAGCGGAATATTACCTGCGCTGCGTCCATCTTTTCAATGCATAGATGGCATAGAATTTTGATGATGGCAACAACTAAATTGAGTCCGAGGTTAAGGGAGCTCGGATCGAGATGACAGGCGATGATCTCGCTGGAATTTTGGAGATATTAAGCATAGATTTGGATCACATAGAGATGACTGATCCTAAGATTCTACAGTGGATCTTTTTTGGAAATATCGATGATTGAAGGACCGACAATTTATGATCGGTTACCCGTCTCGTCGTGCGCATCATTCAGCACAACATTATTCCAAAGACGGGAAGCCTCGACCTGATCAATACCTCAGTGCAGAGAGCAGCCAATGCTATAATTGGTGGCGTAGCCATCAATTAGGCTCATGTTTTGATGCTTCATATGGTCGATCAGGGAGTTGGTACCTCGAGGACTCACTTTCCATTTTTCCACTTGCTCACTCAAGTGTTTAGGCATTACGAGGTAAATTTGAGCGGAGTGCTAGCAGTGAGGAAGATCCCTCCCACTATCGACCGACCACTATTAAAAGGATAAATATTCCTTTTCCGCCAACCGCACCACCTATGCCATCACCAGAGCAGCAACCGCAACAGCAACACCAGCAGCAGGGGGTAGCACGGGGTGCCAAGAGATACCTGAGTTCTGAACTTGTTGTTATCCGTCAAGTGCAGGCAAAGCTCCGAGATGTTAGGGCGGAGCAGCAGCGCCAAGGGCGTGAGATTGGGTGCATAACCGCCATATTACGACCATTCCACGGTCACGACAATGGCTCAAACTCCAGCCGCGGAGCGAGACATTCTCACAATTCGTAGGCAAAGTTTTATTAGGATTGTTATATATTTATTATTTCCAGCATTTGTCCTTTTTCTTTAGGTTTGTTTGGGTTGTAAAACTGTTGGTTGTCTCTTGAAAATGCATGCATGACGCTATAAGAATGTTTATGTTTATTACAGTATTATTGTTTCGAATAATGTAAACCGCTCTTATTTATGCATATGAAAGAAACAGTGTAAATACGAGAATCTCATAAAAGATACTTAACCAACAATAAATGCAATATAAGACTGGAAATTTAGAATAAATGATTTTTTTTAGCAAAGGACATGTTTAAGCTGTTTAGTTTCATGGGCCATTATTTCTGTTCCTTAAAAGCTAAAAAATTTGGGTAATTGGGCATGATGACATTTTTAAATAAAATGTCAAGTTTTATGGGTAAAGATTAGTGTCAGAATTTTAGAATTTGGTTTATGCGTTTAGCGCATAACCAACTTCCGACTATGCAAAATTGTGGCTTGATTTATCAAAAATTTTGAGCAGGAAATATTTTGAAAAGTTTCTCTTTTGAAAAAAAATATTAAATTTTAGTTGCTTTTGGATCTTAAATTATTTTTAGAGTTTTTGTCCAAAAATTTGATTTCTATAGAAAATGTGCATATAAATATTTTGGGAATTTATTTTTCTAATGATGTACAATTTGAAAAGTAAGAAAGATTTTTGTGAAATTTTGATCTTGAAGGCCACATATTAGGCATAGGAAAGAATAATAGAGTTGGAATTTGTGAATTTAGTGGTGCATTAGGGTCAACGATACGATGGAACGCAAGCGATAACAGGGAAAAAACTGTTTTAGCCTTGAAATTTCTATTTCCATACCACGTCGATGATGCGTGCAAGTCTATTTTTAGGCTCAATTCAATTTTAGAGCTTGAAAATAAGTCTTCTTATGCGTTTTGTATGTGGAAAATTTGGAGTAAATCCGGACAGTGGGTAAAATTCCACCGTACTACAAGAATTGGAAATTTTTAGGGTGGTAAGAATGATAAATTCTCCACCTAAATTCCTCTTTGGGCGTATGAGTAAAGTTTAGAAAGTGATTTTTCAATGCATTAGATTATTGGATGATAGGAAGTGGATGCAAATTGGTTGCTTCATACTTCTATTCGTAGGAGTATGGGGGTTTTGGTTGAAAAGATTTTTCAAAAAAAAGTTGCATGCATATAGAACTGCCAACATATATATAAGGTGCTTGCATCATGTTTTCAGAAATATTTTCAAAAGAAATGCATTCATGTTGGAGGACCCGATTTGGAATCATTCTGCATACATATTTTCTACGTGGTCATACGGTAATATACTATGCATTTGTGCACATTTGTTGCAAAATTGGACGTACACTCATTGGTTATGTTGTTTAGAATAATAAGGAGCCAAAACCATGGCTTATTCATTGGCGAAATTTCGAGGAAAAAATTCTTTTTAATAGTGGAAGAATGTAACACCCCGTAATTTGACATTAGTTATTTAATTAGTTAGTTAATTAATTAATTTAGCTCCAAAAATGGAATTTGACAACGAAACTTGCATCGTGGAAAAATTCTAAGCAGCTTTCAAATTTAGAGTTTTGTGATCGGAGTCCAAACGAAGAAGTTATGGATGAAAAACAAATTCAGAACGAAAATAATTAAAATAAGAAAATTAACTAAAATAACCTGAGCCCACAGGTCGACCGCCGTGTATACGCGGTCGACAGGGGGTGATCGACCCCTAGGCAATGGGCAGTCAATCCGCCTCTATGTGGCGGCTCGATTAACCCTAGGTCATATATGGCCTGAATTTTAAATCGTATGGTTTTGGTTGATTCTAGCCTATAAATTTAGACATAACCCTTCTTTTTCTTCTCATATTTTTTGAATGGAACAACGAAGCTCTGTCATTTCCTCTTCACCGCTTTCTTTTCAAAGTATAAAAATAAGATATTTGTGTTTATGTTCATACAAATTGTAGATTAATAGAAATCAAATGAAAATGAGAAGAGAATCAACTATACGCGTATTTAATGTAATTTATATATTTATCTACTTTCTCTCACAATCCCAAATCTCTTCTCAGATCTGTAATTCTAATGTATGTATATACCTTTTTTATACATATTTCTTGGACAAAAAAAGATTTGGAGATAAATTCAAGATTCTACTTAAGATCTGGAGATTTTGATCGCTTTTAAAAGGTAAGTGGAAACTTTATATATTGTTTATGATTTTAAATCTATTCTGTTGGCATGCGTTTGGTTTTTATGTCTAAATCAATTTTATTTGTGAATTGTAGGCTTAAACCAGAGTAGAAAACTATTACCTACATATTCTTTTTTTAGATCTAATTTGAAATATGTTTACACCTAGATCTGGAAATAAGTCCCAAAGACTTTAGAATTTGAATGTTGTATATTTTTGATTCCAGATCTGTACTTAGGTGTAAAATAGATTTTTGGAGTATTGCCCAATTTGTGCTATGTTATAGATTTTCCATAGTTTAATTTGTGGAAACATCCGTTTGATTTTTATAAATTCGTTTACTTTTTCCACTTTCATTCAAAAGGTCGATGTTTAATTTAACAAGGAATACCCACAAACAAAATGGGAAGAGATATGTAAAGTATAGATTTATTCTCCGTAGTTTATACTATCTATTCCAATCAAAAAGAAATTATACATCCTTGTAATTTCAAACGAAGTCAATCTTTCCTTCTTGTGTTAAACCAACTAATGGAAATCATTGCGGAAAATATTCCTAAAGAATTTAAGTCCAGCAAATTAAATATTAAAAGCATAATTTAGTTACATATTTATAACTAGAATATATTTAATTGCAAATAAATAGTTTTATTAGGCAGTTTATACGTATTTATTGCGGTAATAAAGAAGAAGAACGTTAATTCGTGCGTTATTTATGCGTAACATTCGTTAGTTATTATTATATTTAGGGAAGCGAATAGTTAGAATTAGAAAAGGTAGTAATTCATATTAATGGAAAATAAATTAGGGATCCCTATTTATTAATTAATAGGAAATGAAAGAGTGTAACGTAGTTTAATGAGCAATTAATGAGAAACAATTTATAGTATTAAATTAAGGGTTATAATTTATAGTATTAAATTAAGAGTTACAATTAATAGAGACAAATGGATTAATGAGACTGATAAAAATGGAATTGATATAAAAATGTTGTTAATTTGAAATTAGTAATCATATATAAATGTTTTAGGAAACATCCGTTAGGATTTTATGAACAAATTGAGATTTGTGAGCACTAAAAGAGGATTTATGGGTAGATAAGTATTTATGGTAAATCTTATTGCCTTAAATAAAAAGGGAATTAGTAAGCTAAGTCCAATGTCAACCTAAGATAGAATAAATTAAGACTTGGGATGGTTAACTAAACTTAGTAGGTTAGTGATGCGAGGTCAGTAGAGTCACTCGACGGAAGAATGCCATGCACTGTGAGGCTACCAGCAGTCGGGTGCACTTACTACTAATGTGATATATCACTAATCCTAGGACCCATGACGACGTGAGAGATTGGACTTGCTTTCTTAATTGGAAAGTATTAAATGATCCAAATTTGGAATTATGAGCGGTGAGAGATATCTCTAAAAAGGTTTACTTCAGTGTTGAGGTATTAAGTCGCTATCTTAGGCCTGTAATGATCCTAATTTTGACTAACATTATTTAGGACATTTAATTAGTTAAATTAAATGAAATAATGTAGATGGTTAAGAGATTGAGATTTGTATATCTAGAGGGTAGTCGTGCCTAGTGAAAACAATGAACTAAGTGGAATTAAAATGAAATAAGTTAGGGTAGTAGACAAGGGAAAAATAGGAATAAGTCATATTATTATACCCTAAACCCTCATGCACTATCATTTTACACATTCACAAACTAAAACTAAACCAAGATGAGGCTGGCCACCATTAGAAGAACTAAGAGGAAGATAAGCAAGAATCAAGAAGAAGGAAACTTAATCAAATTTATTTAAGAGCAAATCTCAACTCCTTAACAACAAGCTAAAGGTGAATAATAGATTACATCTCCTATTTTATGGTTTTCAGTTGCTAGATTGAGGTCCGAATTTATTTTGCAAATGTTTTGTCAGGTTTTGATTATTTAAATGGATATATATGCTTGTTGATGATTTAGGCTATTTCATATAGATTTTATGATAAGAATTGATTTGAAAAACCTATTAAATGACATCCAAATGACTTGCGTTTTTGATATGAGGTCAGAAATATTATTTTAGAGATGGGTTTCAAATTTCATAATTTTCTGAATTATTGTGGATTTATTATGAATTTTCTAGTGAAGAACAGGGTTGTTTCGGGTTTAAATTAATTATGGCTATTATATATTAGCTTTGGGTCAGAAATATAAATATGTTATAAAACATATTAAAAGTGACTTATTGGAATTTGTGGAAATCTTTCCTAAGTGTTTTATTAAGTATATAAAATTATTTAAGGTATGAGACTTAAATGTTTTATATGTTTATAAAAGGAGAATGGGCAATTTGTAAATATTTTAAATGTTAACCTTTGAAATTCGACAGCACTTTTATAAAAGATTTTGAAAAAGAATTTGCAACCAATAGCATTTTGACAAATATGGAAAGTTAGTTGAAAAGCGGTTACTTTAGATAGCAACAAAACAGTTTTGATAATATTTACTACTTCGCCACTTCCCTGAATGCTTTCGACCTCATACTTCCGCCTTCAACCAAGTCAAAACCAATACTAATGGTATCAATGCCTTTGTACGTAGTGGATTCGAGATAGGCGAAAGGTATATGGTCGAAATGAGCTATCGAAGGGGTTGGAGTAGCTTCTGAGAACTTAGTACTATTTTGGTCGTAAATGAGGCTTTCGAATGAGATGGCTTTCGACTTGGTCAACTGTTTAAAGAAAAGAGCTTTCGAAAGAGCTTGCCACCTTTGTTTTAAATAGAAGCTTTCGAAGGAGTCAAAACCCTACTACCGTATTCTACCTTTCGAAGCAATGCTTTAGAAAGGTTTCCTTTGTTTTAAAATCAGCACCGCTTCTCCAATGCTTTTGAAAGGGTTGGTGTCGAAACCTTTCACTTTCTTTTACTTAGGAAATTGTTTTCGAAAGAGGTGCTTTCGACTTAGTTCTTTTAAGACCCTTTTGAGATTTTAAAAGTTAAACCCAAAGGTTTCGAAAGGAACGGTTTTGAATGGTTTCGAAAAGTTCTTCCACGTGTTTTTACTTGAACCCAATGCTTTCGAAAGTTTTGTTTTAAGTAGAAGACTTTAATGCTTTCGAAAAGCATATTATAAAGGTTTCGAAGGGGTGGTTCCCCAATGTTTTTGAAAGGTTTACCTTAGTGTTAAATAGAGGGTTTCCAATGTTTTCGAAAGGCATGTTTAAAGTGTTCTGAAAAGAGGATGTCTAAGGTTTTATAAAGCTTTCGAAAGGATACTTTCAATGTTTTTAAAGGTATGTTTTGGCCTATTGGCCTAAGGTTATAAAGTAAAGTAGTTTACTTGTACTAAAAGGGGTACTTTCAAAGGTTTCGAAAGAGATTATTTAAAGGTTTAAACAAAGTTTTCAAATGTTTTCATCAACAATATTTTGTGTAAAATATATATAACATGGAAAATAGCTTTGAGTAAAGTACAGAGTATATTTTCCTTATTTAAGTATGATTTAAAAGGTTAAATCAATTTGAAAAGGTTTTCAAGGAAAATTTAAAGGGTAGTTAACCCTAAGTAAATGACTCGGATATTAGAATACCAGTTAGCACTGGTATAGGGTCGCGCCCTATACATTAGCTGTAGCCCTTAGCTAATTTAGTCCAATATTCCAGTGTGTAAGGCTTAGTCACAGGTAAGACTTAAATTATGGTTACACACAGAAAGGAATATATATACAGGGAAGGAGGATAGGTTATTGGTAAGCCCGCAAAACCACTAGGATCAGGTAACCTTTGGAGAAGTAAGTAAAGGACAGACCGTCCAGAAGTTTGTCTAACAGATGTTAGATTATTTATTTTATCTGGTAGGCCCGAGTCAACCAATGGTTAGTAGTTAGCCGAACAAAACTATAATGTTCAGACAGATGGTCCATTCATTACCTAATTTTGAGCATATATGATATTGCTATTATTGTTTTAATCAGATTAATTGTAGGATTCTGATTTGCAAAAGATATGTTTTAAAGGGATATTAGTGAGGGGAAACCCATTCCACTAATTGGCATGGTCTCACTTAATACCAGTAAACCAAGATGTAATAGTATTATTCACACCAGGCTTCATGTCCGACGTGAAGTTTATGTTTTCCCTTTAAACTCTCGGGTGCTCGAAATTAATTTGAGTAGATTGAGAGTTAAGGTTTTTCAGGTTTAGTAGGTGGACAAATAAAGCTTCCGAAGACGTGCAGGAGGCAAAGTTAGCTATTTAGGAGTTGCTATTTAGTTTTATTTCCGCTGTGATGTATTAAGGCAGTTTTTGCCTATTTGGTACTTTGATCATCTAAGGGGGCATCTTCATATGCCACTCTTGGCATATTTTGTAATAATTATATTTGATCAAAACATGGGAATAGATTATGGGATTGTGTAATTTGAATATGAAATATTGTTTTGAAATGTAATCAGAAAAGTTGTTTTAACCTGTGCTATTTTTATTTCATATTCATGTTCTTCTAATATTATGGATACCATTAACATTACCGTATTTTATCACCAGAAGTTAATATTATAGATGACTGCAGCATCTGTAGCGCTTAGCTTTGGGCCTCAAGGTAGGGGATGTTACAAGACCCGTCTCCCTATCAGAAGAAGTAATCTAATGGGATTTCATATTTATAAGAGCGATACTGAATATCTCGGGAGAGGTTCGCTTCAGGTTTGAGGTATTAAGCGGTTGTAAGGTCCGCCTCTTTCTATAAAAATATATTAAGTAGCCCAATGAGATTTCCAAGCAATGTCGGTTAGATAACACCATTGAGGAGTCCGCCTTGGGGTTAGCTATTAAATGGAAAAGGCCGCCTATAAATAGGTGTTAAATGGTCAAAGGGCTGTCTAGTCCTTATTAATGAGGTATTAAGTGGCTTGGGTATAGTCTCTCACATTGCTAAGACTTTAATAACGATAGATACGCTAATGGTATGGTTATTATAAATTATAAGGCCATATATGGTAGTCAACGGTCTCTGTAGTTAGGACCAATAGACCAATGATGATGATGCTAGAAGTCCACCTTGGGTATATTTCTTTAATGACGGTGTCTACCTCGATTGAGGTCTTAAATGGCAAAATCTGTCTATTTCTCTTTTAAAGTTATTATACGACGATAGTAGAAGCCTACTTCATATTTAGAAGTATCAAGTGGCTAATGGACTTGGAAGTATTGGGTGGTTGGTAAGATTCATCAGTATTTCATACCTTGGGGATAGGTAGGTAAGTAATCGTGTGTGCAATGCAAGGTTAGATTAGAATCGGTAATCTTAATAGACATAACAATTAACTGGAAACCAATCGGTACAAATTTATGTTATGGACTGTTTATAAATTTTCCTATCACCAGAACGTTGTTCTGACCCCTCCTCATTCAACCCATAGGATAAATTTAGAAAAACAGGTCACTGGAGCTGGATGTGTTTAGCTATTGGAGAAGCCTTCTTTTCTCTCATGCTCGATACTGATGTAACAATCTGCTATCCAAGGAATATCATTAATTCCAAAGTAGTAGTCATAGCCAGTATTCTTATCCTATTATTGTTTCTGCTATGAATTTAGATTTCTATCAATCTTTTATAATGCTCATGCTTATTTGCAGGTACCAAATTCAATGATCTATGCTTTGATGGACTTGGGTTTCGATTTTTTTTCCGAAATTTAGGCTCATTAAGATACGGGTGGTAACATGTCTAATGGGATAGGAAATACGTATATGTTGTGATTCAGTGGATTATGTCCCTAATCTTGCGGTATTACCTTAGTATATTCATGTTATTGGAGCCGATTTTGTGGATGAGGGTAGTGGCTCCTCTTCTTTTGAGGGGGAATGGTTTCTTTTCTAATTAGCAGTTTAGGTAGTGTTGCCTAACTCTTATACTTTCGTTTCTTATCTGTTCTGGTGCATGTGCCGAAAACCTGTTATAAATTTATTGGTATAAAAGTGGACGGTCCACTTTAAAGCTGGCCAGCCTTACTAAAATATCAAGTCATAAAATCATAAACCACATTGGACGTGGATTTTTGCTAAGATCGAACCATTCTATATCTGGTATTATTTACTTTACTTGCACTAGATAAATTTCTCTTAAATATTCATTATTTTACATTTCTAGCTATTGTTTTATTGAGTTACCTTTGCTAAAATCCTCTTATGATCATATTTATGTTGGATAGAAATCTAGTCAATATTTTGGCATTAAAAGGAGGACCTCTCTAAAATCCTCAACATTCGCCACTTTTTTCCTCTTTAAAACATATACTAAGCAAAACATTCACCATGCAAACAAACGGTGAATATGAGGCCAATAACTTTAAAGGCCATAATGCTAACGGCGACACTAAAGTTAGCGCAGTTATCGGAAAATTTACCCTTTATAAAATTGCACAAGATCTTTATTTTGTGTTTGTGTAAATAATATTTTGTTCATACTAAATCAAATTTTGTATTTAATTAATAAAGGATTTTTGATAATATTTTAATTTATTTCATTCGATTAAGATATTTATTTATTGTTAATGTTTACAATCAATGTATTGATAATTTAATTTAAAATTAATTATTTAATTTATTTTAATTTTTTATGTTCATTTTATTATTTTATGATATTGATATTCATGATATGAACGTCACAATAATATAATAATAAATTTTATTCTAGAAATTTAAATGGAAAATTAACCGTCGCATTTTACGGTCAATAAGGTGTCAAGTGTGGTAAAAGATGTTAGCTTAATGTTATAATATGAATCAAATTTTATTATTATACTTACACTTATACAAAGAGGAAAAAAATCGACCAATAAAATTTACATTTAAAACATATATATATATATATATATATGTAAAATATATATGTATATATAAAGATATATATTTAAACTATTATAAATAAAATATTTGATGTATGACGTATATACGTATTAAATAAAAAGTGTTTGTGTGTTTGTTTATATATATATATATGATAATTTTATCGACTATTTATAAAACTATCAAAATTCTAAATTTGAATATTTCGACTAATTCAATATATAAATGTATATATTCGTTATTAATTTAAAATTATTACAACTACCATGAAGTTTTTTTATTAAATTTAATTTAGTCGCAAATATATATATATATATACCTAAAAAATCAAAATTTTTATTTTTAAATTGGTTGACTTTTCAATAAAATTATAATATATACATACATAAAATTAAATATCCTCATGGATATTTGATAGAAAAATTCAAGTCAGATCGGCAAATATATATGTGTGTGTGTATTAGTATATATTCGCAACAATAAAGATCATAAATAAAAAAATATATTTATTTATTTATTTTAAAGTCTAAAACTTAATTTAAAAATATTTTTTTTATATTATATATACATATAATGTTTAAAAAATACATTTTAAGCCTTGTCTAAAACATATATATATATATATATATATGTGTGTGTGTGTGTGTGTGTGTTTGTGTGTATATGTGTATGCATGTATGTATGTATATTTGAAAATATATTTATCTTTACTACTAATAAAGAGAACTCCATTAACTAATTTACACGTGTCTTTCTGAATTCTGAAGTACCAAAAATACCCTTCTGTCTATGCTGCTCTCCGCTGGTTTGTATAACGTGGTTTTAAACTCTTCCGTGGGTTAAAGTCATCAAATTATCAATGACGGAGGATGATGCAGTAGAAATAATTCTAAAGCCGATTGGTCCTTCTCCTCCTTCCACTATCTGTATCCCTTCTCCAATCAAAGTATTTTCTAAACCCTAATTTAATTGTCGCAGTTTTGAAATTGTGTTCTGATTATGGTAATGTTAGGTATCAGATCTTCGATCGACAATTTCGTTGGATCGGAACCTTCCAATTGATCGGTTGATGCTAATTCTGAAAGGAAGAACTATGGAGTATAAGAACGATGTTGATGATGAGCTGAGTGTCAGATTACAAAATGGAGGTAATTTGTTGTTATTTTCATCAGTTATTTAATTAAGAAGTCCAGCGTTTGGTTTTCACTTAATTAAGATTTGCCCAAGCATGTTACAATTCGACATTTATACAATTTGAAAATGGGCAAATGACATTTGTATGCAAATTTAGGTAATTAAAGAAATCTAGGATAAGTGAAGGCATGAGAGTATTCCATTACGTACATGTAAGTTAAGATGGAAGAGCACAATTCTCTACAATTTATACAGATTCAAACATTTTATTCAATATGACATGTGTATCTCACATAATGCTTATTTGCTGAGCTGAAAGTAGCTTTGTCTTGCAAATGATTGAATTATAAGCTAAAATAAAATCTAAAATGAGAGGCAGTGCATTCAAATTGAGATAAACCGTCCCATCACCATGAGACATCATCACATTGAGTCACCTAAATAGAACTGTTAGAAAAATAACATTTTGAAATACGTTTTCTTCAAACTTTTACTTCTGAGTCTAAATATTTAGATCTTGGATCCTCATCTCGTATTTAAAATGTTTTTAAAATATAAATAATTTTTCAATTTTTTTTAATATGACCAAGCATAATTAAGGCATAGCTAAAAGACATGATGATATGCATGTATACATATGTGAGTATATGAACACCATAAATTTTACCTTTCACCGAAATGATTCAACCGAGAGCCAATACGTTATTTATTTAGAATGTCCTACTAGACCTACACTGCCTCTTCCTCTTTAACTTGCAAAGTTGAAAAGTTGATCTCACTAATGATAGGAGCTGGGACTAGGAGGCTATGACAAATAAAGTGCTCAGAAAAAAAGTGTTGTTCGAAATATAGTGAAGGCTAACCTATTTATAGTTAAGGGTTTGCATCATTTTCTCCATCATTCTCTCAAACCATCAAATACTTAGTAAAGCCTCCAATTTTCCCTTAACGTAGCCTACCTTGGTGTTGACTAAGCAAGGTCAAACACCTAGTTGACCCCTAATTGAATCACCATTTAATTAATTATTTCTAACTTCTTAATCGATCGAACCATTGTATAACTTTTATACATCATTCTATTTGATTTTAAGCTTGAAATAAATGATTAAAATAGCTAATAAAATGTTAATACAACATTTATATTAATTTATTATTAATTTGTAACATTAATAAATTAATTTTTATCATTGTTTAAACTTGGAAATAATTAACAACGTATTTATGTTGACTCTTTGGTGTGAACTTGATCCACAGTCGATGTTTAAACAATTTAAATATTAAATTCTATATGAATTTTGTTGAAGCACGATATATAGTCAAGTTCAACACTTATAGGTCATTTAGGTGGAATCGTATTTCTGACCTAAAATAAGCCCACCTTATAATGACAACTTTATACACTTATTCTTTCCGTTATCACGGTATCACTTAGATATTTAGAGTTTTGTCTAAGGAAAAAAAAACTCTATTAATACACGTATTTAATTGTGCAAACCACTTTAAAGTCCTAGGTTCAATCTAATAATATTTATCGATTAGTTCTACACAGTCCAGAGATTTTGACTTTAAATTGACTACTAATTATGGTGGTACTGACCTTCTATAACAAAGGAAACAAATCATGTAACATCCCATAAGTTAATAAATAATTAACTAAGTAATTAATTATGGGAATAAAGAAAATTGAAATAGTAAACAAGAGTGAATATTCATGGGACGTTTGGTCATTATGCTTGGATGAGTCAAGTGATACAAAGAAAATCCTAGTTGAAAATCTAAGTTAATGAGAATTAAATACAACTGTTGGAGCTAACTTATTTATAATAAACTGAAATGGTGGGTCAGCGACCCAATTATTCTCTTGGAGTAAATATAACCACCTTCCCTTTTCATTTCATTACACTGATACCTAAAAACGAAAGCTTTGAGTTCTTTAATGGTTCTTGAGGTCTAAACAAGAAAATGAAATAGAAGAAGATTTGAAGCAAGTGAACTAGAGACTTGATTAACTAGGAGATCCGTGTGAGTAATATATTATACATTCCTTTCTTCTTTGAATTTCTCATGGCCAAATTTTTATTAAATGATTTTTGTAGTTCTTGAGATCTTTAAGCGCTAAGAATTTAATGCGAAGATGGACACAAATTATTAGAAGTGGATTTTGATTTATAGAAATTTTCGCTAAGAGAATAAATTGTTATGAATCATTAGAATGCCATACAATATGGAGAATGGGTAGAAACTAGGAAGATTAAGGAACCATGAATGAATAAAATCACGATTAACGTTACTACGGATCATTAAAGACGATTCATGTGATTTTCGAAAGAAAATAGGCATAGTTGGAGGGTTATAATAAGGAGTCAGAAGGCATATAACTGTTGTCGGAAGGTATTTTAATAAAAGGAAATATTTTATACTAGGTTAACATATCGGTTCCACTTTATTTACTAAACATGTAGACTAACTAATGGTCAGAAATGGCCAAGTCAATTGAATCAGAAGTCGACACATGGAAAGTTGGTGGTAGATGTATAGGGACAGTTTCCAATGTGTACCAAAGGGAAATGCCGAAGGAGGTAGAGCTGAACCGAAACGTTAATGAAACCAAAGTCTTAAGTATAACGACTTAAGTAGAAATGCTAAGATAAGCAAGGTTTTAGGCTAAGGTTGGAAAACTGAAGGAATTAACTGAGGACTGAAGAAGGTCGATGGCTAAGAGGAAATATGAGTAGAGGAGGTGATTTTAGATAAATTAAAGATTAATTTCACAAATTACCAAAACTAAATTATAATAGACTTCCTTAGATGAGACCGAGGATACTGATCGTCGAAAGTAAATTAATACTCGGTAGAGAGTGTAAATCGGGACTAATAACTTCCAAAGACTGTAATGGATCACTTCAGATATGGATCACTTCAACTAGAGTTAGTAGAACTTGAGCGTCAGAGTTTCATCAGATCGCACCAAGGGGAGCCTTAGTAGTATTTATGAAAAAGTCAGATGGATCACTTCGGAAGTGTATCGACTATATGAGAAGTTAAATGAACTTACAATGAAGAATCTTTATCCATTGCTTAGAATAGACGATCTGTTTAATCAACCGAGGGGAGCTAAAGTATTCTCTCAATTGGATTTGGCTACTGGGTTTCATCAATAAAGAGTAGTTGAGGAAAGAATTCCTTTGACCATGTTTAGGACAAGGTATGGTTCATATGGATGGTTGATTATGCCTTTTGGATTGACTAATGCTTCAACCTTCTTTGTAGATTTAAAATTAAGTCTTTCGCGATCAATTGAATAGTTTTGCATTGGTCATTATAGATGATATTTAGTATATTCTAAGTATTAGCGAGAGCATAAAACTCACCTTAGATTAGTATTAGAGACCTTTAAACAACGCAAGTTGAAGACAAAATTTTAAAAGCATCATTTTTTGGAAATTGAAAATGAAGTTCCTAAGCCATGTGGTTTCAAAGGAGGGATTGGCTGTAGATCCTTTGAAGGTCGAAGCTGTAAATGATTGGAAGAGGCTAGAGACAGTTACCGAGATAAGAATTTTCTTGGGGTTGGTTGGATATTATCAAAGATTCATTATGGACTTCTCTAGAATAGCAATGCCATTGACCAAACTTACTCGGAAGAATGAAAGATATGTTTGGATGAGAGAAAGCGAAGTAGCATTTTGGGAGTTGAAGCTTCGGCTTACAGAAGCTCTGGTTTTAGTTATGCTAGAGGGAAATGTGGATATGGTTAGGTACACAGATGCTTTAGATTCATGTTTGGGAGTTGCGTCGATGTAAATGGGCAATATGATAGCTTATGCCTCTTGACAGTTGAGACTCCATGAGGTTCAATACCCAACTGACTTAGAATTAGTGGCGGTTATCTTTACGCTAAAGATTTGAAGGCATTACCTTTTAAGGAAAAGGTTCGAGTTGCTTACTGACCATAAGTCTTTGAGATATTTGTTCTCTCAGAAGGAATTAAACATGCGGCAACAAATATGGTTGGAGTTCTTGGCATCATATTATTTTGGAACAGAGTATACCAGAGGAAAGGAAAATAAAGTTGTTGATGCCTTGAGTTAGAAGCAGCAGAAATGTGTTTTGGCCATGATTGAGGAGTGGAATGTCTTAAATACATTAGCTTTGGGCGATGTGTAGTTTCGGTCGGATACATGCCCGACTTGAAACTTTAGGATGTTATCTTGCTTAGAAGTTCATCCAATGCTCATAGAAAGGATTGCCGAAGGATAAAAGGAAGATATGTTGTGTTCTAAAGGGATCGATGCTTTGAGAAGCAATGTCGAGTTCGAAGAGCTGAAGGACTTCAAAATTAATGAAAAATGATGGCTTCAGAAGAAAGGAATGTTGTATGTTCCGGATAGAGAGGGTCTTCGAAAGTTGGTTTTGGACGAATTTCATCGTTCCAAGTTTGCTATTCCCCCAGGAGGCACAAAGATGTACCAAGATATGAAGCAGAACTTCTAATATGAAGGAATGAAAGGAGAGGTTAGGGAATGTGTGAAGAGATGTTTCACTTGCCAACAAGTTAAAGCCGAACACCAAAAGCCAAGTAGTCTTCTGCAGTCATTGGAAATCCCGGTATGGAGATGGGATTTGGTTTTTTGATAGACTTTGTCGATGGTTTGCCTAGTACAAGAGTAGGAAAAAGTACATGGGTTATAGTTGATTAGTTAACTAAGAGTCCCAATTTCATTCCAATAAAGTCCATAAGAATAGCCGCTAGGTTAGCTGAATTATAGGTCAAGACTATAGTAAAATTTCATGGAATTCCGAGTACTATAGTGAGTGACCAAGACCCATTGTTTGCTAGTAAGTTTTGGTGAAGCCTACATAGCACTTTAGGGTCGAAGTTGTGCATGTGTACCGCTTACCATCCTTAAACAGATGGCCAGGCCGAAAGTGTTAACTGAGTGCTAGAAGATTTGTTAAGAGCTTTGTGCTAGAGGTTGGCAGATCTTGGGAAGTTCACCTACACTTAGTGTGCTTTTCATACAATAATAGTTACCAGTCTAGTATTGTAATGGAACCTTTTAGGCATTGTATGGAGAGCCTTGTAAATCGCCAGTAAGTTGGTGTGAGATAGGAGATAGACTTTAGGTCTGGATCTAGTAAGTGAAACTTCGAAAAAAGTCGAACTTTTGAGTCGGCGGAATAGGGATCTTAAGGCTAAATTAACACTAGAGGGGGGTGAATAGTGTTCAATTGATTGTATGAATATTTTTCAAATTCTTTAATTCTACTTGGAATGATGTAATTTGCAATCACAGAATCAAAGTGCATATAAAAGTAAATGCAATAAAAGTAAAAAGGAAAGAACACACAGGATTTTATGCTGGTTCGAAGTTACCCTACATTCGGTCCCACAAAATTCCTTGCACGGATTTCTTTTCAACTAGGAAATTCAAATACAATCTCGACTTCAAGGCTACGAGACACACCCTCCAGAATCTCGACCTCTGGTTAGAGGCACTTGATTTTCAGGATATAAGCACACCCACTAGATTTACGGGCTACTAAGCACACCCAATTTATTTTACGGGCTACAATCACACCTATAAGTATAGCAATATGATTTGATAGAGTTTTACAGACTCAAAATTCGTTTGGAAGTCTAGTATATATAGGGAAATAATGGTTGTGTCTATTCGCGAAAAGATACGACGAAAAGATACTTCCATTCAAATTTGAATTTTGAAAATTACGACCACATGTCGACATACATTGACATAGTATGTCGACATACCCTTCACAAAATTGAAAAACACTTTAAAAATATTATTTTGAAAATTCGTTGCTTTGTAAAATAATTTGATACTTAGTAGAATCATTTAAATATAGTATGTACACATTTTAATTATAATAAAACTTTATATAATAATTTCGATAATTTTAATATAATGTAAATAATATGTATATATATATAACTAATATAATTATAACTTATTAAAGTATGAAAAAAAGTTCAACATATATATAAACTTAAAAAAAAATGAAATAACATCTTTATAATTATAAGAGGTTGAAAATCATTTTGAGAAATATTTTGAAAAGATTATTTCAAAACTAGGATATTTGAAAAACAGTTTAAAACAAAATTAGAGAATGAGAGAGAGATCAGGAAAGTGCTATCAAGGTTTTAACATAAATTCTACGACTTTATAACTTATTTGGAATATCTTGTAATCCCGAACTCTTCAATACTCATAAGTCTTCATTTTCTAACTCTTAAAACTCTATATCAGCATCTTCAACCTACTCTTGGTACTTTATAATTTTCTTAATCAACACCTGTCTAATATAATGCACTATATACTATATAAAACTTGATAAAACATTAGTATTTATATTTTATATAATGTCTATAGTTGTTATCATCAAAACCAGTACCTAAGGTACTAATAATCTCCCCCTTTTTGATGATGACAACTTTATATATAAAATATAATATAACTCTTCCTAGGTTACAAAACTCCCTCTTAATCCATGCCTAGGTTTTATATATTTCTCCCTCTTTGTCATCAACAAATATAACCACCTAAAACTATAACTCTAACACTAATTCTTACTCTAACTCTAACTCCGCCTAAATAAAACATTATAGACTAATGACATATAATGACGATGAGAATGATTTATATAAGAACAATAAGTGATATTTAAAATGAGATAATCGTAAAATAGAAACAATGATAAGAATGATATATAAGAAATGGTAAGTGGTAACACAAATAGTTAATAGTAACTAAACCAATCTATATATTCATTCAATACCACATCATAATTCAATCATATCTTAAAACGCACAAATGTTAAATTAAATTAAATATACACATTACACAATCAAATTATAGAAGACAAGTACCATCCTAACATGGTTTCCTAATGATCGGGGATTTGTGAATAGGACAATGAGGATAATGAAGGCAAAAGTTCCCATTTTGTTCGATGAGATTTCCATCTCGATCGAAACATACTTCTCCTACGCATCGTGTAACAACCCGAATCTCAATGAGTCCGGATTTTTCACAAAAATGCTAAAATCCAAGCCCACTGAAACCCGAGTTGGGTATCTGGTATCCTGCAAAATAGGTAAAGATAAATATACCAGAGCTCAGATAAATATCTCACAGCGGAACTGACTAAAATATAATAGTAAGTAAATACTCACCAATAAAATAACACTTTCTAAACAAGTGTCTAAAAGCTGGAAAGTCTCTGCCATCTACTAACCTGTAGGATGTTATGAGGAGAGGGTCAGAACTAAAGTTCTAGTGAATGGACAAATTATACAATTCTAAGCTTAATTCTACTTATACCATTTTATTTCCCTTTACTGTTATATTAGTTTTATTGGGTTTATAATACTCTCGCCTCAGTGCGTGAATCGTGCCCATCTACTCCCTAGTAGATTAAAACCCTAATAACCAATATATATATATATATATATAGAGCCGTATGTCCCTTGACCGCATCGGTCCTAAATACTACCTATAGTACCTTCCGCGTCCTCCTCGCAAAGGACTCCATCGTCTTGCTACTATGGCGTTATGTGACTACATCTATAAAGGACTGCCTCATAAGGCCTATAATACAGGTGTTCCATCGTCTGCTCTGAAAATGTAAAACTGCATCCGCACTAGCCTATACTAACGCTCGGACATCCACAATGTACCACCCAGTGCGAACCTTAAGGACTATACGTAATCATTCTGTCTACTCCCTGAATCCCACTAAACAAGGTCCACGTTGTACGGAACTCAGTCGTCTGTAAAGGACTGCCCTGTTAGGCCTACAATACAGATATTCTATTTGGTATGTCTCTTTTCTTATCGTGGCTATAGCCCCACGCAGCCACCCCTCAACTAATCGAAAGACCTCTAAAGAGCTAAGTGGCTGATCCCTACTGCAAACAATCTAAGCATCCAATTGGCTGCGCCCCTCATCCAATGTCTCGATAGTGAAAAGTTCATTGGACTGTTGGTTTAGCTCTAATCTTTTCCAAACTCGCTTCTTGGTTTTGATGCTGGCCTGATATCCATGTGCGACTATCCATTTGGGTCCTGCCCACTAAAACTTACTTGCAAGTACTGGGACATACGAATATCCTACTCCAAACATCAACCCCTTTTGACTGCCTACAATGGTCCTGCCATGCAAAAAGCAGTCAATGCATACTCTTTTGATGGAACACCTACAGACCTACCTCCGGGGGACTGCTCCGTTATGCCTACCCTAGAGGGCCATCCTAGAGTACCCTCACATCCCGTTGAAGTCTCGTACTTCCTCTAGCCCAAAATATCTAAGTTGGACATGTTCCTTCTGTGCTGAAATCTGTGATGAACTGCTTCATTGGACTCTTCATCTTTTTGGCTGCTTCAAACGCGTCTCAATCTTTTATTAGACCCTTGGTCTAATCTTTTATTTCGCGTTTAGTTTGCTTTTCTTATTCAGTTGGCTACTTATTTACCCTAATTAGCATAATCTTGTCCCAGCCTCACCTAACTATTGTAAGACCATCAGTTCCTGACTGAAAGGGAATGCTATTGGTATGTGCCACATCTATTATCTTGCTTATTAACTTAATTTGAGTCTTAAGTTTATTAAAATAAGCCTCTTCTATTATTTTTGCTCTATTTGCTTATTAACTTAATTATAACCTATGTTATAATTTTACTTGTAATTTTCACTTTTATTTTCTTTTATAATCTGTACATTATAAATATAATTACAAGCGTCCCTTGTCTATTCTAGGTTGTCTTCTTTTATTATGATATTAAATTCTCTTTAATTCTCTTATATTATATGACAATCTTGGCTTGGAACTACGTTCGATTATCACAAATTTACTTATCAAAACAACTGCTTTGCCTTTATTCTATTATTTGCGCAGCAATTGCACATCTAGGTATATTTCTTTTAATTACTTCTAGTCTTGTCTAATAATTAACTTGATTTCTTCTTACTTCCTGTAATTCTTCACTTTATTTTCTTATATTCTAGGAAGTAGTTCTATTCTATTTGGTTGGTTACAAAAACTATGCTAAAATTTCATTTCTATGTTTTAATACTAAACAATGCTATAAACAATAATATGTAACTGTAAGATATTTCTTTTACTTTTTGGATAGTGCAAAATACAGTAGTTTCTCTATTTTACACTAATTTTCTTTTTCTTTCTTTTATTCTTACAATTACGTTTATCATTATCTTTTAAATATTAAACTATGGAAATGTATTCTGTTTTCTAAACCAACCAATTAATCTATCACTTACTTCCAAATCAAGTTATTAGATTTTCCCTTTTAATTTATTTTTCCTCGTTTATAACATAATTTACTGCAAAATTCTATTTTTCTCCTTTTATTTCAGTTTTTCTTATTTTACATCTAATTTCTGTAAATATAGTGTTCTTTTGTTTTGGTCCGTATTTGTGAATTCTTCTCTTTACTATTTTATTCGCGTAAAAATGAATAAAAAGAAGCTACCATTTACAGGCTAAATTTCAACTTTTAAAATAGATGTAAATTTCTTACTTTTAGGCTTATGCTTTTCTCTAACTGTCAAGTCTAACATTATTTATATTTAATTGGATTACAATTTCCTTTTTTTCCATATAAATAATAATTAAATATAAGCTCTCTTATAAAATTTACAGTCTCTGCATAACTAATTAACAGAATTATTTACTGAAATAATTTCTGAATAAAATTATTTGACAGGAATATAACGATAATATATCATAAATGTAAAAGATATATAATTAAATCCACTCACCTGGAAAGAAAACACTCCAAGTTCCAGATTTGGTTTTTAACCTAGTTCTATTATCCTTAGTCTTCCCTATTGCAACCCTATTTGGATCCACAAATTAGAATATATATGGATATAGAAATTCGGATCTAATTGAAGAAAAATAAAATAAATAAACTAGAGAACCAGATCTGAGAACCTTACCTCATTCGGACGACTTTATTTGAACATCTCTATTTTAGACCTATAATTTCTATCTCCAACTTGTAATTCAGAAGGCGTAAATCTAAAATAGCTAATTTCTGAAGAATTGGAGGAGAAAGAAGAGTGACAGGGCTTCCGCATCCATTTTAGAAAAATATGAGTTTGAAGGCTAGCCCTGCCTCTTTATTTATAGCGAGTCAAAACAGTGTCGTCCGTCCGCTTAAAACGATGCAAATCGGGCCGTTCAAAAGGGTGCAGAATGAGCGCGCCTGATTTGTTTTTAAACGTTTTATTTATTATAAATGTTTAACATTTCCTATTAATTCCAATTAACTCTCATTAATTCCCTGATTTATTGCTCGTTATAATGCACGTCTATTTTGGATTTTAAACGTGCCTTATTTGTTCTATTAAATGTTATTTATAAACGTTAACTTTTAAACGTTATAAATTATAAACGTTTAACCTTTTTTTATGCCGCTTGTTTATTCTAATTAATCGCAATCAATTGCTTGATTAATTTCCCAATATAAAACTTTTCTATTTTGAATTTCACATGTGACCAATTAATGTAAATTAATTTCCTCCAATTGCTGATTTGATTACATTGCCCGCTAATGTTAATTAATTGCCTTTAATTACTGATATCAATTAATTTCCTTTATGATGGCAATGTTAATTAATTACCTTTATGACGTGCGTCTATTTTAAAATTCAAATGCGCGTTATTTCTGGAATTTCATACGCACATATATTTATTTATAACAAATATATTTACGTACATTTACATGTATAATTATTTCTCGATACAAAACTTCGAACGTCAACAAATTTTTCATACGAACTCCGTTTGAGACATATTATATATGTAAATTAATCGGAAAATCGCCACGAACACAATGAAATAAGTTTCAAGGCCAAATTATGACAATTCCAAAAATGCTTATTTTCACTGCTCATAATTATTTGATTATTTAATTATATAAAAATACGGGGTGTTACATTCTCCCACCCTTTAGGAAATTACGTCCTCGAAATTTGGCAAGGGTAAAACTATGTAATTTATTGCATTAATTACATCCATTTTGTGTACATCCTATTTTTCAACCATCTATGTCATTATGCAAAGTGCAATATATCATAAAATATATGCATGTACAAGAGTTTCTTAGCGGTACCTCCTATATGAATGCTTTTTCTTTTAGAAATTTCTTTTAAAATATGATGCATACATCCTAAATATACTTGCAATTTCTATATGAATGCAATCTTTAGAAAACTCAAAACATTTTTCATCTAATTTTTCCCACACTCCTATTAAATAGAAGCATAGTTCAACAAATTTTACGTCCAAACCTACCACACCACTTTTAATTTTTAGAAAATTATAATTTTCCAATTTCGATTTCTTATGTCAAAAAGAAGGTAGAAAACGGAAAAACTTCTCATTTCCCCGTTTTACTTTTGCGT
Source organism: Allium fistulosum (assembly GCA_030737815.1). Taxonomy (NCBI): domain Eukaryota; kingdom Viridiplantae; phylum Streptophyta; class Magnoliopsida; order Asparagales; family Amaryllidaceae; genus Allium; species Allium fistulosum. Next base: position 587,192,372 of record CM060907.1, on the reverse strand, counting down.
GCCTCTCACTCTGTACTTGGAGCTTATGCCGCTATCCTATAAAATCTCTATTTTCTTTCCCAAGCACAGTTTACATAAGAAAGATTTTGCTTTTCAAACTTTTTCCCAAGCTTAATTTATGGGAAAGATGTATTTTTCTTTTGCAATTCTCATTTATTTCTATTGATGTTTCTATTGCTTTCTTTAGATCTTACTATTTTTCCTTTAGTTACCTTTTATTTGCTTTTACTTTCTTTTAATATAGCCACTAAACACAGCTATCATCTAGGGCAAGGAGGTCTAGGACCATGTTCACTCTGACACAGAAATGTCCTACTCTAGGAATCCAAGTAACTCATATGCTCCTCCTGCCGCCTATTACTTGTTACTAACTTACGCTGTGTTACTCATGACGAATAAGATCTATTCGTCTCTTCTATTCCATGCTCAAAAAGGAATAACTAAGTCTCATTTATTACAACGGATAAGGGTTTCAATCTATGCAGTCTCTATTTAAAAAGGCAACTAAGCTTGGGGAAATTTTCTCTTTACCTTTCTTTTTTCCCAACTAAGGTCAACTTTTCCCAACCACGTGTGTCTTACTATCTTACTAATATCACTTCACTATTCTTCTATAGTCCACACACATGAAGCAACATTTCTAGGTTTTCACTAGTGTCATATACACCTTACGGGAACTTTTATTATTACTACTAGGAGTAATTATTGCTATAGCGTTACACTTTTCCCGTTATACATAGGAAATGATTCCTATCTACTCCATATTTAAAAGTCTGGTTTGGTTTGATATTTATCATTTTACTTCAAAAATTAAAGCTTCTAGACTTTTGAAACATCAAATCCCAAAATTCTTGCCTTTGAAAATGTTATTTTGAATTTTCTGTTAAATTCAAAGGTACTTGGTTACTTAAAATTTTATCTTTGCAAAAAATTATTTACTTTTCCACCAAACCATTTTCTTTAAAACATGTCTTGCTTGTTCTTAAAACATTTTTCTTTTTTCTTGACTTCAAAAAAAAATGTCCTCACATGTTTTCAAAATATCTTCTTTTCCTAGATTTTCAAATTTACTAAAACAGAAGTTAATAAGAACAATTATTTTATCAAAAATCTCCTAGCTTTTCTAATCTTCCAATTACTTAACCTTGGAGGAGTTTCTAACTTACCACACTTAACGGTTTTATACCTTAATGTATTAGAACTACTTTCTCTTATGAGAAACCATTAACACTAAAACCTTCTATGAATCCTTTAAAGGAGTATTTCATATTTATGTGAAATTATAAGAAATTTATTTTGTATTTTATCGAAATAGGCTATATAAAATATGGTGCTTTCCATACCTTGTACATCTCTTTCACGTATTCCTTATAACTTGCACAAAACATCATTATTTGTGATTCATAGAAAATTATATCATTATTCTTTTCATTCCAATAGATTAAAGTATGTTTGCTTTATATTCACTTACATAAGATATTTCCTACTAAATTCATTAATTTAACGTACATTATTTTTCAAAAGAACTCATTTTCAAAACTGCTTTCATATTTTCATAACTAGAAAATATTTTCATATACTTATTTAAATAACAAGTGTACATACAAATCACTTTATAAATTATCTCCAATACTCTTTTGCGTCAAAATAGATGTTGTGTAAAACACCGTTACTACAATCCAAAAATACTAATATATGGATTCAATTAAAATAAATATTAATAAATCTCATCTGTTATGTAAAAACATTTCCTTTGGGAGTCACATACTATAACAATAGTGTCATAGTCTATGTTTTCCTTATTTTTCATGAAAACATATATTACAACAATAAATATTGTAACCTATGTTTTTGATACTTAACACACTCTAGGTTTTTATATTTTAAAATCTTTGTTTACCTACAAAGAAACTGAGCTATACGCGCTCTATAATTCTTCAAAAAGAATTTTACTTTTAACAAAATTTACATCGTATAAAAACCAATTTAAATTTCATACCACTTATTATTTTCAAAAACCCAATATTTACTTCCTCAAATAATTAACAATTATATTTTTCAACTTTTCAATTCCAAAAGTTTCATTTTATTGGGCTAAACATAAAGTGGATTTTCTTCTTACTAAAACCTCTTATTCCTTCCAAAATATAAACACTCTCCCTACTATCCCTAGGGAACTTTCCCACTTCCTATAACATATGGATACCAATCTTCTCTCAAAACATGGCTTATTGTACACTGTAAATCGGTAATAACATAAGACTCAATATACTTGGGTCACCCCAAACACAACTAGCAAACTATGCACAAATATACTTCTTAAAAACTTTATATAAGTTAAAATATATAATTGGGGACCATTTGGATTTTAGTACATAATATATTTATATTTTATTCAAAAATACAAATACGTTCACTCACTATCTACCTAGGAATCCTAAACCTAGACTCTGATACCAAATGTAACAACCCGAATCACAGTGAGTCCGGATTTTTCGCAAAAATGCTAAAATCCAAGCCCACTGAAACCTGAGTAGGGTATCTGGTATGCTGTAAAATAGGCAAAGATGAATATATCAGAGCTTAGATAAATATCTCACAGCGGAACTGACTAAAATATAATAGTAAGTAAATACTCACCAATAAAATAACACTTTCTAAACAAGTGTCTCAAAGCTGGAAAGTCTCTACCATCTACCTAACCTGTAGGATGTTATGAGAAGGGGGTCAGAACTAAAGTTCTAGTAAATGGACAGATTATACACTTCTAAGCTTAATTCTACATATACCGTTTTATTTCTGTTTACTGTTATATTAGTTTTATTGGGTTTATAATACTCTCGTCTCAGTGCGTGAATCGTGCCCATCTACTCCCTAGTAGATTAAAACCTAATAACTAATATATATATAGCTATATGCCCCTTGACCGCATCGGTCCTAGATACTACCCATAGTGCCTTCCGTGTCCTCCTCGCAAAGGACTCCATCGTCTTGCTACTATGGCATTCTGTGACTACATCTATAAAGGACTGCCTCATAAGGCCTACAATACAGATGTTCTGTCGTCTGCTCTGAAAATGTAAAACTACGTCCGCACTAGCCTATACTAATGCTCGGACATCCACAATGTACCACCCAGTGCATACCTTGAGGACTATACGTAATCGTTTTGTCTACTCCCTGAATCCCGCTAAACAAGGTCTACCTTGTACGGAACTCGGTCAGGGATTTTCTATTTCTGTAAAGGACTGCCCTGTTAGGCCTACAATACAGTTATTCTATTGGTCTGTCACTTTTCTTATTGTGGCTATGGCCCACCGTAGCCACCCCTCAACTAATCGAAATACCTCTAAAGAGCTAAGTGGATGTGCCCTACTGCAAACAATCTAAACATCCAATTGGTTGTGCCCCTCATCAAATGTCTCGATAGTGAAAGGTTTATTGGACTATTGGTTTAACTCTAGTCTTTCCTGAACTCGCTTCCTGGTTTTGATGTTGGCCCGATATCCGCATGCGACTATCCTTTTGGGTCCTGCCTACTAAAACTTACTTGCATGTACTGGGACATACAAATACCCTACTCCAAACATCAACCCCTTTTGACTGCCTACAATGGTCCTTCCATGCAAAAAGCAGTCAAGGCATACTCTTTTGATGGAACACCTACAGATCTGCCTCTGGGGGACTGCTCCGTTATGCCTACCCCACATCCTAGAGTATCCTCACATCCCGTTGAAGTCTCGTACTTCCTCTAGCCCAAAATATCTAAGTTGGACGTGCTCCTTCTATGCTGAAATCTATGATGAACTGCTTCGTTATGCTCTTCATCCTTTGGGCTGCTTCAAACGCATCTCACTCTTTTATTGGACCCTAAGTCTAATCTTTTATTTTGCGTTTAGTTTACTTTTCTTATTCTGTTGGCTGCTTATTTACCCTAATTAGCATAATCTTGTCCCAGCCTCACCTAACTATTGTGAGACCATCAGTTCCTGACTGAAAGGGAATGCTGTTGGTATGAGCCACTTCTATTATCTTACTTATTAACTTAATTTGAGTCTTAAGTTTATTAAAATAAGCCTCTTCTATTATTTTTGCTCTGTTTGCTTATTAACTTAATTATAACCTATGTTATAATTTGACTTGTAATGTCACTTTTATTTTCTTTTATAATCTGTACATTATAAATATAATTACAAGCGTCTCTTGTCTATTCTAGTCTGTCTTCTTTTATTATGATATTGAATTCTCTTTAATTCTCTTATATTATATGACAATCTTGGCTTGGGACTACGTCCGATTGTCACAAATTTACTTATCATAAAAACAGCTTTGCCTTTATTCTATTATTTGCGCAGCAATTGCACATCTAGGTATATTTCTTTTAATTACTTCTAGTCTTGTCTAATAATTAACTTGATTTCTTCTTTACTTCCTGTAATTCTTCACTTTATTTTCTTATATTCTAGGAAGTAGTTCTATTCTATTTGGTTGGTTACAAAAACTATGCTAAAATTTCATTTCTATGTTTTAATACTAAACAATGCTATAAACAATAATATGTAACTGCAAGATATTTCTTTTACTTTTTGGATAGTGCAAAATACAGTAGTTTCCCTATTTTAAACTAATTCCCTTTTTCTTTCTTTTATTCTTGCAATTACGTTTATCGTTATCTTTTAAATATTAAACTATGGAAATATATTCTCTTTTCTAAACCAACCAATTAATCTATCACTTACTTCCAAATCAAGTTATTAGATTTTCCCTTTTAATTTGTGTTTTCCCGTTTTTAGCATAATTTACTGCAAAATTCTATTTTTCTCCTTTTATTTCAGCTTTTCTTACTTTACATCTAATTTCTGTAAATCTAGTGTTATTTTATTTTGGTCTGTATTTGCGAATTCTTCTATTTACTATTTTATTCGCGTAAAAAGGAATAAAAAGAAGCTAACATTTACAGGCTAAATTTCAATTTTTAAAATAGATGTAAATTTCTTACTTTTTAGGCTTGTGCCTTTCTTTAACTGTTATGCCTAGCATTATTTATATTTATTTTGATTACTATTTCCCTTTTTTCCATATAAATAATAATTAAATATAAGCTCTCTTATAAAATTTATAGTTTCAGCATAACTAATTAACATAATTAATTACTGAAATAAATACTGAATAAAATTATTTAACGAGAATCTAACGATAATATATCATAAACGTAAAAGATATATAATTAAATCCACTCACTTGGAAAGAAAACACTCCAAGTTCCAGATCTGATTTTTAACCCAGTTCTATTATCCATAGCCTTCCCTATTGCAACCCTATTTGGATCCACAAATTAGGATTTATATGGATTAAGAAATCCGGATCTAATTGAAGAAAAATAAAATAAATAAACTAGAGAACCAGATCTGAGAACTTTACCTCATTCGAACGACATTATTTGAACATCTCTATTTTATACCTATAATTTCTATCTCCAACTTGTAATTCAGAAGGCGTAAATCTAAAATAGCTAATTTCTGAAGAATTGGTGGAGAAAGAAGAGTGACAGGGCTTCCGCACCCATATTAGAAAATATGAGTTTGAAGGCTAGCCCTGCCTCTTTATTCATAGAGAGTCAAAACAGTGTCGTCCGTCCACTTAAAACGATGCAAATCAAGCCGTTCAAAAGGGTGCAGAATAAGCGCGCCTGATTTGTTTTTAAACGTTTTATTTATTATAAACGTTTAAATGTTTCCTATTAATTCCAATTAACTTTCATTAATTCTCTGATTTAATGCTCCTTATAACGCATGTCTATTTTTGATTTTAAGCGTGCCTTATTTGTTTTATTAAATGTTATTTATAAACGTTAACTTTTAAACGTTATAAATTATAAACGTTTAACTTTTTTTATGTTTCTTGTTTATTCTAATTAATCACCATCAATTGCTTGATTAATTTCCCAATATAAAACTTTTCTATTTTGAATTTCACATATGACCAATTAATGTAAATTAATTTCCTCCAATAGCTGATTTGATTACATTGCGTGCTAATGTTAATTCATTGCCTTTAATTACTAGTATCAATTAATTTCCTTTATGATGGAAATGTTAATTAATTAACTTTATGACGCGCGTTTATTTTAAAATTCAAATGCGTGTTATTTCTGGAATTCCATATGCACATATATTTATTTATAACAATTATATGTACATACATTTGCATGTATAATTATTTCTTGATACAAAACTTCGAATGTCAATAACTTTTTCATACGAACTCCGTTTGAGACATATTATATATGTAAATTGATCATAAAATCTCCACGAACACAATGGAATTAGTTTCAAGGCCAAATTATGACAATTCCAAAAATGCATATTTTCACTGTTCATAATTATTTGATTATTTAATTATATAAAAATACGGGGTGTTACACATCGGACTTCATTATCTTCCTCCATGTGTTCTTTCTCTTCTTCTTCTTCCTCGTCACCATTGCCTTGAATAGGGTTATGAATGGCAAAATTTGTAGAATCATCTTCAATAACTATTGTATTCATAGGATTATCCAATAGATATATTTGCAAATTGCGAAGAATTCTACTTTGTTTCTCTTGTTCTTTGGACATACAAAGTTGTACAACTTTTATTTCAGTCAGCATCTCTAGAACATTCTTCATTTCTCCTTCCAATTTAATAACTTTGGCCATAGTAGTGTTCTGGAAGGGGCCATGGGTAGGAGAAGAGAAGAAAAACGATGAATTCTCTTCTCTAGAACGTTTGGGATTAGAGGAGGTCATGGTTTATTTGTTTCAGAAGTTTAAAATAGAGAGAATACAGAGAAATGAAGAAGAAAGTCAAAATTTGGTTATTATATAACCACCAATTGGAATTTTAGAGGGAAATTTAAAAAATAAAAGTTACCGTTATACGTCGATATAGGGGGATAGGATATGTCGACATATATATATATATATATTATAATTTTGATTATTTTGTTTTTCTTTATATTTGTAATTTTTATTTCATTATTTTTATATTTCCGATAGATAATAAATTCCTAACTCTCTTCTTAACTTAGTAAAAGATGTTTGATTCAATGGTTTTGTTAATATATCATCTATTTGATTTTTGGTGTTTATAAATTCAAGTGATATTATTTCTTTGTTTACATTATCTCTTAGAAAATGGTGTCTTATATCAATATGTTTAGTTCTAGCATGATGAGTTGGATTTTTAGATAGATTAATCACACTTGTATTATCATAGTATATTCGTGATTTAGTAAAATTTAAACCAAAATCTTTTAATGTTTGTTGCATACAGACAACCTGTGAATAGGCTAATGATGCTGAAATATATTCTGTTTCTACTGTAGACAGTACTAAACCAGGAAACTAGAGAGTGTCCCAAAAAGCAACAAGTTCCACCTGTACTTTTTCAGTCTGATTTGTAACCAGCATAGTCAGCATCACTTTATGAAATTAATTCAAAGGAGTTTTCTTTTGGGTAAAAGAGTCCATAGTCTAATGTGTTGTTTACATATCTCAAAATTCATTTTATGGATTTTAAATGAGTTTTTTTAGGTTGAGATTGATATCTTGCATAGAGAGAAATACTATGCATTATATCAGGTCTACTAGCAATTATATACAGTAGTGATCCAATCATTCCTCTATATAATTTTTTATCTACATCTTTTGAATTTTCTTCTTTATTTAATTTTTCGTTAGTTGCCATGGGAGTTGGTTTACCACTGGTATTTGACATACCAATTTTTTTAGCTAAATCTTTAGCATATTTTTCTTGATTAATAAAAATTCCATTACTTAGTTTTTTTATTTGTAATCCTAAAAAATAATTTAGTTCTCCCATATGACTCATTTTAAATTCCTTAGTCATTATTTCTGAGAATTCATTATTTAGTTTATCATTGGTAAATCCAAAAACGATATCAACTACATATATTTGTATTAACAGAATATCATTTTTATCTCTTTTAATAAAAAATGTACTATTTACTTTACCTATTTCAAAATTTGATTGTAATAGATAGGATTTAAGTCTGTCATACCAAGCACTTGGAGCCTATTTCAGACCATACAAAGCCTTCTTTAATTTGTAAACCTGATTAGGTAGTTTTGCGTCTTCAAAAGTGGAGGTTGTTCTACATATACATCTTCTATAATAAAACCATTTAAAAATACACTTTTAACATCCATTTGATATAACTTAAAATTATTATGATTAGCGAAAGCAAGTAAAATTCGTATTTCTTCTGATCTTGCTACGAGTGCAAAGGTTTCACCAAAATATATTCCTTCTTCTTGACAATAACCTTATGCAACTAATCGAGCTTTATTTCTCACAACCTCTCCTTGTTCATTCATTTTGTTTCTATATACCCATTTTGTTCCTATTATGATTTTATCCTCAGGTCTTGGGGCTAATTCCCATACACCATTTCTTGTAAATTGATTCAATTTCTCTTGCATAACAAGAATCCATGAATCATCAGTTGATGCTTCATTTGAATTTTTAGGCTAAATAGTTGAAATAAAAGCAACATTACTCATTTTTTTAGTTGATTTCAAGTTTTAACAACAGATTCAATATTTCCAAGTATATTTTCTATAGGATGATCTTTCAAGTATCTTGTTCTTTTATTTGAATATGAATTTTCTGAATTATTATTATTTTCGCTTTCGGTTATCTCATTATTACTAATTTCATTTGGGTTATCAATGTTTTCTTCTTCATTAATGGATTGCAAACTTTAAAATTCTCATCAAACGAGACATGTAATGTCTCTTCAATAATACTAGTTCTGGTATTGAAAACTCTATAAGCTTTACTTCTATTTGAATATCCAATAAATATTTCTTTATTTGATTTAGCATCAAATTTATCCAAATTATCTTTAGTATTTAAGATAAAACATTTACTATCAAAAACCCTTAAGTATGATACTTTAGGCCTTTTATTATAGAATAATTCATATTATGTTTTCTTAGTTAATGGTCTTATTAAAATTCTATTTAATATATAACATGCAGTACCATCTACTTCAGCCCAAAATTTTTAGGTAAATTACTATCATTTAGCATGGTTCTAGCGCACTCTTGAATCGTCCTATTTTTACATTCTACCACTCCATTTTGTTGCGGTGTTCTTCAAAATGAAAAATTATGAGTTATACCTTCCTTGTTACAGAAATTCTCAAAATTTTCATTTCGAATTCTCCACCGTGATCACTTCGAATAGTTTTAATTTTACTAGTCATTTGATTTTAAATTTGTTTAACAAAGATTTTAAACATTTCAAAAGCATCACTTTAAGTTTTAAAAAAATCGCCCAAGTAAACCTGGAATAATCATCTACGATTACAAATACATATCTACCGTGATTTACAAATTGTATCTGTGAGGGACCGAAAAGATCTAAGTGAAGAACTTCAAGGGGTTGAGAGGTAGAAATCATATCTTTTGATTTAAAAGAACCTTTTCTAAGTTTTCCTAATTGACATGCATCACATAAATTACTAACTTTAAAATTCATTTTGGGAAGACCACTAACTAGATCATTTTTAGCAATTTTAGATATTAATTTGAAATTCAAATGACCAAACCTTTTATGCCAAATCCAAGGATCACTTGATTCAGCCAAAAGACACAAATTGTCATTTGAGATTTTCATACTTAATATATAGATGTTTTGTTTCCTAATACCTTGAAAGATAATGTTTGACTCATTATCTTCAATGTGACATTTATCTTTTACGAATTTAATTTTGAAATCCTTATCACACAGTTGACTAATACTCAACAAATTATGCTTTAAATTCCTAACTAACAAAACATTAGAAATAGTAGGTGTTTTAGAATTACTGATATTGCCGATGCTAATTGCATATCCTTTAGAGTTGTCTTCAAAATTTAGTGATCCACTATCTTTGTAAACTATATCTTTCAAAATCTCTGAATTTCCAGTCATGTGTCTTGAGCACCTCTATCCAATATCCATTTGTCCTTTTTGATCTGTAGAGTTTGATCATCGGGTGTCTGTTCATCAAAAGCCATGTAACACATCTGTTTCTACAATTCATACCTTTTCAAAAGATCACGTGACTTTTTATAATGAATAGATGCAAATTTATGAAACAACATTATAATGATTTTGAAAATTATCTTTTTGAAAATAGTGTTAAAAATATTATCAAAAATTGCCATTGAAGCTTTTTCAAAAATCAGATTATGAATACTTTGAAAACCAATGCTCTGATACCAAATGTGAGTTAGCGGAATATGGATCTTAAGGCTAAATTAACATTAGAGTGGGGGGGGGGGGGTGAATAGTGTTTAATTGATTATATTAATATTTTTTCAAATTCTTTAAGATTCAACTTGGAATGATGCAATTACCAATCGCAGAGTCAGTCACAATATCAAAGTGCAGATAAAAGTATATGCAGTAAAAGTAAAAAGGAAAGAACACACTAGGATTTTATACTGGTTCGGAGTTACCCTGCATTCATTTTTGCATAATTCCTTGTACGGGTTGCTTTTCAACCAGTAAATGTAAATAAAATCTCGATTTCAACGCTATGAGACACACCCTCCAGAATCCCGACCTCTGGGTAGAGTCACTTGATTTCCGAACTACAAGCACACCTACTATATTTACAGGCTACTAAGCACGCCTAATTGATTTTACGGGCTACAATCACACCCACAAGTGTAATAGTATGATTTGATAGGGTTTTACAGACTTAAATCTTCGATCTTGATTACAATTGATCCCATAACTCTTGAATATCATTTTGATCTTAGTTTGAGTGGGAGAGATGAGAGAAATCAAAAAGTAGATGAAGAAGAATCAAACTAGTGATGATTGAATTTTATTCTGGTTGAATTTTGACAGAGTTTGGGTATATTTTGATTTAGAAAATTAAAGAGTGGAAGGAGGAGAGATGAATAAGGAAGTAGTTGTTCAAAATTTGTTTAGAAGTCTGGTATATATAGGGAAACAACAATCATGTCCATTTGCAAAGAGGTACGACAAAAAGACACTTCCATTCAAATTTGAATTTGAAAATTACGGCCACTATGTCGACACACATAGAGTATGTCGACATACGCTTCACAAACTAAAAAACACTTAAAAATATTATTTCGAAAATCCATTGCTTTGTAAAATAATTTGATACTTTGTAGAATTATTTGAATATAGTTTATACACATAGTGTATATCCTGAGCAGAAACCAAGAACGACGAGGCGTAGGACCTTAGTGGCAGTCGAGAACAAAGTGTAAATGTATATAGTATATAAGCATAATGCCTTAGTGGCAACCCAGTACTAAGTGTAAATGTATATAGTATACATGCATAAGGCCTTAGTGGCAGCTGATTAGTTGATACTTACACACACACACATATATCTGTCATAAAAGTACGTAAGGCCTTAGGGGCAGTTAAGGGTAGGACATACTGGTTATATGAAACACTATGATAATTTTATTTGAAAAATCGAGAGGGTTCTTTCTATTGTGGCTTCATAGTATTGCTTTGATATTTAATTAACGAACCAACAACTTAGGGTTGATTGTGAATCGGATAATTTATTGCTTTGGTATTGTAAAGGGAAAAGCCTGTCCCATTGATCAGTGGAGCAGTCATTCTATTTTCTTGCTTATAGTAATATGTTACTCATACTAGATTTTATGTCCGACTCATGTTTTTATTCTTGTTTTCTCTATAAACTCATGGGTACTTATTCGAGTAGGTTGAATTTATGGGCTTATATAGGTTGCTCTCGGGATGGACGAATAATGCAAGTCGAAGACAAAGCAGGAGGATCGGGTGTTATATCTGTGTTGTTTTGATTCCATTGTATGTTGTGTTCATGTCTACATCTTCATATGTGGTGCATGACATTAACAGCTATGTCGTACTATATTTTTGACCCCACGTTGGCATGACATTGGGATGTAAAATAAATTGTTAAAATAAATCTGTAATGATGTTTTTAATTTTGTACATATGCTCCGTTTACCTAAGACTGTATAATATAATTAGTTTCGCTTTGTTGCCGAAAGATAATTCCAAAGTGAAGAACATTGGGGTTTCATCTTTCGGTTTTGAAATGGGGGAAGTTACAAATCCTCTATTGGATAGTGTTTCATTCGAGTTGTTCAATGTTTACCCAACTATGGTTGTAACAAGGCCGCCATGTCAATTATTTAACCATAATCAAAGTACAACCTAGCTATTCAAGATCGACGATACCCTTAAGTTCGAGGATTATTGTACGTTGTTACCATAAGATCTTCTATTATGACTTAGTTATATTACAATATAGAAGACTTTCATCGAGTCATTTTGTAATTGCTTAAACAACCACATTTATGTAGCTCCTTGGTGCCCTCCGGGGTCATGAATAAATCACCGTTCATCATATGGAGAGCGTTATATACACTAGTCTTAACAGGCATATCGACATCTTCTTTATCGATACATCTCGACTATGGACATTTAAGGAGTAAGCGTTGTGTGTGTGTGTGTCTATATATATACATATGTGTGTGTGTATATGAACACATTCGTAGCTACACTCTATAAAATATTTCTCCTATGGATTTTCAACTTATATATGTTGGTGTATTTAATTCATTTTTTATCTCTATATAGCAACATACATAAAAGAAAATAAAACCAAATTCTTACATTATTTCAAACAAAATTCTCTTATAAGAGTTAAGTTAGTAATAACTTACATAATTGCTCCTAGGGTATACCCTTAACTCTATCAATCTCCTACTTACACTTGAGGCTAATTATGGTTTCCCATGCCCATATCTTTTATCAGTCCACCTAAATTAGACCGAGAACAAACCTTAGTGATTGGATACATGACATTATTATTTTGTATGTACTAGTCGATTGCGGTTTCCCATTACTGATAAACTCTTTTATCATGTATTCATCACGAAGAACATATCTTGATTTCTTATCAAATTGTCAGTTCGCATTGCAATCTATATTGCATAATTGAAATCACAATAATTTATTAGATTTTCAAAGTGTGAATCACTCTTAGCTCTCTTATAAATTTGTGCATACATATACTGCTTTCATTATGACACTACTCAAGGCGATGCACTTAGCCTCATTAGCTGAGTAGCCACAACTTCTCATATTGAAGCAGTTCCAACTTAAAGTTCCTCAATTAAGGTTGAGCCTAAATTTAAGATCGACTTTATAGGATATCACTTATGAAGTTTGAGTCTGAACACTCGTTCATAAGGAGTTCGTTGTTTCCATAAATAATTCTCTAGTATTTTGCAAATACTCGGAAACACTCTTAACTACCATTAAATGATTTTACCTTAAATTTTCTATTTGCCTAATACGCTAATGTATAAGCAAAATCTAATATGCCATATATCATTCATGATAATCTTTATTGCCGATGCATAAGTGACCTATTTCATATATTCCATATTAAACATATTAATATGGTATTTGTGCATATATATTGGGACAATCCCAACATCCTCTTATCCTAAGTATAAAAGATGTCTCCATCAAATTATACATCAAGAATTAAATATCTATACTAAACCGATTTAACATGGGTATGTCATTAACAATCAGTTGTATGTTGATACCCTAGTATTAGATATTTTTTAATAACTTTTAATTTTCTTTCTTAAGGACACGTGCTTCCTCTGTATTTTGACTAAAAATTAAACTATTTGATATCTCCGACAAAATACTCGCTCAAATCTGATGCTATTTGGACGCCACTGTTTTATTAGCTTTTAGATCATATTCAAAAACTTACAAACTATGTTATCGCTCCCACTAACCTCAAGAAATTTTATTAGTTATGTGCAACATGCCAGCAATCTCTCCTAAATCGTTATTTAGAACTTCCGATTCAATGTTAATGTGCCAAAACTTTAAATCAAACTGTGTGATAATTGCATGTTGACTTAAGCATGTTCACCGACGAAATTGCTTCATTGATTTAATGAAGTTATTTCCTTTCAACACCGCTTCATATAATTCCAACTGCATTGAGTTTCTTCTTGAAGAATCAAACGCCGCTGATGGATAATAACCTATCGGGTACAACTACCAAAATCATATTTTATTAACATACATCGAATCCATTCGGATTTTAAGCATCGCGCCATGTGGTAGAGTCTATACTCTTGATGGCTTGTTTAGAATTAAAAAGATCGTTATCGCTAACAGTTCAATTTCTCATCATTGATAAGAAACTTATATTTATCTTCAATGTGTGAGAAATCTTACTAGACACTCTAACGTAAATGTGTCCTTTTTAGGCTTGATTAAATTTGCTCCATATGTATATAATTTGTTACTACGTTTGACTCTTGGATCATATCTAGGTCTATCACACTATCACTAATTTATATAGAAAGAAATTCATTTAGCAAGAAGGTGGTATGTCTTGAAACCACAATTTGTTTCTCAGTGCGTCGGAATAGGCATTCAAAACATTTTATGAATTACCTGTAGACTCGCATAAAATAGATCTAGTTTTGAGTTTTTGAAACTTAAGTTCATAATGTAAATTGTATAACCATGTATCTTAAACTATTTAAGATCGGCGTTCCTTCCTAATTTATATCTTATAAAAAATACAAACTATACACTTAGATGAAATTAAATTTAACATATTTACTTGCTCTAAGTATATGTCCTTATAAAAAGAAGTAACTTAACTTCACTAATTATCAATCGTACTTTGTCCAACAAAGTCTGGTTACTCCTTATCAGTACATCATTATGTAGCATAGGGAGGAGTGACTTTAAGAGTGAACCTTATTTACTATTTAGGTTCTATTAAAACACGTTTTTAGTACACTCACTTATTCGATTAATTCCCTTTACATGTTTTTTCTACTTTCATTTTATATTCTGTAAACTTATCATAGATACCTAACGTGTGTATCAAATACACATGTTCATATCTTAGATAATTCATTAGCGAATTGAAGAAATAAGTGAATCCGCTTTTGGTATTATAGGACTTTAGACTATACACATCTATATGTAAATATTCGATGAGTTCGTTGACTCTTTTGTCGCTCCCATCGAATGAGTGCTTTGCCCTTAGTAATATGAGATACAGTTCACACATACCATATCATTCATAATTATATGATTAAAGAATTATTTCTCAAACATACTACTTAGTCTATAATCCCAAATTTTATTGTTAAATATTTTAGATGCTTCCATATTTTCTATGGTTAACACATCATTATTATTATAAAAACAAATAGCATCATCAAAATGCCAAAGCATATATTTATTTTATAAAGAATATTCATTTTAAAATAAAACTGCATCTATTTTTGGTTAATACCAAAAACATTTCTTATTTCATAAAAATATATTTGACATACATGAAAGTTATCTTTCAAAACTTGATGCGTCCACTAGTAAATATTATATGGTATGTTCCCACTATATTCGTTATTATAATATTGATGTATGAAATATGAAGCATGAAGCTCCATTTAACCACTTACTATAGGTTTTCATTTCTTTACTGTAACTAATTTACAATCGAGAGTTTTTAGATCGAATATTTCAAACTCAAGAAATGGATCTTAGAGAGAACAGATTTTCTATGAGAAAAATACAATTTAGAATATAATCATATTTCTTGTATCCTTATAAAAGTGTCTACAAATATTATAAACAACTGCGTTTTCAATGTCTCTTAATGAAGCATAAGTCATCGTTCACTCTCTTCATCCCAGCTATGCCAATAAAACAACCATTCTCAAACTTTCATTTTCTTCTTTAAAAGGTTGAACCATTCAAAAATGAAACCCTTTATTATAAGACTGCACCAAATTCTTTAGTGAAATGCATTCGGTCATCCTTAATATTTAAGGATATCAAATAAGTTGCACTTAAGTAAATTGATCAAAATAATATTTCAATGATTGAATTCTCATTTTCGTTTGTAGTCCTTTGGTCTAGTGTTATCTTTATCACAACAAGATCATTATTATGTCCAATCATATTGAACACATGGTCTCACACTATTATTTATATTTTGATTGAAACTTTTTCATTGAGATTTCATATAATACGAATGTGACTGTTCACCATACATTTTTGTATGTATTCTAATATGGATCAAATATCTATACTCTTATATGTCTCAAGAGTTCAAAACTCATAAAAGATAATACACAGTTTCAAGCAAACTAACACTTAAGTTACTAAGGAATGAATGTTTTTAATGATTATATAGTTTTGACTCTTGCATGGGTCTTAAAGCAACAACATGCAGAAAGATTTATTGGTAAGTATATTTCATATTTCTTTGTCAATATTTAATTCTTTCATTTAGTATATTTCAATCAATAAACAATTTTATCAATTATATTAACCTATGCATTTATATAAAGTAGATTTTATAAATCATTTATGTTATTATACTTATTAGATTGGTTTATCATTTTTATCTAATAAGGCTCTTACTGAAATCTGCATCTCTCAAAAACCTAAAAGAGATACGGAAATTACATAAATTCCTTTAGTGGGGGTTAAGGTCCATTTATTATGTTACTGCAACATTAAGGTGCTCAACAAATTGCAGTCCCCATAAATGGTAAGTAACTCTTTACTAATTATATCTCGTATATAACTTCTAACCATACATTTAACTATGATCCTAATCATCTTCATGACCTTGAGGGTGCTCAAAAAATTATGAAGTACATTAGATACCCTAAATATTGCCAATCATAATTAATGCATAGTTAATAGACATGATGATTTATGTCAGTATATAAATAACAAAAATATTACCTTTCACCAAATGATCTTGTCAAGAGCCAATATGTTGTTTTTTCATAATTCCACTTAAAGCAACATAGTCTCCTTCTTTTCATCAAATTACAAAGTTGGCTTCAATGACATGGGCATAGGGATAGGTGACTATGAAAGAGAGTGCTTAGAAAAAGTTTTTTAAAATATAGTCAAGGCCAGCTTAATAGCTAGGCCATTTAGGTAGATGCCTAGGGCCCCCAATCTATTAGGGCCTCATGCGTACATATATATGAATATCATATTATTACATACATTTTAACATTGGACAAATAAAATAATGATATGAGTAGCTCAAATATTAGGATACTCAATTTTCCAAACATGAAAGGCCATCAACTTACTTATACACTTAGTTAATATTACACATTTACTTTATCTATGATGTAGGACGATATATAGATCTAAACACTAATGTGGCAAAACATGCGACGTTCAAATAATTCTCGAACTTAGTAATCTAAAGATAAAAAGAAAGATACAAAAGATATCTTTCATGGCTACTAAAAAATTCATTTTATTTTCATTTTTAAACATCTCAATTATTTTATATTTTAATTATTTTTTTATTATAATTTTTACTTCATATTTGGGTGTGAAATATGTTCATGTTTACTCTTTCATATTAGTTCAATTTCTTATAGTAAAGTATAAATCTAAAGGTATAAGTTTCAAATTTTTTACCATACACTTTCACTTATGAATTTTTGAAGTTTACGTTATCCATGTACAAGTAGTAATCATGATGTTACAAAACATAAAAAAATGAGAACAATTAATTAAGTTACATTTCAAAAGGAAGTGATAAATAAATAAATTTAAGTAGCTAACCTTTTAATGAAAACACATGAAACTTTTATTTTTAAGATCGCGTTGAAATAAAATAGAAGAAGTTAAATTTACTTGTTTTTGGAATTATAATGATTTTTGTAATGCCTACTATAATAATATCAAAGTTTATATTGAATTTCTAATAATTGAACTTTATACATAATAGTTTATAGTAGTTTACAAGAATCATAATTCGTTTAGGGCCTCCAAATCTATTGAGATGAAACTGAATATAGTGTAGGCTATTTTGATTTATAGCCAAGGGTTTGCACTCTTTTCTCCACCGTTCTCTTAGGCCCTTGAAGTCTCAGTAAAGCCTCCAATTTTCCATTAATGTGGCCAGCCTTGGTGTTGACTAAGCAAGGTCAAATACCCCTTTGACTCCAATTTGAATCACTTTTTAATTAATTAATTTCTAGCTTCTTAATCGATCGAACCATCATATAACTTTTATATATTATTCCATCTGATTTTAAGGATAAAATAAATAATTAAAATATCCATGAAATATATTAGTATAACATATTAATATATTATTTGTTTATAACCTTTATAGATTATTTTACTATTAGTCGAACTCAGAAATAATTAACGATGCGGTTGTGCTGACTCTTTAGTTGAAATCATTTCACTGTTAATATTTAAACAATTTAAATACTGAAGCCTATACCGACTTTGCTGAAGAATGGTTTGGGATCGAGTTCAATGCTTTATATTTACATAGAAAATGGACAAACACTTCCAATCGATTTATAGTAGCAAAGAAATAGAAAAAAGTAAAGTAAAATACACACTGATTTATAGTGGTTCAGCCCAAACATGCCTATATCCATTGTTCATTTTTATTTCCTTCCTTGAATATTAGTTTTACAGTGATCTGAATGCAAAATACAATGATTTGAAATGAAATGTGACTTCCCAGTAGTCTGTTCAGTAATTTTTGTTTGACGGTATATGGTAGTTCCAAAAGTTGTCTAAATTACCGCTGGAAGCTTGGATATTTATACAAGTGAAGGTACAAGGAGGTTGGACCGATAAAGTGGGCAGTTTTCTTGTTTAACATGCTCAGTTCGGTTATTTCCATATGTAGAATATACAATTCAAAACTTCCATATATTCAAGATTTCCTTTCTTATATGTTGTTGTTTATTTCGATGGGAGGGTTTTTCGACATGAAGCTAGTTCGATAGAAGGTTGGTTCAAGGATTCTTTGATTGTGAAACACACACACTTGGAGGTCTTGTGAATGTCGACCACATTTCTCTATCTGATGGCCTGGCTACCGGATAAGAAATCTTGTCTGGTAGTCCCACTACCGAACGAAGATACGTGTTTAATAGTTAGACCACCAGATAGGAATTCATATCTAGTAGTTGACTATCGAATAGGTACACTGGGAACGATTTCTTAGTACCTGCCTTCATCTTTCCTCCTACAATGTCTTCGGGGCCTTGCTTCATTGTTTGGGGTACTTGGATGCTCCTTATGACCTACATGCTTCAGCTTCTTTAGCCCCCATCGTGAAATTCTATACAAGAACCATTTCGTAGGAAGAAACACTGATGCAGTGCGAGATAGGGATGAATGACCTACCTTAAAGTCGCGAGCAGCTCCAGCAAATTCCATAGGTCGCGAACGACATATCTAGGTCGTAAGCAAATCCAGTGGAACCCCTTTGTCGCAAATCCTGTGTCGCTTCCACTTAGCTCGCGAAGGCCAAATCGAGAAACCCTAAATCACTCCAGTTTCTTGAAGGCGAAACCATAGGTCGCTCTGATTTAGGTCGCGAAGATTTTTAAGTCACTCCATGGGTAGGCCGCGAGCAAGTTTCAAATCCTTCTCCAGTTAAGTCGCGAAGCAGAGCAATGGATTTCTTAGGTCGCGTGAAGTTCTCCAGAAGCCATTTCTTAAGTCATGGATCTTTAAGTCGTTCAAAGCTTCCCATTGCTGTGCTACTTGTTTAAGTCGCGTGTGATTTCTTAGGTCGCGAACCAGTTTAAGTCGCTGATGATTCCTTGAGTCGCTGAAGAAAACTCAGTAGGTCGTGAACGACCTAGTTAAGTCGTGAAGATGATGACTCGCGTGAAGGTGTTAAGTCGTGAGAAAATTTGATGAGTCGCGTGAAATGTTAAGTCGAAAGTCTTTATTTCTTTAGGTCGTTAAACACTGTTGTTAAGTCGGAAACGACTTAAGAGTTGTAATATTTTGAGTCGTGTTGAGTTGTAACGTCTATAAATAGACCGGTTGGGTCATTTGTAATAGGTTGTTGAATTTGAATAAAATTTGGTTTGTGCTTTGTGCCTCCATTTTTAAATCGATAGTTGAGTGTTATCTCCTATCTCCACCTTCGGTATTCGAGTGCGCTCGAATCAACGATTGTTGAAGCCAATTCACGGAATCAAGTGCGCTTGATCAACGTCGAAGAATTGTAGATCTTCTCTCACGGCATCGTGCGCGATCAACGTGTCGAAGATAGCTAAAGTCCGGTATCTTCATGATCAACGGATTTGGGCGTTTGGTATCATTAATTCATCGATTCATATTGCTTCATCTAATCGTTTCATCGATTAGTTTGACACGAAATCTTCATTTCGTTGTCAAGCGTTATTTCCGCTGCGTCATTTGGTATCAGAGCGAGTTTTAGCCAATCATAGCTAAATCGAATCTTGGAGCCAAGTCTTTTGAAGAATTTTGAAGTTGAAGTGATAGCCGAGCTTGAAGTGAGAAGCCGAGCTAAGTAGAAGTATTGGAGATCAAATTTGCCTCATTTGGAGAAGTTGTGTTCGTCGTGTTCATCGTGATTCATCGTCGAGTAGCAACACGTTAGGAGTTTCCGATCCATTTCATTATGGATCAAAGGTCGAAAAGTGTTTGGATTTCGCGCGGGGAAGTTTTGCGCGCCGAGACATTTTGAATAAAGCCGTGTGCGAGTGGAGTTGAGTCGGCCAGCCGAGTTAGGTTGTGTGCCGAGCCAAGATAAGTCGTTTGACTTGATTCGAACCGATCGTGTTGAAGTTTTTGAAGTTTTCGAAATCTAAATTTGTTGAATTTGTGAAATTTACAATCATGCCACCGAGAAGAGCTTATCGTGGTTACGAGCATGAGCCATATTGTGATTATGAAAGATGTCGAGTAGAGGAAAGAAGAAGTAGAGAGGACGTGCATGGTCATAGAAGAGTCAATGTTTAGAATCGACATCGAAGCTCATCTAAGTTTGAAGAAGATAATTATGGTGATAGTGTTCACTTTCGATATCCAGGTCAAGGGCAAAATCGATATAGAAATGTTGAAGAGAATGGTCATACACGAGAATCAAGGAAGGATATGGAGATTCCAGAATTCCGAGGTGGTCTGCAAGCAGAGGAATTCTTGGATTGGTTATCAACGGTTGAAAAGATTTTTAAACTCAACAACGTGTCTGAGGATCATCAAGTTAAGTTAGTCGCTACCAGATTGAAAGGAAGAGCTATGGATTGGTGGCAACAAACTAAATCAACCAGAGAGAGAATGAAGAAATCCAAAGTTGTCACGTGGGATAAGATGAAAAGGATGATGAAGGCAAATTTCTTACCATATAATTATCAAACTCGTGTGAACCAACAATTGCAGAAGTTGAGTCAAGGGAGTCGAGGAAAGGGTGTGGTTGCAAACCCCAGCAATCAGAATAAAGGCGTTAATTGCAGTATCAATGTTTCTAAGAAAGTCAACAAACCCGTTGTACATGGAATCACGAAGACAAATGTTGATGACTAATTTAAGCGCTATCATTATCAGGAGTCTGGGCATAGAAGTATTAAATGTACGGAGCCCAAGATGAAAGCCTTAGTTGTAGAAGAATGTGAAAATGAGGATGTGGATGATTCTACTAAAAGCGAACCAGAAGAGGAAGAGGAACCGACTAGTCCATTATCTTTCAGCGAAAGTGTTGAAGAAGCAGAAGGTAGTGCTGAAGCGTTGGTTAGGTATGAGGCAAGTGAAGAGCTTAAAACTCCTGAGGAGGTTAAACCAATGTTAGAAGAGTTTGAAGAGGTCAGTCCTACAGAATCGTTCGAAGAATTACCATCGAAATTTGACAACGATGAAGGAGTGTTGTCAGGAGATGAAGGACGTAACTTGTTGAGGAGGACTGTTGAATTTGACATTTATCAACCGACGAAATTTGACGATGATGAAGAAATTGAGTCAAAGTATGTGAATGTAGAAGTTGATTATTCTTCACCGCCAAAGATTGATTTCGTTAGTATGGAAGAAGAAATTGTGTTCGGAGTTGAGGGAAGTTACTTGATGATGGAAGATTCTTGTTTAATGCCTGAGCTTATGGACGAGAGCCAGCTAAGTGTAAATTCCATTGTTCCCGAGAAGCCCGAACAAAGTGAAAGTGAAACCGAAGAGAATGCAGAATCAGATAGCTTATTATCTTTGAAAGAGTCCGTCAATAAAATGAAAGATAGTGATGAATTATCAACATTGATTGAATCTGGAGAAAGATCTGATTTTGAGAATCCCGAAGAGATTGAAGTATTTGAGGAGTGTGAAGATGAGATTTCTGAGGAACTGCTTGAAGGGACTAATATTGTATTTTTGGAAGGGTCTATCGAAAAGGTGAAAAATAGTAATGAATTGTTTGTATTGACCGAGCAAGGAACGAGTAAAGAACTTGATGTTTTTGAGGAAGTTGGATCAGAATTCGATGAATCTGAAGACGAATATCCTGAGGAACTACCCGAAGAGTTACCACCACTACAGGACATTCAACCTCACACTGAACTAGTATCAAATGCTATTCTACTACAGGGGTCGTATGATATTCAGAATCTGAAAGAACAGGAAGAGTCTATAAGACAGGATGAAGAGAACGATTGTCCGTTGGAATTGCCTGATCATGACCGCACTGCTGACATTATCAACGTCAATTGCTTGGAATCGTTTCATGAAAATAAACATGTTGAAGGAAAAGCGGGTGGAAATTCATTTTTGTCAGGGAAAATCGATGCAACACAGCAAGGGAAGATTCTAAATAAGGACACACCTGAACAAGATAATGAAAGACGAGAATCTGAGCATGAGTCCTCACATTTTTTCGGTCGTGATTTCCTAAGTCGTTCCGTGATTTTAAACTTCCTTATATCGTCTCACATTTTCGACACGTTTTGGTTCTATATCACATCTTCCTATTGGCATAAGAAATATGGTATACGACACTATTCTTATGAAGTTCTGTGCTACATGAATTGGATCTGGCACCTAGTGCTTAGTTCATTCCACACTCTTTCATATGGCATCTCCCTCAGATCACTTCCTTATGCCGCTTGCCTAATGCCACGTCTGTTTTACATAATGCGTTCCTTATGTCGAGCCACATCTTCAAAGTGTCAAGACAAAATCAATCTCAAGAGTGGTTATCACCAGAACCGCATCAGACCAGATAAGGAATGGAAGACAGCGTCTCGAAGAAGAAGAAAGTGTGAATTCGGGACGAATTCTTTTCAACCAGGGGAGGATGATGCAGCGCGAGATAGGGATGAATGACCTACCTTAAAGTCGCGAGTAGCTCCAGCAAATTCCATAGGTCGCGAACGACATATCTAGGTCGTAAGCAAATCCAGCGGAACCCCTTTGTCGCAAATCCTGTGTCGCTTCCACTTAGCTCGCGAAGGCCAAATCGAGAAACCCTAAATCGCTCCAGTTTCTTGAAGGCAAAACCATAGGTCGCTCTAATTTAGGTCGCGAAGATTTTTAAGTCGCTCCATGGGTAGGTCGCGAGCAAGTTTCAATTCCTTCTCCAGTTAAGTCGCGAAGCAGAGTAATGGATTTCTTAGGTCGCGTGAAGTTCTCCAGAAGCCATTTCTTAAGTCGCGGATCTTTAAGTCGTTCAAAGCTTCCCATTGCTGTGCTACTTGTTTAAGTCGCGTGTGATTTCTTAGGTCGCGAACCAGTTTAAGTCGCTGATGATTCCTTGAGTCGTTGAAGAAAACTCAGTAGGTCGTGAACGACCTAGTTAAGTCGCGAAGATGATGACTCGCATGAAGGTGTTAAGTCGTGAGAAAATTTGATGAGTCGCATGAAATGTTAAGTCGGAAGTCTTTATTTCTTTAGGTCGTTAAACACTATTGTTAAGTCGGAAACGACTTAAGAGTTGTAATATTTTGAGTCGTGTTGAGTTGTAACGTCTATAAATAGACCGGTTGGGTCATTTGTAATAGGTTGTTGAATTTGAATAAAATTTGGTTTGTGCTTTGTGCCTCCATTTTTAAATCGGTAGTTGAGTGTTATCTCCTATCTCCACCTTCGGTATTCGAGTGCGCTCGAATCAACGATTGTTGAAGCCAATTCACGGAATCAAGTGCGCTTGATCAACGTCGAAGAATTGTAGATCTTCTCTCACGGCATCGTGCGCGATCAACGTGTCAAAGATAGCTAAAGTCCGGTATCTTCGTGATCAACGGATTTGGGCGTTTGGTATCATTAATTCATCGATTCATATTGCTTCATCTAATCGTTTCATCGATTAGTTTGACATGAAATCTTCATTTCGTTGTCAAGCATTATTTCCGCTGCGTCAAACACCCACAACACTTGCCCCCTAAAGTATGGTTTGTAGAATACGAAATGTGCTTTATTTATCTTTCTTAATGATGCTTGACACCTTCTTATAGTTCGCTCATTCTTTGTGGTTCTCTTTTTTGCTACAAGTACAATTATGCTCGACTACTCATCTTGTTCGATTGTTATATACTGAATAAAAAATGGCGTTCAGTCCTTGTTGGTCTTATATCGAGCCATATAGGTCTTATATAAATAAGTCTTGACCTTGTATTGTGCATACTTTAGTTCATTTGTTTAGCTTCCTTCAGCAACTATGTTTGTTCGTCTTCCATCACACCAACGTTCGAAATCTGCCTCTATATCCCCTCCAACTTTGAATTTTCTACGATTTCTTCTGTAATTTGCTAAGGTATGATCTTCTCTTTGTTAATTTTGATGCCTAATGTATTAGTTTAGCTGCTGATCCCCTTAGTTCCCTCATTTCCTTGTTCAGTGCAGTTTAGATAAGGGGTTTTTCTACTTTGGATACTTAGAATCCACATAACATGTAACATGGGAAGTTCCAACCGTAGGTGTAAGAGATTCTTCAAGAAATTTTTACATCTCTTGGAGGTTGATTTTTTGTTTGGCTAGGACTCTTAGTTACCAAATAGATATAGGCTAAACGGGAGTTGAAATAAGCACAAGGTTATTCTAGGTTGTGGAGCTAAACTACTCTGTCACTTTAAATCTTGTTTAGTCTAGGATATTGTTTAGCATTAGGATGGTATTGGTTTGGTGGTCTAGTTTACTACCCAACATTACTATGCACAACACTTAGGAAAATTTCATGCTCGTAGGTCACTCGTAACCGAACCACCATATAAAATACTTAGGCTTTCTAGATCAGCCCTTTACCTCTTGTTTTCATATATTATCTCAACATTCTATTGCATATGTTACTTCATGCACACACATACATAGGTGCATGCATACATTTAGCGGCAATACGTGAGACAGGTCCACATATTGGGTAGGCATGTCGGTTCGTCGCAATATTCGTTCATCGAGCGCTGTTAGAGTTCAGACTTCTTCCTCTTTCGCCCCTTCCAATCCTTCACCATCGGGACTCAAGATTAGTCAGCCCAGCTCTGCTCATTCTAAGTTCATGGGTATAGTCCTTCATAGTTGCTAGTGGATCCCATCGAGTTAGTAGTTTCCACTTTGTCTTCCAAGCAATTGAATACCAAAGCTGCTACTGATGGACTACCGAGGGGTGACATGCTCTTGCCAACTCCTGACCAATGAGCTCATGTCCCTCTTGAGGGTTACATCGCTTACTCTAGATATCATTGCATAGTAGGGGCCTCACCTCCTCTTCCCCAGTGGATCCAAGATTTGTAGTATATCTGAAGATCACTCCTTTTCAGCTGCATCCGAAGGGATGTGCTATACTGACTAGTCTTTACATCATCTTCATTCCGAAGTTCCACGTTTGCCCAACACGTTGACAGATTAGTTTCTTATATGCAATCAAGAGTAAGGCGCATGGCTCCTTTATTTATCTCAAGGAAGGAGCAAGTTTAAGCCTATGTAGGATTCATATTCGAAGTACGGTATGTTTAAGAAGGACTGCTTTTTCATTCAAAATACTACTCCGTGTTTCCATCAGTGACATTTAGAATGTAAGTTGCTCTAACCGTTCGTTCATGTTCATTCTTTTTTAAAAAAAACTTTGTTTTGACCACCGACTCCCTCTTTAGTCATTTCCTTAGGTTTGGTGAAAGCTGTAGCGGTCGTTGACTTGGAAGAGATGTTAAAGAATTTGAAGAAAATTATGGTAATATTGAAGGAGGCTCCCATAAGGCGACGTATGAGAATCTTAGACAGCTCAGGCTGCTAGCCAATAGACGCTCCATTGGGAAAGGTAGAGTTCCCTCCACACGTAAACCTATGAAGAAAGGAAAAAAAAGAAAACCTCTATGGTGGGTGAGACAAGTGAGGAACAATCTTCTCAAACCTCTATTTCTGGTGTTGATTTGGCTCCGGCACCATCCGGTACCGACCCTGTTTTGCACATAGATGCCACATGGTCAGAGCTAGATTCTTTCAAGATTTAGCTCCATGTAAGTGGCCAATTAAAATCCCTAAGGGAGTGGGAGGATGATGGTGTTGGTAGTAAGACTATCTAGAGGGAGAACCCATATTTCATAATAATGACGCTACCACGTCTGATAAGAGCGAAACCCATTCTTCCGGGTAGATTGGCTTGAATTCCTTATCTAATCTTAATGTTAAGGAGCCCTTGAATTTTTTTTGGATCCGAGGATCAAGGGGAGTTTGTCCCAGTGTACATTACCGTCTTTGATTATTTACAGGACCTTAAACTAGGGATCGCTAATGGGGACTTTGCCTCAATAGAGGAGATTCAACAACAATGGGAAACACACGAGAACCCTAAGAGTTCGTTTAAATGTTTTGCACTCTTCACATACACACCCTCTTTTCTTATGTTGCACTGATGGATTTCTTAGCTGTAGCATAGTTTTAACTCTTCATCCTTGTATTTTTTGCAGGGAGTATGAACTTGAGGAGAAGCAAGCTTCAATCCAAATTTAAGCAGCTGAAGCAGGATGTCCCTCTGGTGGACATTAAAAAAGCCGCCTCGTTATTCGGCCTAAGCAAAAATATCAGCTAGCCAACAATAGAACTTACGACCGGGGAAACGGTATATTTATTGCCTGACCAAGGACAAGGACAGTCAGGATCAACTTGTCGGTTCTCGAAAGAGGTCTCGTTCTTCTAACAAGTTAAGATCTAGGACACCTTCTCGTCCATCCAAATCTCCTAAGGCGTCACCCTTTACCCTTTCAGAGTTAGAAACATCTAAGCAGCAAAAAAGGACAGACGGATGTGGGGAGATCATAATTGCCTCTAAAGATAAAGAGAAGGGGAAAGATAAGGAAGATACTTCTATCATTACTGATCCCAACAACCCTAATTACGATGAATTTCAGCAACCATATCTGCTTAGGGATCCCATAGCCCGCTTACTTGCCGATGCCTTTGCTACCTCTCTTACTAACATGATTGACCTTCTCGGGAAAGGATTAATAGGTGTGAAGATGATGTCGAAGTTTCATGCTAAAGTGATTAATGTTAGCGAGGAGATCTGCAAGAAAAATGTTGCGCAAAATTTGAAAATTTCAAGCTCATGAATCAATTACATGAAAAAGACCAAGCACATCAAGCGGTATTGGAAGCATTGAGAGGTCCTAAGCTGAGTAGATCAAAACGCTCAAGAGCATTCATTTTGGTGAAATAAAGATGTCAAAGAAGGACCATGCTCTCTATTTAAGGGCGCTAAAGGATGACTACTGTTCCAAAGCCAAGAAATTGTTTAAGGACTGTAAGAATGTCAATGCTAAATATACGTAGAAACTGGAAGAAATCCAAGCTATAGCTAGCATAGCCAAGACTTGATATCTATAATTGAAGAAAATAGCTGAGAATTGGAAGAGGAGACAGTCCTTCTTAGGACTAGACTCGAGGCCATGACTGCCAAAAAAGACGCTGAGAGGAAAATGGCCAAGAAGCTTTATTGAGAATGATGGGATGAATAACCAACTAGATCAAATTGAAGAGCTCCTAGATGAGATCCGCATTTGGATGTATACAGAGGGAAATGTGACATGGATGGATGATTATCAAGAGGTCATGGCCTCAATTCATTTAAGGATAGTCAAGGAAACCAGGGATGCTAGTGAGCAAGATGGATTACCCTTCAGTCTTGATGTTGTTGAAACCTGCTTTTCTTTGGAGAATAAGGAGGCCATATTCCAGGGTTATATAAAGTTGGCTGTTGATGAGAGAGCTTGAAGGAGCAAATGGATAAGGCGGTGAATAAAAATGGTGTTTCTACTCAAGGGCTACCATTCAAGGTCAAACTTTGAAAATAGTTATCCATGATTCATGCATGACATCCCGCTAACCGTTTATCAAGTCTCCACAGATATGCCTACCCAAAGCTATCCTTAGGATGATGCTCCATCTTCTCCAAAGGATCTAGGATTCTTCTATATAGCTCATGGGCCACTACTCAGTACATTCGAGCCCATTTGGGTAAGTCCGTACTTGACAGTCCCCCTCATTTTTATGCAAGTTATATGGTCATGACAGACCCTTCTGAGGCTATGGTGTCTTCTAAAGCCCCATTGTCAGGGCCCGTGCCCTCAGGTCCATCAGACTTCACAGTAAATGAAAATTGTAACGAGATGATTTCTGCTCTTAAGAAATATACTGACTAAGATCACGGGCTATGATGAGTTAATTAAGGATTTCGACAGGGACGAAGTTCTTAGGGTGAATATAATGGCTCGGTTATCGTAGGAGATGGCCAGGGTTAAGTTGAAAGCAATTGAGGAGCTTAATATTGTAAAGAAGAATCAAACTAAGCTTGATACAACTGCTATATCCAAGACTATGGAAGACAAGAAAGGTAAGGTGCCCATTGGACTTAAGCAACCCACGAAGGGTCACTCGTCTAAAGCCAAGCGATAGTTGTATGGTTGAATTTCCTCTGTTTGGAATTGTTTATTTATTATTTTGTGTATTAAACGTTCTGACCGTATATATCCAATTTTGAAAACTTTTGTAAGGGCGTGTGCATATTATTTTTTATGGTTAGGACTTTGTGTCGTAGATATTTGGTTGTTTGTTGATGTCTGGACATCGTGATCTTTTATAGCTTGGTTTTCTGTTATCTTCCATATTCCAGTTTGTATGTTCTTATATGTGTATTCTACAACCGTGTTACGCAAAATTTCCTTAGCAGTGATGAGTTTGCAGCCATCCCTTAAGATCTTGGGGCTGGTCTTTAGTTTTGAACCACTTAATCGATGGTCATGTCCTGACCATGGGCAAGTTCAGTTCATTACCACTGACCAAAGTTTTAGGGCCGATCGTCAATAGTGAACTACCTAGTCGGTGGTCATGTCCTGACTATGGGTAAGTCCATTTTATCATTACCGACCAGAGTTTTAAGGCCGATCGTCAATGACAGACTACCCAGTCAGTGGTCATGTCCTGACCACGGGTAAGTTTGATTCGCCATTGCCTACCGGAGTTTTAGGTCCGATCGTCCATTGCGAACTACCTAGTCGATGGTCTTGTCCTAACCATGGGTAAGTTCGATTAGCCATTGTCGGCCAAGGTTTTAGAGCTAATTATCAAAGGTGAATTATCCAGTTGTTGGTCATCTTCCGACCATGGGTAAGTTTGGTTCGCCATTATCTGTCAGAGTTTTAGGGTTGATCGCTAGGGGTGTAAATTTTGTACGATTGTCCAACGTCCGGCTCGATCCGAGGCACCAAGGCGTTCGATTCTTGTCCGTATGATTCTCATTTAGGGCACAAATTAAAACAAGAAGAAATGTATTAAAATATGTCCATCCAAAAATGTTCAACTTTTTCTATTGTTCGAACATTGTCTGTCCTTTGTCCGGCTCATATGAACAATGGTCTGAACTTTAGCCTTGTCTGGTCTATATCCTTCTGAACCTCTTATAGGATAGGACACAAACATACCTCCATCTAGTTCGCACCGATCCACACCCCTACCGATCATTAATGGCGAACTATCCAGTCGGTGGTTATGACCTGACAATGAGTAAGTCATGTTTGCCATTGCTGGCTAGGGTTTTTTAAGGGTAAATTCAAGGTCATTGTGATAGACCTATCCCTAAGAATAGAAGAATTGAGTTCACCAAACTTTCACAATGCATAGTTGGTGCGAATGTAAACTTGATGAATCTAATCACATACCTACATCCCTATCATTCGTTGATAAGGGACGAGTTAGTTGGGGTGCACAGTTATGCCCTATCTCTTGTCATAGGCCTTCACAATAATCCACAAATAACAAAAGACACATGGTATATTAAGATTTTAAGGAATGCACATTTTATTAATAATCACTTCATAGTTGTCTTAAAACTAGCAGTACTTGAATAGACAGTGAGAAAGATAATAAAGATTAACTAAAATAACGACAAATGTTTTGTGCTTTCCAAGCTTTTTAGAACACAGCCTCATCTACTGTGCTGAGGATATAAGCACCATTGTTCAGAGCTTTATGAATGACATATGGTCCTTCCCTAATCGGGTCAAGTGCCCCTGGTCTAGAGAATATCCACTTCAGCACTAAGTCCCCTTTCTTAAGAGGGCGGTGTTTAACCTTGGAGTTATATTGCTTGGCCATTCTTTGCTTATGTGTCACGGTCTTCAAAGCAGATTCATCATGCTTCTCATCGATCAAATCCAAAGACATATTCAACAACTCCTCATACTCATTTGGGTCATAATGAATCATCATGTGGGATGGTACTACACTTTCAATAGGTATCATGGCGCTTGATCCGTAGGCCAAGGAAAATGGGGTATGTCCTTTCGTAGTCTTGAAAGAAGTGCGATGGGCCCATAATGCCAAGGGAGTTCGTCCACCCACACTCCTTCCGTCTTTTCATGCCATATCTTTATGAGGGTCTTAAGAATCTTGTTGACTGCTTCCACCTGTACGTTAGCCTATTGGTATACCATTGTATGAAAACTCTTATTTAACCCATGCCATTTGCAGAAGTTGGTGAACTCCTCGCTGTCAAACTATAATCCATTATGTGAGATGATCTGAAGTGGGACTCTGTACCTACGTATCACGTTCTTGACCCAAAAGTTTATAACCTTGGCTGAAAACACCTTAGTAAAGGGCTTTTCTTTGACCCACTTAGTAAAGTAGTCAATTGCCACTATGGCATACTTAGCACCACCCCTGACCATGGGGAATTCGCCAATCAGATCTATCCCCTAAACTATAAAATGCCATGAGCTAACCATGTGTGTCAGCTCAGTCAGGGGCAACCTCGGGATCTTCATAAGTTGTTGGCATTTGCCACACCTCTTTTCATATTCCATCCTGTCATGATTTAACGTCGGTCAAACGTATACATATTGCAATACATTCTTTGCTAGAGTTTGCCCCTCAGTGTGGTCTTTGCAATTGCCCTGATATATTATCAGTACCTCTTGGGCTTCCCTTCTTGTTACATGCCTTAACAATGAGTTGGAAAATCCCCTTCAATACAACATATCATCCTAAATGATTAAATACGGTGC
The DNA here is from genome assembly GCA_030737815.1 of Allium fistulosum. Classification (NCBI taxonomy): domain Eukaryota; kingdom Viridiplantae; phylum Streptophyta; class Magnoliopsida; order Asparagales; family Amaryllidaceae; genus Allium; species Allium fistulosum. The sequence goes on along the minus strand of CM060907.1, from coordinate 587,160,978 downwards.
CTTCCGTAAGAACTTCTTAGCTTTGATCTCGTTGTCCGGTAAGACCCCTTCGCTCAAGTACCTTATGATCAGCATCATCCAAGTTTCCTCCCCATCAATAGTCAAAACCACATTGACCTCCTCAAAATAAGACTTAGTAGGGTCACCGCCGGTATTAATCACTATCACCAAGTACCATATGATTGCGCACTTCAGTTGGGTCGAGCATCATTGAAATCACTATGGGATTTGTGTGCAGAAACTACTTCCCATGTAAGTCACTGTCACTAAAAATTATCTCATCCCGCTCCTAACGATTGGCTTTAGTCTTACGCTCCTCGCGTATGGTGTTTACAAAACTAACTTTGTTCTTTAGGGACTTGGCATATCTTTCCATCTCAGCCCAATTTTTGTCCACTACATGAGGTCCTCATGCTATTGTGTTAATTACCAACCTCTCGTCCTTCTCACAATTAACACTGGATCCCTCTCCTCCATTTTCTAGTGTGGGTTGTTTTGATGTATTCTTCTATAATATCTCGTAAGCGACAACATTCTTTGGTGTCGTTTTCATGAGATTCGTGAAACTGATAATACTTTCTGCTATTTACATCTGCTTCAATATCCTTTCTTGGATGAGGCTTAGTGTACTTTAGTTCTGCTTGCGTTGCAAGGTAGATGTTTTCCATGATATCATTTAGGTCCGTGTAAGCATCAAATCTTGGCCTAGGCCTGAACATCCTCTGTTCTACCTTCTTTCCACCTGGGCTACTTTGGTTGTTATCCTTCTTCATTTCGATAAAATTGCTTCTATTACCCTTTACCATGGCATTTACGCTACTAGATACTTCAGACGACTTGACAGCCATCCTCGTCTAACGTCTAGCTATGGCTTCCTCCAGCCTCATATACTTTGTTGCTTAATAAAAGAAATCCTACAAGGTGGCTGGTTTTTTCTTAGTTAACCTTCGGGCCATTTTTGTATCTGGGTGCACGCCTCCGCATAGCGCCATCAGAGATTGTCATTCATCAAAATTCTGGACCCTAGCAACTACGATGTTGAAATAAGTTAAGTACTACCGCAGTGTCTCATCCCCTCTCTACTTCATATCTAATAATGAATATGGGTCCTTAGGTTGTTCCATGTGCAACTGAAACTAGACGATGAACTTTTCCTTTATCATTGTCCACGAGTGGATTAAGGTGGGAGCTAAGCGACAAACCACATCGTTGCTAGGTCCATTGGGAATAAGGGAAAGCATTTGCACAAAACTTCCTCCATTGCTTTGCTTAGTAGCATATTATGTGTGTATCACTGCAAATGCACTATGGGTTCGGTCAAACCTTGATAAGAATCCATGGTGGGCATTCGGAAGCCTATAAGATTTTAGGAAGTCTCTATTTCTACAGAGAATGGACTGCCAACTTTTACCCCAATACCCTATTCTTCTTGCTCACGTTGCACACATTCTCTAATGAATTGTGCCATTCAGACTTCTAGTTTAGGCGATGAGTGGAGATGTGTTGACCTCTCCCTTCAGGGTGAAAGACCTCTTTCACTTCTTTTGTAATGGCTTGTCCTATATTCCCGGTCTCGATCCCGACTTTGGGACTATTCACGATGGTAGGATCGCCTTCCATCAGTTGGCATTTCAGTTATGGTAGGAGAATGCTGATTAGATCGAGAGGGATCAACCATAGCTATCCCTAGCTCAGTGCCTCCCCTGGCCGGTTCGGCGTCGAATTATTCCATAGACACAGCATCAGGTTGAATCCTTACTCGATCCACTTCCTCGACGTTTAGTCTTCCTATTCTTTGATTCTCCTAGTCAAATCCACTACCAAAATACGACCTCTTTTGCCTCTTGGATCTTCTAAATTAAGATCATCCTCACGGTTCAGTGTTGTGTCTGGCTATCTATGTCTACCCCCAAGCATGCCATGATCTGATCCACAATAGCTTGCTGCTGAATAGTGAACCGGGTATCGAGTTCCTCCACAACTCTACCTTGGTTGCCTCTGGTGATAATGTCTTGACCTAGAGTGCTAGATGAATGGTTATCCTGATTGGCAAAACACTTGGTTAGCATTCCCACTAGTGATACCAACTCTAGCCTTCGGTTTTAGAGGCATATTGAGAAGCTCTCAATAAAAGCACCAAAATTGTTTGCAAAGAAAATGGACAAACAACCTAATCAATTTATAGCAGTAGAGAAGCAGAATAGAAAGCAAATTAAAATACACTCAGATTTATAGGTGTTTGGCCCGAACATGCTTATATCCACTGTTCATTTTTATTTCCTTCCTTATATATCGGTTTTACAATGATCTTAATGCAAAATACAACGATTTGAAATGAAATAAGGCTTCTCAGTAATCTGTTCAGTGATTTCTATTTGGCAGTATTTTGTAGTTTCAAAAGTTGTCCCTATTGTTCTTGGAAGCTTGGATATTTATAGGGGTGAAGGTATAGGGAGGTCAAACCGATAAATTAGGCAGTTTCCTTATATAACACACTTGGTTTGGTTACTTCCATGTATAGAAGATACAATCTATAACTTCCAAGTATTCAAGATTGCCTTCCTGATATATTATTGTTTGGTTCAACAGGCGGGTTATTTGGCAGGAAGCTGGTTCGGTAGAAGGTTGGTTCGAGGATTCTTCGATTACCAAACACACACGTTCTTGGAGGTCTTACGAATGCCAACCACACATCTCTGTTTGGTGGCCTCTTTACTGGATAAGGAATCTTATCTGATAGTCGCACGGTCGAACAAAGTTTCCAGTTCGGTAGTTGGGCCGCCGGACCGGAATTCATGTCCAATAGTTTGACTACTAGACATGTACATTGGGAATGATTTCTTCTTACCTGCCTTCATCTTTCCTCCTGCATTGACTTTGGGGTTTCTTTCTTCACCATTTTAGGTACTTGGATACTCTTTATGACCTACATGCTTCAGCCTCTTTGGCACCTAGTTGTGAACTTCTATACAATAACCACTTCATGGGTAGAAATACCCACAACACTTACATGCCATTTACGTGAAATTGTGTTTCTGATCTAAAATAAGCTCACCTAGTAACGATGGTTTGTACACATATTCTTTTTGTCATCACTGTATCACTTAAATATCTAGAGTTTTGTCTAAGGTCGAAAACTCTATTAGTATCTATATATAATTATCTAAACCACTTTAAAGTCCTTGGATCAATCCAATACATTTATTAATCCGTTCTAATCTATCCGAAGATTTTGAATTTAAGTTGACTACCAATTACAGTGATAATGACTGCTATAACGAAGGGGATGAATCCTCTCTTGGGTAGTGTTTCACTTCAAATAGTTTGGCATATAATTGACTATGGTCATAATAAGGTCACTATGCCAAGTATTTAACTATAATCAAGTATAACCAAGCTACTCAAGAATGACAATACCCTCAAGTTTGAAGACTAATATTCGTCATTACCCTAAAATCTTCTATTTTGACTTAGTTGTATTAACATGTAAAAGACTATCATCGAGTTGTTCTATGATTTTTCTAAACAACCACAAGTATATAATGCCTTTGTGCCCCTAACAGTAATGTGTAAATCACCGTCCATTATATATAGAGCGTTACGTACACTAGTCACAAAAAATGCATCGATGTCTTTTTTCTCGATACATCTTAACAAGGAACATTTAAGGAGTAAGTGTTTTACATACATACACACACACATACACACACACACACACACACACATATATATATATTGATTCGATACTCATAGGTATGAATACATTCGTAACTGCAATTCAACAAAATACTTCGCCTAAGGATTTTCTACTTATATATGTTTGAATTATTTAATTCATTATTTATATTCTATATAATAACACACACACACAGATATATATATATATATATATATATATATAAGAAATTAAAATTAGATGCTTACATCATTTGAAATAAGATTCTCTTATAAGAGTTAAGTTACATAATAAATGACCCTTATAGCACACCTTTAACTCTATTAGATAGAACCACAATCTAGCCTATAATCCCTCATACATTTAACATCATACATGATGCCTGAGAGAGGGTCATGCTCGAAACCCCTATTGGGTCTATCCTATCCCTACAGGGATGCACACGTCGTGCATGCATAAGAATTCACTTATGATATTCCCATGCTCAAACCTATCTCGCACCAAGGAACTCACGTTGCTCACTGCCCCCTCCACTGAAAGACTCTCTACATTTGAATGTCTTCGAGCAATGGGTGAGGGGCATGACCTACGTATCGATCGCCTAAGTGGTGAAGGGAAAACAAGGAACATTGAGCATAAGGATTTTTCTATTCACTATCGACCCCAACGAGAAGTCCCTAGACCTCTCTCTTTCTAAGAGGCGGGGTCATCGCTCAAGATCTCTTTCTATGAATAGAACCAAAAAGTCACCTACACCTATTCTTCGTGCCGCTCACCATCTCTATATCAACATCATGGATCTCCCTCTTTTATAAGGTCTAGAAGGAACCCCTCTTGAGCAAGGGCCTCACGTCATCCATAGTAGGTGGATGTGGGTCTTAGGGAGGAAATGACACCACTTAGACAATAGATCCTTAGAATTCAAACCATAAACCAAGGCGGCAAGGGCCTATCTGACAAAGAGAATGAGGAACCATTCTTAGATGAAATATCAAGAACTTACATTCCTTGAAGGTAAGCCCTGCCTCCCATTGTAAAATGTGACATAAGCGTTGATCAATCTAACCATGTCGCAACTTTCAATTCCTTTACCCAAGCCGGCCAACTTTCCAGCAATGCCAAGTGACTCTTATTTCCCTCCACTTTGATCGGATCGACCTCCCACTATTTCTTGCACTTATGGTCAAGTAGTATCCACTCCTGGCTCAGCTATGCACTGACTTTAAAACCCTTTTTTCTACCTTATAGACCCGAACCATTATGGCTAGATAACTATGCAACATACGGAAAGGACTAACAAGGTCGCTCCATTCCTACATCGGTCACTTCAAAAAGGAGTCAATTTGGGCAAAGGAGATGAACAAGAATAGCCTGGTAGTTGCCCTTTGTTCTGGAGTGAGGTACCGATCCAACCATGGAAGGAATCGCAGAAGCAACCCAACTTGTCCTTAACAGATTTCTTCCAAAGAGTCAATGCTATTCTTGTATAGAGGAAGCAGAGTTATTTGATAATGGTTAGGTGGGAAGGCATAGCGACAAGAGCAGTTTGCATGGTGAAAGCGATCATAGGAAAAATGACTGTCAAGATCGTAGCAAAAACACTCTGAGGTGGCTCCCAATTCAAACCCATGTATGCAAATTATGCCTCATTAAATCGTGATATGGAAACCATATGTCTCGCTACTTGATACCTTACCCCATACCAAAGTCATCCACCCACCCGCTTAAGGTGAAAGGAGGAGCCCTATGGTGATGGGGAATATTACGAGTTCCATTAATTTAACGATCATGCCACCAATGAGTGTTGTTACCTTAAATACGAGATAGAGAGGATAATTCGAGAAGGTATACTTGTGCAATATATGAGGCAATAGGTTGAACAAAGAGCGAAGTGTCAAAATCTTCCCACCTTATGGGTGTTTAGAAACGCTATGACTACAATCGACACTAAAATCTTGTCTATATGCGGCTGATCGCACATATGGGAGCAGTAGAGGGGCCCAGAACCGATACAGAAGGGAGCTTACCACTACACATCAAATATATTCAGTGGAGTTTCGAGCTCTAAAAGTACTAAGAGTGGAGGGGGACGAAGCTGACATCACCTTCACAATCGAAGACAAAAGAGCTATCAGCTACCCTCACCATAACCCTATGGCCATCTCCATCAATATCACGAACACCAAATTGGATAGGGCCTTCCTTGATGGGGGTAAATCCATCAATGAAGGTCTCATCAACGAGCCTCACTCCATATGCTTTTCCTATCTATGACTTCGATTGGGTTGGGATTGTTCCTCTAGGTTCGACCTCGCATGTGGTCTCCTTCAACGAGAAACCCCACTCCACCAAATACAAGTAAACTTTATTCTTATGGGTAGGCTAGCGCTGGGTAATTTGGATGCAGTCGTGGCATATCAACGATTCACCATGAAATTCCCCATCAAGGGAGGTATTGGCTGCATCTGTAGCAATCAAAAAGCCGTTAGAGATTGCTACAACAACAAGCCAAGAAATGATTCCTCATGCTCCAACTAGAAATGACAACCATCTACAATGACTAACTTAAGAGGGTACAAGAGCCTTCGATCGTTCCTTCTCATGCCAGGGATAAGCCAAGTACATCAACTCCCATTAGAGGGCATGTGAGCACCATCAGGCTCCCTATCATGAGGGTTATCTATCAAACGAAAGTATATGAGAGAGTGCGCAAACCCCTCATAATTCCCTCTCGTGCTAAATGATCATAGCTCAATAATTCCAAGAGGATACGAAAGCCAATCAACGCTACCATCTATGCTGGAAGTGTCGATAATAGGAAAACATCTAAGAGAGTATGCTAACCCCTCCATGGTTCCATCTCATGTCGGAACCCTTGCCTAAGCCATAAAAAATTCATCTCATCATAGTAAGCCCCGAGAGAATGCTAGAGCTGCTCATAGCTCCCATTCGTATTGGGGCCAAAAAAACTGATAATCAGTCTCCCTAGCCAACACATAATGGACTCGAGAATTCATCACTACTTAGAATGAGTAGGTCTAACCCATTGACAAGCAGGAACAAGTTACACAATGATACTTACCCTCTCAACGCTAGAGGTCTCATCTATGAGAGTCGAGGGTAATCGAAACCCTTGCACTCGTGCATAGATGTCTACTTTAGTTAAGGAACTGATTGAACACATGGTTTATGCCCTAGACAAATGCGAGTTAGAACTCGGTATGGGAAGTGACAATAACGACCCCTGGGTCCTCGCATAGGGGGCATCGACTCAGATGGCAGTCCGACTATGAAAGTTGAGACTATCATAATAAATAATGACGGCTCCAACAAAGTCTACCAAGTTGGAACATAACTAGACTCGGTGGAGTCGATAGAATTCCTCTAGAAAATATAGATGTGTTAGTCCGAGGCATGCTGGCATGACCGACATAGATCCCAACATTGTATGTGATGCCCTTAACATCAACCCCAAAGCTCAACTTGTTTGTCAAAAAAGAAGATCACTTAACCCGAAGAGATATAAGGCATTAAAATAAGAGGTTGAAAAGCTTCTCGACAATGGGTTCATTCTAGAATCCGAATATCTTGTATAAATGTCCAATCGGTACTGGTTCAGAAACCCAATAAAACTTGGAGAACATGCACTAATTTCTCTAACCTCAACAGAGCTTGATTGAAAGATAGTTTCCCTCCATCATGCATCAACCAGCTCGTGGGAAGCAGACATGGATTATTGACATTCACTGATGCTTATTCCAGATATAATCAAATCACCATGCATGTCCTTGATCAGAAACACACGTCATTTATAACAAATGTTGAATTGTACCATTATAAGGTGGTGCCCTTCGATCTTTGGAACACGGGGGCAATATATCAACAACTACTAAATAAAAATTTACTGACCAAATCAAAAGCTTAATGAAATTTTATCTTAACGATAGGCTAGTTAAATTTGAGAAAGAAAGGGGATATGTATAGAATCTTGCTGAAACTTTTGACATCCTTTGAAAATATAACATGAAGCTAAATCCAAAAAAATGCTATTTTGTTGTTCACTCCAGAAGTTCTGGGGGCATGTGGTAAAGGCCAAAGGATTTGAGGAAACCCCAATAAAATTTAAGCTCATATGATATGTAGATCCTAACACCATCAAGCAAGTATAAAGCTTAAATGGGATGGTTGTTGCGCCCAACTGCTTCATAGCTCGAGCCACTAACCGGTTCATCCCATTCTCAAAAAAGGGAAGTCATTTACATGGACCGATGAATGCATTAAGGCATTTTAAGAACTAAAGCACCACTTAGCTGTTGGGTCCAGACCATTTTGGCAGTGGAAGAAATAGGTAATTAAAAATCCCTATTTAGATCATCATGGGCCTACATAATTTATTGACTAGCATTAGATCTAATCTGTTTATTAAAATAAACTCATATTTTACTTTAAAATATTTCATGTTTAAATATTTAACTAATCATGTTAACTAAATTTATTTAATGTTTATTTTGAATATATCTAATATATTCGTACACTAACTTGATAGTATATTATTAAATGGGCATGTGTGTAACTATATATATACACATATAAATATTGGGATTTATATCTATTGCATATACATATATATTATACTTACATATACATATGATAAATTCATTTTCCCAGGAATATAGGTGCATAAGTATATATATATATATATATATGTGTGTGTGTGTGTGTGTGTATGTGTGTGTGTGTGTGTGTTTGTATATACTGTAATATATATATGTGGTTTGTATTCACATAGTAATTGTACCATATATATAGTTTAGACATATGATACACACACACATTGCCATATAAATTAATTGTATACAAAATAAAAATCCAAGAATAATTAATGAAATAAATTTCAAATTATCTCCTTAGATAAGGAAACATTAAATAGTAATTAAAAAGAGAATGGAAAGGCCTTCCATCTCACTCTCTTACAAATTCCTAATCAAATCTGGATCTAATCATATATTAAATCTGGATCAAAATCATATATTGTAATTTGTATAGTCCATATTTAATCCAAACAAAATAATAATATATTCAATTTTGCATGAATTGTAGTTAGTATAATATGATTAACAAACACACACATGGCAAAAATCAATAGATCAAAGTTTCATTGTATACATATGTGTTTCATTTGATTTTATTTATAAAACAACATTTATATATGTATGCAATATATATTGTCATATAAGTATAATTAAGTTTATATAACTATATATATATATAATATTCCAATATAATTTAAAAAATTAAATTTCAAATTTATTTTTCATTAATTAAACCCCAAAATATCATGATTTAAAATCAAAACATCAAAACATTAATTCAAATACACATGCGCATACATGTTTAATTATAACCAAAATAAATGATTATATGTGTATATGTGTGAGTGTATGTAATTAAATATTTCACAAAATTAATTTAAGCAGTTAAATTTGAATATACATATGGCCAAAATAGATAGACCAAATTTTATTATTATTTTTATTTTCATTTGAATTTTATTTATAATCACTATATGTAACAAATTAAATTTCAATAATACATGATGCCAATTCAAATATATGTTCATACATTAATTAGTGTCAGGTGTGAACATGTATGAATGTATAAAATAAATATGAATTTACCTTTGTAAATCCAACCCTTTGTTACACCTTGTTTTGTGAATAATTCCTAGACACCTTGAGTCACCACCGGATCATGCAAGGATCGAATGAACCACCTTAGTTTAAATTTATTTGATGTTTATTTGGGCAAATTAAGTTAGGCCATGGGAGGAAAGGAGCATAAAAATGGCAGCCATGAATGAAGAAAGAAGAAGGAAGAAAATCAAATGAATTAACAAAGAAGATTTTTTTTTCATGGAGAGAATGAGAACCTTTCCCTTTAATTCTCAATTTAAATCTAGATCAAACATTTAGAAAATTACTTCCCCTTTCTATGGCTGACCATGCTTTTATCCAATGTAGACCAATACATCCCAAAGTACATTTAAGTATTTAAATATATTTCAATCTTCTTTAAATATCTATCAATACACACTTATATAAATTTTATATACGTATTTAAACAAATAGTAATAGCACCCATAACATTTCTAGGCGCTACCCCACTTATTAATAACCCCCAAACAATACATTAATAATTAACATTTCTTAAATATTAATTAATTTATAACACTTTATAAACCAATTAAATCGTGTGGTTTTAAGAAAATTCTTAAATTCGGTTGTTGACTCAGATGTGTGAATTCAGTCGGCGATTAATATTGAACAACTCAACTCAAACCTAACTATAGTCGATCAATGGACACTATGCCATGATTTAACTGTAATCAAAGTGGATTATCCATATGAAGTTCCATAGTATTCCTAAGTCGAGGGAATTGTGCAACATCTGGAGGAGTTGGTTCGGTCTACAATGGATGAATTGGGTAGATTTAAGTTTTTTTCCTCTATTTGGATCATAGTGGCCCTATAAAGTCTAATGTCCAATACTAAATCCAATCTAGTTGTTTAATAAAATCACATTTTATTTTAAATATATTACCTTATTTAATTGATCTAATTAATCAAATGTATTTAATGTGAATCAAGTTCAATTAAATGAATAAAGGAAGTTTTATTTTATTTAAAGAAAGAAACCTTTCATTTCTTTCTATTAAAACTTTCTCAGTAATTAGGGAACACTTTGATTTATTTAGAGAGAGAAACCTTTCATCCCTCTCTTTAATTAATAGATTGATTTGTTTAAATGATAGTTTTAACCAAATTTATACTTGGTATATTTTGTGAGTAATATACTTGAGTGTGCATCGTGCATGTACAACTGTCAGGCTGCATACATCGCTAATTTGTATGTGTTTAGGTGCTAGATTTACATCGCAATAGACACATTCGCCATTATATATGCATTGGCTTCCTAAAATATTGTTTAAAATTATATACACACGTACATTTCAATACAAATATTTTGTTAATAAATTCTTTAATTAATCAAAATTAATTCAATCAAATCAACAACTTTGAATACAAGATTTATTTCCAAAACATATAATGATTTGATGTAATAAAACAAAGTGAAAATAGATCTAGACCTACAAACTCAAAATATAACATATATGCATATGTTAATAATTCAAAGTAGGATAAAACAATGATATTTTATAGATAAATAATTATTTGCAAATGGCATATTTTATTTAATAATACCAGTGTGTTGATTTATGTTCATTTATACATTAATACAACCCAACCCTCCTTTATTATTAGCACGTATATTTATACAATCAATTTTTTTTAAAACCCTTTTCACATGAAATAGTTTTTAATTATTTTTAACATATATACATACATACATGTATATATATGTAAGTATATTGTTTTTAAATTGGAAATAATATTGAATGAATACAAATTATCATTAACATTTGAATGAATAAATGTACAAAACTAACAAATTAACTACTGCATCTTTATTTAGATTGACATCATTATCAATGGAAATTATTAACATAAATTATCAATACAAATTATCAACCTCAATTTTAAAACAATTTAATGAATAAAGATTGTAATACTTTCAGATCCACACTTGTAAATTTGCAAGGGATAAAAAATGCATATATAAATTTGTCAAAATAATTTAACCACTAGATTTACAATATCATGGAACATATAAACAAAAACTAATTGGATTATACCTTGCTGATGTTGCCTTTTGATCGCACCTTGATTGAAAGGTTCATTCCTAGATCTGATATCATAGCTCCTAGCTTTACATCTGCTTGGAATACCACCTTTTAATTTTGTTTAATGTGAATGGGTGCCATTGTTTGTTTATTTTTTTGACCAGAAATAGAAGAGGGAGAAGGATGGTGGAGGTTAGGTTTTGAGGTTAAGATTAAGGGAGGAAATGAGGAGTTAATAATCGTATTTATAGAGGGAGTCAAGTAATAAATTTCTTCTAATTTCTTAACACTTCCTTTCATATTCAACATCCAATTTTTGAATTTGAAACCCCTTTTGCTTCTTCTATGGCCAACCATGACAAAGCCTTCTTGGGGTTTTAAATGCTTCGAAAACGTTTTGCAATTACTTATATTTAAATCAAATTTAAATATGTATCGATATTGTATGTCGATTAGTACATATATAACTTTTATGTACGTACCCAATCAATTACTAATGACATTTATAAAATACTAATGGAACTAAACACAATAAAAAATAAATAAATAATATTTCATGAATACTGATTAATTTGTAAAAATTTACAAATCAATTAAATAGTATGGTATTTAAGATACAATTGTACGACTCATAGGTGTAAATTCAATCAACAATCAATATAGAACAATTCGAATATTACTATTCACATTTAACCTTAACAAGTGGTGCGATTGTTTAGTCAAATTTATCGCTTATACATCTTTTCGATAAAATCCAATTTTACAGTTTTAAGCGGTACCTTTTAGTAACGATTATTTAACCAATTCTCTTCATCAACACCATATCACTTTAGGACTTATGGAATTTGGTTTTGGTAAAAATTCCAATATTGTCCACATTTAACTCGGTTAGTCCATAAACAAAATTCTTAATTCAATAATAACATTTATTATTAACCGTACTACTATAATCAGAGATTTTGGCTTTGAGTTGACTACAGTTGACCATGATACCAACCTCATATGACCGAGAAGATGTATTCTCTAATAATAGTGTTTCACTCAATGCTTCAACTTAAATCCAACTATAGTCATTTGAAGGATGTCATGCCAAGATTTAACTACAATCAAAGTGGAGTATCCACATTGAAATTCCATAGTATTCCCAAGTCGAGAGAACTATGTAATATCATCACTTTAAGATTTCCTATTTGGCTTTATTTATTATTAATCAACATGAAACTCTCAAGTGAGTCATTCCATAGCTACCCAATAACTATCAGTATGTAACTCCTAGGTGCCCTTACAACCTTGAGTAATACACTATCCAACATCTGAAGAGTATTATGTACATTGGTCTCAAAGAATGTATTGATATCCTTTCTTGAAACATTTTAACCAGGATTATTAAAATAATACGGTATATTATTTTGCGATAATTTTCTAATGATTACAACTCCTTGTAATTATCATCACAAACATATTAAGGATTTTCTATTTTATATACTTTAAATTAATTAATTAACTATATAACTATATAGAAATCAAATATATTTATTATGAATAAGATTGGTTATAGAGTTAGATATATATAAAAAATTATATAATTACCCCTTGGGCATACTTCTAGCTCTTTCAATCTCCCACTTGCAATTAGGATCAATTATGAAATCTTAATCCCATCATTTTGATCATTTTTCCGAAAACAGATCAAGTTGGTTGGGTATGCTATGTGGTTTAAATTATCTACTTTGTCAATCAACTCTCTTCAACACTAATAAATTGCCTTTATCCTGTGGAACTTTCTGGAGTATGTTTCTCGACTTCTAGTGAGCTCCAGGTTCTTTTACGATATGTATCACGATATTGTTATATCATAATAATGTTATGTGATTCCCAATATTTGGAATCACCCCCAGCTTAAGTATAAATATATGCATGATATATATATATATATATATATATATATATATAGACACACACAGATTTTGTTACGATGACATTTAAGGCTGTAACGACCCGCCTTTGAAAATCACTATATTAAATTCTAACCAAAACTCCCTATTCACAATGTATATACATATATATATATATAAATTATAAATAGAAAACATTTTTATATTAGCTTTGAAAAGATTAAATTTACCAAATTAAATATTATTAGCTTTGAAAAGATAAATTTTCCAATTTAAAATAATTATAAAAGTAGATTATTAAACCAAATAATTATTAATGAAGATTATTAAATCAATATTACCACTTTAAATTATTAAATGAAGATTATTAAATTGTTATTGCCAAAATTCCGGGTCATCACATTCCTTCCCCTTTAAAAGAATTTCATCCCCGAAATTTAAAAGCAAAGATAATTTAATAATCCAACAAGAGTTTTAATTTTCAAATAGCAAGCATACATATCAATCAAATACTAACAGCCATAGCAACCAATTTAATCAAACAAACAAATCTAACTAACCTGATATAATTCAGGATAGGACTTCCTAATACTATCTAGAGTTTCCCAGATACAATCACTGGGATCCTTGCTCTATTAAATCTTAACTAGCTACGCTACCTGATCCTAAGCTCCTACTCATCTAGATCTATAATCTGAACTAGATATCAAACCCTGGTCAAGTCCAGCTCAACTTCCAAATCCTTCCTGAACTGCTGGTTCTGTGACGACCCGCCTTTCATTCCACAGAAAGACGCATCATCATTAAGAAAGAAAGGGATAGAAAAGAGAAAAGATAGAGAAGAAAGAACTAAACAACAACAGAATCTCACAGCGGAACGAATAAAATATATTACATCACATAAGATATTACATAGTATCATATACATCAGGATTACACAGCTTATACAACCTAAACTAGACAGTTATAAAGATCTGTCTATCATACAACTCCAGTACAATACATACATCATCATAGAGATACAAAACAGCGGAAATACAAATATCTAAACGCTGAAGCCTCCCGCTCCAAGTCTAGGTGCCAAGGATTTCGCCAATCTCAAAGGAAAGCTTTTTAAAGGAACGGAGTCCATCATTAAGGTGCATGCTTGGTTGTGCTCGTGTGAGCGGATTTTCAAGAGTTTGGATCTATCGGATGAGCAGAAGAGAGTGATCGTATCTTGATAACTTCAGGAAGGAGCAGCTGTGTGGTGGGACACAGTAACCACGAATGTTCCCAAAGATGATATCTCTTGGAGAAAGTTTAAGGAACTATTTGAGAAACAGTTATAGTATTAGGAAGACCTATCCTGAATTGTGTCAGGATAGTTAGATTTGTTTGTTTGAATGAATTGGTTGCTATGGTTATTAGTATATGGTTGATATGTATGCTTTGTTGTTTGGAAATAAAAATTTAATGGATTATTAAATTATCTTTGCTTATAAATTTCGGGGACGAAATTCTTTTAAGGGGGAAGGAATGCGATGACCCGGAATTTTGGCAATAGCAATTTGATAATCTTATTTTGTAAATATATATATATTTGGTAAAATTTATCTTTTCAAAGCTAATAAAAATGTCTTCAAATTATAATATACATATGTATATATTATGATTTGGAGGTTATGTTTTGAAATTCAATACAATACCTTTCAAAACACCTAAGGTAAATGTTTTATTTTGTTTAAATGTATTTTAGCCTAAGTTAAAATAAGATTTAATATAAAGGTTTATTTTTCTTTCTTTTCAAATATACATGAAATAAATATGGATTGTATGTATATATATAGCTTTAATAAAATAGGATTTAAGTAAAAAAATATGTGTTCTAAAAAGGTAATCGTAGCCTCAAGCCTCATCAATCGGGAATGGTTAAAACAGGGGAGGTGCAGCAAGGCTAAGTGGGTAGCACCCAAGTAGGATAAGATTTCCCCTGTCTAGAGGTCCCTTTTTATTCGGCTTAGTGGGTGGTTGGTCGCGAACAACTGCGGGGTTGTCTTATTCTGGATTATCCAGTAAGGGGTAGTTCCGGTCTTGTGTTGCAGGGGATCATGGTGGATCCTCGGTACGATGATCTAGACCACGTACTGTGACGGGCGGTACCCCAGTAGCCCTACCAAATTATGGAATCCAATCTCCAATAAGTGCCATACGTTTTGATTGTGCCCAACTATGTTGGAACGTGAGATGTAAGCATTCCAGCTATTTTCTATTTTACTTGAAAACCCTAGACACTATTATAATATCACTGGATTTCCTATCAAATGTTTTGGTTATCGTAAGGTAAAAACCCGACATGTTTATTTGTGGCGTGGTCTTACGAGATACCTTTGTTTTCAATGATTTTCAAAGTTAAACAACTTTAACCCGTTTACTCACACCAGACCCATGTCTGACCCAGAGTTTATTTTCTATTTTCTTAAACTCTTGGGTACTCAAATTTTTATGAGTAGCCAAGGGATTTAGGTTAGCTTTGACGAATTCTGGAGGAGATTTGGAGCAGGAGGCTTCAACATATATAGATATCCGTGTTTTCGCTGTGTTCATAGCTCTGTGTTGTATTTTGAGTTGTATAATAGATAGGTCTTTATAACTGTCTAATGTAATGTATTAAGCTGTATAACTCTGATGTATGGTGATACTATGTAATATCTATGTGATTAATATATTTTATTCGTTCCACTGTGAGATTCTGATATTGTTTAGTTCTTTCTTTCCTATCTTTTTCCTTTTCTATCCCTTTCTTTCTTAATGATGATGCGCTGTTGAATGAAAGGCGGGTCATCACAGTGACGACCCGCCCTTCACAGTACGTGGTCTAGATCACCGTACCGAGGATCCACCCTGATCCCCTGTAACACAAGACCGGAGCTACCCCTTACTGGATAGTCCAAATAAGATCACCCCGCGGTTGGGATCAGCAACCATCCACTAAGCCGAATAAAAAGGGACCTCTAGATAGGGATGACCTTACCCTAATTGGTTGCTAGCCACTTAGCCTTGCGTGCACCTCCCTTGTTTTAGCCATTCCCGGTTGATGAGGCTCGAGGCTATGCGTTACCTTTTTAGAACACATTTCACTTAGAATGCTCATCGTCCTCCTGAGCTCCACAGCAGCCCATCCAAAATCTGTACTCTATAATACTCGGTCTGACCCGAGCATTATAGTAAAATAACACCCGAGTCAGTCTGGAAAACCAGCGTGAGAAAACACACTCGATTGGATTATTAAAGTTTTCAAAATCCTTTGAAATCAAAGGTATCTCGTAAGACCACGCCACAAATAAACATGTCGGGTTTTTACCTTACGATAACCAAAACATTTCTTATCAAATCCGTTTGATATTATAATAGTGTCTATAGAAAGTAAAATAGAATCTAGCAGAAATGCTTGCATCTCACATTTCAGCAATAGTTAGGCACAATCAAAACCGTACATGCACTTATTGGAGATTGGATTCCATACAATAGCAGGGCTACTGGGGTACTTAAATTGTTTACATTAAGGCTACTAAAAATTACTTAAATAAAAATAATACTTAAGAAATTTTATAAGAGTTTCTGTGTAAACTTAAACCAACATTAATGATAATTTAAGGGGGAAGGAATGCGATGACCCGGAATTTTGGCAATAGCAATTTGATAATCTTCTTTTGTAAATATATATATTTGGTAAAATTTATCTTTTCAAAGCTAATAAAAATGTTTTCAAATTATAATATATATATATATATATTGTGATTTGGAGGTTATGTTTTCAAATTCAATATAATACCTTTCAAAAGCTATTTAAAAGTTAATCTTATATTTTCAAAACACCTAAGGTAAATATTTTATTTTGTTTAAAAGTATTTTAGCTTAAGTTAAAATAAGATTTAATATAAAGGTTTGTTTTGCTTTCTTTTCAAATATACATGAAATAAATATGGATTGTATGTATATATATAGCTTTAATAAAATAGGATTTAAGTAAATAGATTTAAAACACTTTTCTTTTATATTTGAAATAAAACATATACTACATAAATTTATTTAAAAACATAAGAAAACATTTAATAATAAAATAAAAGAGTTTATACACTTGTAAGACAATAATGACATGCAAAATACATGTGTAAGTTTAGAGTAGCATGCAAAATACAAATGGCAACATTTGTTTCTTTTAAATTTTTTTAGTATATATAATATAGTGTTTTAGAGAAACCTGGTCTCAGTTCAATTCTTTTTCTTCCTCAATCTTTTTCTCTTCACCTTTTCAAAATTAAAAAAAAATCTTGAGAAGAGAATTAAATCAAACATTAATAACTTCAGCCTGAACAAGAATCAACAGCTGGTAATGACCCGGAATTTTCGACGTCAAAAGTCGACACTAATACATTCACTGTATAGAGTGCCGAGCAATCGAGTGCCAGAATCCCAGACTGTTAGGGTTAAGAAAAAAGAGGTAGAAGAAGAAACAGAAAACAAAAGCACAGAATCTCACATTCGCAGCGGATCAAAATATAATATCAAATAACATCATTTATACAAGGAAAGCTGTAAATGTCAATTTAATACAATATATCAGAGTACAACTATCAACAAATACACTGGACAGTTATAATTAACTTGTCCCTGAAAATAATTAATACAACTCCAATACACAACGGAATATTCTCCATACGTTCTTGCCATCCAGCTCGCCTCCTGAGCTACAGAACATCCTAACCTGAAAATCTGTAATACTCGGTCTGACCCAAGCATTACAATAAAGTAACAGATTTTAATTTGAAAACTTGAATGTTGTGATCTTTTGAAAACTGAAATGCTTTGTTGATTGAACTGGAAATCCTTTTAAATCTGAAGCAAGTAACAGATCAAGCAATCAAAACCTGAAATCACCAAAGCAAATCAAGCTTCAACCTGAAATCAAAAACCTTGATCATCTCATTTTTCAAAGCTAAATCTCCTCTGACGACCCACCCTTCACGACCCTCGAAAAGCGACACAAATACTCCACTTGTATAATATGCCGACGATCGAGTGCCGGAAAAAGACAGATTGATGAAGGAAGAAAGAAGGAGGTAGAAGAAGAGAAAACAAAACAACATCAGAATCTCAGAATCACAGCGGAACAATATATAATAGATAAATGACTAATCTTTAAACAAAAAGAACTATATCCGTTTATACATTACATCATCAGAGCAGAATACAAATCAACAACACAATTCAGGACAATTATAATATCTTGTCCTCCCAAAGATGAATATACAGCTTTCACTAATTTAAATAAGAATATAATTCCATTCAATATTATTCATAACTCACCTAAATTTTTATTTCCCAATTTATAAGTTCAAAAACTTATTTACATACTTAAGTCCATTCATATTTTATATTTCACTTTATCTTATTTCAATTCATCTTTCATTTAGAATTTAATTTTTAAACTTCCATTCTTTTTACCATAATACTCAACCATTTTATTTAGGTTTTACAATTCCATTTCTCTATTCATAAGTTCACCAACTTATTACTTAAAATCTTATATCCATAATTTTGGATTATTTATTTCACTTAAGAATAATTAAAACAATAAATTTTCTAAAACATTCTGCAAACATTTTAAACTTCTAGTTTATACTTTGAAATCTTTTCTTTGAAAATATACTTAGTTTTCCAAAAAAAATATTCTTTCTAACTTTTAAAAATAAAATCACCTTTTTATTTTTAAAACGAATTGCACCTTTCTTATAAATTCCCACCGGAAATCTGCACTTCCAAATTTATCCACTGATAAATGTTCCACTTTATTTATAAACCCAGTTTACTAATTTCCATTCCTTATTTCCTTTTAAATCACTGGTTCCAAAACACTTAATCAATTTCAACCCGATTTCCTGAATTAAATTCCCTTTAAATTTATTACTCGATTTATCCAAATTCCCAATAATTATTTACTTAAAAATTTTCTTTTCATTTCCTTTAAAAAAAACCTAATTCATTCTATTTTATATTTTAAAACACCAAATTATGTGATATCCTGTGATACCAGCTGTGACAATCCGCCTTTCATTCCACAGAAAGACACATCATCATTAAGAAAGAAAGGGATAGAAAAGAGAAAAGATAAGAAAGAAAGAACTAAACAATATCAGAATCTCACATATCAGAGATATCAAATAATCCAAGGCATTCAATATCATTCAATCATCCATAAGCAAGATTAATTAGTCACAACATTTCTAATTAATTAAATTAATTAATTTAATTACTTTAATCACTTTTAAATCTTGCTTACTTAACATTAATTATAAACCAATTTATTAATCATCCTTTAATTATCCATCTTCATTAATTTTAAACCAAGTATCTTAATAAAAAATTCAATTAATCATCTCTTAATTAATTACACTAATTTATGTAGTATATGTTTTGAATTCAATATAAATTCTCAAAAATAAATCCAAAATTAAATTCTACATTTTTTTAAAACATTTGAGATAAGTTTATATATATATATGGTTAGTAATTAAAATATTAATAATCTTAGTTTAAAATTAAAATAAGGATAAATAAAAAGGAAATATAAACGTATAAATATAAATCATATAAAAGGAAATATAAAATAAATGTATATGGACATTTGTAGGCTTGAGAGGCACATACTAATACAAGTGTCAAATGGATTTTCTTCATTTAATAAAAAGGAAAAGAGAGATTTAAAAACCTGGTGCTGTGATTAGGTGATACACTTTTATATATATATCAAACTTCTTCCTTCTTTCATCTTTCAAAACAAAACTAAAACCGGAGTTTATTTCTGTTTTCTTAAACTCTTGGGTACTCAAATTTTTATGAGTAGCCAAGTGATCAGGTCAGCTTTGACGAATTTTGGAAGGACTTGGAGCAGGAGACTTGGCATATCAATATCTATCTATTTCACTATGTTAGTGTCGCTGTGTTGTATTTTGGGTTGCAATGTATCGACAGGTCATCACGACTGTCTTGGTTGATGTTGTGTAACTGTGTAACTCTGATATATGGATACTATGTAATATCTATGTGAAATAATATATTTTTCCATTTCCGTTGTGAGATTCTGATGTTGTTTAGTTCTTTCTTTTCTATCTATTCTTTTTCTACCTATTTCTTTCTTAATGATGATACGTCTTTCTATGGAATGAAAGGCGGGTCGTCACAGTAATTTTTCAAAAACACTTAAGAGAATTTTTATCTAAAAAGTATAATAGTTTTAGTTTGGACAAGATTTAATTAAAGAATAGATTCTATATTTTCAAAACCAAATATTTATTTATATGATAGCTTAAAATAGTATTTAATAAAAAAAAGGTTCAATATGTTATCTTTCAAAATCATACTTGAAATAAATATAGTTTATAAATAGTTATCAATGTAAGTATAATAATTTAAGTTTAAATTTTAAATAAGATTTAAATTTTGGTTCATTTCTTTTGCTTTTAAAATTCTTTCTTTTAAATTACACTTGAACAAGGTTGTCGAGGAGGATGTCGAGGTTGCGGGGTTGTCTTATTCGGGATTATCCAGTAAGGGGTAGTTCCGATCTTGTGTTGCAGGGGATCAGGGTGGATCCTCAGTACGGTGATCTAGGCCATGTACTATGACGGGCAGTACCCCAGTAGCCCTGCCATTGTATGAAATCCAATTTCCAATAAGTGACGTACGTTTTGATTGTGCCCAACTATGTTGGAACGTGAGATGTAAGCATTCCAGCTATTTTCTATCTTACTTGAAAACCCTTGACACTATTATAATATAACTGGATTTCCTATCAAATGTTTTGGTTATCGTAAGGTAAAAACTTTTCCGTGTTTATTTGCGGAGAGTCTTACGAGATACCTTTCTTTTCAAATGATTTTCAAAGTTAAGCAACTTTAACCCGTTTACTCACACCAGACCCAAGTCTGACCCGGAGTTTATTTTCTGTTTTCTTAAACTCTTGGGTACTCAAAATTTTATGAGTAGTCAAGGGATTCAGGTTAGCTTTGACGAATATTCTAGAGGAGACTTGGAGCAGGAGGCTTCAGCGTATATAGATATTGTGGTTCCGTTGTGTTAGTATCTCTATGTTGTATTTTGAGTTGTATGATAGACAGATCTTTATAACTGTCTAATATGTGATGTATAAGCTGTGTAGCTCTGATAGATGATGTCTATTATGTAATAACTTATGTGATGTAATATAATTTTTCGTTTTGCTGTGAGATTCTGATATTGTTTAGTTCTTTCTTTCCTATCTTTTCTCTTTTCTATCCCTTTCTTTCTTAATGATGATGCGTCTTTCTGTGGAATGAAGGGCGGGTCGTTACAAAGGCTATATACTTAGTTTTATGGTTGAATTAGCCACGACCATTCATTTGGAACAATTTCAACTTAAAGCTCCATAAATGAGATTGATCATGAATTTTGGATTGACATACTACACTAAAAAACACTTATGAAGTTCGAGTTCGAATACTCCATCATAAGAAGTTAGTTGTTTCAATAAACAATTCTCTAGTATTTTGAAAATACTCGAGAACACTCTAAACTATAATTTAGTGATCTTAATTCGTATTTGATACCTACTTCATGTATCTAATACATAAATACGATATTTAGATAATACAATACGTACGATAATTCCTATTTCCAATGCATAAGGAATCCATTCTTACATGCTCCATATTAAACATTTTAATATAGTGTCTATGTATATCAATTAGGCCATTCCCAACATCCTTTTATACCGATTATAAAAGAAGTCATTTTCAAATCCAATGTCAAGTATTAAACAACCAAATTAAAATAGTTAACATGAGTACATCGTTCATAATCATAAGTTTGTTATTTACTTATAGTTTTAGAAATATTTTAGTACCTTTAATATTATTTCTTACATACACATTTTTCCTCTGCATTTTGACTGAAATTCAATTTGTTTGATTTTTCTATCAAAAATATTTGCTTAACTCTGATGCATGTTAAACGATGCTTTTGTATCAGTTCTTAGATCTTATTAGAAAATCACAAACTCAGTATCGCCCCGGTGTCTTTGAGACACTTTGGTTATCATATATAAAAAGTTTATTCCAAATCATTATTTAGACTCTCTGTCTCAACATATATGTACAAAAAATCAAAATCATGTCAAGCAATAATTTTGCGAGTAAAATCCAAATTAATTCAAACATGTTGAACAATGAATCTGTTACACTAGTTTCAATAATTGAAATTTATGTTGCTATTCTTATCGACATTGCTTACTGTATTCCAGCTACAATCGTCTTCTTTTCAAAGACTTGCGGCCTCTGGATCATATCCCTTTGGATACAGCTATCAAAATCATGTTTTGGTATTGTGCTTGAAATCCATTTCATGTTTGTGCACCATGCCATATGGTAGAGACAATACTCTTTATGGCTTATTGACAACTAAGGAAATTCTTTTCTTGACATCATTATGAAACTCATAGTTTTTCTTTAATGTACAATCATTCTTATTACACATTCTAATGTGTTATGTTCATTTGGGTTTGGCTGATTCCATTTCATCCTTCATAATGAGTTTCATATTTGGATAATATCCAAATTCATTTTACTACCAATAATTTTCAAAAGAAATCCCTTCATCATGAAGTAAACGTTTCTTGAACAATGGTTGTTTCTCAGTACAATGGAATATGTATTCACAAACATTTTATGAACCGCCTTTATAAATGTATACTAATTTAATTTTGAGTTTACAATAATTTATGTCCATAACATAAAACAATCAACCAATGTTGGTTGATCCCAAACTCCTTTGGAGCAATCCACACAAGGTCCCTCACGAGAAAATGTTACATGCAGCATCTCGACTCACACAACTTCTCAACTCCTTGACCTATGATGTGTAAGGGTTTGTTATCAAATCATATCTTGTATAATCTCGTAAACTATGCTTTGGATGGAAATAATTTTAGCCTTATGTACTTGAGAGTAAATACACGACCCTATATAAAGAAGTTAACTCAACTTCACTCATCATTAATTGTACTTTGTCCAACAAAGTCTGATTACTCCTTATAAGTACTTCATTATGTATCATAGAGAGGAGTGACTTTTGAGATTATATCTTATTCTTTTTGGGCACATTTGGAAACCTTTCCAATACACTCATCTATTCGATGAAATCGAATATTTATTTTCTTGCATGTTATGTTTTCTACTTTCGTTTTATATTCAATTAACTTATCATAAATACATTATTTGTGTATCAAATAAACATGTTCATATCTATGATAATTCATTCAAGAATTTAACGAAGTAAGTGGATCCATTCTGGAAATATTTGACTTTGAACTGCATACATCTATAAGTATCATTATGAAGGGTTCATTAACTCTATTGTCGCTCCGATCAGAAGAATGATTTGCTTTAATTTTTGAGGTACAATTCACTGGTACCATATGATTCATAATTATATAATTAAAGAATCGTTTCTCAAAACTATGGCTTAATCCATAATTCCAAAATAATTACAAAATTTTCAGATATATCTGTATTTTCTAATGCATCACTTTTGTTATGAAAATAAATACTATTATTTAGTGTTATCTTATAACAAATATTCATATTGAAATAAGGCAATGTGTATTTTTATTCAATACTGAAAATTTTTATTGTTTCATAAATAATACTTGGTACATTTACGAAAACAATTTTCATAACTTAATGCATCCACTAAGAAGTGTTATGTGGTATGATTCCACTATTTCCACCATTACGATAATATCATATGAAATACAAAGCTCTGTTCAGCCACTTATTACAGATTTTTTATTTTATACAATGTAACTAATTTATAGTTAGGAATTTCAGATCAAATATCTTGAAATCAAAGAAATAAATTTCATAGAAAACAATTTTCTATATGTAAATACATTTGGAATAGAAATCATGTTTATGATTCTATATGAAGTATCTTTTATTATTTTGTACAATGCTTATTTCCAATGTCTCTTCGTAAAGCAGGAGTGGCCATTCACTATCTTCATCCTTACAATGCCTAATTTACATCCACTCTTATACATTCTCTTTCCTTTCCAAGCGGTCAAACCATTCAAAAGGAAACCCTTACTGCAAGACCGTAATGAACTCTTTACAAAAATACATTTGGTCATACTTAACATTTAAGGATAGCGAATAAGTTGCACTTTACATAAACCGATCAAACTGACATTTCAGTGATCGAATTTGTAGGTACATCTTGTAGCTCTTGGTCCAATTACTACATCTAATACAATAAAATCCATATTGTAATTAATCATTGTTAACGCTAAAAAATGAACGCTAACACCCCGGTGTAAGTAGTAATAAAGTGAAAGCACCACCCGTTAGTACAGGAACTAAAACAAGCAGATAATTGCAGTAAAAGTAAAGAGACAGCAATTTTTATAGTGCTTCGACTCAAAGTCAAGCCTACGTCCACTTTATCTTCTTTATCACAAGTTCGATTACAAGTTTTACAAGAATTCCTCCGATTGTTCAACAATCGATACAAGTAATTAGCACTACAATGAAAAAGAGATTCTGGAGTTCCTTTTGAATGTAGCTGATCTTCTCTTTAGGAAGTTTGAGGTGTTTTTGGTAGTAGAGGTATTGTAGAGGTCGTGAATGCAGCTGAGTTTCGGTGCTTCAAAGTCTGGAAAAAGTCCGGGAAAAAAGTCCCTTTTCAATGTGGAGCAGGTGGCTATTTATAGGGAAAATCTGGAGGTAAGTCGTAGGTCTTAGGTTTTAGGTCTTAGGTCGTTAGGTCTTAGGTGTTAGGTCGTTAGGTCTTAGGTCTTAGGTCGTTAGGTTGTTAGGTCTTAGGTCGTTAGTCGTTAGGTCTTAGGTCGTTAGGTCTTAGGTCGTTAGGTCTTAGGTCGTTAGGTCTTAGGTCGTTAGGTCGTTAGGTCTTAGGTCGTTAGGTCTTAGGTTGTTAGGTCTTAGGTCGTTAGGTCCTAGGTCTTAGGTTGTTAGGTCATTAGGTCTTAGGTCGTTAGGTCTTAGGTCGTTAGGTCGTTAGGAGCCTTGAACAGTTAAGTCGCTTGGAGTTTCAAGGCAATTAACTTGTTGTTTTGCTAACTTGCTAAGTCGTGGCTTCTTCTTTTAGCAGTTGAGTCGCTATTCATAAAAGGTGGGATAACACTTGCCCCCCAAAACATGCCTTGCGAGAGGAAGGTGTGTTTTGTAATGCTATAAGCCGGATGTTCATATCCTGTTGATGACCTACAAAGAAAAATTGATAGTTTTATCTGACCACGAATGACGACCGTTCGGGATCATATGTCATTCGAGGCAATCTGTGACCGTTCGCGGTCGGATGCCGTTCGCGGCGAGTTTTGACCGTTCGCGGTCGGGTGCCGTTCGAGGCGAGTTTTGACCGTTCGCAGTCGGGTGCCGTTCGAGGCGAATTGTGACCGTTCGCGGTCGAGTGCCGTTCGAGGCGAATTGTGACCGTTTGCGGTCGAGTGCCATTCGAGGCGAGTTTATGTGTGCCCGGGGGGGGGGGGGGGGGGACTTAGCATCATCAATACTAGATTTCACGTTCGGGTGAGTTTCTGGATTGTTTGTTGCGACGGTTTATCACCAACTCAGAGCATGCCTAGGGACCGTTCGCGATCCCGTACATGTGTAAGTGGCTTAGCCGTTATGGAATCACAAATAGCATTTTTTACTGAAAATAAGTTTTTAGTAGAAATATCAAACAAAATCAAGTCTAAGCATGAAAAATGGAAAACAAAAGCAAAACAAAGACGTCAAAGTGCAAACACCTACACCGATGCGATTAGTAGTCATATCAGAGCATGCCTGAGGATCGTTCGCGGTCCTGTACATGTGTAAAAAGACTTAATCGCGTTGGTGTGGAGTTTGCTACTTATTCGTCATTAAACTAATCAATTGATGACAAGTTGACGTCTCGATCCTGAGCCGTCCCCAACAGGTGCAGGTGGTGGTCGTTCCCGTTCCACCGTCGTTGCTCCCCTTTTCACATATTGCGATAGCAGACCATTACGGATATGCCCTTCAACTTCATCCTTCAAGTGCCTGCAATCATTTGTACTATGACCATTCAACTCGTGGAATAAGCAGTACTTGTCTGACTTTCTTTCATTGCTGGTCGGATCTCTCCTCATTGGTTTGTGATAAGAAACTTGCTCCTTAGTATCTTGGTAAATTCATTCCAAACTCTCATTCAATCCCGAATAAGTGGTGAAACGCGGCTCCCTTCGAGCCCGCTTCGACCTATCATCACTATCTTCCGCTTTCCTTTATCTTTATCAAAATCCTTTTCAAGAGGTTTTCCGCCTTTGAATGCATAAACTTCTATCCCTTCTCCTTCTTCTCTTTCAGCATTTGCGTCTTCTAATCGTAAGAATCCTTCAGCCTCATGATAAAACTCCCCTAGATCCATATGGGTGTCAGTGAATTTTTGAATTCTGTGCCATCAGCTATGCCCGATACAGCTGCCATCAAAACCATGGATGGATCTGGTCGATCCACCGATGCTGCAGCTGCGTTGAATCGTGTCAAAAAGCTTCTAAAAGATTCTTCAGTTCTTTGCTTCAGTGCCGCCAAACTCATCACATTCTTGGGCCTCAAAATGTGGACCCTGAATTGTCTCATAAACCTTTCAGTCAAATCATTCCATGTTCCAATAGACTCACTCTCAAGTTGTCTAAACCATATTGCTGCAATATCTGCCAGGTATAATGGAAAGCACCGGGCCATGACCTCCTCTGATGCCCCCAGCACTTCCATATGCCTTATATACTTTGTCAGATGGACTGTTGGGTCTGTCCTCCCATTATACATATCTAATGATGGTAACTTGAAATCCGGTGGGTTCCTAGCTCGCCTGATTGCTGTAGTAAATGGACTCCTATCCACATCCTCCAGGT
Organism: Allium fistulosum; assembly: GCA_030737815.1. Classification (NCBI taxonomy): domain Eukaryota; kingdom Viridiplantae; phylum Streptophyta; class Magnoliopsida; order Asparagales; family Amaryllidaceae; genus Allium; species Allium fistulosum. The sequence continues at coordinate 587,133,697 of CM060907.1, read as the reverse complement.
CTTTGTTTACCAATCCGCCTCTCATAGCCCGCCTGACCATCTCTACTAACCTGTCATTGTCTCCGAGTTGTAGTTCTCGTCCATTGCCTTCGTCCTGCCCCCCCATGCTCACGAGGGAATTCCGTAATCTGTTCTTCTGGCTGGGTTTCTGTTCCTCTGCTAGCTCTTAGTGGCCTAGTGTCGGTTGGTATCCTGCCTAAGGTTGGGTCAACACGCTCCTGGGGGCTGCCCCCTAGCCCAGGGGCTGCCCTTGATGGTCCCGCTCTATCTGGTTTATGATTTTGGGATCCAAGTTGCCTGATCTGTTGAAACAGATTCTGGATCATTTCTTTTTGTCTTCTCATCATTGTCTCTATCTCATCCCTGGTAATGAAGACTGAAGTTCGGTTCGCTCCTGAGGAAGCCTCTTGACTCCCCTCGTGTTGACTTCTTTTCGGTCTTTGTCGTCTATTTGATTGCCTCGTCATAGTTTTTCAGATCTAAACTCTTAATCCTTCAAACTCAACTTCCAAGTAGTAGAATCCCTGAGTTCAGTTCTCAGTGAAAGCACCAAAAATGTTAACGCTAAAAAATGAACGCTAACACCCCGGTGTAAGTAGTAATAAAGTGAAAGCACCACCCGTTAGTACGGGAACTAAAACAAGCAGATAATTGCAGTAAAAGTAAAGAGACAGCAATTTTTATAGTGGTTCGGCTCAAAGTCAAGCCTACGTCCACTTTATCTTCTTTATCACAAGTTCGATTACAAGTTTTACAAGAATTCCTCCGATTGTTCAACAATCGATACAAGTAATTAGCAGTACAATGCAAAAGAGATTCTGGAGTTCCTTTTGAATGTAGCTGATCTTCTATTTAGGAAGTTTGAGGTGTTTTTGGTAGTAGAGGTGTTGTAGAGGTCGTGAATGCAGCAGAGTTTTGGCGCTTCAAAGTCTGGAAAAAGTCCGGAAAAAAAGTCCCTTTTCAATGTGGAGCAGGTGGCTATTTATAGGGAAAATCTGGAGGTAAGTCGTAGCTCTTAGGTCTTAGGTCTTAGGTCGTTAGGTCTTATGTCTTAGGTCATTAGGTCTTAGGTCTTAGGTCGTTAGGTCTTAGGTCATTAGGTCTTAGGTCGTTAGGTCTTAGGTCGTTAGGTCTTAGGTCTTAGGTCGTTAGGTCGTTAGGTCGTTGGGTCTTAGGTCTTAGGTCGTTAGGTCTTAGGTCTTAGGTCGTTAGGTCTTAGGTCGTTAGGTCTTAGGTCTTAGGTCGTTAGGTCCTTAGGTCTTAGGTCGTTAGGTCTTAGGTCGTTAGGTCGTTAGGAGCCTTGAACAGTTAAGTCGCTTGGAGTTTCAAGGCAATTAACTTGTTGTTTTGCTAACTTGTTAAGTCGTAGCTTCTTCTTTTAGCAGTTGAGTCGCTATTCACAAAAGGTGGGATAACAATCATATCAAATATAGGATCTCACATTATGGTTATTTGCTTATTTCGAATGAACTAATTTTATCAAAGATTCATACACTACGAATAGCAACTGTTCACCATATATCATTTATATGTGATCAAATATGGATCAGATATCCATATTCATGTATTTCTTATAGCGTTCAAACATTATAGAAGACAATATACAGTCTTAGGAAATATATACCTTGGTGATCAAGGAGTGAATATTTTAGTAATTGTGTTTTTGGCTCATGCATGGGTCTTCAAGTGACATCATGTCAAAAGATTTATCAATATTTATATTTTATATTTTATATTTTATATTTATATGTCAATATTAATTAAGTTCATTTCCATACCTTAATTGATAAACATTTTATCAATTATATTAGTTGCACAAATTTATCGAAGTAGAATATTTTAACTTTATAGCATATATTCTTTCAATATTAGAAATGTTAAGTGGTCATTTTACTTTTCTAACAAGGCTCCCACTAGATTTTTATGTTTTCCAAAACCATAAGAAAACACATAGAAATCTTTCTAATTTCTCAATGGACATTAGAAATCATTTGAATTAAGATTTCGACTTTAAGAAAACTCAATAAATCATAGGCTCGCACATGATGGAACCTTGTTAGTTGTATCGTATACAACTCCTAACCCGTGGTCTTTGTTCTAATCTAATCTAGACCACGGCGAAACTCAACAAATAGAAATAGATCATTCACTCGTACCCACCATTTTGTGACGACCTAAATATGCATGTACCTTAAGGAAACTCAACAAATACATGCATTTATCTTACCTTCTCTAGTCAATATATTAATAATACTACACATAACATCTCCAGCTTGAGAAAACTCAACAACTAAGAGTATGCAAGTAATCTGTTAATATACAAATAGTAAAGGACAACTAATATATTAAGAATTCATAATCTTTAATACACACACACACACACACTTTGAGTGATATTGATTTAGGAAATAATGTGTTTCTTGTGAAATATCGTCATGATTCAAGTGTCGAACATATATGAAATCAAGGTATACATATAATACGTACATTCTCGTTCCTTAAAACTAAGTGGGGTTTCTTACCATTACACTTATATTATACATTCATATTATATAAGTATAATTCATATATAACAGTCTATAAATTAATCAACTTATATAGTAGGTTTATGTATATTATTAATTAAATCATATTTAATAATTTTAGTTCTTATTGGTTAAATCATATTTAATTAATTTTAATGTATTAATGTAATTAAGAAATTAATTAAAATTTTTTAAAATTCAGAATTTAATTTTATTCATCCTAACCAATTTAAGATGACTATAAACTATAACATTTATAGTTATATATACATATATGATTATATATGTGTGTGTATATATATCTTTATTAATTTAAATTTAATTAATTTATTTGTCAAATAAGTCTTTTATGTAAATAAACTAAATTCAATTGAATATTTTAATAAATTCAAAATTTGTTTTAATTTACCTTAAACAATTTAAGATAAATACACACAGAAACACACACACACACACACACACACATATCACACTATTTTTTTTGAAAGTGGGTAATTTCATTGATGATTTGGCGTAAACCAAAGTAAGGTACATCCGCTCACTCATCTCATGTGGGCAATACAAAACAAAACAAAGTTCAGCTAAAAACATAGAATTACACTTTACTTTCTAAACAGTCATTATTTTTCTCGAAAAGCAGTTCAGAGAATAAAAATGAAACACATGACTTTCTATCTTTTACTATTGTTCTCCTTTTCAGTTTTCCCTCTTTCGAACTCTCCCAGCTTTCATGGCGGCTCAAAATAACGCAAATTCCATACCTCCAGCACCTGAGTTTCCTCCCCAACATCAATGGTAAGTTTTTTCTTTTTGATTCACCCGTAGACGAGTCTAATATCTGTTCCAGTGCTTTTAAAGATATGATCTGTTTGTTTCATTTGTCCATGGAAAATTCGTCTATTACGCTCTTTCCAAATATGGTGAACCGTAGTTGTAATTGCTATCTGTTTTATCTGTTTCAACAGATCCGAGCTTCTCTAGCAGCAACTCAGGTATGCTAACTCTTCTTCGAGCCTCTGAACTGGTTGCATGTCATTATTTCTATGTTTTGTCTTAAGCATGATTCTAGCAGAAAATCCACATTCGAAAAATAGGTGATTGTGTGATTCGTTATTAGAGTTGCAAAGAGTGCACTTCAGATCCACGTTTAATCCTCATTTAGCTAGTCTATCTATAGTAGGTAGGCGATAATTGACTGCTTTATATGTTGTGAAGGCCATTTTCAAGTTGTTAGAACTAGACCAGATAGCAGAAGACCAAGTTTTAATGTCATGTTTCAATTCGATATCTTCCCAGGCTGATTTCATAGGAAAGGTTCCATCTTTATTTAATTTCCATGTCCAAATGTCATTATTCTAAGAAGTATATATAGGAAAGTACTTAACCTCATCTGATATGGCATGTGGACCTTTCTATTCCCGTACCCACTTACCATTACTGATAATATGGTATACTCTATTGTTATATCCTCCCATGCTAGATACAGTATCCTAGCCAAGCTTGTCAATAAGTGTTTTACCACTAAACAACGGTTCTATCCAAAGAGATGTTTGTCTGCCATTGGCAAATTTATGAGTAATAATGTTTAAGATCATCTCCATTTCTAAGAATATTTTTCCACACTCATAAGGCATTGTTATCAATTTTCATTATCCAGAAATTGTCATTTGAGTATCTTCCTCTCCTCCATTTGGCCCATAGACTGTTAGAGTGTATAATTTTCTAGCCCAGTTTTAGGTTGTAGGTCTTTCTAAGGTCTTTCAAATTAACTAGCCCCACACCTCTCACAACCTTTGGTCTGCAAAGAAAATCAAAACTGACTTTATGAAGTCCCCCCTCTATATGAAGTTTGCACATACAGAATTTTTTTCTATTGAGCTGTATGGAATGTGGAATGTTTGAATCCAGAACCTCACCTTCGCTGTTATAACTGTGTGGACCAATTCCACTCTGCCAGTAAAAGGAAGGAGTTTAGAACTCCAACCATTCAGCTTTTCTTCAATTTTTCCCACTAACTCCCCACACTCCCTGTCGATGATGATGTTAGAAGATAGTGGAATACATAGGTATTTAACAGGTAGGATACCTTCTTGAATATTAAGGATGTCTAAAATAGGGAGTTTACCTTTGCAAAACTTGTTAAAGTAGCATTTGGATTTCTGAGAATTTAACTATAATCCAGCATGAACTTCAAGTTGTGTAAATATATCTTTGACGTTGTTCATTGCTTTCAGGGAAGCTTTGATGGCGATGATAAGATCATCAACATATAATAAGTGGTGTAAAATAGGTTGATGTTTGAATATAGGTTGAAACAAACCATTAGGGAAAGCCAGGTCCATTTAGAGAGAGAAATATCCATAGCTACTGCAAGTAGCTGTCTTAGTCCCCTTGTAACAACCCTAGATTTTACATATAATTTAAATTTTGATTTGATTTTATTTTGAAATTATTTTTAAGCTTGTTTCATTTCAAACATTTCATTTTTAAATATAAATGTTGGTTATTATGTGAATTATAGTTTCAAACTAGTATAAATTGGATATTTCACCGAAAAGTGAAATTCTATTCAAACTGGTCAAACTTTGACTTTTGAACTTTAAATTTAAATATAAAAAATTCTTAAATTTTATCTTTTATTATGAAAATAGACTTAATTCCATGAATACTGCTTTTCGTTTCGTTGAAAACGGACTTATATTGTAGAAGTTATGTAATTTTCAATTTTGTGGATAAACTGTTTATTTTGCAATATTATTTATTTTAAATCATATAAATTATATTTTTATTATCATATTTTGTTTTAATATGTGTTAATAGGTTATTTTATGTCTTTTAATATTTTTAAAATGATAATATAATTTTTCTAAAGTTTATTCGAATTTATTTCAATTTATTAAGCCTACTTTCCATTTTTCTACTATTTTCTTCAATTAAAATTTATTTAATTAAAAATTATTTATTTATTTTTGTGAATTCATTTTTATTTTGGGTACTTATCTTTATTTATAAATATTTTTCAAGTATATAAATTTTTTCCAAAATGCATTGAATTTATTTCTAATTTTAAAGTCTACTTCGCAATTTTAAGCCATTTTCTTAATTTAAATTCTATTTAATTAAAAATTTATTATTTATTTTATATTTTTATTTTAATTTCTGAGCATTGTCTTTATTTATCAGTTTTATATGTTTTTATAAATTACAAATTAAATAAAAGAAATTTGAGAAGTTGTGACCTTTGATTTGCCTAAGTCCTTTTGTATTCCACCGTTTCATTTTAATCAATACATCTTTTATTTTATTTTTGCCGTTCTTTTCCTCATTCTTTTTCAGCCGACTCCCTCATATTTTTCACGTATTTTCAAATCTTCTCAACCCTAAAAAAAAATCATGGCCTCCATCTTGCAAAAATTTGGTAAAATCTTCTTCTCTTCTCTTGTTTTCTAGTTTTTCTATGTGATTTTGCAACTTGTTCTCTACTTCATGGCTCCACTCCTCCTCAACCAGATCTAGGCTGACCTCCACCTCCTCCTTCTCTGATCAACCACCCATCTAGTCCATCACCATGACCAGGTCGAACCCACCTTATCAAGAGACAACACCAAAAATGCACAAAACCATCACCTATTTACATAAACCGAGCCTAGTTTGCTAGCACCACCTTCTACAACCATTAGCCGCCACTTCCACCACCACCACCACCTCTGACCTGACCTCCACCCTCTACCACATCACCCACTACCATCTGGACCCACTGGCCATGCCCCTAGAGCCTATGGCCGAACCCATTTATAGCATAGAAGTGATGAATTTGCCTTGTAGTTGTTGTTTTGTTGCACCTATGTCCATTCACCTTTGAACCAACCTAGGCCGACCCTATTTGGACCCAAACTAGACCTTAGTGCATGCCTTGGCTGAACCAATCCCATCCATAACTGATCCATGTGAAGTTGAGAAAAAGTGCAAGTCAATCGTTGTTGATTTGGGCATTGAATTCTTATGCTGTTTGATGTTATTTTCGTGTTGAAACTTATGTATTATATATATTGTTTGTGTATATGTTATCAAGTCAAATTGCTTTGGCTCTCCACTCCCAAATCATATTCGTGCTCTCGTGCCTTCGAAGATTCTGTGTTGTGTGTTTTGGTCGTCATCTCCAGCTTAAACAAGTGAGTAAATCTCACCAGACTAATATGTACTAATATAGTGATAAACTGACATCACTTGAATCTGTAAATGCATATCATCCTGTTATAACTGCTATATTATAATTATATGATGTTCATCCCTGTTTATACATATGTTATATCATCTGTTACTGTTATATATTGTATACTGTTCATTTTTATCAGTTTATCACACTGCAAGTTCCCTGTAGATTAGAAATCACTATGGGTTGAAATGATACATACCCGAACGGACTTTAGAATAAGGAAAAAAAATCGTTATGGGCTGAAATGATAAGCCTGAATGATTTTTATTTATTTTATTTAACTTGGGATTGCGGGTTTGAAATGATAAAAACCCGGTTTTTCTTTGTAAACTGCGGATTGAAATGATAGACATCCGTATCACTTGACCTAGGCTAGAAAATTTTATACAGACCCGTGGTTTATATATTTTTCTAAAATTTATAAAATATTTTAAAAATATAAATATTATGATATTTTGATTTAAATTTAAGTAAAAATGATTTTATAGAAATATTAGTGATTTTCTATAAATTAAATAATGAATTAAGTAAATGGTAAAGTAGAATTTGAACTATAAGTAAATTTTGGAATTTATGTTTTGTTTTAAAAAGGAAATTTTATGAAGTAAGAAAAATATAATATTTTGATTTAAAAATGTAATTTAAATGATTTCATAAAATTATAATGATTTTTGAATAAGTTAAAATGTTAAATAAAATGAATGTTTAAGTAAATTTTGAAATATAGCTTAAAATTGGAAATTTTGAATCTTTGTTAAAAGTGAAGTTTTATTTAAGTAAAATAAAAGGGAAATAAGCTATATTTTGGGAATTTAAAACTTATTGGTTAAGTTAAGAATTTAATTAAAGAAATGGAAATTTAATAATTGAATTTAAATAAGTAAATTGTTATTTAATTGATTTTGTATGGAAATTTGACTTTATAAAATCATAAGAATAAATGGTATTTAAATGATTGTTTTTAAGTGTGAAATTATATGATTTTATAAGTTAAAAATGATTTATATTAAAAGTTAATTGTTTGTGAAATTGTAATTTAACTCTGAATTTGATTTGACTGCATTTTTGAAATATAATTGTTTAAATGAACTAAAGGGGTTAATTTAAACTAAAAGCTATTATAGTACTTTGTAAGTGCAATAGTTGATAAAGATAACTAAAGTTTAGTCGAAAATAAAAGAAATCTATTACAGCACTTAAGCGCTGTCTTTTGTTAAATAACTGTTTTAAACTATAACTTTACGTAGCATTTTATAAGTGCTACGGAAACTATATTTTTTGTTGTTTTAATATATTTTAATGAAAATTAATCTTTGAAAAATGATATAAATTTGGAAATTAAATGTTAAATTTCTAAAGATAATGAAGAGACATTTAAATGGTTTTAAATGGAAGAATTTGATTTTTAATGTGAGTTTAAAATGGTATTTAAATTTAATAAAATGAATGGATTAAATGGTATTTTAAATGAATTAAAATGAATGATGTTTTGAATAATATTTTGATACTTTGAAATGGATTTGAAATGATATTTGATTTCTGATTTATCTAATTTATTTGATAAATGAAAATTTGAAGTATATATTATTTGAGTTTATTTAAATGATATTGGATTTATGAAATGTGGGATATTTAAGCTTTGAAATTTTCTAAAGATTGAATATTGTATTTTATGGATTAAATCTATATTTGAAATTGATAAGATTTTAAATGGTTGATGATAAACTGAAATTAAATTGAAACTTTGGAAATTGAATAGTTGATTTGAAAATATAATAATTACACTTTTAAATGAATTTAAATGAATTAATTTGTGGGAATATAAATTATTTAAAGGTGATTTGAAATAATAATAATATGAATGATATCTTTGAATATAAAGGTATTTAAAGTTGAATATTTGGATTTGAACTCAAATGATATTTTGATATTAAAATGATTTGAAAATGAAGTTTTGAAAGATATGATATTTTGATATTAAAATGATTTGTAATAAAGTTTTGAACGATATGATATTTTGATATTAAAATGATTTGTAATAAAGTTTTGAACGATATGATATTTTGATATTAAAATGATTTGTAATGAAGTTTTGAAAGATATGATATTTTGATATATTAAAATGATTTGAAAGGGAGTTTTGGAAAGGTATTATACCTTAATATATTGAAATGATTTAGAAATGATTTAATCTTCATTTTGATAAAGATTGGATTTGAAATGATATTCTATTTTGAAGTATAAAATATTTTTTTTAAAAAATTATAACCACGGGTTATAATAACGATTGGTTGTTAAAGAGACCGGGATCGGATATGGACATACTCTCTGTCGATACCGAAAACCACTTTGACAACTGTGTACGCGGTGGAGTTTCCAGAATGAAGTAGGATGGTGGCGACGATCCTAAGGTATATACGTGGACCCAACTCCCGTGAGTTGGCATAAGGTGGCTAAAACAGGAGCGATTGACGGACCAGTGAGGTAGCACCTCTGATCGGACACACTTCTTCGATACCATTCTATTACTTGTGATTGATTTGGTGCGCACCCTTGATTAGGAGTGTTGTTCGAGGTGGGCGGTAGTGGCTGCTATGCGTCACCACCAGTCCGGATGCGTAATTGGTATATCTACCCTAGCATTGCCTTGTGTGCCGTGTCACCTACCATATCGAGCCCACTACGATTTTGGTTTAAAGATCCGACCGCGTTAAGGTTCACCATCCCCTTAACGCTATTTTCTATATGATTATACTTTACTAATTAGACACTACTGTATATAGCGTATATTACTACATAGTAAATAGTTTAACGGATCCTTAAAGAATGGGCGATCCCAAGCATTCTTTAAGTTACTTGTACCTTTATTACAGTTCACTTGAGTTGGTTTACATTATATAAGTATATAGTGTCCTGACTCGAGTGTTTTGTGTTTTGCTTTACGCTCGGGTCAGCCTAAGTTATTCACAGATTTGGATTTCCACTCTCTTGAAGATTTGAATCGCTGGAGATTATCTGCTTGTCTTGTCCTATCTATTTCAGTTCCGTTGTTCTACTCAGCTTGTACTTGGTTATTTTATTGAGACTTCTGTTGTACTCTATTTCTTCTGTTATATTTTATGTAACTCTGATATATTTATATAGTAGCTTCATGAACTACTATTTCTTTTACTTCCGCTGCATTAATTTACTCTGTGTTTGTGATATGTGATTATATTTATTTACTGTATATCTTGAGATTTGCCAAATATAAATTAACAATTCGGTATTTTGAGCAATTCAAGTCTGACATACGTGGATGCGAATGGTTGAAAATATCGAGTTGTTACAGTTGGTATTAGAGCTTTGGCTTTGAGGCAAAACTCAGCATATGGTGTAGATTTATTTACAGAATCACTTTCGTTCGAGTTTGAATCTTTTCCTCTTGATTCGAATTTCCTTTGAATTTTTGGAACGTTCCCTGCGGTTCCAAAATTCATTCTTGTCCCTCACTATTCATCTTCTTTTGATTTTAGAGTATCACATAACTCCACTTCGAATGAGCTTTATAGTGAATTGGCGGTCTCGCCAATATTCTAATGACTTGTAAAAGGGGGAAACTCCTTTGCAATTAGCATTGATTCACCAGAGATTTATATTTATCCTTGGTTTAGATGCTAATATCTTTTATTACTCCAAACTCTATCTCCTGAGATCGAATGTAGATTTATCCCAGAAAATCGACATCGATCTTATTCTTTAAGTCACGGTTGACCCGGTTAAGGTTGCCCGCGATTAATTTAAGCTTATCAATCTCCCTACTCAGTTATAATCATCTTGTCTTTTGTGTCCAACCTATCTTCATAACATTTTTAAAAATTGTACTTGTAAATCTATGTTTCTTTTATATATTGTGTTGTTTGAGTTGTTGATGTTGATTTGGGCTTCCGATCGATTCGTCTGATCAACGCTATCGATAGGATTTCTAAAACACTTTGACAGAACAAACTGACATAATATTATTTTAAATTTTGATTAATGAAATAAATTTTGATATAAGTAAATATTATGGAACTTAATAAATTGATTTAAATTGATTATTTGAAATGATAATACTTGATTTATCATTCTATAAATGAATTTATAAATAGTTGTTTATAAATTTGATTTGGGAACCGAAATGAATTTAAATCAAGAATTTGAGAATTTAATTTCTGATGGTTTCAAACTTTGTATTTAAAGTTTTAAAAGGATATATTATTTAAAGTATTTGTGAATAGAAATTTGTTTCCAAAGAATTTTAAAGTTTAAAATTTTGTGCTCTTCTCTTTGTCGCTGGAAAATAATTTCAGTGATGACTGCAGCATCATCGACGTTCATTTTCGAGTTTCGAAGCGAAGAAACCATTCTGTAGTTTTGCTACTGCTTTGTTTTGGGAAATTTGATTGATTTGAATTTCTAAGAGATGATTTGATTTATTATATATATAGATATTGATTTAAATTTGATTTGACAAATTATGTACATACATTTATTTATCTCTAAATGTTTGAAAGGAATCGGAAATTTTATTCTTAAATTCTATCTTAAATAATAACTTCAAGTATAAAAAGAAAATCAAAATTTTGAATAAACATTCAAGCTTGAAATGATTGAATTAGAATGTTTATATTGTATATTAATTTTAGAAAGTTTTATTTGTATAATTCTCAACTGCATTCCAGTATAACTTACCTTAATTTTTGAAGTTAACAATGTAATTGGATAATATACAATATAAAAAGATTTTTATAAATAAAATTTGAGTGGTTATAATAAATATTATACACTTAAATTTTAGTTATAAAAAGATTAACAGAGGTAAATAGACTAAAAAGTTAATTGAATAATTTACAATATAAATGATGTTAAGGGAATTAGGAATAAATTAAAACAGTTATAATAAGTGTAAGTATATATAACATAGGTGATTAAATATATTGAGAGGGATAAATTTAATTTTAATTAGGAATAAAGAGGAATTAAATTTATTAAGTACATTATGAGTATAATAAATAATGAATTTGCAAATCCATGATTTTTGAAATTGTTAGTTTAAGAAAATTAGATGATAAGATAATGAAATTAGAGATAGTAATATTTATTTAATTAATTATCAATTCAAGCTGAAACCATGGAAATTTCAAACCTATTATCTTATTTTGTTTTTCAATTTATTATCTTATTTTGTTTTCCAAACTATCTTTGGGTGTCCTTATTTTCCTCATCTTGCTACAGACTGGTATAGGCATCTATTTATAATCTTTCTATTTAGAAATCTTTCTATAATATTTAATAATTTTTGATACTCATGTTGAATCTGAGCACTGCTTTCATCCACAGACCGTCAGTCAAGCGGAAATAGTGAATTAGATTCTAGAGGATCTTTTCGTGCTTGTGTTCCTGATTCTGGAGAATCTTGGGAAGATCATCTCCACCTTGTTAAACTTACCTATAACAATAGTTATCAGGTATAATTTCAATCCCTTCGTCATCTTGTCTTAATCTTGTTTCACTCTATCTTTTCTGTGCTTTCCCGTACCTCATTCCTTTTCGGGGACGAAAATTTTTGAGTGGGGGAGAGTGTAACAACCCTAGATTTTACATATAATTTAAAATTTGATTTTATTTTATTTTGAAATTATTTTTAAGCTTGTTTCATTTCAAACATTTCATTTTTAAATATAAATGTTGGTTATTATGTGAATTATAGTTTCAAACTAGTATAAATTGAATATTTCACTGAAAAGTGAAATTCTATTCAAACTGGTCAAACTTTGACTTTTGAAATTTAAATTTAAATATTTCAAATTCTTAAATTTTATCTTTTATTATGAAAATAGACTTAATTCCATGAATACTGCTTTTCGTTTCGTTGAAAACGGACTTATATTGTAGAAGTTATGTAATTTTCAATTTTGTGGATAAACTGTTTATTTTGCAATATTATTTATTTTAAATCATATAAATTATATTTTTATTGTCATATTTTGTTTTAATATGTGTTAATAGGTTATTTTATGTCTTTTAATATTTTTAAAATGATAATATAATTTTCCTAAAGTTTATTCGAATTTATTTCAATTTATTAAGCCTAGTTTCCATTTTTCTACTATTTTCTTCAATTAAATTTTATTTAATTAAAAATTATTTATTTATTTTTGTGAATTCATTTTTATTTTGGGTACTTATCTTTATTTATAAATATTTTTCAAGTATATAAAAATTTTCCAAAGTGCATTGAATTTATTTCTAATTTTAAAGTCTACTTCGCAATTTTAAGCCATTTTCTTAATTTAAATTCTATTTAATTAAAAATTTATTATTTATTTTATATTTTTATTTTAATTTCTGAGCGTTGTCTTTATTTATCAGTTTTATATGTTTTTATAAATTACAAATTAAATAAAAGAAATTTGAGAAGTTGTGACCTTTGATTTGCCTAAGTCCTTTTGTATTCCACCGTTTCATTTTAATCAATACATCTTTTATTTTATTTTTGCCGTTCTTTTCCTCATTCTTTTTCAGCCGACTCCCTCATATTTTTCACGTATTTTCAAATCTTCTCAACCCTAAAAAAAAATCATGGCCTCCATCTTGCAAAAATTTGGTAAAATCTTCTTCTCTTCTCTTGTTTTCTAGTTTTTCTATGTGATTTTGCAACTTGTTCTCTACTTCATGGCTCCACTCCTCCTCAACCAGATCTAGGCTGACCTCCACCTCCTTCTTCTCTGATCAACCACCCCTCTAGTCCATCACCATGACTAGGTCGAACCCACCTTAGCAAGAGACAACACCAAAAATGCACAAAACCATCACCTATTTACATAAACCGAGCCTAGTTTGCTAGCACCACCTTCTACAACCATTAACCGCCACTTCCACCACCACCACCACCTCTAACCTGACCTCCACCCTCTTCCACATCACCCACCATCACCTGGACCCACTGGCCATGCCCCTAGAGCATATGGCCGAACCCATTTATAGCATAGAAGTGATGAATTTGCCTTGTAGTTGTTGTTTTGTTGCACCTATGTCCATTCACCTTTGAACCAACCTAAGCCGACCCTTTATGGACCCAAACCAGACCTTAGTGCATGCCTTGGCTGAACCAATCCCATCAATAACTGATCCATGTGAATTTGAGAACAAGTGCAAGTCAATCGTTGTTGATTTGGGCATTGAATTCTTATGCTGTTTGATGTTATTTTTGTGTTGAAACTTATGTATTATATATATTGTTTGTGTATATGTTATCAAGTCAAATTGCTTTGGTTCTCCACTCCCAAATCATATTCGTGCTCTCGTGCCTTCGAAGATTCTGTGTTGTGTGTTTTGGTCGTCATCTCCAGCTTAAACAAGTGAGTAAATCTCACCAGACTAATATGTACTTATATAGTGATAAACTGACATCACTTGAATCTGTAAATGCATATCATCCTGTTATAACTGCTATATTATAATTATATGATGTTCATCCCTGTTTATACATATGTTATATCATCTGTTACTGTTATATATTGTATACTGTTCATTTTTATCAGTTTATCACACTACAAGTTCCCTGTAGATTAGAAATCACTATGGGTTGAAATGATACATACCCGAACGGACTTTAGAATAAGGAAAAAAAAATCGTTATGAGCTGAAATGATAAGCCTGAATGATTTTTATTTATTTTATTTAACTTGGGATTGCGGGTTTGAAATGATAAAAACCCGGTTTTTCTTTGTAAACTGCGGATTGAAATGATAGACATCCGTATCACTTGACCTAGGCTAGAAAATTTTATACAGACCCGTGGTTTATATATTTTTCTAAAATTTATAAAATATTTTAAAAATATAAATATTATGATATTTTGATTTAAATTTAAGTAAAAATGATTTTATAGAAATATTAGTGATTTTCTATAAATTAAATAATGAATTAAGTAAATGGTAAAGTAGAATTTGAACTATAAGTAAATTTTGGAATTTATGTTTTGTTTTAAAAAGGAAATTATATGAAGTAAGAAAAATATAATATTTTGATTTAAAAATGTAATTTAAATGATTTTATAAAATTATAATGATTTTTGAATAAGTTAAAATGTTAAATAAAATGAATGTTTAAGTAAATTTTGAAATATAGCTTAAAATTGGAAATTTTGAATCTTTGTTAAAATTGAAGTTTTATTTAAGTAAAATAAAAGGGAAATAAGATATATTTTGGGAATTTAAAACTTATTGGTTAAGTTAAGAATTTAATTAAAGAAATGGAAATATAATAATTGAATTTAAATAAGTAAATTGTTATTTAATTTGATTTTGTATGGAAATTTGACTTTATAAATTCATAAGAATAAATGGTATTTAAATGATTGTTTTTAAGTGTGAAATTATATGATTTTATAAGTTAAAAATGATTTATATTAAAAGTTAATTGTTTGTGAAATTGTAATTTAACTCTGAATTTGATTTGACTGCATTTTTGAAATGTAATTGTTTAAATGAACTAAAGGGGTTAATTTAAACTAAAAGCTATTATAGTACTTTGTAAGTGCAATAGTTGATAAAGATAACTAAAGTTTAGTCGAAAATAAAAGAAATCTATTACAGCACTTAAGCGCTGTCTTTTGTTAAATAACCGTTTTAAACTATAACTTTACGTAGCATTTTATAAGTGCTACGGAAACTATATTTTTTGTTGTTTTAATATATTTTAATGAAAATTAATCTTTGGAAAATGATATAACTTTGGAAATTAAATGTTAAATTTCTAAAGATAATGAAGAGACATTTAAATGGTTTTAAATGGAAGAATTTGATTTTTAATGTGAGTTTAAAATTGTAACGACCTGTATTTTTACGGATCGAAACATCGTAGAACAGTTGACAAGTGGTCGCATTGTTGATAAGTCGCCTAGAGTCTAAGTCTTAGGTCGTATGGGATGGCTTAGGTCGTATGGGATGGCTTAGGTCGTATGGGATAGCTTAGGTCGAGTGACCGACTTAGGAAGTGCACGACCTAAGAGATAGACTATCTAAGGTTTTGAGCGACCTAAGGAAGTTAGGTCGGCAACGACCTAAGGAAATGGTAAGTAACGACCTATAAGAGTTAGCGTGGTTAGGTCGTAAGACTCTGTGTTAGTTTAGGTCGTGTGCTAGTCTGGAGCGACCTATAGGATTAGACGACCTAAGGATTTTTAGTTAGGTCGAGTGAACGACTTATAGAATGTAGCGACCTAGTATAGTGGAGCGACCTATAGGTTAGCGACCTAAGAATTAGCAAGTTAACAAACCAGTAGTTAGCGACCTAGTGGTTAGCGTAGTTGGGTCGTAGACGACCTAAGAGTTAGGTCGTGAGCTCTGTTTTTAGTTAGGTCGCATGTTTGCTAAGTCATAGATCGCGTGTTGTTTTAGGTCGCGTGTTGGCTTAAGGTGTTAGGTCGTGAGCGACCTAGGGGTTAGGTCGGCATTTATTAAGTCGCTGGGTTTTTGGCTTAGCATTAGGTCGTGTTATAGTTAAGTCTTAGGTCGGAGCTGTTGTTAGGTCGCGTTGCAGTTGAGTCGTAGGTCGCGTGAAGGTGCGCTTATGCGATGTGTTAAGCCGTGGCCGACTTAGGAGTTAGCTGCTAAGTCGTAAGTCGTAGGCAGATGGGTTTTAGGTCGGCAAGGTGTTAGGTCGTAGTGGGCTGGTAGGTCGTAAGTCGTGATGGTCTTTAGGTCGGAGACGACCTAATAGTGGACGACCTAGGGAGGAAATCAGCCTATAAATAGGAGGGGCTTTCTTCATTTTTGGGATCCGGATTTCGAAGCGACGAAGTGCTGCCATTTTGAGAGCTCGACTTCTACACTTCTTCACTTCTTTTCTCTACTTTAATCTTGTGCTTCCTTCCATCAAAATCGAAGATCAAGTTGAAGATTCAAGAGCTTATCTTCATCCATTGAAGTGAGATTTCATCGTTTGAAGCGGATTCGTGATAGATCGAGCTAGATCCTTCGCTGTCCAGATCTGAAGTGTGTTGCTTTTGGGTTGTTTAGGTGATTTGGTGAGTGGAGATTATCTCTCACACGGATCCAAAGGAGTATGTCGGATCGTTGGCTTGATTTGGTGTTAAAATAGTGATTTTCATGCATCTTTGTAAACTTAAGTATAGATCCATATAGATCCATTATTTATGATGATTTGACAACCATTTTACTAAGTGTTAACCTATGCAAGTTCATTCATCAAGATTATAGAGACATTGCTCATGATTTCATGCTTGTTAGACTTTTGACTCTTTAATTACGAAATTGCCATTATTGTTATAATTGTCTATTTAGACCATATTTGAATGTTTGTTTACTTGGATTAATGTTTGATTTGATTGATTGCTATGAATTAGATGATTGATGATTTGATTTAGACCGAAGATGATTCAAAAGCTAAGGGAAAGGCTCTTGAATTGGAAAGTTGCTCGTGGCATATGTAGCGAATGATGAAGCTCTTATGCATAGATTTGATGATGATGATGTTGAGATGAAGCTTTGCGAGGATGTGATGAAGCGAGGCATGATATGAGATAGTCTTGGTCTAATCCAGATGGGATCATTCCAAGCATGTTGATAACTCGGTGATATGGTTCGAGTTGAGGATAATGGTTGGCTCGAGAGGCGCTTGAGCTAGTATGGAAATAGTCATCGAGGAGGATGACTAGAAGGCTGAGATCTCATTGTTGTTGAAGGTTCTAGCATGCTCAAAGCAAGAGTACGTTGGGCAGATTCGATAGTTCCTGAAGGCTAATGATTGATAGTCAAGTACTCTGGGCAGATTCGATAGTCCTAGGCACGGGTCACGATGACGTGCGAGAGTTATGTCTAGAACCGGGGTTTCCATTAGCCCTTGACGGACGGCTGAAAGAATGTGCCGGTCATTCAATTAACGATGATATCGAAGCAATGATAACAGTGATAGCCAGAGTCATGGATGTTTGGTTGTATCGTCATTCGGTCTCAAGAGCGGTATTTTCTGGGTGCTTATCTGATCTTGGTTTAGGCCTTGGGGGTTTGTGCTTGGAAAACATCGCCCTTGACTCGAGTGATAATTGTTTTACTTTAAATTGTATGCTCTGCTATGTTTGCTTCTGCTTAGTGTGTGTCTGGGGGCTATCACTGTAGAAAGAGGTTGGAGTGGGAGGGTTGTATTCCTATTCCTTTTCCTTTATGCTCTTTTGGTATGTTGTTAGTTAATTTACTGCTCACTAAGACTGTTGTCTGACTCAAGGCTTTATGTTTTAACTCTTATTGCCTTGGGCTGTTCGTCCATTTTGGGACGGGCAGACTAGGTAGCAGGTGACAGGTGCTGTTCTTGCTTTCCACGGTGTTGATATCGAAGACGAGCTGGAGGGTTGCATATTATCTTCTTATTATATGTACTGGATGTTCCGCTGTTTGTATATTCTCTGAGTGTTATGTAGTGAGGCTTGATGTATTGACTATTCGGATGTCTGTATTCAACTATTATGAAGTTTTATATGATGACATTTTGTTCTGTAAAGCTTCACTATACATATGTTCTATTGTATTTTATCCATGCGCTGTGAGTAATACGATAGATTCTGATGTTTTTAATTTACCCTGACAATCGTCCATGGTCGCCTGGCACACTTTACATCGCATTTTCTCTAGGTTCAGTGCAGGGGTCATGGGCGGTCGTCACAAAAATGGTATTTAAATTTAATAAAATGAATGGATTAAATGGTATTTTAAATGAATTAAAATGAATGATGTTTTGAATAATATTTTGATACTTTGAAATGGATTTGAAATGATATTTGATTTCTGATTTATCTAATTTATTTGATAAATGAAATTTTGAAGTATATATTATTTGAGTTTATTTAAATGATATTGGATTTATGAAATGTGGGATATTTAAGCTTTGAAATTTTCTAAAGATTGAATATTGTATTTTATGGATTAAATCTATATTTGAAATTGATAAGATTTGAAATGGTTGATGATAAACTGAAATTAAATTGAAACTTTGGAAATTGAATAGTTGATTTGAAAATATAATAATTACACTTTTAAATGAATTTAAATGAATTAATTTGTGGGAATATAAATTATTTAAAGGTGATTTGAAATAATAATAATATGAATGATATCTTTGAATATAAAGGTATTTAAAGTTGAATATTTGGATTTGAACTCAAATGATATTTTGATATTAAAATGATTTGAAAATGAAGTTTTGAAAGATATGATATTTTGATATTAAAATGATTTGTAATAAAGTTTTGAACGATATGATATTTTGATATTAAAATGATTTGTAATAAAGTTTGGAACGATATGATATTTTGATATTAAAATGATTTGTAATGAAGTTTTGAAAGATATGATATTTTGATATATTAAAATGATTTGAAAGGGAGTTTTGGAAAGGTATTATACCTTAATATATTGAAATGATTTAGAAATGATTTAATCTTCATTTTGATAAAGATTGGATTTGAAATGATATTCTATTTTGAAGTATAAAATATTATTTTAAAAAAATTATAACCACGGGTTATAATAACGATTGGTTGTTAAAGAGACCGGGATCGGATATGGACATACTCTCTGTCGATACCGAAAACCACTTTGACAACTGTGTACGCGGTGGAGTTTCCAGAATGAAGTAGGATGGTGGCGACGATCCTAAGGTATATACGTGGACCCAACTCCCGTGAGTTGGCATAAGGTGGCTAAAACATGAGCGATTGACGGACCAGTGAGGTAGCACCTCTGATCGAACACACTTCTTCGATACCATTCTATTACTTGTGATTGATTTGGTGCGCACCCTTGATTGGGAGTGTTGTTCGAGGTGGGCGGTAGTGGCTGCTATGCGTCACCACCAGTCCGGATGCGTAATTGGTTTACTACCTTGGCATTGCCTTGTGTGCCGTGTCACCTACCATATCAAGCCCACTACGATTTTGGTTTAAAGATCCGACCGCGTTAAGGTTCACCATCCCCTTAACGCTATTTTCTATATGATTATACTTTACTAATTAGACACTACTGTATATAGCGTATATTACTACATAGTAAATAGTTTAACGGATCCTTAAAGAATGGGCGATCCCAAGCATTCTTTAAGTTACTTGTACCTTTATTACAGTTCACTTGAGTTGGTTTACATTATATAAGTATATATTGTCCTGACTCGAGTGTTTTGTGTTTTGCTTTACGCTCGGGTCAGCCTGAGTTATTCACAGATTTGGATTTCCACTCTCTTGAAGATTTGAATCGCTGGAGATTATTTGCTTGTCTTGTCCTATCTATTTCAGTTCCGTTGTTCTACTCAGCTTGTACTTGGTTATTTTATTGAGACTTCTGTTGTACTCTATTTCTTCTGTTATATTTTATGTAACTCTGATATATTTATATAGTAGCTTCATGAACTACTATTTCTTTTACTTCCGCTGCATTAATTTACTCTGTGTCTGTGATATGTGATTATATTTATTTACTGTATATCCTAAGATTTGCCAAATATAAATTAACAATTCGGTATTTTGAGCAATTCAAGTCCGACATACATGGATGCGAATGGTTGAAAATATCGGGTTGTTACACCCCTATTGCTTGTGATGTAACCCCTAGGCGACCCATTGATCATTATTGAGTAAGTAGGGGTAGATATGCATTCTTCAATAAGAGATGTAATAGATCGAGGGAATCCCATGCAAGAAAGCATATGTATAATGTATTTCCTGTTGATTTTGTTATATGCTTTATAAAGGTCCACTTTAATACATACCTTATCTACTCCTTTCTTGTTGAAGTTTCAGACTAATTCATGGGCTAAGAGAGAGTTTTTAGATATGTGCCTTCCTTTTATAAATGCTAACTAGCTTTCTGAAATAAGATATGGGAGGATTTTATAATTCTATTATATAGCACCTTGCCGATGATTTTATATAACATGTTATAGCACGCAATCGGTCTATAGTCTTCTATTCTGTTTGGTTTGTTAATTTTAGGGATGAGGGTTATGGAAGTATGGTTAATTTCATAAAGAATTTACCAAATGTTAAATGATTCTTGTACAGCTTCTAATATCATCGCTTTTAGGTTGGTCCAATGAATCTATAAGAATTTGGCATTCCAGCCGTTCGGCCCTGGATTGGAGTTTATATGGGTAGATAGCACAACAGCTTTGATTTCTCGTTCGGTGATGGCAATCTCCAACATTTCCAGCACTTTTTCAGAGACCAAGGACTTGCAGTTTATATAAGGTAAGGTGTCTTCATAGCTACCATTATATAAGGTATTAAAGTATTTGATGGCTTCCTGTTCAAACTGGACAAAGTCAGTGATCATTCTTTCTTGGTCATCCAAAGTGTTAAGAATATTGTTGTAATTTTTCTTGTAAGACATTTTAGCATAAAAAGGTTTAGTGCATTCGTCTCCTTGAGTTAGCCACTTTTCTTTTGCTTTATGTTTAGCCTGGATTGCTTTTTGCTGAAGTGCATCTTTGAATTGTCTTCGGGTTGCGTAGTAGTTGGCATTAAGCAGATCATTGAGTGGGTCTGCATCTAGTTGTTGAAGTAGGGATTCACATTCATTTTGTAAGTGTTCAATATGTTCTTGTTGTTTAGGCCTATTTTTATTCCATTCCTTCAACATGTCCTTTACTTCTTTAAGCTTTATAACTAGAGAGAACCAACCATTGCCATTAACCTGTTTTAAAGAATTGAAATCAGTGGCTTTGGCATAGTCTTCCATTAGACACTAGTGATTAGCATATGTAAAATGTCTGCCTTTTGTGTGCATGTCTGTTTTATTAAACTGAATATATAAGGGGGAGTGATCGCTTATTGAGCCAAGGAGTACTGTAACAGTTAAATTGGGAATGCTATTGATGAGATTATCATTGACTAACACATTGTCTAATCTGCATGTGATTTTCTTCGCCTCTCCACTACGCTATGTAAATTTCAGTCCTCTATGGTTTGCTTCAATGAGGCCAACTGAGACTACACATTTGTTGAATTCTTCTGTCTGGGAAAGCTTAAGGGTAAGACCACCTTTTTTTCATTTGTATTTAATACAACATTAAAATCTCCAAGAACCGTCCATTTACTACTCATCTGCTTTGATATTTGAACAATATTTGACCACAGACTGCTTCTGACAGATGCCCAATTATATGCATATACAAAAGTGAAAACTAAAGATAACCCACCTACATTTCTAGTCTCAACTGTAACTTGTTGTTCATCTTTATCTATAAGTTTCATATCCTAAATGCTTTTGTGCTAAGTGATAAGAATTCTCCCTTTAGTAGAAGGCGAGTTGTTATTTACCCAGCCCCAATCATTACCAAAATAATTTTCAAAATCATCTCTTGATTGATCCCCTATTTTATTTTCAAGGAAAGCCATAAGAGTAGGATTGTATCTATTTCTAAAGTTAAAGAGGTTTAACCTTCTACATCATTGTAAAGACCTCTTACATTCCAACATAGAACAAACATTAATTACTATTAGCTTTGCTCCTCATCATAGGAGCTATAGCTGATTTTTAGTTTTCATTTTATCCTTCCCTTTCTTTAATTGAGCAATATACTTTAGATTTTCTTTTATTAATTCTTTTTGTGGGGATTCCATATCCTCATCAAAAGTTTCACTATCATCACCAAGTTCTATGCCTAACTTGTTTATTTGCTCCACATTTTTAGGGATATCCTCCAGTGTTTCTGGATCCTACTTATCAGCCTCTGTACTCAGATCAGTTTCAGTTTGTCTATGCTGGCCCCTCTTATGTTGAAGCTGTTGTTCCACCTTCTCCAATGACTGGGCTTTTGTGACCTCACTTTATGGTTGGTTCTCTAGGCCATCAGGGCTTTTGTTATATACTTGATTGTATATAGGCTCTGTTGGGTTGGTGGAAGTATTAATGGTTGCTATTTTGGGTCTCCATTCTTGAATTCGAGCAAGTTGTATGTTTAGGCATTGAATTCCACTGTCCCCAAAGCAGTTACAATCCCTACAAATTGGTGGAATAAATTCATATTCCACCTCTTGTATATATGTTTTCCCCTTGGAATCTTTAGCTCGAATAGTTTTAGGAAATTTATTATCGGCCTTTACCTCAATAAGGACCCTAGCAAATTTCAGTCTTTCTACTTGTCTAGTGGTTTCATCAATGTCTATTGGTTTCCCAATAATGCTTGCAAGTTTACTTATCCCTCTTGCATTCCACAGTGCAAGATGCAGATTGTTTAACCTTACCCAAATTGGATAAGGTTCTAGCATGTCTCTCTCAAACTGGAAATTGACATCCCATCTTTTCATGAAAATAAGCTTGCTGTCCATAAACCATGGACCTCCATTTAACACTTTGTCTAGGTCTTCTTGTAGTTCAAACTTATCCAGATAAAAGCCATTGTCCCTTGAGAGCACTTCCCATTTACCTTTAGGTTTCCATTCCCTTTTCACGTATGCATTAAAATGAATGTAGTAAGGAATTGCTACACATAGCATTTGAGTGTCTATATCATCAATTTTTGCATAAACTCTTGATTCATTAGTGATAGGGTTATAAAAGCCATATCTTCCTTGATTTCAATACTTTTACCAAGCAGATCGGCCCAAATTCTTGACCCTTGTTCCTTATTCACCTTGAAAAGGTTCGTTCCAGATCTAGGGTTAGACCAATCTTTCGGTTTCTATGTAGCCTTCCCTACTTCTTGCGCCTTCTTTTTCCTTCCCCGTCTGATTTCCTGCCACCCTTCCCTGTCGTCTGAATTGTTCTCGGTCGAAACCCTAGCTGTAGCAGTTTGTTGAGAAGAGGACGCCATTGTATATTATATATTATACTATTGCATTTATAGTTATATACACACATAAATTAATATATATGTTTTATTTTAATTAATTAACTTTTAATTATTTATTTACTTAATTAATCCAATTAATTAATTTTCAAATAATTTTTGATAACATTTTAAAAATATATTCTATAACTTTGCAAATTATATTTTATATTTTAAATTTGAGTTTTAAATTTTAAATATATATTAAATTTTCAAACTAAATTTTGAATAGTAGCCCAAGGACCAAAATAATCTGGAGATTTATGATTAATTAATCTTTTGGGCTTATTCCACCCATTGGGCCAGGTTGATAGCTAGGAAGAGGAGAATATTTGATTACTCAACCCCAAGCATATACACTACTGTTCTAGACACCCATCGGATAGGTATACTTAATTAGTTGGCTCTAAAGTTGCTAATGAGACTGCATAGACTATTAGGCCTATTACCACTGAAGGAATCAGGCCAGTCTGCAGTTGGTGAATTAGGTAGATTCCAAAAAAAAATCCATGTTTTATTTTAAATATTTTATATTATTCAGTTAATCATATTAAATATTTTTTTTAATGATTGTTTCGAATATACCTAATATATTTGTACATTAATTTGATAGCATAATGGTATATAAGCAGCTGTATCACCATATATACACACACATACAGATATTGGGATTTGTATCTATTGCGTATACATATATATTATACTTACATATACATATGATAAATTTATATGCATACTAGGAATATAAATTATTAAGATATACATATGTTTAAATATACTATAATATATGTATATGGTTTGTGCATATGTATTAATAGTACCATATATATAGTTTAGACATGCATACATACATACATATGTATGTACATATGTATGTATGTATGCATGTATTATGTATTGCCATTTAGTTATTTATATGTATATAATTTTGAAAAATAAATCTATATAATTAAATTATATATCTTTAAGTGTATGTGAAAGGGTTGATCTTTATAGAAGAAACGGAAAGAACCTTCCACCTTCCTCTTTTACAAACTCCTAATTAAATCCAGATCCAACATTTAGATGAAAATATGATTATATTGTTATTCATAATTAAACATTATTTTTGGCATTAAAATTTTAGATTTGAAATATCACTTAAATATATTAACTAGATCACTTCAAACAATGTCATAATGTAAATTATTCCAACCATTATGAATTTCATATTAATATCCATTTTCAACTTTGATGCTTTGTTACATATGTGCCAAATAATGGGCAAATTTAAAACGGAACAAGGAATTAAATATAGACGTCAAAAATATTTTAAATATATATATATATAATACGTGTGTATAAATAAATTTATTTTCTGTAAAAATAATTATAAATAAAATAAATTTAAATCTAAACTTACATAAAATATTATGGCTGAATTCAAGTATATATATATATATATATGTTTTGTTCATATGTAATTGCAATAATTTATAATTTGGAACAAATCAAAAGCTTGCGATTAAATTTCAATTATTGAATAAAATCATATAATCATGTGCTTGGCAATACAAATATATGCATCAGGCATGGTGACATATTCAAAATAAGATATAATGATTCACCTCAATAGAACCGGCCCTTTAGGACACCTCGATCTATGAATAACCTCATATAGTGGTTGAATCATCACCCAATCTTGCTCGAATCGAACGAACCACTTTGTTTTAATTTTATTTGACATTATTTTGGTGAAAATGGGTTTAGCCATGGAGGAGGGGGGCAAGGATATGGCGACAATAAAGAGAGGCGCATGAAGAAAGAAAGATTAAAATGAATTGATGTGGAAGGTTTTATATTTATGGAGAGAATAATTTTTTTCCCATTCCTCTCATTAAAGCCTTCCTCTTTAAGTTCAATTAAATCTAGATCTAGTATTTGGACCATATTCATCCTTCTTACTTGGTCTCTAAATGGACCCAAAAAATCCCAAAGCTTGTTAAGTAATCAATTATATTTAGTTCCCTTTTAAATATAGATTGAAATTATATATTGTTACATGTATATATAGTTTCTATATACTCATCAAATAATTACCAATAACACCCAGAAAATTTATAGGAGCCGCCTAACTTACTAATATCACACAAAAATTAAATACATTAATAATTAATATTTATTAAATAGTAATTAATTTTATTTATTTAATTAATTTATCGCACTTTATAAACTACGTAAATCAAGTGATATTTCGGAGAATTCACAAACATATTTGTATGACTCAGAGGTGCAAATTCAGTTAGCGATTAATATTGAACAATTCAAAGATTTTGATTGTTAGGATTTGGGTCAAAGGCATCATGTTTGTTTTAGCGATTTTTCCTAACATTTGACAATGATCATAGGCTTTATAAAACTCAAAGGCGTGTTTGAAAAGTGTAGGCCAATAAAAGCCACATTGCAACACATATTTAATTTGTTTCCTTTGGACTAAAATGATTCCACAAGTTAGGTCATGACAAAAGAAAAAACACTCTTAATTTGGGTATCAAGGACACAATGTCTGGTGATTTGGCTAGGACAATACTTGAACATATATGGATCATCTCAAGAGAAATATTTCACTTGGGATATAAATTTGTATTTATCTTGTTTGGACCCAAAAAATTGTTTCCTTAGTAACTAAATAGTTTACCATGTCAGCAAATCCTGAATAGATGGACATTGAAAATTGTCGTCCATTAGGAAGTTCTCATTGATGGTATAGAAAATGGTGCATTTGAGAGGCAAGACTAGTGATCGGCTATGACATTATTGGATCCTTTTTTGCCTTCGATTATAAGGGTTGTATTATTAAAGTAAAAGGATCAAAGAATTAAGCTAGCCTTAGTATCCTTTTTAGAGAAAATGTATCTTAGAGCAGTGTGATCAGTGTGTACTATGATGTATGAGTTTATCAAGTAAGGTCAAAAATTTTCTAATGTAAAAATGGTTGCTAGAAGTTCTTTTTTTGGTTGTAATGTAGTTGATTTGAGTGTCATTTGGAGTTTTACTTGCATAATATATAACATGAAGAATTTTGTTGATGCGTTGTCCTAAGATAACACAAACCGCAAACTTAGAGGCATCACACATTATTTCGAAAGGAAGATCCTAGTTTGGCGAGCAAAGATAGGAACAAAAACAAGTTGGTCTTGAGGCATTCGAAAGTGAGAGACAATTTGCATTGAAGTAAAAAAGAACATACTTTTCTAAGAGAATGGTTAAAGGCTTAACAATCTTGCTAAAATCCTTTGATGAAGCATCGATAAAGGCCAATCAATGTTTTTTAGGAATGATCGAATGTCCTTAATGCATTTGGGATTGGAAAGATTTGAAACCACTTTAACCTTTGCTTTATCTACTACAGTGCCCTTATTTGAGATGTCATGTCCTAGGACAATGCCCTGTTTTGACCATAACATGGCATCTTTTACAATTTAAAGTTAACTATTTCTCATTACACCGAATAAGCACTAACTTGAGATAATGTAAACGCTCAGAGTGAGAATCTCTGAAGATAGATAAGTATTCCATAAAAACTTTTGAAAGCGTTTAAGCATGTCAGTAAAGATGTTGGCTATGATGATAGAGTAAAGGGTGCGTCATATTGACAATTATGTAATTCATAACTTTGCTATATAAAAGAATTTTGTTCGAAATGAAGTTGTCTTTTAGTATTATTTTCTTTTATATATGTTGTTATATGGATACATCAAACATATATAAGGAGAATATATTTAGGAGAAATATTTTATTGATTGCAGTTACGAATGTGTTCGTAACTATGAGTATTGAATTGATATAAATATATAAATACGTGCTCCTTAAATATTCCTAATCAAGATGTATCGAGAAAAGGATGTCGATACATCTATTAAGATTAGTATATGCAACGCTCTCCATGATAGAGTTAGGGGTATGCCATAAGGGTAATTATGTAATTTGTTACGTATATCTAACTTGATAACCAATCTTGTTCGTAAAAAAAGTGTTTGATTTCTATAGTATACTTTCTTATATTATGATATAGTTAACTAAGTAATTAATTTAAAGTGTATTAAATGATATGTTATGTGATAGCAATTACAATTTGTTGTAAATGCGATAAATTTGTCACATTAATACGTCATATAGTTTTAAATATTCCAAGTCAAGATGTTTTAAGAAAGGATATCAATTCATCCATTGAGACTAGGGTACGTAACACTCTCCAAATTTTGGGCAGTGTATTACCCATGGCTGCTGGGGGGCACCAAGAGGTTATGTTCTGGTATTTATTGGATAACTATTGATGACTCACGCAAGAGTTTTCTGTTGGATAATAAAACTATGGTCAAATAGAGAATCTCGAAGTGACGATATTACACTATTATTTCAACTTAAGAATATTATTGACCTCCATGTCGACACACCACTTTAATCATGGTTAAATTGTAGCATGAGATTCAGCGAACGACTATAACGGGTTGAGGTGAAGCATTGGAAGTGAAGCACTATCCAATAGAGAAACCGTCTCCTCGATTATATGAGGTTAGTATCATGATCAACTTTAGTCGACTCAAAATTGAAGTCTCTTGCTAGAGAAGTATGGTTAATAATAATTGTTATTATTAAACCAAGGATTTTGTGTTTGGACCAGTCAAGTTTAATGAGGACAATATTAGAATTTGGCTAAAACCAAATTCCATAAGTCTTAATGTGATATAGTGCCGACGAAGAGAATTGGTGTAAATAATCGTTACTAACTAGTACCGCTTATAATAGTAAAACTGGATTTCACCAAAAAAATGTGCAAGCAAGTAAATTCAGCCATAATGTCACACCAATAGCTAAGGTGTTGTGTGAACATTAATATTTGAATTGTTCGATAGTAATCGCTGATCAAATTTACATCTTTGAGTCGCACATCCGTAATGATGAATCTAAAAAACCACATGATTTTATTAATTTATAGCCATTTTAAATTAATTAATATTTATGAAATATTAGTTATTAAATTTTATTTTATTTTTTTGAATACCATTGGTATTTAATAAAGTACGTATATGAAAGTTATATATGAGCATAACGATATACAGTACCGATAGAATATTTAAATTACATTTAAACAAATTAATAGCTAAGTGTAAAATTTTCATGGCCCACACTGCCTCTTTTATGGCTGGCTACTCATGACGAGGGGGAGAGGATTTGATGAGATTAATGAGGAATTAAATAGGAAATGTTTTAAAAGAGGAAATTGAAAGGTTTCAATGTTTCCTCTAAAACAAAATCTTCTTTCACTCATTCACTAATTCTACAGACAACTCATTTTTTCTGGACTTCTCTCCCTCTCCTATCATGGTCGAAAATACATGGCCTTCCAACCATAAAAAGCATAAGTGGACTTTTATGCAAAACATCATAAACCTTTTAAATCCCACTTAAGTTAAAGTTTAATTCTGATTTCTTACTTTAATTTCAATTCATATATTTGATTATAAATTAAACACACACACACAAATATAAATATAAATATAAATACATATATATAAAAGCTTAAATATAAAACATAGTTTGCAATTATTTGTGTGTGTGTGTACACACATGTGTATGTTATTTTAACTCAAATTTCATAAATGAACTTTTGTGTAAAATTGTAAATTTGATTTTAAACCTTTCCTTAATTGAAACCAGGTTTATAATTGTTAATTTTAGATTTCAAAATGTATAAAATAGTCGAACTTAATTTTAACATATATATGTGTGTGTTGTTTAAATCAAAACTTTGGACAGTAAAGGCATATGTAAAGGGACAAATGGCTCCATTACAATGTAAATATCAGCATCAATATACAATCACATTAGCCATGCGCACTTCATATTTGTAGCGCGTACACTATACAAATATAAGTGTATTTGATACACTTATAAACAAAAAAAAATTAAATAAAATAAGTTTATTTGAAACAAATATTAAATTAGATATAATAAACCTTTAGGTTTTATATGCCCAATAGATCCAAAATATGATTTTTTTTAAAACTACTTATTTCACTTGCTTTCGAATGGCTCGGATCCTTAAATGGTATCAGAGCCTAATGGTCTATATGATATAAATTAGCAATGTTACGACTAATTGATTAAAGCCTATCCATTTAGTAAGTTATCAAGAAATGTAGTGGCTAAGGTTGGGTTCGGGTAATCAAGTACTCTATCCTACCTAACTTAGAATACTCCTATTGGATTATGTAAGCCCAAAGGTAATCCCTATATAAAGGTACGAATTAATTTTGGGCCTTAGGCAAATTTTCAAAATTTTGTTTCAAATTTAAAATAATATATGAAATTTAAAAGTTAAGTTTAAAATATGAAAAGGGAAATTCTATAAAAGTAATAAAATACATCCCAATTTTTTTAATTTTTTTTGAGAATTTAAATAAATAGTTTTGAAATTTAAAATTTAATTAGTATGATTAATTAAATTAAATTAAATAATCAATTAAAATTTAATTGATTAAAACATATATATTGATAGATGTGTATAACTATAATTGTTGTAGTTATTGATTTATATTAAAATTGTTTATGATAAATTAAATTAAAATTTAAAATTAATTAAATTATTTAATTTAATATATTAATAAAAAGTTAATTAATTAAAATGTATTCATAAATAAAAATGTATTCATATATTGATATGTATATATACACAAAATATAAATGTTATAGTTGATTAACTATCTTAAATAGCTTAAGATGAGTGATATTAAATTTATTAAATATGATTTAATTAATAAGAATTAAAATCATTAAATAAGCTTTAATTAATAAGATACATGTATGCATTATATAATTAATTTAATTATAAAATTGATAAATAAGTTAATACTTATATAATTATATATGTATAAAATTAAGTGGAACGGCAAGAAGCCCAAATGTGTTTTAAGGAATAAGGCCGTATACATAGTATGTATACTGTGATTTCAAATGTGTCTGACACTTGAATCATGAGGGTATTTCACAAGAGTTATATTGTACGCTAAATTGATATCACTCATTATATGTATATTAAAGATTATAAATTCTTTAAAATAAATTGTCCTCCACCATTTATATATCAATAGATTACTTACATACTCTTTAGTTGTTGATATCCGTCAAACTAGAGGTGTTATATGTAGTACTATTAATATATTGACTAGATGAGGTATGATAAATGCATGTATTTGTTGATATTCCTCAAGGTATATGCATTATACTTAGAACATCGTGAAATGATTAGTAAATAATCTCTTTCGATTTGTTGATATTCCTCAAGGCCGAGATGAGATTAGGATAATGACCATGGGTTAGGAGTTGTATACGATACAACCAATAAAGTTTTATCTATCACTTGTGGGCCTATGATTTGTTAATATGTTTCAAAGTTTGAATCCCAAGGCAAGCGATTCCTAACACCCACTAGAGAAATTAAAAGATTCTATGTTTTTCTTAGGATATTTGAGAAACTTAAAAAATCTAGTGGGAATCTTATTAGAAAAATTAGAAGGTAACATTTAACCTTTCTAATATTGCATGAATGCATGTTATACAAGTCGAAATAACCTACTTCGATAAAAAATTTCAATAAATATAATTAATAAAATGTTTATCAGATAAATTATACAATTGAACCGAATTAAGATTGAAATAGAAATTTAAAAAATTTATTTACCAATAGATCGTTTGGCATGGTGTCACTTCAAGATGCATGCAAGAGTCAACTTATACAACCAATAAAACATTCATGCCTCGGTCGTTTAAGTGTTTATTTGTCGAAGGCTATGTATTTTGTTTTATGAGTTTTGAACTCTTAAGTAATACAGGAATTTGGATATTTGATCTATATTCAATCACATATAAATGTTATATGCTGAATAGTCATAATTCGTAATGTATGAAATTTCGATCAAATTAGTTTATTCGAAATAAGCAAGTAAACCATAATGCGAGATTATGCATTCAATACAATTGATCATAATAAAGACCTTGTCGTGTTAGATGTAGCACTAAACAAAGAGCTACAAGATATACCTAGGAATTCAATCACTGAAATGCCAGTTTGATCAATTCACATAAAGTGCAACTTATTAGATATCCTTGAATGTTAAGGATAATCAAATGCAATTTTTTATAGAGTTCATTATGGTCTTGTACTAAGGGTTTCCTTTTGAATGGTTTGAACATTTATAAGGAAAGAAAATGTACGAGAATGGATGCAACTTAAGCATGGTTGGGATGAAGGAAGTGAATAGGGACGACAACTAGAGTTGAGAACCACAAATCCGAACCGACCGAGAAGACCCCAGCCCTAACCAAACCTAATGGGTCTTGGATCGGGTCTGGGTGATGAAAAATACCATAAAGACCGAGTGAAACCTGACCCGAACCGACCCAACCAAATACCATTGAAATATATGCATTTTTAGTGTTATTACCTAATCATATCCAAACCGACCCGAATCGAAGATTGGGTCGGGTCTTGGTTTAAAAATGTATTGTGTGGACCTGACAAAACCTGAACCATCTAAATTCGAGACCGATTGGGTAAGGTTCGGGTCCGTCGAGTCAGGTCTAATTGCCACCCATAGGAGTGAATTATCACCTATGCCTCATGAAGAGGCATTGGAATTGAGAATTGCATAAAATACTAAAGATACTTAATATGGAATGAGAAATATGATTTCTATTCCAAACGTATTTTCATACAGAAAATTATTTTCCATAAAAGTTATTTCTTCGAATTCAAGATAATTGATCTACAACCCACGACTATAAACTAGTTATAGTGAATGAAATAAAATCTCATAATAAGTGGTTGAATGAAGCTTCGTATTTCGTATGCTATTGTAGTAATGGTGGAAATAATAGGGCATATCATACAACACTTCCTAGTGGACGCATTAAGTTACGAAAATTGTTCTCATTTACATACCAAATGTTATTTATGAAATAATAGTTGTTTTTCAATTTTGATTAAAAATAGACATAATTTTATTTCAGTATGAATATTGTGAATATTGTTTAGAAGATAAAACTATAATAATTATATTTGTATTCACAACAAAACAATGCATTAGAAAAATATAAAAGTATTTAAAAGCTTATAATTATTTTGGAATTATAGACTAAGCCACATGTTCGAGTAATAGTTCTTTAATCATATAATTATGAGTCATATGGCACTGGTGAAATGTATCTCAAACGACTAAGGGCAAAGCACTCATTTAGTGGAGCGGTTTAAGAGTTGGCGAACTCATAGGATTGATACATAACATGTAAAAGAAAATTATTCAATTTGATCAAATAGGTGAGTACATTGGAGCGGAGTTCAAAATGTACTTAATATGAATAAGGTTTTATCTCAAAAATCACTCCTTCCTATGATACATAATAGGGTACAGCTAAGGAGTAATCAAACTTTGTTCGACAAAGTAAGATTGATGGTGAGTGAAGTTGAGTTAACTTCTTTCTATAAGGACGTGTCCTTAACAGTGAGTACATATGATTATACTTAATTTAATCTAAAATAAAAGTCTAAAAAATCATACAAGATAAGAGTTGATGAAACAACACATACATATCCTAGGTCAAGAATTAATAGGTTGTGAGTCATGGACTGCACCTAATACTTGTTCGTGAGAGATCTCGTATGGACCACTCAAAATTAGTTTGGGGTTGATCAATATTAATGGACCAATTTATGTTATAACATAAGTTTAATAAACTTAAAACCAAATCAGTTACCTATATAAATATATATAGGTAATTCATAAAATGTTTATGAATACTTATTCTATTGCATTAAGAAACAATTGTTGTTTAAAGAGACACCAACTTCATGATGAATGAATTTCTTTTAGAAATTATTAGTAGTAAAATGAATTTGGATACGATGTAAAGATAAACTGCTTATAAAGGATGAAATAAAATTGACCAAACCTAAACTGGTACGATTAATTACAATGTCTAATAAGAACTCACACACATTAAAGAGAAAATATGATTTTCTTATTAATTTTGAGAAAAGAGTTTCCTCAGTTATCAGTAAGCCACTAAGACTATTGACTCTACCATATGTCATGATTTGCAAATTCGAAATGCATTCCAAGTACATTGGCAAGTATGATTTTGATAGTTGTACATAAAGGGATATGATCCATCGGCCGCAAATGTGTCTTCAAGAAGAAGACCAATGCAGTTGGAATATGAGCTACGTTGATAGAATAACATCGTAAATTTTAATTGTGAAATTAACGTAACAGATTCGTCAATCAACGTACTTAAGTTAATTTAGATTTTTTTTCACAAAATTTATCTCCTGGAATGACTTTGAGTTTTGGTACATATACATTGAAAAATAATTCTAAAAAATTGTTTAGAATAGACTATTTGCATGCAACAACCAGAAGTTCTTAAAGTTGGTGAGAGCGATAACCAAGTTTGTAAGTATTGGATTTGATCCAAGAAACGACACGAAAGTATTAATCGATAAGCATCGGAGTTAAGAAAATATCTGAATTGAGAAATCAAATAATTTTAATTTCAATCAAAATGCAGAGGAACCATGTGTCTATAGAAAGAACATTAATAAGTACTAAAATATTTCTAAAACTACAAATAAATAACAAACGTATGATTATTAACGATGTACTCGTGTTGAAAATCATTTTAGCTTGGTTGTTTAATTCTCAGTATAGGATGTGGAAAGGCAACTTTTATAATCTGTATAAAAGGATGTTGGATAATGCCATGTTAAAATGTATAATATGGAGCATGTAAGAGGAATTCCTTATGCATTAGTAATGGAATTATCATACGTGCTATATTGTCTACAATATCACACTTTCCTTATGTATATGATACATAAAGTATGCATCAAATTCTAATTAAGATCATAGAATGACAATTTAGAATGTTCTCGAGTATTTATGAAATACTAGAAAATTGTTTATAGAAACAACGAACACTTTACGAAGAAGTGCACAGAATCGAACTTCATAAGTGATATCGAGTATAGTATGTCAAACCTAAAATCATATTCAATCTTAAGTTAAGAACTCTGGGTTGGAAATGTTCCAAATAATTAGTAGTGGCAAATTTAACCAAAGGCTAAGTACATTGCCTTGAGTAGCGCTACAATAATAGAAGTACAAATAAATGCACAAATTTATATTGAGTTAGGTGTGATTTCAAATGTTAAGAATCCTATAAAGTTGTTAAACGATTAAAATACCATGATATAGATCAGGTAAGAACCTAGAGCTCGCTATAAATCTAGAAACTTACTCCAAAAGGTTCCATATGATAAAGGCAGTTTATCAGTATCGGAGAGAGTTAATTGGCAGAGTAGATAATTAAAACAAAATAGCACACCCATTCATTAATGGACCAGCTCGGTTATTTTTTGAGAAAACCGATCTTAGGAGTTGGATTAAGATTTCATAATTAAGCCCAAGTGCAAGTTGGAGATTGATTCAGTTAGATCTATGCCTTAGGAGCAATTATGTGATTTGTTACATATATCTAAATTGATAACTAATCTTGTTCATAATAAAGATGATTTATTTCTATAATATAGTTTATTATATTATGATATAATAAATAATTAATTTAAAATATATTAAATAGAAAATCCTTAAATGATGTGTTATGTAATAGTAATTACAAGGAGTTGTAATCATGATAAATTTATCATATTAAACTGACATATTATTTTAAATATTCCTAGTCAAGATGTTTTGAGAAAGGATATCGATTCATTCATTGAGATTAGAGTACGTAACACTCTCCAAATGTTCGGTAATGTATTACTTATGGCTGCTAGGGGCAACAAGGGGTTATGTACTGATAGTAATTGGATAGCCATGGAATGACTCATTCGAGAGTTTTCTATTGATTAATATAACCAAGTCAAATAGATAATCTCGAAGCAATGATATTACATAGTTCTCTTGACTTGAGAGTACTATTGAACTTCAATATAGACACTCCACTCTAATTATAGTTAAATCATGGCATGGTTTCCATCAAATACTATAGTTGGGTCTGAGTTGAAGTGTTGGAAGTGAAATACTATTCAATAGAGAATTTATCTCCTCGGTTATATGAAGTTAGTATCATGGTCAACTATGGTCAATTAAATCAAAGTCTCTGCCTAGAGTAGTACAATTAATAATAATTGTTATTATTGAACCAAAGATTTTGTATTTGGACTAATCAAGTTGAATGTTGACAATGTTGGAATTTTAGATAAAACCAAATTCCATAAGTCCTACCTAATAAAGTGTTGACGAAGAGAATTAGTGTAAATAATCGTTACTACAAGGTACCACTTATAATAGTAAAATTAAATTTTACCAGAAAAATGTGTAAGTAATAAATTCATCAAAAATGTCATGCCACTAGCTAAGGTAACATGTGAACGTTAATATTTGAGTTGTTCGATATTAAATGCTGAATGAATTTACACCTTTGAGTCGCACAATCTTAATGATGAATACTTTGAAAAACCAAATGATTTAATCAATTTATAATTATTTGAATTAATTAATATTTATGAAATATTAATTACAAAATTTTATATGATTTGTTTGAAAAAAATTAATAACGTGCGTATATACAAGTTATATATGCGTGTATCAATTAAAGATATTGATAGAAAATTTTAAATTAGATTTAATAGAATAATTTCTATGCAGTTTTGGGAAATTTTTTAGGCCTATGTTACCTCTTTTATGGCTGACCATGCATGATGAGAGCGGTAGAGGATTTGATGATATTTAATGAGGAGTTGAATATGAAAGAATTCGATGAGATTTAATGTTTCTTTTTAAATAAAATCTAGTTTTGTTCATTCACTGATTCTACAGATAATCCATTTTCGTCTGCTCTTCTCCCCCTCTCCTATCATGGCCAAAATACATGGTATCCTAACCATGAAAAACATAAGTGGATTTTTATGCAAAACATCATAAAGCTTTTGAATCCCTCTTAAGTTAAAGTTTGTTTCCAATTTCTTACTTTAATTTCAAAACATATATTTGATTACAAACTTTATGATAGAGTTAAGGGTATGCCCCAGGAGCAATCATTTAATTTGTTACATATATCTAACTCAATAATCAATCTTGTTCGAAATAAAGATGTTTTCTTTCTAATTATATACTTAATATAATATATCATATTAATTAACTAATTTAATAAAAAGTATATTTAATAGAAAATCCATAAATAGTATGTTTTGTGATAGTAGTTGAAAAGTGTTGTAACAGTGAGTAATTTATCACAATGAAAATAAACATACCATTTTAAATATTCCTATCAAGCTGTATCGAGATTGGATATCGATACATCCATTGAGACTAGAGTATGTAATACGCTCCAAATATTCGGCAAAGTATTACTCATGGCCGCTGGGGCACCAAGAGGTTACATACTGATAGTTATTGGATAACAATGGAATGACTCACTCATTAGTTTTCTGTTGGTTAATATAACTATGGTCAAATAGAAAATATCGATGTGACTAATTTACATAGTTTTCTTAACTTGAGAATGTTGTCAATCTTCATTATGAAAGCTCTACTTTGATTATAGTCAAATCATGGCACGACGTCCTTCGAGTGACTATAGTTGCATTGTGTGGAAGTATTGTAAGTGAAGCACTATTCAAGAGAGGATTCGTCTTCTCAGTTATATAGGATTAGTATCACAGTTAACTCAAAGTCAAAATATCTAGTCAGAGTAGTTCTATTAATAATAATTGTTATTATTGAACCAAGAACTTTGTGTATGGACTATAGAGTTAAATATGGACGATATATGAATTTTGATAATTATTAAATTCCATAAGTCAAAGTGATATAGTTTTGACGAAGAGAATTAGTGTAAATAATAGTCACAACCGGGTAACGCTTACCAAAGTAAAATTGGATTTTACCGAGACCAAATATGCAATGAATTTGGCCAAAATGTCACACTACTTGCTAAGTGACATGTGGACGTTAATATTCGAATAGTTCGATATTAATCGCTGGCCAAATTTACACCTAACAAGTCACACAACCAGAACGATGAATACTCCTTTGACCAAATGATTTAATTAATTTGTAATTGTTGTAAATTAATTAAATTAATTAATATTTTTGAAATATTAGTTATAAATTTGATTTTGATTTGATAAACAAATATTAAATTTATTTATAAAAGTTATAAATATATTAACAGATATATGATAACGATAAGCATTTAAATTAGATTTAAATGCAAAATATTTGCATGGACCATAAATGGGTTTTAATCCCATAAAGTGGGCTAGGCCTATAAACAGATACTTTCGGATATGGATAGTGCCATATCCATATTTACATCCGATATCATGTTTGGATATCGGATATCCACATCCGCTAATATGGATGGATATCAGATAGTCATCCTATCCGCTAACGATCAGTAAATCAAAAAATATAAATATTTTTTTTGGTTTAGCATGATTTTTTTCAATCCCATTACTTATAAAAGTGTGAAAAATAAACAAATATGATAAAAATAAATAGTTTTTGAACAACTAATATGCATTAAATGCATATAATACAGACTATTAACTTAATAAAAACATAAACACAATTTCTTTCATTGTACTAAAATACACCAATTATAAACTATAATCTTGATAAAAACTGGACAGATAATTTTCAGATGCAGATACCATCATATCCGCATCTGTATCCATTTTTTCGGACATCGGATGTTTATCCACCTTTTGGATACGGATGCGGACAGATTTCGTATTTTTCGGGTATCCATTGATAGGCCTAAAGGGAACTGGTTTGTTCGATCACAATAAGGGTAATAGGCGGCCATGTGATGGTGCTAAAGAGGCATTGAGATGGTGGGCTAAGATAGAAGAGAATTGGTAAGAGATGATGTAGGATCTTGATCTTAAAATATCTCTAAATGCCCCTCTATATAAGCATCTCTACCCTTATTTATTTTTGAATTTTTTAAGCCTCCAATTACACTCATTTCTAGACAAACCCTATTGTATCCATCTTTCATCAATTCAAGTTCAAATTAAATCAAATCAATGGTTATTCGATAGCTGGTGGTCAAGGTTCAGGGACCAACAATCTACTGGATTGGAAATCAGTTCAAGGAGAAAATTTCTTCATTTCATGATGTATTTTCAGGCATTGGGAGTAAGGTACATTTCTAACTAATATATAACTATTATTGTTTAGATATAATATCCATTATATATATTATTACTTTTGTGATTCCAAATGCATCTATTGATAAAGCTGAAAGTGTTTGTGCAAACTTTATCAGGAAAGGGGGTAAACATAAAATAGCTTATAAAAAATTGTGTGAACCAAAACAAGAAGGGGGAGTTGGATTAAAAAATATCAGAGATTTAAAAAGGCTTATGCTACAAAATTAGCATGGAAAATCCTAAATGGCAATGGTCTATGGGCGGAATGGATTAAAAGTAGATACTTGAAAGAAAATTTCTGGCTTATAAAGGAAGACAACAATGCTTCTGTACTTAGAAATCAATTCTCAGAGTTAGAAACGAAACGCAAAGTCTTGTTGAAAGGAAAATTTCTAGTGGTAGAGAGACAAGCTTCTGGTATAGCCCCTAGTTGAATAATCAAAGCTTAATTGATAGGTGAGGGTGAGATAGTTTCACAGCTTATATAGGGGCATATTTTACATTAGACAAAATGTAATGACCCGCAATTTTATCACTTTGATAAATTATATTTATTTTTAATTTACTCAAATAAAAGGTTGATAATACAAATAATATTCTTTTGAGTGATAATAAATAATAATAGTAATCTTATTTTGAATAGATAGTTACAAAAATATTTTCCTCGGAATTTAAATCGATAAAATGACTGAAAACTGTTTTATCGAAAATCAGCTCTATAATTGTAAAACATTGCGCACATGGCTGGATACATACAATTATTTTTATAATTGAACAAGAAAATAAAATAAAATTAATTATTTTATTTTTGGAAATAAAATGTATTTAAGACATCATCAATGATGCCCTTATATTTAAAATTGATTTATTAAAGTAAATTGAGATTTAATGATTTAGTAATTATTATTATTCAGACAATTATTTTTAAATGATAATAATTCATTTTAAATAAGTTATAAAGTGATAATAAATCATTTGTTATAATTTTATGAAGTTATATATTAGATGTGAAAATATAAGAAAAGCCAATATCGCTTTATCGGTATAATAGCAATTATTGTAAATAATTTTTAAAATTAATTTATATGGTTTTATAATTCAAATATGATCATTTTAATTCATCTAAAATGATAAGAAAATGGTTTTCAAACTTTTTTATGAATATATATACGTTAATAAATAAGTGAAAATATGACTGAAAATCGGAATTAAAATTCATAATAGTTTGACGTATATAAGTTATATAACGTTGTTTATATAACTTGTACACCTTTGTGACATGCGTACACATATATTAACAAATACATATATATATAACAATGGTAGAAAAGTAGAAATATATTTACACATGGTAAATATGAAAAAATATCTTAGATATTTTAGTTTACTTAATACTTAAGCTTTCACAAAGTCAAACAAGGAC
Organism: Allium fistulosum; assembly: GCA_030737815.1. NCBI lineage: Eukaryota > Viridiplantae > Streptophyta > Magnoliopsida > Asparagales > Amaryllidaceae > Allium > Allium fistulosum. Next base: position 587,093,408 of record CM060907.1, on the reverse strand, counting down.
ATGCACTTAAGTATGCACATGGGCACACTCACATAGGGGTCATTTCGGCTGAATTGGTGAGGTAAGGGCAGTGGTTGAAGTAATTATGGTGGTGATGGTGGATGATGTAAGGTGAAGATAAATATCTACCTCTCCACTTGTCTATAAATACCCACCCATTTTGCCTCTTCTTCATTCCTCCATAACTCTCTCAAAACCGAATGAAATAGTGCAATTATTTATTTCAAACCAATCAAAATTTCAGTGGCTACAACCTTCTAGTTGATCACTTCTACCCATTCTAAGCATAGCCATGCTCAAAACCCACTTCTTTACATTGCATTTTCGGGCCCAGAATTTTAGTTCCGAGAATGCCCTCTCTTCTTTTGATCATATCTTCCTCATAAAATCAAAATAGAGTATTTCTATTTTTCAAATTATAGAGAGAATATATTGTAAGAACTTTTCTTTTGACCACTTTTCACAATTCTTTGAGTAACACGTCCAAAATTCAGTTAAAATTTGACCCATTTTCGAGTGTGATTTTTGTAAATCCGAGAATGTCTCTTCTTCATTTAATCATATCTCATTCAAAACTAATCAAAATTGGATGATCCTTTTTTTGAGACCATAGAGAAAAGAATTTCCTACAACTTTCACGTTGGCTACATTTACAAATTCAGAGAGTAGAATGTCCAAAATCCCGAGAGAAAATGACCTATTTTTAGGTCTAGTTTTTGGTAAATTCAATAAGAATCCAAATTCCTACACCTCATTCCCATGCGTGGCCGACCACCACTTTTGGCATGGAATGGCCGAGCACACTAAGAGGCAAGGTGTTGGGGTTCGTGAGCTCGGATTGCAAGTTAGTGAATCTATGGCCTTTTTCTGATAGAAAACAATATGAGAAACTCCTAAATTATAGTATTATATGCTATTGGATGTTATATATGTTTGATTATGATTGTTGATGAAGATTGTATAATATGAATGTTGAATATATATGCAAGTCACGGAAATACACGTCGATAAGCACAAAGGAAATCACTTTCCTTTATTTAATGAACTGGTGTATACTGAATGTTAAACCTCTTTAAAATGGTTTAATAATGAGTTTGAAATGTTTTATAAATGTATGGAAGTGTTTTGCTGAAGTTTAAAAGGTAACTGAAAATTTAGTCAAAATCGGGCACGTCACGTAACGGCAATTCGCGATTTCGCGCCATAAAGTCAAACGAGTGTAAAGAATGGAATATAGCTCAGAATTCTTTGATAAGAATTTTCATAACTATTATATCCACAGTTTTCAAACAAAGAAAATCGAGATTTCGATATGTAGAATTTGAAATATGAGTAAAACAAGTTTTTGGAAAAATCGCGGTTTTGCAGTTCAGAATCCATAAAAGGATTTCTTTGAAAATGATATTTTAAAATTGTTTAAAAAATGGAATAAATTCTAAAAATCTTTTAAAATGTTTTAAAAATGGTTTGAGTTATAAAAATGAATTTCCAAATGAAAAAAGTCGTTTTGATCAATATAGCTTAAATAGCACTTTCTACAACACTTTTCTATAACTTTTGAAATATATTTTTAAATACAACTGTTCTTTTCCAATCTTTTGTAAATATTTTCAAATGATTTATAAAGTATTTTAAAGATGATTTGAAGGATTTATGGAATTGTTAAAAATTAAATGATTTAGAATCGATCAAATTACTTGACCGCCTTATGGGTGTCAAAGAGGCAGTGTCTAGGCTTGGGTTTGGAAAACCAGTTTCCTGCTCTCCCTGGCTATCCGCACTGGCCCGATGGATGGGATGGTAAATTTTATTTACTCAGATACAAATTTTCCAAAATATAACGGATATAATTCTCCAATATAAATAACTTGGATTTTATGGAGATAATCTTCTTGTACTAAGTGTTAAAGCTCGAAAAGGGAACTCGTACTATTCGAGGAATTCAAGGGTGATTTCACCGTTATTCCGCCCATAGTACTTGTTGAATACGGGAACTGATATTGAGTAGAATTAGATGATTTCTATAGATTCTGCTCACTTAATATTTACTGGTTGTGGATTAACATCCTAGATAACATGGTTTTAACACAATCAAAATTTGGAGTTTTGAATTAAGAAATTTATGTTAAGATTTAAATGAAATGATTTGGAAATATTTTCCTAAGTAAGAAATGAAATGATTTCGAATTATTCAAAGTTTAAAAAGGTTTTAAGTAATCAAGGATTTGATAAGAGATGTTTAATGATTCCGTATATACCGGAAAGAATGTCTTAGAAATATATATCTCCAGAAGAGATTTTGATAAAAAGAACTTAATCAATTAAAGAATGATTCCCTATTTACATAACATCTTTTTATCGATGATTGGTTCGAAGGAACTAGGGTCGGATTTGGGGTAATCCTATTCGAAAACCACTTCGAACAAATTTACGTATTCGAAGTAAAGACATGGATATGATTTGGAAGATGAAATGTAGGGCCGCATGTCATTGACTCTCGGGGAAATTTCCCATATCATATTATGTGTCAATAGTTCTTCATTTAAAATCTTTGACGCAAGAAATTCTCACTACTAATCCTAAGGGTAACTCCTGACAGGATGTGGTAGGAGAGTGTCTTCGGTTTGTCCTATTCCTAGGCAACTTGTATGGACGAATGTCTGACGTTGCAATTCTAGTTACATAAATTGATCTCTATGAATGTATCATCTATTTAGTGGCGGAGAATGCAACTTCTCTTAGCTTAACACCCTTTCCTTATATGTACGAGCTTAGGAGTTATACGTTTGTAGAAATCAGTTGTGTGACTATGGGATGGAAATGTGGAATTCAAAGTGGAATGTGCTATGTGAAAGGTAATCGCTGCCTCAGACCTTATCACCCGGTAATGGCTTAAACAGGGTACGCCGCAAGGCTATGTGGTTCGCAACCATTAGGGTATGGTCATCACCTTTCTAGATTACTCTCTATGTGTCGAGTATGTGGTGTATGCTATGGGGCCCCGGATAGGTCGGTTACGACCGGGGTGATGTCATATTCGATTCTATCCAGGCCATGTATGAGTGCCAAATATGGATAAGCTGGTCGTGCCAGATGCGGAGGATTGTTCGTGTATCCTCGGTATATTCCTCTAGAAATGTACTGTACGGAAGGTAGTCCCTTACCTGCCATTGTATGGAAATCCATTCTTCGAACGAGCCTTGTAAAAGTTTTGTTTGTAGAGCCTAACATATCAGAATTTAATATGGTAACAATTTCGGCTAAGATTAATAAGTTTACTTGCAAATGTTTTCAAAGGAATGTCATTAAAAATAATATCAAATGATTTTGCATATCAAATGTCTTGGTTATCATAAGGTAAAAACCCATCTATATTTATGTATGGGCGTGGTCTTATGAGATACCTTTTCTTTTCAAACTGCATATTTTGAGTTTCTCACACCAGTCCCATGACTGACCTGGAGTTTATTTTCCTTTCCCTTAAACTCTAGGTGCCCTAATTTTCCCTGTGCAGCTTAGTAGTCAGGTTTAGTTCAAAGAAATATGGAAGAGCTCGGAGCATGGAGTTAGAAGATTTTTCTGAAGATTGTTTCCACCACACTTGAGTATATTATATTCCGCCTTTGTAAGGACAGATATATATATATATATTTATATATATAACTGTCCATTTTTAAACTCTAATAAATGTATTTAAATTTCCACTGTAAAGATTATTTGTTGAAATAATATATGTGAGATTCTATTCTGCCGTTATTTTCTTTCTTACCCTTGAGAATCCACCTCTCCGGCACTTATATTTGCGGCACGTGAATACCAAGGATGTATTAGTGTCAATTTCCGAGAGTCGAAGAAATGGATCCTCATACAAAATAATACAAAACAATCAATGGGTATTTAACATTCACAATCCAACTATGCAATTAAGACAAGAAATTCAAAACATTTCTACTTATAATGAAAGTACAGAAGATGCTTAGATCTAGAAACCCACAAGAAATGAATTTACACTTAAAATTGCATCTGAGAGGCAAAGAGCAAGAAATAGAATGGGCTTAATTAATTTAGGGTAAGGAAAGTGTTCCTAAAATGTCACAAACTTCTTATAAGGCTCTATTGTTGAGACTTCCTACTAAAGACATGCTGAAAAATTGGGGAATCATACAAAAAAACTACATGCATTTTATGCAACAACGATGAAGAAAACCCATAATCATCCATTTTTCACATGCAATGTTACAACAGAAATCTGGAACAAAATCAAAAACATTTTGAACTACAATTATCTAGGAACAAACCTCAGAGATGAATTAACTTAGTTGACTAGAAGCTGGAAACCCAAAAGCTTGATGGGGAAAACTGCTTCCATTACCGTGACTACATCAGTATGGCATATATGGGAAGAGCGAAATCGATGTATTTTTCAAAACAATTGGAAAAATAAAAAAGCTATTAGAACGATGATTGGTAGAGACATACTGTAACGACCCAGAATTTTGAACAAATTAAATTGAGAATATTTAATTAATTTTAAATATTTGAACGATGATTTAATTTGAATCCCCGATTTTAATTTGAATTTGACGATTAAATTATAAAATTTAATCTATTGAATCTGGATGAGAATTTAAATCTTCAATTTAAAGTTGAAGAAAAATATTTCAAAAGCTTTTAAAATTCGTAATGATAATACTGAAGATAATAGAAGCTTCAGAATTGTATTTCAAAGTGTTTCGTTCAGTTTCGAAATTAAATCGTTCGAATCGATATGTAAAAATAGCCGTCCGAGGCACAGTCTCGGAATTCGACGAAACCAGTTCCATTGGGTCCGTAATATTGAATTATTACCGGATTTCAATTTTCGTATTTTTCGGTGTTTGTATGTGAGCACACGGCAGGAAAACGCATTGGAATTTTTAACGAAATTCAAATTTAAATTTATATTTTTATGGGTCAACTATAGCACGTTCTTCCTTTATCCATGCCAAATATCACGGAACGAAATCGTGAAAACCCATGCCTCTTTGATTTTAAATATCCCTTGTCCGTTCAAAACGAAATCTCCTCTTCAATTCAGTTCAAAGATAAAACGTGAGCAAATCCATTCTCCCTTCCTCAAATCGCGAACTAAAATTCAAAGTCGAAAATGGCGACTTCGCTCCAAATCGAAAAGAATGGCCACTTGCCGTGCGCGTGCGAGGCTCAGGAATTGAGGGAGGGTCTTGCGATCGAGTGCATCGTGCTGAGGTTCTCGAGTGGAACAACACTAAATGGAAGCACGCGCTCGCGAGGAAGAGGCGACCTGAGTTTCGCAAAGGATCTAGGTTTCGCGAGTTCGATTCGTGGGCAGCAGGCAATTCGAGGTGGAAGCTATTGGGGAGCGACGCCATGGACTGGAAGCTTGGGCTCATCACGTCGACGACAAGGAAGGGAAAGCGAGGAGGGGTTTCGCATCATCAGTTAGTGGGCTGCAAGGCATGTCTCACGATCGAGAGGAGTTGTTCGAGCAATGAGCCTGGAGTTGTTTAGCAATCATCGACGACGTAGAAGGCGCGAGATAGGTTGTGGTGAGGATAGACTGATGGAAGTTGGTCGTTCGATTTGGGCATTCGCGAAGTCGAGCCTGGAGTTCGGTCGATTGTAAGGTATCGTTTCTTGAATTAATTTTAAAAATATATTTACAGCTAAGGAAAAATAATTCTGTTTTTATCAAATACATATTTCTAAACATAAATTATTAGATATATAGATGAAGAAAATAGTTTTTTCTCGAAGAAAAGAATAAAGTAAATATGCATATATGCCTAATTTCATTCACTAGTTTATTTTAATAATATATGATCAAGATAGATGTTTAATAAAATTTATTTAATTGTTTTAGTGCTGAGAGAAATAATTTTTAAAAAAGAAAAATATAATTACAGTAAAATATTTCTGTCTATAGGAGACTTATAAATGGTAATATAAATTTTATTTATAAGCGTATATGGTTCCAAAGATAAGATTTTTGAAATATATTGGATTTAAAAAATGTGAAAAATTTATATAAAAATTGGATTTTTGGATCAATATAAGCTATTTTATAAGTGTAGGCAGTTCAAAGGAAAAAAAGAAAATTTAAATACATATCTATATATTAAAATGTTACCAGTTAATTTAAAATTAATCTATTTGATTTTTCTGAAAATACTAAAAAGGCAATTTGGTTTTAAATTGGTTAATAAAGGAGAAATTGGTTGAGTGAATGAATAGAATGATAATTTAAGTAGTTCGATTTAATTCGAATATTAATAAATTGTATAATTTATTTATACAAGGTATAAATGGAGAAAAACAAATTGGATTGGAAATTGGATGGCAAATAAAAGCTAAGGTGAGATTTTTCTCACTCAAAAATATATTTGGTATTGTAGTTATTTATTGATTGATGATTGCTATTGGATGTGATATTAGATATTTTAGGATATATCTATATATATAGCAATATATACATATTGGCATATGTATATATTGGATTGATGATTTCCCGCCTCGTATAGAGGATGAGACCCTATTGCGCCGTTAGTAAGCGGATTTTTATAAAACCTATATACCGCGATATTCCACCTCGAAGTGGAATTGGTATTGTGCTAACGTCTTTGGATGCAGGGAAACAGGTTGGAGGGATCCAACTGGACCCCTCACATTGATTGATTTTATTTATACTGTGGTATGAATCTGTGAATGATTATATTGATGTTATTAATCATATTGATATCTGGAAATTATTTGAATGCTAAAATTTAGCTGAATGGATGTTTGATACCATTGGATTCCAAAAATAAATGAAATTGGATTTTTGAAATCAAAATAAAATTTTTTAAGTAAATAAATTTTTAGAAATTTGATAAATTCGAAGAAAGGAATTTTAAAGTATAAAAAGTTAATTTTTATAATCTTATCGAATTTATTTCCAGAATAAAGTGAAAATGTTAAATAAATGAATTTCGTATAATAGTGATTTTAAATTGAGGAAATTAATTTAAAATCTGGATTTTTAAATAGATTGAAAGAGATAAAGAAATTTATTTTCTTTAAAAGGAATTTATTTAGAAAAGAAATAAGTGGGAAGTCCAATTAGAAATTTAATTGCAAATTGAAACGAATTTGGAAAAAGGATGAAATTTATAGATGTATAAATCGAGAAGTTAAAATGAATGAAATTGTAGAATAGAAGATTTATAAGAAATTAACTTATAGATTGGATTTTTTTGCCTTCAAATGAAATATTGATCAAATTTGTTAATAAAGGAGATTTACAAATCGAAGTTGTTATAAAGTAGGAATAGAATTTATAAACGTTGTTTTATAAATTCGAAATCAATTGAATTTGATAAATTTAAATATAGAAGGTTATTAAAGTAGATACATTCGCGATTTTGGATAGCGAATTTCTATTGAAATGAAAATGTGTAGAAATAATTGGAATTGGGTTAAATGAAGTATATTCACGATTTTGGACAGTGAATATATTTTTAAGTGAAAATGGTTATGTTTGGGAAAGCGATATTATAAATGAAGTTAATTGTTTTAAAAAGATGTTTTAAAACGTGTTAAATATCGAAACCATAGATTTCAACATTTATTGTTGAAATAGACGATTTTGAAAAATAAGGAAATGGCGGACTATAACACTGTTGTTATAGTAAATGATTTCCAAAAGGAAATGTTTTATATAGTATTGGGATTTACATATCTATCTTAAAAATTCGAATCCCTATACTAGTGATTTTGAGTCGTTCGTAACGATGTTTTACGTAACATTCGTTTTGACTCAAATAAATGTGCTTAAGAGAATGTTTTCCTTAAAAGAACGAATATATACTTAATTTGATTTAAGTATATCGAATATTTTCAAACGTTGAAAATAAATGATTTGTGAAACACTTATTTTTAAATAAGTGTGGAAATGCTTTTCCAATATGAAATGAACTGTTTTGAGATTTTATCTTCAAAGATAAAAAGAAATGTGGGAATTGATTTGAAATTGTTTTCAAACGGTTAAGTGTGGAAATTCTATATCTAGTAAAGATATTTTTGAAAATAAATAATTTGGGAAAATTATTTGGAATCTGATGATGTTGCGCATCTTTATTGATAGTTAAATAACCGACTATCAATAATTACCGTGAATGGTATTTGTTGTGATTGGATGAATTTGAATGCCACACTTGTTTTTAAATATACGCTCACTATTCGGGTTAGCCGGGAAAGGACCATGGGGTCGTATAACCCATTCCGAATATGTGATACGTCGTTATGAATTGCATTCGAAGACCGGTGTTGAAGACCGGATATTTTTGAAAACGGAAGGATTACCGTCGAGTTACTCTACATCGGCTGATCTCCGGTTTAGAGGTTTTATCACCCTTAGTGACGGAAAGTCCGGACGTGATTAGAAAATTATCCGGAAATGCAAGGGCTTCATGAGAAGTGCCTTCGGTTCTGTTCGATCCCGGAACAGACTTGTATGGATTGTGTGTCTGACGTTACAATTTGAGATATAAAGCTGATTTCTTTCAAATACATTTCTGTTGGTGGCGGAGAATTTATTCTCTTAGCTTAACACCCTTCTCTGAGATGTACGAGCTCAGAGGTTATGTAGTTGAAATTTATCAGCGATATATCCCAATTTGGTAACGTGGCATACTGAGTGTTGCTGTGAAATGATCAGTGTTTGATCATTTGTGATATGATCATTTGTTTGATCTTATATCTTTGTGATCATAGGTTGATCACTTTTGTTTGACCCGAAGCAGGGCTTTGTAGAAAGCGTAGCTTTGTGGACGAGACTTCGTCGAGCCTCACACCCCGGAAATGGTCGAAACAGGAAGGATGCAGCAAGGTTCTAGGGAGTAGCGCCCCTTAGTGTATGTCATTCCTTCTGGATAGAGGTGGTATCATGGTATGGAGCCCAGATACTTAACCTATGTGGTTGCTGCATTATTATCTATGTGGTTTGTTGGAAATCGGGGATCCTCGGGAAGATTGGTTACGATCGGGGGATGGCATACGCGTGTCAGTAGTTACCTATTTTTGCAGAGGTAACCTAGCCTTGTGTTGGCAGAGATCCAGTTAGGTTCTCGGGTCGTCTATTCCAGGGACGTACCCATCGTGGGAAAGGAAGTTCCTTAGCCTGACCATTTGTTGGAAATCCAAAGAAACAATACGAGCCTTGTACGGTTTTAGTTGTAGAACCTATCATTCACTTATGGTGGTCACCACTGTTTGGATGGTAGCTATAGTAGGTATAAGTGCGGAATGCCTATGCTGGCTAAGATTAATATTATACTTTCGAAATGTTTTCTACACTATGCATTAATAATAATATCAAAAAGGATTTGATTTTGCGTAGTAAGCATCTTTGACTATCATAAGAAGAAATCTCCTCCAATTCTGCGTTTGCATTGTGTGTGTGGTGGGAGGTCTTATGGTAGTTTCATTTTCCAAAAGCATTGCGAATTTACTTTAAAATTCTTCTGTTGTTTATTTTAAAGAAAAATAACTGTTTTACGATCTCACACCAGTCACCATGACTGCCTCGGAGTTTATTGTTCCCTTCTAAACTCTGGGTGCCCACCAATTTCCACACGGGCAGCCTAGAGTTATATTATCAGGATATTCTGGATATTCTGGAGCTTGGAGATAAGCTGGATGATGAGACGTAGTATTTGTATCTGATAGTATCTATTCCGCTATGTATTCTATATGAGGACAAGTTATATAACTGTCCATTGTTGTATATTGACTCTGATTGATGTATGTATAAAATGATATAGTTCTTTGTTTTAGAGATTATTCATTTATCTATTATATATTGTTCCGCTGCGATATGTGAGATTCTGATATTGTCTCTGTTTCTGATGTTGTTCTGTTGTTCTTCTCTCCTTTCTTCTTCTGTTTTCTTCTTCTTCTACTTTTTCTTTTTCTTAAACCCTCACTATTGAAGTTTCCGGCACTCGATTGCTCGGCAGTCGATAAAGTGAGTATCGATGTCGAATCTTCGAAAGTCGAAAATTTCCGTACGTGACAAAGTGGTATCAGAGCATATGGTTAAGCGACAACCCTGCTCTATTGGGTGTTACTCATTAGAGATAGAGTCAGTAGTACTCTAGAATGAGTTTGAGTGTAATAATAGATACGAGTGCGTATTTGTTAGTTAATATAAAATTGTTTTATATTGTGATGATTGGTTTGTTGAGTGGTATATGGATTCTGGTCGGTATTGTCCGTACAACTCTATCGATAGGGATCTCTAAACACTTGTATAGAACAATTCGGCACAGTATTGTTTTAAATAGGGTGAATGAAATAATTTTGCCTAAGACTATTTTTGTATAGAAAAGAAATGTTTTTCTATGAAGTACTATAGTATATGGTTGCATGGATGTTAGGAAGTAATAATAGTAAATTATTATCATTGAAATTGAATAAGAAATTGAAATCATAACTCCAAAGTTAAGAAATAAATCCATATACAAATGAAATTAAAGAATGTAAATTATAAATGTGATTTGTAATTTAAAACGGAATTCTAGAGAAGTTTTTGAAAATGTTTTGAAAAGAATTTGAAAATTTTGGAGATTTGGAAAGTTTAAATCCTTTTTGATTTGAAGATGAATTTCAAGGGTTTTGAAAAGTAATTTGAAGGAATGAAAAGCTCTAAACTCTTTTAGGTCGCTGGAAAATAATCCTGATGATGGTGGCCACATCATTAGAATTCATTTTCGGGTTTCCGGGAGAGGAATTGCTGCCAAACTGTTTTAAATGGAAAGTGTTTGAAAATTTGGGTTTTGTTTTAGAAATTCAAAGAATGATTTGAATTGTTTTCAAAATGGTTTTGAAATGTTAGTAAGACTCTGGAATACTATATATAAAAAAATATTTATGAAATATTACTAAGTTGATAACTTATACGATTTGAATTTTGATAGAATAAATTTAACTTAAAAGATGGAGTTAAATTAAAGTAAGTATAAGTGAATATAACTGGAATTGAATTTGATTTGTAAAGTTAAACTAAAATTAGTAAGTAAAGCTTAAAGAATGAAGTTAAATGAATGTAAATACAAGCGAATCAATTAAATGAAAATGAAATTGAAAGTTGAAATTCATTTCGAATTCGTAAGCAAATAAATTGAATTGAATAATTGTAAATGAAAGATGAATTAAAATTCGTATGGAAATTGAAAATCCAGTTTAAATGTAAGTAGATTTAATCGAAGTAGAATTAAAATAAATTGAATTGATATCAATTTGAATTAGTAATTGGAACTAATTTAAGATAGTGCAGTTGTAAATGACAGATAATTGATAAAATTCAATATTTCAGAATTGAAAGTAAATTGAATCCAAATTTAGTTGAAATGGTAAACTAAATACAAATGAATGTGAAATGTAAAATGGAATGAGAATGAATATGTGTAACTTCAATAGTAAATGTATAAGAAGTATATATTGAAAAATTGTATAATAAAATGTGCAAAATGGTTGAATATATGTAACTAGATATTATGGCTAGTAGGATATACAGGTGTTATGAATTGGGATTTTGATTTCAAAGATAAAGTGAATTGCTCGACAAAAGGTATGTATTTAAATTTCAATATGAGTTTTTGATGATTTCTTGTCTAGCCGCTTGGCTTTTTCTTTTCTTTTTGAAATCCGAGAGTCCGTAGGGACGTTTTGTAGTCGTACCGTACTAGCCGCGCAAAGGAGACGCTGGCGAAATTTTTCGGAAATTTAGGGCGTTAGAAAATTTTTGAGAAATTTTTTGAAAGTTTAAAATTTGAATTTAAACTCGAATTTGAATTGAGAAGTTGAACAATATTGTTTGAAAATTATGAAAGTGTTTAGGAAGCTAGTTGGATTGATAACGAATCTTTAGTAGAAAGATTTGTTTTGAAAATTTGATAAAACTATTGAATTGTGAAAAATAGTAGACGAGTTAAGAACCATTTTTTCCTAACTTGTAATTTCGAGGACGAAATTCTTTTAAGGAGGGAAGTCTGTAACGACCCAGAATTTTGAACAAATTAAATTGAGAATATTTAATTAATTTTAAATATTTGAACGATGATTTAATTTGAATCCCCGATTTTAATTTGAATTTGACGATTAAATTATAAAATTTAATCTATTGAATCTGGATGAGAATTTAAATCTTCAATTTAAAGTTGAAGAAAAATATTTCAAAAGCTTTTAAAATTCGTAATGATAATACTGAAGATAATAGAAGCTTCAGAATTGTATTTCAAAGTGTTTCGTTCAGTTTCGAAATTAAATCGTTCGAATCGATATGTAAAAATAGCCGTCCGAGGCACAGTCTCGGAATTCGACGAAACCAGTTCCATTGGGTCCGTAATATTGAATTATTACCGGATTTCAATTTTCGTATTTTTCGGTGTTTGTATGTGAGCACACGGCAGGAAAACGCATTGGAATTTTTAACGAAATTCAAATTTAAATTTATATTTTTATGGGTCAACTATAGCACGTTCTTCCTTTATCCATGCCAAATATCACGGAACGAAATCGTGAAAACCCATGCCTCTTTGATTTTAAATATCCCTTGTCCGTTCAAAACGAAATCTCCTCTTCAATTCAGTTCAAAGATAAAACGTGAGCAAATCCATTCTCCCTTCCTCAAATCGCGAACTCAAATTCAAAGTCGAAAATGGCGACTTCGCTCCAAATCGAAAAGAATGGCCACTTGCCGTGCGCGTGCGAGGCTCAGGAATTGAGGGAGGGTCTTGCGATCGAGTGCATCGTGCTGAGGTTCTCGAGTGGAACAACACTAAATGGAAGCACGCGCTCACGAGGAAGAGGCGACCTGAGTTTCGCAAAGGATCTAGGTTTCGCGAGTTCGATTCGTGGGCAGCAGGCAATTCGAGGTGGAAGCTATTGGGGAGCGACGCCATGGACTGGAAGCTTGGGCTCATCACGTCGACGACAAGGAAGGGAAAACGAGGAGGGGTTTCGCATCATCAGTTAGTGGGCTGCAAGGCATGTCTCGCGATCGAGAGGAGTTGTTCGAGCAATGAGCCTGGAGTTGTTTAGCAATCATCGACGACGTAGAAGGCGCGAGATAGGTTGTGGTGAGGATAGACTGATGGAAGTTGGTCGTTCGATTTGGGCATTCGCGAAGTCGAGCCTGGAGTTCGGTCGATTGTAAGGTATCGTTTCTTGAATTAATTTTAAAAATATATTTACAGCTAAGGAAAAATAATTCTGTTTTTATCAAATACATATTTCTAAACATAAATTATTAGATATATAGATGAAGAAAATAGTTTTTTCTCGAAGAAAAGAATAAAGTAAATATGCATATATGCCTAATTTCATTCACTAGTTTATTTTAATAATATATGATCAAGATAGATGTTTAATAAAATTTATTTAATTGTTTTAGTGCTGAGAGAAATAATTTTTAAAAAAGAAAAATATAATTACAGTAAAATATTTCTGTCTATAGGAGACTTATAAATGGTAATATAGATTTTATTTATAAGCGTATATGGTTCCAAAGATAAGATTTTTGAAATATATTGGATTTAAAAAATGTGAAAAATTTATATAAAAATTGGATTTTTGGATCAATATAAGCTATTTTATAAGTGTAGGCAGTTCAAAGGAAAAAAAGAAAATTTAAATACATATCTATATATTAAAATGTTACCAGTTAATTTAAAATTAATCTATTTGATTTTTCTGAAAATACTAAAAAGGCAATTTGGTTTTAAATTGGTTAATAAAGGAGAAATTGGTTGAGTGAATGAATAGAATGATAATTTAAGTAGTTCGATTTAATTCGAATATTAATAAACTGTATAATTTATTTATACAAGGTATAAATGGAGAAAAACAAATTGGATTGGAAATTGGATGGCAAATAAAAGCTAAGGTGAGATTTTTCTCACTCAAAAATATATTTGGTATTGTAGTTATTTATTGATTGATGATTGCTATTGGATGTGATATTAGATATTTTAGGATATTTCTATATATATAGCAATATATACATATTGGCATATGTATATATTGGATTGATGATTTCCCGCCTCGTATAGCGGATGAGACCCTATTGCGCCGTTAGTAAGCGGATTTTTATAAAACCTATATACCGTGATATTCCACCTCGAAGTGGAATTGGTATTGTGCTAACGTCTTTGGATGCAGGGAAACAGGTTGGAGGGATCCAACTTGACCCCTCACATTGATTGATTTTATTTATACTGTGGTATGAATCTGTGAATGATTATATTGATGTTATTAATCATATTGATATCTGGAAATTATTTGAATGCTAAAATTTAGCTGAATGGATGTTTGATACCATTGGATTCCAAAAATAAATGAAATTGGATTTTTGAAATCAAAATAAAATTTTTTAAGTAAATAAATTTTTAGAAATTTGATAAATTCGAAGAAAGGAATTTTAAAGTATAAAAAGTTAATTTTTATAATCTTATCGAATTTATTTCCAGAATAAAGTGAAAATGTTAAATAAATGAATTTCGTATAATAGTGATTTTAAATTGAGGAAATTAATTTAAAATCTGGATTTTTAAATAGATTGAAAGAGATAAAGAAATTTATTTTCTTTAAAAGGAATTTATTTAGAAAAGAAATAAGTGGGAAGTCCAATTAGAAATTTAATTGCAAATTGAAACGAATTTGGAAAAAGGATGAAATTTATAGATGTATAAATCGAGAAGTTAAAATGAATGAAATTGTAGAATAGAAGATTTATAAGAAATTAACTTATAGATTGGATTTTTTTGCCTTCAAATGAAATATTGATCAAATTTGTTAATAAAGGAGATTTACAAATCGAAGTTGTTATAAAGTAGGAATAGAATTTATAAACGTTGTTTTATAAATTCGAAATCAATTGAATTTGATAAATTTAAATATAGAAGGTTATTAAAGTAGATACATTCGCGATTTTGGATAGCGAATTTCTATTGAAATGAAAATGTGTAGAAATGATTGGAATTGGGTTAAATGAAGTATATTCACGATTTTGGACAGTGAATATATTTTTAAGTGAAAATGGTTATGTTTGGGAAAGCGATATTATAAATGAAGTTAATTGTTTTAGAAAGATGTTTTAAAACGTGTTAAATATCGAAACCATAGATTTCAACATTTATTGTTGAAATAGACGATTTCGAAAAATAAGGAAATGGCGGACTATAACACTGTTGTTATAGTAAATGATTTCCAAAAGGAAATGTTTTATATAGTATTGGGATTTACATATCTATCTTAAAAATTCGAATCCCTATACTAGTGATTTTGAGTCGTTCGTAACGATGTTTTACGTAACATTCGTTTTGACTCAAATAAATGTGCTTAAGAGAATGTTTTCCTTAAAAGAACGAATATATACTTAATTTGATTTAAGTATATCGAATATTTTCAAACGTTGAAAATAAATGATTTGTGAAACACTTATTTTTAAATAAGTGTGGAAATGCTTTTCCAATATGAAATGAACTGTTTTGAGATTTTATCTTCAAAGATAAAAAGAAATGTGGGAATTGATTTGAAATTGTTTTCAAACGGTTAAGTGTGGAAATTCTATATCTAGTAAAGATATTTTTGAAAATAAATAATTTGGGAAAATTATTTGGAATCTGATGATGTTGCGCATCTTTATTGATAGTTAAATAACCGACTATCAATAATTACTGTGAATGGTATTTGTTGTGATTGGATGAATTTGAATGCCACACTTGTTTTTAAATATACGCTCACTATTCGGGTTAGCCGGGAAAGGACCATGGGGTCGTATAACCCATTCTGAATATGTGATACGTTGTTATGAATTGCATTCGAAGACCGGTGTTGAAGACCGGATATTTTTGAAAACGGAAGGATTACCGTCGAGTTACTCTACATCGGCTGATCTCCGGTTTAGAGGTTTTATCACCCTTAGTGATGGAAAGTCCGGACGTGATTAGAAAATTATCCGGAAATGCAAGGGCTTCGTGAGAAGTGCCTTCGGTTCTGTTCGATCCCGGAACAGACTTGTATGGATTGTGTGTCTGACGTTACAATTTGAGATATAAAGCTGATTTCTTTCAAATACATTTCTGTTGGTGGCGGAGAATTTATTCTCTTAGCTTAACACCCTTCTCTGAGACGTACGAGCTCAGAGGTTATGTAGTTGAAATTTATCAGCGATATATCCCAATTTGGTAACGTGGCATACTGAGTGTTGCTGTGAAATGATCAGTGTTTGATCATTTGTGATATGATCATTTGTTTGATCTTATATCTTTGTGATCATAGGTTGATCATTTTTGTTTGACCCGAAGCAGGGCTTTGTAGAAAGCGTAGCTTTGTGGACGAGACTTCGTCGAGCCTCACACCCCGGAAATGGTCGAAACAGGAAGGATGCGGCAAGGTTCTAGGGAGTAGCGCCCCTTAGTGTATGTCATTCCTTCTGGATAGAGGTGGTATCATGGTATGGAGCCCAGATACTTAACCTATGTGGTTGCTGCATTATTATCTATGTGGTTTGTTGGAAATCGGGGATCCTCGGGAAGATCGATTACGATCGGGGGATGGCATACGCGTGTCAGTAGTTACCTATTTTTGCAGAGGTAACCCGGCCTTGTGTTGGCAGAGATCCGGTTAGGTTCTCGGGTTGTCTATTCCAGGGACGTACCCATCGTGGGAAAGGAAGTTCCTTAGCCTGACCATTTGTTGGAAATCCAAAGAAACAATACGAGCCTTGTACGGTTTTAGTTGTAGAACCTATCATTCACTTATGGTGGTCACCACTGTTTGGATGGTAGCTATAGTAGGTATAAGTGCGGAATGCCTATGCTGGCTAAGATTAATATTATACTTTCAAAATGTTTTCTACACTATGCACTAATAATAATATCAAAAAGGATTTGATTTTGCGTAGTAAGCATCTTTGACTATCATAAGAAGAAATCTCCTCCAATTCTGCGTTTGCATTGTGTGTGTGGTGGGAGGTCTTATGGTAGTTTCATTTTCCAAAAGCATTGCGAATTTACTTTAAAATTCTTCTGTTGTTTATTTTAAAGAAAAATAACTGTTTTACGATCTCACACCAGTCACCATGACTGACTCGGAGTTTATTGTTCCCTTCTAAACTCTGGGTGCCCACCAATTTCCACACGGGCAGCCTAGAGTTATATTATCAGGATATTCTGGATATTCTGGAGCTTGGAGATAAGCTGGATGACGAGACGTAGTATTTGTATCTGATAGTATCTATTCCGCTGTGTATTCTGTATGAGGACAAGTTATATAACTGTCCATTGTTGTATATTGACTCTGATTGATGTATGTATAAAATGATATAGTTCTTTGTTTTAGAGATTATTCATTTATCTATTATATATTGTTCCGCTGCGATATGTGAGATTCTGATATTGTCTCTGTTTCTGATGTTGTTCTGTTGTTCTTCTCTCCTTTCTTCTTCTGTTTTCTTCTTCTTCTACTTTTTCTTTTTCTTAAACCCTCACTATTGAAGTTTCCGGCACTCGATTGCTCGGCAGTCGATAAAGTGAGTATCGATGTCGAATTTTCGAAAGTCGAAAATTTTCGTACGTGACACATACAAATTATCATGAAGAGAGTGGGAAAAAAATTCCTTACAAAGACAACAACTGCTGAACGAGAGACACTGAAGAAGCTGGGACTAGAAGTAGTAGATAATGAGATTCGAAGGAGGAAGACATGGCAGCCGCCTTGACGAAGCTTAGAAAAGGAAGTTTTTTAGATCTATGTCTTGTTTACTGAATGTAACTCTTGTGATGTGTGCATTCTTTTATTAATATAATGAGCTGGATCAGCTATATAGTTTGGGCTAAATTTTGCCTTGATCGAAATAAAGCTTTTACCCAATTTCAAAAAAAAATAGTTAGGTGACAATTCCGATATACTCATATATTGTCACAATTGGATTGGTTGTATATTTACATATAACTGTATATTGATAAGAGGAAAAAAATTTAGACATATATATGCCTACATGAAGCACGATTAATGGTAAAAATAAATAATTTTTATTAAATAACTTAAAAATATAATATTTAGATATGTATACACAGTGTATAAATTATATAATATTACATAAAAAGTTTTAAAGGTATATTATTTTCTATAGAAAAATAATAATAAATAAATATTTATTATTTTTAAATATTATTTAAATCAATATATATATATCAATTATATTAATAAATATATACCATAATATTAAGTTTTATGTTTAAAAATTAAATTATTACCTAACTTAATATTGATAAAAAAACATTTTTTATACATTTAAAAATTATTTAAATATAGACAAAAATTCTAGATTTAAAATTGTTTATTTAATTTTAAATTTCATATTAATATTTAAAATTACAAAATATATTTTAAATTTTAATATAAATTTAAAATTCAAAATAAGTTTCAAAGAACAATTCTTTTAAATTTTTATTAATTTTTAATAAATATCCATACGAATATTTATTTAAATACTTTAAATTTTCAAAAAAATTATCGTACGCATGACCTGGTATTTGCATATGTAAAAAATATATATTTTTATAAATTTAAAATGTTAATATATATATTATTTATCATAATATTATTTAAGCATAAACATATAAGTATTTAATACACACACATTCATATCTTATTTTCGAATTTCAAACAAACAAAAAAAATATTTTTTAATTTATATTTTATTTAATTTATAAATAATTTAAATTTCATACATCTGTTTGTAATACATATATACATACATGCATATATATATATATATATATATATATATATATTTAAATAAAATATGATTTACACACACACATACATATATTTGTAATATTTTGTAAATATATATAAATTAAAAAAATAAACATATATTTGAACAATATATTGGTATATAAGATTAGCTAACATGTCTGTTGGTGTGAATCATGGTACCTATACATGGGAATGTTATAACTTGCACGGATTGATATGTAACACATGCACACACATACATATATGTGTATATGATACATGTATATATAATATAAAATTAATCAAGTAATATAAAATCATTTTATAAATTTAAATAAAATAAAGATTTTATTTAAAAGAAATTTAAAAATATTCTAAATAAATTAGACTTTATAGGCCCAATAAAGATTCAAAATGGTAAAAAATTTGAAATTCACCCATTTCTTCCATTGTGGGCTGACCCAGTTCCAATAATGGTATCAAAGCCCAATAACCTATATGGTCTAAATTAGTCATGTCAGGGATACCTAATTAAGCACACAGCCCAATTAGTAGAGTATCTAGAAAGGCAATGTCTATAATTGAGTTTCGGTAATCTAGTACTTTGCCCTACCTGGCTACTAGCCTAACCCGAACAGATATGTGAGTTCAATGGTTGTCCCAAATAGAAAAACCCAATTTGAATTAGGCCTTGGGATAATTTTCAAAATTGTTTGAAACATAAAATTATAAGATTTTAAATTGAAAATAAGATATGCATATATTATAAATGTTATAATATAACAAATATTTTCAAAATGTTTGAAAAATAATATAAATTAATTTCAAAATTTTAATTTTACTAATAAGATTAATAAAATAAATAATTTAATTGAATAAGTCGATTAATGAAAAATATATACATGAATTATAAATTTTTTATATATGTTATGATATTTTAAAATGCTTAAGATATCAGAAGTATACATGTATGTATATATGATTTTTTGCAATTAATATAATTAATTAAAAATTTTAATTAAATAAATTAATTAAAGGTTAACTAATTAGATAAATTAATTAAAAGTTGATTAATTAAATTAAAAATACACATATGGAGACATATGTGTTATACTATAAAGGTTATAGTATAGAATAATTATTAAATCTAAATGTTATATTAAATTAATATAAAATTAATCAAACTGTTAATTAATTAAAATTAATTAGATAATA
This sequence comes from Allium fistulosum, assembly GCA_030737815.1. NCBI lineage: Eukaryota > Viridiplantae > Streptophyta > Magnoliopsida > Asparagales > Amaryllidaceae > Allium > Allium fistulosum. Next base: position 587,073,392 of record CM060907.1, on the reverse strand, counting down.
TTTAATTAATATAATATTATACATAAAACTATTATATAAGTAATATAAAAATACAAAAGTTATATAATAATAAAACTAATATAATATGAATGTATAAACTAAAGGTGGAACATCAAAGAAACCCAAATATACTTAAGGGATAAATATGTATGTATAGTACGTATACCATGGTTTCTGATATGTCTGACACTTGGATCACAAGGGTATTTCATAAGGAATACATTATTCCATAAGTCGATATCACTCAATTAAATATATTAAAGATTACGAATTTTTAATATAAAGTTGTCTCTACCATTTATATATTAATAAATTACTTGCATACTCTCTAGTTGTTGAGCAAATTTAAGCTAAAGATGTTATGCATAGTATTATTAATATACTGACTAGACGAAGATAACTATATGTAACTGTTGAGCAAACTCAAGGTACATATACTATACATAGGTCATACGAAATGGTGGGTGCGATTGAATAATCTCTTTGGATTTGTTGAGAAAACTCAATGTCAAAATGAGATTAGGACAAGAAACCATGGATTAGGAGTTGTATATGATACAACTGATAAGGAGTTATCCATCGTTAGTGGGGCTATGACTTGTTGAGCAAACTCAAAGTAAGAATCCCATGATAGATGAGTCCTAACACCCACTAGTTAACCTGAAAGACTTTTATGTTTCATCCTAGGGTTTGGAGAAACATAAAAGACCAGTGGTAGCCTTATTAGAAAAATGAAATGGTAACATTTAACCTTTATAATATTGTAAGAATATATGCTATATAAAGTTATTATAATCTATATTGATAAATTTATGTAATTAATATAATTGATAAATTTTTATCAATTAAAATATACGAATCAACCGAGTTAATATTGAAAAATGGAAATATTAAATATACTTACTGATAATTTTTTATTATTTGACCCATGCAAGTGCCTAATCATACAACCACTAAATACATTCGTAACTTGGTCGCTTATGAGTTTACTTGCCTAAGACTGTGTATTGTCTTCAATGACTTTTGAACTTTAAAACAATACAGGAATGTGGATATTTGATCCATATATGATCACATATAATTGTTATATGGTGAATGGTCACAATTCATAATATATGAAACCTCGATGAAATTAGTTCATTGAAATAATCAAGTAAATTGTAGTATGACATCGTGTATTCAATATGACAATGACCTTGTCATGTTATTTGTAACACTGGACCAAAGGCTACAAGATAATCTAAGATTTCGATCAATAAATCGTCAGTTTGATCAGTTTACGTAAAGTGAAATTTACTTGATATCCTTAAGATTTATGAATGACCAAATGTATTTTTGTAAAGAGTTCATTATGATATTATAGTAAGGATATCCTTTGAGTGGTTCCATCGTCTAGAAAGGAAATTAGATGTATAAGAGTGGATGTAACCTAAGGTAATTTTGGGATAAAGAGAGTGAATGGTCAATTCTGCTTCATAAAGAAACATCGAAAATGAGAATTGTAAAATAATATTTGGTACTTAACATTGGAATGAGAAATATGATTTCTACTCCAAAAAGTATTTTCGTATAGAAAATTGTTTTCTATGAGATTTATTCTTTTGAGTTAAAGATATTTGATCTGAAAACTCTTGACTGTAAAACTGGTTACAGTTGATGGAATAAATAGCCTACATTTAGTGGTTGAATAGACCTCTGTATTATGTATGCTATTATAGTAACGACAAAAATAGTAGAAGCTTTCCATATAGCACTTATTGGTCGCGTCAAGTTATGAATATTGTTTTCATAAAACATACTAAACATTATTTACGAAATAATAAATATTTTTCAGTATTAATTGAAAAATAGACATAGTTTTATTTGAATATGAGTATTGCGAGTATTCATTATAGAATAAAACTATAATAGTGGCATTTGAGATGCATTGGAAAATATAGGATTATCTAAATTTATTTGTAATTATAGACTAAGCTGTAGTTTTGAGAAATAATTTGATTATATGATTATGAATCATATAATACTAGTTAATTATATCTCAAACAATTAAGGGCAAAGCACTATTCAGTTGGAGCGTGATACGAGTTGATGAACTCTTCGGATTGATGCATATAGATGTATGAAATCACAAGTCTATTAATACCAGAACCATTCCAGGTACTTTGTTATATTCTTCGATGAGTTATCACCAACATGGACATGTGTATTTGATATACATGTAGTATGTTTATGGTAAGTTCATAGAGTATAAAACAAAAGTAAGTAAAATAACATGCAATAGAAAATAAAATTGATTTGATTTGATCGAATAGGTAAGTATATTGGAAAGGGTTTCAAAAGTACCTAAAATTAATAAAGATTCAATCTCAAATGTCACTCCTTCCTATGATACATAATGATGTAACTATAACGAGTAATCAAACTTTGTTTAACAAAGTATGATTAATGGTCAGTGGAACTGAGTTACTTCTTTTTATATGGTTGTGTGCTTAAGAGTAACACACAAAGTTAAAAATTAATTTCAACCAAATAATAGTTTACAAAATCATACAATATGTGGGATTATAAGAAACCCCTACATATCCTAGGTTAAGGAGTTAGTAGGTTGTGCAAGTCGAAAGACTGTACGTAAGGAATCTTGTATAAATCGTGTCAAGAGAATTTTGGGAATGATAGTCACTATACGACTAATTTATGTTATGAACATAAATATATTGTAAACTAATGCAAAATCAGTTTTGTATAAGGCAATTTATAAAATTCTTATGAATGACCATTCCATTACACTAAGAAACAACTGTTGTTTCAAGAAATACCAACTTTATAGTGTAGGAATTTCTTTAAGAAATTATTAGTATAGAATGGTTTTGGAAACAATCCAATAATAAAACTGATTACTAGGAATGAAATGAAATTAACCGAACCTAAATGAATACAAATACATTAGAACGTCTAATGAGTATTCTTATACATTAAAGAGAAACTGTGAGTTTCTTGTTAACGTCAAGAATAAATATTCCTTGGTTGTTTAATTAAACCATTAAAAGTATTGATACGATGTGTAAATCCAAAATGGATTCCAAGTACATTATCAAAATATGATTTTGATAGTTGTATCCAAAGAAATATGACCCATTGGCTGCAAATATGTCTTTAAGAGAAAGACAAATGTAGTTGGAATATAATGAGCCACATTGATAAAAATAATACAGTGAATTTAAGTTATTAAAATTAACACAAAAAATTCACTATTCGATATTCTCAAGTTGGTTTGGATTTTACTCACAAAATTTTCACCTGGTGTGACTTTATGTTTCGATATATATGTGTTGAAGCAGAAAGTTCTAAATATAGATTTAGACTAGATTGTTGCATATAACAAACCAAATTTTTTGAAGTCAATGGGAGCAATATTGAGTTTGTAGGTTTTCAAATATGATTCGAGAACGGATACGAAAGTATCATTCAAAAAAGCATCAAAATTTAACAATGTTTTGATAGAAATATCAAATAGTTTAATTATTAATCAAAATACAGAGGAAGCATGTGCTCATAAGAAAGAATGTTAAAAGGTACATAGATATTTCTAAACCATAAGTAAACAGTACACTGCTAATTATTAATGATGTACCTATGTTAAAATAAGCTTTAGTTGTTTTAATACTCGACGTTGGATTTTTACATGATGTCTTTTATAGTAAGTGTAAAAGTTATTGGGAATGTCCCAAACGATATGCAAAGAAACCTTATCAAATTGTTTAATACGAATATGTAAGATGAATTCCTTATGCATTGACAATAGGAATTATCATACATGTTATATTGTCTACGATATCATGATTTGTTTATGTATTTGATGCATGAAGCTAATATCAAATCCAAATTGATATCACTAAATGGTTGTTTAAGGTGTTCTCGTGTATTTATGAAATACTAGAGAATCGTTTACAAAAACAACGAACTCCTTATGAAGGAGTGTTCAAACTCAAACTTTCGTAAGTGATATTAAGTATAATATGTCAATAATAAATTCAGGTTAAGAATCTTTAAGTTGGAACTATTCCAATTAGAAGAGATTGTGGATGATTCAAAGAAAAGGCTAAGTACATTAACTTGAATAGCACCACAAGAAAAGTAATGTGTATATAATAATGCAAAAATTTATAACTGAACCGAGGATGATTTCAAATGTTGAGAATCCTATAACATTATTTTATGATAACAATGTCATGATATAGTTCGTAACAGAGCTAAAAGTTCACTAGAAGTCGAGATACATACTTCGTATTGTTCCATACGATAAAACAGTTTATCAACGTCGGAGAGAGTTGATTAACAGAGCAGATAATTGAAGCATAATAGCATACCCATTCACTAAGGGACCGACCAAATTGGTTTTTAAGGAAACTGATTGGAGAAGTTAGAACAAGATTCCATAATTGACCCGAGTGCAAGTAGGAGATTGATAGAGTTAAGGTATGCCCTAGGTGTAATTATATAATTTGTCACATCTATCTAACACGATATCCAATCTTGTTCTAAATAAAGGTGTTTTCTTTCTAATTATATACTTGACATAATGTGTTATATTATTAATTAGTTTGATTAAAAGTATATTTAGTAGAAAATCCATAAATGGTACATTTTGTGATAGTAGTTACAAAGTATTGTAACCGTGAGTAGTTTATCACAATGAAAATAAGTATACCATTTTAAATATTCCTAGTCAAAATATATCGAGATTGGATATCAATACATCTGTTGAAACTAGAGTACGTAACACTCTCCAAATGTTGGGCAGTGTATTACTTATGGCTGGGTGCACCGGGGGGTTACGTATTGATAGTAATTGGATAACTATGGAATGACTCACTCGATAGTTTTTTGATGGTTAATATAACTAAGGTCAAACAGAAAATATCGATGTGTGTGATTTACACACCTCTATCAACTTGATAATACTGTTGATCTTCAATATGAAAACTCCGCTTTGATTATAGTCAAATCATGGCACAACGTCCATCGAGTGACTATAGTTGAATCGAGTGGAAGTATTGAAAGTGAATCACTATCCAAGAGAGAATTCGTCTCCTCGGTTATATGGGGTTGGTATCACGGTCTACTAATTTCAAGTCAAAGTCAAAACTCTGACCAGAGTAGTTAGATTAATAATAATTATTATTATTGAATCAAGGACTTTGTGTTTGGACTATAGAGTTGAGTATGGACGATATTCAAATTTTGACCATTATCAAATTCCATAAGTCCAAAGTGGGTTTTGACGAAGGGAATTGGTGTAAATAATAGTCACAACCGGGTAATGCTTAACAAAGTTGTAATATCTCCTTACTTGGAGGCCCAAAACTAACGGCTACGGATGCCGCAGTCATCCATAGTTATTAATCCTCGGCGACCAAATACGACAATGTTAGATACATTGATACATAGAAATACATGAATATGGAAATTTTTTAAAACAACAACCAAAGATCACATTCCATTTCAAAATATTTCAAATTCATTAAATAATCCTAGAGTGCAGACCACGTTCAGACAAAATATACTTATTACAAAATACGCCAAGAGCGACATATGAAGATGCCCCCTTGGATGATTAGAGTATATAATAAGGCACTAAAACAAGTTTTCCTTTACAATCAAACACACAGCGGAAATAAAAGAACTCTAATAACAAGCTTTCCTCCTGCACGTCTTCGGAAGCTTTATTCGTCTAAAAGAACACTTGGAAATCTTAAGTCTCAACCTACTCAAAGTCAATTGAGTACCCGAGAGTTTAAGGGAAAAACAAAAACTTCGAGTCAGACATAAAGCCTAGTATGAATAATAATCTACCATATCAAACCCTTTAGATATCTAGTGAGACCACGCCGCTTAGTGGTATGGGTTTTCTCTTCACTAGTATCCTAAAACATTTATAAAACCATATACTGTGCTCCTGCATTCACAATGGTTAAAACATAGTATTTCAAAACATTTATGATAATATGCAAAACAAGTAAATCAAATCTTGATTACCCATCCCCATTCATTCTGACTATCTATCTCAATTAAAGTTTCTAGGGTTACTATTAACCTTTTAAATGTTTATGGACTATCTGTCCAGTTTCATAGTTTTTATGGGACCACTAAGAACCTATTGGTAACTCCAATATCTTTTCTATTATCCTAGTTTTCTTGGACTGAATAGGAATCTATCGACTAACTATCAATATCTTAATTCAGATATAGTTTTCATGGGCTAACTATAAACCTATTGGCCCCTGCCAATATCAAATCATAGTTTTCTTGGGCTGACTATGAACCTACTGGCCCCTGCCAATATCTTTCCCTTTACATAGTTTTCATGGGCTTACTGTGAACCTATTGGCCCATGCCAATATCTTTAATTAAGATTTAATCATTTCATAAGTTATATTCACTACTAGGTCAAGCTAGCCGGTTATTCCGCTCTTCCCCAAAGTACCGTTATGGGTTAATTACAATGTGCATAAATATATGAAGAAGTATTACTTTAAAAAATCTTTATTTATGCCATGGCATTTCCTTTTAAAAATGAGAGTGGGTTATTTGTTTTGAAACCTTAAAACATCACTTTCGAAACCACTGGATGACCTCCTTCGAAAGCATAGAAAACCTCTTTTCAAAACTCTATGTATATACCTTTCGAATGTATCAAACCCTTACTTAATAATCTTTTAGGAAAATACCTTCGAAACTAATGAAAGTTTCCCTTTCGAAAACATTGGGTTTTACTCCTTAAAAACATCCTTTGGGTCAAAGTGGCTATATACGAAAGTATCTCTTTCGAAACCCATTATAGAATTGTTTGAGGAAAAGTAGAAGTGTCGGAACCACCTATTCGTAAGCTCAAAACCTTTAAGTTAAAACTTCGAAGGGTAGTGTCGAAACCTCCTTTCGACCGCATTGCTTTCGGAACCCTCAACCCCTTTCGAAAGCATTTAGGAAGTGGCTTAGCTTAGGTTAAAACTGAGATAACCCTTAGAAAGCATTAATGGATTCTACACTCGAAAGGGAAATAGCGGCTAGGTTTCGACTGTGTTGAAACCATTACTTTTGAAAGCACTTAAACAAAAGGAACCCCTTTCGAAAGCTAATACTTTAAATATAAAACAACAACCTTCTTCGAAAGCAATTTATAAACTCCTTTCGAAAACATTCATTTCGACTGGGTCGAAAGCTCTAAGCAAAACAAAGTAAATACTAACTTTTGAAAATCAAACAGGGTTTCGACCCCATCGGAAGCATTCCTTTCGACACCATAGCTTCCGCCTTTCCTCCAATCCACTACGTACCATCTGAGTGATACCTTGTGTATTAGTTTCGACTAAGTGGGTTTCGACCATGTTGAAACGAAAGCATGGAGTCGAAGGCCACGTCCAAAAGAGGAGGAACCAACTTTTTATTTAAAAGGCTGAATTAAAGCAAAGTTTAGTAAATGCTTTGCAACTAACCTGTCCATTTGCAAACACTTGATTGGTTGCCACGAAACTTTTCAAATACTTTACAAAATAACTACCGCATTTATCATATCTCAATCAAAGGAAAATTTATGTTCAAGTCCTTCCACTAAGCAAAACCCATTTTGCAAATAAGTCCTTCTTTTCAAAATAATTTATTTTCCATAGCAAATTAATTTGGAAAAATCCCCAAAAATCACAGAAATTCAATTTCATCATGTTATCTAACATATTAAAATTTCAGACCCAATTTCTTCTTGAAATAATTAAAATAAATTTCAAACCTAAATATAGCATATTTTCCTTTAGAAATTCATAATAAATTCTCCATAGCTTGGAAAATTATGAAAAATTGAACCCATCTCTAAATTCATGTTTTACCTAATATATAATTTTTCCAAGGCATTCTAAATCCAATAACAACCCTAAAACCGTGCAATTTCATATGTAAATGAATTGGTTTAAATCAAACATATAATAACCCAAGCATATCATCATCCAAAACACCATAAAACGAATTTAATCTTAAATCCTAAAACATATGGTTATAAAAACAGAATAAAGATGGAATGAATTATTATTCACCTTAGATATGATATGGAATTTGAGACTTGTTGTTGATTAGTCCTTCCTAGCTTTGATCCTTAGCTCTAAATTCAATTTTCCTTTTTTCCTCTTTGTTAATGGCCGGCTCTATTTTAGGTTTTTGATTTGCGTTTGTGGAAAATGAGAAATGAAACATGAATGGGCAATTACAAAAGTGTATAGCCGTTAGTATGAGGAGGTGCGACTATTTACTAATATGCCCATGTGTAAATTAATTAGCTTACAAACCAAATTAAGCCCATTTATTTTATTATTAAGCACAACCCTATATATTTCTTCCAAACCTCAATCCCCTTATCATCATTATTCTATTTAATTTATCTAATTAAATTTCCTGAATAATGTTATCAAAAATTAGGGATGTTATAGGCTCCCCCTTAAAGAATTTCATTCTCGAAATTCAGTAAGGACTAAATACTAAACATAGCAATCATTTGTAACAGCTCCTAACAACATACTAGCCTATTTGTAATGACCCAGGATTTTGAACAATTTAAATTGAAAATATTTAATTAATTTTAAATATTTGAGTGATGGTTTGACTTGAATTTCAAATTATCAGAATGAATTTGGCGATTAAATTATAAAATTTAATCTATTGAAAGTTGAATAAAAATTTGAATCTTCAATTTTAAGCTGATTAAAAATATTTCAAAAGCTTGTAAAATTCATATTGATATTACTGAAGATAATAGAAGCTTCAGAATTTAATTTGAAAGTGATTTGTTCTGTTTTGAATTTTTTATCGTTGAATCGATATTTAAAAATAGCGTTCCGAGGCACAGTCTCGGAATTCGATGAAACCAGTTCCATTGGGTCCGTAATATTGAATTATTGTCGAATTTCAAATTTCGTATTTTTCGGAGTTGTTATGAGAGCACATAGTGAGTAAACACGTTGAAATTTAAATCAAATTCAATTTAAATTTTAAATTTTAAAGTTGGTCAAATGTCAGCACGTTATCTCCCTTGAAATACGCCTAATATCACGAAATAAGATCGTGTAAACCATGCCGCCTTCAATTTTAAAATAACCCTCTCCCTCTTCAGTTTTCAAAATCGAAAACAAAATAAAAAAATGGCCGACACTTTCTAATAATAACAGCTCCTCCTTTTCCCTTTGTAATTTGTAATCAAATCCGCATTTCAATTTGTAATCAATTGAAGAACAGAGGGCACTCGGGGGTATCGCGCGAATATTTATCGTGATTCGAATTGAGTCACGATGCGAATTAAGTAGCGATTGTTGGGCGCGAGCATGTGTAGGCGACTTCGATTGTGGCTGGTGGAGTCGCGTCGTTCGACTGAGGTCGTGGCGAGCTAGGGCACGGCAACGATGACGCGGCGACCACGTTCGATCTGGGTGGTGGAACGCGACATTTGAGGAGGCGCGGTCGAAAATACTCGAGCAATTAGATTCGAGTCATCGACTCTGGAGGATGGTGCTCGGCGATTTGGAGATAGCCGTAGGTAGCAGTGGCGATCACAAATTTCTGGAGGTTCAGGCTAGGGCTCGTTCGAGTTTGATCTGCAATGAGGTAGTCCCTTGTTTAGTCTCGTTCGATTTAGGAAAAATAATATATATCACTTTTGATTTTACAGGCAGTTAAAATACATATAAAAAAATAAAATAAAGTTTGAAGAATTTTGGGTATATTTACATTTAGCAGAGAAGTTCATTACAGTAAATAAATACATATGTATTCCAAATTTACAAGTTATTTTAAATATAAGAGATTTATAAAAAAGGAAATTTAGTTTTAGATTTTATCGTAGTTAAATAAATTTATTTTAAAAGGAAATCAATTTAAAATTTTATATTTGTTTGTTTAAAATAAATCATCGATAATTAAATTTGTTAAATTAATATAGAAGTTATAAAAAGAAATTTAGTTTCAAATTTAATTTTTGAAATTGGTTTAAAACAAAACCATTGAATAATTAAAATTACCAAATGAAGGTTGATTGTTCAATCACTTCGAATATTAATAAATTGCAAATTTGTTTATACAAGGTTTGAAACAATGAAGAAATGATCAAAATGGAAATGGGATTGCAAAATAAAAAGCTAAGGTGAGATCTTCTCACTCATAAGGAAAATTTGATTTTGCAGTTATTGATTGATTGTTGTTTGGATGTGATACTATATATAGTAGTATATAGCAATATATATATTGGCATATGTATATATTGCAGTTGTTGATTTCCCGCATTTTATAGCGGATGAGACCCTATTGCGCCATATAATAGCGGATTGATATTTTTATAAATCCTATATACCGCGATATTCCACCTCGAAGTGTAATGGGTATTGTGCTAACGTTTGTGGATGCAGGGAAACAGGTTGGAGGGATCCAACTGGATTCCTCAACTGTAATGATTTATTTACAGATATTGTTATATATTCTGTTGTCATATCGATATATGATGTTTGGATGCCGTGATTGATTATTTGGTGTTGTTGCATCATCGGATCCATTTTTGAAGTTTAAAAATAACGATTTTGATTTTAAAGGGATTTTAAAAGTGAGTTTTGAGATTATACGTTTATTAAAATTTTGAATTGATTCATCTTAAATAAATAAACGTTAAAATTTTAAAGTTATAAAAATTATGATTTTTGTGAAATATAACCAAAGTGTGATTTTTGAAATAAATAGTTGATTGATTCATAAATGGTTTAAATTGGGATTTTTGAATAATTATAAACGTTTTATATAAAAGATTTATACAATTGATATTTATAAATAAAAAATATTGGAATTATAAAACGAGTTTTTATAGGTGTTAAAATGGAGTATAATTGGATTTCATAAGTTAATGAAATTTAAAAGTTTTATAATTTGTGAAGTTTTAAAAGAACGATTTTGTAAAATAAATGAATTATAAGTTATTAACTTATAATATTGGACTTTTGGTATATAATTGAGTTATAATTTAATTGGATAATAAAGGAGATTTATAAATCAAAGTGTTATAAATAGAAATGGAATTTATAAACATTGTTTGTAAATTTGAAATCAATTGAATTTGATAAATTAAACATAGAAGTTATTAAAGGAGATATATTCGTGATTTTGGACAGCGAATTATCCTTTAAGTTAAATGTTGTAAATAATAAGAGTTTGGTTGGGAATTTTATTCACAATTTTGGACAGTGGATAATTCTTTAAATAAAATGTGTAGAAATGTTGAAATTGGTTAATGAAGTATATTCATGATTTTGGACGTTGAATAATATATTGAAAAGAAATATTTGAAAGTGATATTTGAAATAGAATGAAAACAATTTAAAGATGTTTTTGTTTTAAAATGTATTAAGTATCGAATACATAGATTTCAACATTCATTGTTGAAATAGACGTTTCGAGGAATAAGGAAATGGTGGACTATAACACTGTTGTTATAGTAGATGGTTTCCGAAAGGAAATATTTTATATAGTATTGGGATTTATATATCTATCTAAATTTCGAATCCCTATACTAGTGATTTTGGGTCGTCGTAACGATGTTTTACGCAACATTCGTTTTGACTCCAATAAAATTTGTGAAAGAAAGTGATTTCCTTAAGGAATGAAATATATACTTAATTTTGATTTAAGTATATTGAATATTTTCAAATGTTGAAAATAAATAAGATTTGTGAATTACTTATTATTAAATAAGTATGGAAATGTTTTTCCAATATAAAATGTACTGTTTTGAGATTTTATCTTTTAATGATAAATTGAAAGTGAAAAATTGAAATTTGTTTTAAAATGGTTGAAGTGTGGAAATTATATATCTTGTAAAGATATTTTTGGAAAATAAATAATTTGGAAAATTATTTGGAATCTGATGATGCTGTGCTGACCTATTGATAGTTAAATAACTGACTATCAATAATTACCTTGAATGGGTATTTGTTGTGATTTGCTTGAATTTGAATGCCACACTTATTTTTGAATAAGCGCTCACTATTCGGGTTAGCCGGGAAAGGACCTTTGGGTCATATAACCCATTCTAAATATGTGATATGTCGTTATGGATTGCATTTGATGACCGGTGTTGAAGACCGGATATTTTTGAAAACGGAAGGATTACCGTCGAGTTACTCTACATCGGCTGATCTCCGATATAGAGGTTTTATCACCCTTAGTGACGGGAAGTCCGGACGTGATTAGAAAATTATCCGGATTTGCAAGGGCTTCGTAAGAAGTGCCTTCGGTTCTGTTCGATCCCGGAACAGACTTGTATGGTTACATGTCTGACATTACACTTTGAGATATAAAGCCGATTTCTTTCAAATACATTTCTGTTGGTGGCGGAGAATTTATTCTCTTAGCTTAACACCCTTCTCTGAGACGTACGAGCTCAGAGGTTATGTAGTTGAAGGTTATCAGCGATATATTCCCAATTTGGTAATGTGACATGCTGAGTGTTGCTGTTTGATGATCATTGTTTGGTCATTTGTGATATGATCATTTGTTTGATCATTTATCTTTGTGATCATTACTTTGATCATTTGTTGACCCAAAGCATGGCTTTGTGACAAAGCGTAGCTTTGTGGACGAGACTTCGTCGGACCTCACACCCCGGTATGGTCGAAACAAGAATTGTGGCAACAAGGTTATTAGGGGATAGCGACCCCTTAGTGTATGTCATTTCCTTCTGGATTATGAGTGGTATCATGGTATGGAGCCCAAATACTTACTTTGTGGTTGCTGCAAATTTATTACTTGTGGTTGTTGGAATCGAGGATCCTCGGATAAAGGTCGCAAACGACCGGGGAATGACATATTCGTGTCAGTAGTTACCCAGCTAAGGGTAACCCGGCCTTGTGTAGCAGTGATCCGGTTAGGATCCGGGAACGTCGCTCCAGAGGCGTTCTATTTTACTTGGGAAGTTCCTTTGCCCGACCATTTGTTGGCAATCCAAACTCCAATACGCACCTTGTACGGTTTTAGTTGTAGAACCTGCCATCTAATATGGTAGCTATAGTAGGCATACTATAATGGTACCTATGCTGGCTAAGATTTATATTCTATTTTCGAAATGTTTTCTACACTATGCACTAATAATAATATAAAAAATGATTTGATTTTGCGTAGTAAGCATCTTTGACTATCATAAGGAGAAATCTACTCCAAATTCTGCGTTTGCATTGTGTGTGTGGTGGGAGGCCTTATGGTAGTTTCATTTTCTAAAAGCATTGCGAATTGACTTTAAAATTATCCTGTTGTTGTGTTTTAAAGATAAACTGTTTTACGATCTCACACCAGTCACCATGACTGACCTGGAGTTTATTGTTTCCTTTCTAAACTCTGGGTGCCCATAATTTTCCACACGGGCAGCCTAGAGTTATGTTATCAGGATATTCTGGAGCTGTGGAAGCAAGCTGGATGGCGAAACATACACCCGTACTTATTTTATTTATTCCGCGGTGTATTCTGTATGAGGACAAGTTATATAACTGTCCATTGTTGTATTGAGTTGTATATTGACTCTGATTGATGTATTGTATAAAACTGGTATAGTTCTTTGTTTAAAAGATTATTGATTTATCTATTATATTTTTGTTCCGCTGCGAATGTGAGATTCTGATATTGTTTTCTGTTTCTGTGTTTTCTGTTGTTTCTTCTTTCTTTTTCTCCATAACAATTCGGTTTTCCGGCATTCGATTGCTCGGCAGTTGATACAGTGGACGTATTAATGTCGATTTTCGAGCAACGAAAAATCGCGTTCGTTACACTATTTGACTAGCAACTATCTATATAAATCTAATATAGACATACCCTTACAGTAGATCAGGATAAGTATCTCTAATCCGGTCCTTTGTCTCCTAGGAACAGTCCTTCTCGTTGTCGCTCCACTGAATTTTCACCAACTTGGATGTCTTGTTCCTCAATCTTTTCTCATCCCTCGCTACAACCCCAACTGGTTGCCTAACAAAAGTCAAATTAGGCTATACTATCAAGTCTTCCAACCCATTCGGAGGAATAGTAGTCTCTAGATCATGCACATACTTGCGGAGATGAGATGCATGAAATACATTATGGACACCTGCCATACTGCTCGGCAACTCTACTCTATATGCGAGCTTTCCAATCCTCTCTATAATCTGGAGTGGACCAACATAACTTGGTGCCAGTTTCCCTAACTTCTTGAACCGTACCACACCCTTTATCGGTGATACCTTAATGAAAACCTTGTCTCCAACCGAGAACAATATGTCTTTAAACCTTTTATCTACGTAACTCTTCTTTCTGGATTGAGCTTCCTTCATCCTTTCTCGGATCAACTCAATCTTCTCTGACGCCTCCCTAACCAAATCTGGACCTAAGACCAATCTGTGTCCAGTCTCCAACCAACATGCTGTGGAGTTGCATGGCCTTCCATACAAAGCTTCAAAAGGCGCCATTCCTATATTAGTCTGGTAACTATTATTATAGGAAAACTCAACTAAATGTAGGTGATCCTCCCAAGATCCACCAAAGTCCAACACATAAGCTCTCAACAAATCCTTGAGTACCTTATTGACTCTCTCTGTCTGCCCATCCGTCTGAGGGTGATATGTAGTACTCATCTTGAGCTTATTGCCTAACACATCCTGTAGACACTTTCAGAATTCGCTAGTGACTAAAGCATCTCTGTCGCTGACTATGCTACTAGGAACTCCATGTAGTCTAACTATTTTCTTCATAAACAACTTCGCCAAAACAGGTGTCGTCCTGGTTGACTTTACTGGAATGAAATAGGCACTTATAACACCCCATATTTTTATAACATTATTTAGGATATTTAATTAGCCAAAATTAAATAAAATTATGTTGAGATTAATGGGTTGAGATTTGTTTTAGCTAAGGGTAGCCGTGCCATGATAGTGTGTTAATTAAAATAAAATAACCTAAACAAAGGTGTTATGAAATGACAAGGGCAATATGGGAAATAGGTGGAGCTTATATCCTAAAATCTTAGGAGATAGAATGCTCACGTTTATTCTCATTTTTATCAAACTAAAAATACTAAGGCCGGCAACCATTTTCACTCTCAAGAAGAAGATTAAAGCTAGGATTCAAGAGAAGGAAAACAATCTACTATCAACATCAAATCTCACATCTATAATCTCAAAGCTAAGGTGAATAATACTAATCCCATATTCTTTTGGTTTTCGGTTTTAAGACTAAGATCCAAAATGTTTTTGCAAGTAATTGCCATGTTTTGAGGATTAAAAGTTATATGTATGTTTGTTGGTGAATTATGCATGTTCATACTTGTTTTTCGAAAATTTAAATATAGGTCGAAAATTTAAATATGTTTGATATGAAAACCCTAATTGATGACATCCAAATGCCTTGAAAATTTAATATAGGTCGAAAATGATATTTCAGAGATGGGTTTCAATTTTCATAATTTTTCGAATTAAGGTGGATTTTATATTAATTTTCTAGTGAAGGAAATTGTTTATTAGGTTATAAATTATTTATGGCTAAAATAATTATTATTTGGGGTTGAAACTTTTATATGTTAGGCAACATATTAAAATAGATTTTTTAGGATTTTTTCTGATTTTTCCTAAGTGTTTGATGAATATATAAAATTATTTAAGGTATCAGACTTAAATGTTTTATATATTTAATTAATGAGAAAGGGCATTTTGTAAAATAAAATGATTATTAATTTTGAAAATAGTGGCAGCACATTATTAAAAAGAATTTGTTAACCAATGAGAATTTGACAAATAAAGGTAGGTTAGTTGAAAAGTTATCCTTTTTAAGTTAAAAACAAAGAAATCATACTTTTAGCATGTTTCAGCCTATTACAATAGTAAACCTTCCGACCCAGACCTTCCGACAAGGTCGAAAGGTTCTAAGCTTTTGACAAGGTCAAACCAATGCATATGATATCAAGCTACTTGGTATGTAATGAATTGGACAGAGTCAAAGGGTTCTTAGTGGAAAGGTTGATGGCCAAAGAGGTTGGGGTATGTTTTTTTTATAAACCAAAAGCTTTCACCTACTTTGTTTTCGAATTAGAGCTTTCGACTCGGTTGCTTTCGACCAGGTCAAAATGTTTAAAACAAAGGTTTTAAACCTTTCGATGACCTTTCGACATAGTCGAAAGCTTACTGCTACTGCTTTGTTTTGAAACCTTCCGACATAGTCGAAAGGTTACTGCCGCTTTATATAAATGTTGTGTTTTGAACCTTTCGACAAAGTCGAAGGGTTTACTATGATTGAATTTGAAAGGTTTACTTCTTTGAAAAACTAGCCTCTTCTCCATGCTTTCGAAAGGAAGATTTCGACTTAGGTGATTTACCCTTGTTTTATAAATTGAACTGTAACCCAAAGCTTTCGAAAGAGTTGTTTTAAAAGATGCTTTAAAGCTTTCAAAGCAGAGCTTTCGACTTAGTCGAAAGGTTGCTTCCAATGGAGTCGAAAGGTTTTAAAAGAAGGTTTTCCACCTATTTTAAATTGAACCCAGAAAAGTTTTTGAAAGGTTGTATTTAAGAAGAGTTAATGATTTCGAAAGGATTTGTTTACTGAATGACTTCGGAAGGTTTTAAATGGAAGGATTTC
The DNA here is from genome assembly GCA_030737815.1 of Allium fistulosum. NCBI lineage: Eukaryota > Viridiplantae > Streptophyta > Magnoliopsida > Asparagales > Amaryllidaceae > Allium > Allium fistulosum. The sequence goes on along the minus strand of CM060907.1, from coordinate 587,056,730 downwards.
CAAAGGATTTCTAAGGCAATGTTTCGAGTCATTTTAAAATAGGATATCTAAGGTTTTATTGCTTTCAAAAAAGGTTTAAAGTTCAATGGGTTCGAAAGGTTTGAGGTTCAATGGTTTAGAAGAGTTTGAGTTTCAATGGTTTTGATTTCAAAGCTTTTTGAGGGTACCAATGAAAACAATAAATGAATATGACCTAAGTTAGGGATACTGATGGAAATAAGTTAATCATGAGGCTAACATGAGATAAATTGAATTATGGGGCTAACATGACATAAATAGAATCATGGGGCTAACATGATACAAATAGATTCATGGGGATAACATGAGTCAAATGGAAAATTTAAATAGAATCATGGGGCTAACATGATATAAATAAACTCATGGGCCTAACATGAGACCATTAAATTCATGGGGCTAACATGAGATAATTAGATTCATGGGGCTAGCATGAATCAAGAGGCAAAATAATGGGTTTATAGTCATCCCAGGAAAACTATGTGATGAGAGATGGATAGTCTGCATCAACTTAAGCAAAATGAATGTGGAATAGGTAGTCCCTCTTTGATATAATTAAACTCCAATTGGGGAAGGGGAAATCCTAATTGTTTCAAGTATGCATGTCACCATAATGTTTTATAAATATATGTTTTAACCATTGTGGATGCAGGAACACAGTATATGGTTTATTAAAAGGTTTTGCAAAAGATATGTTTTAAAAGGATGTTAGTGAGGGGAAACTCGTTCCGCTAAGCGGCGTGGTCTCACCTAACATAATTAAACCGGGATGTATAATATTATTCACACCAGGCTTTATGTCTGACTCGAAGTTTATGTTTTCCCCTTAAACTCTCGGGTGCTCAAAATTAATTTGAGTAGGCTGAGGGGTTAAGGTCTTTTTCAGGTTTTAGAACGTTGATGAATAAGCTACTTGAGGCATGCAAGAGGCAACATATAGCTATTTAGGATTTGCAGTTCTTGTTATGTTTCGATGAGTTTTCCGCTAGGTTGTTTGTATTAGGTCTATTATGACCATATGACTATGATCAACCAAGGGAGTATCTTTATATACCGCTCTTGGCATAATTTGTAATAATTATATTTTATATGTGCTTGGGAACAATTTGGGATTATGTGTTGTGAATGTGAAACAATTGGTTTTGAAATGTAATGAAGTAAAAGTTGTTTTTGAAATCTGTGTTTTGTTTCATATTCAAGTGCTTCTAATATTATTGATATCATTAACATAGCTGTATTTAGTCGCCGGAAGCTAATACTATATATGATTGCAGCATCTATAGCGCTTAGTTTTGGGCCTCTAGATAGGGGATGTTACAACACTCTTGGTCAATCTGTCCACTATGACCCATATACTTTCATTTCCTCTTTTTGACCTTGGCAACCCATCAATAAAATCCATGGATATTGAATCCCATTTCCAAACTGGAATCTCTAGGTGTTGAAGCAACCCACTCGGCTTCTAATGTTCGGCTTTCACTTGTTGACAGTTTGCATACTACCTAACCCACAAGCCAACATCCTTCTTCATGCCTACCCAATAGAAGCTCCTCTTCATATCTTAATACATCTTGGTCCCTCTAGGATGAATCGTAAACTTGGATCGATGACATTCCCCAAGGACTTCTTTCCTCAAGTTCTCAACATTTGGAACACATAATCGCCCCTTCTTTCTCAACCATCCTCTCTGGTCAAGACAAAAATCATTCAGATCATCGATCTCGGTTCCAACCTCAAGCCTTCTAATCTTCTCAGCTAATAATGGATCCTCCTTCTGCTTAGAAGCAATTCTCTCGATCAACAATAGTCGAACTTCTAAACAGGATAACATGGCAGTACTCTGACTAGAACTAGAAGTCGATCTTAGCTGCACACCACAACTGGCCAAAGCTTCTTGATTCTTCCATTCTGCCAACATAGCCAATACCACATTCTGATGTCTTCGGCTAAGAGCATCCGCTACTTTATTACCTTTCCCTTGGTGTATACTCTATACCAAAATCATAAGCAGCGAAAAACTCCAACCACCTCTGCTGTCTCATATTCAACTACTTTTGAGAGAATAAATACCATAAAGACTTATGGTCGTATAATGCTCAAACCTCTCCCCTAAGAGATAATGTCTCCAAATCTTCAATGCGAAGATCACTGCTGCCAACTCCAAATCATGGATAGGGTATCTAACCTCATGCAGTCTAAGCTGTCATGAAGCATAGGCAATACATTTACTATTCTGCATCAACACTGCTCCTAATCCAGTTCCGCATGCATCAGTATATACCACCAGCCCTTGGTTTCAGTCTAGAACTACTAACACTGGTGCATTGGTCAACAAATGCTTTAACTTAAGGAATGATTCCTCACATTTGTTGGACCAGAAAACTTCACCTCCTTCCTGGTCAACTTAGTCAAGGGTGCTACTATCTGCGATAAATCCTTGATAAATCTCCGGTAATAGCCAGCAAGTCCAAGAAAACTCCTGATCTCAGTCACTGTTTCTGGTCCCTTCCAATTATTCGCAGGTTCGATCTTACCTGGATCGACTGACAACCCTTTCTCTGAAACCACGTAACCAAGGAACTTAACTTCTTCCAAAAATGACACTTAGTAAACTTCGCCTTCAGCTGATTCTGCCTCAGCATCTCGATCACCACTCTAAGATGAACTTCGTGCTCCTTTTCATCCTTAGAGTGCACTAAAATGTCATCTATAAACACCAAAACAAACCTATCCAAGTACTCTTGGAATACTCGATTCATCAAATCCACGAAGAAAGCAGGTGCATTCGTTAATCCAAATGGCATCACCATCCACTCATAAGAACCATACCTAGTTCGAAATGCTGTCAAAGGAATACTATCCTCCGCCACTCTTAACTGATGGAAACCTGTCGCCAAATCCAACTAGGAAAACACTCTGGCTCCATTCAACTGATCAAACAGATCATCTATCCTTAGCAAATGATACTTATTCTTAATCGTTCTTTTGTTCAACTTACGATAGTCGATACACATTCTCAATGACCCATTTGGTTTCTTCACAAACACCGCGGCCGCTCCCCAAGGCAAACTTCTTGGCCTGATAAAGTTCCTTCCTTTAAGATCCACTAGCCGCACCTTCAATTCCTTCATCACTGTAGGTGTCATCCTGCTAAGTGGTCTACTAACAGGTTCAGCTCCGGGCATAAGATCTATACGAAACTCAACTGCTTGTTTTGGTGGTAGTCCTGTGACTGGCTTAAATACATATGCAAACTCTCTTGCTACCCGAACCTGACTTAACTCATCTCCTATCTCCATAGCATTAAGCAAAGTACTAACACTCCGGTCAGAATTCTCCACTGAGAGTATTACTCGGTTATGACTATCAGGGTGTCTTAGTGATATCTCCTCATCCCGGAAAAATATCCTGGCCTCAACGTCCTTAACCAATCCATAACCAAAATGATTTGAAATCTACAAAATCGAAAATATACAAACTGCATGCAAACTTATGACCAAACAAATCAAGTTCTAACTGGTCACATCTCATCCCCAGAGTTGCATACCTTCCTATTGGATTCACAACCCTTAAGAAAGTAACAAGGTATGTGGGCTCTAAGCATAACCTATCAACCAAATATTGAGATATAAATGAATGTGATGCACCGGTATCAAAAAGTACTCTAACTGGTATACTCTGAATCAAAAACGTACCGTCCATCACAGTCTTCCCTTTATCAGCTGCAATAGGCCTAGCTGGTCCAATAACAAAAACCTTTCCTTTGTCCTCCCCAACTGACTCTGGACACTGATTCTTATAATGCCCAACTTGATCATAGTTGAAGCACTTCACATTCTTTTTATTTGCAGCCTTCTTCCCATTTCCTGATCGGAACTCGTTCGCATAATGACCATTCTTGTCACACTTAAAGCAAACTAACTCAGCTTTTGCCTTCTTGGCAGTATCTCCCTTTTGGGCTCCCTTCTTTTTAAAGAACTTTCTCTTCTTCCCTCGAGAACCCTGAACTTCCACTGGCTTCTCTCTAGCAAAACTAGCAATCATCTCCTCATGGCGAATGGCCATCTCCATAACTAAATTACTTGGATCACGAAGATGTGGTAGGGTCGCCCTAGCAATCTCAGGTCTCAGTCCCCTAATAAACCTCTCGTTCCTTCTGATGTTAGTGTCTATAATATTATGTCCATAACGAGACACCTCCTCGAACTTAGTAGCATACTCAACAACCGACATCTCTCCCTACTCCTGATCCATAAACTTCCTCATCAGCTCTGATTTAGCAAATTCATACACAAACTTCTGCTCAAATCTCCTTTTAAAATCATCTCAAGTTAACTGCTCTTCCGGAACTCCGGCAGTAACACTATTCCACCAGTGTAGCACTGACCCCTGCAACTGTCTAGAGGCGAACCTTCTCTTTTGCCCATCATTTAGACCCAAATCAGCAAATATATGCTCACAGTGCAACAACCAATTCTCACCCTCTATGGCACTCTCCGTCCTCAAGAATGGCTTTCCACCCAAACTAGTGTAGTCTCTATTCAGCAAGGCATAATTATTCCCAACTGGAGCCACATGATTAGCTCCTCCAACATTTCCAGCAATTCCTACAGCGGCTCCTGCTTGCATCAAACCGACGAAGAACTGATACATCGCCTTCATATCTACTGGTAGATTTCCAGCACCCACATTGGCATCAACATTATGATTATTAGCATTTGCCAATCAACCCGGGTTCCTTCTGGTAGTGGGTCGAGCATTTCCATTAGTTGTGGTGCTTCCTCCATCGAGATTCCCTCTTCTGTTTCCTGCTTCCATATCTCCTTTCTCGTAAATCTGGATACGAGCCTTAGTAAGATACAGAAGAATGGTCTAAGAGAGCGGGGAATATGTACTTATATATATAACTACATATCAACTACAAGTACGTTACTATAGCGTTAACCTAAACCCCGATTTTATTATCTGAATCAGTGGATTATGTTTAAAAATCCTTTAGGTTTAAATTTCTTTTAAAGTTTCATAAACCTATGCTCTGATACCAACTTGTAGCATCCTTCTACTTGGAGGCCCAAAACTAACGGCTATGGATGCTACAGTCATCCATAGTTATTAATCCTCGGCGATCAAATACGGGAATGTTAGATACATTGATACACAGAAACACATGAATATGGAAATTTTTTAAAACAGCAACCAAAATCCACATTCCATTTCAAAATATTTCAAATTCATTACATAATCACAGAGCGCAGAGCACGTTCAGACAAAATATACTTATTACAGAATACGCCAAGAGCGACATCAGAAGATGCCCCCTTGGACGATTAGAGAATTTAATAAGGCACTAAAACAATTTTGCCTTTACAATCAAACACACAGTGGAAATAAAAGAACTATAATAACAAACTTGCCTCATGCACGTCTTCGAAAGCTTTATTCGTCTAAAAGAACACCTGGAAACCTTAACTCTCAACCTACTCAAAGTCAATTGAGTACCCGAGGGTTTAAGGGAAAAACAAAAACTTCGAGTCAGACATAAAGCCTGGTATGAATAATAATCTACCATCTCAAACCCTTTAGATATCTGGTGAGACCATGCCGCTTAGCGGAACAAGTTTTTCCTTCACTAGTATCCTAAAACATTTATATAACCATGTACTGTGCTCCTGCATCCACAATGGTTAAAACATAGTATTTCAAAACATTATGATAACATGTTTAAAAAAGTAAATCAAATCTGGATTACCCATCCCCATTCATTCTGACTATCTATCTCAATTAAAGTTTCTAGGGTTACTATTAACCTGTTAAATGTTTATGGACCATCTGTCCAGTTTCATAGTTTTCATGGGATCACTAAGAACCTATATGTAACTCTAATATCTTTTCTATTATCCTCGTTTTCATGGGCTGACTAGGAACCTATTTCAATACCTTAATTCAAATATAGTTTTCATGGGCTAACTATAAACCTATTGGCCCCTACCAATATCAAATCATAGTTTTCATGGGCTAACTATGAACCTACTGGCCCCTGCCAATATCTTTCCCTTTACATAGTTTTCATGGGCTTACTGTGAAACCTATTGGTCTATGCCAATATCTTTAATTAAGATTTAATCATTTCATAAGTTATATTCACTACTAGGTCAAGCTAGTTGGTTATTCTGCCCTTTCCCAAAGTACCGTTATGGGTTAGTTACAATGTAAATAAATATATGAATAAGTATTACTTTCAAAAATCTTTATTTATGCCATGGCATTTCCTTTTAAAAATGAGAGCGGGTTATTTGTTTTGAAACCTTAAAACATCACTTTCGAAACCACTGGATGACCTCCTTCGAAAGCATAGAAAACCTCTTTTCAAAACTCTATGTATATACCTTTCGAATGTATCAAACCCTTACTTAATAAGCTTTTAAGAAAATACCTTCGAAACTAATGAAAGTACCCCTTTCAAAAACATTGGGTTTTACTCCTTAAAAACATCCTTTGGGTCAAAGTGGCTATATACGAAAGTATCTCTTTCGAAACCCATTATAGAATTGTCTGAGGAAAAGTAGAAGTGTCGGAACCACCTATTCGTAAGCTCGAAACCTTTAAGTTAAAACTTTGAAGGGTAGTGTCGAAACCTCCTTTCGACCCCATTGCCTTCGCAACCCTCAACCCCTGTCGAAAGCATTTAGGAAGTGGCTTAGCTTAGGTTAAAACTGTGATAAACCTTAGAAAGCATTAATGGATTCTACACTCGAAAGGGAAATAGCGGCTGGGTTTCGACTATGTTGAAACCATTACTTTTGAAAGCACTTAAACAAAAGGAACCCCTTTCGAAAGCTAATACTTTAAACATAAAATGGCAACCTTCTTCGAAAGCTATTTATAAACTCCTTTCGAAAACATTCGTTTTGACTAGGTCGAATGCTCTAAACAAAACAAGGTAAATACTTAACTTTTGAAGATCAAACAGGGTTTCGACCCCACCGGAAGCATTCCTTTCGACACCATAGCTTCCGCCTTTCCTCCAATCCACTATTTACCATCTGAGTGATACCTTGTGTGTTGGTTTCGACTAAGTCAGTTTCGATTGGGTTGGTTTCAACTATGTTGAAGCGAAAGCATGGAGTCGAAGGCCACGTCCAAAAGAGGCGGAACCAACTTTTTATTTAAAAGGCTGAATTAAAGCTAAGTTTAGTAAATGCTTTGTAACTAACCTGTCCATTTGCAAACACCTGATTGGTTGCCAAAAAACTTTTCAAATACTTTACAAAATAACTACCGCATTTATCATATCTAAATCAAAGGAAAATTTACGTTCAAGTCCTTCCATTAAGCAAAACCAATTTTGCAAATAAGTCCTTCTTTTCAAAATAATTTATTTTCCATAGCAAATTAATTTGGAAAAAACCCCAAAAATCACAGAAATTCAATTTCATCATGTTATCTAACATATTAAAATTTCAGACCCAATTTCTTCTTGAAATAATTAAAATAAATTTCAAACCCAAATACAGCATATTTTCCTTTAGAAATTCATAATAAATCTCCATAACTTTGAAAATTATGAAAGATTGAACCCATCTCTAAAATCATGTTTTACCTAACATATAATTTTTCCATGGCATTCTAAATCCAATAACAATCGGTTTTTCCCTAAAACCTGCAATTTGATATGTAAATGAATTGGTTTAAATCAAACATATAATAACCCAAGCATATCATCATCCAAAACATCATAAAACGAATTTATTCTTAAATCCAAAAACATATGATTATAAAAACAAAATAGAGATGGAATGAATTATTATTCACCTTAGATATGACAAGGAATTTGAAACTTGTTGTTGATTAATCCTTCCTAGCTTTGATCCTTAGCTTTAGATTGAATTTTCCTCTTTTCCTCCTTGTTAATGATCGGCTCTAATTTAGGTTTTTGATTTTCGTTTATGGAAAATAAGAAATGAAATGTGAATGGTCAATTACAAAAGTGTATAGCTGTGAGTATGAGGAGGTGTAGCTATTTACTAATATGCCCATATGTAAATTAATTAGTTTACAAACCAAATTAAGCCCATTTACTTTATTATTAAGCAATGACCCTATATGTTTCATCCAAATCTCAATCCCCTTATCATCATTATTCTACTTATCTAATTAAATTTCCCGAATAATGTTATCAAAATTTTGGGATGTTACAAATATAAAATTGGATTTTACAGAAATCAACTAAGCGATGAATTTGGCCAAAATGTCACACCACCTGCTAAGTGACGTGTGAACGTTAATATTTGAATAGTTCGATATTAATTGCTGACCACATTTACGCTTAACGAGTCACACAACCGAGACGATGAATACTCATTTGACCAAACGATTTAATTAATTTGTAATTGTTATAAATTAATTAATATCTATGAAATACTAGTTATAAATTTGATTTTGATTTGATAAACAAATATTAAATGTATTTATAATAGTTGTAAATATATTAATCAATATACGATATTGATAAGCATTTAAATTAGATTTAAATGCAAAAATTTGCACGTGCCATAAATGGGTTTAAAGCCCATAAAGGGGGTTGGTTTGTTTGGCCACAATAAGGGTGATGGCAGCCATGTGATGGTGCTAAAGAGGCATTGAGATGGAGGGCTAAGATAAAAGAGAATTGGTAAGAGAAGATGTAGCTAGGATCTTGATTCTAAAATATCTCTAAATTCTCCTCTATATAAGCATCTCTACCCTCATTTGTATTTTGAATTTTTTGAGCCTCCATTTGCACTCATTTATGGTCGAACACTTTAGCCTCCATCCTTCATCAATTCAAGCTCAAATCAAATCAAAGGCTATTTGATAGCTGGTGGTCAACGGTTCATGGACTTGCAATATACTGGATTGGAAATCAGTTGAAGGAGCAAAATTTATTATTTGAAGGTTTACTTTCAGGAATTAGGAGTAAGGTACATTTATAGCTAATATATAATTATTATTGTTTAGATGTAATGTCTATATAAATATATTATTTTTAGTTAGGTGACAATTCCGATATACATATATATTGTCACAATTGGATTTGTCGTGTGTTTACATATAATTGTATATTAATAAGAATTTTTATAATTATATATCTTTGTATATATAATTTAAAATTTAAAATATAATTTTCAATTATATGTGTGTGTGTATATATCTATGTGTATATTTGTATGTTATTTTAACTCAAAGTTAATAAAATAGACTGTTGTGTAAAACTATGTAATTTGAATTAAAACCCTTCCTTAATTGAAACTAAATTTATAATTGTTAACTTTAGATTTCAAAACATATATAAAATAGTCAAACTTAGTTTTAACATACATGTGTGTGTGCGTGTGTGCATGGGGGGGGGGTTAAAGCAAAACTTTGGACAAGACATATATAAAGGGAAAAATGAGTCTGTTGTGGTGTAAATCCTAGCACTTACATAAGGTCACATTAGTCATGCACACTTCATATTTATAGCATGTGCACTATACACATATAAGTATATTTATAAACAAAAAAACTTCTATATTTTAAATAATTTAAATAAAATAAGATTTTATTCAAAACAAATATTTGATTTGATCTAATAAACCTTTAGGCTGCATAAGCTCAATAGATCCAACATATGATTTTTTGGAAATTTACCTATTTCACACACTTTGACTGGCTCAGTTCCTTCACTCCATGCAATGGATGGTGATTTACTCATGACCGTTAGAAGGGCACCAAGGGATTACATACTTCTGATTGCTTGGAACAATCATAGAAAAATTCGACAAGAGTCTTCTATAAGTTAATACAACTAAGTCAGAATGAAAGATCTTATGGTAATGGCATACAGTTGTCTTTCAACTTGAGGGTACTATTGATCTTATGTAGCCATGCTATACTTTGACTATGGTTAAACACTTGGCATGGCGACCTTGTTACTACCATGGTTGGGTTTACGTTGAACTACTAGAAGCGAAACACTATCCAAGAGAGGATTCATCTCCTTTGTTGTAGAAAGTTAGTGTCACCATAATTCATAGTCAACTTAAAAGTCAATCTTTGGCTAGAGTAAAACAGTTAATCGATAAATGTTATCGGAGTGAACCAAAGACTTTAGGGTGGTCTACATAATTGAATACGTATATTATTAGAGTTTTTAACCTTGGACTAAACTTTAGATATCCAAGTGGTTTAGTGATGATGAATAGTTTATTATAAAGTAAATTTTGATTTTGTCCGAATGATTCGTAAGCATTGAACTTGTGCCTATAATGTACTACCGCAAAGTCTGTACAAGCTTCAATATTTAAATTTGTTAAGTATTGATGGAGGATTGAGTTTGCACCAGAGAGTCAATGTAACTACATTGTCAGTTATTTCCAAATTCGATCAATGTTAAAATTAATTTATAAATGTTATAAATTAGTAAAAAAATTAATTTAAATGTAGTATTAAAACACTATGACATTTGTACTTATTTATTTAAAGCTTGAAATCGATCAGAAGGATGTATAAAAGTTGTAGGTCAGTTCGATTCAAAAGGGAGATTGAATAATAATTAAATTATCAATTCAAATAGGAGACAATGGGCAATTTGACTAAGTATAGGTCAATAGGGGATAACTATAGTGAGATGGGGGAATAAAAGACCTAGTCTTCTAGGGTTTGGGATAAAGAATGAGGTGTTTTGATATCTAGTTGTTTGTAAATATGTAGCCTCCATTCTCTTTCTCTCTACACTCAACTTAGATAGCCCCCAGCCTCTATTAGATGTTGGTAAAGGGAAGAAGACTGCCTTGCAACCCGTATGCATGGAGAAGGATGAGAGTATAGATGACCAACTTTCGATAATCAACAGGGTCGTAAGGTGAAAGGTAATTCCCTTATTTTAATTATTCAATTATATATCCATGTATAAATTATCATAATATATGCTTGTACAACCCTTGGTCATTTCATCCATGAACAAAAAATTCAAAAATTAAGTTTTAATATTTAATTTGTAAACAAAATAATTTTGAATGTATACACACACACACATATAATATATAATATAAGAAAACAACTTTTGTCTTTATTTTTAAAAAATCGAATCTGATGATGTATATAATTAAAAACAAATATTTTATTCTTTTAAATATGAAAAATTATTTACAGTTTTAAAAGGTTTAAATTTTTTTTCTTCTGTTTTGGGTTTCTAATATAAAAAATTAATTTTGATATACATACATATATATAAATCATAAATTTCCATAAAAAATTATTCAATGCTTTTGTATTTCAGGTTATAAAAAATAAAACATTTTTTATTTGTTTTAAAAAGTCAAGTATATTTTATAATTTAAAAGTTTGAATTTTTCAAACTAATAAATATCCAATCATATATTAAAGAAATCCTTTTGTTGGTGGCTACACATAAGAAATTTAATTATATGTATATATATATATGATATTTAATTTTGAAATAGTCAAACCTATTTAAATTTGAATTTCAAATTATATATATATATATATATATCCAAAAGTTAACTATTAAATATATGTATATGTATATGTATATGTATATATTGTTGACACTAAAAATGGGTATCAATATCCAATAGAATCTTGTAGAGATTAAGTGAAGAATGAAATTAAAACAAAGCAAAAATCATAAATAAACACATAGATTTTTATACTGGTTCGGAAATCTTGGCCTACGTCCACTTCATATTTTTATTGATCTTGCACTTGATTATGATTACAAGAATGTTTGGATTAGCTGTGATGTATTAGTACAAGAATGAAGGATAAAAATGGAAGAGCTATTGCAACAGAAAGAAGGGGCCCTTTTCTAACGCCATACTTGCTGTATTTATAGGGGAAGACGTGCACGGACCGGGATGAAAGTTCGGCAGAAGAACCTCCAGGCCATGACGAGGCCATACAAGAATTTTCAGACCCATTGGGGCCCACAATAGGGATCGACCCCAATGCTTATTTTGTTGTCCAAATGGGGTCTGGTCCTTTTGGGTTGTTCCCCATGATGTAATCTACTTGCCCTCCAAATTTCATGCCATTTCGACTCACGGTTTGTGAGATATCGCGTTTTTCGTGACGTGGTGTTGCATGTATTCAGATTTCAGCCGACCCCTTTGGAGGGATAAGGGTCGATCCATCCAAAATATCCCATTTGATGTGCGATCCTAATGGGTTGTTCCACATGTTGTGGTAAGCTTGTGCTCTAAGTTTCATGTCAATTGGATGATTAGAACTTGAGTTATTGCTCGATCTTTGGTGCAATGTGAGTTGTCTCCTGATTCTAGCCGATCCCTCTTTCTTCATGCGTTTGAGATGCGATCCCTTGGGTAGGCTCCCTAGGGTCCCCACATCTTGTTTCCAAAGTTCCATATTTATTGGACTTATGGATATTGAGATATCGATTGTTTTCCATTGAATTGTACTTGCTTGGCTGAAATATGTCGATCCCTGCTGTACGATCCCTTTTATACCGATCCCTTTCTTAGGTGAATTAATTTGCCCATAACTTTAACACACATACTTCAAATGGCTTGAGATTTAAAATATAGCCTCCTGGGGCCTTCCTTGTCATTTTATATCAATCTCACCCAATTTGGGACAAAAATTAAGGATATGCACCGATCCCTTAGGGGAAGAGATTGGCACCGATCCCCTGTCTGGGGGAGGTACCAATCCATATTTAGAATATTATGGAGAGTTTATCTCTAGGTTTCGGTTGATCATCGCTTTACATCAGTGCCTGCACTTGATTTCTAGACCTCACAATCATTGCTCTGGACTATCGGGCTTGATGATAGTCGAGTCCAACTTGTCCAGTCAGTTCGAATTTAGCCGGGTCAAAATGCCAGATGTAACATCCTGATTTTTCGTGCCATTCGCATCCACACATTTCGGAATTGAATTGCTCAAAATATCATATTGTTAATTTAAATTTTGCAAAACTCAGCATATAAAGTAAATAAATAATCACAAAATCACAGACACAGAGTAATATAACAATAATGCAGCCGAAACAAAAGAATAGTAGTTCATGAAGTTACTATATATATATAACAGAGTTAAGCAAGATACAACAGAAGTCTCGAATACAATAGTCAAATACAAAATCTGAATACATCACTGGAATCAACTGAATAACTGAAAGCTGGATCGATAGCTGAATCTCCAAGCGAAGCTCCAACTTCAAAGGTGAGTCTCGAACAATGAACCACTCAGTTTGACCCGAGCGTAAAGCAAAACACAAAACACTCAAGTCAGGATTAACATTCTTATATCAATAAATCCAACTCAAGTGAAATATCAACTGAAATACAAGTAACTTAAAGGATATTTGGGATAGCCATCCTCTAAGGATCCGTTAAACTATCTACTATGTAGTAATATACGCTATTATAATAATGTCTAAAGTAAAGTAAACTATCAAAATAGCGTTAAGGCGTTACCCATATCCCCCTTAACACATTTTATATATTCCCATAGTCTATACAGTACCATAATCTCCCCCGTAATGAGCATCGTTAGAGGGCACTCCATAGTTATGGTACAAAACAAACTCGTAGTAAAGCACGCTATGGTAGGTGACACGACACAACAAGGCAATGCCAGGGTAGATATACCAATTACGCATCCGGACTGGTGGTAACGCATAGCAGCCACTACCGCCCATCTCGAGCCACACTCCCAAAAAATCAAAGGGTGCACCCAATCAATCACAAAGTAATAGAATGGTATACGATGGAATGTGTCCGATCAGAGGGGCTACCTCATTGGCCTGGAATTGCTCCTGTTTTAGCCACCTTTGCCAACTCACGGGAGTTGGGTCCACGTATATACCTCATATAGGATCGTCGCCACCATCCTACTTCATTTTGAAATCTCCACCGCGTACACAGTTGTTAAAGTGGTTTTCGGTATCGATAGAGAGTATGCCCATATCCGATCCCGGTCTCTTTAACAACCAATCGTTATTATAACACCACGGTCATTTCAAAACAGTTTATACTTCAAAACCAAAATATCATTTCATTTCAAAAACCAAATCAATACGATATCATTTTTACTTCAAATATATCCATTACCAAAATCATATCACTTTCCAAAGTTATAACGCTTTCGAAATCATAAGTCTTTTAAAAAAAATCAAAACACTTTGGAAATCAAAACCTTGAAATTCATAACACTTTGAAATCATAGCTTTGAAATCATAGCATTTTGGAATCCATAACACTTTACTCTTAAACAGTTTAGATATTAAAATTTAGTATATATAATAAAGTAGTTTATAAATAAAATAGTTTATATAAAATAGTTATAAGTTAAAATAGTTTATAATAAATAATTTATATTAAAAAATGATTTATATTAAAATAGTTTATAATAAAATAATTTATAGAGTAAAATATAAATAGTTTTAAATATAATTTAAAATTACTTTATAAAATAAAATAGTTTCATTAACTTTCACAAATCGATTCAAATCAATTCGAATTCCAAATTCAAATTTAATCAAATCTAAATCATCAATTTCAATTCAATTAAACATTTCAAATTATATCAATTTCAAATACCGATTTGAACCACAAATAAACCATTTCAATTTCAATATATTTCAATGCTTTAAATATTCAACATTTCAAAACTAAATTTGATAATATATATATATATATCAAATTCACTTTACTATTATTTAGTTATGAAATATTTACTTAATCATTTCAATAACATCTAAATACAACTTCAATTTACAAATTTAAATAAATAAATTATCCCATTTAAATTTATATAAGCTTGAAATATTCATTTAAGTCAATTTTAATCAAATCCAAGTTATAAACCATATCTTTAAATTTCAAATTTAAATAAATTTCAAAACAAACTTATTTAAGTAAAATTTTTAAATAAATATAATTTCAAATCAATTTCAAATCTAAATTTATTAAAATCATTATAAACTCTATATTTGAAAAAATATATTTTAAATAAATACTTAAACATATTATATATCAACTTTATTAAATCAACTTTAATAAATCTTTAAAATCAATATTTATTAGAACTATATATTTCTTTTCAAAACCATAGAAATCATTTTCAAATATTTATATATATAGACCAACAGTGTTTGTATATAATTCTCTACCCTATGGTCAAGTGATATGGATATTTATCATTTCAATCCGCAATTTAAATATATACGGGTATATATCTTTTCAACCCGCAATCCCAAATTCAATTCAAATGAAAATTGCTTGGGTTTATCATTTCAACCCATAACCATTTCCTCCTATTCTACAGATCGTTCGGGTATGTATCCTTTCAACCCATAGTAAATTCTATACTAACAGGGAACTTGCAGAGTGATAACAGTATTGATAATAGTATAACAATCAATAACATGCATATATCATCAATATAAATTACAGATAAGGGTGTCAGATGTCACAGGTGAACAGATACAGATAATGACATATATATAGCAATGTAAATAACTAACAGCAACATATTTCAATTTTCGTTTCAATTGAAATCAAATTTAATAAATAAAAGAACATTAATCGTGAGTGATTGCTCACCTTTCAAGGCTAGAGATGAACGAGAATGAGATGAGTTACGATCCCAAGCACAAATTTCAAAGCAAAGCTAAATTGGCACGAATTTGACGGACAAAGCTGATAAATAGGAATAGACGGAATCAAATCAGAACTGGATCGATGAAGATAATTGATATAAGTGAACTTACATATAACTATATATAACTATATATATATAATCATATTCTAAATTCAAATATATATTAAAATTAATATATACGCATTTCAAAATCCATTATTTCAAATTAAAACACTCATTTAAAATCAAACATATATATTATATTCATTTCATCCTAACATATCATGTATATACTTTAAAATACTATATTTATTCTACCATATTCAAAATTAGTATTTATAGATCGATTTTAAACATACATTAGAAATAATATATATATATATATATATATATATTGTTATAAAAAGCTAGACTCATGTATGCAGGTTAATAGCACATATATGCAGACACACTGTACAACCAAAATTAAATATACTATGCAGCCTAATAATATATATATATATATATATACACCTAGGTAGACACACTATATAACTACAACTATGTACCTATATATTTTATATACGCACCTACTTTAAACACATACAGTACTTCCTTTAAATTTGGTATACTGTAACCTACACCTACCCTGCAACAAGCATATCTTTATATATTTATACTTTTTTTAGTACTAGTTATGAACACATTATATATATCAACATTATTACTACATATATAGAAATCAATATATCCATGCGTTATAAAGTCGATACAAAGGATGAATCTATATGTACTTATATACATAGACATATATATAAAACCCGTTTATATACAAACTCATATAAAAAATATATATGAACCGATGCATATACCTATATATAAAATATATACATATATAAATTGCAAATTATAAAACTTATACAGACCATCATATATGAACATATAATGCAGACACAACACATAAAAATATACACACTTCATATATATATACACACATATATATCTCTGAAACCCGAACCTTAGTATGCTAATATATAGACTAATATAACATATATGCTTAAGTCATACAAACAAAAGACAACACAAGCTAATCTACCAACTCTGATAAGTATAAACCTTTATATATATATATACAGTACTTTTATATAATTGAGATAACAACTAATAGATAAACACATATATATATACTTATACCATAGACCAGTAAAATAAAGGTTTATACATATATATAACAATTTTATGTTTAATAATATAGCTTAAAACTCAACTCAGTGACATACATACCATACAAAAAAACAAAAAGGAGGCAACAACAAGGTGGAGGATGGTTCGGCGAACTGTGCAAGGGCGTGGGCCGAGGTGGTTCTGGTGGCTGAGGTGAGGGCACTGGCGCATCTGTGCTCGGGTGGTGGCGTGTTGTCGAGAGGGGAGGGGGACAGGTCGAGTCAGGCGGAGGGCAAAGGGGAAGTCGGAAACGGTGGCGGCGACGAATGGAATAGCGGAGTGCGGTCGATGAAGGAGGGAAGATGGCGGTTGCTTGATGGTCGTTTTTGGGTTGCACGGGGTTGGAGGCTCGATCGGCACTTGCTGGTGATGGTGGAGATGTGGGTTGTGATCTCGGCTATGGTGGAAGATTAATGGGTGCAGGAAGGTGGCTAGGTACTCGGGTCAGAGGAAGAAAGGCTTTTGGTTGTGTGGCCGATAGAACAAGCATGGGTGGTAGAGGCTCTCAACCTTGACTCGGTGGAGAGATGGAGATGGGAAAAGCGAAATATGAACAGGCTGAAGAGGAGAAATAGATTATATTAAGTTGATTTTCATTTCATGCGTGAAAACGAAAAGGCAAAGACTAAAATAAATCAACCACCCAGACTATAAATTAGCTAGGAAAAGCAAGAGTCACAACGTTGAATTTTGGAAACAATAAAAGATGGAGGCTTTAATGTTTATCCCGATGGATAAATGAATGGTCACAGACAAAACAAAAAAAGACAGATTGCGAAACCGATACGGAAACTATTCCGTAGATTTCGCTGTCTCTCGGATCTCAAAACACAGAATTGAATATACCACGTAGATCAGCACGACGAGATGGTCAAAACGGTATACAGATATCAGTGGTACGATCATCCTATCAAAAGTCGATAATCGGTACCGAAATGCTGCTAAAATGTTAGAAATAAGATAAACGGAGCAATAAAAGTCCAAATTTTGAGAAAAGAATTATGACGTCTCACTCAGAAGATGATTTACAAATTTTCTATATAAAAATATTCAGGTTTGGAAAATATCTTATTATCGTCAAATATTAACTGATTTAAATTGAAATAAGGTTTACACAATAAAATAAACTTCCATATTATCAAATGAGAATTTACTAGTTGCTATGTTTAATTAGGCGTATTCCAAATATTAAATTATTATTTCAAAATATTATTATTTAAAATTTCACAAAATTTCAATTAATTAAAATCACTAAAATTTACGGGTTGTTACACCAGATAACATATATATGCATATATATGTGTATGTATCTTTTATATATAAATATTATGACATTTATATAAGTCAATAAATTTATTTTTAAAACTGCATAATAATATATATAAATATAAAATGCATATATACTTATATAATTATAAATTGAATAAAAAAGGCTGAAATTATATAAATTTTTTATATTGGTGTCAAATGAATGCAATTATATGTTTATATGCATATCCCTTTGACATTTATATATAACATCACCTATACATTGATTAATCATAAACCGCAGTGGTTAATTATACACATGTTTCCATATTACCCCCATATTAGTTTTTACCTTTTAATATAGTTATAATATCTGCACTACTAGAAAATTGAATATCTACCTACCTAGTATTACCGATGCCATTTTGACACCCACTAACAGGGCGTCGGCACGACGTTCGAATGGTGTCGGGAATGGCCTACCGATGAAAATTTACTGATGCCTTTGACAATGTGTCTGTGCGTCATCGATATAGCATAGGCCTCAACTATACTTACCTCAGTCGACGTCCTCTCCTCCATTACGTTTTGAATTCTAAAAATAAAAAATAACAACCTCCTCCCTTTTCTCCAATTTTCGATGTCATCTCTTGTTGCCTCCTACTCCCTCGACGTAACTGCAAGCCAAGATCCTTCCAAGCCCAGTGCCGCATCCTTTCGCAACCAACCGTAAGCCAATCCATCCCCAAATCGCTATATCCCAAGCCCAGCCACCACATCATCGCCGCAAGCCCAAGCCGCCACCTCCAAAGCCCAACGCCTCCTCAAAGTTAACGCACAAGGCTCCAAGCCATCGCACAAGGCTCCAAACCACCTCCGACCAAGCCACCGCCTCCCAAGCCACCACAAGCACCGCCCTCCATCGATATGATTTATTCCTCCGATTCATTTTTTATTCAATCCTATGATTTTGTTAGGTTCGTATTTGATATAGATTCATTGGTTTATATTCGTTGGTGTAACGACCCACCTCTTACGATACCCTAAATATATGCTAATCAACACATATATTTAAAATACTATAAAAGACAAAAGGCGGTATAAATTTAAACTTGATTAAACTCTAATTTCCACATGACCTTTGCGCAATTCGTAGTCAAAAAACAATAATATATAATTTGAAAAGTATATATATAGATCACACAGAGGCATAAACAATGCACACCGGCCCAACTGATTACATACATACATACATACATACATACATATATACATATATAAAGGCACAATTGAATACCTAAAACTGATAAGACCATAGTCCAAATAAATCTCTACATAAACTCCATACAAATGGAACACTGAATAGATACATCGATACAATTCATAGTCTCTTACATAAATAGAACGTCTGATACGTTTAATCTTACATGGATTAATTATAAATATAAGCATATTTCTATAACCCAAAGGTCCAGCTCTTCAGCTAGTCTATCCCCAAAATCAACCTGTCACTCAGACTATTATACTAGGAGTAATCATAAGTTCCAAATAGGAAATAAAAGAGAGGAAACGATGATCAGATAAAAATCTAGTGAGGGGAACTAGCCTCATAATATTGTAGTTAAATACAGGTATACATCCTAGCATGTAATGGGTATATGTGACATATCATAAGTTAAAACTACATGTTCTAAACATATTAAGTATTAACAACATGAATAGACAAGTGCAGGTCCATAATAAATGTGCCATACATCTCCCAGTCCATGGTCAAATCCTAAATATAAGGTAGATTCATCTTAACGATATCATATACAAATATATACACATATATCCAAGCATATATGTAAACCACAAACCCCGAAATACCAGTTAATACAACCATAATAATGCTATATAACCAAGCATCCCCATACCCAAAGACCCGTACGAATCATATACGAGAAATTTCCAAGGTCGACGCTACTTGAATATTTGGTACCGATACCCGTGCCGAATATCCATACACATACCATACATACATATACACATGTATATACAATAATTTACTAATTAAATATTCATACATACATATATACATGTATACACACACATACATGTATGATTAGAGGCTTCGCATCTAATGCCATCCACAATGGCTTAGTTGCATGGATCATAACATTTTGACCTACATTTAGTGACTGTAATGACCCGCCTTTTCGACCCTTAAAATTCGACACTAATACATCCACAGTATTCACGTATCGAGCACCCAAGTGCCGAAAAGATAGATTGTCGGGGAAAAAGAAGAAAAGTCAAAACAAAGTCTGATGTTGTGATGAGTAATATATAATATACAACAGATCTTTACAAAAGAAAACTGTAATATACATACATCAATCAGAATTAACTAACTAATCATTAGCATGGATAGTTATAACAACCTGTCCTCACAAATGCTGATAAATATAAATAACCAATGCAGGAGAAATAAATATACGTGGATACGTCTTGGAGGCATCTAGCTCGTCTCCCGAAGCTCCAAGCATCCAAAGCTAAATATGAAAATATGCTCGGTTTGACTCGAGCATTATAAAAAAATAATGTCTGGATTAGTCTGGTAAACTAGCGTGAGAAACAGATTTCAAATGGATTTTAATGTTGTAAAACGTTTCAAAAATAAAGGTATCTTGTAAGACCATGTCACACATAAACACAGATGGGTTTTTACACTACGATAACCAAACCATTTATAAGAAATCTTCTGACATTATAATAATGTCTAGGGTTTAAAATAAATATTGAATCATAGCCGAAATTGTTACATTGATTAAATTCGAGCATAAGAGGTATACAACTAAGTTCGTAAAGGCTTGTATTGATGAATGGATTTCATACAATGGCAAGGTACCAGGGTACCACCTACTATAGTACACCTCTAGAAAATGTATCGAGGGCCTCACCTAGACGCCTTGCCAACACAGGACCAACCTACCACTTATTGGATAGTACTGAATATGTCATCACCCTGGTTGCTTTGCAATCTTTTACCAAGAGCTCTCATGAACAACCAAATCCATAAAGATGTATATCTAGAAGGGTGATGACATACCCTAATGGGTGCGACCCACATAGCCCTGCTGCATCTTCCCTGATTTTAGTCATTCCCGGTTGTGAGGCTTGAGGCTACGTTTTAACGTATTAGGAAATCCCACTTGGAATGCTAACACTGCCCTCCACAACCATGTAATGTCAGCATTCACCCATACAAGTTGTTCAGGATATGAACAAACCAAAGGCACTACTTCTACTACATCAATTTTGGAATTAGCCTCAGGATTAGTAGCAAGTAGCCCCAGCACTGCAAAGAACTCCATCTTCGATTATCTTTAAGATATCTCCAATTCGAACGCTTATGTCAGTTCGAAGTGGTTTTCAGATAACCGATGTTTGTCCAATCCTAGTCTATCCGCCGACAACAATAATTGAAAAACTGGTGAAACTTTAATAGTCGGTTATTTAACTATCAAATAAACAAACATTTCAACCGGAGATTTAATTTCATAAGGAAAATAACACTGGTTAAGCATATAAGCAACCCTAAGCCTATTAATTAATCATCTCGTTAATTAAAACCACTTTGTAAATACTTGTATAAAAATACTTTTGCAAAGACATATTTACAAGTCTCCTTTACTCTTTCAATACCTAGAAAATATCGATATACTTATCTTATCTTAACTGTATAAGTATATTCATAGACCATTTCACCTTCAAAACTTAGAAAAAAACTCCCCATATACTTATATCAACAAAATAAGTATATTCACAAAACGCTACATTCCCTATACTTAGAAAATGTACCCATATACTTATCTCAACAGTATAAGTATATTCTCAAATCTTAAGAAAGATTTCATTTTTTTCAAAATCATGCCCAATTGTGTTAAAACAAAATCATTTAAAAACACTTATAACAATAAACCCAAAACAATTTTTTTTTCAGGTGTAAGTAAATGGATCGTATGGAAATTAGACCAAGTATACTTAACACCTCTTCTCCATTTCAAACAGTACTATCCCTCAATTAACAATGAGATTGGACAAGTTAGAAAAACTATCATTGCCTTGATATACATTCTTAATTCTCAAGATGGAGACGAATTTCCATTTCTCGGAATTTGGTGTTAAGTATGGAAAGAACATTTCCCATACCACCGTAGTTTAAAATGACCATTTATGGAAATCGGGTCTCGGTCTTTTTAAAAATCCCTTTTTACAAAATGTCTTTATTAAACTCCTTATATTTACAAACTCCTTTTATAAAACATTATTTATAAATCTCTCTTTAATTTATAAAATACCATATATAAATCTGTTACTTTATTACAATATTTTATATAAATGTTTCATAAACATTTATTTCAAAATATTTCTATCTCCCTTTAAAACAAAATCACTTTAAAATAAAGATAAACCCTTTTGATTTCCTTTAAAATAAATATTCATTGTTGTAATAACTTTTCTGTTAAGGTAGATACTTTTCAGAATAATTTAAAACACATACACACATATATATTAGAAAAGAATAATAAAAGAAGTTGAAGTAAAATAGAGAAGTACAAGAACCATTTTTATATAAAATATCACAGAAAATCCAAAAGGTCCGATTAAAAATTATTTTTTAAATCGAAAACCATTTCCAAAAAAAACATCAATTTATAATATTTTTCAAAATACTATAACGAGGCCAATAGTTACTACAGCAGTTAACCAATGCTACACTACCTTTTCCACTATAAGGTTCAACTTTTAACATATGCTGGTGTCACATCCAATACAGCCAAACAATCAAATTTTAGCATTTAGCAATCTATATAATGGTATATAACTAAAATAAAGTCAGCAGGAATATAATAAGAATTAAAAATCATAGTGCCGAGAAATTCGGATTTTTCTATAAGATTCTCTGTATCTCAAGTTAAATGTTATTCGCTTTTAAAAGCAGATATTTGAACCAAGTCAATATTCATCCAAATGCAAAAATAAATTTCATCTTCTATATATCATACCAATTACCCAAAAAGGTGAGTTTAACTCATCGAAATTCTAGCGGACGCTTACGCGTTCCAGTTTGAACTAAAATCCAAGAACGTTCTATTTTAGCCTAAAATTTCACTTATTCCAAATTCAGCGAAACTAGTTCCATTGCGCAGCTAATGCCATTACGAGCATAACGCAAAAAGTCTCGCCTCGATTGGACCTGATGTGAGAGAGATATTGATTTGTTAAGTTACTGGATTTTAAAATATACATAATTACTTAATTAACTTTAATTAAACACCTAATTAGATTTTTACCTTCTTAATCCTTCTTCCCTCCCAAACCACATTTCCATTTCCTGTACATCACCGTGTACCCTCCCTGTACACGCATGCTTCCGTCCACCAAACACTCGACGAAACCCAAATCTGACCTCACCAATACGCTTCTCTATGCACGAGCACCCAATTCCCCACCACTCACTTTCCGACACCCCCCTGTGAAAAGCGACCCATGCCTCTCCCTTTCGACCTGGAAACTGTTGCGACCCCTACTCATGACTGCACTCTACCATATTCACATCACGGGTGCTTTACGACCCCACAAACCCAAATCTAACGTCCATTTGGCCAACCGATGACAATAGCTCGATAAAAATCCAATCCTACCTCGCAAAACTCTCACGACCTTCACGGTCGAGTTCCCGAACATGACCAAACACATCCAAACTCCTAGGGCCTGTATATCTCACCATCCCAAACTCAAAAACCCTTGTTATACGAATTTTAGTTGAGTATTTATTTTGTTTTGAATTTTTGAATGTAGATTTTCATTTTTTCTTTGTTTTTGATCTTACTGGACACTTGAAAATGAAGATAGAAAGGATAGATGAGTGAGTGTTGACTTGTTAATGGTTTATGTTGATTATTCAGTTTTCGGCATCTCGATGTACAGATTTTCTTTCCTGTATGAACCTTGAACGACAAAACAAAAATAAGACCATGCACAAAATGCGATACGATCCTAAAACAATAATAAAATACACTAGTTAACTAATTCGGTAAATCACAAAAATACCATTGTTTACCGAAAAATCATCAAACGTTAATTAAATAATTTGCAAATGAAAAATTATGGAAAAATCAAATAAATTAAATTAATAATAACGTTATTTTAATAATAAATTTTCTTATTATTTATTAAATTCGAACCAAATCTGAATATTTAAACAAATTAAATATTCTCATTTGAAACGTTCAAAATTTCGGGTCGTTACAGTGACAGTCCTAGTGAAATAAAGAAAGTCCTGTTTGAAGAATTTATGGTAAAATAATTTTATTAGATAACACACTATATATATATATGTATATCATTTTGTTCATAATATATTCAGCTTGAATTTACAGAGGAAATTCTCTTGGAAATAGGGTTTTTTATAGAGTTAGAGAGACGGACTTGGGAGGCCGTAACATCTAAATAATACTGTTAATGGACATATGGCATGCGTAGGAGGTGGAAAGAAGCATCCATCCCTTGCCCAAGAGATATACAAGTAGTTCTTGTACCATTGTGAGATAGAGAAATTTAAGAAAATAGCAAAACATAATGTTGAAAGCGGGAATAGAAATCCTAGATTGCATATCGGAGGCTCTAGATCATACGCAGATTATCGTAACAATTTGGTATGTATTTATTTGTTAAATTTAGTTAAAATTTTAAATAAATTAAAATAGGCTTATATGATGGTGTACTTAATTCAAATTTTAATATGAAGAGCAGCATAGTGAGCTTATATCTTGGCAACTCTACTGCATGACTCATAAGATTGTCATCGGACGTGTCCACCGCCAAAAGCTGGGTGGATGATTCTTCCACTAAGTTTGAGGTATGTTATCTTTAAAAATTCATTTATATAATATTTACGTATATATACATGCAGAAATTTTTAATGAATACGTAAAATGCAAAATAAGTGAAATACCAGCCTAGGATTAAGGAGCTTCAGAGTTAAGGCATGGAGATAACAGGATAAGTGGACAAGATGTATTCCATACACTCACTAGAGCTTCTACAAAAATGGTGGATCATAAGTCAAATATGGAAATATTCCAAGGGTACATAATAGGTTGAACATTCATTATATACATATGATATTTGGTATATATGTACACAAAACCACATATATATATTTGTGTAGTATGTATGTGTACATTGGTTTTAAATCCCAAAACCACCTGTATATAGTCCTGATGGAAGAACTCATTGGTGATACATGTGCTTGGCAGTCGATCACTGTATAAACATTTCATTGAATATGTTCAAAACAATTAGAAACCATCAGTTTCTTTTGATATTTATTATAAACAAAGTGGATTTATTATCATTAGATTTAAAAATGAAGGTGATAGTATTCGTATTATCAAATCTGGTCCTTATACTTATAATTCAAAAATAATTATTATCCAGCAATGGAAGCCTGGTATGAATTTACCAGGGACTACTTCTCTACAATTCCAATTTGGGTTAAATTGCTTGATTTAAACTTCAGAGTTGTGGAATAGAGACACTATAGTCGAATAGCATCTACCCTTGGCAAGCCCATTAAATGGAATCAAATACAACAAAGAAAAATCGCCTAAATTACGCTAGAATTCTTTCAGAAATTGATGTCAACTTCTCTTACGCTCATTTAGTAATTGGTTTAAATTACGATGGTGAGGAATTTAAAATTCAAGTTTCATACGAATATAAACCTATACCTTATGAAAACTGCAAAGTGTTTGGACATAATACTAGAAATTGTTCTACTTCTACACATAAATCATGGTAACAAAAATCAACATCTCAACTAGCATATGGGACAGTGCCAAATTCTGATACTACACAGCATACCTCTGGTGAATCTATGGGCATACATGCACAAATGCAAAAAAAGGACACAACAAAATAACATGGCATATGAGAATACAAAGAGGAATGATAGTCAGGCTACATGTAACAGAGATAAAAATAAACCAAATAGAGAATATTCTACTGTGGGAGATCATCATTCAACTGCAGCTACCAAACGTGCTTCTTAACTGAAACTAGCTACGATTACAGGAAAGGCAATGCAGCATACTGAAACCTCATTGCACAACCCCTTTGCTTGCCTGCAAGAAAAAGACCGGCCTTCAACCTCCACTGCATCACTTCCAAAGCATGTTCCAAAGGGTCTGCATACAATTGAGATTCATGAATGACTGAGTCATTATCTAAGAAGTAAATGGAAGTTCCAGTTCAGATGAACTATGCGCAACATATGACTATTTTTGTAATTCATACCAAGAGCTCATTGAGAATGTTGCAGCAAATATATAGGAAGTTCCCTCCGCAAAGGAAGATATGAACTTCTCGAGTATGGTATTTGCAACCCTACATACGTACAAAAACGAGGACAAAAAATTCCTAAACCATCTATAGCTCCACCTAAAAGATGAACAAGGAGCTTGCAGAATATCACATTATATTAATGGACTGCATTGTAAGGGGTTTGATTGCATGCCATCATGCTCTCATATCCCCTAAATACCACAGGCTCAATTATATGAGTTTGATGGGTTTTTATTCTATTATCGCTGTTAATTATAATATTGGGAGCTATAACTAAAGTGGACCGAGTTCGATTTGAAAGTGCTAATACTACTGTGGAAAGTGCTTTGTACCATTCACGTAGGTATATACAATACAGTTGTTTTATATGGAATATGCATTATCAGATACAAGATGCATTAGAGTGACAGGCAGTTTTACAAAACTTTGGCTAGAAATATATGCATTTTTGTTTTGGAAATGAAGCCTCATGCTGTATAGGTATATATCACTACAAAAGAAGTACTGTTTAGCGACGGCTTTTAGTCGTTGGCGGCCGTCGCTAGCCGTCGCAAAAATGCGTCGCTAATTATCTCGTTGCAACAAAAGAAAGCGACGGCAATAGCGACGGCTCCGTCGTTCATTTTGCAACGGCTTGTAACGGTTAATTGTCCACGTGGAATCAACCGTTGGGGTTGTTAGTTTCCCAGGGTTGTTGATGCAAAGCATCGCAAAATGGACGTCGCTAGCCGTTGCAAATCTGTGACCAAATGGCCGTTGCTAGCCGTTGCAAATCTGGAACAGAATTTAGTGCCACACTCCAGCACCTTCAACCCTCAATCCCAATCAATCCACATAATTTAATTCCATCATTCCGCACATATAATACCATTCCATCATGCCATATAATCAATATCAACATAACCAAATCATCAAATATTGCATATTCCAACATATATTCACAAAATCATATAAGAAAATCAACATAACCAAATATGAAAATCCACCAAACCAACCCACATAACTAAATTAAACAACCAGTATATATCAAGTGCCAAAGTATCAATGACAACAACCAAAATGTCAAATCCACCAAAACACTAAGTATTAATCACAACATCCAAATTACCAAATGTCAAACCCCTCATAATATGTACATATATGTATATAAAGCGTACCCGTCAAAACAAACCAACTAAGCATCATCATCTGCACCTCCTTCCCTGGGCATTGACCCATGCTCCTGATAGAAGGCAGCAATACGCTCATCTATCTGCGTCGCCAAATGACTCTTCCGCCAATCATTGAACTCATCCAATTGTGTTTGCATCCAAGCAATCTCTTCCTCGTCTATGGATCTCCTATATGCTCTTTGGAAATTAAGAGCCTGTGAAATAATTCAACTGAATAATAAGTTCATGGCATACACTAACAATAAGAAAACTCAAGTTATCGCTAAAAAACTCAAATGAATAAGAAGTTCATGGCATACAGGTTTCTACTGTGTAAACGTTGAGTACATACCATATTGCCGAAACTGTAACACCTGTTTCGACTTGCCGGTTCAATGATTGAGTCCCATATCCGATTAGACTCATCAACCGTAAGCGACTCTCGTCCACTCGCTTGTATCACTCGATCATGCTCTGCATTATATCTCTCCTACAATTACGAACTGATATTTGACACAATTGATATACAATTTACTTAGTTACTGTGAAATAAACGAATATGAAATATTTTCATTACAGAAATAAACATATTTACCATTACAGAAGCAGCCTTGTCGTCCGACCAATCATATGAAACATTCCCATCCTCATATGTATGCTCCACTACATGTGTGACTCTGAAAACCTCAGCCGCTGTAGGCTCCCTTCCATACTTTGCCCACTGAATATATACAAGAATAAATTATATTGATAAATTGCATGAGTATATACAAGAATAGATTATATACAAGAATAAAATAGAATAGTTAATTTATTTACCAATTCCCTCCTATGTTGTTGGAAGGATTTCGAGCCACCACGATGTAAAGTAGGGTTTTTGTTTCTATTAGCCTTGTTTCTTGCCGATAATTCCTATTAATTTACACACAATATTAAGTAAAATAATTCAAGACATTTAATTGTAAAAATATAGTGACAATATAACTTACTTTGAATGTTTCTGATTCCCAATATTGTTGGAATCCAGCCCAAATATCATCCCCCATCCAACTTGGCTTTTTCCCCGAACTCTTAGCCCTTGAAAGAGTCTCTCTGTAATTTTTCCGCATCTTCTTATTCCAATGATTTATAAAAACATCCATATCTTGCGGATCCACACGTACAGCTGCCTGCATATTGAATTATTATACGTGTTATGTAAAAGAGATTATATAATTAAAAAACAATTAGCAAAACAGAATACATAAAAGTGATATCATAAGGCATGATGGCATATTGTTTATTGTTTCATATAAGGCATAATTATATATTACAAAGTTGTACTTACCATAAGATCAACCCATATTGCGTTTTTTATATGCGTTGGGATGTTATCCCACTGAGGCCAATAGCTAGACATCCTACTTTTGTATGCTTCTTTTGATACTTGTAAAATAAAATCGGACGGTTCCACCTCGAACCCTCTGTAGAAATGTTGATGTATATATTCAATATATTTCATATAATATAATTCAAATAAGTTTGATACATACCCAGCACTTTTCGGAACTATCTCCGCAACTCGACGGAGATCTGGCTCAGAGCTACTCGGACCTGCTCCAGGTGAAGGCGACTGAGATGTACTAAGTCGATAATGGCGCCTATCAGACATAGCTCCAAGTGAAGGTGACTGAGATGTACTGCTTACAAAAAAGTACTGATAACAGAAGAATCACATAATCATCAATCAATATCACATAATCATTAATCGTCGCATAATCATCACATAATTATTAGTCAAGTGGTAATCATCACATAAACATACTCTGCACATAATCATCCAAAAAAGCGTACATAAAAAGAATAATGCATAACTCAGAATGATATAGATCATATATAGTCATCAGTATTATTACACATAGCTCATAATATTACATAACATAGTCATTATTGTTAATACATAGCTCAGAATTATACAACAAGCGATGCAATCTATGATCAGTCTTCATCGTATTCTGATTCAGACTCGGTCTCGTACTCTATATCATTTTCTTCGGTACTTACAAATGCATCTATTAAAACATTCGATTCATCAGTCAACGACCCTACATCAATGTCATCGGTTATCACTATTTCAGTATTTGGCTCGAGATTCGCTTGATACGCTGCTTCATCTGGAATATTATTTCCATCAAATGTATATCTTGCCTTCATTTTAAAAACAGCCCACCAGTCTGCTTTATCTTTTTTAATGACGGATATGGAGCAAAATAAACTTGTAAAGCTTGCTTAGCTAATACAAAAAGATCATACTTACAGTAATGCGATGTATGCCTTATTTCAATTAGCTTATAATCTTTGTGCACATTAATTCCAGAGCCAGGAACATTGCTAAACCAGTTGCATTTGAATAAAACAACTTTCTCTACAGGTTGTATATGATATGTCAACTCTAAAACTTGTGTTAAGACGCCGTAAAAATCTTTTATATGCTCCTCTGAATCATCACTTCCTTTGATAAATACACCACTGTTATAAGTTAATTTTTCAACCCCGTAATCTTTAGTGTTGAATTTAAATCCATTGACGAAAAATATTGGATAAGTATTGACATTTCGTTTTGGTCCTATAGCAAGATGTCGTAATCCTTCGTCAATAACACAGTTTCCTGTATCATGAACGTAGTTTGAAAACCATCCAGCAAATTCTTTACTGAGATCACCAGATGGATGTTGTGATTCGTATATGCTGCAAATATGTATTATATTCCTTTATAATTAATATATACATGTATAATTGAAATATATATGAATTCATAAGTACCTGATAAATGGTGCAACTTCAGCACAATTTATAAGAACATATGTGTGTGCCACATGGTAATCTCTATCATCTAACCAAAGTTCCACACATTTTCCAGCAGGTCTTCCATGTTGTCTAAAAATAGATAACATTGTTTCAGAAGAATCCTGCTCAATAGTTTCTTCATTATAGGGAACACTTACGAATGATAAGTTCACATCGTTACTAAAGTAATGTGAGAAAAAAAATGAAGCTTCTTCTTCAAGGTACGATTTGCAAATCGAACCTTCTACTCGTGCTTTTTGTCTAATTTTCTTCTTCAAATGATTTAGGTACCTATAACAAAATTAATTAAATTTATATGGTGGTACAAAAATAGAAATTAATTAAATTACCTTTCAAATGGATACATCCATCCATATTGCACAGGACCACGAAGGAGTGCTTCAGATGGAAGATGAACAGGTAAATGCTCCATTACATTAAAAAAACCAGGCGGAAATATTTTCTCCAGTTTGCATAGAAGTACAGGGATTTCTGCTTCAAGTTTACGTATACGATCTACCTTTAACGTCGTAGAACAAAGCTGTTTATAAAACATACTTAATTCTGTTATAACACTCCATATTTTTGCAGGCAGCAGTTCTTTGAAAATCACGAGAAAAAAATACTCCTTCATAATGTGGCAATCGTGACTTTTCATCCCACTCAATTTGCTGTTTTTAAAGTCAACGCATCTACGGAGGTTAGAAGAAATCCCATCAGGACATCTAAGTCCTTCCACCCACTTTAGAACGAGTTTTACTTGCTTATTGTTTAGGTCATAGCATGCTTTGGGTTTCTTATTATCGTCGTATAATTGCAATTCGGGCCGCTTGCAGAAGTGTAATATATCACGCCTTGAATTCGCATCGTCCTTGGTTTTCCCCTTCACATTCAAAATTGTGTTAAACACGTTGTCGAACACGTTTTTTTCGTTGTGCATGACGTCAATGTTATGTTGGAGTAGGAGATTTTTCTAGTACGGTAACACCCAGAATATACTTTGCTTGCACCAGTTATGAATGTCCGATTTACCTGGAATTTCAACCTGTACCCCAGTTTCATGTATCTTTGGGTAGTCTTTTACAATTCATATACCTCTTCACTTGTCCAAACCTTAGGTGGTAGCATACTCTCTACTCTGTTAGCTTTAAAGTTCTTTTCATCTGTTCTAAATTTATGATTGGTATGTAGAAAACACCGATGACAGTCAAACCAAGAAATTTTCTTCCCATACTTCAATGAAAATGCTCATGTTTCATCCATACAATAAGGACAAGCTAGACGTCCAGATGTGCTCCAACCTGAAAGCATGCCATACGCGGGAAAATCACTAATAGTCCATAATAAAGAAGCAAACATACAAAAATTCCTTTTTCTCGAAATGTCGTACGTTTCAACTCCTTCATGCCACAGTGTTTTCAACTCCTCGATTAGTGGTTGTAAATAAACATCAATTCCTTATGTCGGATCATCGGGACCGGGGACGACAATTGTTAGAAACATATATGGAGTTTTTATACACATCCATGGAGGTAAATTATAAGGAGTAATAATAATAGGCCATGATGAATATTTACTACCAAACTGAGAAAATGACGAAAATCCATCCGTACATAAGCCAAGTCTAACATTACGGCTCTCTGCCGCAAATTCAGGATAAGTCTTATCGAAATGTTTCCATGCTTCTCCATCAGATGGATGTATCAAAGTTCCTTCTTCTGGTGTTCTCACACTGTGCCGTCGCATATGACATGCTGTAGCAGAAGATGCATA
Organism: Allium fistulosum; assembly: GCA_030737815.1. Taxonomy (NCBI): domain Eukaryota; kingdom Viridiplantae; phylum Streptophyta; class Magnoliopsida; order Asparagales; family Amaryllidaceae; genus Allium; species Allium fistulosum. The sequence goes on along the minus strand of CM060907.1, from coordinate 587,024,475 downwards.
TAACCGTTGAAGTCTGGGAGTGATGGGTAAATAATGCATCCTCTTATATGGAACTTCTTTTCCTTTCTTTTTTCTTGGTTTGTATCTTTCCTCATTACATATTCTGCATTTAGTAAGATGTGCGTCTTCTTTCCAATACAGCATGCAACCTTTTACACATGTATCTATCTTCTGGTACGGCAATCCAAAAGCAGACATAAGTTTTTTTACTTTATAATGACTATCACACATCAAATTATTAGGTGGTATGTGTCGTTTTGCAGTTTGTACAACTGCTGTAAATGCAGCTTCTGTAAGGTTAAATTTCGATTTCATAGTGATGTATTCGACGGTTACAGATAATTCGGTTCCGCTTGTACATCCATCCCACAATGGCTTCTTAGCAGAATCCAATAAATCATAAATTTTTTTAGCTTCCGCGGTCGGCTCTTCGTCTACATTTTCGTTCCCATCACCACCTTAGTCAAAGGTAGGAAACATTGATCGTGCAGCATCTTGCACCATGTTTTCTATAGGATTGGTCATAGTATTATCGTCCTCTGACACTACAGGATTAGGTGTAGGTTGAACAAGTTCTCCATGACGATCCCATAAGTAATAATTCAACAAAAAACCAAATTTGTACAAATGTACTTCTACTACATCTAGTTTCCAATGCTTCAGATGTTTGCACTTACTACACGGACAACGAATGTCTACGTTATTTCGATTATTAGATTGAGAAAATCTAATAAATACTTGTACACCGTTACAGAAACGTTCATTTATTGATCCTTTCATACCTTTTCGAGGTTCATACATCCAACTACGATCGAGAAAATAATCGAACATATTTCCTGATTTGTAAAATGTAGGTTAGAAGATTGAATAACACACTTCATATTAAAGTCTTGTAAAAATATTTACGTTATCTGGTTTCCAAAGATTCAAATAAATATTGCATTCAAATTTCCAATTCTTAAGTTTATTGTTTTTTTACTTTGACGGCCGGTTATCCTACTTCCCATTACAAACACAATAACGTAATCATATTTTATAAATCATTTCAGGTTAAACGATTCTAAAAAATTTCGGCAGCACTTCCCTTTATTCCCTGTATCGTACACAAATGCGTGTACACAGGGAAAAAAGGAAGTGCCATCGAAATTTTTTGAACCATTTAAACTGAAATGATTTATAAAATATGATTACTTTATTGTGTTTGTAACTTGTCCAAATACTAGGACAAATCCAACAAATGTTGTATCAGATGAATATAGATGTCCGTTCTATGGAAAAACGAATATCCATATAACGATCATATACAACGCTTGTCAGACGGGGCCAAAAATTCTCTAAGGGGTTCACATAAATAAAGCACAAATAAAAAAATATTAATATTGAAGTATTAGTGGTCTGCAGTGAAATAATGATCTTAAATTTTTTTAGTAATGTAGCCAAATAGAATTTGTTTAATTATGAATCAAAATCCATGCGAACTATCAGTAGCTCGAGAATATATGCCTTATCTCGCAAATGGGAACTATGAGTTACTATTTTAACAACTGCAAAAACTATTTTATAATTCATTTAACTACTTAAATATTTAATAATTAAATTTAAATTTTTAAAACATATTTTAAATTTTGTTTAACTACATAAATTTCAATTAACGATTTTGTGAACTAAATAAGTAGTTAGCACTTACAACAGTATAACAAACATTCTCGTAAACTTATCAACAAACATATTATTCAATAATCATGTACTATTTTTTGGATTTTAAATTAGCCATAATTTTTAACAACATAGTAAACAATAAATTCACTAATTACTACTACCAAATCAACACTAATTATCATCACCTATTACGCAATAATAGCCATTTTCAAACGCATAATCATTTAATTTTCTAAATTAGGTTTACCATTATATACTCAATTCAAATAATAAACTATATACCATAAACTAATAACATATATTCATCAATTCCAAACCCCTAAATCATCCAATTCCAAATCCCTAAATCATCAACCAACTTAATTTAAACCTAAATTAAACAAAGGTAAAGCAAAATAAGAGATACCGGCGAGTTTGGAGAGGTTGAAATTAGCGACGGAAGGTTGCGACGGCTCCTGGCGGCGGAGGGCGGCGGCTGGTGGCGGAGCTGAGGGGAATTGGGAAAGAATTTGGGGGAGAGGATAATGAAAATGTGTTCTCGGCTGCAGGTAATTGAATCGCGATAAGCGACGGCTAGCAACGGCCGCTTTTTTTAGCCGTCGCTAGCCATCGCTAGGCTTGGTCGCATTTTGAGGCCTTTCTAGTAGTGTATAATTATAGTTTGTTTATATGATATGTGATATACGCCAGATACAGGAGTGGATGGCAGCTTATTACAAACAACATTTTGGATATAACTATTCGCATTCTCACTTTGGAGAACAAGTAGATTTTAATATATGTTGATATCATAAACTTAACCGGTTGCTGCAAAGGAATTCAAAATCAGAATAGAGGGGCGACTTCTTTATATTTTTAGATTTATATGCTTTATTTTGCTTTTGTATTTATGTTGGAATGGGAAGTTTAGGTGGATGTAAGGCATTGTGATTGTATGGGTAGTGTATTTGTATTTGTTGCATTGGTTTAATGCGTGTACTATACGTGTTAGTTATTAACAAAAGAACCCACCTTAAATTTTTTTTAACTTAATCCTTTTTTGTACCAAATGTTAAAAATCATCATTTTAAAAAAAGTTTAGGTTAAAATATATAAGTTAAGTCACTCAATAAATTAAACAATTATATAATTTAGTTAAAATTATAAATTTTGTTTCAATATATTCGACAAGTTTATTCGAGTTAAAATACCGATCTTGTTAAAGCACACAATAAATTAAGCAAATATATAAGTTAAATCACCCAATAAATTACAAATATATCATTAGTTTAAATTATAAATTTTGTTTCAATAAATTAAGCAAGAGCCTATTCGAGTTAAAATATGGATTTTTTAAATCACATAATAATTTAAAAAAAATGTATAAGTTGAATCATTTGATAAATTAAATAAATAAATAAATATAATTGAATTAAATTATAAATTTTGTTTTAATAAATTAAATAAGAGTTTATTCGAGTTAAAATATGTATTTTAAATCACCCGATAAATTAAATAAATATATAAGTTAAATCACTCAATAAATTAAACAAATGTATATATAACTAAGTTAAATTATAAATTTTATTTCAATAAATTAAATAAGAGTTTCTTTATGTTACAGATAGATTTTGTTAAATCACATAATAAATTAAACAAATCTATAAGTTAAATCACTCAATAAATTATATATATATAATTAAGTTAAATTATAAATTTTGTTTCAATAAATTAAACAAGAGTTTATTCAAGTTAAAATATTTTTTTTCTAAATCACCTAATAAATTAAAAAAATAAATAAGTTAAAATCATTTAATAAATTAACAATATGTAGTTAACTTAAATTTATAAATTTTGTTTCAGTAAACACAATAGTTGAAATAAAAATTAACTTATTATTAACAAACAAATTTGGTTAAACGTAGAGATCGTCATTAGATAGAGCTGTTATAATTAGTAATGATGTAGAAGAAGAAAACCAACGGTTGAAATCACACATCGATATGCTAGAGAAGAAGCTAAGGTGGCTTACAGATGATTTTTTACGATGCTTTCTCAACAAGAAGATTCTGCTAGGGATAATGATGGTGATGGTGGGTTGGGTTAGGCAAGAGGTAGTATTTGTGTTGGTAGCATAGTTTCCATTTCATAGTTTTTATTATTTGGATATTTTTGACGTCGGATGTTTATGTTGGTTGTAGGTCATATACATTTGGGTGTAGACATTTATGTGGTAATATCTGTATATATATACATAGACATTTATGTTAGTTGTACGGTTTGTATGATTGTAGATAATTTGTGTTTGTTATATAGTTCGGTGGTATGTATCTTTATGATGTTGGACTAGTGTAAATCGCACGTACGTGCATCTATAGAAATATTTCATCGGAAGGGGATGGTGGTTGAGGTGGCAAACGGATGATGGGATTCCGTTGATGGATGAAGGGTATTTTTAGAATTTTAAAAAGACATTGTGGAAATCATATTCATTGAATTTTCTTTATTAATAGTAGAGATAATATTTGTGATATTATAATGTTGGATAATATGGTATGGTGGTATTAGTATGATATATGATTTTGTGATATCAGTGTCATGTTGGGGTGATTATAAAACAAATATATTTAAACGTCTCATTGAGGTGAGAAATGCAGTACAAATGCTACAAAAAGTTTCAGCAACTGTGTCAGTATACCATCGATATGGCATCGGAAAATCCACTTTTTATATTTTAATAAGGGATCGGTAGGTCGTAGGAATAACGTCGGCTTGGTGTCAAAAAATCCAATTTTTACAATTTTGCTGGTAATCGGCATGGCGTCGCTGTTCGACATGGTGTCTGTATAAGTCATAAGTAGGGCATCGATATGTACCTTACGTTGTGTGTCTTTGTGGCATCAAAAATGTTTTTTTTGACAATATTTTTACCGACGCTTTATATGGCGTCGGCAAGATGTCGGAAAAGCATTTACCGACATCCCGTCGATGCCATTTTTGCATATGTAATATACTTATTTTTGTAGGGTTGTATCATGAATACATTCATATTAAAATTAAATTAGTAGATTAAAAGTTAAATTAATAAATTAAGATTTAAATCAAATTAATAATAATATATTATATCAAACAATAACAAATAAATAAACATTTCAGGTTAAATTAATTAAAATATTTCTCAAAATCTTTTATTAATAAATACTAAATTTGATTTAGTTTAAACAAATATTATTCTATAATAAAATAAGATCTCGTATAGATTAATATAATATATTTTTTTGAAATTAACCATTTAAACCTTATTGCCAATGCACTTTATCCAACACATGCGTCTTTGGAAAGTCACAGGGGCGTTGTAAAGTCCAAATGGCATACGAAATTAGGCGTGTTGGATCTAGGGACACATACAATGGAGAAAACGGGTTAAATTCAAAAACATTCTTTAATTAAATTTGACCAAATATCAATTTTATGTCATCATGAACATATATGCAAATTACACTAAATCTTATTTATATAAATTCAAATTTGATTTGAATTGGAAGTTAGTTTATTAATAAATTTAATTACTGAATACAAGTATCAATATACTCAACACTGGCATAAGTTTAATACATAATAATACGATAATTGAAACGTGTGTGTGTATGTGTGCATATATATATATATATATATATATATTGAAAATGGGTTAATGATTTTATTAATTGGGCTATGCGGCCAAATAGCTAATATAACATCCGTAATACAATGAATAAAGTAGCAACTCAGCATACAAAGCGACACAAACTAACATAACAGATAACTTTTCCAATTTGCAGTTTAGGGTTCTACTCCGTAGCTATGGCGGTTTCAAGATCACTTCTAGATTTCCTCGCCTCTCAGCCGTCAAGTTCCAATTCCCCAGTTGTAGTCTTTCTCGTGCCTCTAAGTTGGTAATTTTCTTGCCTCTTCCAATATTTATTGCAACATCTCTGGTTATGTCATCTGATATTTCTAACTCCTATTTTTCTTTGTTGTTGCTAAAAGCCCTTATGTTCCTTTCATGCCAGAGGTGCCAAATGGTTATTGTCAGCGAAATTTTGTTGATTTCCTTCATAAGGTCCATGATGTCTGCCCGGTCACTCAGGTAATTGATCTCTTCCTCTAAGTTCATTACTGCTTCTGGATGTAAGTTCTTTAATTTTTGTAGAGCCCAAACCCGCTTGCTATATTTACAATCGAAGAATAGGTGTTTGTGAGTTTCAGTTTCTTTTTTGCATAGATTGCATGTATCATCATCTATAATCCCCTAACTCTTAAGCCTGTCTTTAGTTGTCAGTCTACTTTTAATGGCTTTATAAGTGGTGTGAGACATCTTAGGACAGTTAGATTTGCTTCATATTACCTTATGCCATTATACTGTTGGGTGGTGATGTTGGCTATCTTCCCAGGCATCTTTCGTTTTAAATTGACATATGTTGTTACTTTTCCAAGCCAATATGTCTTTTCCTCTATCTATGTGTATGTGTGCGCGCGCGTGTGTATATATATATATATATATATATATATATATATATATAGACACACACACTTATTTATTTTATCAAAGTTAGCATGGTTGATTGGGCCCTTTTCAGATTATTAATAAGATTAAAAAATAGGATTAAACATGCTTAACCCCATGAATATAATACAAGGGATCACCAAGAAAAGAAGCAAAAAAATAAAAGGCAAAAAACAAGAAATCATACACCAAACTAAAATGCAACAAGTCGGCCCCACATCTAAGAACTCATTTGTTTGCTTAGCAATCCATGCACCCCTAATCCATGCAGATACTTATTAAAGATTACATTACAAAGGACAAAAATAGTAGAAGCCTTGCTTTCAAAGACCCTAATATTCTTCTCATTCCATATTTTAGCTACAAAGATCTTCAAAATCAATAACAACACCATAGTATCATTATCTCTTCACCTTGTAGCCTTGAATAATTGAATCCATTTATTAGGACTAATTCTCACAGGGCTCTAAAAGTTGCATTTGCTCAGAATTGTGCTTGACATTTTGAAATAACACTGCGATTGAAAAAAAGATGCAAACTGTCTTCATCGTGGTCTCTGCAAAACACATAATTGTCAATAACCGAAACTCCTCTGAATTGCAGATTAGTCATTGTGAATAGCCCATTCCTAAACACTTTCCAGAGAAGAAAGTTTGTTTTCTCAGCACTAAATTTTTTCCAAATTCGTCTATCACACCAAAAAACAGTGTTCTCTTAGATGAAGATGTAGCATTGTATAATACTGAGTTAGAATGTGCCTTTTTCTTACTTGTCCATACATAGCCATCATCACCAGGGGTTATTTTTACACTATGAATTACGTTCCAGACAGCTTTAACTCTTAAGTTGCTTGAGTAAGGCATATAAATTGTTCTATCAGCCACATAACCACAAGCTCTAGCCTATAAAGGAATACCATTTTGACACCTTTCTTCATAGCTTAACAAATCAGCCAGAATCAGACCCTTGCTTACCCAAAGGACATACCGAAATTTTGCATAGCTATTAGAAGTTAAAGATATCTGCACATATGGTAACAATAAAGCTTTGAGCTTCAGTATTGACCTCCAGACCCATTTACAAAGAGGAGCCATGTCCATTGTCTAGAAATTCTTGCTTCCTATATGATACTTTCTAGCCCACTTAACCCATATAGTGTCCCTATTGCTGTAGAGGTTATCAAAATGCTTAGAAAATGCAGTCATGTTCCACAATTTCATTCTTTTAATTCCTAAACCACCAAAAATTTTAGGCTTTCCCTCTTTCTTGAAAGCCAATGGAACCAATTTTTTTGAGTATAGATTTCCAGTCCATAAAAAATTGTTCATGGCCTGCATGATCTTATTAATAAGCTTGATTGGAAATTAAAAACATTCTACTCCAATAGACAGTCATGGCATGGATGATGGATTTAATTATTGTCAGCCTACTAGCTTGACTCAGGTGCCTATTAATCCAAAAGTTCATAGTTCTTGTTATTTTTTCAAAAAAAGGGAGACAATGAGTATCCTATTTTTCCAAAGGAAATAGGAATTCCTAGGTGATTAATACTACCACTCAATGTAGGCAAGAAAGACAGGTCATGCAATACATTCCTTTGCACAAGAGGAAGGCCAGCTATGGAAAGGTAGGATTTATCATGGTTAATTTGTAGGCCAGTAATATTATGAAAAGGTTTGAGCACCTTGTTGATACTAAGCAAAGAGGCCCTTGTTGGCTTAGTGAATAAAATAACATCATTAACAAATAATAGGGATGAAATGCATGACTCTTTACACTTAGGATGCAAAGCAAAATCCTTGCTTGCCACTGCCTTATTTATCAATTGAGTAAACAACTCCATAACTAAAATGAATAGATAGGAAGACATAGGATCCCCCTGTCTTATGAATTGAGTCCCCTTAAAGTACCCCACATTCTGGCTATTAATACCAAGAGAATAAGAGACAATTGAGATGTAAGAATAGATCCAACTTACAAAGTTATAGGGAAGTTCATCATTGCCATGATTGCAAGTATTGCCCGCGATTGAACGGTATCATAAGCTCTTCTAATGTCCAGCTTTATCATTGCTCTAGGAGAAATGTAATATAAACATTCATTAATTCATGAGTGATTAACACATTGTCTAAGATGCTCATGTTAGGAAGAAAGGCTGGCCGATTTGCTAAGATTAAACTAAGTAGCACAAGCTTGAGCCTGGAAGCAATAACTTTGGAGATGCACTTATAAATAATATTACAATAGGCAATAGGTCTGAAGGTCATGGCCGAAAAAGCTTGATTGGTTTTGGGGGTTAAGGCTAGCTTGGTTGAATTGATACCCCTAATCATTTACTATGACTAAAAAAATCGTGCACAACCCTTAACAAGTCAGAAGATATTATTGACCAACGATGGGTGTAGAACACTACATTAAACCCATTTAGGCCCCTACACGAAGACTTGTTCATCCCAAAGATAGTTGATTTAATCTCATCATTGGATATTATACCAGAAAGAGCATTAATATCTAGGTATTTAAACTGGAGAGAGGAGTTGAAATTAAGTCATTAAGAATAGGGTTATGTGTTTCAGCATCACCTAATAACTCAGTGTAAAAATCTAAGAATGCATTATCAATAGAAGTAGGAGTATCATGTTCCGTACCAGATGCATCAGTTATGTGATATATGTTACTTTTAGCCTGCTTTAGCTTAAGAGTGTTATGATAAATCTTAGAGTTCCCATCTCCATCGATTTTCCACTCCTTTCTCAGTTTCTGATTCTTCATTTGTAATTCAACAGTAAGGGCTTCGGTGTATGTTATTGTTAGATCATGCACTTGATCAAATGAAGGGATGCTGCTTGGTTGGTCTAGTAAACTTAATTGCACCTTCTCCAACCAGTCTTTCAAGTTCCTAGAAAAATCTTCACCTTCTCCAAATTTTGCTTTGGCCCATCCTTTGAGAGCATCTCTAGTAACTCTTAGCTTTTGCTGAAAAATATTTTTTTTTTCTTATTAAAAACAGTTGACCAAGAGTTAGAAACAATTGTTAATAATTTAGGATCCTCAATCCATGCATCAAAAAATTTAAAACTTGAGTTATTTTAATGGCAGTGTTCCAGAAAAAGAGTAAGGTAAGGGAGCGGTCAGACAATAGAGGGGGGAGAACATGAGTGAAAAGATTAGGACATTGAACAAGGTATGTAGCTTTGTTGAATCTTAGATTAATTCGGCTTAAAGTTCTGACAACAGATTTGCTTTTGTTATTCCATGTCTATTTAGGGCCAAAGAATCTGGTTTCATGAAGATTAGAGTGATGTATAGCTTCATTAAGTGGGGCGATATCTCTATGCCTAAGAGGGCTGCCACCACTATGATCAGATGCATTGAGCATACAGTTGAAATTACCCATTACAAACCATGGGTGAGTCTCCTGTCTAAGATGTGGTAGGTAATTAAGTATTTCCTACCTTGGGGCTTGGTGATTATCAACATAAACATAGGTAATGTAAAAGGATGGAGAAGAGGGAAGGAGAAGGACATGAAAGTGGATAAACTATCTATGAACAATGATAGGGTTGAGGTGGTAGATAGAGGGATCAGATAGGACAATGATTCTACCAAAACATGCTCGATCCAGATTGTGGTGAAGATTCCATGTTGGATTGATTATGTTTGCTATTTTGAGAGTTAACTGTAAATTTAACTTAGTCTCAAGAAGTGTTGAGAATGCACTAGTACAAAATACCTTGCCACTAATGTTAAGGCTATGTCATCCTAAGATGCCGCTAAATGAAAGGATCTTATACGTCCATGAAAGAAAAATCATAGATCGAACTGCCGAATTGAAAAAATTGGGTGTTGTCACAGTATCATGTAAGTGCACAGGCTGGAGATAAGCGGACTCGAACCGCTGACATCCGCCATAGGGTAAACCATCGCCTCTCAGGCCTCCTCGGTTAATTCTATCATAGATGCCCACGATAGACAATGACTCCCCCCCGAACACAGCTTTGCCTATTGCACCATCTCATTTGCTTCGGTTATTCACAATTGAAGCAAATAGTATCATTTGCTTCAGTTCTCCCTTAATGTAACAACCCGGGATTTGCATTACCAATTAATAAATAAAAGTTAGGATTTTTATTTATTTTAATGAAGCATAAAAGGATTTGGAATAACAAAAATTTATTTGAAAAAGGCTATTTTAATTAAATGGGAAATATGGGATTTAAAATGAGGATAAAATGTTATTTTTGGAAAGTTAAATATTTTAGGAGAGATTTTTAAACGGGTTTGGATAAGAAAAATGAGTTTTATAAACATATATGAACACTTAGACTAAATTTTGGAAATATGTAAATAACTCTCTTCTTATTGGGTTACTAAACCTAGCCCAATAACCCACCCTAAACCTCCTCTATAAATTATCTCAAACTCTCCTAACCTCATTCATTCATCCCTAATCAAAACCCTAATCATTTCCTAAAGCTTCTTAACAAAAATGGCCTCTATCTTCATCTCCTTCTAGTTTTAGCTTATGCAAGTCATTCTATGCAAAGGTAATGCAAATACCCACCTCAAATCAGTTTTTATATCTTTCTAATTTCTGAAATTTATTTGGTAACACATGTTTTATGTGTTTTTTTGATCTTATAGCCTCCTAATCATCTTTTGCTAACTTGGGTTGATACTATAGTGGTCTTTGTTGCTTTCTAGAGAGGTATATTGCTAAAAACCTCTTCTAATATGTGTTTATTCATCTTTTGATTTCGGTAATCAGTTAGTAACACATGTTTTATTATGTAACATGTGAATCATAGCTCTTTGATCATCTTTGCTTTCATTTTGGGGTGTGCACATAAGGTGCTTGTAATATATGCTAGCTGAAAGTATAATTAGTTTATTGCTGTTAGTAAATTAGGCATATCTCATTCATCTTAAATCGGAATTAAGATTTTCTTGATGTTCTGAAAAGCTTATTCTATAGCCTATAACTTTTATGTTTTGTGCTTTGCCTAATTTTGAGGTTTGAATGGTCGAAATCACGTTTGTTTGTCGCTGACCTGACAACAAACTACAGGGTTGAGAAAATAAAAACCTGAAATTGATTTGGCAATAAGTTACTCGTTTCTTATCCAAATCTAATAATTTTGGATGTTCTGGAAAGCTTAGATTTAGGGCTAAAAGTTTCATGTTTTGAGTTTCATGAAATTTCGAAGTTAATTTCATCAAAACCGTGCATTCTTACCACTGTTCCGAGAGCACAACGTCAGTGATATAGAATTTAGATCTGAGAATTGTTTTAGTCATAGAATTTTCATCCCCCATCTGAATTTGATGATCTTGGTCATTCTAGAAAGCTTAGAAACTAAGCTACAACTTTTATTTTATTCATCTTGTCAGAATTGGAAGTTTACTATGCCAAAATGGTGGTTTTTCATCTCTGGTCTGTTAGTGCATAGCTACAGGCCTTAGTCTCTTTGCTTCCGTTGTTTTCAGCGCAGAACCCCGACTTTGCGACGCCATACCGGGCTCGTCCTTTGTCGGATTTCATTGTTTTTAGTCTCGTTAAAAATATGACGTCGAGATCTTCAACCATGCAAAGTTTGGTTTTGATCTGGGTGCATTAGATACTTTGTTTCTATTGCCGAAGTAGCACCCAGAAATTGTTTTACAATAGTGATCATTTTCAGTTATCGTCGGAAAAACTTTGAAACATTGTCATTTCTTCGTTTTAAGTCGGAACCGAACGATTCTTGTTGCATATCAAAGTAGGAGTACTTTTCTACGCTACAGCAAATTTTTATCAAGATCTGAGTTCATGTGACCCTTCGACCATGTTGTCGAAGTGGGACCTTTGCACTGTTTTGACACAGTAGAGTTTTGTGATTTTTGTCCGATTTTGAGACGACGCCGGTTCTTCGTTTCAAGTCGGAATCGAGTAATTCTTTTTGCATTGTGAAGTAGGAATGTCAGACTACCTTCCTGAAAAATTTCATGCCATTCGGATTCAGTTTGCTAGTCCGAATAATTTTCCGAACTTGGGTTCGCGTCAGTTTTGGACTATTTTCCAACACTTGGAATATTTTCAGTGATTTTCTAGTTTTATCGATTTCTTTGAGATTTGTCTCTAGATTTCATACACGGGCCTTATAAAAAGGTTTTAAAAGGATTTTTCACTCCGAAATGGCTTTCGAAATTATTATATAATATTATTTTTTAATTAGTAAATTATTTACTCCATAATAGGAGAGTTTTCAAAAGCCATTTTAAAGTGTTCTCAAAATCAATTATAAATCCATTTCGAACCATTATTTTCTATAATAAAAATCTCACACTCACTTTTTAGCACGTCGAGCGAAGTGGAAAGGTGCTTAAACGGTTAGGAAATCTCCGGCCTATGGAACCGTGTGTATTTTCTTTCCGGTTAATCCCCGACCTATTCGATCTATCGTTTTGACCTTTGGGTCTAGTTTACAGATGATACGAGGTGGACTTTTTATTGTTTGGAATGTGAGCTTGCTATTGGTTAGTAAACCATTTAGTGCGAACGTGGGGTATGGGACTCATTGTTAACACTTTACGGGTTCCTCTCCAAGAAGTTTGTGACACATTAGCCTCTGGGCAGCCAGTACTGGACCTCTGGGTCACCACGCCTCTGGGCAACCGTCTCTGGACACCTGTTCTATGGAGCAGTTACTTTTTTGGCGTGTGCCTCTGGGCCTTTATCCTTCTGGGAAGGATCTCGCCGTCTCGCGCGTTCCGCATCTGTGCGAGTGATCGATCACAACTCCACAGTACTTGGCAATAACGACTCCGGTCGGTGCACGTGCTATTCTTGTATTATCTGATGATTTTTATATCCATTCGAGTACCGCCATTCGGTGTTGGTTCTATGGAACCATATGATGTAAGTGCGATTACCTTGTGGATTCATAGTGTCTCTGGACACTGCTTTTCAGTGTTTGATTTCATTGACTTTTCAGTATATCCCCATTGCTCTTTGGAGCATCGATCTTTGCTTGGGCATTGATTACAGACTCTGGTCACTCTTGGGATTATTGCCTATGGGCAACTTTATATAGCTTTGGCTACGCCGATGATATGAGGCGATTTTATTTATTCAACACTTTGGTGCTGATATTCTCTTTGGAGATTTTTACTGTTGATTGATGATTAGGGACCGTCATTATATTCATGTGGTCCAAAATACTCTTCTCTTAGGAAAAGTACTGTTTCATTTATTTACCGCATTATTATATATCTCAGTTATTACTGATTGTTTAGCTAGCCTGACCCGAGTGTTTTTCGCTCGGGTCAGACCGAGTTGTTTCAGGTTAGTTCTCTGGACTTAGCTTCTGTGCTTCCGCTTGGACATTATCTGCTATGCTGATAGATAGCGCTTTTATTTGTCCACTATTCCGCTACTCTGTTATTATTCAGACTTTGATATGTACATATTTTTGACTCACATGTGTGGGCAGTGGCTTTGTACCCACTTATAGTATTTGGATCTGTATTGATGATGTATTGTTCTGGGATTTTATATCTGTTATGTGATTCTGTTCTGTGATGTTTTATCACTTATTACTATGCTTGTTCTGATAGGTCTTTAGCCATTGTAATTTCATTATAAATATTTATTGAATATGTCAAACCACTTGAAAAAAATATATATATACTATCCTTTCGACGTATTCAGTAGATAGTTATAGCTTGATTACAAATGGTCGCTTCCACTATACTCTATTCTCCGCTTTAACAGACAGTATTACTCCCGTAATACTCTTTGTTACAGTGGGTCTCAGAGTGGGGCGTTACAGTTTGGTATCAGAGCCAAGGTTCAGAATTAAGCATAACAAACACAGAACAGACACGTAGTACAATACGTTATAATACGATCCAAATTGAACATATCCACCTTTAGATAAATAAGTTAGGAATATGTGTAGGAATCTATTATATTTCATAATATTCCTTAATGAATTATCTATCTTTGAATCGTGCTTAACTAAATCTACCGATCATATGTTTAAAGAGTGTCCCAAGCCTCTTTTCTGCCGCTATTGTAAGAAGGAGGGTCATCATTATTCCACTTGTCCTACTGCACCTCCTAGATCTGGCAAGCTTAATGCTGCCAAGGCTCCTAAATCTTCAGCTCAGCCTCGAGGTACGCATCCTTCCGTTCTCGAAGGTTCTATTTTATTTCATGGTAGATCTTGTAGAGTTCTCTTTGATACGGGTGCCTCTCACTCATTTGTATCAAAGGAACTAGTTGATACTTTATCTTTGGATGTTACTTGTTTGGTTTCTTCACTAAGGATTGTGAATCCCATCGGCGGATCCACGACCCTTAGCTTGCTTTGTGAGGATATAGATATTGATCTTTGTGGATTTTCTTTCCGTGCGTATATGCACGTTATGGAGTATTTGGGCTTTGACATGATTCTTGGCATGGATTGGCTCGCTCAGTACGACGCCAAAATCATTTGTTCGGAGCGGATATTATTTCTTCGTCATCCTGACTCGCCCGCTCCGTTAGCTATTGCTCTTCAGGATGTTGGGATCTCTGATATTACTTTATTTGCTCTTGATTCACGAGATGAGAATGTGGACATATCCCGTATTCCTGTTGTTCGGGATTTCCCCGATATATTCGAGCCAGTATCAGGCCTGCCGCCAAAGCGGGCCATTGAGTTCCGCATCGATCTCATTCCAGGCTCCCATCCAGTTGGGCGTCCTCCTACGAGAATGTCTACCAAGGAGAATGAGGAACTCAGGAAGCAGTTAGTTGAGCTTGAAGCGAAGCAGTTCATTCGATCCAGTTCTTCGCCATGGGGTGCTGCTGTTGCTTCGTTAAGAAGGCTGATGGCTCTCTTAGGCTTTGCATTGACTATCGCAAGCTCAATGAGTTGACCATCAGAAATCGTTATCCATTGCCACGGATAGACGATATGTTTGATCAGGTGAGCGGTGCGAAGGTCTTTTCTCAGCTCGACCTTGCCACCGGATTTCATCAGCTCCGAGTTGCGGAAGATAGCATTCCTCTTACCACTTTCCGCACTCGTTATGGTTCTTTTGAGTGGTTGGTCATGCCATTCGGCTTGACGAACGCACCGGCTTTCTTCGTCGATCTTATGAATCGAGTATTCCGGGAATACATCGATAGATTCGTTCTGGTTTTCATCGACGATATTCTCATTTATTCTAGATCCGAGGCAGAGCATGCTCATCATTTGCGGATCGTCTTGAATACTCTTCGTCAGCATCAGCTTAAGGCCAAGCTCTCCAAGTGCCATTTTTGGGAGAGCAAGGTCAAGTTCTTGGGCCATATTGTATCATCTGAGGGTATTTCTGTCGATCCTGCCAAGATCAAAGCTATTCAGAATTGGAAGCAGCCTGAGAACATTCATGATATTCGCAGCTTCCTTGGGCTGGCGGGTTATTACCGTCGGTTTATCAAAGATTTCTCTCGAGTTGCACTTCCCCTTACGACTCTGACTCGTAAGGGGGTTCGTTTTATTTGGTCCGATAAGTGTGAAGTTTCTTTTCAGCGATTGAAGGAACTTCTCACTCATGCTCCTATCCTTGTGGTTCCTGAGAGTAACCGGGATCTTGTTGTTTACACCGACGCTTGTGGTAGCGGCCTTGGTGCTGTGCTTATGCAGAAGGATCGGGTAGTTGCTTACGCTTCTAGGCAGCTACGTCCAAATGAGGTTCGCTATCCTACTCATGATCTTGAGTTAGCTGCTATCGTCTTTGCCTTGAAGACGTGGCGTCATTATCTATTGGGCGAACGTTTCATTCTCTACACCGATCACAACTCTCTGAAGTATCTTTTCAGTCAGAAGGATCTCAATATGAGGCAGCAGCGATGGCTCGAGTTTCTCGCCTCATATGACTTAGATATTCAGTATACCCCTGGCAAGGGTAATCGTGTGGCTGATGCACTCAGTCGCAAACACTCAGCAGTAGTTTCTATGATGATAGCCGAGTGGGATATTCTTGAGACTCTTTCTATGTGTGATATTCGAAATCGAGCTCCGTCTTATGATCCTCAGATATTGTTATTCAGCTTGGAAGCTTGACCTATTATATTGGATCGCATTGCCCATGCTCAGCGGCAGGATCCAGACTTGTTGCGATATATTCATCTCCTTGAGTCGGGATCCAGTGATGAGACATTGTCGGATTATTCTATTGATTCTCATCGGTGTCTTCGCAGGAAGAACCGTATTTTGGTACCATCTGATTTATCACTTAGGCGTGACATTCTAGACGAGTGTCATTGCACTAAGTACACTATACATCCCGGGTCGAGTAACATGTATGTCGACATGTGTCGCCTATTTTATTGGGAGGGCATGAAGAGTGATGTTGCAAGTTATGTAAGCCGTTGCATGACTTGTCAACATATCCAAGCTGAGCATCAGCGTCCATCTGGTCTTCTTCAGCCGCTAGAGATTCCATTGTGGAAATGGGATCAGATATCCATGGATTTTATTGACGGTCTGCCTCGATCGAGGTCAGGCCATACTTCTATTTGGGTCATCGTCGATCGCTTGACCAAATCAGCTCATTTCATTCCTATTAAGTCCACTCGGACTGCTCCCCAGCTTGCTAAGCTATATGTGAAGGAAGTCATTCGACTTCATGGCATTCCTAGCTCCATCGTCTGCGATCGAGACACTATCTTTACTAGTCACTTCTGGAAGTGCCTACAGTCATCTTTGGGCTCAAAGCTGAATCTCTCGACTGCTTATCATCCTCAGACTGACGGTCAGACGGAGAGGGTGAATCGTGTTTTAGAGGATCTTTTGCGCTATTGTATTCTGGATTTCGGAGGTAGTTGGGAGGATCACTTACCGCTCGTAGAGTTCTCCTACAACAACAGCTTTCAGTCTAGTATTGGCATGGCTCCTTTCGAGGCTCTTTACGGAAGACCATGTCGTTCTCCTTCGTGTTGGTTAGAATCTGGCGAGAAGCTCCTTCTTGGTCCAGATTCAGTTCGGGAATCTTCTGAGAAGATTATTCTTATTTGTCAGAGAATGAAAGAGGCGTAGAACCGTCAGAAATCCTACGCGGACAACCGTAGGAAGCCTCTTGAGTTCTCCATTGGTGATCATGTCTTTATTCGGATATCTCCTATGAAAGGGGTTGTGCGTTTCAGCTCTACAGGGAAGTTGGCTACTCGCTATGTTGGACCATTTCCTATTACGGAACGCATTGGCCCCGTGGCTTATCGTGTGGCTCTACCTGCTCACTTCTCTGGAATGCATGACGTGTTCCATGTTTCCTAGCTTCGCATGTATGTCCGCGACCCTGATTCTATCATTGAGCCGCATGCTGTGCCTGATTTAGAGATCTTACATGATTTATCTTTGGAGCAGCAACCTCTTCGTGTGCTTGATTCGGAGGTTAGACGCCTTCGCAACAAAGAGGTTCCACTCGTGAAGATTCAATGGTCACCGAATCCTAAGGACTGCACTTGGGAGACCAGAGAATCTATCAAACGCTCTTATCATGGCTTTCTCCCATCTTCTTCTACGGGTGAGAATTCTCTATTTTATCTCTATCACTTCTTTTGGGGATGTGACGTTATAGACGATATCTATCTTAAGGAATTGCGGGGACGCAATTTTCTTAAGGGGGGGAGTCTGTAACAACCCGGGATTTGCATTACCAATTAATAAATAAAAGTTAGGATTTTTATTTATTTTAATGAAGCATAAAAGGATTTGGAATAACAAAAATTTATTTGAAAAAAGGCTATTTTAATTAAATGGGAAATATGGGATTTAAAATGAGGATAAAATTTTATTTTTGGAAAGTTAAATATTTTAGGAGAGAGTTTTAAACGGGTTTGGATAAGAAAAATGAGTTTTATAAACATATATGAACACTTAGACTAAATTTTGGAAATATGTAAATAACTATCTTCTTATTGGGTTACTAAACCTAGCCCAATAACCCACCCTAAACCTCCTCTATAAATTATCTCAAACTCTCCTAACCTCATTCATTCATCCCTAATCAAAACCCTAATCATTCCCTAAGGCTTCTTAACAAAAATGACCTCTATCTTCATCTTCTTCTAGTTTTAGCTTATGCAAGTCATTCTATGCAAAGGTAATGCAAATACCCACCTCAAATCAGTTTTTATATCTTTCTAATTTCTAAAATTTATTTGGTAACACATGTTTTATGTGTTTTTTGATCTTATAGCCTCCTAATCATCTTTTGCTAACTTGGGTTGATACTATAGTGGTCTTTGTTGCTTTCTAGAGAGGTATATTTCTAAAAACCTCTTCTAATATGTGTTTATTCATCTTTTGATTTCGGTAATCAGTTAGTAACACATGTTTTATTATGTAACATGTGAATCATAGCTCTTTGATCATCTTTGCTTTCATTTTGGGGTGTGCACATAAGGTGCTTGTAATATATGCTAGCTGAAAGTATAATTAGTTTATTGCTGTTAGTAAATTAGGCATATCTCATTCATCTTAAATCAAAATTAAGATTTTATTGATGTTATGGAAAGCTTATTCTATAGCCTATAACTTTTATGTTTTGTTGTTTGCCTAACTTTGAGGTTTGAATGGTCGAAATCACGTTTGTTTGTCGCTGACCTGACAACAAACTACAGGGTTGAGAAAATAAAAACTTGAAATTGATTTGGCCATAAGTTACTCGTTTCTTATCCAAATCTAATAATTTTGGATGTTCTGAAAAGCTTAGATTTAGGGCTAAAAGTTTCATGTTTTGAGTTTCATGAAATTTCGAAGTTAATTTCGTCAAAACTGTGCATTCTTACCACTGTCCCGAGAGCACAACGACGGTGATTTAGAATTTAGATCTGAGAATTGTTTTAGTCATAGAATTTTCATCCCCATCGGAATTTGACGATCTTGGTCATTCTGGAAAGCTTAGAAACTAAGCTACAACTTTTATTTTATTCATCTTGTCAGAATTGGAAGTTTACTATGCCAAAATGGTGGTTTTTCATCTCTGGTCTGTTAGTGCATAGCTACAGGCCTTAGTCTCTTTGCTCCCGTTGTTTTCAGCGCAGAACCCCGACTTTGCGACGTCATACCGAGCTCGCCTTTGTCGGATTTCATTGTTTTTGGTCTCGTTAAAAATATGAGATCGAGATCTTCAACCATGCAAAGTTTGGTTTAGATCTGGGTGCATTAGATACTTTGTTTCTATTGCCGAAGTAGCACCCAGAAATTGTTTTACAATAGTGATCATTTTCAGTTATCGTCGGACCAACTTTGAAACATTGTCATTTCTTCGTTTTAAGTCGGAACCGAACGATTCTTGTTGCATATCAAAGTAGGAGTACTTTTCTACGCTCCAGCAAATTTTTATCAAGATCTGAGTTCATGTGACCCTTCGACCATGTCGTCGAAGTGGGACCTTTGCACTGTTTTGACACAGTAGAGTTTTGTGATTTTTATCCGACTTTAAGACAACGCCGCTTCTTCGTTTCAAGTCGGAATCGAGTAATTCTTTTTGTGTTGTGAAGTAGGAATGTCGGACTACGTTCCTAAAAATTTTCATGCCATTCGGATTCAGTTTGCTGGTCCGAATAATTTTCCGAACTTGGGTTCGCGTCAGTTTTGGACTATTTTCCAACACTTGGAATATTTTCAGTGATTTTCTGGTTTTATCGATTTCTTTGAGATTTGTCTCTGGATTTCATACACGGGCCTTATAAAAAGGTTTTAAAAGGATTTTTCACTCCGAAATGGCTTTCGAAATTATTATATAATATTATTTTTTAATTAGTAAACTATTTACTCCATAATAGGAGAGTTTTCAAAAGCCGTTTTAAAGTGTTCTCAAAATCAATTATAAATCCGTTTCGAACCATTATTTTCTATAATAAAAATCTCACACTCACTTTTTAGCACGTCGAGCGAAGTGGAAAGGTGCTTAAACGGTTAGGAAATCTCCGGCCTATGGAACCGTGTGTATTTTCTTTCCGGTTAATCCCCGACCTATTCGATCTATCGTTTTGACCTTTGGGTCTAGTTTACAGATGATACGAGGTGGACTTTTTATTGTTTGGAATGTGAGCTTGCTATTGGTTAGTAAACCGTTTAGTGCGAACGTGGGGTATGGGACTCATTGTTAACACTTTACGGGTTCCTCTCCAAGAAGTTTGTGACACATTAGCCTCTGGGCAGCCAGTACTGGACCTCTGGGTCACCACGCCTCTGGGCAACCGTCTCTGGACACCTGTTTTATGGAGCAGTTACTTTTTCGGCGTGTGCCTCTGGGCCTTTATCCTTCTGGGAAGGATCTCGCCGTCTCGCGCGTTCCGCATCTGTGCGAGTGATCGATCACAACTCTACAGTATTTGGCAATAACGACTCCGGTCGGTGCACGTGCTATTCTTGTATTATCTGATGATTTTTATATCCATTCGAGTACCGCCATTCGGTGTTGGTTCTATGGAACCATACGATGTAAGTGCGATTACCTTGTGGATTCACAGTGTCTCTGGACACTGCTTTTCATTGTTTGATTTCATTGACTTTTCAGTATATCCCCATTGCTCTTTGGAGCATCGATCTTTGCTTGGTCATTGATTACAGACTCTGGTCACTCTTGGGATTATTGCCTATGGGCAACTTTATATAGCTTTGGCTACGCCGATGATATGAGGCGATTTTATTTATTTAACACTTTGGTGTTGATATTCTATTTGGAGATTTTTACTGTTGATTGATGATTAGGGACCGTCATTATATTCATGTGGTCCAAAATACTCTTCTCTTAGGAAAAGTACTGTTTCATTTATGTACCGCATTATTATATATCTCAGTTATTACTGATTGTTTAGCTAGCCTGACCCGAGTGTTTTTCGCTCGGGTCAGACCGAGTTGTTTCAGGTTAGGTCTCTGGACTTAGCTTCGGTGCTTCCGCTTGGACATTATCTGCTATGCTGATAGATAGCGCTTTTATTTGTCCACTATTCCGCTACTCTGTTATTATTCAGACTTTGATATGTACATATTTTTGACTCACATGTGTGGGCAGTGGCTTTGTACCCACTTATAGTATTTGGATCTGTATTGACGATGTATTGTTCTGGGATTTTATATCTGTTATGTGATTCTATTCTGTGATGTTTTATCATTTATTACTATGCTTGTTCTGATAGGTCTTTAGCCATTGTAATTTCATTATAAATATTTATTGAATATGTAAAACCACTTGGAAAAAATATATAGATACCATCCTTTCGACGTATTCAGTAGATAGTTATAGCTTGATTACAAATGGTCGCTTCCACTATACTCTATTATCCGCTTTAACAGACAGTATTACTCCCGTAATACTCTTTGTTACAGTGGGTCTCAAATTGGGGCGTTACACTTAACAACCGAAGCAATTGGTAAATGGAAAGCAATAGAAAATAAAAAAAAGGCAATTTGCTTCAGTTGTCTTCAGTAACAGAAGCAAATACGCCGAAGCAAATATTATTATTTGCTTCAGATGTCATTATAACCAAAGCAAACAGTTACTTTTGGACGGCAAATAATTGATTGGTTCCTTTACCGTCGAAGAAATAACAAATTATTTTAAACCAAGCAAAAGCAAATGCGTGTTACTTTCACTTTCTGCCCCGCTTCTGTTTGGTCAATCATTTCCATTCCCTTTTAAAAGTAAAAATAAAAATAAACCCTCGATCAATTTTCTGCTCTCGTCAATTTTGATTGCCCCACTCTGCTTTCTTCAGGTATTGTATCTCCTTTTTCTTAGTCGATTATCAATTTCGATTTCATTTCGATTTCTTGCTTTGGCCGATTTCTTTTTTGATCGATTCCTTTTTTCTGACTCTAGAAAATGATTTTGATTTCGAAATCGAAATCGATTTTGTATAGCTTATTTAGTTCGAAATTGGTCGCTCTATTTATCTAATTTAGAATTGGTCGCTCATGTTAACTATGAAAAGTATGTCGTGAGTATACCATGAAAAGCACCACACATTATCATCTAATCAAGTATGTAGTGAGAAATAGTTCGATTGAAATGGCATCCTTAATGCAGAAAAAGGCAGATGAAAATGTCCTTAAACTTGTTGAAGTCAGAAGGTCCCACAACATTTTTTGATCCTGCACCAGAGGAAATCTTTAGAGTCAATTTATTAACCTTAACATTTTGTCTAAAATAGGAATATAATTTATTTGATAGTTTTCAGAATCTAAATCTTAGTTCGTGAAAAAAGTGATAGAAAGAACAAGAGACTAAACCCAACAAAATACTGTTTTTGGAGAAGCAATTAGATGCAAAACAAAAACTGGAGCTGGAGATCCAACAATTAAAAGGAAAGCTAAATGTAATGCAGTACATGGGAGAGGAAGATGAAGGTACATAGAAAAAATATATGAAAGAAATGATTGAAGAATTGCAAGACAAAGTTGAGGAAATGGAGAGCCCGGAATCTCTTAATAGAACTCTGGTTTTTAAAGAGCGATAGAGCAATGATGAGCTTCAAGATGCTCGAACGGAACTTATAATGGTATTGGCTATTTCTTTGTTAGTTTGTTGGATTTTTTATGTGCTTACTATTGTATGTACTGAATGCGACAAAGTGAAATATATTAATAGGACCTGTCAAGATATTATGCAAAGGCTAATTGAACCTAAACAACCACACTTCATCATCTAACTATATATTAATATGGTCGGCTAAGATGTAAAAATGATCATGGAATGCATTAAGCTCTGTTTCTTTTTCAAGTAAATACATAAATATATCTTATTGATCAAGCATATGATGTATGAAACATAGACAGTGCCTTCATATATGAAGTCTCTTTACCCAAGATATTAAGTTGGTTGGTTGTTTAATAATGCTTGTTAAGCTGTGGTATCATTTAACCACTAAATTCATATGCAGGGCTTATCAGACATGTTGAGTGGTCAAATATATATTGGGATTAAAAGGATAAGGGAGCTTGATAAGATCACATTTCAAATTGCATATAATCGGCTATTCCCAAAGGCTGAAACAAAAGATAAGGAGAGACATACTTTTTGGATTAGGAAGCGCGTTTGAGGGATCCAACTTGGCATCCATTCAGAGTTATTACCGCTGGAGATAACTCACATGTGAGATTCAGGTTCATTCATCTATTTTGATACTTTACACACTCACTCACAAACACACACACACACACACACACACACAAGTTCTTGTCCACTATGTTTACTAGTGATATCTAAACATGGTTGTTCAAAGGTACATACCGATGAATATGTTCTGTGATATGCATATGCAAGTTTAAAAAGTTAAGGTGCTTCAATTGTCTAAATATTATAGTGTATATATTTGCATGTATGTTTGGTGTAACATGCATATGCAAGCTCATATGCTTCCCATGGTTAAACTTCGGTGACTCGGTCAAACAATGGTGCACAGCAGCACCATTGTTTGGTGGGTGCTGCACCACACATTCGTGCAGCAGCAGAACCATTGTTTGGTGGGTGCTGCACCCCACATTTGTGCAGCATCACCAAACAGTGGTGCTACTACATCGTATGAGTTTATGAAAAATTACACATTCTTTCTAACTATCAATATTTGAAAATTGGCAAATAACTTAACTTGATAATGGCATCACCTCTTCATTGTATTATAGTAAAGTACAATCGTTATTGTATTTATGTTGATACAGTTATTTTTTTGAAACTCATGTAACATAATATTTACCACATATTTCCCTGGCCTCAATTTATTATTAATAGCATTATCCTTTCTTCTTTTGTTCAAGGCAGTAATTCCAAAGCATCAATTCCATCGTAGCAAGCAACTTTTTCATTGTATACGTCTTTCTGAGTTAAAGTTATATGTTTTTTATATAATATAAACCGAGTATGGATCGTGGAGAGTTTGTACTTTTGTAGCACTATGATGAAGTACAAGTTAGTAAAAAGTTTCAAACTTCCATACTAAGGATGCTTTGATTAGTGGGATGCTATAGAGAAACGAAAAGTTTACATAGAGGTTAAAATTAGTATTGTGTGACAATAATACCTTTTAGGTTGAGTTGTAAACCTTTTAGGACCAGACATACTTTGTAAATTTTTAAGCAAGAAACAAAATCTAGATCTTGATAAAGATATGACATAAGATTGCAAGATGCAGCTATTATTTGGAACACAACTGCAAGATTTTATAGTTCATGAACTATTTTAATATGCTCTCATTATTCTGTTATTATATGAATAGTTCCAAATAAACATATTTTTTTTAGGTAATTGGTATAAAACTAGTTTTGTGGGGTATATGTAGGGATACAAACTTGCAACGAAAGAGATTATTTTTTGCCTGTGTATTAATGTTGGGCATGAGAAGAAAAAAACAAGATATATAATGTGATCATAATTAACTTTTAAGAAGAATTTCTATTTATTGTCAACTCAAGATACATTTAGTGAATCATTTTTATTTGTTTTGACCTGAATAATTATTTTGTAGACTAGTTCAGACTTTTTCTTTCTTTACATTATTTTATTCATTAAATATTTTCATGATAAAAATTACTGATAAAGTATGTATAAATTCACTACAAAAATGTATTGTAGTAAAATATATTATTGTATTTTTTTCGTTATTGGAAAATAACTTAACTTTGACAAGGGCTTGTGCACAACAGCACCACTGTTTGGTGCTGCTGCACCACACATTGGTGCTTGTGCACAACTGCACCATTTGTGCAGTGTTGCTGCACCAATGTTTGGTGTTGTTGCACTACACAATGGTGCTGTTGCACATCGGCACAATTGTGTGGTGCTGCTGCACCAATGGAGGGTGCTGTTGCACCATACAGTGCTACTTGTGCACAACAGCACCAATGAAGGGTACGTTTGTGCACAAGCACACAACACCATGCCAATGTGTGCTTCCAAGCACTATTCACACAACACAAGCACAAGAAATTGTGCACATAGCACAAGCACCCAACACTTTAGCAAAGTGAAAACAATCTGAATATCAGCACCTTAGCAAAGTGAAAACAATCTGAGCACCAGCACTTTAGCAAAGTGAAAGCAATTTTGTTAGAGTTCCGAGGCTTTACTTGTTTTTCCTTACGTCTAGTATAGTTAAAACTCTTATTACATTTTTAAGTTCATGGTATTTTTAAAGATATAGAATTGCATTTGTCAATTGATTATATTAATAGGTAACACTGTTGATCATAGATTTTTCTATTTAATCTAATCAAATGATCCTTCTGTTTAGAATATGGAATAACTGGTTTTATAAATAGGTGATAGAGAGTTGTGCTAAAATTTCAGTGATCATTTTTATGTTGGTCAGTTAAGTAAAATAAGTTTAATATTGTTTGCGCCAAAATTGGTCACAAACATCCAGTTGTATGTGAAAGCGCCAATTTCCCAAAACAATATCCAAATAGAAAGACAAGCACGCAGATCACAGAATCAATAGCAGAAAAAGTAAAGGAACATACAAGTTTTATAGTAGTTCGCCAAAGTTCGGCCTACGTCCACTCCAATAATTTTTTATTAGTTTATACTATTGATTATAGTTACAAGTCCATGAAATTCAAGAGTAAAATTGATAAAGTATCGCCTAGGTAGAAGATGAAGAGAAGCAGAAAGAAGATCCATTTTCTGAAGCCACGCCTGTTGTATTTATAGGTGAAAATTCGACTACATGGCCTTCTTATCCATATGGGCCCACCATAACGATCGGCATGTCTAATTCGTCATTTAATAACGATCGGCCATCATATCACCGATCGTTTTTCCTTCATCCAATCCAAGGCCAGCCATTTATGGAGGGTTCTTGATGCCTTTTGACATTGCTCCTGAAGTATGGAATCATTCTGACTTGTAGTTTAGGAGATATGGGTTGATCTTGGTTGAAATTGGATGGTTCATTGAATTGCACCGATCGTTATGATGGATCGATATGAACGATCGATCAAGAACGGTCGGTCGAGAAGGATCGGCCATCTTCGAACCATCATTCCATGATATGTGATTGCTATGGTGGATTGGCAAGAATGATCGGTCGATAACGATCGACCATCCTCAAGTCTTTTACTTCGTGATATGCGATTGCTATGATGGATCGTCCTAGAACGATCGACAAAAATGATTGGCCATCCCAAAACTTTAACCGTTTGATGCGCAATCATTTTTATAGGCTCCCCTCTTTATTTTATTGATGCTCTGAAAGTTTCAAGTGAATTGGTATTGTGGATTTTAAGATATTGATCGATCTCGGATGACTTGAGCTGTTTCATGAATCGTTCTTGGTCGGTCCATACAAATCCTTGCTTCATCCGAATCCATCCTACTATCATCCATAGCTTTAACTGTAATCGATTTCTAATCCATCCATTTAAGCCAAATCCATGATATCTTAGCCTTGATAACTGTGAATTTTATTGGGTTAAATCCGTCTGTGCACTGCTTTGCCAATAGGCGGGTTAAAATTTTGCCCCTTAAAACATGCCTTGCGATAGGAAGGCGTGTTTTGAATTGCCATAAGTCATCCATAATCCATCGATTGCCATATTATCCAATTTAGAATCCAATCCGTTACTAATCCAATTCCTTGATCTCTCCGGATCATTAGTGAAATCCATGACTGTTCTAAGTCGATATCCAATTCCGAATCCATTCCAAATTTATTAACCATATCCACGATCTCTTTGGATCGTTTTTCCAAATCCGAGACCGCTCCGAGTCCATACCCAAATCCATAGACCTCTCCGGGTCATTTTATCCAAATCCGGGACCACTCTGGGTTCATATCCAAATCCATAGACCTCTCCGGGCCATTTTATCCAAATCCGGGATCGCTCCGGGTCCGTATCCAAATCGATAGGCCTCTCCGAGTCGTTTTATCCAAATCCGGGACCGCTTCGGGTCCATATCCAAATCCATAGACCTCTCCGTGTCGTTTTATCCAAATCCTTGATCTCACCAGATCCTTGCCGAGCACAATCCGTACTCGACGACCTAAGTAGGTCGATCCTGTTACTCTCCGGCGAAGCGGCCTACTCCTTGCCAGGCATAGTCCATACCCAATGATCTGTTGGGTTCTATTCTCCAGCCTTGACTCTTTGATAGAGGACTAAATCCCTGGGGTATCCTACTCCGGCCTCGATCCCTAATCGAGGACTTAATTCGTGGGGTATCCTACTCCGGTCTCAATCCCCAGTCGTGGACTTATTCCGTGGGGTATCCTACTACGGCCTCGATTCCCAGTCGAGGACTTATCCATGTACAAGTCCATCCTGTCGCTCTCCGGCGAAGGGACTCGTGACTCGCGGTTATTGCCCCATCTCTTCGGTCGGGGCCATAACCGTGACCCGTGTTATTTATTACATTAATCTAGATTTAAGCATTCCAAAGTCCATTTTGTAAAATATAAAATAAGAGTTCGTACAACCAAAAAACTAAATAACCATAGTATCAGAAAAACAAGAGTTCGTAGTAAACAGAAAAAAAAATTTCACAAACCCGAGCAGTACGATTCATCATCATCTCAGAGCATGCCTAGGGACCGTCCTCGATCCCGTACATGTGTAAGTGACATAGCCATATTACTGCTGGGTTTATTACTTATTCCATGCCCGAAATCCAATCAATTAATTATAAGTTGGCGATGATGCATTGATCCAGTGCCATATTCATTCGAGGTGGACGGTGGCTACTCCTGTTCCACCGCCATAGCCCGAGTCCTTATATATTGTTATAACCGACCATTCCTCACATGTTCCTCAATGATATCCTTCAAATGCCTGTAGTAATTCGTATTGTTCCCATCCAGCTCATGGAATAGGCAATGCTTTCCCGATGCCCACTCGTATTCGGAGGGTTCCCTTTTCGGCGGCCTTCGATACTGAAGGCGTCCTCGAGTATCCAAATAAATCCTTTCCGGAGATTCGATCAAATCCTTGTAAGAAGAGAATTTCGGTTCTCTCCATTGCCTTTTCGACATATTAATGCCATCATTCAATTTCTGTTTGCCTTTATCATTCTTGTTTACATCACCTGATGATCCACCACTTTGCACAGTATTCACCTCCGGTTTGTTCGCTCGTGCATCTTCCTGTCGCGGGAACCTTTCTGCTTCATGGTAAAACTCCCCTGGATCCATAGGTGGATCCCGTGCTAGTGAATCCTTATACTCCATGCCATCAGCAGTTCTAGATACAGCTACGATCAAAACCATGGATGGATCTGGACGATCTACCGATGCTGCCGTGGCATTAAACCGTGTTAGGAAACTCCTCAGGGACTCTCTGGTCCTCTGTTTCAGTGTTGCCAAACTCATCACATTTTTGGGTCTCGAGATGTGAACCCTGAACTACCTCATAAACCCTAATTAATTCTGCCCATGTGCTGATAGAGCCGCTTTCCAACTGTTTAAACCATAGTGCAGCTATATCCGTCAGTTACAGAGGGAAGCACCGTGCCATGACTTCCTCTGATGCCTCCAGTACTTCCATGTGTCTCATGTATCTCGTCAGATGAACAGCGAGATCTGTCTTTCCATCATATGTCTCAAGCGTTGGTAGTTTGAATTTCGGTGGATTCCTGGCTTGCCTGATACTAGGAGCGATGGGGCTCTTATTCACATCTTCCAGATCCCTATTTATCAATCCTCTTCTCATAGCCCATCTGATCATTTCCTCCAACCTGTTGTTGTCATCCAGTGGTGGTCTTCGATCATTGTCTCCAACCTGCCCCCCATGTACACGGGGCATCCTAAAATCTGCTTTTCTAGACGAGCATCCACATTCCGATCAACGCCAAATTGTATAGCACCGCCCGGTATCCCACCTGGGATTAAGCTAACATGAGTCAAGGGCATGCCCCCAAGTGTGGATCGATCGGCACTGATCGTTCTAGAATGATCGGTTAAAGTACCATCGATCGTTCTTGGTTGGTCAGAACGATCGGCTAAAGTACCACCGATCGTTCTTGGTTGGTGGGGGGCTGCTCCCTGCAGTTCCAATCCATCCTGCATCATGTTTGCCTCTTTTCTTTGGTTATGATTCTAGATTTCCTCAGCTCATGCTGCTCTAACTCCGTGATACATATTTCCAGCATCTCCCGCTACTCCATTTCCTTGGTTTTGCACTCTAGCTTGTCCAATTTGTCGGAGTAGGTTCTGCATCATTTCCTCCTGTCTCTTAAGCATCCTTTCCTGCATAACATCCATCATTGTTTCCATCTCGTCTCTGGTCATGAAGATTGAGTTTTGATTAGCTCCCGAGGAAGACTCCTGACTCCCTTCATGATGGCTCATATCTGTTCTTTGTCTCCTTGTTGATTGCTTAGCCATTGCTTCCTAGATCCAAATATCCAAGCTTCTAAATTTGATATCTTAGCTTCCAAATCCGTGGGTGAAAGTCTTCTCAGTGAAAGCACCAAAATGTTTGTGTCAAAATTGGTCACAAACACCCAGCTGTATGTGAAAGCACCAATTTCCCAAAACAATATCCAGATAGAAAGACAAGCACGCAGATCACAGAATCAATAGCAGAAAAAGTAAATGAACATACAAGTTTTATAATGGTTCGGCAAACTCCGGCCTACGTCCACTCCAATAATTTTTTATTAGTTTATATTGTTGATTATAGTTACAAATCCGTGAAATTCAAGAGTAAAATTGATAGAGTATCGCCTAGGTAGAAGATGAAGAGAAGTAGAAAGAAGATCCTTTTTCTAAAGCCATGCCTGCTGTATTATAGGCGAAACTTTGGCTACAGGGACTTCTTATCCATATGGGCCCACCATAACGATCGGCATGTCTAATTATTCATTTAATAACGATCGGCCATCATATCACCGATCATTTTTCCTTCATCCAATCCAAGGCCGATCATTTCTGGAGGGTTCTTCATGCCTTTCGACATTGCTCTTGAAGTATGGAATCATTCTAACTTGTAGTTTAGGAGATATGGGTTGATTTTGGTTGAAATTGGATGGTTCATTGAATTGCACCGATCGTTATGATGGATCGATATGAACGATCGGTCGAGAAGGATCGGCCATCTTCGAACCATCATTCCATGATATGTGATTGCTATGGTGGATCGGCAAGAACGATCGGTCGATAACGATCGACCATCCTTAAGTCTTCTACTTCGTGATACGCGATTACTATAATAGATCGTCCTAGAACGATCGGCAAAAATGATCGGCCATCCCAAAACCTTCACCGTTTGATGCACGATCATTTTTGTAGGCTTCCCTTTTTATTTTATTGATGCTTTGAAAGTTTCAAGTGAATTGGTCTTGTGGATTTTAAGATATTGATCGATCTCGGATGACTTGAGCTGTTTCATGAATCGTTCTTGGTCGGTCCATACAAATCATTGCTTCATCTGAATCCATCCAACTATCATCCATATCTTTAACTGTAATCAATTTCCAATCCATCCATTTGAGCCAAATCCATGATATCACAGCCTTGATAATTGTGAAGTTTATTGGATTAAATCCGTCTGCGCACTGCCTTGCCAAAAGGCGGGTTAAAAAATATTTGGAGTATCTGATTTAATGTTTAAAAAAATATGCCTAGTTTACTTGTTAGTGTGAAACTTCTACATTAGGGTCATTATGTAAAGAAACCCAGTCAACATTATTTGGTGTGAAATATCTACTATCAACATTCAAATATTACAGAATATATCCATCTAAATATTACTGATACATAAATGTTTCAAATTGTTTAAACTGGTATGCATCTTTTAACTGCAAACACTGGCAGGGAAGAGTCGACCATGGATGATGGATCATCACCTGCTGAAGATGATCAAAAAGCAAAAGAGTGCATTAGGGGTTGTGTTGATGAACAAAACGTGAGTTGCTGATTTGAGTGACAAGAAGCATGAATGTCATAGAGCTCAGTTTCGCAGGTTGCAGGAATGAATTGAGTGACAGGAAGCATGAGTGACAGGAGAAAAATATGAAGGCGGAGAAGAAGTAAGGTGCTGGCTTAGCAGGTTGTAGGTCGATAATTTTACAGGTAGACCGAATGTCGCAACGTTGAGCAGAATTTGGGCTGTTAGCAATGCAGGTTGCTGATATAAGGTGGATATGTCATAACATGTCTATTTGTTATCCATTTCATATTAGCTATTTCACTAAATATCTATTTGTTTATTATGTCGTACATATTGAAATTATTTAATCCTTCAATTCATTCCAGCTATATTAAAATTTCGTATTAGCTTGTGTTACCGATATACATTCTTAATATAGTACAAAAGTTGCTAATTATTTAAACTTATGCATATACAATTGATATTTAACAAATAAAATACCCTTTTGATATCATTCATGACGAACCCTATTTATTTGGCTCATGTTGTTTCTTTAATTTTACTCTATCTTTGATCAAGTTATTTCAAATTTTAAATGATAATTAAATTCTATACATTCAATTCAAGACAATTTAATCATATTTAGTAAATCAGAATAACTTAATTTGCATTAGGCACTAACAAAGCATACCGTGATTAAGTATTAGTAGTCACTTAAATGTTGTATGCCTAACAAAGCATATTGTGATTAAATATTGGTATTTACTTAAATGTTGTATGCCTAACAAAGCATACCGTGATTAAATATTGGTAGTTATTTAAATGTTGTATCAATATTTAAGTAGTTTTAGAATAGTTTATATATATATAGACACACACACACTAATTCAACAATGTTTGTTGCACTTTTAACTACTAAATACTGATCTTTATTGCAGAAGTAATAGTTAAAAGCGATTAAATATTCATCATTTCTAACTGTGAACATAAACCCTTTATAATATTGCACCCACTTTCGTTTGCCTCAATAACATAAGTTGATACAATTGTCTTCCTCAAGTTTATAGTCATTGCATTTAAAATATAGTGGATTGCTGCTGCCCATTGTATTTAGAGAACCTTATTGAGATGGGGTGCAGATTCGAATAGCTCTCGTATATATGTCTACTTAATCAGTGCTTTGTCTCTGTAGTTTCTGATCACTTGATCAATTTTGAAGGACTTAGTCCTAAATCAAACACACGCCCTTTACCTATCTTCATGGTTTCTGAAATTAAACTACATTAGTCTTGATCATTTAGGGTGGAGCCAAGAAAGTTATCATCTCTGCCCCTAGTGCAAGTGCTCCTTTGTTTATAGTAGGTGTAAACCATACTTCATACACTTCAGACCTTGACATGGTCAAATGCTAGCCGCACAACCAACTGCTTAGCTCCTCTTGCCAAGGTATTGAAACTTTGTTAAGCATCTCAATGTGTCATTATTAGTGTTGGTATATTGCTAATTGTTATGATATGATAGGTTATCAATGACAAGTTTGGCATTGTTGAGGGTTTGATGACCATAGTTCATGCAATGAGTGGTATAATTTGCCTAACCCTGAGTGTTTTTTATTTTTAAAAAATTGTTATATGCTAATTAAGTTACTTTTTGAATGATAGCCACTCAAAAGACTATTGATGCAGCTTCTAGCAAGGACTGGAGAGGTGGAAGAGCTGCTAGCTTCAACATCATTCCTAGCAGAACTAGTGCCGCCAAGGTATCATTTTGGATGTTTCATTTATTCATTATACCAACCTCGTCTGTTTGAGTTTCAACATGTAACTGAAATAATACATGTCTTGTCATATTACTTTAGGCTGTTAGCAAAGCGCTTCCTGCTTTGAATGATAAATTGACTGGAATGGCTTTCCGTGTTCCTATCGTAGACATTTCAGTTTTTGATCTTTACTGTCAGACTTGAGAAGAAGGCTACTTATCACGAGATCAAAGCTGTAAACAAGTAAGCAGAATATGTTACATTACTGTGGCACATCTTGCTGTTGAAAGTCCTAGTATTTGCAGAAACACTACAAGAGCGGCTTCATTTAGCGACGACTAAAAGGCATCGGCGGCTGTCGTTAGCCGTCGTTAAAAGCCGTCGCTTTTTACCCCCCACCAACACAGAAAGTGACGGATTTAGCGACGGCTCCGTTGCCATATTAGCGACGGTTAGCGACGGCCAAGTGGACACGTGGCAACATCCTAGAAGTTGAAGGGCTACCGCAAACCGACACCAGTCGTCGCTAACCTGGGACCAAACAGCCGTCGCTAGCCATCGCTAATCTGAGACCAGACGGCCGTCGCTAGCCGTCGCTAATCTGGAACCAATTTCCTGCACCAAACTCCTCCTTAGGCCATCCAAATGCACAAATCTTCATCCACCTCATTTACAACACATATATACTCAATTTCACAACTACTACCAATGCAAGAAACATATAATCTCATACATATCACACATAATCAAATATATAACATAAATATCAAAATTTACACAACCATTTCATCAACCAACACCAATATCTCATCAAACTACAAAACCATACCTACAAACAAGTACATCAAACAAAACATCCCAACCAACTTATGTACATCAAACAAAACATTCACTAATCCATCAAACAACCCAACCAACAAACAAGTATCAAATCCATAAACGTAATACATGTCATATATGTACAAAACAAAATGATCAAAATCCATCTGAAACACAGCCATACCTACTCATCATCCTCATCGTTAGGCCCGTCAAATGGGTCGGGTCAGGTCATAATTAAATGGGTCAGGTAGAATTTGACCCGATTTATTTAAGATATAAACAAACCCAACTCATTTTACCCATTTAATAAATGGGTCGAACCGACCCGACCCGATTAATAAAAGGGTTGACCCAACCCATTAACAAAAACTACAGCTTAAGCATTAAGATCAACATTAAAAATTGAAAAACTGCATCGTTTATTATCAATTCTGCATGAAAAAAACAAAAATTGCACAAAAAAACGAAATGATGCACATCATATTATCAAAAATAGTACCAAAAAATGAAAAACTGCACTATTATATTGTCAATTCTACACAAAAAACCAAAATTTTGCTCCAACAAATAGGAAAACTAAACTAGATATTGCAACAACTAGAATATTTGAAAGTTCTAAACACATGAATCATCAAAAATAGTACAAGATCTCAATCATAAGCAAACATTTGTAAGTAATATTTATTTGTTTCTTCCAGTTGGCCCTAAAGATACCCCAATAGATGTTGTACTGGAGAAGACCTATGATGCCAAAGCTGGAATTGGGATGCCAGAGCTTTAAGCCAATTTCGTCAACACAGTGCATTCTGCAGTTTTATTAATTTGCAAGATGTAGACCAAAGATGGAATGGTAATATGACTCATGAATAGCAATTATATAGAAAGAAGTAGCAAACAAAATAGAGAAAGAACCATATGAAATGGACACAGTTCAGATATTACGATAAAATTTACTATATATTCCCTTTTCTAACATTTACAAGTGTGTATCCTTCAAGAATCAACAAACTGGACCTATCCAACTACTGGAGTATTATATGACAACATGAATTTTGATGGCTAATTTTGACAACAAAAAGTAAGTATATCAAAACAGAAATAAAAATGAAAATTGTACCTTGTATTATGCAATCAATGATCGTTTAAAGATGGTGTAGGAAATTGAGTAAGCTGCTCCGCGTCAACATGAAATTTGGAAATATCTTCATCTTCTTGTTCCACTTCCGTAGCAATTGCATTCCCATATAACCAATCACCCGTGCAAAGTAATGCCTCCACAATATCATCTTCAAGAGAACTGCGATAATCGTCCAAAACTCTTCCGCTAACGCTAAATGCACTTTCAGATGCAACGGTGGTGATAGGCACGGCTAGAATATCTTTTGCCATGAAAGAGAGAACGTGATATTTAAGTTGTTTAGATTGCCAAAATGAAAGAATATCGAGTGGTAACTTATGATCTAGTGGTCCATCTTCAAAATATAACTTAAGTTCCGAATTATGCGAACTTTCAGCAAACTCAATATTTCTAAATATATCAAATTCTTCCATTACATCAACACACTCCTGCGAATAAGGTCCTATAAATGGATCACTACAATCTAATTCTTTTGATCCACTTGCTTCATTGTTCGATTCCTTCTCTATTTTTCTTTTGTACTCCTCATAAAGACCTTTTAATTTTGACTCTACCACCTCAAACTTTTCACCATAATCATTGCCATAAAGCCTTTTGTAACAAAACTTGACAAAATCCATCTTATATCGGGGATCAAGAATGCAAGCAATGCAAAGCAATATACTAAATTCACTCCAATATTTGTTGAACTTTAAAAACATTCAACTTGCCATGTCTGACATAAAATCATTAGATCCCATGAATTTTTGCAATGTAAACAAAACCATAACAATTTTCGGAAAAAACAAATTAGATGTTGGGTATTTCGTTCCAGAAAACAAGCAAGTGGCAATCAAGGCTTTACGATATGTAAGATGAGACTCTAGTAGCTCCACAAATTTATCGTTAGAAGAAGCGTTATCTAATGTATAAGCAAATACTTATCTTTAATGTCCCAACTAAGCAAAAGATTGGACATTTTTCCAAAAATAGCAGCTCCAGAATGTGGTGGTGGCATAAGACAAAAACTTAACAATTTTTTCTGTAGTTTCCATTCATTATCAATAAAATGAGCCGTTAGAGTGATATAGCCATCTGTATTAACCGATGTCCATAAATCGGTTGTCAAACTTACCTTCCCCGTACATGTTTTCAAAAAACAATTAAGCTTAGATTTTTCATTTTCATATAATTTCAAAACATCGGTACGATAGGTATTTCTCGAAACGGATAGAACTATATCGTTAAGATATGAATGTATATCACGAATGCCTTTATAATGAACAAACATAAATGGCAAATTGTGTCTAATAATTGCCTTGGCCATTAACTCTCTATATTTATTTTGATTAAAAATTGTTTGATTTTGTTGCAATGCTTTTGCACTTATCATGGAACATCTCGGTATGTGTTTTCTTAGATTGGAAGTACCGTACTTACCTCCCCAAATATATGACTTCTTACATTCCTTACAATAACATGTTTGCTTTTCTCCTTCCACGACTTCATTCTTTTGAAAATACTCCCAAACTTCAGAATGAGTACTCCTAACCCGCTTTTTTCCCACAGAACTATTTACCGAATCAGGTTCATTCTCCAAATCCTCCATAGCAGCGTTATCATTCCCACAGAACTATTTATCAAATTTCTGTCTAATTTAAGCTGTTCATTCAAATGATCTACCTGAAAAAAGAAAATATCATTTTGTAAGATATAATCACATGCTTTTCATGTTATGTATGAACTATGCCACCATACATTATAAGCCTAACCTCAACATATCTGTACAGCTTTAAAAAATATTAAGTAAAAGCACATGCATGGATTAAAGTAGCAAAAGGGACCAGTTAAACATTTATTACAAGTGTAACTGTATAAGCAGACCAATATATTTTTGTTCTATTACAAACCACAGTGCTAATACTATTGCCAAATAGATCTTATCGGCCTTAAATTGAGAGTAAACAAGCTTATTTAGTAATTATCAGATTAAAAAGAATAAAGTAAGTATCAGATAAAAAGAATAAAATCCTACAATGATTGACTATTTCTAATTTCATTAGTGCATAATCCAAAAATCACTTTCAAGTTGCAATATGATGAAAAGGACCAATTCCTAACAGGTTCAAAAACTTATAACAGTACAGCTTAGTTTATTTATATAATAGTTACCATACCACAATAGGAAGCATGCGTATTCACGGTATGCAGAAAGCATTCAAGGAAAAAAGCAATGATAAGAAAACAAAAAAAACTTCCTAACGGTTGTAATATTCTTTTACTAAAACATTACCAGTATCCAAAGATTTAAAACTTGAATAGAAACATTGTAAGTACTAAATAGACAAACTAGCATGTCAAAGAGTTGTAAGTTTATTTTATATATATATATATAAATAAATAATCACGGTAAAGCAGCGAATATCAAAACTAAGCGTTGTTTTAAGAAATATGGTGCATGATCACAAGATCTCTACCATTTATGTTATAAAAATATATAAATAGTACCTTGTCTACTATAGAAAAAAATAAAGCAGAAAGCTTTTTGTTTAGAGATATAATCACAAGAGTACTTTTGATGTGAATAAAAATTATAATGTAATGTATGTATATTAGAAGGGTCCGTTCTTAGTGTGGCATTTGAGTGGAGTATTTGAATAGAATACTCGGTTGAAAAGGGAATGTGTTTGATGATGCCAAAGTGATATTAAGCAGAGTATCCTTCATAGGTAAATGTCAACGTCATATATCCTTATACTAGATTCATTTTCATACCGTAGGAGATAAATGATCATCATTTTATTTGTAAAATTATTTTTATTCTGAATTTCTCTTTGAGGTTATAGTATTTTAGTTCTTGTCAATGTCTTTCTTTAATTAACTTTTGTATTATATTTATTCTTTTAAAGGAGACTACAAGCAGACACCATGGCTACAGTGCAGGTCCATGATTTTACATGCTGAAACTAGATGATGATGTTGCATATGGCTCGTGGTTGCAGTCAATAATCTCTGTACTCAAGAAACTATTGATATTTTGAAACACGATATATTTAGTATATAGTACACATACACATGACTCTTTTTAAGAAGATGGATTAGTCATAGCCATACATTAGACTTTCCCAAGCTTCCTTTCCCATCCCAGGTTAGATATGAACTAAAAAACGAGGAAACGATGTGGTGATTTTTGTTTCTTTCATGACAATAAAAGAATATGAATTTACAGTTTCAAAATCTAGTTGTTTATGTGAGCACAAACTGGAATCCTTCAGAAGTAATGAAAAGAGGCTGGTTATTAGTTGAGATGGCATATCTGGTGCAATTGGAATCGAGCCTTAAATACCGAAGGAGTTGCAATAGCATTGAAAAGGAGAGGTGTTGAAAGAGGGCCAAACAACTGTAGACAACATCTAATGCTAGTGACGGAGACACATACCCTAGCATTTCAAGCAAAGCATGAATTCATGTGATGTGGAAGCACAACTGTGTGCTAAAAAAAAAATTTCTCAACAGTCGTAGGAAAGATAACTTACGCATGAATAAGATTAATCAATTGACAACCTTAATTCTTACTCCTATTGCAAGATGTAGATGAAATAAACTCATAAATTAACTTAGGGTTAGTACTTACTAGATTAAAACTAACAACTTAGGGTTAGCTCGCACTTGCAGACATCAATACCAGGAAGATCCACAGGAAGGTAAGCCTTCGTCTTCTCAAACAACGAAAGAATTAGGGCGTCGTCGTCGTCTCAAACAATGAAAGATCAGGTTGTCGTTGCCATCTCAAATTCAGATGATTTCCACACTGTAAATCGAAGATCAGAAGGAATCGCCTTTTTCCCTTTTACAGATTTGAAGCCCGATCGAGAAAATTGAAAAATAAGAATTAGGGTTAGAGGTTAGATGGGTTGGGTTTGGCTGCTTATGTTTTTTGTTATTTGCAAACGGGTTGGGTAAAAACTGAAACAAAATATAAAAGGATCGGATCCAACCCTTATAATATTAGGGTTATTGGGTTGGGTAAATGGGTTAGGGTCGGTTTTGACAGGTCTACTCATCGTTGTCATCCTCCCCCATCATCGTCCCATGCTCAGCTAAGCATGCTGCAATATGCTCATCTAGCTGATGCGCCAACGCCCCACTCTTTCACCAATCATTGATCTCCGCTAGCTGTTGTTTCAATTGAGTTATCTCCTCTTTGGCTTGGGATCTCCTGTAGGACGAATGGATCATCATCGCCAGTAAATTATTAATAGGGGGTTATAATTTATGCTCTATATTAAATATTGCTTATATATTAGTTAATAAAGCATTTTACCTCATGATTTCCGAAACCGTAATGCCTATTTTGCAAAGGAGGGTCAATCAAAGCATCTCATATACTATTTGACTCCACTAAGGTCAACTGACGGCCAGTGGATTTGCCACTCGAGCATGCTCTATGTCATATCTTTCCTGCGATCACGAACAAAATTTTGCTACAATAAATATTTAATTTATAAGTTTTGAAGTTTGAAGTAAAAAAAAGCATGTTTACCATTATTGATTGAGATTTATCATCTGTCCAATTATATGAAACATTACCTTCCTCATCTTTCTGCTCGACGGCGTGCGTCACTGTGAAGACCTCAGCCATTGTAGGCTTACGATTAACTTCCTACGCTATTACAAATATGATTAAATAATGTTACAGATATGATTAATGAACAATGTTAACGAACAATGTTACAAATATGATTAAATAATGCACATCTGTTTATAAACGCAATTGCTAAACTTACCAACTCTACGCGATGTTGTTGAAAGGATTTAGATCCACCATGGTGCAAAGCAGGATTTTTATTTCTGTTTGCACGGTTACGTGCTAACAGTTCCTATAAATTTAAAACAATATTTAACTAATTTAATGCAACTAATATACGAAATTTAATCAAATTATAACAACAATATGAAATTAGATAACTTACTTTCATTTCAGGGGTTTCCCACAGCTGGAGAAATTCTGCCCAAACATCGGCGCTCATCCATGACGGTGTCTTTCTCGCGTTCTTTGCTTTTGAGAGGGTGACCCTATAATTTTTCCACATCCTTTGGTTCCGGTGATTTGCAAAAACATCCATGCCCCGTGGATCGACACGGACGGCGGCATGTATATTGAAATTAATTAGAATTATGTAGATTATATTATTTTCCGAATGAATTATAAATTTATACTTACCATCAAGTCGGCCCATATAGTGTTCTTTACATGGTTTGGCATGCCATCCCAATGAGGCCAGCGTCCGGACATCCGACTCATATAGGCCTTCCCGGATACCTGTAGGATGTAGTCCGAAGGTTCAACTTCAAAACCCCTGTATAAATTTTAATGTAGGAATTTAATTAGTATAACTTTAAATATTAAAATAAGCAATAAAGCTGAGATATGCTGGAATGTCTCCTGAAAGGCATATATGCTACAAACAAATCATTTCATATAGTGATAAAATATATCATTTCATAGAATTCAAAAAACAGAACAATACAAAGCTCACAACATAGTCATCATTATTAAGATATAACATCGACAACTTAGAATATACAATATACAACAACCGATACATAGCTCACAACATAGTCATCATTATTAACATATAACATCGGAAACTCAAAATACACAATATACAACAACCGATACATAGCTCACAACATAGTCATCATTTAGAATTACCAGTCTTCGTTGTTTTCTAATTCAGACTCGACCTCGTACTCTACGTCGTTTTCTTCTGTGCTCTCAAAGGTTTCTATTAATTCATTCGATTCATCATTCAACAACCCTACATTAATATCATTAGTTATTACTATTTCATCATTTGGCTCAAGATCCGCTTGATACGCTGCTTCATCTGAAATATTAATTCCATCAAATGTAAACCTTACATTTGTTTTAAAAACAGCCGACCAATCCGCTTTATCTCTTTTTAAGGATGGATACGGAGCAAAATAAACTTGTAATGTTTGCTTGGCTAATACAAAAGGATCATACTTATAATAATGTGAGGTATGCTTTATTTCAATAAGCTTATAATCTTTGTGCACTTTGATTCCAGAACCAGGAACATTGTTGAACCAATTGCATTTTAATAAAACAAAGACCTATTAGAAAATTAATTCAATTTAATTTAGAATAACATAAATATTAAGGATAATCAGTATTACCACTCAAAAGGATACATCCATCCATATTGCACAGGACCTTGAAGAAGTGCTTCGGATGGAAAATGAATAGGTAAATGCTCCATTACATTAAAGAAACTGAGCGGAAATATTTTCTCTAGTTTGTAGAGCAGTATAGGGATTTCTACTTCAAGTTTTCGTATACGGTCGACTTTTAACGTCGTCGAACAAAGCTGTTTATAAAACATACTTAATTATGTTATAACACACCATACTTTTATGGACAATAGTTCTTTAAAAACCACCGGTAATAAATATTCCATCATGATATGGCAATCGTGACTTTTCATCCCACTAAGTTTATTGTTTTTAAAGTCATCACATCTACGGAGATTAGAAGAAATTCTATCAGGACATCTTAGTCCTTCCACCCACTTTAGCACGAGTTTTACTTGCTTGCTGTTTAGTTCATAGCATGCTTTGGGTTTTTTTATTGTCATTGGGCTTCATATGAAGTTCGGGACGTTTGCAAAAGTGTGCTATATCAAGTCTCGAATTCAAATTGTCCTTAGTTTTGCCCTTTATATTCATAACAGTATTAAACACGCTATCAAACACGTTTTTTCATTGTGCATCACGCCAATATTATGTCGGAGCAAGAGATCTTTCCAATATGGTAACTCCTAAAATATAATTTGTTTGCACCAATTATGGATGTTCGATTTACCTGGAATTTTAGTTTGTACTCCAATTTCATTATTTTCGGATAGTCCTTCACAATTTCATATATTTCTTCGCTTGACCAAACCTTTGATGGTTGCATATTCTCTTCTATGTTAGCTTTAAAGTTTTTTTATCTCTTCTAAAAGTATGATTGGGATGGAGAAAACACCGATGACAATCAAACCATGAAATTTTCTTTCCATACCATAAAGAAAATGCTCGTATTTCTTCCATGCAATAAGGACAAGCTAGACGACCGACTGTACTCCAACCTGAAAGCATCCCATATGCAGGGTAATCTAATAGTCCATAACAAAGAAGAAAACATATGAAAATTCTTTTTTCTTGAAATGTCGTATGTTTCAACTCCTTCATGCCATAGTGTTTTCAACTCCAATATCAATGATTGTAAATAAACATTGATTCCTTATGTTGGATCACCAGGGCCAGGGACAACAATAGTCAAAAACATATATGGAGTTTTCATTCACATCCATGGAGGTAAATTATATGGAGTAACGATAATAGGCCAAGATGAATATTTACTACCAAACTGAGAGAATGGTGAAAATCCATCCGTACATAAACCAAGTCTCACGTTACGACTCTCTGCAGCAAACGCAGGGTATGTTTTATCGAAATGTTTCCATGCTTCTCCATCAGATGGATGTGTCAAAGTTCCCTCTTCCTGTGTTCTCACACTGTGTCATCGCATATGACATGTCGTAGCTGAAAACGCATATAACCTTTGAAGTCTAGGAGTGATGGGTAAATAATGCATTCTCTTGTACGGAACTTCCTTTCTTTTCTTTTTTCTTGGTTTGTATCTTTCCTCATTGCATATTTTGCAGTTTCTAAGGTTAGTGTCATCTTTACAATACAACATACAACCTTTTATACATGTATCTATCTTTTGGTATGGCAGACCGAAAGCCGACATAAGCGTTTTCACTTTATAATGACTATCGCACATCAGATTATTAGGAGGCATATGTCGTTTTGCAGCTTGTACAACTGCTATAAATCCAGCTTCTGTAAAGTTGAATATTGATTTCATAGAGATGTATTCGACGGTTACTGATAATTCGGTTCCACTTTTACAACCATCCCACAACGGCCTCTTAGCAGCATCCAGTAAATCATAAAAAAAATTCGCTCCCACATTCGGTTCTTCTTCGATGTTACGTCTTGATCGTCAACTTGGATGGTAGGGAACATTGATCGTGCTGGATCTTCCACCATATCTTCTATAGGGTTCGTCATAACATGATCGTCCTCTGACGCTACAGAATTAGGTGTAGGTGTAGCATGTTCTCCATGACGATCCCATAAATAATAATTTGACACAAAACCAGATTTATACAAATGTGCTTTAACTATGTCTAGTTTTCAATGCTTCAAATGTTGGCACTTACTACAAGGGCATCGAAGTTCTTTGTTATTTCGATTATTAGATGT
Source organism: Allium fistulosum (assembly GCA_030737815.1). NCBI lineage: Eukaryota > Viridiplantae > Streptophyta > Magnoliopsida > Asparagales > Amaryllidaceae > Allium > Allium fistulosum. The sequence goes on along the minus strand of CM060907.1, from coordinate 586,981,426 downwards.
AGCGAATCTAAAAAATTCGTGTACAACATTGTAGAAATGTTCCTTCACCGAACCTTTCATACTAGTTCTGATTTCATACATCCAAGTACGATCGAGAAAATAATCGAACATTGTTCCTAATTTAAAAGTATATGTTAGTAATTTCGATAGCACTTCAGTTCACTTCTCTTCTACGCATAACTTGCACTCAAATGGTATATTGTTGTTGTATTTTCTAAAATAAAGTAAAGCCATTTAGGACTAAAGGCTTCACACACCACACTTCTGTCTAATTTCGATAGTACTTCACTTCTCTTCCACGCAGAACTTTGCATCCAAGGGGTGTATTTTTGTTGTTGTATTTTCTAAACTAAACTAAAACTTTTTGGGACTAAAGGCTTTAATTTTTCAGCGTCAATTATTTGTTGAAACAATATTTAATGCTTAGTTTCAAATCAACATTATATTCATTTCAATTTTTTAGAAAATCGATTTGGGTATAATATTTATTCTTGTTATATTTATTTCTCAATTTTTTGGAAAATCGGTTTTAGTACAATATTTGTTCTTATATTCATTTCTTAATTTTTTTACAAAATCGATTTTAGCAGAATATTTGTTGTTGTTATATTCATTTCTAAATTTCTTTACAAAATTGATTTTAGTACAATATTTGTTGTTGTTATACTCATTTCCTAATTTCTTTTCAAAAAATCGATTTTAGTAGAATATTTAATGTTCTTATATTCATTTCTTAATTTTTTTACAAAATCGATTTTAGTAGAATATTTGTTTTTGTTATATTTGTTTCTTAATTTTTTTACAAAATCGATTTTAGTACAATATTAGTGGTTGTTATATTCATTTCCTAATTTTTATTAGAAATCGATTTTAGAAAAATATTTAATGTTATTATATTCATTTCTTCATTTTTTACAAAATCGATTTTAGTAGAATGTTTATTGTTGTTATATTCATTTCTTAATTTTTTATAAAAATTGATTTTAATATAATATTTGTTGTTATGCTCATTTCAAAATTATATAATTCATTCAACCATTTAAATATTTTATTTAATACATTTGAAATTTTAAAACGTATTTTAAAATTTAGTTGACAATTTAAATTTTTTATCGACTTTGTAAATGAAAATTAGATGTTAGCACTTGTAATAAATTAAATTAATTTTATTTTATACTAACAACTAATACTTATAATATACACATGCTAATTAAATAAAAAATATTACTTATGTTTAACCGTACCAATCTAGCAGCATATTAATCAATAATTGTACACTAATTTTGGCGCAAACTATAACAAACATTGTTCTAATTAACTATAACAAATATTCGTGTAAACTTATATATCCATTAGCATATCAATCAGTAATTATGCACTAATTTTCGGATTATAAATAAACCCTAATTTTTAATTACAAATTAAACAATCAAACCACTAGTTAATATAACCAACTCAACAAATACAATATTATCATTAACTAATACACAATAACAAACCCATAATTAACTAATTTGCCAAATTAGCGTTCTCAACGTATCCCCAAATCAATCAATACACTATTATCAACAACTAGTACCGCACAATCATAAATTTCTATCACATAATCAACCAATTTTCAAAATTAGGGTTTTGATTAAACCTAGATTAAGTAGAAATTGGAGAGCAATAACATACCTTCGAGCTTTGGGGAGTTGTAGCTTTCGCGATGGAGAGATTGGCAGCTCGCGTCGGGAGGCGGCGACTGGAGCGTCGGTGGAGGAAGAGAGAAAGCGGCTGAATTTATTTTTGGGAAAGAAGATAATGTTTCTTGTTCGCGGGTTGCTGCTATATATACGCGATAAGCGACGGCTAGCGTCGGCCGCTTTTTTTAACCGACGCTAGTCGTCGTTAGCTAATATCGCTAAACGAAGCCCGTTTTGTAGTGAAAATGACATGCGTTGTTTGTTCAAGTAAGTAATAGTTGAAAGGTTTAAACATCAAACTTTTGATTTTCTTGGTGCTCTGATACCACTACTAAAAATCGTGAGTTATTAAAGCGAGAGAAAATTTTTGACCTTTTTTTGATTCATTAACTAAATAGCCTTATATATAGGCAAATACGTCAATAGTTACTTGCACAATACTAGGCGTTACACATCGTGCTAACAGTTCCACATAAACACAAAAACTATGACATCTAAAACAATAAACCACTAACAACAATTATTCCATTGACTAGGACAACATCTAACTAAAGTAAATACTTCCAACAAACTTATCATGCAAAATCTTATTGACATCTCCAATTTTAAAAATAAGCATTATTTAATTGATATCTCAGATTCCTCTCGGAAGCTTTAAATCTGTCATATAAACAATATCTGATCTATTGCCCTATAGACAAATTTAGTTTTAGTTATCTAAAGTATTGTTGGACCGAGGTATATATTTTAGTTGCTTTGGTCTTTGTTCGTGGACTAGTATGCCGATTTATGCATCATATGATGTTTTGGTGTAAAAAGTGTTCCTTGAATATTAGTATGAGTTAAGAAAATAAGTTGCAGAATATTGTATATTGAAAAGATTTATTGATCTGAATAATTATTCTTGTGTACAAAGTGATGTATTTATAATAATGCACTATGGGCTGACTGAACAATTAACTGATGGGCTTTGTACCCGACCTCTTGTACTCAAACGTTACAGAAGTATATGCGGCTATCCATACTTCAATACATATTCGTTCGTTTCATTTTATACCCCCCCAAACCCGTCCAGGGTTAGGGTTTGTGATATTCCTCTTCAATGTCGCCGCTCTTCAAATCTCTCGAATTTCTTCAAAAATTGATGATAAAAACATGTGCTTTAGGTAATAATTCAACAGATCCTGAGAGATGTTTAGATAAAGATCTCAAATTGAGTTCTCTTGAGGTTGCTTGAGTCAGAGTGATGAAGATCCTGGTGCAAAATCAGATCTTTTGATTTGGTTTTGTAGTTGTGATTCTTCTTTATGGAGATAATCAAGTGATGACAAGCTCTAGCTTTGACAGCTCTCAGATCTAACATCGATTGAAGGAGACGTCCTACGCGCATTGCCTTTCTGACTGTCTGGATGATTGTTGCTGACTTCAGTGACCTTCAGATCTTGTCTTAGACGAAGAAAGTTTATTTTTGATAAGGGTTTCGTGAGAATGTCGGCTCTCAAGTAGGTTGATGGTACGAGATTTATAGTAATATTCCCTTTCATAACTTCTTCTCTGACAAAGTATATATCAAGTTCCATGTGCTTAGTTCTAGAGTGCAATACTGGATTAGCTGATAGTGCTATTGTACTCATGTTATCGCACCATATTGTAGCCTTGTTTGGAACATTTACTTTTAATTTGCTCAGTAGAGATTTGATCCATATAATCTCTGCTGTGTTGCTAGCAACGCTTCTGTATTCTGCTTCAGTGTTTGATCTAGATATGGTTGACTGTTTTTTTGAACACCATGAGATAGGATTCTGACCTAGATAGATGCAATATCCTGTAGTTGATTTTCGATCATCTATATCTGGAGCCCAGTCTGCATCTGCATATGCTGTTATATTGAGAGTTTTACTTGATTGCAGAGTTAGACCATAATTGAGTGTACCATTTAAGTATCTTAATATTCTCTTTACATCCCTCCAGTGTTCATCTACTGGGTCTTGCATAAATTGGCTTGCTTTGTTAACACTGAATGAAATTTTTGGTCTGGTGATGGTTGCATATTGTAGAGCCCCCACTATGCTTCTGTATTGCTTGATGTTTGAAATTGGTTCTCCTCTGTTTTTAGATAGGTGTAAGTTGCTAATCATGGGTGTAGGTAGAGAATTTGAATTATCCATTTTTGCTCTCATAAGAATCTCTATGATGTATTTTCTTTGACTAAGATGCATTGTTGAGTGTGAATTTCTACTGACTTCAATTCCTAGAAAATAGATAAGATTTCCAAGATCCTTGATAGAGAAGATGTCATTTAGTTGCTTGATAGTGTTGCTGATTTCAACCTGATTGTTTCCTGTAATAAGTATATCATCAACATATATTAGTATATAAGTTGTTTTATCAGTATCAAACTTTGTAAATATTGAGTTGTCAGATTTGGTAGATGTGTATCCCATTGTCATCAAGGTTGATTTTAATTTATCAAACCAAACCCTTGGTGCCTGCTTCAAACCATAAATTGCCTTCTTTAGTCTGCATACAAGTTGTTGAGAGTCATTTTTCCAGAATCCAAGTGGTTGTTCCATATAGACCTCTTCCTGTAATACACCATTTAAAAAAGCATTATTTACATCAAGCTGCCTTATGATCAAATTTCTATGCAAGGCAATTGTAATAATTATTCTAATTGATGTTGGTTTCACAACGGGTGAAAAAGTTTCACCAAAATCAAAACCATTCTGTTGTGAATACCCTTTTGCCACCAATCTTGCCTTGTATTTAGAGATTGAACCATTGGCATCCTTTTTTAATCTGTATGTCCATTTGCATCCTATGATGTTTTTATCTTTTAGTAGTGGAACAAGTTCCCATGTATTGTTTCTCAGAAGTGCTTCATATTCTTCATTCATGGCTGCTTTCCACTTTTGATTCTGAATGGCTTGATAATAAGTGCTTGGCTCATCATTCTCTGCAACAGTGTTGTATATTTTTGGTTTGAATATGCCCCTTTTTGCTCTTGTGATCATGTGATTACCAGTGTTTTCAAGAATAATTTGTTGAGTGGTAGATTTAGTAGGGTTGCATGTTGAGGTCTTCTGTTGATCAATTGATGGTTCTGAATCATCAATTGGTTGACTGGATTCAGACATGCTCCTGCTATGGGATACATCTTGTTGTGGATTGTCGGATCCATTTCCTTGATCATCTATTGCTTCTGGATATGATGTGTCTTGATGTGATCCAGTACTTGTCTTACTGATATTCTGCATAGCTAAATCAGGTAATGGAGGTATGAAGAATTTTTCATTATGCATTTTTTGTGTTGTCTTTATGTTTACCTCATTGAATGGAAAAATTTGTTCATTAAAAGCAACATGTCTAGATATAAAAACCTTCCCATTACCATCTATACACTTGTATCCCTTTTTGTTTGCTGCATATCCTAGGAAGGTACAAGGAGATGATCTGAAATCTAATTTATGAGCATTATAAGATCTTAGACAAGGAAAACAGAGGCATCCAAATATTTATAATTCATGATAATCTGGTTTTCTATTAAATAGAACCTCCATAGGACTTTTAAAGTTTAGAGTCTTTGAAGGTAGTCTATTTATTAAATACACACTAGTGGAGAAAGCATCAGGCCAGAATTTTAAAGGTAGAGAAGCTTGAGCTAGTAGTGTTAAACCAGTTTCTACTATATGCCTATGTTTCCTTTCAATTAGACCATTTTGCTTTGAAGTATAAGGACATGTTGTTCTGTGAATAATCTCTTTTTTTTTTTGCAAATAAGTTTTCAAAGGGTAGAATTCTATTCCACCATCCGTTTGCAATATTTTGACTTGATTGTCAGTTTGCCTTTCAACAGTGTTAATAAATTTAATCACAGCATTACATGCTTCAGATTTTGACTTTAAAAAATAAATCCATGCATATCTTGAATAAGCATCTATAAAGGATATGTAATACTTGAACCCATAGTCTGTACAGATGGGTGCAGGACCCCATAAATCAATTGCAACTAATTCTAATGCCTTAGTGTATATAGTTGTAGAATTAGTGAAAGGCAACTTGTGACTTTTCCCCATTTGACAAAAAGTACAGACATATGGTAAAGAAATGTTTTCAACAGAAATATTATTGCTGCTTAGCACTTGTTTTACTATTTTTGCATTTACATGACCCAATCTATAATGCCATTTAGCAAAGGTGTTACATGAACTTGCTTGAACTATCTCTGAGTTGTTACACCATTTATCTCAGTGCATATCATTTCTTGAGTTGTTGACATTAAACTTGTAAAGCCCCTTACATTCCCTACCCTGTAAAAGAGTTTCATTAGTTAGAAGATCTTTAACAACACAGTAGTCAGGGTAGAATTCAAAATACACAGTCTTTAACAAATTGTGATACACTAAGTAAATTTTTTCTGATTAGTGGGACTCTAAGTAAGTTATTTAGATAAAGCTTTCTAGCACCTTTGATATAAGCATTACTAATATGAGTTATATTTATGGATTTGCCATTACCCATATGTATACCTTGTTTATCTTTACATTCTTGATTGCCAAGATTTAAACTTCCAAGATTGCTTGTCACCTGGTTTGTAGCCCCTGAGTCTGGGAACCAACTATCATCTGAAATATCCTCTACTTTTGCAGTATTTTCTTTCTGATTCTTTACATCTTGCTGCAAATTGATCATATTGGCACTTTGATAGTTTCTTTGACTACCAGTTCCTTGTTGATTTGGTGTGAAGTTGCTATCAAATCTGAAATAGAATTTATTTGCACTGTGCCCATATTTCTCACAGATTTGACACCTCAACCTGTTGTTATTATTAAGCCACCATCTACCTCCTCTACCTCTTGATCTATTTGATGATCCACCCCTTTGATTTTTATTACTATATCCTTTTTCTTGATTCTTGGATGCATAATTGGCAGTGAAATCATTAATAACAGGTTTCTTTTGCTCAATTATAACTTCATGAGAGAGAAGAATTGAGTGTACATAGTCTATAGAAGGAGTACTTTCCTTAGAGGAAATTATGGCAACAACAACATCATATTCATCATCTAATCCACTTAAGATTGATAATACATGTTCAGCCTATGACACTTTATGTCCTGCTCCACCAAGTTGATCACATAGAATCTTGATTTTGTTTAGATAGTCTCTCATGTTCATACCTTCTTTCTTTAGATTTTGTAGTTGTCTTTTATAATGTAGAACTTTTGCTGCTGACTGAGTATTGAATGATTGCTCTATAGAATGCCATATTTCATGTGATGATTTACACCTTATGAGTTGAGGTAAAATGTTAGACCCAATTAAGGAAAGAAGCCATGAACTGATGAGACTGTCTTGTCGTTGATGATCCAGAAATTCTTTGTTAACATTCAGTTTTCCTTCATTGTCTGCAACATACTTTGGTGGAACCACAATTGTTCCAAGAACATATCCTTCAATATCATATCCTCTTATTGCTGTTTCAATTTGAAATTTCCACATTAAGTAATTAGAATCGTCCAATTGTATTGTGATGATCTAACTGTGAGGCTTTATCATTGCTTTGATCAGACCTTGATTTGCTGACTGTTGAGAGGTGGTAGTTCTTGAATTGTTTGGTGAACTTGCTCCTTCGTTGCTGTTTCCTTCAGCCATGATGAAATTAATGATCAGGAAATACCAAGAAAAGTGTGCGAGATGATGATCAGGTCCCAAGCAAATGATGGACTAAACAGTTCTAATGCCTAGCCACCACTATGCAGCCGGAGAGTGTCAGGTGATGATGCTTTTTCTGATGGTGCTTTCTTAGCGAAGCACAGATTAGTAAATCCAGCCGAGATATAACACGAAGAAGATGGACGCAAGTTTATAGTTCTTGATTGTAAACTTGTATTCAAGAAAAGGGTAGACAAAAAATCTTCAGTGTTGATGATGAATCTGAGAAGATCACCACCAGTGCAACCACCTTAAGATGATGATGATGCTCTAATGAAGGTAGGCAGGGCACTATTTGAATCTAACCGTTAGGTTGTAGATCTAGCTCTGATACCAAGTTAAGAAAATAAGTTGTAGAATATTGTATATTGAAAAGCTTTATTGATCTGAATAATTATTCTTGTGTATAAAGTGATGTATTTATAATAATGCACTATGGGCTGACTAAACAATTAACTGATGGGATTTGTATCCGACCTCTTGTACTCAAACATTACAGAAGTATATGCGACTATCCATACTTCAATACATATTCGTTCGTTTCATTTTATAGGTTGCTATCATGTTTTTTTGCAATGTTTGGAATTTCGAAGTGTTTATATTATCTATATGCCTGTCTTGTTTAAAGTTTCCTTGAGAGAACAATATTTATACAACACTTGCTCAAAAGAAACAAAATGAGTAAATTTAAAAATGTGTTTTCTGTTATGTGTATAAACGAGTTTACAGATGAGATTACAAGAATAAGTTTGGGGATAAAAAAATATAAGAAAAGAAGAAAATTATTTAAGATTATTTTACTTAACAAATTAGAACAGTGGTAATCTAATGGAAAAGGGGATTAAAAATCTATTTTTAGTGGAGTTCTTCTAGCCACTACAGTGTAAATTTCACTTTGAGTCCTAACCACATGAACATCATCTCTCCATAGAACCCAGATATGATCATCCCACAATATAATTTCTCCAATTACTCTCATAGTAAAGGATTTCCTTTCCATTTGCTCCGAAAAATGAAGATTAGGTGGATCCACTGTCACCTCAAAATCAGTAGTTTCATAGACCGTCACATTGTAAGTCGAGTTACTTGGTTCCACATTTGTTACAGTTCGATGAAACACTCCATTTATCTCTTGTCCATACACAACAGCAAGTGAAAAAGATGGATAGTTAAGATCACGTGCAATCATCCGTTATGCTAATGTTGGAACAAGTAGTTGCATTATTGCCAGTTAGAATAGTTCAATCTGCTGTGATGTATCCTTGAGCACAGAGGAAGTCTATATAGTCTATGTTAGATGCATCAAATACTAGACCTGGGTCAAGTGCCTTGATTGGATTTATGTGTCCTGCACCATGCATTAACTCTGCCTCTTCTTTTTTCCTTGAGTCCATTACATTTGCTCCTAGCAAAAAAATTACGAACTATAAGTATTGCACTGCACATTGTCTAATATGAGTAATATTTTCATGTTTATTAAATATACTTGTAGTCATGAGTGCAGATTTGATAAAAATAGGAGAGCACAAAGGATTAGTAGATTTAACGTAAGCTACTACTACAGTAACATGTTGGCAAGACATGGATGTGCTTGACATCAAATTGTATCCGCCTTTTGTACTGTCTATGTCCGAGGTCGAAAGAAAGACCACAAGAGACCATGCAGCAAGAATATACACACTAGGTGCAGTCAAATCAGGCTTTGGAATGTCAACATCTCACACATTAGGCCCTCTTGATGAGAATGGTGCAACCCTTGGTTTAACCACAACTTCTTTTGTTTCTCCAGGTAAGATTAGTGTCCTAACTGAATTTACTTTGTCAAACTTGCATTAACACAATGTTACACATTTATTCATATAATTTATTATAAAATGAAAACATTTCACTATTTGGAAAGAAGTTTCATACCTACACATATAAAACTTGAATTCTGGCACATCATGTTTGACTTTAGTCTATTTTAATCAATATCCGAGCAAGTGTTTACATTTCAACGCAACTGAGTTAACCCTCTAAACTTTTAGTTATGTAAACTAGGCTGCACAAGCACTATGTCCTAACAAATAATCTTATTACTAGGATTAGATCAACGATAAGATCAAAAATATTAGGTTGTTATATAATTTGCCATACAGTCAAAGCATGCCCTGAAGCTTTTTTTATTATCTGGTCTATTTATAAAAGAACAGAGAATCTATTTTCTGCAAAGCTGGGATTTGATTTTATAATAGAAAGGCCTTTCCCCAAAGTGATAACAAAATAATTTCTTGATAGTAGATAAATTTTGATTTCGTAATAAACTTTTGCCAACAAGAAGAACACTTGCTGTTTTCATTTTAAAAAAAGTTCTGAACTTAAAAGTAAGTTTTTATCTACAACTACAGGGCAAGGTGGAAGTTTTCCCCATTTCCTATTGGGACAATCAATGGGTATATATCATGCATAATCAACTATATGCGATGTTTGTCTTGATGTCAAAGTACCATGTTATATATTATGCATGGTCATTAGCTATGCATTATATTGATTTATTGAACATAATATATGCAGGTTGCATTTGACTTGGAATATAATATTTGGATTGGTTACCGACAAGCATCTTGGAGTCTTGAAGTATGAAATTATGACTGTGCCACTGTGTTGTACACTCATACTGTTGTGTGCTAGTGTTAGTGTGTAATATTATTTTGGAGTATGATGTTATGAACTATGAATATTTGGTATTTTGGAGTATGAATTATTGTAATTTGAAGTATGAACATTTAGTGTGCTAATATATTAATTTTTTGGGTCATATTACAACTATATAACATGAAAATGTCATTGTGATTTGATATCGATTTAGGTTCTAAAATCTGAAACGATATCATTTTTTTGCCTTGGCTCACATTTGCTTTGGTTTTTCATAACAACTAACAACTGAAGTAAATAAGTGATCATTTTCTTTGGTTGTTCATAACAATTAACAACCAAAGCAATAAGTGATCGTAAATAAGTGATCATTTGCTTGGGTTATTCATAACAATTAACAACCAAAGCAATAAGTGATCATTTGCTTCTGTTGTCATGAACAACCAAAGAAAATAAGTTATCATTTGATTTGGTTGTTATAAAACGACCGAAGCAAATGATTTCTTTTGCTTCGATCGTTCTACCCATTTTGCTTCGGTTCAATCAAAGCAAACGACCTCCTTTGCTTCAGTTGTTCTAGTTCTTTTGCTTCAGTTCAAAAACCGAAGCAAATGACCTCCTTTGCTTCGGTTCAACAGCTGAAGTAAATGACCTCCTTTGCTTCGGTTGTTCTAGCTCTTTTGCTTCGGTTCAATAATCGAAGCAAATGATTGTTCTGCTCCTTTTGCTTTAGTTCAACAACCAAAGCAAATGATCTCTTTTGCTTCGATTGTTCTACCCCTTTTGCTTTGGTTCAACAACTGAAGCAAATGACATCTTCTGCTTCGGTTCAACAACCGACGCAACAGACTTTGGCCTATTGCGTCGTCTTCATTTGCTTCGGTTGGTGAACCGAAGCAACATGGGGTAAACAACCGAAGCAAGTGACATGTTTTATAGTAGCGGTGATTAATTGCCTAGCATGGCAATTTAATTTACTTACGAGCACCTCTGATGTTCCAGCTTCCAAAGTTTGTATACATAAGATAACTATTTATGGGTATGGCTCTTGTTTCTCCTCGTTCTTCTTTTAGATGATGCATTAGATGAATTAGTTTTAGGAACTGTATCTTCATAAATAATGGTTTTATTTTTGTCATGATCCCGGTTGGTGATTTTAATCTTCTGTTTTGAGTTAGCCTTTTTCTTGTTTGAAAAACTGCTATGGGATATATATATATATGGTTACTTTTTTGAATTGACATTAAGGAATTTTGGCGGTTTTGGAGAATTGTGATTTAATGTTGGTGAGATCCAGCCTGGTGGTGGTGGGATGTGAGCATAAGGGGATTGCATTGAGACTTCAAGCACATTCATAACTAAATCATTGGTTGGAAGGATTTGAATAGTGTTGGAATAAGGAGAAAAGGAGGAATGATTTACTGTTAAGATAGAGGAAGATTTATTAGAAATTGAAATGTTAGGTAGAAAAATTAAAGGAGTTTGAACATGCACATGATTTTCTTCTTGCTGTGCATGTACAGATTCATGCATAACTACATGTTTAATATTTGGTGTAAAATTTTACTGAGTAGAAGTTTCACATTGCTTCCTACTATCCCCACTTATGCCTACCTCTTTGGCCATGGGTTCAACTAGGTTGTTAAGCCTAATTGTAACACCCCTAATTTTTGATAACATTATTCAGGAGATTTAATTAAATAATTAAATAGAATAATGTAAATGTTAAGTGATAAGGGGATTGAGATTTGAATAAATATAATAAGGTCGTGCTTAATTAAATAATTAAATGGGCTTAAGAATGGGTTATAAGCTAATCAATTTATATAAGGTATATTGGGTATTTGCTGCACATAACCCTTACTCCTATATATTTTCGTTCCTACCGTTTTATTTCTCATTCATGTCATTTTGAAAACGCAAAACAAAAACTTAAAGAGGAGCCAGCCATTAAGAAAAGAGAAATCAAAGAAAAGCTAGGGATTCAAGCTTAGGGGGAGTTTAATCTCAAACCAATCTCCTTATCCTAATCAAGGTAAATAATGATTTCATCTCTATTTTATGAGTATATGTTTCGAATTTAAGATTAAATTCGTATATATGATGTTTGGGTGATGATATGCATGAATTAAAGTTTGTTTAATTCAAACAAGTTTATTTAAATAATAATTTATACGGTTTTAGAGCAAAACCGATAGAAATTGATGTTTTAATGCCATGGAAAAATTATATGTTATGAAAAACATGATTTTGGAGTTGCGTTTTAAGTTTGATAATTTTCCAAGCTATGGAAAAATTAATATGAATTTTCGAATGAAAATATGGTTAATTGGGTTTAGAAATTTATTTCAGAAATTATATAAAGAACATGGGTCTGAAATTTTGATATGTTAGATAACATAATTAAAGTAAATTTCTATAAATTTTTGGGGATTTTTCTTAATTGATTTACTGTACGAATTAAATTATTTTGAGAGGACGATCTAAATGATTTAATTGTATTTTTAATGAAAGGGCTTATCTGTAAAAATAAATCTTGATACTTATCCAAAATTAAGAGGTAGTTAGTTGAGGCAACCAATTATATGTTTACACGTAGGCAGGTTAGTTGATATAAACTGTTTTATTTGGCATTAAATCCATAAAAACATGTTTCGCCTTTATTAGAGGTACCTTTCGACTCATAGATTTCGCCTTCGATCAAGTCGAAACTCTATTAAGGCGAAACCAATACACAAGGTATCATTTAGGTGGTACATAGTGGATTGGAGAACAGCGGAAGGTATGGTGTCGAATGCGTTGCTTCCGATGGGGTCGATACCTTAGTTTATTTTAAAAAGTTAAGCGACTGCCTTTGTTTTACTAAAGCTTTCGACATAGTCGAAACATATGTTTTTGAAAGTAATTTTCTAATAGCTTTCGAAGGGGTTGCCATTTTCTGTTTTAAAAATAAGGGCTTTCAAATGAGTTCATTTAGTTGTAAATAAATGCTTTTGAAAGAAGGGGTTCCGACCTAGTCGAAGCCCTGTCACCGTTCTTTTGCCTTTCGAGTGTATTGAAGTTATCAATGCTTTCGAAGGGTAGTGTTTGGTTTAAAGATGTATTAAGTCACTTCCTAAATGCTTTCGAAAGGGTTCAAGGGTTTTGAAGGCAATGGCTTCAAAGAGGGTTTCGATGCTATCCTTCAATATTTTATTTAAATAATTTGAAGCTTTCGAAGGGGATCGTGCCGACGCCATCAAGTTTTCCCCAATATTTTTATATGGTAAAGAATGGTTTTGAAAGAGATACTTTCGTTTATGTTCACTTTGACCCAAATGATATTTTTAAATGTAAGCCCAATGACTTCAAAAGGGGGACTTTCAATGCTTTCGGAAGGGATACTTCCAATGGTTTGGAAGCTATGCTTCTTAAGTTAAGTGCTAACACTTTAATACATTCGAAAGGTTTTGAAAGAAAGGTTTTAAAGTGTTCGAAAGGCAGGAGCCTAATGTTTTGGAAAAGAAATTTATATTTCAAAGTAGGTCATCCAGTGAGGTCGAAAGCAAGGTTTCGAAGGTTTTGAAAGGCTTTATTTTTCAAAACAAATAACCCGATCTCGTTTTAAAAGAAAACCATGGCATAAATAAAGTGCTTTGAAAAAGGAATTTTTGAAGAAGTTTTCTTTGATCAAAAGGTTAAAGGGATTAACCAAGTTATTGTGTTTGCTTCTTCATATATGTATATATTCACATTGTAATGGACTCATAAATGTAATATGGGGAATGGTAAAATAACCAGCTAGGTTGACCCAGTGGTGAATATAAATTAAGTTAACTCCTGAATGAGTAGAGTTGCATCCAGGAGGTCAGGAAGACTAGAATATAGGATGCTAAAATAATAAAGAAAGATATTGGCAGGGGCCAATAGGTTTTCAATAAGCCCATGAACACTTTTTATATGAAAAGATATTGGCAGGGGCCAATAGGTTTTCAGTAAGCCCATGAAAACTATGTATAAAGGAAGATGTCAGAAAGATAGGTTCATAGTTAGCCCATGAAAACTATGATTTGAAACTGGCAGGGGCCGGTAGGTTTATAGTTAGCCTATAAAAACTATATCCGGATTAAGATATTGACAGGTGTCAATAGGTTCCAATTCAGCCCATGAAAACAAGGATAAAAGAAAAGATATTGGAGTTACCAATAGGTTCATAGTGACCCCATGAAAAATATGTAATTGGACATGAATCCTTAAACATTTAACCGGCTATTAGTTAGGCCATGAAAACTAGTAGGTTAATAGTAATCCTAAAAACTATAACTGTGACAAATAGTAAAAATGAATGGGGATGGGTATTCCAGAATTGATTCATTTGTTTTGCATATCATCATATCATATTATTTAAAGATGTTTTAATCATTGTGGTTGCAGGAGCATAGTATATGGTTTTATAAAAAAAATTAGGATATTAGTGAAGGGAAACACGTTCCGCTAAGCAGCATGGTCTCACTGGATATCTAAATAATCTGAGATGGTAGATTATTATTCATACCAGGCTTTATGTCTGACTCGAAGTTTATGTTTTCCCCTTAAACACTCGGGTACTCAATTGATTTTGAGTAGTTTGAGAGTTGAGGTTTTCAGGAACCTCATTAAACGAATGAAGCTTCCAGAGACGTGCATGAGGCATGATAAATATATAGAGTTCTCTTTTATTTGATTTCGCTGTGTTGTTTGTAAAGGCAAAGTTGTTAAATTGCCTTTATATAATATGATTATCCAAGGGGACATCTTCATATGTCGCTCTTGGAGTATGTTGTAATAAATATATCTTCTCTGAACGTGGTAAACGATGATGGGATTATGTAATGAATTTGGAAATGTTTTGAAATGAAATGTGATATTGTTTGATGTTTTAAATTTTTTCCATATTCATGTGTTTGTGAGTATCAATGTATCTAACACCGTCGTATTTGGTCGCCGAAGGTTAATATATAATTATGGATGACTGCAGCATCCATAGCCGTTAGTTTTGGGCCTCCAAGTAGGGGGATGTTACACTAATTAAGATACCCTTAATTGCTGCTTCACAATTCTGATTCAAAACATTATGCTCTTCAGCACAAACAACTAAATGCTCATCATTCTGACCACCAATTAGCTTAGTTTCCTCACCATTCAAATCTAGCAGTTCTTGAAATTTATTTGATATCAAAACCAAATTCTCACTTTGATTAGCAACCTCCTCCTCGACATCATCAACTAATCCTTCCACTTCATTATGCATTACTTGTTCAGCCACTATTACTTTTTCAACTATGTTCACATTATCACCATCCCTCACTTGAACTGATTCTATTTCCTTACCCAGTTCATTCACCTTGCACTTATTGCTTTTGTTTACATTACCAACACTTCTCCAAACATTTCTAGATCGAACAGTTTCCTTAACTATTTCTTTTTCAACCTTTCCATTCTTCTTATCATCCTCATCCCCACTAACTTTCTTGTTTGGCTTTACTTCCTTCTTACACTTTTCATTCAAACAGTTATCAGATGTATGCCCAGACACTTTACATGAACTATAGGCTTCAGGCTTTCATTGATAGAAAACTTGTACGTACTGCTCTGTCCCATCCTCAAGCAGCACTGGGAAATTGGTCAACATATCAGACATGGGTGTTACTTCAACCAAACGCTTAACATAAGTTATTCTTTCCAATCTCTTTGTACTTTCATCTAGACACATCATCCTCCCTATCCTACTAGCTAACTAGTTGATGCCAATGTGTGACCAAGCTATTAGAGGTATAATCGGTAAGTGAATCCATATAGGTACCGACTTTACAGTGCCACACACATTGTTTACTATGGGGTCCCACTCCTTCACAATAAACATTTTATTTCTCATAAGGATAAGGTCTCCTTCCAAGATTCTTCTCCTATCTTCATCATTCGAGAGCAAAAAAAGAAATGCAATTCCCTCCGATTTCACCTTGATACTACCTATCAACTTCCATTTTTTTAGTTGCTGAATCAAAGTTGTATAAGATAGCGGTTTATCAAGGAAGAAACCCATGAGATTGTGGTAGGACCAGAGCATCAATAGAATACTCATTCACCATGTTACTTGGGATGTACTTCCCCACATTACGCGGTTTATTCTTGAATAAGGAAGTCCATGCAAGTTGACTTGGAGCAACAGAAGGGGGAACAGGAGTCAATGGTATAGAGGTAGAGGAAGAAGGTTGAATGAGGTCAGAAAGAATAGAGATGGGAGGAGGGTTAGGGCAAAAGGCTGGAGGAATAGGCCGAACAGGTGGGAACGAAGGGTAAGAAAGGACAGACAAAGAAGGAGGAGACATAGGCGGGATGGAGGAATTTGAAATAGAGCAAGAGAGAAGGGCGGGAATGGTGCGAAGCTGCAATTAAAAAAAGGAAAAAAAGAAAAAGATGGAGAGGATTTTATTATACACACCTCTTTATTAGGATTTATAATTATATATATATGGCAGTATATGCATATATATATATATGGTATTTATTATAAATGCATATTATGTAGGAACATTATTTATGATATAGTTAGGGCTATGCCTTAGTGGCAATTCTATAATTAACTGTAAATTATTAACTCTATATTAAAATCTCGTTTGAACTAAAAGGTGTTTTTCTTTTTATTATATACTTGAAATAATTAACTGTAAATTATATAAGTATTGTGGCTCTTTTATCGCGATTTATCCATGTCATGGGGCCTTGTCCAGTTGATGACGTCAGTGGTTCCTCCTCTCCGGAGGAACTCTAGTGTTTTGTCTGTATAGTGGTATGGCCACTTTAAAACCATATTAGCTATTCTATGCATGTGCAGAATACTTATTTTTATTTATATACAGTGGCACGACCCACTATAAAGCCGACTAGCTTTGCTAAAAAATAATAATTATTTGATTTAATTATATTTAATAGAAAATCCATAAATGGTGTGTTTTATGAAAGTAATTGCAAGGTGTTGTAATCATAAACAATTTATCACAATAGAATAAACATATCATCTTAAATATTCCTAGTCAAGATGTATCGAGAATGAATATCGATGTATCCGATGAAATTAGAGTATGTAACGCTCTCTAAATGTTGGGCAGCGTATTACTCATGGCCGCTGGAGGCACCAAGGGGGTGTGTACTGATAGTTATTGGATAATT
This sequence comes from Allium fistulosum, assembly GCA_030737815.1. NCBI lineage: Eukaryota > Viridiplantae > Streptophyta > Magnoliopsida > Asparagales > Amaryllidaceae > Allium > Allium fistulosum. Next base: position 586,964,204 of record CM060907.1, on the reverse strand, counting down.
ACGAAATGACTCACTCGATAATTATCTATTAGTTGATATAACTAAGGTCAAAAAGAAAAAATAATATGACAATATTACACAATTCTATACTATATTCACATTATCACCTTCTGGCCATGCCAGTTGTTTGATAGCTGTTCATACATTACGGAACTTCTTTTCATTACTGCCAACTATGGTTGATAAGGCCAAGTATATTAATCCGGGCGTCTTTCTGGCTGCTACGGTGACTAATGGATTAAGGACGACAAGACCCTTATTCAACGCCCCTGTATTTCCGTAACGGATGTCTCTGCATGAACTAACCCTAAAGAGGTTCGTAGCTCTAGTGAGGTATAATACTTAGACGGAAGGCGAGCTCTTACAGACGGAGCTCCAGTACACTTCAACCAACGGGAGGACAAGGCGCCTATGATACCTAGGAGGGAGTAGTCTGTACTATTGACTTGCGCATTTCCGTCCTCATGATCAACGAGAGGCGAGCGTATATCAATAAGTCTATGGTACATAGTGTGCTATATAGAGGGGTGATCTAACCTATAGTTTGAAAATACCGTCGAGCTTCAAGGTGGAAACTCCGCTTTGATTATAGTTAAATCGCGGTACGATGTCCATTGAACAACTATAGTTGGGTTGAGTGAAAGCATCGGAAGTGAGACAATATTCAATAGAAAATTCATCTCGTTAGTTATATGAGGTTAGTATCATGGTCAATTGAAGTCAGCTCAAAGCCAAAGTAACGGGCCAGAGTAGTTCGGTTAATAATAATTGTTATTATTGAACCAAAGACTTCGTGTTCGGACTATAAAGTTGAATATGGACGATATTAAAATTTTGACCATTACCAAATTTCATAAGTTCTAATGTGATATAGTTTTGACGAAGAGAATTGTGTAAATAATTGTCACTATCGTATAATGCTTAAAATAGGTATAATTTGTTTTTATCAAAGCTATGTAAGCGATAAATTTGGCCATAATGTCACACCACTAACTAAGGTGATTTGTGGATGTTAATGTTCGAATTGTTTGACATTAGTCGTTGATCGAATTTACACCTAGGAGTCACACAACCGAAATGTTGAATACTCTGACTACCACTTGATTTAGTTAATTATAATTTTTATAGATTAATTAAATTAATTAATATTTATGAAATATTAATTATAAAATTTTACAAGGTTTATGTTGATTAGTATTAACATTTTATGTATATAAAATTTGTATACACAGGTACCGATATACGATATCGATGTGCGTTTAAATTAGATTTAAATGCATATTTATTTGACCGGGCATAAAGTAGTTTGGAGGTCCATATTTGGGCAAGGTATGGCCGACAATGAAACAAGGAAAGGAAAGGTTTATATAATTTGAGTAGAGTTTGAATTGTTATAGAGAATAGCGGATCAAGATCCATAATTTGCTCCTACCATTCTCTCTAATTTAAACACTTTTAATCCCTTAGTTTTTCTCTCTTGTTTTGCCTCCTCCTCTCTTATTTTTGACCAAACTCCCCCTAAGCCTCCTTCATAGTTTCAAGCAAATTAAACATAAATTTAAATACAAATAGAAGATCAATGGGTGGTGCTTTCAATTTGGTAGCACTCTCTGGAAGTTTTGAACACAGATTCAATGAGTCAACTGATTCAACGTTTCAACGTGTTACAACTAGGCATAATCAAGGTAATAACTTAAATTACATTTGTGTATGCATATATATATATGTATGTATATGTATTTGTTTATTATGTTATTCCCATGTTGTTAAATTGTACTTATATTATCACGAATCCACATATGTATGTGCTGTCAACATAAGATGAATATATACATATATCCACATATGTGTGTGTTAATAATATATATGTGTGTGTATATATATGTATGTAGCTCACAGCCTTTAAAAGGAAAAAATAAATTAAATATTGTTTTAAAATGGTTTTTAAAATAAATTGAATTTTTAATGCATAAATAAATATATAAATTACATTTAAAATTTAGTTAAAAATATGGACGTAATAATATTTAAATTTTTTTATATATTATATTTATAAAACTACATATACTTATATATATATATGTGTGTGTGTGTGTGTGTGTATTTATTTAAATATTATGTTTTACATAATTTAATATATATATACATATTTTATAATATATATAGCTAGTTTAGTAAGTATAAAATTTTGTATGTTACAATACAAAATTATGCTTTCGCAAAAAAATTGTATATATAATTTTTAACAATTTTCATTGTGAAATTGTTAAATAAAAAATTGTATTAAATAAGTTTAATAACCGCAAGTTTGAAAAAAAATTGTTTATGCCATGATTATTTATACATAAATATGTATACATATATGTGTTTATTTATATCTATATCATTTTATATTTTAAACATTTATTTTGATATATATGTGTGTGTGTGTGTATACTTACTTTATACATATTTTATTTAATAATATATATATGTATATAAATATATTTTATTTTCATGTACATATATATTATATACAATCTATTATAAAATGGTTTTAAATATGAAATTGTAAGATATTTTAAAATATAGATCCAGATCTTAAATTTGAAATTTGAATATTGAATTTAAATTTAAATTGGAATATATATATATATATATATTTGAATTTACAAATATTATTATATTACAAAGTTATACGTACATACATACATATATGTTTATGCAAATTTTATATTTTATAAATATAATATTAAATCATATTATACCATATATATATATTAGAGAGCATATATATATATATATAGAGGCTATAACATCCCATAATTTGGCGTTAGTTATTTAATTAGGCTTCAAAAGTGGAATTTGTGCAAACAATGGAATTTGACTATGAAACTTGCACCATTGCGTTTGTGGCGAAATTTTGAGCAACTTCCATATTTGGAGTTTTACGTTCGGAGTCCAAACGAAGAAGTTACGGACCAAAAATGAATTTGGAACGGAAATAATTTGTTTAAGAAATTAACGTTTTTAATTGAATGGGGTCCGGTCCACAAGTTGACCCGCTTAGTGTAGCGGCTGACCTGGAGCGGTCGACCCCCATGAAGGGGGCGGTCGACCGCTCTTAAGGCGGCGGCTAGGGATTTCCCTTGCCCATTGCCCGGACCTATTATATTTTGATCTAACGATTCTGTTTGATTCTAGCGCCTATAAATACATGTCTCACTCTTCCTTCTCTTCTTATATTTTTCTTAATAGAGCAATGAAGCTCTGCCATTTCTTCTTCTCCACTTTCTTTCTAAATTATAAAAATAAGTTATTTATATCTATATTCATACAAACTGGAGAGGAAATCTAATAAAAAAGAGAAGAGAAGAGAATCAACTATACACGTATTTGAGGTAATTTATATATATTTCTATATTTGTATTTATTTTGTCTCCCAATCCCAAATCTCTTCTCAGATCTATAATTCTAATATATGTATATACCTTATACATATTTCTTGGAATAAAAAGGATTTGGAGATGAATTAAAGGTTCTACTTCAGATCTGAAAATTTGGATCACTTTTAAAAGGCGAGGGAGAAATTTTATATATTGTTTATGATTTTAAATCTATTCCGTTGCATACGTTTGATTTTTATGCCTAAACCAATTTTTTTTTGTGAATTGTCGGCTTAAATTAGTGTAGAAAACTATTGCCTACATTTCTTGTTTTTGATCTAATTTGAAATATGTTTACACCTAGATCTAGAAATCAGTCTCAAAGATTTTAGAATTTGAATGTTGTATATTTTATTCCAGATTTGTACTTAGGTGTAAAATAGGATTTTTGGACTGTTGTCCAATTTGTGCTATGTTGTAGATTTTCCAAAGTTTAATTTGTGGGAAGAACATCCATTTGATTTTTATAAATTTGTTTACTTTTTCCACTTTTCATTCAAAAGGTCGACGTTTGATTTAACAAGGAATACCCACAAACAACCACAAACAAAAAGGAAAGAGAAATGCAAAGTATAGATTTATTCTCTGTGGTTTACACTGTCTATTCCAATTAAAAAGAAATTATCAGTTCCTTTTAATTTCAAAGGGAGTCAATCTTTCCTTTTTGTGTTAAACCAATTTATGAAAATCATAGCGAAAAATCTTCCTAAGGAATTTAATTCCAGCAAATTAAATATGGAAAGCATATTTTAGTTACATGTTTAGGACTAGAATATTTAGTTACAAATGAGCGGTTTTATTAGGCAGTTTATATGTATTTATTGCATTAATAAAGATGAACACCGTTTATTCATGCGTTCTTTATGCGTAATGTTCGTTGGTTATTATTATATTTAGGGAAGCGAATAGTTAAAATTAGAAGAGGTAGTAATTCTTATTAATGGGAAATAAATTAGGAATTCTATTAATTAATTAATAGGAAATGAAAGATTGTAATCTAAATTAATGGACAATTAATGAGAAATAATATATAGTATTAAATTAAGGGTTATAATTAATAGAGACAAATAGATTAATGAGACTGATAAAAATGGAATAGATATAAAAAGTTACTAATTTGAAATTAGTAATCATACATAAATGTTTAGGAAGTTAGGATTTTATGGACAAATTGACATTTATGAGCATTAAAAGGAGGTTTATGGGTAGATAAATATTTAAGGTAAATCTTATTGCAAGGGCATTAGCAAGCTAAGTCCAATGTCAACTAAGATAGTATAAGTAAAGACTTAGGATGCGAGATCAGTAGAGTCACTCGACGGAAGACCACCCTTCACTTTGAGGCTAACAGTATTCGGGTGCACTTACTACTGATGTGAGATATCACTAATCCTAGGACCCGTGACGACGTGAGAAATTGGACTTGCTTTCTTAGTTAGAAAGTATTAAATGGTCCGAAATGGAACTAGGAGCGGTGAGGGATGTCTCTAAAAGGGTTTACTTCAGTGTTGAGGTATCAAATTGCTATATTAGGGCCCGCCACCCTACCGAAAGAAGTAATCTAATGAGATTCCATATTTATAAAAGTCATATTGGAAATCTCGAATAAGGTTCGCTTCAGGTTTGAGGTATTATGCGGCTGTAAGATCCGCCTCTTTCCTATAAAAGAAGTATTAAGTTGCCCAATGAGATTTTCAAGCAATGTCAGCTATATAGTACCAGTGAGGAGTCCGCCTTGGAGTTATGTATAAAATTGCAAAGGCATACCTATAAATAGGTGTTAAATGGTAAGTGGCCTGCTTAGTCCTTATTAATGAGGTATTAGGTTGTTTGCACCAAAAGTTGGCACAAACAATTAATAGAGTAGATGTAGAGAAATCAAAATTAAAATAGAGGACACAAGCATAAAAAAGTTAAAAACAATGAAAAACATATTTATAGTGGTTCGGTGTTGAATGCCTATGTCCACTTTAATGAAATAGCTTTAATATTCACTGGAATTTCTAAGTACAAGTGGGATCGAATCAGAATCCGTAATTACAATGGAGTACAAAGAAAACAACAGCTTAAAGATCCTTCAAATGAGCTACGGACCTTGTATTTATAGGGATAGATGACCAAATATCTTCTAGAAAATTCGCCGGCAGAATCTCCAAATGTGGACGAGGTCACTCAAAAAATTTCGAGGACCAATTCCCCATGTATAGTGATCGGCCTCGATCGGTCAAGATGCCCACGTGGCATGCTGCAATCGATATGTTGGGTCCCGTCTATGTTGGCTTCATGTTTCCAGAGTTATTTGCATAGTTTCTTTCATGTTTTTAGAGGTATCGATCGATTCCCGTTGAGTTGAACTGCTGCTTCAAGCTTTTCATAGCCATAGTGATCCGATCCGATCCAATCTCTTGCATAGGGGAAGTACCAATCCATACTTATAATGTTTCGTAGGGTTTATCCCTTAGTTCTGCTTGATCGTTGCTTCACACTACTATCTATGCTTGATCTCTGGTCTCTGTGATCACCTCTTCGGGCTGCTTGCCTTGTCTATCATCAAGTTTAACTTGTCTGATCATTCCGAGTATAGCCGAGTCAAAAGGCCGAATAACACTTGCCCCCAAAGTACGTCTAGTTTCAAACATGATGTGCTTTGAATCGAAGCAAGTTAGGGTCACCGTGAAGAATTCCATTCAGTTTCTTAAACAATCATTACCCTTCCATTGATTTGTCTTTCCGAAGAGTCGTATCTCTCTCTATTCGTAGCGTTGTTTGGTCGATATTTTTCAGTTATAAATCCAGGAGGTACTCCTCAGTCTTTGTCTATGCTCGTTTCCATTGACCCTGTTGATCGAGTTAGTAGACCTCGGCTATCTGTAGTGACATCTTTTTTGCGAAATCCAGGTAAAAATTCAATCTCTGTCGATTCAAGAAATTGAATGTTGGGTATGTACATATGCACATTCATTCACGTATACACTTTCGTCACTTGCTCTCGGTCACGACTACACATTCATGGGTCGTTGCCAATATCATGTTGTTGGAATATATTTGCATTGCTATGCTCTTCATCATCCATTCACATTTTCATGTTTTAAGCATTGTTTACGGATTGGTATAAATCTTCTAGGTAGGGGATCGGATCTGATCCCTTCATCCTTGTGGACTTAACCAATTTCGGATTTTGAGAAAACTGACCGTACCCAAGCATATATAAGCTAATACTTAGCTTATTCTTTTCACTTCACTTGCTCACTTATTTCTTTCTCAACCAAACCGGTCCCCATTTCTTCCTCTTATTCTAAAATCTCCACCATTATTCCAAATCGCATCTGCCCTCAATCTTGCCAATTCAATTCCAGATCCAAGCCAGAACTCACATCGCTTTAGTTCTTTAATTCGACCCTTAGCCTCGCCTTTATGTCAACCCAATTGTTTGTGTTCAAATTTACATACATAGGTGCAACTCGATCTGTATGCAGATCGATATTGGATTGTACGGTTTCCATTGCGATGAGATAATGGGATTATTCATGTTGGTGAATGTAGATCTAGGGTTCGGAAGGATGTATGGAGTTGAATGGTTAGAACGGCAGTAGAATCTAAGTTACTTTTATCTGTTGATGGAATAGAGGAGCGACAAACATTGGGATTGGCTGATGGTGATAGATGTTAATGTAGAGGCGATGAAGTGATGAGGAGGGATCGACTATGTAATGCGATCAGTTGTGATGTAGGGTGGAATGATCGGTTGTGGTGGAGTAGCTATGGGTATGAGATGAAGGGAACGATTATTTTAGGGATCGGTTGGAGGCATACGATTAGCTGTGATATAAAGTGGAACGAAGTGATGGAAGACGATTAGTTGCGATTTCGGAAGAGGGATCGATCATGGCATGGAGGGCTTGAAATTAGACAAGGCGAGACCACCTGGGTAAGGGATCATGTACGATCCCCTTGCCTAGGGGGACTTAGGCAATTCTCTGCTTGAGTGAAGACTTGAACTTGAACTTGATTAAATACACATGAATAATTGTCCTAAGCGTGAACTTGAACTAGAGACTTGCATATGACCTCAAACACAAATAACTAAACTTCGAAACAAATGCATATGACTTAGAACTTGAACAAGTATAACTTATAATCTCGAAGGAACTTGAATGCAAATTCCATACTCCAGTATGCCGACGACTGATCCCGTATCTCAGATAAAATCCATAAGCATCAACGTGAAAGCCGGTTAGGACAGTCAGTGATCACGGTCACTCCGGTCGAATCCCAAAGTCTCTTCATAACTGTCATTTTAATTCTGAATTGTCCATTTTTACACTGCATAACACTGCACCACACCACACCATTTTACACTTAGCACAGGGAACAGGTTAATTTTTCTAATGATTGATATCTGTTGAGTTTGATAGCTATAGGTTCCAGACACTCGGAGCGTTTAGCTGCTATGGTTATTGAATAAACCACTTCTCACGACAATCCCGATGTGGAATCAAGTTCTGCAACAATATCCACTCGAAACTCTCCAGGCCATCAATCTGAATAACCTGAAAGCTCTCAACTACCAAAAATTCCTTCGAACTTAGAATTCGAAATCGAGCTAGCACCTAAAACTTTGGAAGGTGCCATATTTTTAAATGATCCGGAGGATTCAGTGGCTTCAAAAGTCAATGAGGCCTCTCCTCATAGACTGTGCATTAAACATGGGATTCCGTATTAGGATGCAAGAGTCCCGTCTCATAACAATATGGTCACTTGATCTTAAAGGGGTATATTGCATGCAACAAGTTTATATGCTGGGCTGGTTGCATTCTTCCTTTTAATCCATGTATTCATAGAATTTTACATTATTTAGGATTGGTGCCAGCTCAGCTGCATCCGAACAGCTACGCGTTTCTGCACTACACATATATGATATTCCTTGAATTGTTATACCTTAGCTGACTACAGAAGACATCAGACTCATTTACAACCTCAAGCGGCGAAGGGGAAGCCTCTCGTACACTTTTCTCGAGTCAGTCACTAACTGTCAGGTCGTAACCGACGCTAACAAACTGAGCGATTTTAAGAATGAATGGTTCTACATGCGCTGCCTACCTGATTTTGCAGGATGGTGGTTGATAGGACGTAAGTGTCGCTTCAAACTTAACTTCAAGTACTTCTATTCAAGTTGTATCCTGAACTAAGCAGTTTTTTTATTGAACATTGCAGGTAGTCATCAACATCCCACCGACGACATATACTCAGAGACGGTTTCAGTGCTAAAAAACATACCAATGGCGGATAAAGACATCAGATCTCTTCTTACCGACGAGTGCATTTTAATCTTCGGTTTATTAGAAGAGGGCCATAGCATGGGACTGCTAAGAAACACCAAGGAGGAAGTCGTAGAAAGAAGATGCGCTGTTGGGCAAGGAGGTTACGAAGCTGATCCTGTCATGCCCCCAGTTGAAGGGGCTGAGGATGCTGCCAAGGAAGGCGAAGTGAGGGGCGATGCTAATGAGCCCAGTTGTGACAATGTGCGCTCAAGTCACGAGCCTACGGTCGAATCCTCCCAAGACCCACAGCTCCCCACATCAGAAGAGAGAAGAAGAAAAAGGCTCGTTTATAAGCATCGCAAAGGGCAGGTCTCCAAGAAATCCAAAGTCAACCTTTGCGGCTACGGATCAATCTAGCTCTCTGGCTCTAGAAAATTTATTTGAGGGGATGTCGAACATTCCAATTCTTGATAATATTGGGAATTATGACTTCATAGATTTAAGCCTCGAGGGCTTTGTACCTCCTATTCGATTCGGCGCTGACATTCCTCCAACTAGCGTGGGGGAGATTACTCTAACTAGTAAAGCTATAGTAGTTGGTCCGTTAGGGGGACATTAGGACACCCACGATCACGTGCACTGCACCGTGCGTCACTTATCCACATTTAACTCCAGTGATTCTTATACACTTTCATTTTATTTGTAGGCTTGTTGGGATGTCCTACAATTATGATCGCTTGAAGAGATCAACGTAGTCTCAGCTATCTTATTTTGGGCCCAGTCGAGGTCCGGACATTGGTCGAGATAGGGAAGGCCATGAAGGAAGAGAAGACCGAGACCGAAGCCACTAATCCAAGGACTCATCGTCCAAGCATAAATCTAAATTTCTCACCACAAGGATGTCGGTCAACACCCCACTAAATATAGTAGTAGTAAGCCACTGCCTCATACTCCCTTTTTGGTTACTACGCCCGAGTAGAATTTGGGTTCCTTTGGCATCCGTCGATCTTCAGAATGACAATCTGGCGCAGAAGGTCTTGATACTTTATCCTGCAAGCATGACAGACGGGCCCTCTCAGCCCCGACTACTCATGATGCCATTGTTGCCGAAAAGATGGCTGAGCTCAAGGCCGAATTTCCAAAGTTGTGCTTTGACGAGTTCAAATTTGGTCCCGCTTTACATTCAATTCCTCCAGAGGAGAAGGACATAGTGCTCTCTTATGTTAATGATGTCTATGTCCAACATAGTACAATTATCCATGTGGCTAAGAGAATTTCTGAGGTGTCGATGGAAAGGAAATACGAAATGGATCGCTTAACTCTTGAGGCAATCCATAACAAAGACATCATTAAGTACTTGGACGAAGAGGTCAAGCAGTTAGGTACAAAGCTGCTCGATGCTGAGAAAAAAGCCAGTGAGTCTTCTGAAGCTATCGAGCATTTAATAAAAGTGCACCAAGCTGAACTGGACACTACCGTTCGTCATATTGGTACTTTAGCCCTTAAAAAAGACGTCTTATAGAAGGAGAAGGATGTGCTAAAAAAAGAAGATAATGCTTTAGCCCTTCATATTAAACAGCTTGAAGAGGAGCTTGAGAAGGAAAAGTAGAAGAAACCTGAGGCTTAGTTGGAGTCTCAACGATATTGCGAGGAGATCATCGAGGCTCGCGAAGCTAAAATAGAGGTCGACATACAAGTTGTGCAGATAGAGGCCCTCAAAGAAGTGGCTAAGGAGGTGCGTCGGATAGAGATAAAGGATGAATTTGATCCGCTATTGATATATTACAATGCACGTGTCCTTATGAATCGCAACCTCCGCTTTCTTGGAGAGGCGTATCCCTAGTACCTCGTCGAAGCCTGAGACCATATTGTAGATTTGAAAAAGAAGTCCCTCGGTGGTGCTGAAGTGGATTAAGATTAGCTCATGTGCGAAATCTTGCGTGATGAAGAGCCCGATGAACTCAGGGTTGCTTGCCTTAGTTTACTCAATGATCTAGTGATCATCGAAAAGGGGAAAGATGGCGGCGAAGCCTCGGGATCTGGTTCCCAAGACCCTCCTACTACTCAAGCAACCAGTGCTTCAATTTCTCATGCCCCAGAAAAGGATGCGGGCTATGATCCAGATCATCCGAGGATGCACAAATCTTTTGGGCTATTTTCGATATTGGAAGGCGGCATTCCAGCTATGACCGAAGGCCAATATGGTTAAGGTATATATCTTACTTCTCCGATGTTTGAGAAGGTTTACATCTTGCGTCCGATAGTCATGGGTTTACCAATTGGTCTTCGTGAAATTGTAGGTCCATCTGCATATGTCCATGTTTCCGATGATGATGTTTCCCCGGGACAACAGGCACTAACCATAAGGTCCACTGCGGCCGTCACTGTGCATGTGGCTCCTACCGATTAACATGTTGAGGCTCCTAGCCCAGATGTCGAAGTCATAGGGGCCCTGAACGAAGAAAAGATCGATGACCAACAGTGCTAGGATGAAACAGAAGACGCCGTAGTGACTCATGCCTCCGAACACACTGGTAAACTTAGCATAAAGGAGCGAATTGAAAAGGAGGAGCTGGATCTGCAAGCCAAAAAGGAGAGTGCTGAAGTGGATATTACTCTGCTTCAAGTTATACTGTCGGGCAATGTCACTCCTGAGGAGGTCGATCCTTCTGTTTCCAAGTGTGAGAATGCTTCTATCTCTAAAAGCATTTCTCCGAAGGGTAGTAATAGAAAAAGAGGGTCGTAGAGGAGAGGACGAGGCGGTAACTCTGGAGAATCCACTCCGAAGAACACCCCGAAGAAACCCAAAAGAGATGAGAAATAACCATCAAGTCGGCTTGGGTATTGCGTAGCTAGGTAGCTAGTTTTTTTTTATTGGCTGCAATTGTGCGGGTACGGCCCTCGTTTTTGGCTTTTAGTTCCTGAAATAAACTTGTACTTAGTTTCCAAGTTTCGGTATGTAAGTAAAAACTCTTTCATTTCCATTAAGCTTTTGTATGAAATTTGTTTTAAGTGTACAAGCTATTACGTTTTCTATTCAATGTACTTGTAATTCATCGCTCGCTGTTCAAGTTGCAATGTCTTTCGGTCGCCAGTTGCTTCGAGCGTCGATCCAACAAATCCATCTCAAGGCCTTCTTTCAGCCATGGCCTTAAGTCGTATCAAACACTAGGCATGATCCATAGTGTTACACTGTCGTGTTTAGCGGTTAAGCGATTATACTCCTGCCCCTAGCCTTGGGGTGGCGGAGTTAGTTCATGGATGGTCAGGTCCCATCCATGATGAGTTTATATTCTTCCTATCAGGTTCGGGCCAGAGTTGGAGAATTAATGGTCGAATCGCATTCATTCATTTTGTTTGTACTCTTATCTGCACTTTGAGGATCAAAATTAGTCGATGGGCAGTCGATCACACCCGTTTGACGTTCGTAATCTTGCCCACACTCTGGGGAGTGAAGTTGTTCTGGGAAAAGGCCGAATCACATTTCCTTTGATTAATTCGCATGCCCCCAATTCTGGGGCAAAATTCGAAGAGTGGTTGGTCATTTCACGACCACTTTCACTTTACATTCTTCCCATCAAATGGAGAGATGGAGTTAGTTAACGGAAGGTCAAGTCACAACTATTCTTTGCTTTATACTCAGCCCATCGGTTTGCAAGTGAGAGTTAATGGATGAATAGTCGAGGCATGTTCATTTTGTTTAATTCGATTATGGACCTGAGTACTTGGTTGGCACCAAACTCCGGGTGCTTATTAGTTTATATTAGGCATATGTGGATGTAAGTTGGTCGTATATCAACACTATTATGTTATGCACAAACAATTCACAAACATGGAGCAAACTTCAGATTTTATTGCAAAATGGAAAAGAAGCAATAGAGTTTGTCTTATTACATGGCTTCAAAAGAAAATTCTAAATGAAATACAACTGAATGAAACAAAACTAAGTGAAATAGCATCGTAAATGCTCGTTATTCCATGCTCTAGGGAGTGTGATGCCATCGATAATCGTTAGCTTGAAAGTTCCATCTCCAAACTTTTTATTGATGGTATACAGTCCTTTCTATCTCGGACCCATGTTTGCGAGGCTAGGAAAGATCCGTTTCAAGACAAGATCGCCAATTTCAAAGGTGCTAGGTCGGACTTTAACATTGTAGTACCGAGCGATTCGGTGTCGGTATGCAGCTGGCCTCAACTCATCTTCTTCGCGCTTCTCATCAACCATGTTTGGAGATTCCAAAAGGAGATCTCTGTTAGATTTGGGGTCATTGTAAGTCACTCGATGAGAATGGACTTCAAGTTCTACAGGAATCACGGCTTCGAAGCCGTAAGCAAGTGCGAATGGAGTATGGCCAGTCATGGACTTGTGGGTGGTTCTGTATGCCCATAATGCTGATGGGAGTTCATCAACCCACTTGCCTCTAGCCTTTTCCAAATTCTTCTTCAGAATGGACTTTATGATTTTTTTTGACAGCTTCGGCCTTTCCATTAGCTTGAGGGTGAGCAACTGCCGCAAATATTTTCTCGATATGATGTCGACAACAGAAGTCATTGAATTCAGCACTATCGAATTGGGTTCCGTTGTCGGTTATGATTGTTCGAGGGAGACCAAAACGACAAATGATGTTTCGACCAACAAATTGATCACTTTCTTCACAGTGATCGTGGACAAAGGTACGGCTTCAACCCATTTAGTGAAGTAATCAACTGCTATGATGGCATACTTCGCACCACCTTTGAAAATCAGCAAGGAGCCAATAATGTCAATACCCCAAGTAGAAAATGGCGATGGAATGACCGTTTGAGTGATTTCCGTCGGTGGGGCTCTCATAATTTTTGCAAACATTTGGCACTTGTTGCATCATTTAGCATAATCAGCCGCTTCTCAATTGACAGTTGGCCAGAAATAACCATAATGGAGTATCTTCTTCGCCATGGTTTCCCTCGGTGTGATTGCCACATTCTCTTTCATGGACTTCTTTTAATACTCGCTTGATTTCATCGTTGGCGATACACCAAACCAGGGGGATGGAGAAACCCTTCCTATACATGACTCCTTCTTGAAGGATGTATTGTAAAGCTTTATAAAGGATCGATCATTTTCCATTCCTCCCTTCGGGACGGATTCCCCTTTGCAAGTAGTCTTTAATCGGAGTCATCCACGACTCCTTCTCGGGCTCCATCTCTAAGACCCAATTGATCTCCATCCAGTCAATGCTAGAAGCTTTGAGTGTTCCAACTAGAACCAGGCCCATTTATTGTGCATCCCCAGAACTAGCCAGCTTTGCCAGTGAGTCAGCTTTCCCATTATGTTCTCTAGGGATGTGTGTAATGGTGTAATGATCGAAATTAGTTAGCAGCTCTTGGACCCATATATGGTAAGGAGAAAGTCGCACTCCTTTGGCCTGATATTATCCCTTGACTTGATACACTACTAACTGGGAATCACAGAAAATTTGCAGGGCTTTTACTCCCAACTCTTTAGCTCGTTTATGCCCAGCAATCAAGGCTTCATATTTTGCCTCATTATTCATTGCGGAAGTCAAGTTTCAGGGCATAGCAGATCAAGCGTTCTTCAGGAGTTGCTAGTATGACTCTGGCACCAGAACACCAATTATTGGATGCTCCATCCATTTACATCTTCCATTGGTTGGTAGATTCTCCATTGTTTTCTGGAGAGTCATCTTATGCAGTGAATTCGGCTATGAAGTCTGCTAGTGCTTGTTCCTGGATGGCTCTCCAAGGGAGATAAGTGATATCAAACTGGATCAATTTGATGTTCCATTTAAGTAACCTCCCTGATGTCTCAGGTCGTTGTAGGACCTATCGCAACTGCTGGTCAGTGAAGTCATTAATGGGATAAGCCTGGAAATAAGGGCGGAGCTTTCTTGACGCAATCAACAAGCAGTACACGAGCTTTTCAAGTTTCAGATAGTTCCTTTCAACACCTGTCAATCGCTTACTAACATAATACATCGGCCTCTGGATTCCATTCTCTTCACGCAACAGTGCGACATTTATGGTAGGTATCGATATTGCTAAGTAAATATATAAGTCTTTATGATCTAGTGGCTTAGACAAGATGAGGGGACTCTCTAAGTGATGTACGAGAGCTTGAAATGCATCAATACAATCCCACGTCCATTCAAAGTTCCTTTTCCCTCTCCTGATCAAGTTGAAGAAAGGGATGCACTTATCCATGGTCTTAGAGATGAATCGACTTAGGGTGGCGACCTTCCTATTTAGGCTCTGTTCCTGCTTAATCGTCTTTGGTACTTGAATACCTCTAATCGCTTGAATCTTCTCGGGATTGGCCTCAATTCTATAAGTGTTAACGATAAAACCTAAGAATTTCCCTGACGCAACGCCGAAAGAGCATTTCAAGGGGTTAAATTTCATTCCATATTTCTAGAGAACACTGAACATCTCCGCCAAGTCATCGATGTGGTCGTTTTTTTGCCTTGACTTCACGAGCATATCGTCCACATGTACTTCCATCGATCGCCTAATCTGATCTTTGAACATCCGGTTGACCAACTTTTGGAAGTAGCTCTAGCGTTCTTTAGTCTAAAAGGCAACATAAAGTAGCAATATAATCCTAGGTTGGTAATGAAGACGGTGTGTTCTTGGTCTGGGCCGTGCATCAGAATCTGATTGTATCCGGAGTATGCGTCCATGAATGAAAGTAGTTCATGTCCAGCGGTGGAGTCTACCAGTTGGTCGATCCTCGAAAGTGGAAAGTTGTCTTTCGGGCATGCCTTGTCTAGGTCTGAGTAGTCGACGCATGTCCGCCACTTTCCATTAGCTTTTCTCATAAGAATTGGATTGGATACCTATTTCAGGTAGAGTGCGTCGTGGATAAAACCACTTTTTTTGAGTTTATCCACCTCTTTTTTAAGTGCAAAAAATCTCTTTGGATCCATGCCGTGTCATTTTTGTTTTACCAGGACATACCTCGGGTCGATATTCAATGCATGGCTTACGATAGTCGGCGAGATCCCACGCATGTCAAAATGGGTCCAAGCGAACACATCAAAATTCGCTCGGAGAAACCTAGCTAATTCTTTCATCATCATTGCACTGAGCTATGATTCGATCTTCAGGACCCATGATGGGTCGTCGTGGCTGACCGTAATGTCGATCGTCAGCTCAGCGAGTGCAGCCTTGGTTTCTTTGGGCTCCTCTTCTTCATTTCTCGGATGTATATCTTTATAGAATCGACTGTGGTGCCCGAGCCAAGGCTCGGACGCTGATTGCTAAGTTTCATTAGTTCTGATGCAAAGAGGCTTCTCCACATCCTTTCCTTTACCCTTCCGCTGAGCGTCTCTAACCTCCACATAATAGGCATGTCCAATCCCCTGGTCTCCATGAACAATTCCCATGCCATTCTTTGTTGGGAGCTTGAGTGTCAGACACCAAGAGGCGATAGCTGTCCTGAATTTGGCATGGGCCGGACAGCCCAAATAAGCATTGTACAGAGAGTTCACATCCATCACAACAAACGGCAGCACCTGCACTCTCCTTCGGTTGTCTTCTCCTAACTCCACCGATAGCTCGACATAGCCTACCGCTATAGTTGCAATACCATTAAAGCCATGAATATGGGCTTTGCACGGTTTCAGATCTTTGGCTTCCACTAATATCTGGTCATAATCCTTCTTGAAAATAATATTCATAGAACTTCCACAATCAATCAGAATCTTTCTCACCAAACGGGGCCGATCATGGCCGAGATCACTATTGGGTCAATCGTAGAGGCCTCCAACTTGTTTACATCTCCACTTCAAAATATGATGTCATCTGTCGTAGTTCACTGCTGGTTTGCTGGAGTACAGTCCTCCGTGTTCGAGCAACATTCAACGTCAACATGTCTGATAGCGTTCACATAACGCTCCATTTCATTTCAGCTTTTGTCAGCCAGATGGGGTCCTCCAATAATGGTATTAATAACTTTCTTTCTTGAATTAGCTTCTCGATAACATCACGAAGGTTGCGACATTTGTCTGTGGTATGTCCATAACTTTCATGAAATCTATAGTACTTTCCAGATTGTATCTGCTTTTCCATCGGTTCCTTTAGAGGTGGTATCCTGTATCGCATAGTGTTACAGGTTGATAGATAAATATTCTCCAGTGATGTATCTAATGGCTTGTATGTATCGAATGATGGGATCCTTGGCCTCCTTCTCTCGGAATCCCGTCTTCGGTCGCGGTTTCTATCACCGTCTTTCTTCTGCTCATTCAGTTTGTTATGAAAAATGATTTGAACTTTCCCGGAACTATCACTGGACCGCTTTACTGCCACATTACTTTGTACTCCCTCGGTGCTTGGGCCTACAACATCTCTCTTCCTAGTTCACTTTGCCTCCTCCTTCCTTAGAAAATGAGTCACCTTTGCAAAGAAATGAGCCAATGTAGAAGGAGGCTTTCCCGCTAACCAATCGCCAAACCCAAAATCGGGGTCGGCTACCCTAGTCAGTGCCATGAGTGTTGCATCATCATTCGAATTACTGACTAATGCAATAGCTGTATTAAACCTTTCCAGAAATTTTTTAGCGATTCCTTGGTGCCTGGACCAAGCTTGAGAGTGACATTACATTCTTGGGGCGAGTTGTGTGCATGCGGAACTGCTACAGAAACTTCTTCACTAACTCACCAAATGAAGAGATGGATCGTAGTGGTAGCTTGGTGAACCACATGGTTGCAACATCTTCCAGAAAAATAGAAAAACGCCTGTTGTTGATTGCATCAATCGCTCGGGCGAAGTCCATGTGCCATTCATACTTCAAGAGATGCTGCATGGGGTCGGTTTTTCCCACATAGGCAGGCATTATAGGCATATGGAACCTCCACGGATATTCTACATGTAGAATGTTGTCGGTGAATGGAGTATGACTTCTGGAGAGTCCCTAATCATCATTGGTCAAGCCTTGACTTTCTTTCACTAGCTGTCTCACAATAGTTGTTAATTCAAGTGTTTGTAGAGTTGGTGCCTGGCGGTAGTCGTGTTCCACCTCGCATGAGCGGCACGATCCATGCCTCCGGGCAGCGCTATGTTGCCTTAATTCCTCTTGTTCCTAATTCATTTCCTGATCACCAGTTCATCATCGTCTCTCAACTGTGGTTTGATCACATTCACCTAAGCTCCAGCACCTTGATCGATTGCGGCACCTCTAGAGTGAGGTCCTCTACCTGCATGTTGACTGCCCCCCTAATGCAAAGGTTCGGTGTCGATCCCCCCGGGGGTTTCGGTACCAATCAATGCCGATCGGCCATAGCTGATCACCTGGTTCCATCCCGATATTCCAGTTATGTAGTTCCTCCCCGATAGTCTAGCGTCATATGCATCTGCCTTGCAGCGTCTGTTTCTGTAATAGTCGTCGGATAAGGAGGAGTTCTCTGATCCTTAGTATGGAGAAGGCTCCCTCCTTGTCTTTCCATGCCGATCTTTCAACTGGTTCATCAGGTCGATGTTAGCCTGGATTTGCTGGTTAAGCTGCTGACGCCTATCCATCAGTTCCTTAATTAGAACTTAAAAGTCGGCTCTGGTGATGTATTCGGTTGGATTCTGGGCATCGACAGCCGCCGGTTGTACATTTTTGACCAACTTGTTGAACACTAGCATCGTCATTGCCTTCAACAACACAAGAAGTAGTAGAATATCCTCTTTCCATTGCTAATAGCTTTCTTTTAGATCTTCTTCAAATCTGAGTAGAAATGGAAACTTGTCGGCAAAAATCTGGATCTATCTCGTTGACATTGGAATCCACCGGTGGATGATGAGATCAAATCAGGTTGAGAATTCATTCTCAGTGAAAACACCAAAAGTTGGCACATACACTTAATAGAGTAGATGTAGAGAAATAAATGAAGAAATCAAAATTATAATATAGGAAACAAGCATAAAACATGTTAAAAACAATGATAAACAAATTTATAGTGGTTCGGCGTTAAATGCCTCGTCCACTTTAATGAAATAGCTTTATTATTCACTTGAATTTCTAAGTACAAGAGGGATCAGATCGGAATCCGTAATTACAATGGAGTACAAAGAAAACAACAGTGTAAAGATCCTTTAAATGAGCTACGAACCTTGTATTTATAGGGGTAGATGACCAAATATCTTCCTGAAAATTCGCTGGTAGAATCTCCATATGTATATGAGGTCACTCAAAAAATTTCGAGGTTGAATTCCCCATGTAGAGCGATCGATCAAGATGCCTACTTGGCATGCTGCAATTGGTATGGTGGGTCCCCTACATGTTATCTTCATGTTTCCACGGTTTTTTGCATAGTTGCTCTTATGTTTTTAGAGATATTGATAGATTCCCATTGAGTTGAACTGCTGATTCAAGCTGTTCATAACCATAGTGATCTGATTTGATCTCCTGCTTGGGGGAAGCACTAATCTGTACTTATAATGTTTTGTAGGGTCTATCCCTTAGTTCCGCTTGATCGTTGCTTTACACTATTGTCTATGCTTGATCTTTGGTCTCTGTGATCACCTCTTTGGGCTGCTTGCCTTGTCTATTATCAAGTCTAACTTGTCTGATCAGTCCGAATATAGCGGGGTCAAAAGGCCGGATAACATAAATGGTTTGGGTAAAGTCTCTCACATTGCTAAGACTTTAATAACGATAAATGCGGTAGTGGTATGGCTATTATAAATTATAAGGCTATATATAGTGGTCAAAGGTCTCTGTAGTAAGGACCAATAGACCAATAATGACGACGCTAGAAATCCACCTTGGGAATAAGTCTTAAATGATGAAGTCTACCTCAATTAAGGTCTTAAATGAAAAAGTCTGCCTATTTCTCTTTTAAAAGTATTATGTGGCAATAGTAGAAGCCCAATTCATATTTAGAAGTATCATATGGCTAATGGATTTGGAAGTATTGGGTGGTTGATAAGGCTTCGTTGGTATTTCGTACCCTAGGAATGGATAGGTAAACAATCGTGTGTACAATGCAAGGTTAGATTAGAATTGCTAACCTTAATAGATATAACAGTTAAATGGAAAGCAATCAGTATAAATTTATGTTATGGACAGTTTATTGATTTTCCCGGCACTAGAATATTGTTCTGACTCCCTCCTCATTACAACCCACATGATAGATTTAGAGGAACATGTCATTAGAGCTGGACGTGTTTAATTGTTGGAGTAGTCTTCTTTTCTCCCATGCTCGATGTTGATGTGACAATCTATTATCCATGGAATACCATTAATTCCAAGGTAGTAGTCATAATCAGTATTCTTATCATATTATTGTTTTCACCATGAGTTTAGATTTCTATCAATCTCTAATAATGCCCATGCTTATTTGCGGGTACCAAATCCAACGATCTGTGCTTTGATGGACATGGGTTTTGATTTTTGTCGAAATTTAGGCCCATTAAGGTACGGGGTGTTATATGGGCTACTATATTCGTTGCTATGTAAATCTCAGCACTTGTATATGGGCATGTTAAACCATGTACATTGTATATGTTGTACATGCACGTACACACACATGTATATATGATACGCATGTTATATTATATAATAAAAATAAACGTTAAAACAAAAATTTATTTACAAATTAAATAAAAATTAATTTCATTTAAAATTAATTTAGATCAGATCTAAATAAATTTAGACTACATAGGCTTAATAAGATCCAAAATGGAATAATTGTTTTTCAAATTTACCCATTTAACCTGCTGCGTGTTGGCCCAGATCCACTAATGGTATCAAAGCCTAATAGCCTATGCAGTCTAAATTAACAGTATTAGGGCTAACTTAATAAAGCCTACCCATATAGTAGGGTGTTTGGAAACGTAGTGTCTAAGGTTGGGTTTGGGTAATCAAGTGCTTTGCCCTACCTAGCTACTGGCCCGGTCAGAAAGGATGAGGTAATCCCAAAAGTTATCCTTAATATAAATGTCCAAATTATTTTGGGCCTTGAGCTAATTTTCAAAATCTTTTTTGAAATTGAAATAAAATTTTAAAAGGTTAAATTTAAAATAAATAAAAATAATATTTTAAATTTAAACGGTTAAATTTAAAATAAGGAATGATTTTATAAATGTAATAAAATAATTTTCAAAAATAATTTTAAAATAAAATAATTATTTCCAAAAATTATTAATAACCATTAGATTAATTAAATGTATAATTAATTAAAAGTTAAGTAATTAAATTAGATAACATATATATTGATATATATAACATTATCTTAAAATGTTAAGGTAATAAATATATATACATATATATAATTTTCAAAATTAATTATAATTAACTAAAATTGTTTTAGTTAGATAAATTAAATAAATTTTAATTAATAAATTATATATATAAGATATATGTGTATAACTATAAATGTTATGGTGCACATATTCAGTTTAAAATGTTTAAAATGAATAAAATAAAAATTAGTTGAAATGTTAATTAAATTAATTAAATAAGATTTAATTAATAAAATTAATATAAGATTATACATAAGATTATTATATAAGTTTATTAAATATAAAATGTTATATGATAATTAAAATTATATAATATTAATGTATAATAAAAGGTGGAATAAGAAATCCTAATTAGATTTAACGAATAAATACATACGTATAATATGTATACCGTGATTTCAGATATGTCCGACACTTGAATCACGATGGTATTTCATAAGAATTACATTATTCCATAAGTCAATATCATTCAGTATAAATATATTAAAGATTACGAATCTTTAATATAAATGTTGTCCTCTTCCACATATATATATATATATATTAATAGATTACTTGCATGCTTCTTAGTTGTTGAGCTTTCCTTAAGCTAGGGATGTTATATGTAGTACTATTAATGTACAGAATAGACGAGGTAAGATAAGCTACACATATTTGTTGAGCTTTCCTCAAGGTATGTGCATTATAATTAGACCGTTATGAAATGGTAGGTACTAGTGAATACTATCTTTATTGTTGAGCTTTTCTCAAGGTAAAGATGAGATTAGGACACAGACCATAAGGTTAGGAGTTGTCTATGATACAACAGATAATGAGTTATCCATTATATGCAGGCTATGATTATTGAGCTTTTCTCAAGGTTAGAATCCCAAGGCATACGAATCCTAACACCCATTGGAGAAGTCAAAACACTTTTATATTTCGACTTAGGGTTTTGATAAATATAAAAGTCCAGTGGGAGCCTTATTAGAAATATAAAATGGTGGCATTTAACCTTTTTAATATTATAAGAACATCTACTATGTATAAATTAGAATGATTATATCGATAAATTTGTGCAATCTATTTAATTGATAAAATGTTTATCAATTATAATATAAATATGAACTGAACTAAGATTGACAAATAGAAATATCGAATATACTTACCAATAATTTTTTGCATGTTGACCCATGCAAGCATCGAATTATACAATAACTAAATACGTTCGTAACTTGGTCACTTACGTGTTTACTTACCCGAGACTGTGTATTGTCTTCAATGAGTTTCCAACACTAAAAGCAGTGCAAGGATATGAAGATCCATTTCCAATCACATATAAATGTTATATGATCAATGATCATAACTCGTAATGTATGAAACCTCGATAATATTAGTTCATTAGAAATAAGCAAGTAAACCATAGTATGAGATCGTGTATTCAATATATTTGATTATAATAATGACCTTGTTATGTTAAATGTAACACTAGATCAAAAAGGCTACAAGATAGATCTAAGAACTCAACCACTGAAATGTTAGTTTGATCAATTTACGTAAGATGCAACATATTTGATATTCTTAAACATTACGGATGACTAAATGCACTTTTGTAAAGAGTTTGTTAAGATATTATAGTGAGTGTTTCTTTTCAATAGTTCGACTATTTAGAAAGGAAAATGAATATACGAGGTAAAACTCTATATAAGATCTAGTATAATATGGATAATATTCTAATAATCGAAAAATCAACAAATAAACAGATAAAATAAAGAAAGTAAAGATACGATCACACTAAGATTTTTATACTGGTTCAGACCTCCCATCCTACATTCAGTCCCTAAGCTCACCTTAGGAATTTCACTATCAACAACCCTTACTTTACCCGAAGGAATAGGATTACAACTCCTTGAATAATCCAACAGGATTTCAACCAACTTCAAAGCAAAAACTTTGCTTTTCGACTTCAATATGTTCTTAACAACATGAATAAGTCACTCTTCAGTACATCCTTCCTATAATACACTTTGATGGTTTTAGAGTTGGACGTGTTGTAACAACCCTGTTTTCGAAGCCGTAATATTCTACAAATTTAATTAAAATAAAATTATTCGAAATCGATTTGTATAATTATTATTTTTGGAATCAAATTATTATTCAATTAAAGTCTATTTAATAAAGAATTTTTTATAATAAACTTGAATTATTAAAAAAAAAGATGATGTATTAAAATTCAAGTAAAATGTTTTAATAAATATAAAATATTTTAAAGTGTAAATAATTTTATATACTTGAAATAGATAAAGAGAACTTTTATTTGATATTCAATAAAATTAATAAATCGACGAAAATGAATGATTATTGAATTTAAATATTATGAATATATTATTAAATATTTTTTTTAAATTTGATATATCCATTTGACTTGAAAATATATTTGTAAACAAATGTTAGGGATATTTGTATATGTAAATAGTGGAATGGTTTCTAAGTAAATGGAGAAATTAAATTTAATAAGCTTAATTAGGCCCTAAACTCAACCTTTTCTTTTTTCTGCTCCTCATATTCCCTAACCCATAGTTCAACGGATACCCATTACCCAAGCCTCATTTTCCCCAAATTAGTTTTTCACGCAAAAGGAAAAAAACAACGATCGAAATAAAGTAGCATGAGGTCGACACGAGTGAGAGGGAGGTGACACGGGCCGAAGGTGAAGGAGGATGGGGTCGGTGATGTTAATCGACGGAATTAGGTACGGGCTAAAGATTGGCCGCGTGGTGACGACGTTTATAGAGGAGGCGGCTTCAGGTGATGAAGGTAGGAATGCTCCAGGAATGGCTAAAGTCGATAGTTGTTGGTGGTGAAGGCACAACAGCGATGACATGTACAGTAAAATGTACAAATGAAAGGTTAAGGTGAGTTGTTCAAACTCACAAAGTCTATCTCTATTCCTTTACACGTTGTGATTATCTCTTACTAAATTCTTTGAAGTTAATTTCCCATTAACATCAGTATCTTAATGCTAATGCATGCGATGAATTATTATAGATACTGCATATATTTTAGATGGAATTGATTGGGTTTGGAATGTTGACTCCTTATATGGATTGGTAGTGTAAAATTACAAACGGAACTCCATCCGTTTATGAATTAAAACTTTATATTATATAGGATATTTGTATATTGTTGGGTGATCGGACTTTGCTAGAAAGCAACCTAGATCGCTAAACCTATACCAATGAATGATATTTATGGAGTAGTTTTTCTTTGAATTTGAATTATTGATGGTCCGTTTGTTTGATTTGTTTGAATCTTTTTATAGATTTTTGAATTGAGATTTCACCTATTTTGATCGTTATTAGAATTAGTTTTAGAAAATATTATTAAACTATATTGAATTTTTACTCATTCCTTTATTTAAAATTTTATTTATCTTTTATAAATAGGCGATATTTATTACCAAAACCTTTTAAAATCACTAATACAGTAATATTATAAATTTGGAAATATTTGAAAACAAAGGCAAAATATGCTACCATTTTATAAGTTATAACATTAAATTGATAATTTCAATTTCTAGTGGCTTTTATTTATTATGATATTTAATTAATTTTGAAGGAGTGCAAAAGTCTTTAAAAAATATAAAACTCTTTTCGAGAGATAGTTTCAAGATGAAAATTTGTTTTGGATAAATAATACATTTTTCCTATGATATTAGAAGTAAAAATAAATATGGTATAAAAGAAATATCTCATTTCCAATTATTTTGGATATAAAGAGTATAGTAGTAAATTCTAAAATAGTTTCATGCCTTTGAAAAATAACTACCTATTTCTTAAAAATTAATTTAAGGATTTAAATGACTTTTACGAATTAATTAAGAGTAATATTTGAAGGTATGATATTTAAAGCCCTATATTCATACATATATGTAGTTTGAGTAGAAAAGATTTGTGGAAATTGATTAATATTTCAAAGGAATATTATTTAAAACAATATAGATATATGCTTTGAAGCCTTGTACAAAGAAGTATATTGAAAAGAATATTGGTTTATATTTTGAGGATTTCATACTCATCTTTTAAAATGAATATATGTTTTATAAATAAACGACAATTTACTCAATCTGAAGAATAATAATTCTTATGATTTTTAAAAGTCATTTACTTATACAATTAAGTATAAAAGGGAGTTATATATATATATATAATTGGGAAACTATATCATATGTTCATATAGTCAAAACTATGATTTATAAATCAATACTTCTCTTTAATATTATAATGAGTTTGGCCTTCGGACTATTTATTCCTCTTATGGGTTTTTCTAATGACTTTGAATTATTGCTTTCATGCAATTTTCTTTCTTTCTATGAAACAAGAAATATAGTCAACAGTTTAGCAATAACAAGTGGTTATGGGACATTCGGTATCACTTCATTGTTTATTTATATGACTTCTTGTATAGAATATTTTATAGAGTGGAGTTTACGATCCCTTAGTAAATATTTGAGTAGCGCCAAGTGGTTATGAGACATTGGGGGATACTTGAGTATTTAACATTGGAAATTACATAACACTTTAGATCAGAAATGATTTTTGAGATAACACACATATAGGCATGTATGGCACATATCGACTTGTCTTATTATGGCATGCATCCTGGCATGATCGGCGAGTACAACTCATCTTTTACAACGTTTATAGACATGTTTGGAAAGTATCGACTTATCTTATTATGGCATGCATCTAGGCATGTACGACAAGTATCATCATGTCTTATTATGGCATGCATCCAGGCATAACCGGCGGGTATCAGATCGTCTTGTGACGACTCGCTTTCGTGCGTGCCCTTTGATTTATGAATTTATTTGTGAGATTTTGATTCGACTTTCTTTCATGCATGTTTTTAGTTTCGACTCACTTTTATGCTTGTTTTTGGTTCCGACTTGCTTTCATGCTCATCTTTTGAGTTCGACATGCTTTTATGCTTGTCTACTGGTTTTCACTTGCTTTCATGCTCGTGTTTTGTGTTCGACATGCTTTTATGTTTTTCTAATGGTTTTCACCTACTTTCATGCAAATTTATGATTTAGAATATGGGATATTTCGATTCACCATATGTTGAGATGATTGCTTATGATGAACATGATATGATTTTATGACATGGTGATTTTGGTATTGATGCCTTTTTGTTGTGATTTGGGCGTAGTATATAGCTATTACTATATTATTAAGATTCTTGCATGCTTATTATTGTGATTTCACACTTTTATGTGATACATCCATTTGATGAGATTTTTTGCTTACATTATAGTGTTTGCTATATCATCTTGTCCTATTTATGCATATTATGTGATCTCGCCCAGCTGTATTTAGAGATAGTATGATTTGTTTATTTTATAATACTCGGGTTAGACAGAGACTTGTCAGGTACAGGGATTCAATGATCTTAGATGTTGGGCTATCTTTGGAGATAGATGTATTATATGTATCATTTTGTTATAGTCCTTGTATATATGACTTATATGACTCTTGTATGAGAGATAGAGACTTGTGATGTATATTGTGCACTTGTCTAACTATTGGGATTGTATGTATATAAGCGAGTCTAGTATTTTCTTTTGTAGACTCGCACTAAGTAAAATATTTGGCCTATGTTATAATTCCGCTGTGATCTGTGATTCTATGTTCTATATTATATAGTATATGGTTCTGATTTATATTAGCCAACGTGTCTATTGCTTTGTGCTGAGACTGGTCATGCCATTATGTTTCTTCAAATATAAAGGTAAAAGCGTGACAGTGTTAGCCCAAGGGAATAGACATAGATGGTCGCTCCTATCTAGCCTTATTCTTCATATTACTCAACAATATTACTTGTAACGTTCTCAAGTAGTATGGGTATAGAGGTGGGGCATTATACATGCAGTGTTATAGGAAGTAGAGAATGGATTGATTGCCTTTTGATTTCAAATAATACTAAATAGAATAGAGAGCAAGAGATAATCGATGTGTAGGATTCTGCTATCACTACCATTATGTGACTGCTACCACTATAAATACAATCCAATGTGACTACTACCACTATAGAGGTATATAGATGGGGCGTTACACGTTCCGTTTGGCCCAATGTGATTGCTACCACTATAAATACAATCCATAGAACAACTAATAAAGGGGACTGGATTCTGCTATCACTACGCAGGAACTCTATCTCTTCTTTAACTCTTTCATCTTCAAAATAGTCACAAAGGTAGCTCCTCTAGGAAATTCTAGGACTTAAAACTTGTTTAACCCTGTTACTTGTGATTCTTTCTCTCTTAAACCCCTTGTAATCTCATACAAACAAGATCAAATCAATAAGCATTGTTATAAAGTGGACGTAGGCTTAGTTAATAGCCGAACCACTATAAAAACCTCTGTGTGTCTCTCTATTATTTCTTATACTGTATTGCTATTTTCTTTTATCTTTGAATTATTCTATCAAGTCTAGTACTTTCACATACTCATTTAGGGTGTTGATCCATTTTTTAGGTTAACATTTTGGTTCTTCCACTGAGAACCAGTGAACCTGGACTTAGATCTAGCTTTCTACTTTGGATCGGATAGGTCCAGTAGTTAGATCCTCAAATCCTACTTTCAAAGGTATTTAAAGACTTGTTGTTGAAGATCAATGGCGGGAATAAAGAAAATAACTTCTGGGTGATCTACCGGTGCAAGAGTTGGTAGTGATGGACCAAACTGCCAGCAGGTTAAAGTCAACTACACCACTAACTTACCAAAAGGAGAAAATACTGGAAATCAAGCACTGGAATCTTCTAGTCATCACGAAGTTGCGATGAAAGGAGAATTTAACCAGATGTTTGATCAACTTAACAAAAAATGGCTGATAGCCAAAAAACTCTTATGGATAAGATAGACGCTTGCTAGCACCGCAACCACCAAATGCCCCCAAGAACTAGGTCGGAAACTGCCGCCGCTATGGAATAGGACAATTCCTTTATCTTAGGCTTGCATAGGAGGGATGGCAAGCAAAAGAAAAAAGAGATAGTTGCTGGAGCAACTGGAATTGTTATTAAGGGAAATGAAAGTACTCCATCTGCTGGAGCACAACCTGCTGTGAAACCAAACCTTGGAGTGACTGCTCCATCGGGAAATGTTCCAATGCTTCTCTCTGACTCTGAAGATGACATACAACTTAATAATAAGGGACTGGAATTAAATGTTGATATAAACAAGAAGAATGCCAGAAAAGAAGTCCAAACTATCGCTATCAGGCAAACAGCACGCCAACGGAATTTTGCAGGAGTGGTTCTCCGGGAGAATGGAGAGCCTAGGCTTCAACAGGCAAACAAGGCTGTTTATAGAGCCAAGCACTTGGTGTAGCCCCTGACAGTCAACCTGCAGACTACCGGACTAGTGAGGCGTACGCAGCGGACACATTCAAACGCTTGATGGAAGAAAGTAAGGGCAGAAAAGATGACGACTAGGGTTCTACACCAAGCCGGACTCCATTCATTGAAAATATCCTAAGGAAGGAATATCGTGAGAATTTAACTATGCCCACTATACCAGCCTATAATGAAGCCAGGGCAACAGATGTTGTCCGTTGTAGATGTTTCCCTATCTTCTTAGAAGGAATCACTTCAATGTGGTTTACTAGACTCCCGCCAAGATTAATCTCCACCTTTAGTGAGTTGGCAAGGAAATTCATGGAATAGTTTAGACTTCGCATGGCTCAGCCAAAAGACGTGATGTCTCTGTCTGTCTTTTTCCAAGGACCCAACGAATCATTGAAATCTTTTATGAATCGGTTTAATACTGCGGTTACTGAAATGGAAATCCAAATGAGGATATGGTGTTCATGGCCTTAATCCAAGCCATACACCCGGACATTGACTTCGAAAGATGGATTAAGATGAAACAACCAACCACCATAAAGGAGTTTAACCAGAAAGCAAGCTAATACTTGAGATTGGAAGAGGCAGATGCATTAGAAGGGAAAACCGCCAATGTACAACCAAAGGAGGTAGTTCAAAGCAATGTAGCAGTCAATCATGATGGAAACAATCCTTGGGCCACTACAGGAAATGCTTGGAAAGATGGAAATCAAAAAAGGAGGAACCAAATCTCTTGTAGGCGTAACGGGGTTGGAAAGCAAATCAGAAATCCGAGACCCGAAGAATATACGCCATTAAATGAAAGCTGAAAAACATCTACCTGGCAACCCAAGGAACTAAGCGATACAAGAAGCCAGCCCCAAAGGAAGAA
Organism: Allium fistulosum; assembly: GCA_030737815.1. NCBI lineage: Eukaryota > Viridiplantae > Streptophyta > Magnoliopsida > Asparagales > Amaryllidaceae > Allium > Allium fistulosum. The sequence goes on along the minus strand of CM060907.1, from coordinate 586,935,041 downwards.
TCTAAACGTTAAAAGAAATCAAGGAAATTCTTCCACTTCCATGGGACATATGGGCACAACACGAATGAGTGTAGACACCTCAAGGACTTGGTTAAGGAACTGATTAGGAATAACAAGCTCCAGAAATACGTGAAGAAGACACAAAACCCTTATCAACCTATTGGACCCCAAGTTCCAAGTACTCAAGGAAACCAAACTGGATCCGGTAGAGAGGGGTCTAGACATAAAAAACAGAGACTTGTCATCGGTACTATCTCTGGAGGACCTTATCCAGCATAGAAAAGTTAGGGCGAGATGGAGCGATATACAAGTTCACTTAAACATGCTCCAAAGGAAACTTGATTTGCAGTCGAAGATGGAACCCTGGCTAAGCAGCAAAGAACACTCAACGATGACATAGTGTTTTGGAACCGAGACACTAAAGGAATAGAAGCGCCAAATCTCGACCCGATGGTGGTAACAGTCGTGATCAGACCAGCAATTGTGCGCCGAGTGCTGGTGAATAGCAGAAGTTCTGTCAACATCTTATTCTGACACACATTCAACTAGATGAAGATCAGCATGAAGGATGTGCCAGCTTGCTGAGCGAAGATCCAGGGATTCACGGGTGAACCAAGACAGCTAGTCGGGACGATTGACTTACCTATGGAGATCGAAAAAGGAGAACGAAGGGTGGTTCTTATCTAGACCTTCGTAATAGTTAATGAAATGTAAGCCTATAACACTTTCTTGGATCGACCGACCCTTGCTGATTTTAGAATCGCTTTGGCTCAATAGTGCCTTACCATGAAATTCCTAATGGAAAATGGATTTGGAGTGATAAAGGTAGACCAAGGAGTTGCAAGAGAATGTTATATCGCTAACTTGCGTGAATCAAGGTGGAAAGAGAAGGGAAAGGATGCGGGGAAGTCTCTCCACAATCATGAACCGTCAGCACAACAATTATAGAGTCGCCCCTGACTGGGGACTATAGTCAATTTAACAAGGCTTTGGACCTTAGGAAAAAGAGCTTAGGGGAGGAGCGGGTGACACCGGTAGAGATTACGGTGTCTGTCTCGGTTGACATGGACGACCCAACTCGAGTCTTAAAGATAGGGTCCTAACTTGGAATCAAAATGCAACAAGAGTTGATCAAATTTCTTTGCGCCAACCTGAACGTCTTGCCTGGATGCATTCCAATATGTGTGGGATATCACCGGAGATAGCGTGTCATGCACTTAATATCGATCCCAATTACACTCCAGTGAGGCAGAAGGGATGCAACCGGGATCCAGAGCGATCCACTGCGCTAAAGGAAGAAGTAAGTTACTAGCTAACGGCTTCATCTACGACGCAACCTATCTTGAGTGGGTATGAAATCCAGTTCTAGTTAAGAAGTTCAATGGGAAGTGGCGAACTTGTGTTGATTACTCGAACCTAATCAAAGCCTGTCCAAAGGATAGCTTCCCGTTACCCAGAATCGACCAGCTTGTAGACGAAACTGCAGACCACGAACTACTCTCATTCATGATGCCTACTCAGGATACAACCAAATTATAATGTATGAACCAGTTCAGGAGAACACCAGATTCCTTACTGCCTCGAATTGTATTGTTACCGAGTAATGCCATTCGGCTTGAAGAATGCTGGTGCAACCTACCAACGGTTGGTGAATACAATGTTCAAGGATTAGATTGGACAAATGATGGAAGTCTACGTGGATGACATGCTAGTCAAGTCACATGTATCAGGAAATCACTTGGACAACCTCTTAGAAATGTTTAAGATTCTCTAAAAGTATGGAATGAAGATTAACCCGCTGAAATGCTCTTTCGGTGTGGTTTCTAGGAAATTTCTAGGTTTCATCATGAATGCTAAGGGCATAGAAGCTAATCTTGAGCAAATTAACGCCCTGCGGAACATCACAGCCCCTACAACCAAAAAGGAATTGCAAAGTCTAAATGGAAAGGTCGTAGTGTTGAGTCAATTTATTTTCAAAGAAACAGACAAGTGTATAGCGTTCTTCGACACATTGAAGAAGAATAAGAAAATTTTCGAATGGAATCAGGCCTGCCAAACACTTTTAAGAAATTATTGCGATATATGGAGATCCCATTGTTATCTAAACTAGTGGATGGGGAAGATCTATTCATCTACCTGGCAGTTTAACTCATGCTCTGAGTGCAACACTGGTACACGAGGACGTTAGAATCCAGCGGCCCGTTTACTACATCAGTAAGCGATTCACTAAAATCGAGAAGAACTATCCAAAGTTGGAAAAGCTAGACTATTGCTTGTTGATCGCATCAAGGAAATTACACCCATACTTCCAGGCTCACCCAATCAAAGTGTTGAAAAATCAACCTTTGAAGTAGGCGTTGTATCGTCCATAGATGTTGGGTCGACTTCTTAAATGGAACATTGAGTTAAGTCAGTACGACATCACTTATCACCCTCGAAAGGTAATCAACGGACATGCATTGGTAGAATTAATCGCTGAATTCACAATACGAGATGGCGAAGAAAAAAACACTCCAGAAGTAGTGTCACGGTGAAAATTGTTTATCGATGGTGCATCAAATGTTTTCTACTCAAGAGCGGGAGTTGTTCTTGAAACTCCCAAATGACGGTCTGTTTGCTAAGCACTAAGGTTGGAGTTCCCTGCTACTACGAGGCGGAGTACGAGGCATTAATAGCAGGACAAAAAATTGTAAAGGAAATAGGAATAAGGGATGTGCACATCTACAGCGATTCTTAGCTAGTTGTCTGTCAAATGAACGAGGAATATCAGGCTAAGGGGGCAAACCTTGCCCCTTACCTGCCAAAGGCATGGGAATTGCTGAACGACATTGAACACTATACATAAGTTATATTTCGAGAGGACAGAATATGAAAGCAGATTATCTAGCTAAACTAGCTAGTTTTGGAGAAGTAGAATCAATGGGGCTGGTTCCAGTTGGGATGCTGATGGCTCCTAGCATAGATCAGATGGACGTCGATTTGATTCTAAAAACTACCGAGGAAGAGGAATTATGGATGACACCGATCAAAGGCTATCTGCTCAGAGGGACACTCCCCAAGGATTAGAGCGGAAGAAGCTTCTTCGAAAGGCCCACGATTCATACTATAAGACAGAGTGCTCTACAAGAGGGGATTCTCCACCCCCTTACTCAAATGTGTAACCAGCAGCGAAGCCAAGAGGATCCTCCAAGAAGTTCATGAAGGCAGTTATGTAGACCACATCGGGGGGTAGACACTAGCAAAGAAGGTCCTCTATTATGGATATTTCTAGCCATTGGTCAACCGAGATGCAGCAGACTATGCTCTATATTGCGATCAGTGCTTGAGATTTGCCAAAGTAATAAGAACCCCATCCATAGAGCTAATGCAAATGGTCAGCCTATGGCCATTTGCAATCTGTGGAATCGATCAAATTGGCGTATTACCAATAGCTAAAGGGGGAGCCAAATATACTATCTTGTAATTGATTACTTCATCAATTGGGCCGAAGCAGAACCGCTGGCCACCATCACTATTAAGAAAGTAATTAACTTTGTTACTAAAAATATTATTTGTAGGTTCGGAGTACCGTAGAAAATCATCACAGACAATGGAACTCAGTTCAATAGTGTCGAATTCAAGAACTTCTACGAGCGTTTTCGGATCGATAAGAGCTTCTCTGCGGTGCACACCCACAAGCAAATAGGAAAGTAGAGGAAATAAACAAAATCATCAAATCCACCATCAAGAAACGGCTGATAAAAGCTAAAGAAAATTGGGTTGATGAACTTCCGCTTGCACTACGGGCTTACAGAATGACTCATAAATCGGCGACTGTGCACTCATCCTTCGCCTTGGCATAAGCAATGATTCTAGTGGAACTAGAAGTCCCTCTCATCGAAGATGAAACTTCAACCAAAGTGAGAACAAGTGGCTCCTGCTCGAATTGGTTGACCAAATCGATGAGAAGCGGGAAGAAGCTGAGCTAAGGACTGCTACTCATCAAAAGAGATTGGCATGACACTTCAACGCCAAAGTTTGCAATCGCACCTTCGAAGTAGCAAATCTCATCCTGAAATGAATCTAGCTTGGGTATGGGGGCACTTGGCCCGAATTAGGAAGAACCCTACATTATCAACCAGAAATTTGGTGACGGAACTTTCAAGCTCACAACGATCGATGGAATCCAAATTCCCCATGCTTGGAGCAGAAATTCGCTGCGGCATTATTTTCCTTGAATTTCTATTTATGTATTTCCTATTTTCGCAAATAAGTCACCCAAGGATAGTGAGGGCATTGTAAATAGGCAAGATTTGCCTTTCTCTTTATTTTATCAATAAAGTTATTTCACTTCTTGAACCAATGGAACCGCGTTCATGTAAGCAACCTACTGAGTCGATGGGGTCAGATCGGCTCGAAAACTATTCACTCGCTGCTTAGACTAGTGAAACTGCATCCAAGTATTCTCCACCCACATGCTTCTTGAACCGACAGAAATACATTCAAGTAAGCAACCCACTGGGTCGATGGAAGCAAATAGACTCAAACTGTCGGATCGACGGGGAAAATCGACCCCTGCCCTTTGAGAACCGGTGTTGCTCCGACAACATTGGGAAGGCCCAAACCCTCATGTGCTTCTATAAGTCGCGCCTTACTCTCGACCAATGGAACCATGTCCAAGTAAGCACCCATTTCCTTAGACAGTCGAACCGATGGAAATGCATTTAAGTGTGCCTCATTTCTTTCGCTTCTTGGACCGACGGAATCACGTCCAAGTAAGCTTTCATTCCTTAGCCACTTGGAATGATGGAACTGCGTTTAAGTGTGCCCAACTCCTTCGTTTCTTGGACTAATGGAACCGCGTCCAAGCAAGCATCCACTCCTTTGTTGCTCGAACCAACCGAACCACGTTCAAGCATACTGTGAATCATCGCTATTACCCTGGTAATATCATCAGTTTGTCAAAACTTCCTAAGTACTGACGTTGCTCTGGGGGTATCATGAAATTTCTTAGTTGTAGGATTGGTAGAAATCAATCCCCGCTGCCTAAAACTCAACATCGCCTATATATCGGCAACGTTGAAGGAAAATCCCAGGAATTGAGCCGTCATCAGGTCTCAAGAAATAAAGGTTGATGTACTAATAGAACCTCAATACCAAACTCGGAGGAAATCAGCTGTAACCAAAGCACACAGTGCTCGGAATCGAGCATTCAGACTGCAACTTCCCTAAGATAGGAGCTATAATACATCCTTGACCGGGGACAACCAGAGAGTAGCCCAGAGCGCTCGGTCTCGCATCAAGTGTTCGGAGTAACCAACTCCATGGACCGGAGGGCACACAACATACCAACACTTGGTCAGAATAAAAGTCACTCCACGGTTCTATTATGCTGAATAAAAATTTTGGCAGCTATAACAGAGCTAAGTAAAATAGTAAAACTAAATAATTGTAAGTTACACTATTTTCACCATTTACACGCATAGAATTTGGTGTAAATAAACACATCGTCTATCACATAGTAGAGCAGTGTATAATATGAAAATTGCGAGATAAGAAATCGTATTATGCACACATATAGTGAACTGGCACAGTACATAGAATGTAGAGAAGAACACAGAAGAGATTATAGTAGAAATACTAATTTTTCATTGCTTATATCACTTTATGAAAAATATCAAACAGCAAGGGCCGTTCGCGGACAATATCGGCCCGATGGACACCAAAAAGCAAAAGTACAGACTCTACTGATGTAACAGCAAAAGAAAAGACGCTAAGTACAAATTCTGCACTTGTACAAAAAGACTTAAAAAATCAAAAGACACAAACTTGGCTCCACTGATGCTCGAGCCCATCTCTTGTTCCCACCGCCACATTTGCCATCCTTACCGGTCAGGCTCGAGTCTTCTTCTTCACCACCACCTTGCTTGAGTCAGTTTTCTCGGACCCATTGACCGACTTATATGCAGACTTTGGTTTACCAGTCTTGATGGTGAAATGGAGGATCCTGGTCTTTGCAACATCTAGCTTCGTTTAAATCTTTGCCTTCTCTCTCTCTTCGTCTTGAATCCGCTCCACCATCATCTTTTCCTCGGTCGGATTATTAGCACTAACCATCCAAACATCCTCCTCCTACGATACAGCAATGTCCTCCAGCCCTTCCAATGTTGTGACCTGTTAGACACCGGATCCGGGCCCGAAGATGGAAGATTGGAGTGTAGCAGTTGAACTTATGGAAACCATGGTTGAGGCGGTGAAGATCGCTTCAGTTCGTACGCTCTGAGAAGCAGGAGGCAAAGATGGGATGTTGAGTTGGACCTATGAGTTCATAGAGAGAATGGTTCAGCTCGGTAATAAATTTAGGAGTGAGATCGACCTGCTGGAGCATGGGAGAAACAAGAGAAATGCCTGAAGTGGGACTCCTTGGTATGATGTTAATCTCATACTCTCCAGTTGATGGGAACTGCCCAATCGTTAGAACAGGGAAATAAGGCTCGTGCAGTGCGGCCGAAGAAGGGATGATCGTCACAGGCACCCCAGACTATGAGACATGCACTTCACCCTGACCTGAAGAGCTCGGGCTAGCATGGGCGGCAGCAACCTTTGCATCCTCCTCACTGAGAATTGCCTTCCCTATGGCAAGCACGTATATCTTTTCGGCACTCAAGTACCGCACCAGTAGCTCGGTCTTGGAGCGGTCGCCTCCAGCTCGGTGCAACAATTCTTCCTACGCGTCAGCAAGGGTGGCTGGATAATCGTTTCCTAACCACTTTATATCCCTGTGCATAATCATACTCGCGTAGAAATGTTAGAGAGCTTGGTTGAGATCTTCCCTCTCTTGGCCCCTCTTCTCATTCTCAGCATCTTGGCTTTTTCGAGATCAGTCAACTCGCTCCGACGGACAACAAACTCGATGTCATTCGAAAGCTATCGGATGATAGAGTGTCCAATATTCCGGCTAGCCCTTGGTTTTCCTCACGGAGTTTCTACACTTCTTCGCGGAGGCGTTCAATTTCGGACGCCTATCTGGAAAGGGCTTGGTCATTCACCTTTATAATTTCAGCCTTCTCTTCGGCTTGTTTCTTATAGTTCTCAGTTTCAGGATGAGCGGCCCTAAGATTATTCCTCATCACTATCTCTGCGTTGGTATGGGCACGCTTCATCTCTTCCATCAAATCATCTTCACTCGTTTTTTGTTCGAGTGTGAGATCTCTTTCCCCGGTAACTTTGATCAAGTCAGCATCCCGTTCTTTCATTTCCTCTTCACACTTTACACTCTCTTTCTCGAGCGAATCAAGTGGTGTGAAGTTGATCTTGTCGATCTCAAAAAGAGCTTTGCACAATCGCTGCCATCTTAAAATTGAGTCAACATCGCTTTGCACCGCCTCTAAGTTTTTCTCCATACTTTCTTTAGTAACGATTTTGATATCGTGATTGAAATTTAATCCATGCAAGTATAAGTATGGATAAGCATCTTGGAGGCAGGATAAACCAAGCGGAAGCGTAAGCATTGAGGAGCTTTAAGAAGGATCGGAGGCAGCAAAAGTTGTAATGGTCCGTGATGAAGGAGTGTCTAGGATAATAGTAGTTTGAGCTTCGGAACATGGAGGAATAATAGAAGTAGTGGCTCCATGGCACTTGGAGGAATCTTTCTGGGGGTGTTTGCGAGTCTCACGGGAGGAATCTCCCCCGAAATCCCTCTTTCTCTTTACTCTTTCTTCTTCAGCATCAAGGCGTTCTCTCTCAGCTCTGCGAGTTTCATCACCCTCGCACTCTTTTCTCCTTTTCCTCTCTTCTTTTATTTTGTAACGATGAGGATGAGGGTCAAAAGTGCTCCTTATATAGTCGCTCGAGCTACGATGAAGTGCTATGTATCTGTCATGCACCATTGAACCTGAAATAAAGAAAAATGTATAAGTACCAAAATTACACAAATCGAAGTGTATGCGAAGATGAATGTTAGTGATCCTAGAATGAAGTGTATAATGCCAATAACCCCTTTTATAGTTTACAAACCGGTTGGGCATGGTTTTAGAGTCGAAGTGCTACTGCCTTCACTTATAAATGCCTCGGAAGATATGTCGATCTATGGTCCAATTTTTCTATCATTGCAGTAATTGAGATGTCTTCGTGCCCGTTCACGTGGATGACAACATCTTTCATGAAGTTAGAATTTGATGTAGGCCCAACAGAAGTCCTTATAACTTTGATCTCCCACAGAAAGTGGGGTCTCAACAGCTGGTCGTTTGGGAGGAGGAGAAGTCCAAGATCTGGACTTAATGTTTCATTAGCCAAAAGGTCTAGAGAAGGAAAGTAGGGAAGTCCGGGGCTCATTCCTAGTGATTCATCCCTGGATCTGCTTTCCCCTTCCTTAGTGGTCTGAAGGTCGCTATTGTTCTCATCATCGGATATCTCTCCTTCCTCCACAACCATGGCCCATTTTCCTTTTTTTTCTTTTAACCATCTCATCCTCCATCGAGATGGTAGGCATTCTCCCGCCATCGCCCTCACGATTGGGGGAAACCTCTTTCATGGGATTATCCGCCCCCATTTTCAACATCCTCTGCTTGTTCATTATTTTCGAGAGGCTCGTCGGTCTCCATGCCAACAACTTCCTCCTCATGATCATCACTGGACTCACGTCCATTGCCCAATCCACCTTCTTCCACTTACCCTTAAGGACCCTCGTCAGAGCCATAAGTGGATGCAGTGGAACAGGTATGCGACCTAGAGTCGCTCCGCAAAGGAACTTCGATGTCAGCTGCTCTTCCAGGGGCAAGCAAGCCATACTCTAACAAGTTTTCATTCATCAAGAGGAAGTTGACAAAGCATTTGCTCGCTCTAACGGCCTTTGGATATCCGAGCGTATTCTTGTGATTCGATCTCTTATCTCTCGTCGTGAAACCTATGAGAGATATGCATTAAGTTTGGAGTAAAGAAGTGTCGCTGTAAAGAGGATTGATAAAACAAAACTCACTTCCTTTTAACCAGAGGTGGTTAAATCCTTTCGGACAACGGATAAAGAAATATTTGGTTTTGAACATCGAAGGCTTATTATGAAGGTTCCCAATCACCTTGCATCTAGTCAAGGCTTCGATAATGACCAAGGAGGGGCAATCCTTTCTCCTTTTGAATTTGAGCAAATACGTGAGCTCTTTGAAGTGTGGAGGGCGCTCAAATCATTGCATGAACAAGACGTATAGTGAGCTCAATAAGGCAAACCCTTTCAGATGAATCTGAAATGATGCAAGTCCAATCTCTCTTAGGAAATCTCTCAAGAAAGAGTAAAAGGGTGGAACGGCGCCGCTGAGACACATGTACTGGCTGCAAGTTGTGAAACTAAGAAGGGGACGATGTGCAAGTTTGTTTCTTGTTAGTAAGCGAACATCTTCGGCAGGAATTTTGTGCTGCAAGCAGACATTGCGAAGCATCTTTTTAGTCATAATGATGAGTGCCTGCTCTGGTGGGTTAGTTATAATTAGCCCTGTTAGGAACTGGGGCAGAGCAGTGGGATCTACTAGCACCATCTGGCTCTCAGACCCTAAAGATGTAGGTTGGTTCGGTCCAACTGAAACAGAAGGTGAAACTGGAGCAGTAGTAGAGGCACCTTCAGGAGGAGTTGATGGTCCTTTGCCATACTTGCGGAGAGCTAATTCGTGAGTCATTCTAAACAGGAGAACTTGGCATTCAACACAATCAGATGAACCTAACTTGAAATATAAATGCTCATGTGACCAATGCTTAGAATTTAGTAGAAATCTACGCATATTGACCAATCGAATGCTAAGAGTTGGCCAGGGCAAATGCAATGTGTTATCTACATGAGATGAGTCCGGTGTCTCGAACACTGCTTACGAACCATCTAGTGTAGAAAGCTTGCACGCATTTGAAAAACAATCTGCATCGATCTTTGAGATTATCTTCTTTACGCTTACCGGTTATCGATCTACGATCGATATCAGATCCGTTGTCCAAGCGATATGGAAGGTCTTTCTTTTTAGGATCACTGGACATGCAAAAGTTAAAAGATAGAATGGTGGAATCATCCAATATGCTTGAACTCAAGGTTAAATCGTTATATCGGAATCCATCCAATGATCACATTCGATCAATTTCACAAAGAAAACAATCAAAATGGAGGAAGTTCATGCTTGACTAGGCCAAATTATGGAACATCCCAATCAAGAAAGCAAGGGTTTGATTATTTTCCATCAAAATTGAAATTGACCAAGCCTAGATCATCATATCACCGCCGTCACCACCTTGCGATCCACCTTCACCTCAAATCCGCTGTCACCTACCTCGCAATCGAATCAAAATTGAATTCGGCACCTAGGGTTTCAAGCCGATCGAACCGAGAACTGCAGGCAACGATCCTTATGGCAACGGTGGTTTATAGTGACGACGAGAAGATCAGTGAAGCGATGGTGGGTTATGATGCAGGAGCAGTCCGATGGAGTACTCGATTGAGGAATGAAGACAGGTCAGCGGTTTAGGAATTCAGATGTAGGGTTTGTAAGCTTGGCATGCAAACGAGTAAAGTGAAGAGGGTTTGAAGGCATATAGCCATATAATGGAAGGAAGTGAAAAATTTTCAAGTACAAATGTCGATAACGACACCAGAAGTTGGTACCGACATCCCGTATTACACCCAAAGCATGTCAAACTCCCTATAATGGACTTATCCGACAACGTAAAGCTATACGTAAATTTCCATACCTAAATGATATGGTCAACATCGAGAATGAAAGTTCTAATCCAATCTAAAGCAACAATGAATAGAAATCGATCAACTAAAGTTAGGTAAAAGTAGCATTTCAAAACGATACTTAAATAGTTAAACTACGATTTATAAGCTAGCCATCCGGGACTTGTCTCACTCCAAAGCATAATTTGTTTTTAACGACAGCATACTCGGGAGGGGAAATGTTAACTGAATTTTTATCCAAGTCGAAATCAATAGAAGATAGAACGTCTAAACGAAGATGAAATGATTTGAAACATTCTAGGAACACCTAAGTAAGCTAGAGAAACAACTCAGAGGAAATTCAACATGAATAGAGCAAAGGTGGGAAGTCGGTACCGGGTTCATCATGTTGGTGATGACTTCACATGCTTCATCTTCTCCCACTCAAACTTTGCAGAGGCTTTTCTTTACCTATTTCATGTGTGCCTAAGCAATATCAAAGGATTCTGATCAACCAAACATCAATACTAGGAGTTAGCAGTCAAAACAGCAGGATAAACCAAGTAATGAATGAACCATCAACAATATCAACCAAATATCCAAACAAACTACATAGAATAACTCAAAATCAAGTAGGCAAATAGGTGCAAAAGAGTTCGACCTCTCTAGAGTTAACTATAGAGGTTGGTACCGACATGAGAGGTCGGTACCGACATCTTTGGTTAATCTAGATGAGGCCCCGATTTCTCACACTCTTCTGGACCGACTTCTAGACTCTACTCCAACCTTCTGTTTGGCCCAATGCGACTGCTACCACTACAAATACAATCCATAAAGCAACTAACAAAGGGAGCTGGATTCTGCTAAACTACACAGGAACTCTTCTCTTCTTCAACTCTTTCATCTTCACAATAGTCACCAGGGCAGCTCCTCTAGGAAATTCTAGGACTTAGAACTTGTCTAACCCCTGTACTTGTGATTCTTTCTCACTTAAACCCCTTGTAATCTCATACAAACAAGATCAAATGAATATGCAAAGTTATAAAGTGGTCGCAGACTTAGTTAACAGCCAAACCATTATAAAAATCTCTGTGTCTCTCTCTTATTTCTATTACTATATTGTTATTTTCTACTATCTTTGCCATATTCTATTAGGGCTGGTGCTTTCATATACTCATCTAGGGTGATGATCCATTTTTTGGGTTAATAATACCCCCATCGGACTTCTGGTTGATTCATTAGACGTCTTACCTACTTCAGAAAAATAAAATTTAAAGCATTTAAGAAGTCTGAATAAATAGGTCAGACGTTTGAATAAATAGTCAGACGTTTGAATTTTTACAGGGCTTGTTCCCAATAGTTTTATGGTTAAATTTGAGTTTTTCAAATGTCTAGATTATTAAATCAGACAACTAGACCCTTATATGATCTTTATATGCTCAGATATCTAAAATAATAACTCAGACGTTTGAGTTATATTAATTTTGAAAATATGAAATTTAACTTGTATAATATGATTTTCGATAGATTCAAAATATTTTAAGTATGTGTAACCATCAAAGGAAGTTGAACATCATATTCTGGACTTACTATGATGACAATACTTGACAATTTGGTCTTTACTGTCTTGTTTGGAGCAGCTAATCGTCTATACACACACACAAACACATATAATTATGTCATCAAAACTTCAAAAATGCAGAATTCAACATTCTCCCCTGTTTTGATGATGAAAACTATATATATTTATAATATGAAATACGCCCACATCAGTGTGCCCCATATTTTTCTCCTCCTTTGTGATTATCAAAATTTCGAAAAGGCAAAATGAAAAGGATAGTAGGAAATATTTGCAGATACAACATATACTACAACATATTGATGATCACACAACATATTAAATGCAAACAATACAAATTTTTACCCAATAACATACAATAACAAACATACCTTAACAAACATACTACATGTTTTCATGAATTAGTACAACATACCATACAACATACCATAACACAAACATACACAAAGTCCAACACCGAAGCAAACACAAATTGTTCATCAATTTACAACAACAAAATATTGAAATATACTATCATTCACCAAAGCTAACACAAATTCCAACACTTTAAAAAACCAAAATCACAAAGTATAGAAGACCAAGATGGATGCAGAAAAACCAAGCAAACTCCATGTAAACACCAAATTATCCTAATATGCATGAGATAATACAAATATGAAGTGAAAAAATAGAAATTGATTTGAAAACAATGTAAATATGAGATGACTTAAGTAATGAAATTTTTTTATAATAACTTATGCGCCAAACCACGAAGCGGTGATAACTCCTCGTCACCCTCATCACTCTTCGTCTCATATTCACTTCCACTTTCCTCATCGACTTCTTTTGATGGTTTGTCAGTGGATGATCCGGCACCTTGGTGCGGTGGTGCAGGTGTGGTGGTGGTGGAGTAGGAGATGGTGATCTTGATTTGCTTGATAATTTCTTCCAAATTTAGCCCTCAAAATTCTTAATTCCTGATAGCTCCTTTTCGATAGTTTTCATTTTGACATTACTTTTGGAAAGGCGTTTCTTAAGGACTTTTTGATTTTGATACAAAAGGACTTGGGTTATATGTAGTTATGGCATTTCAAAAATATTTATGTTGAAGAAAAAACCTTAATGGATTCAATACTATCATTTCTTATGGTTTTTTCCTCGTTAGATTCTTCTCCACTACCTTCCTCATGAATTTCTAATTCTTTTCCCTTTGAAACAATAGTAGTTGACGAGGTTTGTTGTTGCAAGTGTTGAAGATATTCGTCATAGGATATATATGATGGAACATTTATAGGAAGTTCATAAGCGAGAAAAACTTCTTACCCGCATAAGTAACACCTTTTGCATTATCAAGCACTAGAGGAACTTTTTCGGATATCATAAGACGAGTTATGCAAGGTGCATAGAAGAATTTTTTTCTCGAATGCTCAAAAAATGATAGTATCTCATCATGAAGGAATTTGGCTCAATTTACTTCAATATTACCAACAATGGCATAAAATGCCTAAAAATCTTTGACGAAAATTTGTTTATGACTATCGATGCGAGAAATAAAAGTGCTGATAATTATACATTCCAATAGATGATGTCTGAGACGTAAATCCTTAGAAATTCCCTTAATGATTCACAAATGATGACCAATTTTATTTCTCCTACGATGTTCGGTAAATCAATTCCCTTATAACCAATTTCTAAAATTTGGCTAATATGATTATAGTGAAGTTTTATAACTTTTCCATACACATTAGTCCATAAATAACCCATATCATTATGTATTTGAACAACTTTTGCTCTCATACTAGCATAGAAAAGTCTAATTGCTAAAGTGTCAGTTTGGACATTGTTAGAACTATAATCAATGAGAGAAGTAACACGAGCTCTATTGGTTAAAGCATGAAGATTATAACTAGGAAAATCATCTACGCTATAAAAGACACCATTAAAGAGCTTCATTTCGATTAACATTTTATACCTTCTCATACTCTTCGAATCATGATGAAGCTAATCCTTCAATTGCACTTGTGTGATGACTGGAGGTCGATTAGAAGAAGATTCTCTAGTTTTTCTCTTCTTAGAACTTTTTGTTTTGGAGGATTTTTTTTGTGCCATGGAAGTGATTTTTAGGATTTTCAAAATTTTTGGGTGAAAGTAAATTATTTGAAAGGAGAGGAAGGCTGGTTAAAAACTGAAAGGTATGGAGTTAGTGGGGTGGTTGGCTTAAAGTTCAAAGTAATAAATTCAAAAATATAGTAAAAAATAGTTCTGGAAGCCGTCAGACGTCTGAATGGTCTATTCTGACGTTGGAACATTTCTTAGACGTCTTAATAGGTATGGTCAGATGCCTGACTTCTGTCTTTTCAATAAAATATACAATCGAGTGCTAAAAAATTTAAAAATAATTTTATAAATACAAGGATATTATATATATATATATGCATAATGAATAAAGCTAATCATGATTTTTGGAAGGAGTCGTTGGATCGGATTCAAATAGCGGCAATCTTTATGGATTATATACTTCAAAGGGTCTAGAATTGACAGAATGATTACTACTAATGCTATTCTACATTTGAGTATTTCCATGGAATGACGATAACATCCATTCAATGATATTTAACTTTTCACCTTGCCATTGTTGTTCTGATCCGATCCTTCTTTGCACCGAAATAATAGGATCATGTTGTTGTTTTAACATGCATTGTGTATTTTTAATTTTATTGGATTTTCATCATGCTTAATCAAATATCGGTCTAAGGTGATTGCATTTTTAACTCTCTTTCCTTTAGGGGTTAATCTTTTGATTCTTCTAAGGACAAAGATGAAGAGGTTATGCAAATTGAAGAATATGAACTATGCTTTTAAGACATGTCATAGAGTATGTTAAGGTGTTAGAAGAGTTTTGACTATAAATAAGATTATAGGTTATATAAATAAAACTTCTTTTCTAAACAATGCATGTTGTTAATTTATAGTTAATTTAAAACCAATTAATAAATAAACCGGCTACTTTTAGTTTATTCAAAGAATTTCATTTTATGGACAAATTCCTAATCTTCTTCACAAATTTATAAAAATATTTCCAACAAGTAGCTTAGTGAAAATATCAACTACTTGATTTTCTAAATTAACGAAATCTAATTTAATTATATTTTTCTTTACATTACCTTGTTAAAATTGATGTCGAATGTCTATATGTTTTGTATGAGAATGATTGATAGGATTTTTCGATAAATTAATAGCGCTTGTATTGTCATAATATATTGGAGTTCTTAAAAGAAATTCCAAAATCCTAAAGCGTTTGTTGCATATATATGACTTGTGCACATGCTAATGCTGCGGAGATATATTTTGCTTCACATGTTGAATGTGAAACACAACTCTACTTTTTACCAAACCATGATACCAGATATTGACCAACAAAGTGATATGTACCACTTGTACTTTTATGATTCGTCTCACATCCACCTAACTCTGCATCACCATATGACATGAGTTCAAATGGACGTTCTTTCGGGTAGAAAAGTCCATAATCTCTTGTAGTGGTTAAGTAACGTAGAATTTGTTTTTCTGCTCGTAGGTGTAATTCTTTGAGATTTGCTTGGAATTATGCAAACAAACATACACTCATCATTATATCAGGTCGATTGGCCGTTAAATATAATATAGAGAAAATCATACTTCTATATAATTTTTGTTCAACATCTTTCTCATTATCTTCTTTTTCAAGATGAAGACTCATACTCATCGGTGTTGGCTTACTAGAAACTTTATCCATTCCAAATCTTTTTAAGAAATCATTACAATAATTTTCCTGATAAATAAAAATTACATTATTTAATTTTTTAATTGTAAGCCAAGAAAATAATTCAGCTCACCCATATGTGACATTTCAAATTCTTTTTCATAATATTTGAAAATTCATTACACAAATTTTTATTTGTAGAACCAAAAATCATATCAACTACATATATTTGTACCACTAAAATATTGTTCTTGCTTATTAGTAAATAAAGTAGAACCAGCTTTACCAATTTTAATTTTTGATTCCAAAAGGTAGTTTTTTAATCGATCATGCCAAGCACGTGGTGCTTGTTTAAGACTGCAAAGTACTTTCTTAAGTTTAAAAACATGATTTTCAAATTTTTCGTGTTCAAAAAGAGGTGGTTGTTATACAAACATGTTTTTCTTAATAAATTCATTTAAAATGCACTTTTAAAATCTATTTGAAAATAATTAAAACTACGATAACACGCAAAGGCTAAAAGAATTCTAATAGCTTCTAATCGAGCGACCGAATTAAGAGTTTATTCATAATTATTCCTTCTTCTTGATTATACCCCTGAGCTACTAATCTAGCTATATTATATATTATGTCCCTATTTTCATCTACTTTATTTTTAAATACTCATTTTTTAGCGATTACGGTTTGATCGTTTGGTCTTGGAACCTGTAACAACCCGCACCTTAATAGGCTCAAATTTCGATAAAATCGAAACCCAACTCCATTAGGGTACAGATCGTTGGTATTGGTAACCTGTAATAAACATAAGTATATCAAATATAGATAAATCTAAACCCGTAGCTGAATGGAAAATATAATAGGATATAAATACCGACCGAGGCTACTACGTTGGAATCAATGATATTCCTTGGACATCCAATCACCTCGTCAGTACCGAGCATGAATAAGAAGACTTCTTTATCAACTATTCCGTCTTGCTTCAGTGACACGTTCCTTTAAATCTATCTTATTGGTTGTAATAAGGAGGGGGTCAGAAAAACATTTTGGTAACGGGAAAATTGTATAGTTTATCCATAAAAATAATTTATACCATTTGGTTTCCATCTAAATGTTATGTCAGTTATTTACTTCTAATCGGTTTAATTTTATATATTTGCACGTACGATATATCTACCCTAACCTTCTCCAAGATATACTATATATATATGCCTATGTACACATATACATTATAACATTTCTCTACCCAAAACCATGGCCATTTAATACTTCTTAATCATGAAGTGGGGTTTTCGCATCGTCAATGCTAGTCTATTGGTTCTAGCTATAGAGACATATGACTCCTATATATGGCTTGAAAATATAATATATAAATTAATTTTCGTACTACTACCACAACTCAAAGACTCATCTAAGGGTTAACTAGCCTACCTCTACTAAACTAATTTTTCAACTAACTTTCTACCATAAGGTCCATGTGTATCCTATATGGATTCTACACTAGTAGGAAGCGAAATCCATCAGGGCATAACCCGAGTCTTACTACCGCTCGCTTGGGATCATCAGACGTTAAAGCCTATATACCAAACTTACTACTAAATACCAATACCAACTACTGACATAGCCCGCCGACTCTCCATAGCTGACATCCCTATTTAGACTAACCTAAGTAAGTCAAGGAAATATTCCCTTTGGTTACTTACTATATCTTTTTGGATATGAATTAGATCTCATTTCCCAAATGGTACTGGACCATTTAATACCTCAAATCCAAGGCGAACCCCCGAAATATTTTTCCCCTTCTTATCTGCAACGTATATCCCTTTCCCACAAGTCCTATGTTTGGTGATGTCCCACATCAGTAGTGAGTGTACGCAATTACTGGTAGCCTCTGAGCAAAGGGCATGCTTTTGTTGTGTAACTCTACCGACCTCGTATCCCAACCTACTAAATCAAATTAACCATCCTAAGTTTTAATATTGGGCTAAGCCCACTACCCTTTATTAGCATATTTAAGGCTACATAATTTACCATACTGACAATTATACTACCTTAAAATATTTAATTACTACCTAACATGTTTATTTACTATTTCTATAAATTTCATTCTGTTCATAATAAATGATCATTATCTTAACCGGACATTTCCTAAAGACATTTACTTATTCAATTTTTTACCTATTATTCCTTCCATTTCCCTTTATAACTACCCAAATAATCTCATTAATCAGTCCCATTATTCCATTTATAAATTATTTAAATTCTTCTAACTCCCCATTCCTTGCACATTTATTGTTTCTTAATTTTGGAGTTACCATCTTTCCATCTTTATTCCCTAATCTTATTATTTATTACGCGGTTTATTCTAACGTTTTAATTACATCCACTACGAATATTAACGTGTATTATGCTATATTAATTATATTTTTAATTTAAATGTTTAGCGCCATTATGTATGTTTATATTTTTATTTTTATATTTCTAGTTATTAATCCCTAATTAGAATATTCCTTTCTATATTTTAATCCGTTAGAATTATCCTTTTAAAAAAGTTTCCTATTATACCTTTCCATAAGTTAACTTATAATGAGAGATTTGCTTCATTTGAAATTAAAAGGAATTATTTATTAAGACGGTGTAATCTACGGAAAGAAAATCCATACTTTACATATCTCTTTCATCTTTTTTGTATATTCCTTGTCAAATCAAATGATGCACTTCTTCTATGTAATTAAGAAATTAGACAAATTTATGGAGTTAAACAGATAATATTTCCAACAAATAAAAATACAGAAATTCATGTCCTAATATAAATAGTGCAAATCTAAAATATACTAACATCTTTACAACCCAATTGTAGATCTGGAATAAATTCTACATCTTTATCTATATTCAACTTTTAATAACTTGGGACCGATTTACATATTTGGATGCAAATAATATTCCTATTCAATTTTCCTAAATTGCAGAATATGTAGGCAATGTTTTATGCATTAAATTCGAGGCTACAACCCTTAGATCTTTATTTAGGCATAATAATTAAATAAAAAACCAACAAAATAAATTCCAATGTTATAAACAAATTGCATAATTTTTCACTCACCATTTGAAGCTTTCCAAATCTACTAAATTTAAACCCAATCCTTTGATTCAACTCCGTCTCCTTTTTAATCCAAAGAAATATACATACTATTAGAATCACAAATATGAGAAGAGATTTGGGGTTATGGGGAATATAGATTTATAAGACTAAAATTTACCTATTTATTGCATAATGCTGATTCGCCTCTTCCCTTCTTCTTTTTATATTCTGCACTTCTCCAATTTGTATAAATATAATTATTTTATAGTTAGTAGGAATAGTGAAGAAGAGAAAATGGCAAAGCTTCGATGCTTGAACCAAAAAATATGAGAAAAGAAGTGAGGGGTTAGGCCTGTATTTATAGGTTCTCGTATCAGTTGTAACCGTTTGATTAAAACTATTAAATTCAGGCCGTTGGCCAAGATTCAAACCCTATCCACCGTGGTTCGACCGGTCAACCGCACCCCTATAAGCGGTCGACCGTCCATGGTGGGGGATCGACCGATGGGTCTCGGTTATTAATTATATTTATTGTTGTTTTCTAATTATTTTCGTTCTAAAATCTTTAACCGCTCGTAACTTCTTCATTTGAACTCCGATCTCAAAACTCCAAATATGAAAGTTGCTCAAAAAATCACCATGAACGCGATGATGCATGTTTCATGGCCAGATTCTATTGTTTTCTCAAATTCCATTTTTGGAGCCTTATTGATTAATTTATCAACGTAAATTTTATGGGGTGTTACAGAACCAATTCCCAAACATCATTCCATTCGAATTGAATTAGTTCTTATTTCATGGCTAAAATCCAAACATCATCTTTAGATGCTTCTTTAATATTTTTCATTTTTGTATTAGATATAAACACAATGTATCCCATTTGATTTAGTTGATTTCTTATTTTTATTCTAGTGTTAACTTCACATATTACGTTGTCGAGTGGATGATATTTTAGAATATGAGGTGGTGATTGCAGCAAATTATCCATATTTTCATTTTGAGTGAGATTCTCTAAACTAGTTGGTTGGTTTATTAAAACACCTTCATCTTTATTGTTACTTATCTTATAATTTTTATCAAAAGATACACGTAAAGTTTCTTCTATAGTATTTGATTTTTTAATTAAATATTCTATAAGCTTTACTTCTTTCTAAATATCTGACAAAAATACCTTCATCGGCTTTCAGGTCTAATTTTACTAGATTATCTTTTGTAATAAATATAAAACATTTTGAACCAAAAATTTTAAATTATTAAATGTTTGAATTTCTACCATTAAATAGTTCATATGGTGTATGTTTAGTTAATGGTCTTATAGACACATGATTTAGACCATAACAAGCCGCAGCCACAGCTCCAGTCGAAAAATTCTTTGGTAATTGGCTACCACTTAATAATGTTCTTGCACATTCTTATAGTGTTTTATTTTTCTGTTCTACAACACTGCTTTATTGAGGTGTTCCAAGAAAAGAAAATTTGTAACTTATTCCTTTCTTACTACAAAAATCATTAATAAGTTCTGTTTTATATTCACCACTATGATCGCTTCTAATATTTTTAATTTTTAAATTATTTAAGTTTTGAATTCTTCTTGCAAAAATTTTAGAAACATCAAATGTACGACTTTTATATTTTAAAATAGAGTCCATGTATATCTAGAAAAATCATCTATAATAACAAATACATATTTGTTATTGTTAAGATATCTTACTTGAGTAGGTCAAAAAGATCTAAGTGAAGTAGTTCTAAATGTTGTAAGGTGGAAATAACTTTCTTAGACTTAAAGAATATTTTTTTAGTTTTCCTAGTTGACATGCATCACA
Source organism: Allium fistulosum (assembly GCA_030737815.1). Lineage (NCBI taxonomy): Eukaryota > Viridiplantae > Streptophyta > Magnoliopsida > Asparagales > Amaryllidaceae > Allium > Allium fistulosum. The sequence continues at coordinate 586,914,173 of CM060907.1, read as the reverse complement.
AAGATTGTTAGCTTTAAAGCTCATTTTCGATAATCCTTTAACCAGTTCATTTTTAGCATGCATGTTAATATATTTAAAATTTATGTGACATAATCTCTTATGCCATAGCCATGGATCGTGATCATTGGCCAAGAGGCACATGTTATTATGAATATCAATTTCCATATTCAAAATATAAACATTTCCTTTTCTTATTCCTTCAAAAATTAAAAAATTTCTTTGGTCTAATATGTTACATTTATCCTTTTAAAAAGAAATTTGAATCCTTCGTAAAATTGACTAATGCTTAGTAAATTATGTTTTAAATTCTCTATTAGTAGGACATTTGTGACTAAATGAGAATTAGATATACCCTCGTTGTAGACATCAATGATGCTAATGGTATACCCTTTAGTGTTATTTTCAAAGGTGATGGTACCTCCATCCTTGTATTTTATATTTATAAGCATGTGTAGATTTTCCATCATGTGTTTGGAGCATCCGGTGTCAAGAATCCATCTCTTCTTTTTCTTGTCTGGTACTAGCAAAAATATAAATTCGAATTAGTACACAGTTCCTACGTTAGGGTCCTAAAAGTTAGATCTTAAAGAAACCATACTCAAATGGGTTTGGTTTTCCCTTTAAAAATGAAATCTTCATTATTATGAACATTGTTTAAGAAATCCTTTATATAATTATTTTTGAAGTTGTTATCACTAGATTTTAGTACCCATATTTTAATTGTATTTATTTTAGACTTTAATATAGGTTTTTCAATACTATTTCCCTTTATAAATCTAGTATCAAAGAACTATTTTTTGAAATGTCCTTTTGTTATCACCATTAAAACCTAAATCGTTTTTATTACAAGATGGTTTTGAAAATTTTATGATTTTTAATAAATTTTCTCTTCCTTTATTAAAGTTGGAAACATTTGAAGAGAGTTTTCAAAGTTATTTTTGATATTTTCAATTTCGTTGCTAAGAGAGTTTTTGGAGGAAACTAATTCATAATTTTCTTTAGCCAACTTGACATTCTCATTTTTATAAACTTGAAGTTCATCATTTAATATAGTAATTTGAGACGTCGGGTTTTCATAAGATGCTTGAGACTTTAGTAATTCTTCCTCTAAAATAATTTTTTCATCCTTTAGCATACCTAATTCAGCTCTATTTTATTTTCCTTAGTTTCTTTGTTTATTTTCTTAAGCGATTTCGATTTTTCAAGAAGTTCCAAATTTATTTCAAATAAATCATCATAAGAAATGTCAATACCAACATCACTACTTGTTGCCATGGATCATACGTTGGCTTGCTTTGTATCGTTTTCATTATCCAACGAAGATGAAGTTGAAGATGAGTCTGAATCATCCCATATTACATGAAAAGGTTGTTTCATCTTTCAAAAAAAATTGTCATTCCTGTTTTTGAAGTTTTGCTTTTCTTTTTGAAGATTTGGACAATCCTTCTTTATGTGATTGGTTTTATTATATTCATAGTATTTCAAAGAGGACAAGTTGTTTGTAATACCCCAAAAAATTATGTGTAATTTTAATAAAATATTTAAATTATAAAGGCATGAAAAATATTGGATTTATTGGATTAATTAAATAAATTAATTAAAAGGAATGGGAAATGGAAATTTTACAAATGATGGAATTTGATAACGAAACCAGCGCCATTGTGACCGTCTCGTTTTTCTGACTCGCGTAGTATTTTTATTTTTTCCATTTGGAGTCCGTATATGAAAATTACAAACGAAAGAGTAATTGGGTCGAGCGGGCGCCAAACGGGTTAAGTTTGAAATTTAAATTTGAAACGGTTGGAAGTTTTCGCTCCTTAAGTTATAATAGAAAGCACATAACTTCCTATTTCAGAAGTAACTTCGTATTCTTTCTTCTTCCTCTAGAATTTCTGTAACCACTTCACTAAAATCAAAATAACTTTCTCAAATCTTGACCGATTCCAATGAAACAAAAAGAGAATCGAAGATAGTAGACAAGACTATAATGCGCAGTGAATTGGAGGCAAAATCTTAAGGGTAGGAAAAATAGTAACCCCGGACAGCAAGATATTTGATTGGAATTGTAACAACCCGCGGTTTTTTGATTACCTGTTAATAAATTAAAATGTGATTTTAATTAAACTAGTGGTTAATTAGGAAAAGTGGATAAACTAATCGAAAAAAAATGATCTAATCTTTTTATTAGACTAAGTAAAGAGGTGACATAGAGTTTTAATTCTTTGTATTAAAACTTGAGTTTGGGCTTAATAAAATTTAGCCCATTTGTGAAAATAAAGGAGAATTCTTATCTCCTTTGTATTGGAAAATGAATGGTACATTCATTTTAACTAGGCACAAAGTAAAAACTAGGTTTTTCAAAACTAAGAAACTCATAAACCTAGCTCCTTGGAAAATCACTAGAAATCAAGAAAAAATCTAGAAAGTAAAAGAAGATATGGGTAAGTCTCTAAATTCTGTTCTCTATCCGAATCTAGCATTTAATTTCAGTTTTATTTGATTTCTAATTTCTGAAATTTTTGGATGAGAGAGCTTTTGGGTGATTCTTGTGGCATGTATAGCATAGGAGTTGTAGAAGAAGAGGAGTGCACATATGTTGATTTAGGCATTGCATCTTTGTCAAATTGGAGTAAAAAGTGAGTTAATCACTCATACTACTACCTTTAATCTATGAGAATAATTTTTAGTTGATATTTGAATTAAATTGGATGGTTTGTTGATTGAATTGCTTTCAAATTGGTTGCTTGAATTTGAATGATTGTTTGGTTGTAGTTTGCTGAAAATTGTTTGTAAAAATATTGCTGCAATAAAACAGTAATATCTTAGTGCAATTTTATTCAAATTATCTCAATCTTTTTGCAGTTGAAATAAATTTCTATTAGATACAAGTTCTCTTTAAATCACTTTAAGAAATTCTATGGTTTAGAGGGTCGAAATTGAGTTTGAAACTGATGTACACAGTTCTGCTCTGTGTAATATTTTTGTTGAAACCTGATATTAAAATCACCATAACTTTTAAATGGTAGATCAAAATTGAGGGAAGTTTTTTTCAGTTGAAAGGTACTTTTATAAGGAACAACTTTTATGTTCATTGCTTTTTTGTGTTTAAGCAGTTTACTAAGAGCAATTTGGGTTTGAAGAAGATGTAACATATCTGTCCTGTGTTTTGAACTTAGCTTTGAAACACAGAAATTGTTTTAGGCATATCTTTCTCATTTCTTGTCGGATTTAGATGATTTTTAATGTTCCAGAAAGCATAAAAAGAGTGTAACAACTTTCATGTTAAACACTTTCATAAACACTGAGTATAGTGGATCGAAAAACCTGATGTAAACTTGCTGCCCTTTCACTGTAAAACCGTAATTTTCTGTGCTAAATGTCATTGGTAATTTGAGCATATCATTCTCGTTTGATGTCCAAATTTGACGATTCTTGATGTTCTAAAAAGCATAGATTGTCTACTATAACTTTTATGTTTTGGATTTTGTTAAATTTTGAAGTTTACATGGTCAAAGTTCATTCTAGTGTCACTGTCCCGAGACTAAAATGACAGCGGTAGTGAACTTCAGATTTGAAAATTGTTTTGGTCATAACTTTTCCATTTCTTATTGGAATTCTATAATTTTTGATGTTCAGGAAAGCATATAATATCCTCTATAACTTTCATGTTTCGTTCTTTGTCAAATTTTGGGTTGAATAGGGGCGAACTGGCTAAACAAGCCGCTGGCCTTTGTTTTTCCTATGTATTCACTTCCTGGCATGAGTTCGACTTTGAGACGTCACAGTTTCTTCGTCTCTTATCGGAACTCAGCGATTCTTCTTGCAGTTTAAAGTAAAAATGTTGAACTTTATTTCTAAATATTTTTAGGTCATTCCGACCATGCTAACTTGTATATATCTGTTGTCGAACTTGAACTCACAGCATGCTGGAATTCAGCGATTTAACCTTGTTTTAGTCCAATTTTGAAATGATACAGATTCTTCATTTCAAATCGGATTTGAATGATTCTTTTTGAAAATTGAATTAGGAATGTTGAACTACATTCCTGCAGAATTTCAAGTCATTTTGACACTGTTAACTTGTTCAAACCTGCTGTCGAATATTGAGTCGCAGCTTGTTTTAAACGGAAAATACATAGTGTAATTTCTGTTATTTCGATGTTCTCTTGATATTTCTTTCTGGATTTCATACATGGGGTTTATAATGTGTTTTAAAAATGTTTTTCAAATAAATGGGCTTTTGAAATTATTATTATATATATATATTTTAAGTATAAAATTATATACTCTATAATAAGAGAATTTCAAAGGCAATTTCTAAAGCGATTTCGAAGCATTCCTAAAACTCGTTTTCTTCAACTTAATTTCTATATAAAACACACAATTTTGCACTTCGAGCAAAGAGGGAGGAGAATTAAGTGATTAGATAAAACGCGTGCTACATAGTGTAATTTCCGTTATTTCGATGTTCTCTTGATATTTCTTTCTGGATTTCATACATGGGGTTTATAATGTGTTTTAAAAATGTTTTTCAAATAAATGGGCTTTTGAAATTATTATTATATTTTTTTTAAGTATAAAAATTATATACTCTATAATAAGAGAATTTCAAAGGCAATTTCTAAAGCGATTTCGAAGCGTTCCTAAAACTCATTTTCTTCAACTTAATTTCTATATAAAACACACAATTTTGCACTTCGAGCGAAGAGGGAGGAGAATTAAGTGATTAGATAAAACGTGTGCTATAAACACTTGCGTTTATCTTTTCAGTTAATTCCTAATCTATTCGTTTGATCGTTTTGACCTTCGGGTCTGGTTTACCGATGAGATAAGGTAAACTTTGTACTGCTTTGAGTGTGGAATTGACTAACGGTTAGTAAATCGTTTAGTACGAACGTGTGGTATGGGACACACGTTAACACTTTGCGGGTTCCTATCCGAGGGGTTTGTGACACATATTGCCAGTTAGTGGTGTCCAGTACTGGGCCTCCGGACCTTCGCCACTATGGTTTGTTGCCTTCGGGTTTGTTGCCCTATAGTATCGCTTTTGGAGTTGGTCCTTCATCACCGCTCGAGAGATGCTTGGGGTTTGTCACCTTCGGGCTTATGGATCCTTGTTTATACAGTACTGAGCATGTGGATCTTTTGTTTCATTGATATTTATATTTCCCTAGAGTATCGCCTTTCGGAGTCGGTCCTTTGAACCACTCGATACATAGCGATTACCTTGTGGAAACTTGTGATGCCTTCATTGGCATTTGTGTTTGCCTTTTTGGCTTGATTTGGGATATTTATACCCTTTGTATATTTTGAGTTGCCGATGATACGAGGCTTGTTATTTGAGTTTATTAGATCTTGAGTTATCTCTTTTAGAGATTTTTATTGTTACTATGAGATGTATTCTCTTTTATGATATCCATATAGACTCTCTTTGTTTCATTCTCATTTGATAAGCATTGTTATCTTGTCTGTACTCATATCATCAACTTGTATCACTCTAACTAATATGTTTTAATTAGACTGACCCGTGTATTTTATACTCGGGTCAGACCGAGGTGTTTCAGGTTAGGTACATTTGGACTTAGCCTATTCTGCTTCCGCATGGATTATTCTGCTAGCTCTTTTTGTTATAGCTTTTCGTGTAGTCCTTTTTGTTGGCACTCTAATGTATATTCTTTTGACCCATGTTTGGGTTGTGGTCGTCATACCACTTTGATGTATCATTTTGGATTGTACTAGTGATTGTATCTGTACTTATGCATATGTATGCATTTCTGCTATTCTGTGATGTTATTTACATTTGAGTTGTTATGTTTTGTTCTGATAGATCCGTTAGCCATTATAGTTTTGTATTAAATATTTATTGGATACGTCAATCCACTTGAGAAGAAAAAAAATAGATAGCGCTTATCGACGTATTCAGTAGATAGTTAAGACAAAGCTATAGATGGTCGCTCCTATCCAGCTCTATTCTTCGCATTAGCAGACAGTATTACCTCATAATACTCTTTGTTAATATAGGTCTCAGAGTGGGGCGTCACAGGAATTGTCCATTCGATGAGTGTTCTACGCTTCAATCTTCATATGATATAATTTTCATGTTACAATATGGTCTGTAGGCTATGTTTTAGTGTAGTAACACATAAATATGAACTTAACTTCGAATTTAACATGGTTTGGGAGGGATTTGGATGATTGATTGATTAGAGACTATGTATTCGGCAATTTCTATAAACCTGACAATATACCCCTGAAATCATTGATATAATTGAACTTAGGAATGTGTAACCAAGGTCTAGGAACAATTTCTAATAACCTAAGGCGCGGCGGTGGCGGCCGGAGTCAAAACAGTGTCAAAAATACAAATTTTCCCAAACCTAGAGATACACGATAAATACGTACACCGGTGGACGGGTGGGCATGACCGGTGCACGTTTAAATTTGACAACCTAAACCTCGGGAAAATGGCCCAAATTAAATATAAATATGGTTCATACTTTCTCCTATGTTGTGGAAGGTGATCTAAGATGGGACAATGCGAGTGATTATCCTACGAAATAATGGGTGTATGGAGCTTGATGGTGATACAAAACGAGTGGATGGATGGAACGTGACGATAATATGAAATGAATGGATAATGCATGGTTTAGTTGTTATTAGAAGTAATATCTGATATGTGATATGATATACGTTACAGTATGATATGTGATACAATGGTAAACACGGACGGGAACGAGACTAGGACGTAGGTTTGACACACCAGAATGTATATGGGGATATGGATACGGACCTGTGACACAATTAGGTGTGCTAGGTAATGATATGCTCCTCTAAAGGCTTCGGTGGACCATTGTGGAGGTGGATGTTAAGTGACCCTGTAGGGCATGAGGCTAGCACAGGACGTGAGTCCAGTTTGTTAAAGCGGGGACAACAGGCGACCTTTAGGGCATGAGGCTAGTCCAAGTGTGAGTACTATATACGATTTACATGACGATGGATGATAAATACCCTGTAGGGCATAAGGCTAGTCCAGGGTGTGAGTTTGTATAAATACGATGTGATATAGGTAGATATATATGACAGTTAGTTTTGATGTAGTGACGGAACATGTGGTGGCCGAACGATAGACTCATATCATGTTATAATATTATTTTTGTAGTATATGTAGAGTAGAGTACAGCTCATTCTGCAGACTTATGTCTGACCCACTCCTATTTTCCCCTTTTATATATATCACTAGGTTCATGGAGTTCGGCGATGAGACAGTTTTAGAGATTTGGATTTATTGATGTGTTGTATATATGGAATTGGTTAGTATTGCATTTGGAGTTGATTCTGTATTTGTGGGATTGGGTTGTATCTATATTTATCTAGACATATGTATATAACACTCCACTTGTATTGAAGTGATGTGACTATGTTACTGATATATTATATTTTATTCATTTTCGTTGCGAGACTCTAAAATGTTTAGAAATAGTTAGAATTTATCTATTATCTGCCAGTGACTATGACTTTTTATACATACATACATACATATATATCTTATCTCACCCCAATGACTCGTTTTTTTGGTTCTCGGGTGTCAATGTCGGTTCAGACGTTGAACATGAAGGTCGAAAAGAGGGGTTGTTACATTTGGTATTAGAGCATAGTTATAGGATTAGAAACGTATTGAGAGAGCATAATTGTATTTTATGTTAGATATATATTATCTAAGGGTTGAATATGTTTGTATATGTTCCAGTTGAACTATCTTTCTATTTGGGAGTTGTTAGCGAATCCTAATTACGAATAGCGGAGGATGAATAAGTCAATAAGGATGGAAACTGGAATAGAGATAGATATTGGTGGGGCAAGGCAAAAACTGGAAATGGTACTAGAATCGGTACTAGGGATATTGCAATGTGAACATCGACGTCCAGTTCCATCGATATCTATAAGTGATGATCCATACCAGTATAAAACTCCGCATCACCTGCACCTAGTGTATGAGGAGTAATTCTGGGTCATATGTTGAAATTGAACCATAACTGATAATTGGAAGTGGCTAAGCACTTATAAGAATACATACAGACGTTGGATTTGATGGGATAGATGCATTGGATAGGGATTTGATAAGAGTGATAGGAGAATTGAGTTTTGGAAATGAGATATTTTAAGAGTAGAAAACTTCTGGAAAGAGAATTAGTTTTAAAAGTTGGAATTAGAAATTTTGTTTGTAAGAGAATTTATGAATTGATATCGTATTTATATAAGTCTATAAATATTCAAAGGATTTTTTATAAAAAGATTTAAAATTTATTTTAAAGGATTTATAGTGGATGAACTGATATATGTATATTTTATAAGAAATGTGAAAAAGATTTCTAAGTTGGATATAAATAAAGTCTATAAACAAAGTGAATTTTAAAATCTATTTTCATATATTTAGATTGTACTACTTAAAGGTATTGAAAATTTCCAATTTATTAAATAAATTGATGTATACTTTGACATATATGATAAAATGGTTATAAATGATTTAAAATAATGTTTTGAAATAAAACAAGTGTATTTAGAAAACAATCATGGTTTATTTGAATTTCAAATATATTTTAAAGTGATTAATATTAAATTATTGAAGTTAAAAGAAATTAATTGGCGTTGAAATTAAAACGCGAAGACAAAGTAAATATTTGATGAAAATATTATATTTTATGGTTTTTAGTAAAAGAGGTGTTTTAGTAAAACAATATTTTGAAAAAGTAAAGAAGTATTTTAAAAAGAAAATAAAAGTTTTAAGTTTTGATATAGTAATGTGTATTTGGTCAGAATTTTTTTTACTATTATTCTAAATTGTGAAAAGAATTTTGAATAGTCAAAATTTAAAATTTGTTTGATAGGCTAGAAAGCAAATAAGAAAGAGAAGGTTATGCATTGAAAGTGGCCCCTAGCGCAAATATGCCATCGTCGACTATAAAGAGGGAAGAACAGATTATGAGGTAGAAGTGAGTTGTGATTTTGGATAAGAAATGTAATGGTAAATAGTTTAAGAGTAATTCTCACATAGTGCGTAAATCGATTGATTTTGGAGTAGACTGAATGATTCATTATGAGAAGATGTTAAATGCAGATAAAAATGGAGCTTGGATAAGAATTGGTGGACTGGGCATGATTTTGTCATACATTGTGATCCCAGTAGTTGCATAGGATTAAATAGAGAAAGAAAGATTATGGGTATGGTTAGAAAGAGAAAAGTAAATCCAAATTATTGTGTTGAAGCAAATTAGAGAAAAGATGATTACCAAATAGCAAATTAAATTGGTTATGATTATATGAAAGAGATTTGGGCCTAAGCTATACTTATTGGATATTGGAAAATTTTAAAGATTTAATTGAAATAAATTTTGAAGTTGGTTAGTACAAGAGAAATGAGTGACATTAGAGTTTCAACTGATTGGATTTCGTTAACCAATTGAACTAATCAATTGAAAATGTTTTAAGACGTGGATGAAGATTTTAGTTGAATAGTCTAGAGTTTATTTAGGATAGGATCCGGTGATCCAATGAAGCTACTATGTGATTTGGCTTGGTGATCAGGTCCATAGTGCAAAAATTGAAATAATTGGCATTTGCATTCTTTCGTTTTGTGTCATTGCGGTAATGATTTGAGATAGAAGTGAATGATATTTAGATTACTTTATTTTTTTGATAACATCATAAAGATAGATCGATTGAGTTCATTGGAGGATGGGTGTCGTTGACCTGATGTTATGGTAACGTTACACCATTTATGTTATATGGCTTGGATGGATGTTCCCAAGTGAGTGATTGTTGTATATGTTTTGGGGCGATAGTTATAGATTTTCGATATTTGAGTAATAGATGTGATTGCAAGCATATAACTTGGACCGGAGGTGATATGAGTTAGATAGCATGTTCATTATGCTAGGACATCATTCCTTTTTCCGATGTTCTTAGATAGATTATAGTGTAAGATGTTACTATGTCAATATTTTGTTGATTTGATTTTGTTGGTGAGGCACCATGCCTATTGAGTCGTCTCATTCATAATATAGAAGTATAGTAATATGGTAAATGATATATGGAAAAGGAAAACATTTATTGGTTATTATTGGAAAATGAATTGTGCATTGGATTTTGGTTGCGAAGGATATTGACTTGGGACTTTTGAGTGTAAAAGATATTCTGGATTTGGTTTTGTATTATTTATAAATGGAATGAAGTTTTTGAAATTTCATAGATAGATACGATTTGGAGAATAAAAAATTGTGGAGAATTGTAACTTCTATTTATAAAAGGCAATTGACGGCAAGGATTATATGAGAAGTATCTTGATTGGTATAGATAAACAATTTCGATAACATATTTTGAGCTATTGACGAGGAAATGAAGAAAGGATGTACTAGATTGAATGGATACTAAAGAAAATTAAAGAAGTACCACAGAGTGGTGTGAATTCAAGTTTTTAATGATGATTGAAGAAAAGTATTTGTTGGAAAGATTGAAGAGAAAGTGTATATTTTGCACGCATAGAAGATGCGGATGTGATTCTAGTGAATGGAATTTGTATGGATTGGATATGACTTTGAGTGAAGAATAGATGGATTCTTTTCAATATACCCTCGAATTGAAGAGAGACTGCCTATTCAAAGAAACTCTTTGGAGTAGCGACTTAAAGGTACAAAGTTTACATTGCATATAAGGTGCATGTAAACAATGTATTATATGGTCGATCCTTTTAACTCTATCTCTATCTCTATCTTAGGTTAACATATTTCTTAGCTTAGAATTCCTCTTAGATATAGGATTTTGATTTCTATAGTTGCATTGGTTGAATAGAATAGGATTTGTCTTGTTTAGATGTTTTCTTAGTTGTAGGTTCTAGAATTTAGGAATGTTTGGATAACCGAGGAGGTGATACTTTGTGTATCAAAACTCGTTGGATATTGGAAGAAGTGATATCATAAGTGCAATGATGCCACTCAAGTTAGATTTGAGGTTCGAGTGGGATATATGTTATGTTCATCATATCAAGACATCGATTATTTTGAATTTCCGTAGGTGAAAGAAGGAATAGTATGATGATTTAAGTCTTTTGGATTTGTTTAGCTAAGACACTATCCAAATTTGGGTTGCCTTACCTTAGCGATCCGGAAGATGAATTGTGGAAACAACTACTGAATGATTTAGGTGTTAAATGTGTGCATTTACGAATGGTATGAGATGATATAAATTGGTTTAGGCACGTTGGTGCTAAGGCTATCTGTTGTTATGCATTGTGGCGTTATTGTTTCGAGATGGTAGTAGAAGTTGTAGACATGCACGTATGATTCAGATTGGTATTTTGGGATGAATTATGCTAGTAGTAGAATTGTTGGATTATGTAGAGGAATGATTTGGTTAGGGACAATTGGAAAGTGGAGGAGTAGATCTAATCTTTTCAATTTGATTCATTTCCAAAGAATTTCCATTTACTTGTTTATTAGATTAGTTAATATCTAGGTTTAGCTGAATTATTGATTGAACTCATTGTTATTTTTTATATTTATGTATGGATTCATTATTATCTTGATATATTTTGTATATTGTGACTTCATCATTTGTTGCTATACATATGTTTACCATGTGATATGCTAGTGTTATTAGTTGTGCACACATATAGAGTTCATATGATCACTCTAGGATGCTTGCATACATACTATATATGTCATATCATCTCAATCATATAGTAGGACCCAAATATTAGATATTTGCATATATGATGTCATATGTTATCTATATACATATCGTTATGCTATGTTGTTGGTTGCATTTCATAAAGTACATAAGAACCATTATATGTACACATAAGTGGATAGACGCACGTACACTGATGGTTTTAATTTTTGATTTTTGTATGCTATGTATGAATGCTTGGTTGATTGGTTTATCTGTTGTATGGATGATTGTTTAGGTGAATGGTTGTATGATTGACCGTATGTTAGATATTTGTAAGATACGAGAAAATACGACACATTCTTTGTCCCTTGGGAATTTTGGGGACGAAATTCTTTTAAGGGGGAGAATGTAATACCCCAAAAAATTGTATATAGTTTTAATAAAATATTTAAATTATGAAGTCGTGAAAAATATTGGATTTATTGGATTAATTAAATAAATTAATTAAAAGAAGGGGTAAAATGGTAAATTTACAAATAATGGAATTTGATGACGAAACTAGCGATATTGTGACCGTCTCGTTTTTTGAGCCACGTGATATTTTTATTTGTTCGCCAAACGGTTGAGTTTGAAACGGTTGGAAATTTCCTCTCCTTAAGTTATAATAGAAAGCGCGTAACTTCCTATTTCAGAAGTAACTCCGTATTTTTTCTTCTTCCTCAAGAATTTCTATAACCACTTCACTAAAATCAAAATAGCTTTCTCAAATCTTAACCGATTTCAATGAAACAAAAAGGGAATCGAAGATAGTAGACAGGACTACAACTAACATAGTGAATTGGAGGCATAATCTTGAGGATAAGAGGAACAACAACCCAAATAGCAAGATATTCGACTGGAATTGGCCATTCGGTGAGTGATCTACACTCCAATCTTTGTATGATACAATTTTAATATTATAATATGATCTGTAGGCTATGTTTTAGTGTAGTAACATATAGATATACACTTAACTTCAAATTTAACATGGTTTGGGAGGTATTTGGGTGATTAATTGATTGAAAACTAGGTATTAGGCAATTTCTATAAACCTGACAACAAACCCCTTTAAACATTTATATAATTGATATAATTGGTAGGAACGTGTAACCAAGGTCTAGGGACGTTCTCTGGTAACATGAGGCGAAGCGGTGGCAGTTGGAGTCGAAATGGTGTCAAAAATACAAATTTTCCTAAACCCAGAAATACACGGTAAATACGTACACCGGTGGACCGGTGGGCATGATCGGTGCACCTGTGCACGTTTAAATTTGATAACCTGAACCTTGGCCAAATGGCCCAAATTAAATATATAATATATAATATGACCTACGCTTTCTCTTATGTTATGGAAGGTGATCTAAGACAGGACAAGGCGAGTGATGATGCTATAAAATGATGGGTGTATTGAGCGTGATGGTGATACGAAATGAGTGGAAGGATGGAATGTGACGATAATATGAAATGAATGGATACTGAATGGTTTGGTTGCTATTAGGAGTAATATGTGATATGATATATGATATACATTACAATATGACATGTGATACGATGGTGAGTACGGATGGGAACGAGACTGGGATGCAGGTTAGATGCCTAAGAATGTATATGCAGATATGGATACAAACCTGTGACAAAAGTAGGTGTGCCAGGTAATGCGGTGCTCCCCTAAAGGTGTAACACCCCAAATTTTTGATAACATTATTCGGGAGATTTTATTATATAAATTAAATAGAATAATGTAAATGTAAGTGAGGGGATTGAGATATGAATATAATTAGGTCGTGCTCAATTTAATTAATTAAATGGGATTAAGAATGAGTTATAAGTTAATTAATCTACATAGGGGTATATTGGGAAATCCGCACATAACCCTTACCCTTATGTATATATTCCATTCACGTTTCATTTTCCCCGTTCACGTCATTTTAAAAACAAAACAAAAACGTAAAGAGGAGCCGGCCATTAATAAGGGAAAGAGAAGAGAAATCAAAATCAAGCTAAGGATTAAAGCTAAGGGAATAAATCTCAATCCAATCTCCTTACCTTAATCAAGGTGAATAATAATTCATTTCATCTCTATTTTGTTTTATAATCATATGTTTTCAGATTTAAGGGTAAATTTGTTTTATGATGATTTGGATGCTGATATGCTTGGATTACAATTTGTTTGATTTAAACAATAATGTTTAAATATGATTATATGCGGTTTTATGGCAAAACCGGTTTATGTTAATGTTTAAATGTCATGGAAAATTTTTACGTTGTGTAAAACATGATTTTGGAGTTGGGTTTTAATTTTGATATTTTCCAAGCTATGGAAAGGTTACTATGAATTTTCAAAGGAAAATATGGTTAATTGGGTTTAGAAATTTATTTCAAAAATTTATCTTGAGAATTTTGGTCTGAAATTTTGATGTGTTAGAAAGCATGATTAAAGTGAATTTTTTGAATTTTTGGAGGTTTTTCCTAAGTGATTTGCTATGCAAATTAAATTATTTTGGAAGAAGGACTTTTTTGCAATATTGGTTTTGCTTAATGGAAGGGCTTATTTGCTAACTTAACCAGTGTTTAGATCTGAAATTAGCGGCAGTTATTTTAGTAAAGAATTTGAAAAGTTAAGGCAACCAATCTTGTGTTTACACATGGCAGGTTAGTTAGAAAGTGCTTGCATTAATTAGTTTTAAATCAGGTTTACCCAAAAAAGTTGGTTCAGCCTTCTTTAGAAGTACCTTTCGACTCAGAGCTTCGGCCTTCAATCAAGTCGAAACCCCAACTGAGCTGAAACCAATACACAAGGTATCACCTAGATGGTACATAATGGATTGGAGAAAAGGCAGGAGGCATGGTGTCGAAAGCATTGCTTCCGATGGGGTTGATACCTTTTGTTTGTTTTAAAAAGTGAAGCGCCTGCCTTTGTTTTATTAAAGTCTTCAAAGGAGTCGAAGCATATGTTTTCGAAAGAGGATTCCTAAAGGCTTTCGAAGGTGTTGCCTACTTATGTTTTAAAGAATAAGCTTTCGAATGGGTTTCTTTACTTGTAAAATAATGCTTTCAAAAGAAGGGGTTCCGACCTAGTCGAAGCACTGCTGCCGTTCTTTTACCTTTCGAGTTTATTGAAGTTACCAATGCCTTCGAAGGTTATCATTTTGTTTTAAAGATGTTTTAAGCTACTTCCTAAATGCTTTCGAAAGGGTCCATGGGTTTCGAAGGCAATGGCTTCGAAAGAGGGTTTCGACGCTATTCTTAAGTGTTTTGTTTAAATGGTTTGAGCCTTTCGAAAGGGATGGTGTCGACACCATCAAATTTTCCCCAATATTTTTATATACTAAAGGATGGATTTGAAAGAGATACTTTCGTTTGTATTCACTTTGACCCAAATGATAGTTTTATGTAACCTAATGGTTTCGAAGAGGGACTTTCAATAATTTCGGAAGGGACACTTCCAAAGGTTTCGAAAGGGGTACTTTCAACAGTTTCGAAGCTATGCTTCTAAGTGTTATGAAGTAATACTTTATTACATTCGAAAGGTTTCGAAAGAGAAGTTTTAAAGTATATCGAAAGGCAGGGGCCTAATGTTTTGAAAAGAGATTTATATGCTTTCAAAGGAGGTTATCTAGTGAAGTCGAAAGCAAGGTTTTGAAGGTTTCGATAGCCTTAGTTTTCAAATCAAAAAATCCAATCTCATTTTTGAAAGAAAACCATGGCATAAATAATTAAAGTGTTTTGAAAAGGAGTTTTTGAAGAAGTTTTCTTTGATTAAAAGGTTAAAGGATGAACCAAGTTATTATGTTTGCTTCTTCATATATGTATATATTCACATTGTAATGGACCCATAATTGTATTTTGGGAAAGGGAAGAATAACCAGCTAGGTTGATCTAGTAGTGAATATAAATTAATTCAACTCCTTAATGAGTAGAATTGAATCCAGGAGGTCAGGAAGACCAAAATATAGGATGCTAAAATGTTAAAGGAAAAAATTGGCAGGGGCCAAAGGTTCTCAGTAAGCCCATGAAAACTGTGTTTAGGAAAAGATATTGGCAGGGGCAAATAGGTTCATAGTTAGCCCATGAAAACTATGTATAAATGAAGATGTCAGAAAGACAGGTTCATAGTAAGCCTATGAAAACTATGATTTGATACTGGCAGGGGTCAGTAGGTTTGTAGTTAGCCCATGAAAACTATATCTGGATTAAGATATTGACAGATGTCAATAGGTTCCTAGTCTGCCCGCGAAAACTAGGATTAGGAGGGAAGATATTGGAGTTACTAATAAGTTCCTAGTCAACCCATAAAAACTAGGATAAGAGTAAAGATATTGGAGGTACCAATAGGTTCTTAGTGATCCCATGAAAACTATGTAACTGGACAGGGAGTCCATAATCATTTTACCGGTTATTAGTCGGCTCATGAAAACTATTAGGTTAATAGTAATCCTAGAAACTATAATTGAGACAAATAGTCATAATTAATGGGGATGGGTAAACCAGAATTGATTCATTTGTTTTGCATATCATCATATCATATTGTTTTTAATTGTTTTAACCATTGTGAATGCAGGAGCACGGTATATGGTTTTATAAAGGTTTTAAGATACTAGTGAGGGGAAAACCCGTTCCACAAAGCGGCGTGGTCTCACTAGATATCTAATGTTTTGAGATGGTAGAGTATTATTCACACCAGACTTTATGTCTGACTCAAAGTTTATGTTTTGCCCTTAAACTCTCGGGTGCTCAATTGATTTTGAGTAGTTTGAGAGTTGAGGTTTTCAGGTACCTCATTAGAAGAATAAAGCTTCTGGAGACGTGCGGGAGGCATGATAGCTATCTAGAGTTCTCTTTTATTTTGATTTTGTTGTGTTGTTTGTAATGGCAAAGTTGTTAAATTGCTTGTATATACTCTGATCATTCAAGGGGGCATCTTCATATGTCGCTCTTGGCGTATGTTGTAATAAATATATTTTCTCAGAACGTGGTTAACGATTGTGGGATTATGTAATGAATTGGAAATGTTTTGAAACGGAATGTGATCTTGACTGATGTTTTAAATTTTTTCCATATTCATGTGTTTCTGTGTATTAATGTATCTAACACCGTCGTATTTGGTCGCCGAGGATTAATAACTATGGATGATTGCAACATTCATAACCGTTAGTTTTGGGCCTCCAAGAATGGGGATGTTACAGAAGGCTTCGTCGAACCAGTGTGGAGGTGGATGTTAAGCGACCATATGGGGCATGAGGCTCGTCTAAGGCATGAGTCCAATTGGTTAGAATGGGGACAATAGGCGACCTATAGAGCATAAGGATAGTCCAGGCATGAGTCCTATATACGACTTACATGACGGTGGACGATAAATACCTTATAGGGCATGAGGCTAGTCCTAGGTGCGAGTCTGCATATATACGAAGCGATATATATGATAGATAGTTATGATGTAGCGACGGAACGTGTGGTGGTCTTAAGATAGACTCATATCATGTCATTGTATTATTTTTGTAGTATATGTAGAGTAGAGTATAGTTTACTCACCAGACTTATGTCTGACCCACTCCTATTTTCCCCTTTTATACATATCACCAGGTTAATGTAGTTCAGCGATGAGATGGTATCAGGGATTTGGATTTATTGATGTGTTGTATACATGGAATTGGTCAGTATTGCATTTGGAGTTAATTCTGTATTTATGGGATGGGTTGTATCTATTTTGTCCAGACATATGTATATGACACTCCGCTTGTATTATGGTGATGTGACTATGTTATTGATATATTATATTTGACTCATTTCCGCCGTGAAACTCTGAAAGTGTTTAGAAATAGTTAGAATTGTATATGATATCTGCCAAAGACTTTAACTTTATATATATATATATATATATATCTTATCTCACACCCAATGACTCGTCTTTTCGGTTCTCGGGTGCCAATGTCGGATCGAGCGTTGAATCTGAGGATCGAAAAGATGGGTTGTTACATTGTTGTTTTTGTCAATTCGTTTGTTTTCACCATGTTTCAAAATTTTCTTGAAATTTTTGGCTAGAAAGATAAAATCATCTTCTTCTATATCGGAGTCATCTTCGGCTTGAAATGCTATGGTTTTTCGTTCCTAAGCTTGTGTCCTTTTTGCTTGCAAAATTTGCTTCATGGGACATTAGATTTCCAATCAACTCTTTTGGTTTGAGTGTTGAAAGATCATTGGCCTCTTCGATAGCTCAGACTTTTCATTTCCACCCATCCATCAAAAAGTTGAGTATTTTTTATATTATATCAAAATCCAAGTAATTTACTCCTAAGCCTATTAGAGCATGAGCAATGTTTTGAAACCTTGAATCATATCAGTAATGATTTCATTCGAAAGTTTGAAAATTAATTCTTTAGCACAGAATTTTTTTTGGCTTAACCTTATTTGTCCCCTCATGAATAATTTGTAAGGTACCCCATATCTAATATGTAGTTTTGCATACACTAACTCTATTAAATTCATTTTTATACAATGAACAAAATAATATATTCATTTTTAGGCCGATAAATTCATCTGCATGTATGAAATGTACCATGCTAGAAAGAAGGCTCTGGTTAAGAAGGAAACAGGGAAGTTTAACAATGGCCACAGTCATAAGAAGCCAAGGTGAGAGAAAGATTCAAATGCTAGTTATGTCGCTCTGAATAAGCCACTCTTATATATATGCCACCATGAAGGAGAAAGATGACTGCCTGATTTCTTACAAGGCCAAAACCAACCCCGAACCTAGAGGGGGGTGATTACTGTGCATATCATAAATCAAATAGGCACAAGACGGATGAGTGTCGGGTGCTGGCATGTATAAATCAGAAGATGATATGAAATAGAAAATTGAAAGAATTTATCAAAGATGGACAGAAAGCTGCCTGTACTGGAAGCAACAATCAGAGGCCGTTAAGCAACGCTGCAAATATGGTGGAAGATGACATTTAGACTGACTTCATTCCACTCTTATCTGTATTGATGCAATCCACGAAGGCCCGCACTTGGCTGGAAGCAGCAAGGGGGCTAGAAGCCAATATGCGAGGGAAGCGAAGGAAGGCATTTTGTCCATCCGAGAAGAACCACCATTCAAGAACCCAAGACTTCAGATCCAACCACATACTTTAACAAACACTCCATCAGAGCTAAGAGTAGTATACCATCCACACAATGATTCGCTAATGATTATCACAAAGATCAGACTCTCTGTGGTCACCAAAATTTCAGTGGATATAGGCAGCGCTGTTAACGTAATTTTTAAACATGCTTTTGACCATATGGGGATTTCAGAAGAGAAGTTGGAACCAAGCTTAGAGCCTATCTTTGGATTCAACAATAAGGGTTCAACTTCGGTAGGGAGCTAAAGCTTCTTGTACAGATAGGAATTCCACCATGCTGCAGGACCTTTGAAACCCTCTTTGTTGTTGTGGACCAACCATCCTACTATAATTCTTTCTTTGAAAGGCCAACTGTTGATGAAATTAATGCTTTCGTGTCACCAAAGTACCTGATGGTGAAGTTTCCAATGAAAAAAGGATGGGGAACTATAAGTGGTGAGCAATTCCATGCTCAAGAGATGTATTCTACAACCGTTGAACAAAATGAACGAAGTTATCTTTCTCATTATGATTTGGAGAAAAGAAAATTAACCAAAGCTAATATTAAAGAGCCTTTGGATGGTGATTCTTCAAAGTCATCACCCAAAGCAAAAATAAGGCCAGATAAGACAACTAAATAAATGTTGAGGACATTCAACTTCTCCAAAAGGAAGAGAAACAGGAAGGAAGCGAACTTTATAGAAGATGAAATAGGAAATGAAGAGATCGATATTGACCTAGATTATAGGAGCGAGCACGAAAGAATGAAACCAACAGAGGACCTTGAGGAAGTATGCGTAGATTCGACAAATAAAATAAAAACAGTTAAGATTGGGAAGGAATTGGATGACAAACTAAGGAATAATTAATTCGATTCCTCCAATTTAGTAAAGACATGTTTGCCTAGACTTATTAGGACATGGTCAGGATAGATTCAACCATCATGTGCCATGCCTTGAAAATAAATCCAAACGTCACATCGGTTCGACAAAAGAAGTGGCAATTTGATAAGGTTCGGTCTAGCGTATAAAAGGAAGTGCAGAGGTTACTTGAAAATGGGTTTATAAGAGGGGTACTTTATCCAAGATGGCCAGCAAATCTAGTGCTAGTTAAGAAATCCAATGGAAAGTGGAGAACATGCATCGATTATACTAACTTGAATAAAGCATGCCCGAAGGACTGTTATCCACTTCCGAGAATATACCGATTGGTTGATGCGACAAGTGGGCATCAGCACTTATCTTTTACGGATGCATATTCTAGTTATAATCAAATCCTAATGTTCAAGCCGGATGAAGAAAGCATCAGCTTTATAACAGATCGGGGAACCTATTTCTACAAAGTAATGCCCTTTAGGTTAATGGACGCCCAAGCAACCTATCAGAGACTAGTGAATCGAATGTTTAGGTAACAAATAAGCCACAATATGGAAGTGTATGTAAAAGACATGTTGATTAAATCTCGGGAAAGTAGTGATTACCTAAAGGGCTTAGAGGAAATGTTCGACGTATTATGGAAATATCAAATGAAACTTAACCCACTAAAGTGTTCTTTTGGATTCAGTCTGGCAAGTTCTTAAGGTACATCGTTAGCGCATGAGGAATTGAGGCCAACCCTAATCAAATCAAAGCTATTAGAGACATGGCGGAGCCTAAGACAAGCAAAGATGTAATAAACCTGAATGGAAGAGTAGCAGCATTAAACAGATTTATTTCTAAGGCCACTGACAAATGCATTCCATTCTTCAATGTGACAAAAAAGAAGAAGAATTTCGCATGGAACGAAGATTGTCAAAAGGCATTTGAAGAATTGAAAGATCATTTAGAAAAACCACTAATCCTCTCCAGCCCGGTAGATGGGGAAAGTCTTTATCTCTATATGGCAGTTTCCGAACTCGCTGTTAGTTTGGTAATAATAAGAGAAGAAAAGGGAATTCAGCTTCCATTGTAATATACCAGTAAAAGGCTTAGAGATGCGAAAAGCAGATATCTAGTTATAGAGAAGCTGACGTACTGCTTAATGCTTACAGCACGCAAATTAAGTGCCTACTTTCAGGCACATCCCATCAAAGTCTTAACTAATTTCCCACTTAAGCAACTCTTCGTAACCCAGAAGCTTAAGGAAGATAGGTTAAGTGAGGAATTAAGCCTAGTCAATATGATGTCGAATTTTTACCGCGAGTATCAATCAAAGGTCAGGCTTTGGTCAATTTTTTCAAAGAATGCACCGGATTCATTAAGGGGCAATCAGAAAAGGAGAAAGACTTGAAACCTAAAATGCAACTATTTGTTGATGGACCCTCAAATGAGCAAGGGTCTGGGGCTGGATATGTAGTGATAACTCCTGAGGGCATCACCTGCTCTATGCAATGAAATTAGGATTTCCAGCCACCCACAATGGGGTAGAATATGAATCTATGATGGTGGGACTTACCCTAGCTGTCCAGTTGAAAATCCCAAGAGTTGAAATCTTTAGTGATTCATAATTGATGGTAAACTAGCTAAACCGAAAATATCAGACAAAAAATCCCAAGTTAACGTTGCATATCAAGAAGATATTGAAGATGCTGATTCAATTCGAAGATTTTTCAATACACCAAGTGCCCAGAGACAAGAACTCTCATGCCGATTCTTTAGCCAAGTTGGCTAGTGCGTGAGGGGCGCCCGAAGCTCGAATTGCACCGGTAGGAAAATCATAGCATTGAGGAGAATAAAACTAACTCGAAAAATGAAACCTTAGTATGGACTAGGTCTCAAGCTTCAGCGCATAAAGAGAAGGGAGACGAAGTTGGGATTCCTCAGAAAGAACTCCTCTGCATAGGGACAAATGAACAATACAAGGACAATTGGATGACTCCTATTATTGCTATATAACAGAAGGAAAACTGCCAATGAATAAAAAGGAAGCAAGAAGGATAAAACGCCAAGCTTAAACTTTTATTATGGGAGATGGAATACTCTATAAAAAAGGATACTCACTCCCTTACTTGAGGTGTGTTAGTCTAGAAGCAGGAGCCAAATTACTAAAAGAAGCCTGCGAATGATTTTTTAGAGACCATTCCAATAGGGTAAAGCTGGCTAAGAAGGTTATGAGGCAAGGCTTCTATTGGCCTCAGATGACTAGTCAGTCTGTCAACTATGTGAGAAGATGTGACAAGTGTCAGAAATTTAATAAAATTCCTTGTTTGCCTCTAAGCGAATTGACTTCTATATCAAGTCTGTGTCCCTTTGGTGTGTGAGGAATTGACTTGATAGGATCATTGCCTGTATCAAAAGGAGGAGTTACATACGCGATAGTAGCAATCGACTATTTTACAAAATGGGTGGAAGCTGAACCGCTCCCAAATATCACATCAGGTAAAGTGCTCAAATTTGTAATAAAAAACATCGTCACTCACTTCGGAATTCCGCATAAGATAATATTTGATACTGGAACTCAATTTGAAAGTGAGGAATTCACTCGATTCCGCAACAAAAATGGAATTATCAAAAGTTTTTCTTATGTAGCCCATGAGCCTATCCCAAAGCAAACAGCGTTGTTGAAGCAGCTGACTATTTTGAAGAAATGGTTAGACAAGGCGAAAGGGAATTAGGTAAAAGAACTTCCCCTTGTTCTGTGGGCATATATGACTTCTACTAAAACTACAACAAGGCATACCCCATACTCCCTTACATGTGGGTGTGAAGCCACGCTTCCAATCGAAGTCGAGGTTCCTTCTCATCGAAGGATTGTATATGCATTTGACCCAAATCAAGAGCTAAAGAAAGAATCCTTAGACTTAATCAATGAATTAAGGGATGAAGTGGTCGTCCAAACGACTAAGTACCAATGAAGAATAACTAAGTACTACAACCCAAAGAGTAAGAGAGCGGTCATTCCAAAAAGGAGATCTAGTGCTTCGACGAGTCATGGAAAATACCAAGAATCCTACGGATGAACACTTAGGACTGGACTGGGAAGGACCCCAAATCATACACAAAGTAATCCCTCCAGGGACTTATAAGCTTTGTCGGCCAGATGGCAATGTCATAGCTCGAACA
This sequence comes from Allium fistulosum, assembly GCA_030737815.1. Lineage (NCBI taxonomy): Eukaryota > Viridiplantae > Streptophyta > Magnoliopsida > Asparagales > Amaryllidaceae > Allium > Allium fistulosum. Next base: position 586,891,327 of record CM060907.1, on the reverse strand, counting down.
TGGAATGCCGAACACTTACGGCCACACTTTTCGACAATGGATGAATAAAAAGGATTTATTGGACAAACCACAGAAATAAGTAAGAGTCTCTTAGGGTAAAAGAAAAAGGTCTGAGTCATCAAAGGCCTTAAGCCTTCAGTGCCTGCCTTCAAAGGCTAGAGCGCCTCCTAGAGGAAGGTCGGGTAAGCCTTTTAGTGCCTGCCATAATATGGCCTCACTAAAGCACCGGGAAAGCCTTCATCGCCTTTCATTAAAGGCCTCGTTGAAGCCCTCCTAGAGGGAGGTCGGGTAAGGCTTTAGTACCGTCATCAAAGGCCTCACTAAAGCACCGAAAAAGCCTTTAACCCCTGCCTACGTGGCCTAGTTGAAGCGCCTCCTAGAGGGAGGACGGAGTAAGCCTTTAGTGCCTTCCATCAAAGGCCTCACTAATAGAAATCTTCAAAAGGAAGATCAATCAAAATCAAGAGCCAAGTAGTGCTCCCAAATCAATCAAAATCAGAGCCAAGTAGTGCTCTCAAGTCGATCAAAATCTGAGCCAAGTAGCGCTTCAAATCAAATCAAGTTTTCTAAAGAAAGGTTCAACAAATATGGGCTATTTATGTTTCTCAACAAATAAAATTCTTAGTCGCCATACAAGAGATTCTTGCCTTCTTCTACTACTTCCAAATATGGATTTCTGAATTTCTATTATTGTTTCCGGATATGGATTTCTGGACTTCTATTATAATTAACAGGCATGGATTTCTGGTCTTCTATTATTATTTCTGGATATGGATTTCCGGACTTCTATTATTATTGCTAGATATGGATTTTTAATCTTCTATTATTATTTCCAGATATGGATTTCTGTACTTCTATTATTATTGCCAGATATGGATTTCTAGCCTTTTATTATTATTTCCAGATATGGATTTTTAGTCTTCTATTATTATTTCTAGATATGGATTTCTGGTCTTCTTTATTATTGTCAGAATAAGGACCAATTTTCCAGATTTCTATTACCATCTCCACATATGGATTTCTGGTCTACTATTATCATTACCAGATCAAAATTTCTGGTCTTCTTCCACTGTTATTATTTCTATTATTATTTACAGATATGGATTTCGGAACTTCTGATATTATTGCAAGATAAAAGTCTTTGGTCTTCTATTTTTATCAACCAGGCACGAATTTCTGGTCTCCTATTATAATCAGACAGATCTTTGGCCGTCTCTTATTATTGTCCAATAAGGATTTCCGGTCTTCTTATACTATTATCAGATGTAAATTTCCAGACTTCTACCATCGTCACCAAACTAGGATTATGGAATTCTATTACTACCGAAAGTCACATTTATGGTTCTTTCCTATTTTCTCTCAAATATCGATTTCTGACATGGATTTTCTAATATTGATTTCTACGTTTTTGGCCTCCTATTGCAGAAAGGGTCTCTTATGTTTATAACTTGACCAAATAATTTTTCAAGCTTATGCTTGGAAGTTTGTCTTTATTTATTGACTCTTGTAATAGAATCATAAACTTAAACACGTATAGACAAATTGAGCAATAGATGCTAATTTGTAACTCGATCAAGTCTAGAGGAACAATTTCTAATAAAATGTCATTCATTTCATGATTTAAAAGAAAACGAAGTCAACTAGGGAATCTTATTGAAGATTGGTTGATATAAAGGAATTTTGGATTTTACCCTAAAGGGTAAAAAGCTTCTCTAGAATGGAAATATGACATATCGTTAGCCATATGGACAACATTGTTCAATGACTAATGTAGATCCATACGCATGACAATCCAAATGGCCCAAGAAGACTTCAAACATAACGACTCAAGGAGATAAAATGGACTTGTATATACCCTTCCTCAAGGGCCAATTATCATTCATCAATTAATGATTCTACCCCGAGATTAATCCTAAGTGATGAGCTAGACCTTGAATCATTGTCGAGAACCATGTTCATGTCATCGCACATATCTAGACTATGATGACGAGATCAACCCAGGTTTGATTACGTTCTCACATGTACTTGAATCAAGAACTAACTTATCATAAGAAGAAACTGAAGTGTTATGCCATTTTTTTGTCTAACATTGATACATACATAATACAATATAATAGAAATAGAAATAGATAGATAATGGAAGCCTTCAGCTCATCTTCTAAACTCTGAAGCATCCAAATTAAAACCTTCTTTACTTAGCCTACTCGAAAGAGTACATGAGGAATTTAGGGAAAACAAAAACCATGTGTTAGATATAAGTTTGGTATGAGAAAACTCAAGATACATGCATACATGTAATATAACTTTTGAGACCGTACGGGTTACCGTAACAGTTTTTCCCTGAAAAGAAACCAAACCATCTAGTGATATAATTTGTCTAAGGTGTAGAATATAAATCAGAAAATAGATGTGCAACCTGCATCTCACAACATAATAATATTAGAAGTACATCTAAAACTGCTAATGTACGTTCGCATATGGATTTTCCATGGAGATCTCTCCAATCAAGCCGAATCCAATCTCCTTCACAAGGGTCAGAAACTACCTTTCGGGCGTCGTATATCTCTAGATAAAATATACCTCAAAGGATAACATAACTGGTCCATGCCCTAACACGTGATACTGAATACCATCAACTCCCCTCTAGCAACATTGATAATCATGTTCTAAAAATGGAGTTGACTATGATATAACCTGTAACGACCCGTAAATTTTGATGGTTTAATAATTTATTTAATTGAAATTTCAGTGGCTTTATTTATTTATTTAATTGGAATTTTGTGAAATTTTAAATAATAAAATTTTGAAATAAAAATTTGATATTTGAAATGCGTCTGTTTAACATAGCAACTGGTAAATTTTCATCAGAAAATTTGGAAGTTCGTTTTCTAGTGTAATTTTAATTCAATTTATATCAGTTAAAATTGATGAAAATAAAAGTGTTCCGAAACCTAAATATGTCAACATGAGAAAATTTATTTAGAACACTCTGAATCTGACTGCGAAATTCGTTTCGCGAAATTCGGACGTTCCTAGCTCCGTTTGGATTTTTCCATACGGAATAACAGCACTTTCGGTACCAATTATCGACTTTTGATCGGATGATCGTACCACTGATATCTGTATACCGTTTTGATCGTCTCGTCGTGCTGATCCCTGCGGTATATTCAATTCTGTGTTTTGAAGTCCGGTATACAGCGAAATTCGTGAAACCGGTAACCGTATCGGTACCGGGTTCATGACCTTTATTTTTCTTTTGCGTTTCAAACTTTGAACCATGACTGCCAAGCATCAAATAAATTGCTATTGATACTTTCTAAAAATTTCAAACCCGTGACCTTCAATGTTCTCATCAATTCAGCATTGTATTTTCGGTATTCCATTTGTTATTATATCGTCCTGTTCATTTCCTTTGAAAAACGTATATTTTAATAAAGCGTTTATGAGTATATTTTGTGTAACCACTACTGGCTTCTCATTGCAACCTTCCTCCCCTCCTTTCATATTTCCATCTACTCCACGTTGCCGCATCAGCCTGTAGCCAAACACCACCCACCATCTTTCCACTGCCGACCAGATCCACTCGGCAGCCTACATCTCCATTCCACAGAACCATCGGCCTCACCATCGAAGCAGACTCGCCGACCCCACCACATCACTCCACGACCATGCACAGCCCTCCTCCGTGCATGCCACAACCCCTACTCCTTTGCTTTAGTTTCATCACCAGCCTTCAGGTTACACATACGCGTAGTTTATATATTATTTTATATATGGTACATGTGGATTTATACACATTATATATTGTTTTACTGTTATAGTGTATAGGTATTTATAAGTATAATACGTTGTTTCAAGATTGTACATGCTAGTTGTAAATGCCTATACAAGTTTATTTGAGTCTAATTATATAAGGTCGTTGTTTAGTGATGAGTTATACGCATGGCCTTATATATATGTATTTCAAAATGTTGTTTTAAAAGTCGCATACATATGTATTTTATCTTAAATATATATGTTGTATATGTCGGTTAGAATAAACGGTATTATATATATTGGGTTTTGTATATATTTTAAATATGTTTGGGTGTATATATTTGTTATATATATGAGCTCTGTTGAGGTCTAGACTAAGTTTATACAAGTTGCAGATAACTTGTTTATTTTTATGTATACCTAAGTTGTATAAGTTATATATTTTATTTAAATTATTTACGGTCTGTTAGTTATATATATATATATAGGTACCAATATGTATATGTTTGTATTAAATTGCTTATGAAGTACCTCTGAGCCAATTCAAATCTTTGTTGTTATATATTTTATGTATATAAACTGTGACTTGTTATATATGTACTTCTAACATAGAACAAGTTTATTAAGTTTTCGTCTCATATATATATTATGATAAGCAGTATTTTGAAACAGTTTTATAATAATATATACTAATTATAATTGTTTATACTGTTATTATATCAGATCCATATATTATTTATATCATGGGTTTGGGTAGCTGTCTGCATATGTTTAAAACATATGTAAGTATATACTGTTTATATGTATGAGTATTAACATATCTATATGAATTTATATTGGTTGTTGATTTCAAAGTATATATTTTATTTTATGAGTATGGGATTTAATATAAATTTGAAAAATAAATATATGTTTTAAATTGATTTTAGAAAAATAACATATATTTAGTTCAACTTATATTAATTGATTTGACTCGTTCTCATCGATTTCTTATCTATCAGCTTGTCCATCGAATTCGTGCCAATTTAGCTTTGCTTGGAATTCGTGTGTGGATCCATAATTCACTTTCATTCCCATTGTCTATCTTCTCTAACCTCGAAAGGTGAGCAATCACTCACGATTAATATTCTTATATTTATTAAATTTGATTTCAATTGAAACGAAAATTGAGATATGCTGTTGTTAGTTATTTACATTGCTATATATATGCTATTATCTATAACTGTTCACCTGGGACATCTGACACCATTATCTGTTATTTATATTGATGATATACGCCTGTTATGTTTTTATCATATCTGTTATCACTCTGCAAGTTCCCTGTTAGTATAGAATCACTATGGGTTGAAATGATACATATCCGAACGATCTGTAGAATAGGAGAAAATTGTTATGGGTTGAAATGATAAACCCAAGCGATTTTCATTTAATTGAATTTGGGATTGCGGGTTGAAATGATATATACCCGTATATATTTAAATTACGGATTGAAATGATAAATATCTGTATCACTTGACCATAGGGTAGAAAATTATATACAGACACCATTGGTCTATATATATAAATATTTTGAAAATAATTTCTATGGTTTTGAAAAGAAATATATGATTTTAATAAATATTGATTTTAAAGATTTATTAAAGTTGATTTAATAAAGTTGATAAATAATATGTTTAAGTATTTATTTAATATCTATATTTTCAAATATAGAGTTTATAATGATTTGAAATTGATTTGAAATTATATTTATTTAAAATTTATATTTTCGAATATAGAGTTTGTAATGATTCAAGTTGTAAAGATAAATTTGAAATTGATTTAAAATTTTATTTATTTAAGAATTATACTTAAATAAGTTTGATTTGGAATTTATTTAATTTGTAATTTTAAAGAAGTGTTTTACAACATGAAATTTGATTAAAGGTGACTTAAATGGATATTTCAAGCTTTTATGAATTTATATGGGATATTTTGTAAATTGAAGTTGTATTCAAATGATATTGAAATAATTAAGTAAATATTTCAAACTACATAATAGATAAGTGAATTGATATATATATATATATATATATATATATATATAATTATTGAATTTAGTTATGAAATACGGAATATTTGAAGCTTTGAAATATTTTGAAATTGAAATGGTTTATTGTGGTTCAAATCGGTATTTGAAATCGATATAACTTGAAAATGTTTAATTGAAATGGGAATTGAAATTGATGATTTAGATTTGATTAAAGTTGAATTTGGAATGCAAATTGATTTGAATCGATTTGTGAAAGTCGAGGAAACAATTTTATTTTATAAAGTAATTTTAAGTTATATTTATACTATGGATATTTTACTTTATAAATTATTTTAATATAAATCATTTTTAATATAAATTATTTTATTATAAAACATTTTAACTTATAAACTATTTTTATTTATAAACTATCTTAACTTATAACTATTTATATAAACTATTTTATTTATAAACTATTTTATTATATATACTAAATTTTAATATCTAAATTGTTAAGAGGAAAGTGTTATGATTTCCAAATGCAATAATTTCAAAGTGTTATGATTTCCAAAATGCTATGATTTTAGAGCTGTGATTTCCAGAGTGTTTGATTTTAAAAGACTTATGATTTCGAAAGCGTTATAACTTTGGAAAGTGATATGATTTTTGGAAATGGGTATATTTGAAATGGAAATGATATCGTATTGATTTGGGTTTTGAAATGGAAATGATATTTTGGTTTTGAAGTATAAACTATTTTGAAATGACCACAGTATTATAATAATGATTGGTTGTTAAAGAGACCGGGATCGGATATTGACATACTCTATGTCGATACCGAAAACCACTTTAACAACTGTGTACGCGGTGGAGATTCCAGAATGAAGTAGGATGGTGGTGACGATCCTAAAGGTATATACACGGACCCAACTCCCGTAAGTTGGCATAAGGTGGCTAAAACAGGAGCGATTCTCGGGCCAATGAGGTAGCACCTCTGATCGGACGCATTTCTTCGATACCATTATATTACTTTGTGATTGATTTGGTGGCCACCCTTCGATTTTGATTGGGAGTGTGTTCCGAGGTGGGCGGTAATGACTGTTATGCGTTTCCACCAGCTCGGATGCGTAATTGGTATATCTACCTGGCATTGCCTTGTTGTGCCGTGTCACCTACCATATCGAGCTTTACTACGAGTTTGGATTTCTCCCGTAGCCTGTGGAGTATTGAGGGTAGCCCTCGATCTGAGAGTATGCTAATACTGAATAGACTATTGGGACTATTACGTGTTAAGTGCTATATGGGTAACCCCTTGACGCTATTAAAAAGTAAGTTTATTTTATTGTTAGACATTATTATAATAGCGTATATTACTATATAGTAGATAGTTTAACGGATCCTTAGAGGATGGTTATCCTAAACATCCTTTGAGTTACTTGTATTTCAGTTGTTATTTCACTTGAGTTGAATTTATCGATAAAAGAATGTTAATCCTGACTCGAGTGTTTTGTGTTTTGCTTTACGCTCGGGTCAGACTGAGTGGTTCAGTGTTCGAGACTCACCTTTGGAGTTGGAGCTTCGCTTGGAGATCCACTATCTATCATGCTTTCAGTTGTACAGTTGATTCTAGTGATGTATTCAGATCTTGTATTTGATTATTGTATTGAGACATCTATGTATTTGTGATTTCTGCTGTATCTTGTTTAACTCTGATATATATACATAGTAGCTTCATGAACTACTATTCTTTTGTTTCCGCTGCATGGTTATATTACTCTGTGTCTGTGATCTGTGATTTATTTACTGTATATTCTGAGTTTTGCCAAATTTTATTTACAATCTATTATTTTGAATTATTCAAGTTCGACATGTGTGGATTTATTGTCGATTTGAATGGTCCAAAATAATGGGTCGTTACATGTGGTATCAGAGCTCTGGTTTTAGGCAAACTCAGCATATAGAGTAAAATTCAATTACAGAATCACTTTCGTTCGTGCTTAAATTTCTTCTTCTTTGACTCAGTTTCCTTTGAATTTTGGAACTCTCCCACTTGTTCTGAAATCCATTCTTGTCTCTTTTTATTCGTGCTCTCTCGATTCTGGTGTACCCTATAACTCCATTTCGAATGATCTCTATAATAAATCGGCGATCTCGCCAATGTTTGTAAAGGGGTGAAGCTCCTTTACAATCGGTATTGATTTACCGGAGATTTATGTATCCTCGATTTACAATGCTATCTATCTCTTGTTATCCCGAATTCTATCTCTTGAGATCGAATGTAGGTTTGTCCCAGAACCCTACATCGATCTTATTCTTGAAGTCATTGTCGACCCGGTTAAGGTTGCCAGTGATTTATATAAGCTTATTCATTCCCTTATTTTGTTATTTAATCATCTTGTCTTTTGTTTCTAATTTATCTTCAAATCATTCTTGAAGTGAGTTTTGTAAACTAATATTTAAAATGTTTTCTTATATATTGTGGTTCTTGAGTTGTTGATGTTGGTTTGGGTTTCCGATCGATTCGTCTGATCAACGCTATCGATAGGATTTCCAAAACACTTGAACAGAGCAAATCGACACAATATGGTTTTCAAATTTGGTAAATGAGATAAACTTTGTATAATTATATTTTATATAAGTATAATTTTCTGAATTTTGATAGTTAATTGAATTGGTTGTTAAGAAATAATATTTGATTTATATATGGCTTGTAACCACTGGCTTTTGTTTCATATAAAAAATAGTTGAACTATAAAACATGGATATAAATTAATTTGGAAATTTAAATGAATTTAAAACAAGAATTGAGAATTTAATTTTCGAAGATTTCAAACTTTGGGTTTTAAAGTTTTAAAAGGATATATTATTTATTTAAAGTATTTTCGAGTAGAAATTGTTTCCAAAGAATTTTAAATGTTTAAATCAGTGCTCTTTCTCTGTCGTTGGAAAAATATTTCGATGATGACTGCAGCATCATCGACGTTTATTTTCGAGTTTCGAAGTGAAGAGACCATTCCGTAGCCTTGCTACACTTTTGTTTTAGAGAATTAAATTTATTTGAATTTCTAAAATATGACTTGATCTATAATATATATGACTTCAAATTTGATTTGAGATGTATATTATGTATATATTTTATATATCTCTAAAATAGTTTGAAGATAATCGGAAATTTAATTCTTAAATTTTATCTTAAAGGATGATTTCAATTATAAAAGAGGAAAACAAATTTTTGAATGAATATTTAAACTTGAATAATTGAATTAGAAAATTTTATTTTTATAATATTTTATCGCATTCCAATACAACTTACCTTAATTATTTATAAGTTAACTATGTAATTGGATAATATACAATACAAAAAAAGGATTTTATAAATAAAATTTGAGTGTTTATAATAAATGTTATACACTTAAATTTTCGTTATGAAAAGATTAATAGAGGTAAATAGAATAGAAGTTAATGGAACAATACACGGCATAAAATGGAGTTAAAGGAATTTATAAATGAATTGGAATAGTTATAATAAGTGAAAATAAACTTAATATATATGATTAGATATATTAAGTGGAATAAATTAATAATAATTTTGGAATAAAGAAGAATTAGATTTATTGAATAAAATTATAAGTATAATAAATGGTTTCCAAATTCATAATTTAGAAATTGTTAATTGAGGATGACTAGATAATAAGATAATGAATTTAGAAATAGATAGATTGATTTAACTTAAGTGAACTCAAATGGATTAAACCAAAATGTTGAATATCAATTAGATTAGTTTGAAATTTATATGGTTTTTAATTTCATTTTTTTATTTGTATTTCAACCAAATTTCATTCTTGTTGTTTCTATTCTCCTACCTCCTTCCTTTTCGGGAACGAAAAGTTTTGAGTGGGGGAGAGTGTAACGACCCGTAAATTTTGATGGTTTAATAATTTATTTAATTGAAATTTCAGTGGTTTTATTTATTTATTTAATTGGAATTTTGTGAAATTTTAAATAATAAAATTTTGAAATAAAAATTTGATATTTGAAATGCGTCTGTTTTAACATAGCAACTAGTAAATTTACATTAGAAAATTTGAAGTTCATTTTCTAGTGTAGTTTTAATTCAATTTATATCAGTTAAAATTGATGAAAATAAAAGTGTTCCGAAACCTAAATATGTCGACATGAGAAAATTTAATTAGAACACTCTGAATTTGACTACGAAATTCGTTTCGCGAAATTCGGACGTTCCTAGCTCCGTTTGGATTTTTCCATACGGAATAGTAGCACTTTCGGTACCAATTATCGACTTTTGATCGGATGATCGTACCACTGATATATGTATACCATTTTGATCGTCTCGTCGTGCTGATCCCTGCGGTATATTCAATTCTGTGTTTTGAAGTCCGGTATATAGTGAAATTCGTGAAACCAGTAACCGTATCGGTACTGGATTCATGACCTTTATTTTTCTTTTGCGTTTCAAACTTTGAACCGTGACTGCCAAGCATCAAATAAATTGCTATTGATACTTTCTGAAATTTCAAACGTGTGACCTTCAATGTTCTCATCAATTCAACATTGTATTTTCAGTATTCCATTTGTTATTATATCGGCCTGTTCATTTCCTTTGAAAAACGTATATTTTAATAAAGCGTTTATGAGTATATTTTGTGTAACCACTGCTGGCTTCTTATTGCAACCTTCCTCTCCTCCTTTCATATTTCCATCTACTCCGCGTTGCCGCATCAGCCTGTAGCCGAACACCACCCACCCTCTTTCCACTACCGACCAGATCCACTCGGCAGCCTACATTTCCATTCCACAGAACCATCGGCCTCACCATCGAAGCAGACTCGCCGACCCTACCACATCACTCCACGGCCGTGCACAGCCCTCCTCCGTGCGTGCCACAACCCCTACTCCTTTGCTTTAGTTTCATCACCAGCCTTCAGGTTACACATACGCGTAGTTTATATATTATTTTATATATGGTACATGTGGATTTATACACATTATATTTTTTTTACTGTTATAGTGTATAGGTATTTATAAGTATAATACGTTGTTTCAAGATTGTACATGCTAGTTGTAAATGCCTATATAAGTTTATTTGAGTCTAATTATATATGGTCGTTGTTTAGTGATGAGTTATACGCATGGCCTTATATATATGTATTTCAAAATGTTGTTTTAAAAGTCGCATACATATGTATTTTATCTTAAATATATATGTTGTATATGTCGGTTATAAGGAGTGACATTAGAAGGAAACGACATTGAAGAAATGCGGTATCAACCTAAGGTGATATTAACTAGGTGTGGCATCCATTATACCTTCATGGATGAAGTGCGACATTGATTAGAACGCAGCATCAATGAGATATGTCATGGATGATGCACCATGCCTTTATGACATTGGTGGCTTATGGTATACAATATTAATGGTGCACAACATCAATTCCTACCTTGGTGAAATATTAGCTTTATACGATGTCACCCAATGGTGATATGCGGGATGTGGCATCAATGATATGAGGCATCATTGTGGACCTTTGACATTGGCTCATGAATGCGACATCATTTAATGGCCTATGTTGAAGAAGGGTGGCATCAATGGTATGCGACATAGATGTCTTGTGTGCTGGCGACATTCAATATTCCACATTGCATTAGTAACCTCTTTTGGTTGCAAAACTTCTATCTCAGCACTCTTGTTGTCGATATGCCTTCATACCTTAAGAATCAATAATGGTAGTAACATTTGCCCTATAGTATGAAGGAAGCATTGACTTTTAAAGTCAATATCTTTGGTATTGGCTCTTTACTGCCTATTGGTATTCTTTGCATATCCAATCGTTCATTTAAAATTGATCCAATGGTAGCCGCATGTCTTCTCTTCCACTATAAATCACCAAATCTTTTCTTCCTTCCTCTTTTACCTATGTTTCAATGCCAAGCAAAGGAAATTTCCAAATTCTCAAAATCATTCAAAATCTTATATTTCATACATCCAAGCTATTTTTAAGGTTCGATTTTTGATTCTAATTTCATCGATTATTATGAATTAGAGAGCTTTATATATGAATCATCATTAGGGTTTTATTTGGGTTTTTCGATTTCAAATCAACATCTGAGTTTTAGATTCTAGGTTTTGATGCTTAATTTCGTTGTTAATCTTCATACCATTTGTTAAATTAGTGACTAGTAACGTTTATAGAATTAACCTTGAATTTTATACCACTAAATAATTTGGTGGGTTGATTAAAGATTAACGACATTGATTCGAATGCTTGGGAGTTTCTGATTTAACGATAAAGTGGATAGCCTATTAAATCTGAAACCAGACATTGCTTTATTTCATATCGAACCTGATGTTTTACGACATCACTGCAATGTTCAGTATCAATTAGGTGTTTTATAGGCTTATTATTCCAATAATCAATCCTGTAGGTTAGGGAATAATAGTGCGAGGTCCTTATGCTGCTAATATATAGAAAAGCGACAACCGGTTTAAATTATAATGCGACGTTCTATTATGTCGGCATTAACTAGAAGCATCGTCGTTTAAATTCAGCGTTGACATATGGGGTTATTTTATGACACCGATAACTGTATGTTATTGCTCTTTTTTGGTAACCATTTTAAACGTTTTTGTTCAATATTTTTCAACATTGTTATTTAACGTCATAGCCGTTGTAGTAAATTTATGGGTCACTTATAAAAATATTATTGAACTATGTCGACCTTACTTATTGATATCAGTTATCTTATCATTTCGACATTGACCATGGTTGCGGCATTACATTGCAATTTTATAGCGTAACTAATACAACGTTCGACATTAATTCATCCATTTGACATAGATTTATTGATGAAATGTAATACTTGATATTCTTATGATAATTCTTACTTTAAGTTTCTTGTAAACACCTATATGCTTATGCAATGGTCGTTGACTTGTTGTAAATATTATAGTGGACTTTATACTTTAACATTTTTATGTCATAACTTAAGTAGTTCATAATTAATGTGTTACCTTTAGTTTTTGTGTTAGTAGCCTATTTTATATCATAAGCATTCCAAATTTCATAAAATATATAGTACTTTTCTTATTTGGAATAATATCACCTAGCAGACAAATGAAAGGCAAGAAGACGGTCCAGAAGGGAATCAATAAATCCAAAAGGGCTCTAAAGCTTCTCCATCTGCTAAGAAAGGGGTCCATCTTCTTAACAAGTCGTATATTACTACCTAAGAAGAAGTAGACTCCATTCTCAAACAGTTTGGTATCATGGGCATAGAAGTTGTTCCTGATGGTCCTTCTGGCAGAATTGACAACCCTCCAGAAGGGTTTTTCGCATTCACTCTGATACACATATGGCACTCAGGATACCTTCCTTTCCCTTGAGATTCCTAGAGCACCTAGACATCGCTCCAATTCAATTATCTCCAAATTCACACACTTATTTGACTTGCTTGGAAATTCTTTCTAGGGAGGCCAGGCTTCCCTCTCTTAATGCTAAGATTCTTAACACCATAGCTAGCCCTGCAAAAATAAGCGAGCAGTAGGGTAATCTACTATATCGCATTCATCCTCTTCCGAAAAGCTTGATTATCAATGTCGTCAACAAGACAAAGGAATGGGAGACTCGGTTTTTCTATGTCAAATGCTACTCTAGGATTAGGGGAACCTTCTTTGTTATAAGTAAGTTTTTATTTCTTGTTGCCTATGTTATATCTATCACCCTCTTATGACAGATTTTTTTATAGATTCGGTTCCTAAGCAGTTAAGTCCCTCTGATAGCGAAACTATCAAATCCCTGACTTTGGCATTCCAGAGCATGGGCAACAGATTCTCACTTCTGATGGAAGTGAATCTTCTTTAATACTCGATGATTCAAGACAACCATATAATTCTTAGTGCGCCTTCGATGATGAAAGGGAATACCCAAGGGAAACGTTCGTTGGTTATCACTAACCGAAATGTTTTCTCTACTTCCTCTCCAGTTCAACTTGAGCCCATTAGTAAGTTTGTATTATAACCAGTATGGAATTCCCGATGTTATTATCTTATAATCTTATTTCTTTATTTTTGGCTCTTCTATTATTGTCGTTGCTTCTAAAGCGAAAGAAGTTAAAGATGATGCTCCTAAAAAGTGGAAAAATAAAGATGAAGTTCCCGCCTTATCTCAATTGAGCAAACCTATTTCCATTGAGGACTCCATTGCTAGAGCAATTGAAGCACTAGATAAGGAAGTAGGAAATGATGCCCCTACTGATATTCTATATCCTTCCCCAACTAAAAGGCCCAAGCTTGTGGGTGACTTCAATCCTGTTGTCATGGACGAGGAGGAACATTTAACCATCGACTCGAGCCTTGATGCGACAAATTTAGATAAAGCCCAGGATAAAACAAAGGAGGCCCAGACCCTCGAGTCGCTCCTAAATATCACCTTTCATTCTTATCCAATAGTCATCGGTCGCTTGTGTGCTGCTCTTGGTTTGTTTCCTTCTTCGGATGATCCCTTTCTTTCAAAGGTTCAGGCTCAATCTCCCATTGTAAGAGGATCTTCTTCACCTGGTTGCTTAATCTCCTTTATTGACATCGCTCATGCCACCCGGTCTTCAATTTACTCAAGAGACCATCTCAGCGTCATCCTTAAGCAACTTCTGTTGGTATGCATTCTTTTTTCTGTTTGATTATTCTAATCTTTTAACTCTGTCTTGACTTATGTTTGCCACATATTTTAGATGACCAAGCATATGTTCCTCCTTCATAAGGCTTCTTGAGGACATTCCTACGAAGTGGCCAAGCTTAATGGAAAATCTCTTCACTTAACAATAGTATAATTGATGTTGTTACGGCAAGGGATGAAGCTATTTATGAAAGAGATAATCTCGCTTCCTCTATCAATGAGGAAAGAAGGCTAGACAATCGTTGGAAGAAGAGGTGAAATTTTTGAAAGATGACCTTGAAAAGGCCAATAAACTCAAAGCAGATCTTGAGAAGGAAAATAAAGAAAAGGCCGAGCTAACTGATAAGAAAAAATTCTTAAAGGACAAGCTACAAAGGAAAACTAACATCTTAGCCTACTCAAATAATATTATGAGCGACGCCAAGGAGAAAGTTGCCTCTTTCCTTAATAGTGCTCTCCCTAAGATGACCAAGAAGTGCTATGAAGATGCCTTGTTTGTGGCATATGTTAATAAGATCCAAAGGTACCCAGACTTAGACTTTAAATCCCTCCCAGTTTGGAATGAAAAGTTCAAAAGAAAGTTTAGTCTAAGATGCGGAAAGATAAGAGTCTCTTCAAAAAGAAGTTCCTGCTTAGGAAAAGGTCGACGCCAAAAAGTTGCCGACCTTTGACGATCCTCCAGTTGATGAGGAGACAGAATCTGATAGAGAAGGAGATGATGATGATGAATATGATCACGATGACAGTGATGATCATAATGACGATGATAACAGTGGTGATGTTGGCAAAAAGGGTATTAGAAGACCAAAAGATGGGGTAGATGGATCAGATTATCTTATCTTAGACTCGTCTACTCATGATGCAGGCTTTATAGAATTCTTGGATCCTCAGGATACTACAAAGAAGGTAACTACTCTAAAAGATAACGCACCCCCAGCCATCAACCGAAAGAGAAAACTCAAACTCCCATATTCTCAAGTTACGACCACCCAGATATGAAGTTCTTTACTTAAGTGCCTAAGATTTACTTACTTAGCTTTTGATTGATAAGCTTACTATTTTAGTTAAGGAAAAAGAATAAACACCATTACGAGATTCTTTATGAAAAGAGTGTGAATAAAGAGCTCCAACTGAATAGGGAACTTGAAAGGCAACTTAAAGAGTATAATGACTTATATGAAAAATACATGCGTCTTTCCGGTGATCTTGTGCGATTAAAGTTCTTTAAGGTAAAACAGGCTACCCCTCGCTTAAAAAAAGCTCGCATATACCGGGAAAGGATTACGAGAGAGAATGTTCAATTAATGACCCTCTTTTGGATGTTAATCAATAACAAAAATGCTTTGGTGGAGTTTCTCTATAAATTCTATTCCTGGGGCAAATTTGTTGACTTCTCCTGCTTAGGAGAGAATAGTGGGGGTTTAATTAGGCGCCTTCATAAGAGATATTTAGATGATCATGGAAGCGATCCTCATCATGGAACCTGCTTAGGGCTGCTAGTGTCCCCCTCTCTCATAATACTCTTCCTCTCGAAAAGATTAAGTATAGCATGGAGAAATTTCTGAATTTTATAAGAGATCAATATTGTATGAGCCTGAATAATTGTATGATTGTAATATGTAATTCAAAACTTTATCACTTTTGTTTCTTTATTTTAAGTCTAATTTTTAAATATTATACAGATTAAGGAACCTTCCAATAGCCCTATTCCCATGGAACTTTTGAGCAAGTTTATCAAGTCAAAGGGAGAGAAGTCTTTAATTTTCCGAACATCTCAATTAGCAAAGCATTGCTTTCTTAGAGATCTACAAGAAATTTATATGTGATTTCCTCACTTTCGTTTCGACTTTTTGGTAATGAGAAGGATAAATTACTCAATGAAATTCGAACTTATCACGCCAAATTATTATGTGGTCATACTAACCCTTTGGCCGGGAAATGAGATTATCATCAATTTCCTCCAGTTAGTACCCCAGAGGGGATTAAAGCTTCTTTTGATTCTACCCTTACTTTATATGTTGGGTCATTTGAAAAGGCTAAACTGTTGTTTCAAAACTCTAGGAGTTAACTGAATGTTTAAAATTGAGTTGTGATGTAATTTGAATTTCTTTATTGTTTGAAACTTCTTGCTATTACTAATGAAAAAGCTTAATTTCCATGTAATAATTTCCTTTTTTATTTATTCTGAATAGGAAAACCAGCTAACGCTCACATCTGGTCCTTTAGATGTTATGATATTAAAGATAGAGTAATAACTGATATTGAAAAGAAGCGTTCTTCTCAAGATGCTTCATCTTTGCAGTTTTCGAATAATCCATAAGTGCAAGAGTGGAATATGAAATATTAACAATTATGATTAATGTTTGGACGCTTCAAAGAAATGAACTCTAGCTTAGAGGTTCAAATTAACGAAAAAGACAAAGAATTTCAAGAGTTGAAAAAGAAGATAGACATGGTCCTAGGGTCTAGACCTTCAGTTAAGGTTGACATAGAGATGGCTAAATTACATTAACGGATAAATGACCTTGAACTGGATCTCCTGAAGAGTCAAGTATCCTGCCAACCTTTGAAACTTATTGCGAGTAGAGGCGATTCCAACCTTCCTACTCCTACTCTTGGGAGAATGAAAAGATCTCAATTTTTGGCTAGCAAGGAATTTCCTACCTTGTTAAACCCACCTCTAGGCCTAAGTAATGAAGTGATCTCCAAATGGAGTAAACAAGTCAAATTTGAGTGTGTGCAATTTTTTAATAAGAAATGGAATGAAAAAGTTTCTCAATGTCTCAATGATTATGAAAGCCAGGTTGAAAAGATTAAGCGTGAAATGCATATACTCGAGCAAGAGATTGAGTAATTAAAGAGCATGGTTCAAACCTTAAAAGGAGCCAATAAGACTCTCAAGCGTGCACTGAAGACTCAAATTGATTAAGTTGATGATGCGTACACTATTCGAGGAAAAGACAAGAAACTCAAAGATTTTTTGGATGTGGTCATTCGCCACATTACCGACTCCTCATCAATTGCTGAAGATCTAAAGAGGATGGAACAAAGCCTTGCCCTTTAACAGAAAATTACTTGTAGATCTTTGAATGGACACTTTTGTAGTTCAATTCATGTACCTATGATTTTTGTATTTAACATGTAAATTATAAAACCCAAACCTAAATTGTTGATATTCTATTCTTTTTGCCTTTGTTTGAGATTGGCAATTAATTTACCAGATGCAATCTCGTGCTTTGTAGTTACTGTTTTTAGCATAATTTGCCTTTTGTATTTCGAGCCGTTAATGTAGAGATTAATAACCTGCTTGTTAAAAGAGCTAGGAACCTTTCAGATTGAGCATTTGGAATTTTAGTGGTATGAAAACCATATATTTTGATCTTGATGTAAGAATATGCCTTTTCATTAATAGATATCTGATAGCTTATTTAGTAATGGAAATTCCCACTATTTTAACAAGAAAATTAAATTCCAATTTGAATTAAGAGCCGACTTAATGCAGCCCCGTGTTGGAGTGATTATAATGTCATCTGAATATGGAACCAGCAAACTGCATGGAAATAATATGAGACCAAACTTAAGAACTTGAGAGAAGTTGCTTATTAGAAATGGGTATCTTGAGCATAAAAATTAACTAAATTCCTACCCCTTTGATGTGGTAAAGCATGAGGTATCTATAGTAGTTGAGATGGATGATGGACTGTTGAGATTGCCTAGTAAAACAAATGGGAAGCATGCCTAGCCGTTGATCTGGTCGCATGGGCTCATGGAAGACAGCTGTAAATATGAAGGGAATGTGTGGCTGAGAAGATGCCAATTGTCCCTTCATACCAGGTGCATATCTTGCATTTAATGCCGACGGCATGTCATAGGGGTATGTATACTTTTGACAGCTCTACTACAGTACCTAGTACGGCTGGCTATACGACTTGTCGTTTACTTTTATAAGTTTATGTAGTAAGGCAGACAAGTAGCTTTTTCTAGGCTGTGTTGGCCGGTCGCTTGCTGCCGAGGCTTGCCGAGGAAAAATGAATGTTGTTAAGGACCAAGTTATAAGGGATGTGCTGGGCCAGCTATGGGATGACGAGACGGGCTGCTTGGGACCGGTCGAATGTGGGCTGTGTTGAAGCTGGCCCGGAGATGAGTCATGCTTGAGCTGGACCTTATCTGATGAGTTGGCTATTGAAGTCGTCTTGAGTTGAGCCGGCCGGCAATTGACCCGGAGGGTCGCTGAGTAGATGGACCGGCTTGTGCTCAGACTGAGTTTGGGCCAGTATGGATTAATTGGGCTTAGATGTGCTAGGTGGACATGGATTGGGCCAGACTATGCTTAATCGGCTTGTTAATTGTACGTACAAGGAATCCGAGCAACAAGTAGGAAGGACAAAATTTAAACATTTTATAGGCGGCGAGACATGTTATTTTGTGCAGGAAGGACAAAACTTGAGTTGTGATAAGCAAAAATCCAAAAAATTTAAACGTTAAGACACGCTAAATTAGGTTTGAGTTTTTTATATGGTGTACTCTGGACGGTAGAGAAGAGGTGCGACAGATTTCGGTGGTGGTGCACCAGACCTTGGTGGCAGTGGTGGCGATATAGATGGACGTGATGGTGATCAACTAGGGTTTTTGAGAGAACGCAAAGTTGTGGTGCTTTGATGATATGGTGGCAACGAGTAAGGAAAGGGAAGGGGTGGCTTTGTTAAAGTGGTGGCTTTAGTGGTATCAATGATGGTGAAGGAGTGGTGTTAGAGGAAAAACATCAAATTAAGGAAAGGGAAGCAACTAATTGAGGAAGATGAAAATAATGTAAAGTAATACTACTGCGTGGTATCATTTTTTGTTCCTTTTTAAATAAATAAATTATGTATATTTATGTTCATAATGCTGCTTTATAGTAATATTATATGAATTAAAGAAGTAATTTTGAATTGTAGTATATTTTCTAAATTATAGTAGCAGTTTATAAACAATTGTAGCATCATTTTGGATATCTGTAATAATGCTACCGTGTAGTATCATATTTTTATTTTTTTAAAGAAATATGATTATGTATGTTTCTGTTGATGATGTCATTTTATAGTAGCATTTTATGATTTGTAGTACCGACTTCTGAATTGTAATAGCAGTTTATAAACAATTGTAGCATCCTTTTGAATGTGTGTAGTAATCCTACTGTGTAGTATCACGTTTTGTTTTCTTAAATAAACATAATTATGTATCACTTTTTTACATGTTGATATTTTTACAGTAATTGATGATTCGTGAACAAGATGAGATGAATTACGATGGTGCGATGTGCTGGAAAATGTAGACGGCATGGTGACAACGAGTAGAGGCATGAATTTGTTTGTTAAAGTTAGGCTGGAGAAGGCGACGACTATAGGAGATAACGACTGTGAGGAGCGGCATAGTGTAGGTATATGACAACATGGGAGCGCGACATCGTGTGGTCCTGTGGCATGAGAAGTCGCATTCGACGCGTCAAATGTGATGTTCACCATTTTAATCCGTTGAGGTGAATTATACAAATTGATCTGTTGACATCGGACTTGTCCATTGGACGTTAATAACAATCAATGACAATTGATATTTGGTTCCCCTTTCAAACACTTATTAATCTCTTGATTCGTTTTCCAATAGATATAATTAGTACTTAGACACGCAATTAATAATAACAAAACAATTAATCTGTTTTTTCAAATAACATTTCCGCAACATAAAAAAACATTCTCCTCTAATTTCAAAAAATGCTTCTATATAATTTTCGCTAATGCTATTTTATCCAAACCAAACATTCGAATTACTGCCCGAACCAATCACAACCATTCAATATTTTCTCCCTCCTGCTATCCATCCATTGAATCCTTTTTCCAACTATTCGCACCTCCAATTTTCGTGTATTGTAGAAAATTCCTATAATTTTTTGTTCCGTTTTTTTGACGTTTTAACAGCATGCAACTTTTGTCCGTCTCTAAGCGCTCCTAAAGACGCAACAAATTGGCAACGTCAATCAGTTTACGCTCCCTATTCAAATCCGAAACCAACGAATTTCCTGTTATACCCTCCCCTGTACATTTCAAATTCCATCCGAAACAAAAAGAAAAGAAAACAAATCAATATCTCATAACGTCTCTCTTTCACTCTTCTTCGCTCTCTATCTCCTCTACGGTTCAAAAATGAAATCCATATTCCGCAAAGAGCCCCATAATCTTACTCCACAATCATCTCAGAAGCAGAGGACGCCTCGATCGGCCAAAGAGAATGCGGATCCGAACTCAGTGGCAGTTGAGTCGAACTCAAGTTCGTTCCGATCGAAGTTTTTAGGGTTTAAAAGCAAGAGCCCGTTGCCACCTCGGCCGCCGGCGAATCCAAATGCGAATCCCCTTAAGAGGAAGCTGAATTTGGAAACCGTCGTTGAAAATGGCGGGACGAGTTCGGGCTCGTCTGATTCTGGCGTCCAGGTAGATTTTAGGTGCATATTTACTATTTAGTTGGAGTATAGATGTAAGTTGAAAAATAAAGGTAGATAAATTTGCATTTTGTTAGCAAAAACTTGGTGTCAAAGTACTAAAGTAGAAAATGTCTTAGAAAGAAGATATATTTTAAAGCTCGGCGAATCTCTTATTTTAGGATGGGTTTGATTTCAATAATTGGTTATCAGCTAAGAGCAGAGTCTGATTTTGCTTATTTCAGACCTATTAAAGATGCTTTAAATGACATGAAAAAAGGAAACACGGTACATAGAACATTCTAGCTTATATTAGGCAACAATTTTAGACTTGTACTTTGGTATTTAAAGCTCAAGCAGCACTACCATAAAAAAAGATTGCTCTAATGGTTGACTGAGGGTGAAATGAAATTTTGACGCAGTTTTATTACTATTTGTGTTGATTAGCTTGCACAAGAACATTTGGTATGTTATATGTCTTAATTAGCTTACACATGAAAAGTATATACGTGCTAAGTCTTAATTAACTTGCACAAATAATTTTTATATGGTAAGTGTTGACTGTTAAAATTAATCTGGTAAATGATAAATACATAACTTAACATTATATAAAAAAAATTTATAGACCACCATAGTATTCAAAACAATATAATGAAAAATCAATTAGAAACCTTTAGATGGAGAAAGAAGTTGAAGAAAATTTGGATTCGGTTGTTGATACTATATCAAATCAGATGATTTATTTTTGAAAAATAATGATATATATTCATTATTTGTTCTGCTTTTAATCTGCATAGGTGATCGTGAGAATGAGACCTTTAAATAAAGAAGCCGAGGAGAGTGACCAGATTGTGCAGAAAATTTCTTCAAATTCTGTTTCAATACTTGACCATATGTTCACATTTGATTCAGTTGCTGATACTCAATCAAGTCAGGTAATTATTTTTAAATTTTCCCAGAGTGTACTTTTTCCCTTTGTGAAAATTAGCCACAAGGGCCTCTTTAGCAAGTGCAATTAGTTTCTAGGACACACGACTGAAATAATTACTTTTAAGGACAAAATGCAAAATAATTAGTTTCTAAGGTCTAAAAACCTATGAAATTATGTCCTTAAAAGTAATTGGACTGCTGACTTTGTCCTTAAAAGTAATTATTCTACTGACTTTGGTCTTGAAATTAATTTCCGTGGATGTGTGTCCTAGAAACTAATTGGACTACAAAGTTTGCCCTTCTAGTGAAATGCCTCCTTTCCTTTTATATCATGCAACTTTAATCGCTTCATTTAACTTTTATCAGCATGAAATATTTGAACTTGTTGGACTTCCCTTGGTGGAAAACTGTATGGCTGGTTTTAATAGTTCTATTTTTGCCTATGGACAGGTATTTTTAATTTATATAGAATAATTGCATATATTTTTGTTTTTTGTTCAACTACATATGTTTAATTATTTTTTTTTTCTTGACTTAATGAAACTATGGAAGACTGGAAGTGGGAAGACTTACACAATGTGGGGACCTCCAAGTGCCTTGTCAGTAAAGGATTCACTAAGCGAGGAAAGAGGACTAACGCCACGGGTATTTGAGAGACTCTTTTCTCGTATAAAAGAGGTAAGCCAGCTTTATCTATTGACCTTATGTCCCGTTATCACCCCAGTTTCAATATAACTGATTTAGGTTATACATATATAGGAACAAGCTAAGCATTTAGATAAGCATCTGACTTACCAATGCCGCTGTTCATTTCTGGAGGCAAGTATTCTTACACTGCACATGGATTTTAATCTACCGATTAAGTAATTGTTAGATCATATCCATTACCATTGTGTTTTTTGCAGATATACAATGAACAAATCACTGACCTATTAGATCCAACACAAGGGAATCTTCAGGTGATAAATAAGCAAAAGTTTATGTGATGCTTTTTTGTTTCATGTTGTGTCTCCTTTCTATGTTATAATTTATGCTTTTCTTAACAGATAAGAGAAGATGTCAATTGTCAAGGTTGGTATATATGTTGATTGCTTAACCGAGGAGAATGTGTGCACAATGAAGGATGTTGTAAAACTACTGGATAAGGTATGCATAGTAAAAATAGTTTATTGAGTGTTTGGTTGTTGTTTGTCCTGCATTGATGCCAAATTGCTAGTGATCCTTCATTTACTACACACAAGCCTATGCATAATACTTGTGGAATAAAAAAAAACTTAATTATAATATATGCGTAGAGAATGAACCCGTGACCTTTAATTACACAATCAAACGTTATACCACTGTTATCAATGGTGATTGGCTATGGATGTTTTATTTTACGAACATGCATGATGAGCAAATACATTAACTGGAGTTCACTTTGTTCTGCCTTCCACGCATGGAATGAGATGGTGGCTGAACATACCGAAAGTCAAAAACAATCTTATTTGTTTTCTTCAGAGTTTCCATGTTAGGTTATCTGGAGTTCGAGAACAAATGTATGATTCGAAAATTGACAAATTAAAATGCTCATTTCAAATTTTCTGTTTGTTTGAGTCTTTGAGTTCACAAGTCATATCAAGTATTTACGCATATGATGATCATCAATCAATTATTAAACCATTGCAGGGTTTAGCTAATAGAAGGACAGGTGCAACGAGCATGAACGTGGAGAGTTCTCGTTCACATTGTGTTTTTACTTGTGTTGTTGAATCTCAGTCCAAGGTAACTTTGAATGTTCACGTGGCTTGAAACAAATTTTTTTCTTCGATTAATAGCTTTTATACAGTCAGTGTGTGTACGTTTAATTTACAGGTCGTTTGTTCATTGTTAAGACCACAACCTTGATGGGAGTGTAAACTTGTAATGCTGTAGAAACTAGTATATGAATATATTGCATATAAGCTGGATCTTAACTTTTATTTCATATGGCTATTCAGTATATGGGATCAAAGAAGGTCAAGTTTTTGGTTTAGAAACGTATTTTGCTTTACTTTTCTTGCGAGTCTTATGAGCATGCTCTACCAGCAGAATATATATAACTATAATATGTATTACTTGCCTGCAACTAAACTAATTATGTAATTGCAACCGAACCCTTTTATGCTCTTGGAATTACATATACTTCTTTTCTTCATTGCAACTATGTACTCTATTGAGATTGCATGTGAGTGCCTCTATATCACATCATATTTTCTAGTTCAAATGACAACTTTTAAGTCGATTCCTAGATTGGCAACAGTGTATTTTCTTGCTAAAGTGGCAACTGTTTAAGTTAGTGCTTGGATTGACAATTTTCTCCATGTTTCCTTATTAACAATGGAAGTGCTTCTTATTCCTTTCAACAATATGCTGATTATTATAGTAATGATTTTAGAGCAAAGCTGATGGGATTAGCAGTTTAAGAACTAGCAGAATCAACCTAGTTGACCTTGCTGGGTCAGAGAGACAAAAGGTGACGGGTGCAGCAGGGGAGCGTTTAAAAGAAGCAGGCAATATCAATCGGTCACTTTCACAACTGGGGTATGTTTTCCTTTCTAAGTTTATTTTGAGATGTTGCTCTTCTTGTTTATTAGGTATAGAATGTAGTTAACAGTTTCATCAGTATAATTGAATTACCTAATCGGTATGTTTCTACTTCCCGTCTAGTTAATGGCTTTCAAATTTAAAGACCGGACAATCAAACTGAGTCTTCTTAAAGTACATATACTACTGGATCTTTGGGTCACCAGCCATATGTTAGCTCTGAATTTAAGGGAAGATTAATTCTGTCCCACTAAAGACCAATATAGCAAATAAGCTAAAATTGTCGTCTTAGTCCCACATCGCGAAATATTAGCTAATAAATTTATACAAGTACCAGATCCTCGGCAAGGAAATTGCCGAGCTCAGCAACCTGAGCTTGTAACCAACTGGGGCATTAAAGTGATGGAATGTTGAGATATGTTATAGGATTTGAGTATATTGTGCAATTTGCTGGCCTGCCTAATCCAAGTTGGTGAGTGGTCATTTATCACTATATTTTTTCCTTTTCCTTCCAAGCGCAGGATAACCCAAGGAGTTGTGGGTTTTTTTCTACCAATTGGGGCTTTCCCTTCCCCACCTCCATGGGGATGGTCTACAGGGTTCATAACTACTCCTCTTCCTACATGACGCTTACCTATCCAACACTTCGATCCGGCTCTACCCAAACTTTGTTGATTCACCCCAACATTACCCACTTGTCCGACTGTTGCTAAGCAGTTTTTGCATATCAAACGGACCTCACCGGATGGTAATCTTAATGTGGCTGATTTACCCTCTTTTGCGATCAGTTTCGCTACAGCGCCCGCCGCTCTAGCTAATTGTCCACCATTTCCAAGCGTGATTTCTATGTTATGTATGGTCGCCTAAGGGCATATCGGTTGAAGTGGATTCTTCTTTTAAAAACCTCTTCCCAAACTGTACAAGCTTCTTCCAAAGCATACGGCTTTCTAGATGTATATGATGATATCTAGACAGATGGATCTTTATCTTATATGAATCGTATGATGAAGTACCACATGAGTGGATATATAGGAATCCAAATCTGCCGAATCACTCATGCATGATCTTCTACATCCTAGGTCTCCTCGTTCCATCATCTGGCTTATGTTCTTCATGTAGCATTCAGGTTGAATGACTCTATGAAATTACGTCGATACTTCCACATATTACGAGTAACGTAGGAGACATCTCTATTTTTCCCCGGGGGATCTTTATAATTACCACTGCTTAGCTTTCAATTCGCCTCTGACCATCAAATTAAATGTGAATAACCCATCCTCCTCTCTTTGAAACAAGGGGTGCTTCCGGTTCTGTGCGTGCTTCAAACAATTTTGTCTTTTCCATATTACCATATCTCTAGAGTCAATAATTTTCTATGAGGAACTACTGAACTCAATCACTTGCTGCCGTTACTCAACAGTTTTCTGTTGAGGTCTATCCCATAGAGGTACTCAAATTGGATCAGTGATTGATTTCTAGGTTTCATCGTAAACCTAATTGGTTACTTCCAATTACGTAAATCAATAGTTCAAACCGCACTCAAAGGTAGGGCATTTCCCATTGATATATGGACTTCTGTACCAGAAATAATGGTATCTCCAATTATAGCCCCTCTGGGTGTAAAATATATCTTTTCTCGCCATCCCCATAATGTATGAGACAAATGTATGCATTTCGATTAGGGTCATATTCTATGGTTACGATTCTACCAGATATGTCTTTTTCATTTCGTCGAAAATCGATTTTACGGTATAGACGCTTATGACCTCCCCCTCTATGTCCTGCGGTAATGATTCCTCTGGCATTACGACCTTTACCACAATGATGCTGTCCACAGATCAAATTCTTTCGTGGATTGGATTTCATTTGACTGTCTATGGCTCTATTACGTGTGCTCGAGGTAGAAGTTTTGTATAAATGTATCGCCGTGTTATTAAGTATTTTGCTTTAAGTTCTTTTCTCTATAAGAGGTGGAATAGAATAACCCGGTTGAAGCGTAATGATCATACGTTTGTAATGTATTGTATGTCCCATAATAGGTCTTATTCTTCTACCCTTTCCTGGGAGTGGGAGTTGATGACTATTCATAGCTATTACCTTGACACCAAAGAAGAGTTCGACCCAATGCTTTATTTATGTCCTAGTTGATCCTGATTCGACATTAGAAGTATATTGATTGTTCTTCAATAACCGAATACTTTTTTCTGTAAATACTGCATATTTGATTCCATCCATAACTCCATTTTCTTTCCTATGAGTTCCAGTATCGATAAGAATTCTAGTTCTTACTGTTCATATGTTATGGTATGAATATACCATACCAATTCGTTATGTATGGATGATGAGATTCCATTGATACAGGGCCAATTCCAATAGACTTATTGAACGTTCCCATTGGCGTGCATCCAGCAGGAATTGAACCTACGAATTTGCCAATTATGAGTTGGGCGCTTTAACCATTCAGCCATGGATGCTTAACAGGGCTCATTGTACATCGTGAATAACCAAATTCCAATTGAAATGAAATCTTTAGGAGGAATCAATGAAAATCTTTAGGAGGAATCAATGACACGATATCAATTCAAATCCTGGATCTTCGAATTGAGAGAGATATTGAGTGAGATCAAGAATTCTCACTATTTCTTAGATTCATGGATCAAATTCGATTCAGTGGGATCTTTCACTTACATTTTTTTTCACCAAGAACGTTTTATGAAACTCTCTGACCCCCGAATTTGGAGTATCCTACTTTCACATGATTCACAGGGTTCAACAAGCAATCGATATTTCACGATCAAAGGTGTAGTATTGCTTGTAGTAGTGGTCCTTATATCTCGTATTACCAATCGAAAGATGGTCGAAAGAAAAAATCTCTATTTGATGGAGCTTCTTCCTATACCTATGAATTCCATTGGACCCAGAAATGAGACATTGGAAGAATCTTTTTGGTCTTCCAATATCAATAGATTGATTGTTTCACTCCTGTATCTTCCAAAAGAGAAAAAGATTTCTGAGAGTTGTTTCATGGATCCGCAAGAGAGTACTTGGGTTCTCCCAATAAATAAAAAGTGTATCATGCCTGAATCGAACCGGGGTTCGCAGTGGTGGAGGAACCGGATCGGAAAAAAGAGGGATTCTAGTTGTAAGATAGCTAATGAAACCGTAGCTGGAATTGAGATCTCATTCAAAGAGAAAGATAGCAAATATCTGGAGTTTCTTTTTTTATCCTATACGGATGATCCGATCCGCAAGGACCATGATTGGGAATTGTTTGATCGTCTTTCTCCGAGGAAGAAGCGAAACATAATCAACTTGAATTCGGGACAGCTATTCGAAATCTTAGGGAAAGACTTGATTTGTTATCTCATGTCTGCTTTTCGTGGAAAAAGACCAATTGAAGGGGAGGGTTTCTTCAAACAACAAGGAGCTGAGGCAACTATTCAATCAAATGATATTGAGCACGTTTCCCATCTCTTCTCGAGAAACAAGTGTGGGGTATTTCTTTGCAAAATTGTGCTCAATTTCATATGTGGCAATTCCGCCAAGATCTCTTCGTTAGTTGGGGGAAGAATCAGCACGAATCGGATTTTTTGAGGAACGTATCGAGAGAGAATTGGATTTGGTTAGACAATGTGTGGTTGGTAAACAAGGATTGGTTTTTTCAGGGTACAGAATGTATTGTCAAATATTCAATATGATTCCACAAGATCTATTTTCGTTCAAGTAACAGATTCTAGCCAATCGAAAGGATCCTCTGATCAATCCAGAGATCATTTCGATTCCATTAGAAATGAGGATTCAGAATATCACACATTGATCGATCAAACAGAGATTCAACAACTAAAAGAAAGATCGATTCTTTGGGATCCTTCCTTTCTTCAAACGGAACGAATAGAAATAGAATCAGATCGATTCCCGAAATGCCTTTTTGGATCTTCCTCAATGTCCCGGCTATTCACGAAACGTGAGAAGCAGATGATTATTCATCTCAGATGATTATTCATCTGCTTCCGAAAGAAATCAAAGAAATTCTTGGGAATCCTACAAGATCAATTCGTTCTTTTTTCTCTGACAGATGGTCCGAACTTCATCTGGGTTCGAATCCTACTGAGAGGTCCACTAGAGATCAGAAATTTTTGAAGAAAAAACAAGATGTTTCTTTTGTCCCTTCCAGGCGATCGGAAAATAAAGAAATGGTTGTTATATTCAAGATAATTACGTATTTACAAAATACCGTCTCAATTCATCCTATTTCATCATATCCGGGATGTGATATGGTTCCGAAGGATGAACCAGATATGGACAGTTCCAATAAGATTTCATTCTTGAAAAAAAATCCATTTTTGGATTTATTTCATCTATTCCATAACCGGAACAAAGGGGGATACACGTTACACCATGATTTTGAATCAGAAGAGAGATTTCAAGAAATGGCAGATCTATTCACTCTATCAATAACCGAGCCGGATCTGGTGTATCATAGGGGATTTGCCTTTTCTATTGATTCATACGGGTTGGATCAAAAAAAATTCTTGAATGAGGTATTCAACTCCAGGGATGAATCGAAAAAGAAATCTTTATTGGTTCTACCTCCTCTTTTTTATGAGGAGAATGAATCTTTTTATCGAAGGATCAAAAAAAAATTGGTCCGGATCCACTGCGGGAATGATTTGGAAGATCCAAAACGAAAAACAACGGTATTTGCTAGCAACAACATCATGGAGGCAGTCAATCAATATAGATTGATCCGAAATCTGATTCAAATCCAATATAGCATCTATGGGTACATAAGAATTGTATCGAATCGATTCTTTTTAATGAATAGATCCAATCGCAACTTCGAATATGGAATTCAAAGGGATCAAATAGGAAATGATACTCTGAATCATATAACTATAATGAAATATACGATCAATCAACATTTATTGAATTTGAAAGAGACTCGGAAGAAATAGTTTGATCCTCTTATTTCTCGAACCGAGAGATCCATGAATCGGGATCCTGATGCATATAGATACAAATGGTCCAATGGGAGCAAGAATTTACAGGAACATTTGGAACATTTCGTTTCTGAACAGAAGAACCGTTTTCAAGTAGTGTTCGATCGATTACGTATGAGTAAATATTCGATCGATTGGTCCGAGGCTATCGACAAACAAGATTTGTCTAAGTCACTTCGTTTCTTTTTGTCCAAGTCACTTCTCTTTTTGTCCAAGTCACTTCCCTTTTTCTTTGTGAGTATCGGGAATACCCCCATTCATAGGTCCGAGATCCACATCTATGAATTGAAAAGTCCGAATGATCAACCCTGCAATCAGTTGTTAGAATCAATAGGTGTTCAAATCGTTCATTTGAATAAATTGAAACCCTTCTTATTGGATGATCGTGATACTTCCCAAAGACCGAAATTCTTGATCAATGGAGGAACAATATTACCATTTTTGTTCAAAAAGATACCAAAGTGGATAATTGACTCATTCCATACTAGAAATAATTGCGAAAAATTCTTTGATAACACGGATTCCTATTTCTCAATGATATCCCACGATCGAGACAATTGGCTGAATCCCGTGAAACCATTTCATAGAAGTTCATTGATATCTTCTTTTTATAAAGCAAATCGACTTCGATTCTTGAATGATCCACATCACTTCTGGTTCTATTGTAACAAAAGATTCCTTTTTTCTGTGGAAAAGACCCGTATCCATAATGATGATCTTACATATGGACAATTCCTCAATATCTTGTTCATTCGCAACAAAATATTTTCTTTGTGCGTCGGTAAAAAAAACATATTTTTTTGGAGAGAGAGACTATTTCACCAATCGAGTCACAGGTATCTGATATATTCATACCTAACGATTTTCTACAAAGTGGTGATGAAACATATAACTTGTACAAATCTTTCCATTTTCCAATTCGATCTGATCCGGTCGTTCGTAGAGCTATTTACTCGATCGTAGACATTTCTGCAACATTTCTAAGAGAGGAACGAATAGTCAATTTTGAAAGAACTTATTGTCGGCCTCTTTTAGATATGAATCTATCTGATTCAGAAGGGAAGAACTTGCATCAGTATCTTAGTTTCAATTCAAACATGGGTTTGATTCACACTCCATGTTCTGAGAAATATTTACCATCCGGAAAGAGGAAAAAACGGAGTCTTTGTCTAAAGAAATGCGTTGAGAAAGGGCAGATGTATGGAACCTTTCAACGAGATAGTGCTTTTTCAAATCTCTCAAAATGGAATCTGTTCCAAACATATATGCCATGGTTCCTTACTTCGACATGGTGCAAATATCTAAATTTCGCCCTTGTAGATACTTTTTCAGACCCATTGCCAAATACTAAGTAGCAGTCAAAAATTTGTATCCATTTTTCATGATATTATGTATGGATCAGATATATCATGGCCAATTCCTCAGAGGATTCTTCCACAATGGACTCTGATAAGTGAGATTTCGAATAAGTGTTTACAGAATCTTCTTCTGTCCGAAGAAATGATTCATCGAAATAATGAGTCACCCGTTCCATTGATATGGGCACATCTGAGATCAAGAAATGCTTGGGAGTTCCTCTATTCAATCATTTTCCTTCTTCTTGTTGCTGGATATCTCGTTCGTATCCATCTTCTCTTTTTTTTCCCGAGCCTCTAGTGAGTTACAGACAGAGTTAGAAAAGATAAAATCTTTGATGATTCCATCATACATGATTGAGTTGCGAAAACTTATGGATAGGTATCCTACATCTGAACTGAATTCTTTTTGGTTAAAGAATCTCTTTCTAGTTGCTCTGGAACAATTAGGAGATTCTCTGGAAGAGATACGGGGTTCTGCTTTTGATGGCAACATGCTATTGGGTGGTGGTCCCACTTATGGGGTCAAATCAATATGTTCTAAGAAGAAATATTTGAATATAAATCTCATCGATCTCATGCTTGTTTGAGTAATAGCAATGAGATTCCCCAATATCATGCTAAGAATAGCTAGGATTTCCAAAAGAAGATGCCATTCGTTTGATGAGAAATAAAAAGGAATATCGAAAATTCGCGTGGCTGAAGCTAAAGCAGCTACTTTCGAAGTAACAGAAAGAAAAGCAACGACTGGAGTGGGAGCCCCAGAGTTTGGTAGCTCGAAGGAAGCAAAACCTGACTTCTCAGAGAATGAGGACTTGCATGTCTACATCGAGGCGTCAGTATATTAATGAGGGCCTTCGAAAACTAAAAAGAGTCGACGGACTCTTCTATTCTAGTCTCCCCGGGGACCGCGGGCAAGCACCTTTAACAAGCAAGTAGCTAGCTTCCACCTTACTTAACAGCAAGGCGCGAAAGCCTTCGCCTATAGCTTCTACTTAGCAGCCAAAATAAAGTACTCCTTTAACACACAAGTACGCTAGTACAAAAGTCAGTAAACAACCTGATCTGCTCTTTTGCCCGTTGTTAGCATCTCGTTCTCCCTTTAGGTGGCATGAAAGCTTTGGCTAGACCGCCTTGCTCTTAAAAGCAGCAAGTAAGTAAACCACCTTCTCATGTCTCCGGACCTTCTATGAACAGGGCTTTTGAACTATAGCAAATAGCCCATTGGTTGAGCTTTGCTCTATGCTGGCTTAACTTTTCCTTTTATGCTTCCCTACGTGGAAAATGAATCAAACCAGTTCTCCCTCTCCCGGAGGGAGAGTACAATAGAATTCCCTCTCCCGGAGGGAGAGTACAATAGAATTCCCTCTCCCTGCAGGTATTCTAAATGGTTATTGTTTATGCTCGTATAGCATAAAAATGATTCATTGGGAGGGCCATGAGAAATCCACTTCGTACCTTCGTCATCAAAGCCTCTTCGCTACTCCGAACTCTACACCTATTTTGTTCTGTCTTGTACTCTCTTTATTTGCTTTTCTTTCTAGTGCTACTTTCCTTGTTCAAGCCGGTATTTAGTAAGTAAGTAGTAAGTAAGTGAAGTGGCCATTGGAAAGGAGAAATAGGGCTCATTTCACGTATATCTATTTCTTCTACTTTATTCTTTTGTAAGGTTCTCTTTTGTTATGTCAAAGCAACGGTTCTCTCTAACCTTTTCTTACTCGCCTTACTTCTGTCCATTTTTCTTCGTATCTATAATCTAAAAACTTCTCACCTCTGTGCCTTCTGTACTTTTCGGCTCAAGCTCTGTGATTGGAACAACAGGAAAGCCACCTTAATAGGTCAAGCAAGCAATTTGAATAGGGATTATGAGCGCCTTGGCCTTACCTGTTTGATTAATTGTTCTACTAAAGTCGAAGTCGTTTCGTTAAGTCGAATTGAAAGGTAGGTTTTGTCAGTGATTAAATGGAAAGGGGGAGCAGGTCGGGCCTACTCTTTCACTTTTAGGCTAATTAAAAGCCGAAACAAAGGCGACCGAAGGGAGAGGCATGTAACTGAGAAAGATGGGATTCGGTCAACAAAGGAAATTAAAACACTCTCTTCGTTCTGTCCACAATGATGAAAACCAGATCGAACTGTCAAGCCCTTCACTTCATTGTTCAAGCTCTTTTTCATGGATTGAGTTCATATAGAATGCTTTATTGTTTATGCTCGTATAGCATAAAAATGATTCATTGGGAGGGCCATGAGAAATCCACTTCGTACCTTCGTCATCAAAGCCTCTTCGCTACTCCGAACTCTACACCTATTTTGTTCTGTCTTGTACTCTCTTTATTTGCTTTTCTTTCTAGTGCTACTTTCCTTGTTCAAGCTGGTATTTAGTAAGTAAGTAGTAAGTAAGTGAAGTGGCCATTGGAAAGGAGAAATAGGGCTCATTTCACGTATATCTATTTCTTCTACTTTATTCTTTTGTAAGGTTCTCTTTTGTTATGTCAAAGCAACGGTTCTCTCTAACCTTTTCTTACTCGCCTTACTTCTGTCCATTTTTCTTCGTATCTATAATCTAAAAACTTCTCACCTCTGTGCCTTCTGTACTTTCCGGCTCAAGCTCTGTGACTGGAACAACAGGAAAGCCACCTTAATAGGTCAAGCAAGCAATTTGAATAGGGATTATGAGCGCCTTGGCCTTACCTGTTTGATTAATTGTTCTACTAAAGTCGAAGTCGTTTCGTTAAGTCGAATTGAAAGGTAGGTTTTGTCAGTGATTAAATGGAAAGGGGGAGCAGGTCGGGCCTACTCTTTCACTTTTAGGCTAATTAAAAGCCGAAACAAAGGCGACCGAAGGGAGAGGCATGTAACTGAGAAAGATGGGATTCGGTCAACAAAGGAAATTAAAACACTCTCTTCGTTCTGTCCACAATGATGAAAACCAGATCGAACTGTCAAGCCCTTCACTTCATTGTTCAAGCTCTTTTTCATGGATTGAGTTCATACAGAATGCTTTTCTATTCAAGACATACACTGCCAATTTCTTTGAAGCTACTACCACAATACAATAACTGCTTTGGCTTGCTTGTTTTGGTTACCAGTTGTGGGGTTTTTAGACCAGATAAAGGAGAGATCCGGTTGGGCTTGCTAGCGATGGGAGATTAGTCACCGTAAGACTTGCTGGCTTGTTCCTTCAGAAGGTGGCTAAGACGTGTGGCCTATAGATATAGCTGGCAGACGGACTATTATGCCTATTCAACATATTTAGATTGTGATACAATTCCATTGCCTGCTCCTATTCATGTTCGTGCTTACTTGTATGCCGAAACGGTCAATAAATAAGGACTCCTATCCTAGGTCTGAAACTCAGGCTGCTTGCTCCTACAAAAACTCATACGATGTGTCTCCTACTCCTCTCCCGATACGAGTTATTTCCTTACCGTTTCCTCGTCCTTGTTTCAGGAAGCACTTCGGTCACTCCAGTAAATATAAAGATTCTTTTACAGACGACAAAGAGGTCAAGCCGATAGGACCTACTTGAACAATCGCCCTACTCGATCAAGCCGATTAGCAAGTCGACCAACTCGTTTACCTTCATTCGACCTACTCTTAAGATAAGACTGTTCCCCTTTAGCTTCTTTGGTCAATTCGAATTGTTCACTCTTAGTTGACCGTTCCGCTGGGGTCGTGATCCTTAAACCTATCAGCTTGATCAACCAGGTATGCAGATTTGATCGAAAACAAACCTTTTCTATACGGAGCCCGCATGAGTTTATCCTCCTCGGCAAGTCAAGGCAGCTGGAGCTCCAGTACTGCTTTTGTGCACTATGATCATAAAATATGTGCCGAAGAACCTGCAGGTATTTGCAACAGGGTCAATGAGGTCTGCAACCTTGGTTATGTGCGACGGAATATCCACCCCTGGTCTAGGATTGGGCCGAAACTGGGGTAGATGGGATACCCACGGGTCGTCCCACACCCTAATGGATCGACCTCACTTGGAAACATAATCACTTCTCGAGCAGATTTTTCACCTTTAACATACCTTTCCAGCACCATGATGAAATAGAAGCCCAGAGGCATGAAGAAAGGAAGTATTTCCCAGGTACTTTGCCTTCAGGGCTCTTCCCCGGTCCACTCCTGAGGCTACATTCCAACAAAGTTCAGCAATTAATGCCCTATTTAGATCGAACATACGTCGTAATCCAAGGCCCCCACAACTGGTTTACAGATGGACTCCGAAGCCTTCGGTGTATAGTTCCTCTGTTTATCTTCCTTGAACCCCCACCAGAAGTCCTTAAGGCTTTTCTCAATAGACACACATAAAGATTTGGGCAACAAATAAGTGGACTAATATAAAAGGGGGCTGGTATAGCGGATGCAACTGCCCTAATAAGTGTAGTTCGTCCCGCTTGTAATAGAACTCGAGCTTTCCACCCTGAGACCCTCTTTAGCACTCTTTCCGTCGATGAAGACCTCTAAAGGGCGGCAGACCAAAGTCCTTGGTTTGTGGTGAAGCTTAGTCTTTTCGTTGGTAGTGCCCCAATTCCTATTCAACTATCTCGGGGCTATACTCTTCTTTGTCTGGGCCGTGTCAGTATGTTTTTTGGAGCTCTTCCCGGTTAGCTAAGGAATTAGTATACCGGTCTCTCGCTTTCTTACTATTTGAGGTGCGAAGCGTAGTGGACTGTACTGAAAATCTTAGTATCCTGTCTCTTTGGCTATTAAAGATATATATCCCAATAGTAACTTCCAATTAATATACCTCCCCAATTAATATACTGGCGCCTCTGTTACAGAATTAATGGTCAATCCGTTGGAAGACGATTCAGTGCATCAAATCAAAGAGACGATTGAAAATACCATTTGAGCTAGCCAGTTCCAAATCATATTGAGGAAGAATCAAAGTCTTATAGGGTAGCTAGGATCTATGCCTTTCGCTTTCGAGTAGCTTTGCACCTTGAGTTCTAGTAACTAGGGAGACTTTACTTTCTAAGGAGATGCGGCGAATCGAGAAAGATCTTATTAGCTTATTCAAAATTGATTGATAGAGGCTTAGATTGTTATCCCAATACTCAATTCTCGAAATGGTGCGGTTCCTGATTGAACTGTCCAAATCCTCCACTCACTCCCTTTCGATTATCCATTGAGTCTTACCCGGGAGTTGGTCTCACCTCTCTATATCTTATTCCACCTCCCCTAGCCCTACCTCGCTTGTTTGGGCCAGCCTCAGTCCTTCCCACCATACCTGGACATCGACTAAAGTCTCATTGGTCTCCTCCTCTTCCGTATCCCTCCCAATTAATATACTGGTCCTCCCTGCGCCAGAGAGAGTCTAAGTGATTATAGAGACTCGAAGAGCCTCTCCGCTGTCGATCCACCCTATAAGATCTTCCACTGTCTTAGCAGATCGTGTGCTTTTGTCTCCAACGTAGCCTTTTTCCTTCCGTAGATCATCTACCAATTAAGAAGAGGGTCATACCAGTATTGATACTAGCTGGCAAATATAGATCATCGTAATAAGTGCTTCCCCGGGTATATAAGTCTTCCCTCGGCTTAGTTAGCTTTGCATTCTCAATTGATAGATTCGAATCTATTACTAAGTCATTAAGGGCCAGTATAACTGAAGTGCAACAACAAGTTCAACTAAATAGTGCCAAGCGGAGAGAGGAGATGGAGAGCGCTAGCGGGGGAAAGTGTCTCTCCTTCTCTACCAGAAGATTCTCGGACTCACTCTTCGATACCGGGCAAATGCCCTACCTGGTGCAGGGGAAGAACTTCTATTTGTTACTGACTCATGATCATCTTCACTTATCTGACCTCAATAACCCAATGTTAAGGGTTACCATGGGTTCTCTCTGCCTCCTCTAGTTAATGGGCCGTGTGTTCTTACCTATGAATAAGAACCTTCGAAAGGAAACACATTCTCATGTGTTTTCTATGAATACTTTGTTTTGGTCAAAGGAAACGGTATAGTCGAGATACCAGCTCTCTAAAATATCTCTCAAAGAACACCAAACACATAGGGGGGTTGGAGTTGTGCCCTATTGACCTTGCTGGGCAGTTCGAGAGTCGACCTGTCTTGAGTTACACATTGGGAAATCCGGGAAGAGGAACTAAATGCTCAAAATCGAATTTCTTTCTGTATTTTCTTTTTCAATGCGAGAGGTCAGGGTAAATGAGTAGCTAGTTGAAGCCCACCAGGAGGAGATCTAGGAGGAAGCCTTCCCAACTTTACTAGGATGGCAGCTAGGTACCCAGGAATCTCCAATAGGGAACAGAGTCAGAACGTTATGCATTGGCTTGACTGGAGAGATCTGATCTGTAAACCTCTGTGTATCATTCGTATGACCCCGCTAGTGAGTCTATTTGCCAGTTTGTCCCTTGGGCCTCCCACAAATTTTATGTTCGAGGTAGCTGGAAATTACGATCAAGGATTACTCTATCAATCACCATATACTGAAGAAAGTCTCTCTGAAGTCTTTTTCAAATCCAAAAATTCAGTATCTTCACACGAATTAGTGAATTAGGCAAGGTTCTTTTGTGCAGAATAAGAAAGAGTGGGTCAAGTCAATCTCTAACCCTACCCGATTCTTTCTTTCTCGGAAGAACTGTCTTTCTTTTCAACTGAGCTGCATTTCCAATCCGTTTCGTCGGTCTCGTACCCAAAATAATATAAGGCTGGATTTTTGCGTAACACTATATTGAAACCAGAGAATAAGCTTACCTCTCTAAGTCGATCTATTATTCTCTTTCCCTCCAAACCTTCCTAGTCGAGCTTCCACCGCCCCTAAATGGGAGCACATCCGTAACTCAACGAAACGACTTACGGCTCATGGATACCCCTTCTTTTCTTGAGCCAGAGTTGGGGCTTTTGCGGCATCTAGTTCAGTATCAGATAGAGCAGATAGGCTACGCACCTTGGCAAAGAAGGTTTACTTCTCTGTCACTTCCGTACTTCTGTAACTTCTCTTTAGCTTATTAATTGAATTGGTTAGAAAGTTTTTCCCTGGCATTGGCTAGAAGAGAGTGCCTACCTCCAACACTGACTTCTTAGTCGAGTAGTTTGCAAGGCTTCGGTTTTCTCGAAACTGCTACTCCTTATGATATGCCACCTCAACCCCCGATCTAAGAGCATCTGAGAACATCTCCGGCGAGGGAAACTTAGATAACTGGAATGATTGGCCTTCACGCCTATCCCCATCGATCGGAACTGGCAACAGATCTTTCAGCGGATGTAGCGGCGGATCAATATCAGCTGTGTTCAGCTCCTGCTACTGGGTCAACTCCAAACCAACATTCGGGAAGGGAAGCTAAACTACTTCTTGAACTAAACTACTTCTTCCTTTTCATTGATTGACTAATGCCCCTCGAAAGAGAATCTCGCTGGATCAGCTGAAGAAGAATTCAATTCTTCCTATTATAGATCACTGCCATCTCACGAATTGGATTTGAACCAATATCTCCGGGCTAGTTTCCTTTTAGTCGATCGTGATCCCACCCACCCTCTTTTCCTTAGACAAGCATTTGGCACTGACTTTCATAGATTAAGGTAGCGATCGATAAGCACCTGAAGCGCCTCTACGTAATAGAGGCTATTGATCCCTTGCGAGCAGAGTGAGAATAACATGTCTTGAAGAAACACCGCGTCCTCCACGTCATGATGGAGATGGGCGGTGACGTCTTGAATAGACAGTTGCGGAGGTAAGTTCACATTCTGCGACCCCAGTATCTTAGTAAGAGAGGTCCAGTATGAACCCAGTATACTTATAGGCAACTAACATCCAGTATATTGTTCTTGTTTCAATAATACCTTTCTAGTAGCAATAGCATTACGGGTAGGTAAACTACTATAGACTATAGCAACAATAGCATTACTCATAAGTCATAAGCTTACTTCGCTACCAATAGAACAATAGTCCTGTCTTATTACCAACGACAACAAGGGAACTGTCAAAGAGAGTCTTGTTTCAATAATACCTTTCTAGTAGCAATAGCATTACGGGTAGGTAAACTACTATAGACTATAGCAACAATAGCATTACTCATAAGTCATAAGCTTACTTCGCTACCAATAGAACAATAGTCCTGTCTTATTACCAACGACAACAAGGGAACTGTCAAAGAGAGTCCCACCTGCGGTTAGCCCTGTTCTTTCTTAGCTCAATTAGTCACTCTCTGAACCAATACTGGAACAAGAGTAATGGCACGACCAGACCATAGGCGACCCCAGTATCTTAATTAGAGGTCCAGTTCACTCCGATCGGTCCAAACTATTCGAACGAAGTGAGTGGATGCCATGACTACGGATAGGAATACCGGCTAAGACTCGTACTCGGTATGGCCTCTTTCTGATCTGATTCGGTATCTAAAGGTGAAACAAAACCTCGTTCTAGTTTGCGAACATGGCAGAAAAAGTGGTCGATTTCACCTCATTGAAAGAACTTATTGACAATCAGTTGGAAGATCTCTTTGAGTCGCAGGGTGTTCAGTTGCCCGCGCAACTGAATATTCAAGATGTAGCCGCGCATCTCCATAACGACATAGAAAACGTTGTTTTTCTTCAAAACATTTCTTTATGTTGACCTTTTAGAAAAAGGAATCCACAGCCAATATTATATTGAGGCCTCGGGTTTCTTTTGATAAGAGGTCGCCATTGTTTATACTGGATCGGTCTGTTTATACTGGCCAATTGATCGGGGTCGCCTTATTTTCTTTTTCTTGCTTTTCCGACAAGATAGCAGATCTCAAAAGGTGCTTGCGATTCAAGACAGAAGCATTGCCTGCAGGGGATGGTTCGAGAGGTGAGAGTTTAGCCTCTTGATTTAGGAGTTCAGAGTGCTATCAGACTTCCAGAAAGTAGTTAAGCCAGTAGAGAAATGTCGGGGAATCGAATTTTGGTTGAAGGAATAAGGTAGGAAAGAAAGCAACCTGTATATTAATTGGGCGAAGGCGATCGAGAGAGGGATTAAACGAGGGTGAGAGTTGTTAGGGCGAGGTGCCAGTATATTAATTCGGGAGGGACGGAATGTTCCACATCGAAAGCGGACCAAGAGCATTCCCCGGCTTCCCTATTAGACTGTCCCTCAAGAAGGAAGAAGCAATCGCAAGCACCTCTCAGCTCATTTGCCACGTCAGTCCCCTATTGGCTTTGTTGATCCGCGTAGACAGAGAGGACACGTGACTTTCGTCATTCTGCTGTGTGGGCTTTTGCCAATTCACGTATAGCACCAACTCGGCCGTGTTGCGCACGTGCATCTGTGAAATTTCCTATAATAGGGAGACCCCAGTGCTTTCAGGCTCTTCCAGGCTTCTTGTTTTCTTTTGTTGGAAAAACCAACGCAAATATCTATCAGTCTCTTTGAGATTTTCGGGCAGTCACAGAATGGAAAGACAAATGATGGTAGAGTTATTCAGGACATTAGAATGGTGATTCCTCACAATCGCTCCCTGTGATGCTGCGGAACCATGGCAATTAGGATCTCAAGACGCAGCTACACCTATTATGCAAGGAATCATTGACTTACATCACAATATCTTTTTCTTCCTCATTCTGATTTTGGTTTTTGTATCACGGATCTTGGTTCGAGCTTTGTGACATTTCCACGAGCAAACTAATCCAATCTCGCAAAGGATTGTTCATGGAACTACTATAGAGATTATTCGGACCATCTTTCCAAGTATCATCCCGATGTTCATTGCTATACCATCGTTTGCTCTGTTATACTCAATGGACGAGGTAGTAGTAGATCCAACCATTACTATAAAAGCTATTGGACATCAATGGTATCGGAGTGCGCCTCTTAACGAGGGTGATTTAAGTGCATCGAAATCGGTGGTTCGCGAAGCATCTGGCTTACCGGTAATCTCTCATTCCCTCGAGAGACTATAAGAACTATAGCATGCCATGGGAGTTGAGGTGGTTAGACCTATACCCCGAAATGCTCCCAGCATAGGAGCCTATGGTTCCATTCTTGTTGTTGCTGGAGGTACACATACCTCTTCTCGGTACGATATACGAAAAATAGATGCTAAGCCTGCAATGTCCGATAACGGCGCTGAAGTAGTGAATCTATCGGCACCACAGTAGTGGCATACAACTTTGGACCTAACGACCAGCCCCTTTCCCTTTCGGACCACAGTAGTGGCATACAACTTTGGACCTAACGGCCATCCCCTTTCCCTTTCGGAATGGGGGATCCCTGTTGGCAACAACCACGGTAGTAGTTGCGGAACTACCGGGCCAGGAGAGGGCAACCTGTTGTTCCTACTCCTCTTTCTTCGCTTCGGGGACGAAGGTCCTACGGTAGGTAACAGCAGACACAAGCACTTGACCGAAGGGGACCAGCGCTTCTACTCCTCCACCGAGGAGCCGTTCGAAGCGAGAAATAAGGGATGTCGTGAACGCGAAATAAAAAAAGGACAGATTTCTTTCTGATCACAGCACTACAATTTTTTGTGGACAGCGGTGAGTAAAAAGAAGAAGGTTACTAAAATAAAGAAGAAAGAAGTGACTCCCTATTAATACTCCCCGAATGTTTATAATAGTTTGGATCGCCCTTTGAAGTGATTCGGAATCAGACGAAGGAGATGCTGCTATGGCTTATTCTGGAGAGTAAGGATAGTGGAACAGGGAACTCATGTTGTCAGAAAAGACCTCTTGGGGAATCTTCAAGATTAAGAAGATGTCACTACTGAGTTCACCGGGGCTCCCCAAAGCCCTAAACAAGACATCAGGGAATGATTCATCGAGTCGAAACCAGAAGAGGTCTTAACACGAATCTTTGAGCAAGTGCCCGTGATTCCATCT
Source organism: Allium fistulosum (assembly GCA_030737815.1). Taxonomy (NCBI): domain Eukaryota; kingdom Viridiplantae; phylum Streptophyta; class Magnoliopsida; order Asparagales; family Amaryllidaceae; genus Allium; species Allium fistulosum. The sequence goes on along the minus strand of CM060907.1, from coordinate 586,849,777 downwards.
TAATAAGCTGAATATTGATTATTTGATTCTCTACCCGGCACAGGGGAAGAACTTATTGAGATTCGATTCCATCAATGACTTACAAGCAACCTTTACCAGATGCACTTCTCTACCCTAGAAATTGAGAATGAGAAGCAAACTAAGCTTAAGCTGAAGGGGAAGAACATTCTCTACCCGGCGAAGTCAGAATCACTTAGATTCGATACCATGGCACTGGGAGAGTACTGTAAGCATCTTGTGATAGCTAGTATGCCTCCCGCCTGCCTTGCTATTCCTGAGAACTTATTGAATGATACAACTCAAAGTACGAAATGTGGTGAGAGATGGCATGTAACTAGCATCAATTTCTTCTTCGGTTTGCACCCAAACGAAATATCTTAAGCTGCATTTATTCAATGATAACTTACTTGTTCTGGTTGAGGATAGATTTTCCTAAGGGCAAAGTAATTATCTACTAGATCAACACCTTCTCCTTTCATGTGTTAAGCATAGAGATTCTCTTTTCTCTTCAAGTGTTATTTGCATCCATCCAAACACGAATTTTAGCAGTGAGAAAGATTTTATATATTTCTTGTTATCTGCCCCGTCATGCGCATCTGGCAAACACTTGATGATTCTCTCACAAATACCAATCCGAGCCGTTCCCATTTCGGACTACTCGACGGTGGACTTACTTTGTGATTGAACCAGAAAGAGTAGCCAATCAATGATTCAATCATGGGAATATACTATGCCAGCTGGTAACCCGACTATGCGAACCCCTCGGGGCTTGGGCAGAGAAGAATAGATTGGACTCTCCCTCTCTCCCCAAGGCACGTTAGTCATGTATGGATTTGCTGGTTGTTCAAACCCGCTCTTTCATCATGAATGAGTTGCGAACACAAACGGAGATACTAGTCCCGTACGAGACGTCTTTCATATTGTCTCTATTAGGAGATCGATGCCCAGGATTATTCCTCAACTCGTACTAAATCAGACTAGTCTAGTCTTTATATACAAAAATATCTTGCTTGTCTCTATTATCCTTATTATTCAATAAACTTCCACGTCTTTCTGGATTGCTTGACGATCTTTACTGCATGAGACTAGACTTGACTAAAGCTTCATACGAAAGCATTTTAGGAACTAAAGCCGTTGAGCCAAGTCAAGCGAATTCTTATAATAAAGCTTTATTTGACTTGCATTTTCTAAGAAAATAATATATTTTCTATTTATTCACGTATTAGACTTCTAATTTGTTAAGTTAATAATCTATAAAAATGCAAGCAAACTAGTATAACTAAACCTTTCATTTGTTAAGAAAAGAATCTATTTGATAAGCGAATAATATATTAGTCTCCTTATACTTTGCAAACTAACTTTACCTTGCATTTTCTAATCAAAGAATCTATTTATATATATTAATTGTACTCTTTTGTTAAGAAAAGAATCGATTCAAATTCAATTCTCTAACTAATTACACAGATGTTCTCAAGTTTTCTTTAGCTTACATTTTCTAAAAAAATAATATATTTACTATTTATTCACGTTAATATCCAAGTCTGAGTAGGACTTTCTTTGATGGTTCATGTAAGCTTGGGTCTTTCATTCGGGCCCTCTTGGGACACCCTGTGGGCCAATGCGTATAAGCTTGGGCTTTTTTTTTTTTGAGAAAGACGGATGTGTAGTGATATACTACACAGCCGATTAATAATAGTAGGATAATAGATAGTAAGGTCCGGTTGACAAGACCAACCGGTGGCCCAAAAAATAGGCTTAACTAGATAGCATAATAATGTACATAAGAGAAGTGGATTACATGATGAAACATAAGCACCATATTCGATGTTTCAACTGACAAAATGAGGCTAATCTGTTTTGATTTGGAGCTGCTACCGAGGGTTGGCGCTGGTGCTGGCCATTGGTTCTGCAGAGTTAGTAGGGGCGGTCCTCAGTCGAAGTCTGAACGGGGCAGAGTTGGTACCAGTTTGACGACTCAGTACATGGATGTCACGAGTCTATTGGCATAGAATCTTTTCTACGTAAGCTGGTTGTACAAAGTTTGTTTGTTCATACAAGCAGTGTGATTTGGGGAGATTTTGTTTGCTCCGCAGGGTAGCCAGTTTTTCATTCAAAAGGCATGATACTCTTCAACTGCAGAAAAGTAGTGCGGAGAACTACTAAGAATTGTGTCTGCCATCCAATTCGTGACGTGGATGATCCGTCGAATCCATTGCTGACTTCACCACGATCGATTATCTGCAAAGTTTGTTTGTTCATACAGGCAGCGTGGTTATAGTGCCAGCCATGCAATTCGTACTACTCTACCACTCTATAAATGGAGGCTCGATAAGTGTTTCACTTCATCAAATTCAAATTCAAAAAATTGAGTACTAGCACGTATGGCTATGGATGCTGCAAACAGGCTTTCTGCAATTGCTGCCGAAATGGGGCAACTGCTAAATGAAATTCAAGAGCACCGTAGAGTGCTAAACTTCCTTTTGAGAAGTGTTAGAACAATGGATCCTGCAAGGAAAGAAGCGCGCATTCGCTACCAGAGAGCGCATAGAGGCTCTCGAAAACAGGCTCTGGCTCCTTGTTGACATCCTCCATGACCCACCCACTGGGGATGAGGAGACTGGAAGAAATTAGCAAGGCCCTTAGAAGGTTCCAGCACTGTTCATTATTATGTTTAATTAAGTTCTATGTCTGTTGTGTGGTTGAATGTTGTTAGTTAACTTTGTAGTAATGTTGTGTGGTTGAAGACCTTTTTTATTAGTGTTTAAGCTTCCTATTTATTGTACTCTTATGTTATGTATTGCTGTAGTGCTGGAATGAATCAAAATCTGCTTCTAAGTATTAAGCTAATTGGTTAACTCGCTAGTCAAATTTCAGATTTGAATTCGCTACGCACCTACTATTATCTATTATTATAGAGTATATTTGATACCATCTACTCTATTAAGCTAATTTGTAGTATATTCAGGTAGAGTAGATGGTATCAAATATACTTTATAATAATAGATAATAGTAGGTGCGTAGCGAATTCAAATCTGAAATTTGACTAGCGAGTTAACTAATTAGCTTAATACTTAGGGGTAGATTTTGATTCATTCCAGCACTACAGCAATACATAACATAGGAATACAATAAATAGGAAGCTTACACACTAATAAAAAGGGCCTTGAACCACACAACATTACTACAAAGTTAACTAACAACATTCAACCACACAACAGACATAGAACTTAATTAAACATAATAATGAACAGTGCTGGAACCTTCTAAGGGCCTTGCTAATTTCTTCCAGTCTCCTCATCCCTAGTGGGTGGGTCACGGAGGATGTCAACAAGGAGCCGGAGCCTGTTTTCGAGAGCCTCTATGCGCTCTTTGGTAGCGAATGCGCGCTTCTTTCCTTGCAGGATCCATTGTTCTAACACTTCTCAAAAGGAAGTTTAACACTCTACGGTGCTTTTGAATTTCATTTAGCAGTTGCCCCATTTCGGCAGCAATTGCAGAAAGCCTGTTTGCAGCATCCATAGCCATACGTGCTAGTACTCAATTTTTTGGATTTGAATTTGATGAAGTGAAGACACTTATCGAGCCTCCATTTATAGAGTGGTAGAGTAGTACGAATTGCATGGCTGGCACTATAACCACGCTGCCTGTATGAACAAACAAACTTTGCAGATAATCGATCGTGGTGAAGTCAGCAATGGATTCGGCGGATCATCCACGTCACGAATTGGATGGCAGGCACAATTCTTAGTAGTTCTCCGCACTACTTTTCTGCAGTTGAAGAGTATCATGCCTTTTGAATGAAAAACTGGCTACCTTACAGAGCAAACAAAATCTCTCCAAATCACACTGCCTATATGAACAAACAAACTTTGTACAACCAGCTTACGTAGAAAAGATTTCATGCCAATAGACTCGTGACATCCATGTACTGAGTCGTCAAACTGGTACCAACTCTGCCCCATTCAGACTTCGACTGAGGACCGCCCCTGCTAACTCTGCGGAACCAATGGCCAACACCAGCGCCAACCCTCGGTAGCAGCTCCAAATCAAAACAGATTAGCTCCATTTTGTCAGTTGAAACATCGAATATGGTGCTTGTGTTTCATCATGTAATCCACTTCTCTTATGTACATTATTATGCTATCTAGTTAAGCCTATTTTTTGGGCCACCGGTTGGGCTTGTCATCCGGACCTTACTACCTATTATCCTACTATTATTAATCGGCTGTGTAGTATATCACTACACATCCGTCTTTCTCAAAAAAAACCCAAACTTATACGCATTGGCCCACAAGGTGTCCCAAGAGGGCCCGAATGAAAGACCCAAGCTTACATGAACCATCAAAGATAGTCCTGCTCAGACTTGGATATTAACGTGAATAAATAGAAAATATATTATTTTTTTAGAAAATGCAAGCTAAAGAAAACTTGAGAACATCTATGTAATTAGTTAGAGAATTGAATTTGAATCGATTCTTTTCTTAACAAAAGAGTACAATTATTAATATATATAAATAGATTCTTTGATTAGAAAATGCAAGGTAAAGTTAGTTTGCAAAGTATAAGGAGACCGGTATATTCGCTTATCAAATAGATTCTTTTCTTAACAAATTAAAAGTTTAGTTATACTAGTTTGCTTGCATTTTTATAGATTATTAACTTAACAAATTAGAAGTCTAGTACGCGAATAAATAGAAAATATATTATTTTCTTAGAAAATGTAAGTCAAATAAAGCTTTATTATAAGAATTCGCTTGACTTGGCTCAACGGCTGTAGTTCCTAAAATGCTTTCGTATGAAGCTTTAGTCAAGTCTAGTCTCATGCAGTGAAGATCGTCAAGCAATCCAGGAAGGCGTGGAAGTTTATTGAAAAATAAGGATAATAAAGACAAGCAATATATTTTTGTATATAAAGACTAGACTAGTCTGATTTAGTACGAGTTGAGGAATAATCCTGGGCATCGATCTCCTAATAGAGACAATATAAAAGACGTCTCGTACGAGACTAGTTATCTCCGTTTGTGTTCGCAACTCATTCATGATGAAAGAGCGGGTTTGAACAACCAGCAAATCCATACATGGCTAACGTGCCTTGGGGAGAGAGGGAGAGTCCAATCTATTCTTCTCTGCCCAAGTCCCGAGGGCTTCGCATAGTCGGGTTACCAGCTGGCATAGTATATTGCCGTGATTGAATCATTGATTGGCTACTCTTTCTGGTTCAATCACAAAGTAAGTCCACCGTCGAGTAGTCCGAAATGGGAACGGCTCGGATTGGTATTTGTGAGAGAATAATCAAGTGTTTGCCAGATGCGCATAACAGGGCAGATAACAAGAAATATATAAAATCCTTCTCACTGCTAAAATTCGTGTTTGGATGGATGCAAATAATACTTGAAAAGAAAAGAGAATCTCTATGCTTAACACATGAAAGGAGAAGGTGTTGATCTAGTAGATAATTACTTTGCTCTTAGGAAAATCTATCCTCAACAAGAACACGTAAGTTATCATTGAATAAATGCAGCTTAAGATATTTCGTTTGGGTGCAAACCGAAGAAGAAATTGATGCTAGTTACATGCCAGCTCTCACCATATTTCGTACTTTGAGTTGTATCATTCAATAAGTTCTCAGGAATAGCAAGGCAGGCGGGAGGCATACTAGCTATCACAAGATGCTTACAGTACTCTCCCAGTGTCATGGTATCGAATCTAAGTGATTCTGACTTCGCCAGGTAGAGAATGTTCTTCCCCTTCAACTTAAGCTTAGTTTGCTTCTCATTCTCAATTTCTAGGGTAGGGAAGTGCATCTGGTAAAAGTTGCTAGTAAGTCATTGATGGAATCGAATCTCAATAAGTTCTTCCCCTATACCGGATAGAATCAAATAATCAATATTCAGCTTATTAAGATGGAATCAAGGGGCACTTGCTCAAAGATTCGTGTCAAGACCTCGTCTGGTTTCGACCCGATGAATCATTCTTTGATGTCTTGTTTAGGGCTTTGGGGAGCCACGGTGAACTCAGTAGTGACATCTTCTTAATCTTGAAGATTCTCCAGAATAAGCCATAGCAGCATCTCCTTCATCTGATTCTGAATCACTTCAAAGGGCGATCCAAACTATTATAAACATTCGGGGAGTATTAATAGGGAGTCACTTCTATCTTCTTTATTTTAGTAACCTTCTTCTTTCTAATCATCGCTGTCCGCAAAAAATTGTAGTGCTGTGATCAGAAAGAAATCTGTCCTTTTTTTATTTCGCGTTCACGACATCCCTTGTTTCTCGCTTCGAACGGCTCCTCGGTGGAGGAGTGGAAGCGCTGGTCCCCTTCGGTCAAGTGCTTGTGTCTGCTGTTACCTACCGTAGGACCTCCGTCCCCGAAGCGAAGAAAGAGTTGTCCTCTCCTGGCCCAGTAGTTCCGCAACTACTACCGTGGTTGTTGCCAACGGGGATCCCCCATTCCGAAAGGGAAAGGGGCTGGCCGTTAGGTCTAAAGTTGTATGCCACTGCTGTGGTGCCGATAGATTCACTACTTCAGCGCCGTTATCGGACATTGCAGGCTCAACATCTATTTTTCGTATATCGTACCGAGAAGTATGTGTACCTCCAGCAACAACAAGAATGGAACCATAGGCTCCTATGCTAGGAGCATTTCGGGGTATAGGT